>BQMI01000280.1:1312027-2624055 GCA_026005395.1 Asobara japonica
CGACATATCGTAGAATCTACACCAGATAGCAGCATCATTATTGAAAAAATTCTGTAGAGAATGGCTTCAAGTTTGTTCATATAGAACCCAAGGAAGGGCTGAATCCATTAGATCTTCGTTGTGATCCCACTCGCATCGACCGAATTGGCAAAATTAAAGAATTTGGACCTCATTACACTACAATTTAGATATATGACTTACCACCAGCAATTCCTTCCACGGTGATAATTCCCTCGTCTTCAGCCTTGTGCGCAAGCATGGGTCCGTGGATGCAATCACCAATTGCGTAGATACTGAAACAAATTCGAACGAAGGATGTCTCAGAATGCAGAAATTTATAAATATTTTCGAGCTTATACAGCACAGGTGTTCATAGGATGGTTTCAGCTTCTCTGAAGAGCTAACCAAAAGCTCCAGGAGCTGATGACAAGGAAGCTCACTTAAAACGTGAAATTGTTTTGTCGCATTCGAAAAATTGTTAATAAAAAATTCTGAACTTCGATGAAGCAGTTCAAAAATCTTTAGAAAAATAGGAGATGCATATTCATAGTCCAGAATCACTGAAAAAAAATTTGTAAGAATTTTTCTCAATAGTGGTACAGTATTGGTTAGTTCCCGACGATGTGTTTAGAATCTCTCCTGGAGTTATTTACCAATCGACTCACTTGGGTACAACAGTCTGGAATCTGTTATTAACAGGAACTCTTCCCTTTTCGTCTCGCTCGATACCCAGGTCCTCGAGACCGAGGTTCTGAGTGTACGGCCTTCTGCCGACACAGACTAGAAGAACATCGCAACCCAAAGTTTCCTTCTTACTCGAGTCCTTAGCGTCCTCGATTGTGACATTAATTCCGTCGCTAGTTCTCTCAGCTGCTGTCACTTTGTTTCCCAGTTTGAAATTCAGTCCCTGCTTCGACAAAATTTTTTGAAGCGTTTTGCTCACTTCTCCATCGATTCCTGCACCTCCTATCGACGGCATAAACTCCACTGCAGTGACTTCAGAGCCCAATCTTGGAAGAAAAATTATATCGATAAATGTAATGATTGGGCAAAGAATGGACTGATTGAACCAAATTTTCAATAAGATGTTTCGAAATTGAAATATTTGAGCGAAACGTTTTTAATGTGTCAAAACGAAAAAGAAACTCTACCTTTGCCAGACAGATCCTAATTCCAGTCCAATGACTCCAGCACCAATGACGATGAGTCTTTTGGGTACTGGATTCAACGACAAGGCGCCTGTTGATGATACAATTGTCTTTTCATCGACCTCAATCCCAGCAAAGGGCGTCACTTCACTTCCAGTTGCAATTATAATATTTTTGGTATTGATGGTGGTCTCCACGGATCCATTGGGGCCCAGAGCACTCACTTGGTTCTTTCCCGTTATCTTTCCATGGCCCTTCACCCACTCGATCTTATTCTTTTTGAATAACCCTGCGATTCCGCCAGTTAGGGCTTTTACCACATTGTCCTTCTGCTCGAGAAGCTTATCCAGGTCTAGCTTTACGTTCTCCACTGGAAAATTCAGGTAGTTATATAGTTTTTCGTGATTTTGGAAATTCTACTCGGAACGTGTTCAAATTTTTTGTCAGTTTTTAAATTCAAAGGCATATGCCGTTTTTCAGATTTGCTGTATATTTGATTTTTTTTTCGGTTTTGAAAATCTTAGAATTGGTCCTGTTACTGAAATTCTCGTAAATTTCTTAATATCTATTCTTTTTATTGAATTTTTATATTTTCTGAAAATTCTTGATTGTGGAAATTTTTGAAGGTTTTAAAATTTCAAAAAACTTTGGGAACTAGAAAACTTGGAGAGAACGTACCAACAACTCCTCGATTGTTCAAGTCTCCACTGTGCGCCATATGATAATAATGTGAGTTATTGAGGAGGGATTTTGACGGGATGCAACCGACATTGAGACATGTGCCCCCAAGAGTTGGGTTCTTCTCTATGCAGACTGTCTTCATGCCCAATTGCGCTGCTTTGATGGCAGCCACATATCCTCCAGGTCCTGCCCCAATTACCACGACATCAGCATCGAGGGTACTGGCATATCTTCTTTGCTGGAGAGCTGATATTGTGGGGTTCACGAAACGTTTGACCACTGCAGGCTGTTAAAAATAATAGGACATTTTACGTCATGGGATTGCGTAGAAAGACTATCAGGACTGTTCACAACTTCTAAAAATGTAAAAACTTTAGCAAAAAATGCAGGGCAGGAGAATTTTGGATTAGATAATTAAAAAAAATAGTTGGAAAAAGGGACTGAGTCTCAGTATTTTTTGAAAACGACCTAACTTTCAAAAATGAAGAACTTTTTTTTATTTTAAATGCTAAATTAGATTTAAAATGACAGATTGTACATGTCAAGTTTACATAATTTTTGATTGTTAAGATGGACTCATGTGTTTCCCAAAAGTGTTAAATGTTGTCAATTTTTCCCGCGCTGAATTTTGAAAACGACGGTTTCGCTAATTGAAAGTAACGGAGCCCATTTCAAAATTGAAAATCTTGGCTAAAAAATTGTGCCAATATCAATGTCCTTAACCCCCTTATATCAGTAAATGATTAACTAAAACTAACTGAAGTTCTATATTAAGGAACATTACGAATTTTCATTCATAATGAGTGAAAATAATTTTTGGAGATATTTGCCCTTCAACTGGAGCTTCTTGAAGGTTATCTTAGTCATTAGTGAAGAATTTGAAGTGATTATTGAATGATATACTCACTCTGACAGTTGTCATCATGCTCCATAGATTCGCTTGCATTTCGATGAGTTTTAATTACTTCTTGGGTTGGTTAAGGGTGACAACGGGGATTGATGAATAAAATTAAGACACCAAGGGGCTCGGAACAGTCTATCTCGTGCTCTGTCTGTCCTCCGATGGTTTCATAATCGTCAACTCCATACGCGTGTGGTATGGCAGGGTAGCCAAATACAGGACGACGCAAACCGCCACTACGAGGCGCTGACATAGCCAAAGATGGCCGAATTATATGGAAAGGTTCGGGGCGCCACTTAACAGCAATTTCATTTGAAATATGTTATATGCAAAAATAATGACAACATTACTTAGCCCCCTCCCCCGCCGCCGCGAAAAAATAATCTGTTAGGGAAGCTCGATAAGAGAATGCACTATTTCTCTTATCGGTACCAATTAGTGCGATAGAGCGTTTTAAATAGTTACAATTGTTAATAACAATCGAAGGCATTGTTTTTCAACATTCACACTCCGCTCCGCCCTGGACATAAAAAAAAAAAAGGAAAATTGAAAACAATTTTTGGTGAAAAATTTCAAGAAATATGTCTTCTGGGGGTTCCAATTGGACAGTATTCACTCACACGGGGCCAAAAATTCGAATTTAAAAAATTTAAGGTTGCCTCCCCATAAGGTCCCAATGTTAAATTTGGCCAAAATCGGAAAAAATTAATTTGACTTTTTCGACCCAAATTCGACGGAAATGTCTTCTGGGGGTTCCAATTGAATAGTATTCACTCACACGGGGCCAAAAATTCGAATTTAAAAAATTTGAGTTTGCCTCCCCATAAGGTCCCAATGTTAAATTTGGCCAAAATCGGAAAAATTAATTTGACTTTTTCGACCCAAATTCGACGGAAATGTCTTCTGGGGGTTCCGATTGAATAGTATTCACCCACACGGGGCCAAAAATTCGAATTTAAAAAATTTAAGTTTGCCTCTCCATAAGGTCCCAATGTTAAATTTGGCCAAAATCGGAAAAAATTAATTTGACTTTTTCGACCCAAATTCGACGGAAATGTCTTCTGGGGGTTCCAATTGAATAGTATTCACCCACACGGGGCCAAAAATTCGAATTTAAAAAATTTAAGTTTGCCTCCCCATAAGGTCCCAATGTTAAATTTGGCCAAAATCGGAAAAAAATAATTTGACTTTTTCGACCCAAATTCGACGGAAATGTCTTCTGGGGGTTCCAATTGAATAGTATTCACCCACACGGGGCCAAAAATTCGAATTTAAAAAATTTAAGTTTGCCTCCCCATAAGGTCCCAATGTTAAATTTGGCCAAAATCGGAAAAAAATAATTTGACTTTTTCGACCCAAATTCGACGGAAATGTCTTCTGGGGGTTCCAATTGAATAGTATTCACCCACACGGGGCCAAAAATTCGAATTTAAAAAATTTAAGTTTGCCTCCCCATAAGGTCCCAATGTTAAATTTGGCCAAAATCGGAAAAAAATAATTTGACTTTTTCGACCCAAATTCGACGGAAATGTCTTCTGGGGGTTCCAATTGAATAGTATTCACCCACACGGGGCCAAAAATTCGAATTTAAAAAATTTAAGTTTGCCTCCCCATAAGGTCCCAATGTTAAATTTGGCCAAAATCGGAAAAAATTAATTTGACTTTTTCGACCCAAATTCGACGGAAATGTCTTCTGGGGGTTCCGATTGAATAGTATTCACTCACACGGGGCCAAAAATTCGAATTTAAAAAATTTAAGTTTGCCTCCCCATAAGGTCCCAATGTTAAATTTGGCCAAAATCGGAAAAAAATAATTTGACTTTTTCGACCCAAATTCGACGGAAATGTCTTCTGGGGGTTCCAATTGAATAGTATTCACCCACACGGGGCCAAAAATCCGAATTTAAAAAATTTAAGTTTGCCTCCCCATAAGGTCCCAATGTTAAATTTGGCCAAAATCGGAAAAAAATAATTTGACTTTTTCGACCCAAATTCGACGGAAATGTCTTCTGGGGGTTCCAATTGAATAGTATTCACCCACACGGAGCCAAAAATTCGAATTTAAAAAATTTAAGTTTGCCTCCCCATAAGGTCCCAATGTTAAATTTGGCCAAAATCGGAAAAAAATAATTTGACTTTTTCGACCCAAATTCGACGGAAATGTCTTCTGGGGGTTCCAATTGAATAGTATTCACCCACACGGGGCCAAAAATTCGAATTTAAAAAATTTAAGTTTGCCTCCCCATAAGGTCCCAATGTTAAATTTGGCCAAAATCGGAAAAAAATAATTTGACTTTTTCGACCCAAATTCGACGGAAATGTCTTCTGGGGGTTCCAATTGAATAGTATTCACCCACACGGGGCCAAAAATTCGAATTTAAAAAATTTAAGTTTGCCTCCCCATAAGGTCCCAATGTTAAATTTGGCCAAAATCGGAAAAAATTAATTTGACTTTTTCGACCCAAATTCGACGGAAATGTCTTCTGGGGGTTCCGATTGAATAGTATTCACCCACACGGGGCCAAAAATCCGAATTTAAAAAATTTAAGTTTGCCTCCCCATAAGGTCCCAATGTTAAATTTGGCCAAAATCGGAAAAAAATAATTTGACTTTTTCGACCCAAATTCGACGGAAATGTCTTCTGGGGGTTCCAATTGAATAGTATTCACCCACACGGGGCCAAAAATTCGAATTTAAAAAATTTAAGTTTGCCTCCCCATAAGGTCCCAATGTTAAATTTGGCCAAAATCGGAAAAAAATAATTTGACTTTTTCGACCCAAATTCGACGGAAATGTCTTCTGGGGGTTCCAATTGAATAGTATTCACCCACACGGGGCCAAAAATTCGAAT
This sequence comes from Asobara japonica, assembly GCA_026005395.1. Classification (NCBI taxonomy): domain Eukaryota; kingdom Metazoa; phylum Arthropoda; class Insecta; order Hymenoptera; family Braconidae; genus Asobara; species Asobara japonica. The sequence goes on from BQMI01000280.1 coordinate 1,317,609, forward strand.
TTAAAAAATTTAAGTTTGCCTCCCCATAAGGTCCCAATGTTAAATTTGGCCAAAATCGGAAAAAATTAATTTGACTTTTTCGACCCAAATTCGACGGAAATGTCTTCTGGGGGTTCCAATTGAATAGTATTCACCCACACGGGGCCAAAAATTCGAATTTAAAAAATTTAAGTTTGCCTCCCCATAAGGTCCCAATGTTAAATTTGGCCAAAATCGGAAAAAAATAATTTGACTTTTTCGACCCAAATTCGACGGAAATGTCTTCTGGGGGTTCCAATTGAATAGTATTCACCCACACGGGGCCAAAAATTCGAATTTAAAAAATTTAAGTTTGCCTCCCCATAAGGTCCCAATGTTAAATTTGGCCAAAATCGGAAAAAAATAATTTGACTTTTTCGACCCAAATTCGACGGAAATGTCTTCTGGGGGTTCCAATTGAATAGTATTCACCCACACGGGGCCAAAAATTCGAATTTAAAAAATTTAAGTTTGCCTCCCCATAAGGTCCCAATGTTAAATTTGGCCAAAATCGGAAAAAAATAATTTGACTTTTTCGACCCAAATTCGACGGAAATGTCTTCTGGGGGTTCCAATTGAATAGTATTCACCCACACGGGGCCAAAAATTCGAATTTAAAAAATTTAAGTTTGCCTCCCCATAAGGTCCCAATGTTAAATTTGGCCAAAATCGGAAAAAAATAATTTGACTTTTTCGACCCAAATTCGACGGAAATGTCTTCTGGGGGTTCCAATTGAATAGTATTCACCCACACGGGGCCAAAAATTCGAATTTAAAAAATTTAAGTTTGCCTCCCCATAAGGTCCCAATGTTAAATTTGGCCAAAATCGGAAAAAAATAATTTGACTTTTTCGACCCAAATTCGACGGAAATGTCTTCTGGGGGTTCCAATTGAATAGTATTCACCCACACGGGGCCAAAAATTCGAATTTAAAAAATTTAAGTTTGCCTCCCCATAAGGTCCCAATGTTAAATTTGGCCAAAATCGGAAAAAATTAATTTGACTTTTTCGACCCAAATTCGACGGAAATGTCTTCTGGGGGTTCCGATTGAATAGTATTCACTCACACGGGGCCAAAAATTCGAATTTAAAAAATTTAAGTTTGCCTCCCCATAAGGTCCCAATGTTAAATTTGGCCAAAATCGGAAAAAATTAATTTGACTTTTTCGACCCAAATTCGACGGAAATGTCTTCTGGGGGTTCCGATTGAATAGTATTCACTCACACGGGGCCAAAAATTCGAATTTAAAAAATTTAAGTTTGCCTCCCCATAAGGTCCCAATGTTAAATTTGGCCAAAATCGGAAAAAATTAATTTGACTTTTTCGACCCAAATTCGACGGAAATGTCTTCTGGGGGTTCCGATTGAATAGTATTCACTCACACGGGGCCAAAAATTCGAATTTAAAAAATTTAAGTTTGCCTCTCCATAAGGTCCCAATGTTAAATTTGGCCAAAATCGGAAAAAAATAATTTGACTTTTTCGACCCAAATTCGACGGAAATGTCTTCTGGGGGTTCCAATTGAATAGTATTCACCCACACGGGGCCAAAAATTCGAATTTAAAAAATTTAAGTTTGCCTCCCCATAAGGTCCCAATGTTAAATTTGGCCAAAATCGGAAAAAAATAATTTGACTTTTTCGACCCAAATTCGACGGAAATGTCTTCTGGGGGTTCCAATTGAATAGTATTCACCCACACGGGGCCAAAAATTCGAATTTAAAAAATTTAAGTTTGCCTCCCCATAAGGTCCCAATGTTAAATTTGGCCAAAATCGGAAAAAATTAATTTGACTTTTTCGACCCAAATTCGACGGAAATGTCTTCTGGGGGTTCCGATTGAATAGTATTCACTCACACGGGGCCAAAAATTCGAATTTAAAAAATTTAAGTTTGCCTCCCCATAAGGTCCCCATGTTAAATTTGGCCAAAATCGGAAAAAAATAATTTGACTTTTTCGACCCAAATTCGACGGAAATGTCTTCTGGGGGTTCCAATTGAATAGTATTCACCCACACGGGGCCAAAAATTCGAATTTAAAAAATTTAAGTTTGCCTCCCCATAAGGTCCCAATGTTAAATTTGGCCAAAATCGGAAAAAAATAATTTGACTTTTTCGACCCAAATTCGACGGAAATGTCTTCTGGGGGTTCCAATTGAATAGTATTCACCCACACGGGGCCAAAAATTCGAATTTAAAAAATTTAAGTTTGCCTCCCCATAAGGTCCCAATGTTAAATTTGGCCAAAATCGGAAAAAAATAATTTGACTTTTTCGACCCAAATTCGACGGAAATGTCTTCTGGGGGTTCCAATTGAATAGTATTCACCCACACGGGGCCAAAAATTCGAATTTAAAAAATTTAAGTTTGCCTCCCCATAAGGTCCCAATGTTAAATTTGGCCAAAATCGGAAAAAAATAATTTGACTTTTTCGACCCAAATTCGACGGAAATGTCTTCTGGGGGTTCCAATTGAATAGTATTCACCCACACGGGGCCAAAAATTCGAATTTAAAAAATTTAAGTTTGCCTCCCCATAAGGTCCCAATGTTAAATTTGGCCAAAATCGGAAAAAATTAATTTGACTTTTTCGACCCAAATTCGACGGAAATGTCTTCTGGGGGTTCCGATTGAATAGTATTCACTCACACGGGGCCAAAAATTCGAATTTAAAAAATTTAAGTTTGCCTCCCCATAAGGTCCCAATGTTAAATTTGGCCAAAATCGGAAAAAATTAATTTGACTTTTTCGACCCAAATTCGACGGAAATGTCTTCTGGGGGTTCCGATTGAATAGTATTCACTCACACGGGGCCAAAAATTCGAATTTAAAAAATTTAAGTTTGCCTCCCCATAAGGTCCCAATGTTAAATTTGGCCAAAATCGGAAAAAATTAATTTGACTTTTTCGACCCAAATTCGACGGAAATGTCTTCTGGGGGTTCCGATTGAATAGTATTCACTCACACGGGGCCAAAAATTCGAATTTAAAAAATTTAAGTTTGCCTCTCCATAAGGTCCCAATGTTAAATTTGGCCAAAATCGGAAAAAAATAATTTGACTTTTTCGACCCAAATTCGACGGAAATGTCTTCTGGGGGTTCCAATTGAATAGTATTCACCCACACGGGGCCAAAAATTCGAATTTAAAAAATTTAAGTTTGCCTCCCCATAAGGTCCCAATGTTAAATTTGGCCAAAATCGGAAAAAATTAATTTGACTTTTTCGACCCAAATTCGACGGAAATGTCTTCTGGGGGTTCCGATTGAATAGTATTCACTCACACGGGGCCAAAAATTCGAATTTAAAAAATTTAAGTTTGCCTCTCCATAAGGTCCCAATGTTAAATTTGGCCAAAATCGGAAAAAATTAATTTGACTTTTTCGACCCAAATTCGACGGAAATGTCTTCTGGGGGTTCCGATTGAATAGTATTCACTCACACGGGGCCAAAAATTCGAATTTAAAAAATTTAAGTTTGCCTCCCCATAAGGTCCCAATGTTAAATTTGGCCAAAATCGGAAAAAATTAATTTGACTTTTTCGACCCAAATTCGACGGAAATGTCTTCTGGGGGTTCCGATTGAATAGTATTCACTCACACGGGGCCAAAAATTCGAATTTAAAAAATTTAAGTTTGCCTCTCCATAAGGTCCCAATGTTAAATTTGGCCAAAATCGGAAAAAATTAATTTGACTTTTTCGACCCAAATTCGACGGAAATGTCTTCTGGGGGTTCCGATTGAATAGTATTCACTCACACGGGGCCAAAAATTCGAATTTAAAAAATTTAAGTTTGCCTCCCCATAAGGTCCCAATGTTAAATTTGGCCAAAATCGGAAAAAATTAATTTGACTTTTTCGACCCAAATTCGACGGAAATGTCTTCTGGGGGTTCCGATTGAATAGTATTCACTCACACGGGGCCAAAAATTCGAATTTAAAAAATTTAAGTTTGCCTCCCCATAAGGTCCCAATGTTAAATTTGGCCAAAATCGGAAAAAATTAATTTGACTTTTTCGACCCAAATTCGACGGAAATGTCTTCTGGGGGTTCCGATTGAATAGTATTCACTCACACGGGGCCAAAAATTCGAATTTAAAAAATTTAAGTTTGCCTCCCCATAAGGTCCCAATGTTAAATTTGGCCAAAATCGGAAAAAATTAATTTGACTTTTTCGACCCAAATTCGACGGAAATGTCTTCTGGGGGTTCCGATTGAATAGTATTCACTCACACGGGGCCAAAAATTCGAATTTAAAAAATTTAAGTTTGCCTCCCCATAAGGTCCCAATGTTAAATTTGGCCAAAATCGGAAAAAATTAATTTGACTTTTTCGACCCAAATTCGACGGAAATGTCTTCTGGGGGTTCCGATTGAATAGTATTCACTCACACGGGGCCAAAAATTCGAATTTAAAAAATTTAAGTTTGCCTCTCCATAAGGTCCCAATGTTAAATTTGGCCAAAATCGGAAAAAAATAATTTGACTTTTTCGACCCAAATTCGACGGAAATGTCTTCTGGGGGTTCCAATTGAATAGTATTCACCCACACGGGGCCAAAAATTCGAATTTAAAAAATTTAAGTTTGCCTCCCCATAAGGTCCCAATGTTAAATTTGGCCAAAATCGGAAAAAATTAATTTGACTTTTTCGACCCAAATTCGACGGAAATGTCTTCTGGGGGTTCCGATTGAATAGTATTCACTCACACGGGGCCAAAAATTCGAATTTAAAAAATTTAAGTTTGCCTCTCCATAAGGTCCCAATGTTAAATTTGGCCAAAATCGGAAAAAATTAATTTGACTTTTTCGACCCAAATTCGACGGAAATGTCTTCTGGGGGTTCCGATTGAATAGTATTCACTCACACGGGGCCAAAAATTCGAATTTAAAAAATTTAAGTTTGCCTCCCCATAAGGTCCCAATGTTAAATTTGGCCAAAATCGGAAAAAATTAATTTGACTTTTTCGACCCAAATTCGACGGAAATGTCTTCTGGGGGTTCCGATTGAATAGTATTCACTCACACGGGGCCAAAAATTCGAATTTAAAAAATTTAAGTTTGCCTCTCCATAAGGTCCCAATGTTAAATTTGGCCAAAATCGGAAAAAAATAATTTGACTTTTTCGACCCAAATTCGACGGAAATGTCTTCTGGGGGTTCCAATTGAATAGTATTCACCCACACGGGGCCAAAAATTCGAATTTAAAAAATTTAAGTTTGCCTCCCCATAAGGTCCCAATGTTAAATTTGGCCAAAATCGGAAAAAAATAATTTGACTTTTTCGACCCAAATTCGACGGAAATGTCTTCTGGGGGTTCCAATTGAATAGTATTCACCCACACGGGGCCAAAAATTCGAATTTAAAAAATTTAAGTTTGCCTCCCCATAAGGTCCCAATGTTAAATTTGGCCAAAATCGGAAAAAATTAATTTGACTTTTTCGACCCAAATTCGACGGAAATGTCTTCTGGGGGTTCCGATTGAATAGTATTCACTCACACGGGGCCAAAAATTCGAATTTAAAAAATTTAAGTTTGCCTCTCCATAAGGTCCCAATGTTAAATTTGGCCAAAATCGGAAAAAATTAATTTGACTTTTTCGACCCAAATTCGACGGAAATGTCTTCTGGGGGTTCCGATTGAATAGTATTCACTCACACGGGGCCAAAAATTCGAATTTAAAAAATTTAAGTTTGCCTCCCCATAAGGTCCCAATGTTAAATTTGGCCAAAATCGGAAAAAATTAATTTGACTTTTTCGACCCAAATTCGACGGAAATGTCTTCTGGGGGTTCCGATTGAATAGTATTCACTCACACGGGGCCAAAAATTCGAATTTAAAAAATTTAAGTTTGCCTCTCCATAAGGTCCCAATGTTAAATTTGGCCAAAATCGGAAAAAAATAATTTGACTTTTTCGACCCAAATTCGACGGAAATGTCTTCTGGGGGTTCCAATTGAATAGTATTCACCCACACGGGGCCAAAAATTCGAATTTAAAAAATTTAAGTTTGCCTCCCCATAAGGTCCCAATGTTAAATTTGGCCAAAATCGGAAAAAAATAATTTGACTTTTTCGACCCAAATTCGACGGAAATGTCTTCTGGGGGTTCCAATTGAATAGTATTCACCCACACGGGGCCAAAAATTCGAATTTAAAAAATTTAAGTTTGCCTCCCCATAAGGTCCCAATGTTAAATTTGGCCAAAATCGGAAAAAATTAATTTGACTTTTTCGACCCAAATTCGACGGAAATGTCTTCTGGGGGTTCCGATTGAATAGTATTCACTCACACGGGGCCAAAAATTCGAATTTAAAAAATTTAAGTTTGCCTCTCCATAAGGTCCCAATGTTAAATTTGGCCAAAATCGGAAAAAATTAATTTGACTTTTTCGACCCAAATTCGACGGAAATGTCTTCTGGGGGTTCCGATTGAATAGTATTCACTCACACGGGGCCAAAAATTCGAATTTAAAAAATTTAAGTTTGCCTCCCCATAAGGTCCCAATGTTAAATTTGGCCAAAATCGGAAAAAATTAATTTGACTTTTTCGACCCAAATTCGACGGAAATGTCTTCTGGGGGTTCCGATTGAATAGTATTCACTCACACGGGGCCAAAAATTCGAATTTAAAAAATTTAAGTTTGCCTCTCCATAAGGTCCCAATGTTAAATTTGGCCAAAATCGGAAAAAAATAATTTGACTTTTTCGACCCAAATTCGACGGAAATGTCTTCTGGGGGTTCCAATTGAATAGTATTCACCCACACGGGGCCAAAAATTCGAATTTAAAAAATTTAAGTTTGCCTCTCCATAAGGTCCCAATGTTAAATTTGGCCAAAATCGGAAAAAATTAATTTGACTTTTTCGACCCAAATTCGACGGAAATGTCTTCTGGGGGTTCCGATTGAATAGTATTCACTCACACGGGGCCAAAAATTCGAATTTAAAAAATTTAAGTTTGCCTCTCCATAAGGTCCCAATGTTAAATTTGGCCAAAATCGGAAAAAAATAATTTGACTTTTTCGACCCAAATTCGACGGAAATGTCTTCTGGGGGTTCCAATTGAATAGTATTCACCCACACGGGGCCAAAAATTCGAATTTAAAAAATTTAAGTTTGCCTCCCCATAAGGTCCCAATGTTAAATTTGGCCAAAATCGGAAAAAATTAATTTGACTTTTTCGACCCAAATTCGACGGAAATGTCTTCTGGGGGTTCCGATTGAATAGTATTCACTCACACGGGGCCAAAAATTCGAATTTAAAAAATTTAAGTTTGCCTCTCCATAAGGTCCCAATGTTAAATTTGGCCAAAATCGGAAAAAATTAATTTGACTTTTTCGACCCAAAATCGACGGAAATTCCTTCTTGGATTTTCAATTATTGAATACTATCCGTTCACTTGGGGCATCTCCCTTTCCCAGAATAACTGAAAATTGTCAACAAATCGTAGACAAGTTCCTTCGCTATTACTGCGGCCTATGACCGCGACAAGTTTAGTGGCGCGAAGAAGAATTTTCCTATAATCGTATCATACGACTGGGTGCGTCGACGGCCCGACTGAATTAGCCCTAAAATTCTCCGAAAGATTAAAAGAATTAAATTTTTTTTTTTTTATCTGAAGTTTAAAATTACTGAAAATCTGAAGACATTACGAATTCCTTAAAATGGACTAATGCCAAAACTATTAAAAACAAGGACCAATTGCTACAAATTCACCTGTAACCTCACAATAAACTTGTACTCCACTTTGTTGTATTCTCCAACGTTCCCACCATCTTTCCCACCTTTCAAATTCCCGCTATCGTACCAGCCAATCAGAACTCCTCATTCCCATCTCTCACTTGCCACCCAATCGCATCTTCGTAATTGGCGCCAATAGAAGAAGCGCCATTCTAAAACTATCGTATTTCCTCCTCGAAGCGCTCCTTGCCCAGCGTCAATAAATTTCTCTAACCAATTACAAGTTTTATTAAAATAAGAAAGCATTACAGAACCTCCCAGAAATTCTTCAAAACGCGTCAAAATTTATATGTCGTAGAACATGTCTACAAAAGTGACAAGGAAAGAGCGAAGAGTCTGTCACGTTTCTGGCCTTCTGATTGGTTAATTGGATACGTGCTCCAGTGGCGTGCGCCAGCCAATCCCCATTTTCTTAAACTAAAAGTTATTCTCATAAATTCCAGCGCAACTGGTCACTCGTCATCAGAGCTGGACCCTGGACCAAGTTAACAGATCAAATCCAATTCTACCGGGAAATGTCGCATCAAACAGGAATAAAAGGTGACTAATCTGTATAATTAATTCAGACCATCTGGAAAATCAACATGTCTGGCATTAACCTATAAGTCAAAATTTCATCAAAAAGCGCCACTCCTATGCTATAACTCCCTCATTAATCTCTCTACTGTCAATTTCAGCTAATGATGCCTTAAAGAAATTGTTCGCCAAGTGTCGAGATGGAAAATTACGAGTTTTGAAGGTCTCCATAGAAAATGGTTCGTAAAATTTATTTTAGTTTCCGATGTAATTCAGGAATTTTAATGAAAAAATTGGGATTAGATTTTCATGCATTTCTGCACGGTTATTTGCATTAGAAAATGAGAAATTTTTTGGAAGATTGAGAATAAATGAACTCAATGTGAATTTTTCTTGATCGAGATAATTTAGGTGAAAAATCAGTGCAATACAATGTGGACACTTCTATCTTTGTCTATCTATGTCAATTTTCATTCAGATGTTTAAAAATTTTCAGAATTTTATGCTTTCATGAATTCAAGAGTTCTTCCTCAAAGGGGTCTTTACTTTAGAAGCCTTTAGTGTTTTTATTTTAATGAAAAATTCACTTCCAAAAGTTGTGCAAAAACGTTGAGACATTTTTGTGTTGTAAAAAAGAAAATCAAGAGCTATCTCTTTTCCTCTCTTTCTAGAATTTTTCGTATATATCCCCACTGTATTGGATTGCAATTGCAGTGAATTATAGACAAATGATAACAATTACGTTTCAAGTACTAATGATACATTTCCGATATATGACCCTAGCTTTCAAAATCATATCTGTCCTCATTCAAGGTCAATGCTCTTCTACTATTTTATATCGTTTCGAAAAAGAATTTTATCAATGTCAATACATTGCTCTCCACATTTTTACATACCCAAATTCCGTTCATTTTCTCGTGCCCATTTATGTTAATAAATGAACGGAGATTGCATAGAGCAGCATAATTACTCGATGGAGATCAAAATTACGACTTACCGATGCGTAACTGGAATGAGCTTAGACCGCCGATTCTAGGATCGATTTTCGCTCGGAAGCAGAAGAAAATGTCCGAACGCCAAAGTTATCCGGAATTTTTTATTCAAGCTATATTGTCCGCAACCCTTTGGCAGATCTTGTTTACTATTTGTATCATCAAAAGAATTAATAGGAAATTGAATAGCAAAATTATTTCAAAATAGCATGAAAGGAAGGTTAATAGAATATTCAATATTCCCCGCAAATGATAATCACTACCGATCTGAGCAAAACACATTCGTTTCCACAGAGGAGTTGATCCCAGCGGCGTCGTCCAAGTCTGTCGGTAAATGGCAGGACGACTACTCCCGCCTGGTGAAGCCCCTGATCGAGGAGAATCAGCCGGCCTATATTCTATACCGTCTCGACACAAAATCTCCTGATTCCGGCTATGATTGGTTGTTCATATCTTGGTCCCCGGACACAGCTCCAATTCGCCAGAAGATGCTGTACGCTTCGACGAAAGCTACCCTCAAACAAGAATTTGGAACTGCGTCAATTAAGGACGAGCTCCATGGAACTGTGCCGGATGATATCACCCTGGAGGGTTACCACAAGCACAAGAAAAATGATGCAGCTCCAGCCCCTCTTACTTCTGCGGAAGAAGAACTTGTGGAGCTGAAGAAAACAGCTGTGCACACTGATTACAATGTTGAGACGCGACACCAAACATTGAGTGGAGTATCTTTCCCAGTGACTGAAGCGGCTAAGCAAGCCATCATTGAGATGGGGAAGGGTCTACATGAGTATGTCCAGTTGAAAATTGATCTGGAAGAGGAGAAGATACATTTGGTGATGGCTGGAGAAGTGTCACTTGATAAACTGCCTACTAAGGTGCCCGACGATGCCGCGAGATATCATCTTTATAACTTTAAGCACACGCATGAGGGGGACTACATGGAGTGCATAGGTAAGGTTTTATGTTGGCCAAGGCTTCTTGGGGATCTTGGAAGATTGGAAAGATTATGGATCTAACGAAAATGGTTAGTTTTTTTCAATCGTAGAAATTTAACTTTTTGGATCATTTGAAGAGAGGCGAAGTGTCTAACTTTGCTGGATGAGAAAAATTCAGAATTTTAGGGGTTATCTCTAAATATTTTCAAAGTTTTTGAAGTTCTGCAGTTATCAGGATTACTTAACCTTGGGATAAAAGTAAATCTTCCAAGATGTACAAGAAAAAAAAATAAAAAACTCCCAAGGGATCTCCCCAGCTTGGCGATTTTTAAAGAAAACTCTGAAATATGTAGATGCACCCTCGCTTCAATACTGATGAAAATAATGGTTTTACAGTGTTCATCTATAGTATGCCGGGCTACAGTTGCAGTATAAAGGAGAGAATGCTTTATTCATCTTGTAAAGCACCTCTTCTCGATCTCATCCAATCCCTGGGTGTGTCCATCACCAAAAAGGTAAATGAATCCATATGCTTATCACAGCAAAGTCCTCTAACGTCGACTGTACGGATTATCATAAAAGTGGTTATCTTGAAAATGGGTGGACTCAGAGAAAAGTTGTATAGAACTTTTTTTGTGGCCGATTAAATGTTCTACAAAAACTGTTCTGCAACATTTTTCCCGATGGCCACTCGTTAACAAATTAGGAATTTTTTACAATTTTTACAGTCGAAGTGCGAGGCCCTGGATTCCCTAATGAAACTCTAATCGTTGCATGTTTTCTGCATTTGTGGGTGTGAACTAACGCTTATTATTGTGTGTACTATATGTCCCCAAAAATATTTTGTTGAATGTTATTGCACCAATCTAATGTCAAGCGAATTTGTTTCTAAGCACTCGTCATAATCGTTTTGAGGATATTTGTGCGCGGTATCGAAACGTTCAAAAATTGGCTGTTTTTTTTTTCTTCATTTATTCGACACTTTCAATGGTTCTTTCATTCATGGTTTGACATTGAGGTTCCGGAATTTTTGGCTCTTTGGATTCATTGAAAATTTTGCAATTTTTTGATGTTCTGGAAAGCTATCAATTTTTTTGAAATTATTGACAACTTCTAATACAAAAAAAAGAAATGATGTTCAAGTTTCGAAAACCGAAATTCACGGAAAAATTGCCAAGTTTTAAAATTTTAAAATTACAAAATTTTTAAGGAAGAAAGGAAAAATATATTTCAATTATTCCAAAAATTTTAAAAATTAATAAGAACACAAATTTCTGTCAACCTTCAAATGTTTTAGGATGGTCCAAAATTAAATAAATTGAACTTTTTGAGAATTAAAGAAATGAAAAATTATCCAGGAAATTAAGAAAATATGGCACTTTAACCAATTGACTAAATTGGAGAGTTCTTTAGAATTCAGTATGTACAAAAATTTTAAATTGGAAGAATAAATCGAGCATTATAAAAAATTGTTGCAAAAATTTAGGGAATTTTAAAGAATTCCTGAACTGAAAGAAGTCAACTGTGACATGGTCAACTGAGTTTCTCTGTTTCTGTCTTCGCTAAATATCTCAAAATCTACCGCATATACAGTGTACTGCCTCCAGCTCTTGGTCGCTATCTTTGGATATCTCAAAACTTAACAGACATAGAGCATTTTTTGTGAAGACTTTTTGGTAAAGTTCACTGAGATCTACAAAAAAACGTCTACGTCTCAATTTCATTATCTCCTTCGGTTTTATATAAGCCCAAAACTGCGGAGAGCTAGACGGCGTATACTGTGCTAGAATTTTGATTACAACCTTTTTGTAGCACCATGAGGACTACAAACTTGTTATAACCCAAAGCCGGTTTCATTAGATCCTGAGATATTCACCAAAAATGGGTTTAACTCAGTTGAATACTTGGCAGCTGCATTGCATGCAATTTATGTATTGTTCGGACGACTGATCCCGCCCAAATATCCTTAAGGTACTTTCTCAGCAACTTGATAAGAGGAAAGATGGAAGAAATAATCGCAATATGCTAGAGATTCGAAATTTAGATGATTTGCAGCTATACACACATTATTGAATCAATCTCAAAATTACAAAAGATTCTGTCAAAAAATTCTTCAGGCATAAAATTGCAAAAAAGCAATTATCCAAGAATTTTCAGAATTCAGAATTTGCAAAATTCCTAAAACATCAAAAACTTGCGAGTTCTAAGAATTTTCAAAATTTCAAAACTCTTACAAGAATTCAATGCACAGTAATAATTTTTCCCTAAATATGTGACAATATTTTATTGTGATATTTTTTATCGTCATATTTGGACTGGATACTTTGAAAAGTATGAACAGAAAAAAAAAAATTACCCGAATTCAAAATTTTAAAAATTGGAAAAATGTTCTAGCATATTGAGAATTTTTTAAGTTCTTTTTGCTTGACGAGTTACTGTGGTGGTACCCTAATAAAATCAGATGAAATATCTAGCTGGAGATAAATACTGGTGACGAGTTAGCTGACATGCTGGAGGATACCCCTGTCATAACAGAATCGACTGGCAACACAACCCCCGTAACCCCATCGACACCCTCCGCACCCCCTACGGTTATATCAAATAAAAAATCAAAGCAAAAACGCTCCTGCGTTTTGAGTTAACAGGTGCCACTGAATTCAACACCTTCTGGCCTCAATATTGACTATTTCGATGGTTTATTGCACTGAAAAGTTGGCTTCTAGCATTCTATAAATTTCCTTTTGCAACGAAAACTGTTTGGGTAAATTTTTGTAAGAGAAATTGACGAAATTTAGAGTTTTCAAAAATTTCAAAGATATAAAGTGGACATTTTTAATTTAAAAAAATAAAATAGAATAAAATGGTTATAGACGAATCCACACACCCACACATTCCAGTTCATTTTAGGGAACATAAGAATAAAAATCAGCAGTTTACTGAATGCTAGAAACTACTTTCAACCGTGAATATATGATGAACGTTGGGAGATATTTTTGGGACTAGTTTTAGCCATCTTTACAAGTGGACCACGTGGATCTAGACACTCATTTTGTGTCCATAGTGGAGTAACAAAATTTATTTATCGAAGCCAGTAGAATCGCTAGTACGAGCACAAAAAAAAAACTAAAAAAAATTGAAAAGAGTATAAAGTCAAACGTGATATACCTGCGTAGTAAGAGTAGTAACAAACGGTATTTTTCTAAATTGACCGTATTTGATGAACGAAAAAATTGAGGAACAATGATACAACGCAAACGATATTTTTGGTATTCTCGTGAAATCAGCTTTCGGTATAGTAAATATGTGACGAACAATGTCTGTGGTAATTATTCCAATGCAGTTGAGGAGAGGCCCAACTGAGTATCAAGTATTTGGTCATTTTTATCAATTCTTTTTTACATGTGTCTGTTGAGGATGAACGGTTTTCTTTCATTCAAATGTATCAGTCAAGGAATTTTCTAAAGTCTATTATCAACCAGTTTTTTTTGTTGGAGCATTACGAAAGAAGAAAGGGATATCTGGTTTGGTATTTTCATTCCAAAGAAAAAACAAGGAATAGTGAATAATCTAAAAAATGGCTTTTTCATAAATTTCTGTACTATTATAAAATTTTCCGGAATTTTTGTGATCTAAAGAATTTTAAAAAATGTCAAATTTCAGAAATTACAATATAGTTTGAATATGTTAATTTTTTTTGTCAGAATTGCCAAATTAGGAAAAATTTTGAACTCAGAAGTGTCTCTCCTTACCTGTTTAATTAATTAATTTAGGGCTCAGGATTCATTCAATAGTGGTATATATGACGAGTTATTAGAGGTTTAACTTGAGATTAATGTTGGAGTGTTTCATTTTACGTTATTTGTCTCTTCGTATTGTTCGTAATGGTAATTTAGAGTCAAGCCTTCAGCATCGATCGGATTTATTCTCGTGGCAATTAACTCAATTGTTGTCTTATTTTTTATTTTTTGTGGATGTGAATATGGGGGACTCTTCTTCAATGCAGCAACTCGGTTTCTTCAAGGTGTCTAAAAATCCTGGAAAAATTACAGGTAGTTTCCATACTTGAAACAGCGTTTCATGATTTTTGATCAGATTTTTAAAATATTGCGAAAAAAATTTATAACAGGGATATAAATATATGACAAAATTCTAAAAAAATATTAGGCAGTTGTTAGACTTAAAGAACATATTCTCTAATTTTTCCATTTTTTTAAATGGATACAAACACGGATTATATATATAAACAACCTGTAGTACGTAGTAGTCATCTGAAAAATTTTCCCAAAATTCATTTTGAAAATCCGAAAATATTTTCATTGAAACACTGAGAAAAAAACACAAATTTTGAGTATAAATATGAAGATAGAATAGATATTTGATTTTTCGCAGAAATTCAAAACCTTGATTTGTCTCAAGGAGGCTGGACCTCTGGACCAAATGACTCGAAAAATCTGAAAAAAATTATGAGGGAGGTTTTTGAGGGTGGGATCCACCTAGATTTTTTTACGAATTTTCGGAAACCATGAAAGAACTGAGGGCATTAATTGACGGGGCATCCCATATATCATTCAATCCATCGTATAAACGTTCCCTATAAATTTCCATTTTCTTGTGTGTTTCTAATCTAATATCGTAATTAGAAATGTTATTAATGGTGATTAATCGTCTGGGGTTTGTGAGTCGTGAATGAGATTTTTTAGTATCTCAAATTCACCTGAGTCAATTGACAATGTTCAGTAATGTAACGCTCTAACGAAATTAGGTCCCCTAGTCGTGTAAAGGTGATACTTACGTAATAAGCATGTCGGATTAGCGGTTCTTTGGAGAAAATGAGAGATGTCTGGAAGGCTTGTCTGGTAAATTCTACTCAAATGCATTAAAAAAAATTGGTTACAATTAGGGGTGTGCCAATAGTCAATTAACTAATTTTGATCAAATAGGGATTTTCATCATGAACTGATATTCAGAACTTTGTTGAAAAATTCGGGAATCATTGAAATTTATGAAATTTTTGGAAAATTTTGACGTTTCGTCATTATTTAAAATTTTTAGACTACGAAATTTTTTTAACAGTCTAATTGATTTTTGAATATTTTTCACATTTTTCAAACTTGTTTCTGATTTTTCAAATTCAAAAACTTCTTAAAATTCTTGGAATTCTTTGACTTTGTAATTTTGGTCCTATTTTCCAAAATTGGATAAGATCTGTCAAGATCCAAATTAAAAAAAACAATGGACTTTCATTATTTTATTTGAAAACATTTTTTCTTTACCCTAACACCCAGAAGGTCTCCCTTTAATTTGTTCTGTATTATCTCTATCAATGAATATTGGCACACCCCTATTTAAAATTGAATAAAAATATATCGTTACTGTAATGACGCTGAAATTAAAATGAAATATCAGTATATTTCGGTGAATGCAATTTGCCACAATGTGATTACCGGAGATTTTGGGCAGTTATTCCAATAGGCTTTAGCTTAATGACCGCCATTAGCCCAATTTCTCTGTTATTAACCATATTTCAATGATTATATTACGATAGTTCGATAGATTTGGTGGCGATTGATTTTTATATATTACGCTTTTTATTGTCAAAATTCACCTTATGAGTGATTAATCATTAATTACTACATGGTTTTCAATGGAAATTTATGTAATTCAAGACTGATTGGTGAGTCTCAGCTCAATTCAGTTTAAATAATTTGTTTTTCTAACTTGCGCTTTTTTCGCGATTATTAACACTGCATTTTAATCGTATTTTTGAAATTTTTAAATAATAATAAACAAGTCTACGTCAACTCAGCCAGTTATTTCGATGAGTTCTGGAAAATGTCATCAGAGAATTTTGTGGTGATTTTTTTTATGAATTTTCTAGGATCTTGCATCTATTGGTAGGCGCACTATTAGGATTTCGCTCTCACAAATTTTTAGGTTATAGGAAAGATATAAAAAAATACTTTTACCTCATCAATGAGCGCAAAAAAATATTCACTCGGACTCAAAACTCCCGCGCGTTATGGATGACGCTGGGCATCCAACAGCGCCAGCGGTGGCGAAAATAGGAATCACTAAGATCTCAATTTTTCATGCATATCTTCAAGACAAATAAAATTAGAGAATTTACGAAAGGACCTTTTTTGTAGCTCTCACTTCACTCTACAAAAACGGTTATTATGAAAATTGCGCTATCTCCCTTAGATTTCAGTGCATTTGTCATTATTTCAAGCGTGAGAGCTTCTGCGCGCGCATGTACGGTGGCAGAACGGGCGTACTAACGAATTAAAGTTGGTAGAGAACCACATTTTTTTAAAAATAAGATCTTACTGTTAGGTTTTCAATTTGAGTTTTGTTTCCTAATTTTTCCATAATTTTTCAGTTTTCAGTTTTCAGTTTTCGTAGCATGACTCATCTGAAAAATCTGAGAAAATTCATAGAAAAATTTTTGAATAGCACAAAACTCAAATTGGAAAAAAGATAAATTATACTCATAGAAATAAGTGGCTGACTTGACATAAAAAATATACAACAATAAATTAGGAATGGACAAATTTAGTCGAGATTGAGATGGCATTCTATTTTTCGTGATGTCTATTTTTCAATTCATCCAATAAAATTTTTTAAATAAAAAAGAAAAAGTAGAATTTTGAGAAGGAAAGGCCTAGTTAATTGGCAATGCTCAAATGAACAAATTAACGACTTTATCGATTGTGTTCTCTTGATTAACAATTTAACAATAAATGTATAATAATCACATTTGCGCACATAACTTGGTGCATGACCACATAATTTTAAATATATTATAAATATCATCGGCCTATTCTGTAAGTGTTTATTTTTGTTTGGTTTTGTTGGAAAAGAAAAACGATATGAGTTTTGCTAAATTGACAATTTTATTATTTCAACAAAAGGAACGTTGTTATTGTAGGTCTGAATTATTTGCGAAATGAAAATTGTAAATCTTGCCAATATTAACGCTATGTGTATAATAAAACGATTATGCAATTGAATAACGGCGTCTTGTCATTTCCGAGGCTCCTTGATGTGAACATTTCAGTAGTTGCTAGAGGAAGATAAGTCGAATGTATTTTATCTCTTCTGCATTGTGGACTATTAGCAGAAATTTTAAAAATTTCAGTCTTTGGTATCCTGATTTTTTTTCAACCTTTGGAATTATTAATTTTTTTTTTGCAATGTGTAAAAATTTTGAGCTTTTGCAAATTTGAAAATTTGAAAACCTTTTAGTTACTATTGAGATTTCAAATTTTACGATTTCAAGAATCCTTGAAGTTTTTAAAAATAAAAAATAGGGAGCTCCACTATTATTCAATAAGCCCATTAAAAAATGAAATCGACTTATCTCACTTCACCACTTGAATACTGACATAAGGAGAGGTCACACAAAAAGTCTGGTATTATAAAAAGAAACAAATTTGAAGCAATAATTTGCTCTATTTTCAGGAATTTTCCACATCAATATTTTTTTTTGGTCACTCAAAATTCAAGATTTGAGTTTTTATAAAATCGAACCATCAGCTCATTCAAAATTTTAGTTGAATATTGTCATTTTTAATTTTATTTGAATTTTGAATTGAAATAACTATATATATGTATAATAAATGAGGTCTATGGAGGACGCCATTTTTTTGGTGAGTTCTCCTTAATCAGATTTTATGATAGAAGTAGAAGGCACTTTAGGCACTTGGACACATGGCAATGGGATCTAATCGGTATGTAATGTATAAAAAAATATAAGTTAGAGGTGACGAGCTTACAGAATAGGCCTGACTAATAGTGCTCATGATTAGTTGTACGCAACGATCTAATCGAAACCTTTTTTTTGCAGTGTGCGTTCAATTTTTTTGTATTTCTGCAAATTCGAATTTTACGAAGTGTTGCACATTCTCAAAGACATCGAAAATACCAATTTTTCGTTGCGACTCCCATTTGGCAACTTCCCCAATTTCCCCCACTCTCCTCCCCGCAACATGGGGCGCCAACTGAATACTGCGCATCAGAATGCGCAGTAGTGTTAGACGGCTCGCGCGCTCGACGTGGTGGGGGCTGGGGAAAGGAGGGGGACCAATGAAAAAGTATTTGAGCCTTGCAATGAGCTAGGTGTTGCCAAATGGGAGGTTGCCGCAAGAGAGTTCCAATAGAGGCATTCTAATTCTGTCAGAGCTCACAGTAACTGATCTTACAAGTTTCATATAAGAACACGAAATCTATCGACGTCGTACTGGCTACGCGGGTAACGAAAGTTCATATCCTATTACCCCTAGACTGATTTATCTAAATTCTTGATGCATCCATAGCTAGAGATAGATGATGGCAAGGAACTCACTGAGGATTATTTGCAAGAGGAATTACATCCAAAAGTCAATTTGCATCGGCCAAAATTTGCCAAGCCCAAGGGCCCACCTGGACGCGGCGCTAAGCGAATAACCAAGGTTCAAGATGAAAAACAGGATTGCTAATATTTCCCCGCAAATCTTCTAATAATTAATTCTAACGATGTTTGTTCATTTATAAAAAAAAAGATAAATTTGATGACATCTTGAGTCAATTCAGACATTTGGAAAAACAAATTGTGGACAAGAAAATCCATTTTTTATTTTTAACACGTAAAAAATTATTTGTGAACAAAAAGATTGAAGCTCGAAGCTCTGGTTACATACAATAAATTTTAGAACCTCGTTTTGATTAATTAGCAAGAATGGGTTGATGGAAGTTGGAACGCCATTGCGGCAAAATTATTCATTCGGTTTTTACATTCTCCACCGATACTAGTGAACAAGCATCCTTGAGACGTCTCGAGAGTAGAAGGAAAAAGATGCTCCATGAATTCTTAAACGAATCACCGAAAATGGTACATTCAGAAAAGGTACTCCAAATAGCTCGAAGCTCATTGCAGATAATGCTAAATTTCTGCCAAGCAATGGGTAAAGAACCTGTTGTAGTTTGATGAAATCAATCATAATTTGAAGAAACACTTGGCATAATTTGTCGCTGTCATAATCTGTACAAATTTGTGGGAATCTACCGGAATTCCACTTTCTACGTCATTCAGAATTGTGACATCAGAAAGTTCAATCTTGTACTTAAGTACAAATTTGAAGAACAAACTGTAAAAATTCAACGTTCTATGTAATTCGAGAATCTTGACTTGATATAAGATATTTTCACAGAAAATGTCCTCAAAGCTCTGTTAAAGTCGGTGATTTTTTATGATTAATTTTATTTATATTTGTAATTTTTTGACATATAGTTTCCCATTGGACATATATTCCATACTTTTCCACGTGTTGCAGAATTTATGGAGCAAACTTTATCCGGCATTTTGATGTTTTTTACTTTCGCGACATTTTGAAGCTACAACAGGGTGATAGGGATGTTACTGAGATTATGGCAATGTATGTTTTACGTTAATCCGTCAGCTGGCGCGCTGGACTTTGTCTCTCCTAAATTTTCATGTTATATGAAAAATACTCCAAAATGTGAAATTTCACAATGTAATTTTTTAGACCATTCTAGTTGATTCCCCTGCAGGTGAAAACCGATTCTGCCCCATAAATGGATGCAAGGACAGATATTTTCTTGAAGTCAGACTTGCCACGCGTTACGGGTACCGCTAAGCGCACCAGCGCCAGCGGTGGTGAGCATAGGAATTACGAACACTTCAGTTTTTCTTTGATATCTTCAAAACAGATAAAAGTACAGCATTTACCAGAAGACCTTTTTTGTAGCTCTCACTCCGCTCTACAAAAAAGGTCCTTATAAAAATTACCCTAGTTCCCTTGGATTTTGATAAAATTGGAGTTTCGAAAGCGCTGGTGAGGCAGCGCGCCAGCTCACGGGATAAATTCACGAGTATAGTTTTTAAGTTATTTATTTTTATTCATCACATAAAATATGAAATCTATAGGAATATAAATTACTGTGGAATCAGGCCTATTCTATAAGTGATGCAGGATTGTTGCTCAGAGAAGTATTTTAAGAATATTGTAGATCAATAGTCTAGTCAATCTGGAGTTTGGGCTAACACATCGAAAACTTATTCGAAAAAAAGATCTTGACGTAAAAATGAATTTGTGTATTTGCAGTTTTTATTCTGAATTTTCGTTTAGAAATTTTTGGATTTTTTTTTCAACATTTTTAATTTCAGATTTTTTTTTATTTTTTTATAGATTTATTTAAAGTCGCTGTATAGCTGCTATGGTTTTTAGCGATTAGAGATTTTTTTATTTGTTATAAATTAGATCAGAAAGGGTAATTGAAGAGGAATAGACGCTAGACAATATTGGCAACAAAATAATTTTCGTGTCAATGCCATCAAAGATAGTTCCAATTTGCAACAAGAATTTTAATTAAAGACCACTTGTCCATAAACTCCATAAACCTACTCATACTTCGCATAAAGCATATCCAGATTGATTAGACTACAACCGCAATGTATGTTTTAAATTATGGCCTATTGCAATTTATTTTGTATTAGAAATCTCCCCAGGGGATTTGTAGCCTAAAGTGTCAGTCAGTTAAGAATAATAAAATATTAATGAGTAATCTTGGATCTTTTTAATTAATTAAACAACTAGTATGTACAAAATAGTTTTTTCCCCAGCTCATTGAACTGATTCTTTTCTATCTTCCTCGACCAATTGCAGCGGATTTTTTGGATCTTTTGGCATGTCTCCAGCCTTTATCGCATTTTCCATATTAAGCTTATCAGCCTCGTCCATCATCTGCAATTTCATTCCGTGGCGAATTGCACTGAAATTAATAAATAAGAATTAGTGGGTCGGGGTTTCGAGAGTAATTAACAATTTCTTTGGAGGTAGTCAAAAATTAAAAATTTGAAAATTTAAATTTTGAAAATTAAAAATTTCATAATAGAAAAATTTTGAAAACAATTTTTTTTTTCAATTTAAAAACCTCAAAAAAATTGGAGAATTTTCAAACATTCAGAAGAAAAGAATCAGTCGAATTTTGAATTTTTTTGACCCGAATTTCGATTGATATGGAAACGATTAAAAATGTTAGAGACGTTGAAGAACGTTACAAGAGTTAAAACATGTTGGGATCATGAGATACATCTCTAGGGCTTACAACCATTAAAAAACCTGGAAAACAATCAACAATTTTAGTAGCCTTTACAAGGATCACCCACAAAATTCTGGGATACTATACGTTACTAAAATTATGAGAAATATTTACTCATTTCTGCTTTTGTGCATAGCGTGTTGAGTTTTCTCTATATCATCCATGGTAAATCCACTCATGTACATAAGAATCATGGAAGCAGCTCCACCTAGGAATCCGAGGAAACCTCCTACGACTGTTCCAGCCATCATTCCTTTCGGCCCCAAATTGAATTTGAATAGGGCCCCAGTTATGCAGCCTGCACCTACCCATTCTACAATGCCTGGCTCACCTCGAAATACCCTCAGGATTGTGTTCAAGACTCTGCAAGTACAGTTAACTCTTAGAAAAACAGTTTTTTGATTTTTTTTTTCTCAAAAATAATTGACATTTTAATAACTTGTTTCAAAACCGTCGTTTGGAATAACAACTTTGTCCAGAAAACCTGATCGTTCTGTTCTGGTTTCTAAATTTGAATAATAGATATTCTGTTCCTCATTTTCATTTATTTCCCACAATGTTATTGTCATTGCTGATGTTATTGATCTTGCAGCTTTTGACTATATAATTTATTACATTAGATAATATAAAATTGGTGGAAACGAAACACGTGTCTCACAAATAAAAAACTTTCGATCGTTTTGTGGTGAATATTAGTGTCCTTACAAACTGAGCAAAGTCTCACATGAAAGTCGACGTAAATCCTCCAATTCTTACACCCCATGTCAAGGCCCCTCTCCCCATAGACAGTGTTACCCTGTCCTGGAGCTTTCGTTTTGCCTCAAACTGACTGCTAAACGCCGATGCCTCATTATTTTCTACAAACTTGTACCATGCCGCTCTTCCATGGGCAAAAGCACCATAAAGTACTCCAGTAAGACAACTTAGAGAACACATGTGCATCATTGTAGATAGCTCCTGAGAAAAAGCTCCATACTCACTGAAAAAAAAATGGTCACTTTGAAATACTTCAGTGCAGTGCTTTTTCAAAATATCTCGACTTTTTTTTCAAAATTCTATTAGAGTCGTTGCAGACGTTTTACGAAATTTTCCTAGACTTTATTCGGGTCTCCAGAATTTACAAAAATTCTCCAGAATAAATTATCAGTTTATAGAAGTTTTTAAAATTTGAAAAAAAAAAAAAAATTGTAGGCATCTAGTTTTTACTTTAGAATTACTCTAAATTTTTATATACCAAAACGGGAACTTTTGGGCATTATGGTCCTACGTACTCTGCCATAAAAATTCGCTTAACTCCAGCAAATCCTCTATATTTTGGTTGTAAATCTTCGTATCCTGGGGTTGTAACAACATCATTTGAATGATCCCCGATATTGAAAATGCCAAGAAAGGCAATTCTGCTTTTTGGAACTCTCCTCAAAACACTGAACATTTTTTCTATACTAGAGTTAAATGACAAGTATAATTTGCACCAGAAATTGTTAATTAATTTTGGTATAGGCGAGGTTATAATTAATGTCGGTGTTCGTAAGTTTGGATCCGAGGTTATGTTCATCAATTCGAGGTTATATACTGAAACTTACGAAAGACTCCCATCGGTCACGTGCCGCATTCCCCCATCACTTGCAGTCGAACGTGGACGAACACTCCCCCCCACTCTTCCTTGCGCATGCGCACGGTTAGTTGGCGCTTGGCGGGAAAGCCTGCGCATGCGCAAGGAAGAGTGGTGAGTGTCGGGTGTCAGTAGTGGGGGAACTCGGCGCAAAGCCGAAGGGAATTCTTTTATACGATTTAGTATGTGTTTAAAATCGTACACAAAATTCAACAATTCTTGTTGGTATTATTGCTCAGTTTCGAGTGAAAAATTACTCTAACACCTTTTTCTAACACGATTTTTCGGGAGACATTTCGGGGTTATTACGGATTGATACTTATGTTTTTGGGCTTCAGGACCTTATTCTATGTTCAACAATTATTGAGCCTGAGAAGGATTTCTAATCGACCAAAATTGAGGGTAAATATTGGAAGATTTTACTTGAATTCCAGTTTCAATTTTTCATACAATTTTCAATTCAATTTTTGCAATTTTGACGTTTCTGAATTGATCAATATTTTATTTTTTTTTTTTTTTTTTTATAATCAATATTTTATTGAACAATTTTATTTTTCATCTCTGTGTCACTGCCAAATTCTCAAATCTGCAATTGATAATTTGCATTTTTAAATATTGTAAAGTATTTCAACAATTGTCTCATTTTTTTCTATTTTGAATAATAATTTTTTGGTTTCAAAAATCCTAGAAAATTTCCTGAAAATCTTAGAACTTCGGCAAATTATCAAAAATCCTCTGAAGGTCTCTAGGATTCATTGTGGTTCAATGAAACAATTTCATAAACTTATTGTGGATGTCTCAGCATGCTAAATTAAGAATAATTTTTTTTTTTTAGATAATATAATTTGTATTTTTGTGTTTCAGGATCTTCGGTGAATTTAGCTGATATTGGCTTTCAAAGATTGACATTTTAGGAAAAAATGTCTGTTGAAGTTGGGCATGAGGAGAGATTGGACGATAAAGGGAAAAATAAATTGACAATTTGCTGTCAATATTGCCCGTCAGTTATATTGAGTCCAGCGTCAGGAACTTTCGTTGTTCATGAGGTAAATTATTTCAAACTAGCCTTGAAGTTACATCTATGAACCAAAGATAATATAATCTAATATGATAATATAATCTAATAACATTAAAAAAAAAAAAAAAAAAAAAAACAAAATATCAGCCGAAAATTGTTATCCACTATTACAAATGTTGAACTTTATTGGAGAGGTCAAAATGAGTAAAATCGAAAAATAAAACATTCAATTTTTTGAGGCCGTATTTATGATATTAATTGAACATTTTGATAAGTTTGAAAATTGCACAAATTTTTGAATCCTATAGTAAAAAGGAGAGACGAAAGGAACTATCGATATATATCGATATTATCGAAAAGCGTAAGACCGAAACAGACGCGCCACCTATCAGCACGGCCGAAAAGGGAATGCGCGTGCGCAGCACGCGCCACCGAACTCGTATGGAGAAAATTTCCAATATACCAAAAAATAAAAAAACGAGGAATTTTACTAAACAAAAAAAAAAGATCAAACCAAATTTTGACCGTGAAAAATTTGAAAAAAATATACAAAATTTGGAAGAAAAAAATGTCAGAATTTAGAGAAGCTTTAAAATCATAATAATCACAATGTTCAATGTTTTCCAGTTTGAACTACCTCACGTACGAAGCAAAGGAGACAGCGCAGATGACGAGAAGCTGGAGAAACTGAATCACTACTGGTTAATCGACGACATGTACACATTCGAGAATGTCAGTGTCACAAAAACGGTGGAGAACGTGAAGTACTTAGCATGTGCTGATTGCGAAATAGGCCCAATTGGCTACATGGACCAGTCAACGAAGAAGTGCTATGTTGCTTTACCACGGGTAATTTACAAGGATAAGTCCTAGTATTGAGAAATGTGCATCTTTTTTTTAATGTCCAACGATTTTGTATGTGATAATGCAAAGTAAATAAAATTTTTCACTTTTCGATGATCCCGGTTTTGTTTCAAGGGCAGCCCTACAGTGTCATTCAATTATCTTGTAACTTAATTAACAAGTGGTATTAGACACCAATGGGGCATTCCCTTAATTATTAATACTGATTGATGAAATTGTTTAAAGTGTTTCATGACCTCTTGATATTTTTAAAATGAGATTCGTGTGTGTGTGTGTGTGTGTGGGGGAGCATTTCTCAATGACCTCATTTCTTCGTGAGAAATTTAGGATAGAATTTGGAGGACACACACACACAAACACACAATCGGCTTAATTGTGTGTGAGAAACCCAGGACCAAAAGCATACTGACACACATTGATTCAAAATTTATCGAGAATATTAAAAGCCCACTCGCCCCCCGAAATTCGGAAGTTAATAAAAAATGTAATCGCACGTATTTCATTTACGACACAAACTAAGGAATAAAAAATTGAGATAAAAAATTGAAATTCCAATCAACTTACTTTGGAAAAAATTATTTAGCCTTGGTAAAACAGATCTCTCTATTGTCTGTCACTTTCACGAATCAAGTTTTCATAGTTTCCTGTAAGACGGCGCAGAGAGTACCGTAAAATTGAATTTCAAAATTTCTCAACAACTCGAGGGCCAATTGATTGCTTATTTGTGCCCCATTCTTTTAGTTGATTTGCAAATAATTCCTCATTTTTTTCTGAATAATTAAAATTTTTAGAAGCAATTATTTACAATGGGAAAATCTTGAAAAAATTTTCGACACTTTTGAAATTTTCGGAATGCGAATTTTTTTAGTTTAAAATTTTTGATTGATTATCAAATTCTCGTTTCAAAAGCCAAATTTTCCAAAATATTTTCCGAATTCGCAGATTTATAGAGCAATTTTTTTTGCATAATTCTGATTTTTTTTCGTTCCGTAAAATTATTCCCCCCCCCCCCTCCCCCGGCCGCACGCCTACACATTAATTTCCCCGGTTGATCTCTGTTGCAGGAATCTCATGAAATTCTCTTATATGATTTCTCGAGCAGTGTTCCAAAAAAAATCTCCTGAAATTTTGCATATGCATTTCGCTGCGCTCTAAAAACACTGAGTTCCCCATGTACCAACCCCCCCCCCCCCGCCCCCCCCCCCCCACAAACATCAAGCGCATCATTAAGCATGCATTAGCGTTTTCTCACTAAAATTCTTCAGCTAGTTGCCCCGAGATTCCACGATTGCGCTGGACCCTTCACCCCTCGCCCCCGCCTGGAATTTACTTTGATGCCAGACGCGTCAGGATTATCAGAAGAAGAAGACGAATGTGGTACGCGAGGTCGTCCTTTCGCGTCGTACCAACTTCTCTAAAACAAATCAACGGGAGGGAGAGTCTCAAACGTGCGATAAACTGTTTCACGAGGCGGCTTTTCGCTCTTTGTTGTGAGACCAACCCCCGCAATCAACGATTCAATAAACTAGCCTGCATTCTCGATCGGTTTTTTGTATTGGAGCTTGGAGATGATTGCACGCAGAAGGATTTCAGAAAAAATTTCTACAATTCTGCAGCACTTTCCGATTTTGTTCATTTCAAATTTGTGCAGATCGGTAATTTTTTGAATTACTCTGAATCCTAATGGACCGATCTAAGGAAAAGTCTATCCCGAAAGTTGAGAGTAAATCTGCTCTTCAGCATTCCATCGAAAGGCCCTACCGGACACCCATCCATGCGACTGGGGCCGGTTTCCGCCATAGAGGCCATCGTATTTCTAAACGCAGGGTAAACCCCCAGAAACCCCTGCGCTGGCGGGCACCTATGATGGAACCTCCCCCCTGCGTCGGGTTAGGTCCCCACCCGGCCTTGCCGTGTAATTTTATGGGTACCACCGATTGGAATCCCGGTACACCCCCCCCCCGCATTCGGCCGTCGCCCGTAGCATACAACATAAAACATGTATTTTATGGTAGGCAAAAAAATTGTTCCAAATTGCGTCACATGTGTTTATTGCATAAGAGCTATTCATATTCATGGCTGAATTTTGATCTTCATTTATTAATGCCATTAAATTAATTTTTACGCAATAAATTGCTACTTATGTTTGCGTTGCGCACATGTTTTAGTCTGATTTAATTTCGTAGGATCAATTGTGCGAAATGCACTTGGATTCACGAAGCGGCCACCCATCTTCATTTTAACAAGATATTTCCGTATGGTGAACTATATGGTATAAGTGCAGTGACGACATCACGGAGACTGAGGGGCCACTCAGTATAGAAGAAAGAGAGAGAGAGAGAGAGAGAGAAAGTGAAATAGAGGTAGAAGAGAGAGAGAGAGACATTGAGTCCCGGTTGTCGATGTCAGTACTAAATGAACCATCAGGGTCGCCATAAATTCTCCGCGGACTATCAGATGCACACGCCCGCGGACCTGCGCTGTCCCGGATATAACGAGGGACCACCGCCCAGGGTAGGCTCTTCAGTATGAAATTGCGGCTTCATCATCCGCTGAAGAGTGTTTCCTGTTGACAATCCCTGCGATTATATTGATTTTCCATGAGAAACGAAAAATTTGAATTATTTTAATATCCAAATTTGAGCCGATACTCTCTTCCAGTTTTCAATTTGACTGAGAAGTTTGTTAATTCCACCGAATTTTTTTTTCATCGGCTATATATATATATATATTTATATAGTCCTTCGATATAATTGAGACTCATGCTCTGCCGGGGGTCGCTAGGCATGTCCTTCTTCGTCAATTTCATTATCGATATTTTTCCATATTGACATCGAGTTTTCTTCGGCGGGTATCATTTCGAATTCGATTTCGATTATAATATCGATAATCGATGTTTTTCGACAATCGATATAATGAATTCGATAATCGATTTATTTCGATTATGATTCGATTTGTGGTTGAAGGGGCCGCATGAGTTTACTTCTGTATTCGACGTCGATTTCGATTGTGTCGTCGATAATCGAGACTTTTTCTTCGATTTTCGAATTCGATAATCCATTCATTTTCCTGGTCGAAGCTCTCAACTATTTATATAGACTAGTGCCTTGCCGGTGGCCACTACGCGGCCACATGCCTTGTCTGCGTTCTCGTTCGATTTCGATTGTGTCATCGATAATCGAGATTTTTCCTTCGACTTTCGAGTTTTCGAATTCGATAATCGATTTATTTTCCTGGTCGAAGCTCTCAGTTATTCATATAGATTTTCGACTTCGATTTCGATTGTGTGATCGATAATCGAGATTTTTTCTTCGACTTTCGGGTTTTCGAATTCGATAATCGATTTATTTTCCTGGTCGAAGTTCTCAATTATTTATATAACTAGTTCCTTGCCAGTGGCCGCTACGCGGCCACATGCTTTTACTTGTTTATTTTCGACTTCGATTGTGCGATCGAGATTTTTTCTTCGATTTTCGAGTTTTCGAATTCGATGATCGATTTATTTTGCTGGTCGAAGCTCTCAATGATTTATATAGATTTTCGACTTCGATTTCGATTGTGTGATCGAGATTTTTTCTTCGACTTTCGAGTTTTCGAATTCGATAATCGATTTATTTTGCTGGTCGAAGCTCTCAATTATTTTTATAGATAGATTTTCGACTTCGATTTCGATTGTGTGATCGATAATCGAGATTTTTTCTTCGACTTTCGAGTTTTCGAATTCGATAATCGATTTATTTTCCTGGTCGAAGTTCTCAATTATTTACATAGATTGAACGAAGAGTTTATATATCTTCCTTTTGCAACGTTAGTGATTCATCACTTCCGTTGCAAATGATTGAAAAGGCCTCAGATAGAAAATCTTCGCATTAAAAAAATATTTACAATTTTTTTTAGATTGACTCATCCGGGCCAACGGGATACGATAGATAAGTGCAAATCGAGATCAATATTTCCAATTATAACATCCTGAATTTATGATGGTGAGACACCCAATGACAACGATACCGTGGGGATATCGTTAATTACATGGACGAGTTGGCATCGATGGGCTACCGTTGAACCTTGTGCTCTTGAGTGAGTCCGTATGGGCAAAGATGGCATCGTGCACACTAACGAGTAACAAGTGGCGTGACGTTTCAGTTAGGCTTGACTCCTTGGCGAGGTAGGCTTATACCCTACAGTAGCCAGCGGCCAATGGGGGTATAACAGGTATCGGTATGCCACGATGTGCCATCGGCTTCAACCTACTCAACCAACGAGGCTAATTAACTCGGCGGAGATTCATTATCGACACCTCAACACTTTGGTTGTGTCTTAATTTTAAAGTGACTTCTCACCGTTTGTGCCACATTTCCCTCAAAAGAAAATGCTATTGCAATTTTTGTGGGGCGTAAAAAAAATTAAAATTGAGAGCAGCGGCTCCAGCGAAGCTCTCCATTCATTTGAGATTTTTTTCGCAAATTAATTTGATTAAACGGATAGAATAGAATTAATTTTCGAGAGCTTTCCGTCGGCAATTTCGTTGGAAAATTTAGAACGATTTTGCAGGGGTTGAGAGTTTGCATAAATGCATTTGTGTACAGGCATTAAGTTAGTTACGCTTAAATGCAAATTGATGGCTGTTAATCGATCTGTTTCAGACCCTGGAATCTTCTAAAGCATAATGTGGGAGAGACCGTGTCCAGCGGTTTTCTTATTAAGCTGCCGTATAGGGAAGTTATTGTAATGCCCTTGAAAATGAATAATCTGTTTCCGTGATAATTTCAAGGATGCATGTTTTTTTTATTGCTGTAAATGAAATTTGTGTGTGCGAAAGGGTGAATGAGAGGACGAAAATCTCAGAATTTGCCCCCGGGGGCATTCGACCCCCCCCCCCCCCTCCCGCCCCGGGAGTTGCTCTTCAGCAGACACCCATGCATGCGGCTGGGGCCGACTTCGTCAGGGTAAACCCCCAGAAGTCCCTACGATGGTGGGCACTTATAATGGAGCCCCAGTCCTGCGTCGGGTTAGGTTCCCACCCGGTTTTGCGGTGTCATTTTATGGGTACCAGTGATAACACACAGGGAATGTTCCTGCTAGCGATCGTTTATGTGAAGCAGTCTCCGGAGGCCGGGTGCGATCCTAGGACCTTTGATATAGGTCTGTTGGTGGTCAATCAAGAATGTTGGGTTGTGTGTGTGGGGGGGTGGGCGTGTGGGGGTGGGTGGGCGAATGGGGGTGGGTGGGTGGGTGGGGGTGGGTGGCCGAGTGGGGGTGGGTGAGCGAGTGGGGGTGGGTGGGCGGGTGGGGGTGGGTGGGCGAGTGGGATGGGTGGGCGAGTGGGGTGGGTGGGCGGGTGGGGGTGGATGGACGAGTGGGGGTGGGTGGGCGGGTGGACGAGTGGGTGTGGGTGGGCGAATGGGGGTGGGTGGGTGGCTGAGCGTGTGGGGGTGGGTGGGTGGGCGTGTTGTGGTGGGTGGGTGCGCCGTGGGGGGTGGGTGGGTGGGCGAATGGGGGTGGGTGTGTGTGTGTGTGTGTGTATGCTATGTGTCAATTCATGATGTTGCGCATATCACTGAGAATTCTGATCGAGCCTCAGAACATAGTTCCCACCAACTTACCTGCGTCCCACAACCCACTTTTATCTCCACTTAAATAACCGGGAAGAGTTAGTTGAGGCATCAAAAAAGTTTCGCTGAAATATGTGAATTTCCGTACATCATTTCGCTAACCCCAAGACGTCGCTGACAGTTGCATAACGCAACGGGTTTAAAGTGATTATACACTTTTTGGTTTCACTATATATAGGTATATCTATACGTAATGACTGAATTTTCTCTTGGAATAATTCTTAACAAATTCTGAGTATGCTATAGTCCATAAACTGTACCCCAGAAGTCCGCGCGTAACATCTGCGATGAACCACATTCGGTGGTCGGCGGGAGGGGGGGGGGGGGGGGGGGGGGGGGGGGGGGGGGGGGGAGGGGAGGAGGAAGAGGTTCCCAAGATGTTACCCGTTTTCGCACGGTGAGCTTTAACCATCTCACACTTACTGCTCTATAAAAAAATGTCCATGCTTTCACCGCACGCAAAATCATCAAATAGATAAGTAATTACCATGATTACGTTTTATATCTCCATGGCCATCAATAACCAGCGCTAAATCGGCTCGCAGATAGTGGGCGTATGTATTCGACTTAAGTCTTCATAAATATATATAATATTTATTGTGGGTCATCAAAGACACTATTTTTTAATGCATCGTGTGCAGTCCACCATCGACTATTTATTTATATTTACAGGTGAATTAAAGCGAATGGGAAAAATTATTATTCCCACGTTTTTGGTTCGATAAGCTGTCATGGGGAAATAGTGATTGGCCTCGGTAAGCAACCTGGAAGCAGTTGATGATTTACAGTGGGTTAAAAGCGTACCATTTAGAGACTTCTTTTCCTTTTTTTTTCACGTCTTTTTCAAGTGAAACTCCTTTAGGCTAGTTTACGGTTGTAAAATGACCCGAGCTATGGGAAAATATTATTGAAAAATGAAAATTCGCAGTTTGACATTCTTTGAGGAACTGACGTCATCAATTTTTTTTTTCAAAATTTTTTAAGTGATATAAAATTTTGAAAATTTTCAAATTAAAACAAAATTGAAGAAAAAAATGTGAGAAATTTTTAGGGTTTTGAAAAATTTGCTTTTTCTCGAATTTCTGAGATTTTGAAAAAATAAAAACAAAAAAACCAAATGAAACAAATTTTTTTTTTTTTTGGAAAATAATAATTTTTAAAAAAATCAATTTCATGAATTTCAAAATTCATTTGATATATATATAACTTATTTAGATTTTTAAATATATATATATATATATATATATATATATATATATATATATATATATATATGCGCATATGGATATGTGTGTGTATCCAAACCCGGAGAAAAACAGAAAAATCATCGTAAAATAGTCCTGGCTTGTATACGAGGAGAGATCGTGCCCGCGAGTGGTATATGGGATTTGGAAAAAAAAACATTTTTAAAAAAACAGTTATAAAAAATGGCATGCACTACTGGGACTCCTCAAATCGGTCTGGCACCTTTATTTCACCCCGCTGGAGCCCCAGCTGATAATTTCATGAATGGGTGGGGTGGGGTGGGGGGCGGGGGGCGTCAGCGGGACGGGCACAAATTATTAGACGGCTCGCGCTTGGATTTTCCATTAGCATTTAACTCTGGACTATCGCCATTTGCCACATGATGCGAGATTAATCATTCTCAATTTTTTCATTTCTTTAATTCATTCGGTCGGGAGTGAAAGCAGAATGAGAACAGGCTTTCTGATAATGAACATGACTCAATAACCTGATGATTATATTAATCAATTTGTTTGTGACATCAAATGAGGGGTAAAGCTCCCATTTTTGCAAAATCAAAAAGAAAAAAAACAGGAGACATTTATCAAAAATATAATTTCTTAATTTTCATTAATTGCGGATTTTTTCAGAAAATTGAAAATGCCTGAAATTCGATAAAAAGGAGAACCGTGAATTTTTTTTGGATGATTATAAATTTTTTTAAAAATTTTGAAAAATTTAAGAAAATATTTTTTAGATTTTTGGATATTTTCAAAAAGTCTTGAAAATTTTTTTCAATGGAGCTCTTCAAATATCTCAATTTACCCCTTTCACAATCTCAAATTGGCTTTTATTATTATTTTTTTTTGGCTCCACCGATCACGTTGTGAATTCTAATGGCATGAGGATGGTACGTCGGCTGAATCAATTTCAAATATACCGTATCGTCGGCCTTAAGGCGAATTAAGATTTCTACTGACTACCATGTAAGAAAGTAAGCAAGAAAGGTCAACGGCAATAAATCCCCCTAATACGTCACGACGTAGTTTTCATACTGATTTAATGGCCAACCCGACTATTGGACTTTCCCCACTATTCTTGTATTTACAACCTGAATTTTGTCAGTACTAATATTGTTTGTTGTGTATGACAAATTTTCAGCAATGCCATGGAACAGATGGACTGATTTTTCGGACTGGCAAAAATTTTAGAGTATGGGTGGGGGGGGGGGGGGGGGGGTAGAGCAAATTGTGTTCTTTCTAGATGTCCGTCAGAAATAAAGTATCAGCGTATTTTCTTTTATCGTTTTTATTCCTATCCCTATAGTAAAAAGGAGAGACCAACGAAAATATCTGCATATATCGAAATTATCGAAAAGCGTGAGACCGGAACCGACGCGACACCACGCGCTGCGGCGGAAAAGGGAAATGCGCGTGCGCAACACGGGCGGCCGGAGTCGACGTAAACTGAAATTAATTTTTTGAAAAGAAGAGTGGAAAAAATAAAAAATGCGCCTGAATGAAAAAACTTGCGATTTCAAAAATATCGAAAAATTAAATTCTGTGCTTGTCAAATTTCTCCAAACCCTTCAGATCTCAAGTAATTCCTGAAACGCGCAATTTGGAGATAACTTCAACGCATCTCGTTTTACCACTTCGCAGCAGAACTTCCCGAGCAAATTCCACAGAACCATCCTGGGGAAGTTGTACGCTCGCTCGTGGGCATTTATGGAAAACGAAAATAAAATGGTGAAATTCCTGGGATTAATACCGGTCTTGACCCCCTCCCCTCCCCCCCCCCTTCCACTTTGATCATGAGGTTTATCGTCAATTTAATTAATCATTAGGACTAATGGAGGCCCGTGCATGTGCGAAAATTATAATTCCCCGGATTTACCATCAGACACATGCTTTCAGGATGATATTGCTCATTACCGAGATCATTCCATGAATAAGATTTTCTATAATTTCTGGGTTAATCACTAAAAAAAGCTGTAATGATCAGCAATTAAACGAATGCGAACGACAAAATTTATGTGACTATCTTGATCGTTCAAATTTCCGCCAATAGAATTGCAGCATTCAACGCCACGTGGTACACTCTGGATGCCAACCAATGGGAGCGCGGCATTGAGCACCACGTGGGACAGCCACGTGGGCATATCGGTAATTTTTTGGTAATCCCCGGGGGAGCGGGAACTGAGGCATCTCATTGGCTCCATTGCAAAAATTAAAAAAAAATTTAAACATTTGAAAAATTTGAAAAAAATTCAAAAATTTCAAAAACTGCAAAAATTTTCAAAATTTTGAGAATTTCAAAAATTTCAAAAATTTCAAAAATTTCGAAAATTTCAAAAATTTCGAAAATTTCGAAAATTTCGAAAATTTCAAAAATTTCAAAAATTTCAAAAATTTCAAAAATTTCAAAAATTTCAAAAATTTCAAAAATTTCAAAAATTTCAAAAATTTCAAAAATTTCAAATTTTCAAAAATTTCAAAAATTTCAAAAATTTCAAATTTTCAAAAATTTCAAAAATTTCAAAAATTCCAAGAATTTTAAAAATTTCAAAAATTTCAAAAATTTCAAAAATTTCAAAAATTTCAAAAAATTCAAAAATTTTAAAAATTTCGAAAATTTCAAAAATTTCAAAAAAAAATTAAAAAAAAATCAAAAATTTCAAAAAAATCAAAATTCTCCAAAATTTCAAGGACGCTGTTAAATTGCACAATAAAAAAGCGACCCCGCTGGGGCTAGGCTGATCAAGCTCATTAGCAAGATCATTTCATAAACGAACATTTCGATACGTTCGTTTCCCATCAGCTCCACCGACGTATGGAATTCATATGATCAATCGCATGTAGCGCGGAGGGGTGAGAGGGTAAAGCAATTAACGTTGACGTGATCGTGAGGTTTATAACGCCCAAGGTTGTGCTACAAATTAAATTGCACAATGGCTGGAAGCAAGAATGAGTTCACTGGCACAGGAGCGTTATTTGTTTGAGTATTATTTTACGTTGTTGAATAACAACAGTAGAAAGGCATTGGGTGCCCCAGGAATTCTACACATGGAGAACGGTTTGATAATAAACGAGATGTGTAACCCTTTCTGAATTCAACCATTAACTTGGTCAGAAGACATTGAACTAGGGGGGCCCATGTGTTAGCACACACACACACACACACACAACTTCTGTCTACTACATTAAAGGTCCTAGGTTGGCGCCCTCGGCTGAGGAACCTTCCCTGTGTCCTATCGGTGGTACCCATAAAA
The DNA here is from genome assembly GCA_026005395.1 of Asobara japonica. NCBI lineage: Eukaryota > Metazoa > Arthropoda > Insecta > Hymenoptera > Braconidae > Asobara > Asobara japonica. Next base: position 1,352,506 of record BQMI01000280.1, read on the forward strand.
CCACCCCGCAAGGCCGGGCGGGAACCTATCCCGACGCGGGGGTGGGGGTCCATCATAGGTGCCCACCATCGCAACACGGAGATTGTTGGAGGTTTACCCTGTGTTTAGAAATACGACGGCCTTAATGACGAAAGTCCGCCCCAGCCGCATGGATGGGTGTCCGGTAGGCCCCTTCGACGGAATGCTGCAGCTGCCGCGGGACGGAGACAAAAAAAACCACAACAACCCTTATCAAAAAAGAACGAATGGTAACGAATTTGTACTCCCAGCATCACAAATTTCCCGGTTGAAAAAATATCTAGCAATAACATTGAAATTCCAGTGGATTAACGAAACAAGTTGGCAATACTGCGGCAAATTTTATTACTATAATACCTAAAAATAAAACATTTAATTCGTTTTAAATATGATTTTCATACGGCGGTATTATCGTTTATGGGATACCACTGTGATGCATTAAAATAATTTTTACACCAAGACCTAATGACTTTTTGTCGTGGCGTTAATTTACATAAGATAACGTGCAACAAGGTAGAGTGAGGAGTGGTTAAAAGGGAGATCAGGCTATAACGTAGAGATCGAATGAACCGATTACTTTATGGACCATCTTATGGCCTCCAGGCAACTAAAGTGATAAAAAAATGAATGTAAAATTGGTTGTGACCCTTTCCGGGTGAAACGCCTAGCCACCCGATAAGAATGATGGTTCTCTGGTGAGAAAATCCAAGCTTGGACCATGGACCAAGCTTGATATCCTCGACAGGAAAGCTTCGAAGTGTTGGGCTCAGCAGAGCTTCATCCCATGAACGCAGATAGGTGAACCGAGCTTGATGGTCTTAAATGAATCGAAGTTCTCATCCAAGGTTATACAAACCGTAGTCCAAGCATAGCCTTCTAAGCACTGATGCACGCGCTTCAGCCAAGGTCTGTTCACAATCAGATACAGTTGTAAGCGTTAGTTGTGGGGCTGGGTGTGTGTGTCGGAGTGGGTGGGTGGGTGTGGAGGTGGGTGGGTGGATGTGGAGGTGGGTGGGTGGATGTGGTGGTGGGTGGGTGTGTAGGGGGGGGGGTGGTTGGGTGTGTGTGTGTGTGGGGGGGGGGGGGGGTGGGTGGGCGGGTTTGTGTATGAGGGTGGGCGGGTGGGTGGGTGTGTGAGGGTGGCTGGGTGTGGGTGGGTGTGTGTGGGGGTGGGTGGGCGGGTTTGTGTATGAGGGTGGGCGGGTGTGCGGGTGGGTGTGGGTGGGTGGGTGTGGGTGGGTGTGTGTGTGTGGGAATGGGTGGGTGTGTGGGGGTGGGTGGGTGGGTGGCTGAGTGGGGGTGGCGGGGTCACCGGGCATGTGTGTCTGTTTCGCTTCCGCCGATTCATTTATTTTTACCCCGTATCAATTTTCAGTTTTTGCTTAGCCAGGCTTTCTTTTCGAGCGTTTATTGCTTGAGACGATAGGTTAGCAGATTACAAACTTGATGACACCGTAAAAGCGCCTTGTTCCTCGTAATCCTCGTGGGCTGGCTCGTGTCAAGCCCCTGGCGTTCTACGCCTGTATTGGAATCGTGATTACTCTAGTCTCTCGGCTCACAAGTAGATGGGCTTTAGAGTATGTAGTAAAGTAATTTCTCGGAGAGAGCCACTATTACTTTTTTTATTGCTCCCCAGAGGCGGGAGGATTTCTCATCAAATGCAAACAATATTGGGGGGAGTGAATTGCATTTGGCGGGAGGTTTTGTTGGGATGTCGAATTTTATTTGTGCGTTTATTAAGCTATAGATATGGCAACTTTTTGGAGAGATTGCAGGGCTCTGCTTGAATATATAGGAGCTTGATGGAGCTGCTCGATAAGAAGATCATCAAAGATTGCTTAAAAAAAATTTTAATCTTTCAAGAATTCCAAAAATGAAAAATTGAAAAACTTGAAGAATTTCAAAATTATCAAAATTTTCAAAAGCTTCAAAATAAAAAAAAATAAAAAAAATTGCAAGAATTTCAGAAATTTCAAAATTCTAAAAATTTTCAAAATTTTCAAAAAGTTTAAAAAATTTAAAAAGTTGAAAAATTTGAAAAATTAAGAAAAAAAAAATGGAAAAATTGCGCAGTAAAGTTCAAAGATATTTATCGTTCCCTCCTGTCCAGAATTCAAGAATAGAGACTAAACGTTTTTCATAATAATCGATTCTGCAGCATTCTCTGGTGGGCAAACAAAAAATAATTTTCTGAGAAAGGTAAATATGTGAGTGCACAAATTGCCCGAGGTTCTTTGTCGTGGATACTGGAAGGCGTCATAAGTCAAGGGGAATGCAATTGGAAGTATGTTGTGTGCGCTACTCCACTGTTTTTATTTATTTGTCGGCTGGACTGCACATTCTTATCTTGAATTCTTATCGCGAGTGCCACTGCCATTCGAGTAATATGAGTATCCCCCGGTGCGACTCGCTAATAAGTCCATTCGATTTTCCACCTGTCAACACAAGGTCTGATTGCCTTAGTTGTTGGACTTGGCGAATAGTTTTATCGATTTCGTTGTTCGTAGATCATCGAAAAAAGTCGACAGAAATGAAAATATTTTTTTATTTAATTTTTGGAATTTTCTCGGGGGGGGGGGGGGGGGGGTCACCCCTCCCCCCTTTAACCCCCTCGCTCGTAGAGACTTTCCCAAATTCGACAAGTACCACATTCGATACATCGATAACTCGAATTTCGAGAGAAAAAAATTTGATGGTCCCAAACGAAAAAAGTTTTTAAGGCCCTGAAATGAATAGAAGTTTTTTCCATCTTGGCTGTAAAATGGGATTTTAGGGACAGGGTAAAAAAAATTTTGGTCGTTGCAAGACCGCAAAAAATTTTTTTTTCATCCTGGCTGCTAAACGGGACTTTAGGGACAGTGTGAAAAATTTGTTTTCCTTGCAAGACCGCAAAAAAAATTTTTCTTCATGCTGGCTGTTAAACGGGACTTTACGGACAGTCGGAAAAAAAGATTTTTTTACGGTCTTGTAACGGATAAAATTTTGTTAATGACTGTAAAAGCCCCTTTTACGGACGGTATAAAAAAAGTTTTTTTATTGTTGTGTAACCAACAAATTTTTTCTCCATACTGGCTGTAAAACGGGACTTTAGGGACAGTGAGAAGAAAAACAGTTTTTACGGACTTGTAACGAACAAAATTTGTTTTCATAACTGCCTGTAAAACGGAATTTTACGAGGAGTATAGAAATAGTTATTTTCGGCACAAGGCCGTAAAACAATTTTTACGGCCTTGTAACGAACAAAATTTTTCTTCATACTGGGCGTAAAAACGGATTTTACGGACAGTATGACGAAAAAGTTTTTTACCGTCTCGTAATGAGCAAAATTTTTTTCATATCGGCCGTAAAATCGTCTTTTACGGACAGTGAAAAAAAATTTTTTTTTGCGGGACAAGTCCCAAATAGGGATGTCACTAATGTGACTGAGGTGGCAATAAATAATTTTCCACATCTCGTTAAATTTTTTTATACTTTAATTTTCATGACCTTGCCAAATACAGCGATAATAATGATGTAAATAATATTGTAGTTATCATAATAAAACCTAACTCAAATAATGATGCATGATAGCGGGGCGATAATAAACCTAGGATACTTTCAAATTGAACAATTATGCCATAACAATTTGCTTATCACATAAGTTTAACCTCAATGAGTCCATGTAAAAGATGAAATTAAAAAAAAAAAAAGGGAAAATGAGAGAAAACAAAAAAGAAAACAAGGTTGCGACTTTTGTCGCTCAATAATTTGTGCGCTTTTCCCTCAAATACTCACAATTTTCATGGTTATGTATATAAATATATAATTTTTCTTGTTTTGTGCAATATATAATTTACTATGTTCTTTTATAATTTGCAATAAATAAATTATCTTGAAAAGGAAACGAAAGAACACAAGACATCGATATACAATAACGAGTGATAATGTGTAGTTACAACCGCAGAATGTACAGTAAAATTATCTTAATTTTAACTATGATTATTGTATAGTTTAGGTATAATTGGAATTGTAATTTTAATTTTAATTACAGGCGTGGAAATGGTTAAGAATTTTTTTTTTGAATTTTTGCGACTTTTGAGATTGTCAAAATTAAAAAAAAAATTGCAAAAGTTTGAAAAATTTTAAAAACAGAATTTTTGAAAAATCGTTTGAATTTTTTTTTTTCAAGAAACTTTGAGAAAAAAAATCCAGAATTGCAAAAGTTTTGGAAATTTTTGCAAATTTAGAAAATTTTTAATAATGGAAAAAAAATTGAAAAAATTTTTTTGAAAATCTCAAAAAATTCAAAAAAAAATTTGAATTGAATAATTATATGGATAAAAAAAAATTCCAGAACTTGCAATGTATTATTAAAATTATAATGACAATTGTACTCATCATTGTTTTATCATATTTTTGTCACTTTAATATTTTAACAACTAGTGACCCCACACAGTTTCACCATTTATTTGATAATAATAACAAAGCTAACGATAGTCTCGCATGTGTAAAAATGTTCTTAGTAGATGTATAATGCCGTCGTTTATACAATGAATGTTTATGTGATAACTGTAGTTACTCAAGTTTCAATATATTATTGTTCTATGCTTTATTGTGCCTAGTTATTACCCTAGAACTCTTAAAATAGTTATTTGCAGCAGTGCGGAACTTACATAATTAGTCTGAGACAAATTGAAATGTTGTTTCATTCTCTTCCAAAACTATCCACTGAAATTTTTCTAAAGCGAAATTTTGAGGGCGAAAATGAACAATTTTGCGAAGATTTTGAGAATTTTGGGAATTCTGAAAATTTTGAAATTTTTTTGAAATTTCTCGAGTTTTTTTTTACTTTGGCAATTTTTGGAAATTTTTAATAATTTGGAGAATCTTGGAAATTTTGGGAAAATTTAGGGAAGTGTTTCATGTTTTCAGAATTCGCAGAACTTCCAAATATACCAAAAAATTTGAATATGAGAAAAAGTTGAAATTTTTTTTATCAATTCAAAACTTCTCAAATCTTGTCAAATTGTCAAAAATTGTTATCGAAGGCCCACGTTCATCCGTAACTTTTTACGCCCTATTTTTATTTTATTGTCGATGAGAACGATGAACACCTTGTTCCTCATTTTTATCGGATTTTTATCACAATTTTTCGAGCGTACAATCCACTCATACAGTAATTATAAGATGATCTACAATTTTCCGAGGCACCCATTTTTCCGTCAGTCCAAAATGCTGAAAATGTCAACAACTTCAAGAATTCCAAAAAGTCCAAACATTTTGAATTTGTAATTTTTTTGTTCAAACTTAGAGAATTCTTTCTGATTTCAAAATTTTGGAATCCTAAAATTTTTTTAATTTTTCAAAAATCAGAATTTGTTACGAGAACTTTTCACATCTCTTCCAATTTTGAGTTTTCAATTTTTTTGAACAATTTTGTTTTTTTTTTGTGATTTTAGGCGTCTAATGACATCAATATTACAATGTACCTAATAAACAAATATATCGAGAATAAATTATAGGACCCCCATAAAATTCCCATGGGATTTCCTATTGGATATGCTATAGAAATTCTACGCCAAATGAGGACCTTACCACAAGATTTTTCCCCTGCGAATTTCCACTATAAATGCGCAAAATGTGAAAACCCCATAAAAACCCCATAGAAAATTTTTTCGAGAAAACAAATTGAAGGAGCACAAAAAAATATAACAAAATGTTCCTTGTCCCTGCCTTTATCTCCTCGCACCATATTGAGTATATGAATAAATCCTATGGGGTTTCCCATAAGATTCCCCGCGAAATCCTGACAAAATTCCCCTAAGAAACCTGCAAGAATTCCACAGGTTTAAATTTCCTGGTAGGTCTTGATTTTCCACAGAAGATCTATGGGAATGCCAGAAGCTTTCCTATGGCATTTCCCATAGGAATCCCATAGAAAACCCCTGAAAAAAATCGGAGGACCTTATCACGAAATTATGAAAGCTGCATGTCCTAACCCTGTTTCCGGTTCTTCCCCATAAAAAAATACGAACTATCGGATTTTCCATGGGATTCCCCATAGACTTTCCTATGGGGTCGTAATAACATCCCCATAGAAAACACGAATAGATTCGAGCTCCCTGGAAAAGATCCCCCCCGAATTTTCCTGAAATTCTGTTAAATTTCCTATGGCATATCCCATAAGAATCCCATAGATTTTTTCCCTCATACGCTAGCACATTGAATCCTAATGAGCATTTCCCTTTCGCCTCAAACCATACCATAGCACCGCACACAGCGTAATGTATAAATCCGTACGAGATCCAAGAGATAATTACTGGCCCCCATTGGTTATCATGGTGAAACTTACGGATTACGTAATTTATTCATAGGCTCATGTGATAGTCCATTTTAGTGCGATTTATTTCTACTTTTCCTATTACTTCGAGAAACAATATTTTTTATCAACATTTACACAATATTTACACGGGCTAGCTTCTGTTGTTGTTGTTGTTTTTTTTTTTACCAACTTTGTATATTCATTTTTATGGGGTTTCATGAGGTTTCACTTGGCGGCAAAAATATAGATTTTTTTCTGTTTTGTCAGCAGCATTGCTAATTTTTTTTTTGCGAATTTGGGAATGATGGTAAGTTTGATCGGAAGTTTGGGAAATTTTTGAGTAATTTGGGACAATCGCGAATTTTGAGACGATTAGAAATGTCGCGAAATTGTGGTACAGTAGAGATTCCCCAATCCGCCCGACTCGGGGCATCACTTTGAGCGATTTTTGTACTAAGGAATAGCCCCACTCCTTCGCCGGAGCGGTGCATTGGAGGGGTAGGTCGATGCCGGGTGGGGGAAACGAAAGGAGAAGGGGCAACGGGGCGTACCCTACCACTGCCAATTGGTGCGCGCGCACTGCCAGACAAGGATGTGCGATACGGTGGGGGGCGATTGGGAGGGGGAACGCGCTGCAAGGGGAAACGACGGGTGGACTACAGAGCAGAAATATCAGGGAACCTCTACTGTAGATCTAATATTTGAGGGGCGTGAACAATCACTCACCAATTAACAAAATTCTGCCAAACTGGACAAGCAAACTAAGACTGCGGCCAGTTTTTCATGAATATCTCGAAAACTAAGAGAGATACAGAAATTTGTATTTATACAAACTTGTAGATCTTCTTTTGCTCTACATAAAAGGTTTATATAACAATGCCTCTATCGTGTATCATTTTTGAGATATTTACGGAAAAGCAACGCGAGGCCAAAACGATTCTTGATTGACCACTTTGCTGCTGCGTTTTCCATTATTTATTTATTAACAGAAATATTTAAATATTTTTATATGTAAATTTGGACGATCCTCATTGAGTATAATTCATTGTAGTCAAATTATTGTTTGTTTAATTTAATCGAAACGATAAATCATTGACAATTCGAAATTGTCTGATCAATTATGGGAAGTACTACTTCCCCGGCGAAATTATCAAAAATAAATGTGAGAAGGTCAATTGATTGTATCGCGACGATCATTTCGTATGGATTGAGTAGTTTTATCAAGGGTAATTGAATAATTAATGAATGAGGCCTGATAACCTTGCTGACCCCGCATACTCCGTGGCGAAGTCGAAAATCGAGTTAACTCGGTTTTTGTCTCGCAGCGTTTTTCCGCAAGTATCTCAAAATTTGTGCAAGTTAGCGGCATTTTCAGAACAACCATTTTGGTAGAGCGGAACAAGACCTACAAATTTGAAAAAAAATTTTTGAATAAAAAAAGTTATGTTCAAACTTGTGGTTGCAAAAATTTTTAGAAAACCCAAAATAATTTACGTAATTTGTTTTTTTGAAAAATTTATTTGGAAAATATTTTGGGTTGAGAAATTGGAAAAAAATTGAGAATTGGTGGAACTTAAAAATGTGAAACGTGGTCTCCAAAACTATGAAAATTTGGAAAAATTCGAAGGATCTTCGGGAGTTTTGAAAATTGTTAGTATTCTATAAACAATTGCACAATTTGACAAAATGTCTTAAAATTTTGTTTGAAAATTTTTTTCCTTGAAAAATAAATTACCAACTTCAATTTTCACCGAATTATTTTGAACTACTTCAACTTCATCGATGTGGTTCATTAATCTATCCATTTTTTCTTACAATTTAATTGACTGCGTAACCTCGATTAGTCCAGTGCCCGGTTAACGTCTCTTAAGGCACTTGAAATGCTAATTTCCTTGGGTGGGGCCTTCAAAGAAAACCGTTCACATTCAAGTTCCTGCCACTTCCTCACCCATTCAATGTATCAAACCATCTACGGTTGGGGTCAAAAAAAAAATTCAATGGGACATTACCATGAGAAATGAGCCACCATACTCTGCTCTTTGATTTTGTGCGAGGCTTAATTTTTCATCGTTTACCACACATTAGTCACAATGTGCACACACTTTTTGCCTTGGTATGTCCAGTTTTTTTTATTTCGAAATCAGGAAATTTGTAAAATATAAAAAAATTTGAAAATTCTCAAACTTCCAAATTTTATTAAAAAAAAAAAAAAAAAAAAAAAAAAATGAAGCAAAAAAAAATTGAGTGATTTCCAAGCGTCCCCAGATTTCTCACTATTCAAAGAGAACAAAACAACTCTCATTTTTTGGAATGTATCAGAGGAATGTAATTGCCTAGGGCTGGATGTGGCATAATGAGACCTTTTGCGATGGGCTTTAACCTCCTTAATTTGGCCATAAAAAATTAAATAACAGCAGAAAAATCGAAAAAATTTTACACCTGAAAGATACCACAAAATTGTCTCGTCCCCTTCTAATCCAGCCTCCCTTACTCCTCTCCACTTGGGACGGATACACAGCCCTTTTTCCGAAAAGTATTAGTGGTCCCTGATAAGGCCAATTCCAATAAATTCACCCAACAATCAACACCACTAAACATCACAGGACAACCTATCAAATGAACATTTTCCGTGAACAATTTTTTTTTCGAGTGCTATAAATATCCGAATCGTAAATGGTATAGCATACTTGGTACATTAGAGCACTGGTACATTAGACCCATATGAGATGGTAAATAATGTCCAGGCACGTGCTACCTTGTCCTGGGGACAAATTACAGCAATATGCCAGCTGGATGTCCATTGGGAACCTTTGGGATGTCCGTTGAACACCTTCTGGATGTCCATTGGACACCTTCTGGATGTCCATTGGAGACCATCCAGATGTCCATTGGACACCATCCAGATGTCCATTGGACACCATCCAGATGTCCATTGGACACCATCCAGATGCCCATTGGGCACCATCCAGATGTTTATTGGACACCATTCAGATGTCCATTGGACACCCTCTGGATGTCCACTGGACTCTATGTAGATGCCCATTGGACGCTTTCTGGACGTTCATTGGACGCCTTCTGGATGCCCATTAGACGCCCTCTGGATGTCCATTGAACGCCTTCAGGGTGTCCCTTGAATGCCTTCTGGATGTCCATTGGGCGCTTTCTGGGTGTTCATTGGACGCCTTCCGGACCTTCTCGTCGTCCCACTCCTACTTACTAAATTACGCTGTTCAGTGGCTTCTTGGCTCTTACTATGCCCTCCCACCTCCCCCATGTGTCCAAATTAGACTGTAGTATTAATTTGTTTAAACCATTTTTTTTAAGATCTGCATTGGACATATAGCGTCGTCCTGAACCAGGAAGGCGTTGAGAGTCCCACACTTGCCCTTTAAATAATTCTAAATATGTACAAAATCACTTAGCAAAATGTCCATTGATACATGTCTCCATAAGATATAGGGGCCTAACCACAGTCAGCACCAGATTTATCAACAAAACGAACCCTTACCGCCTAAATTCATCGTTCTTTTCTAATTAATAAGGCACTGCCATTTTCCAACGAGGAAAAACATTGTTAACACGTACCAAAAATTCATGTAACAATGATTAGAGAAGGCACTAGTTACATTATCTAACCCGGTATACCCACTCGAAAAAAACAAAAATATATAAGCGGATAATCATGTGGGACACATAGAGAAGATATATATGTCGGGAATATATGTGAGGCCGAAAATGCAATTTTTGAGGTGTAAGACATAGGTGCGCACATACATGGGTATTTTTTTCGTGGGAAATATATGAGAATTTTGAAAATGTCGAATGTTGGAACAATTTTTTTTTAATCAACAAATTTAATGTCTCATATTTTATAAATTTTATGAAGTCCATAAAATGCATATAGATGAATTTGATAAATACCTAGAATGTCATAGATTTCATAAATTTTATAAATTTCATAAATTTCATAAATTTCATAAATTTCATAAATTTCATAAATTTCATAAATTTCATAAATTTCATAAATTTCATAAATTTCATAAATTTCATAAATTTCATAAATTTCATAAATTTCATAAATTTCATAAATTTCATAAATTTCATAAATTTCATAAATTTCATAAATTTCATAAATTTCATAAATTTCATAAATTTCATGAATTTCATAAATTTCGAAAAAAAGGATCGAAAAAATCTTGGATTTTGCACATACCAAAATAATCAGAATTTCTACTTTCACAGATGTGGAAAACCGGAAGGATGGTTAAAATTTCAAAAAAAATTGCAAATCCCTACTCTCTAGATACCATCCACAAATTTTCGAATGTCAACAAAAATTTCCGAATTTTCAAGTTTACAAAATGCCAAAAAATTGAAATGCTTTAAAATTTTCAAAATTTTACCACTAACAAATTCTAAAACTCTGACAAAAGTTACGTGTATAACTACCTAAAAATTGTACACCTCAAACATTGCATTTTTACGTCCTACGTATGTATATAATTGAACTATGAATGGGGTATCTCCATCACTTCAGCCACCCCATTTCATCATGGTTTCCAAAAATAAAAAAAAATAAAAATTCCAGGTTGCTTTCCTATTGAAAAAACCTCGAGAGTGTTCTCAAATTTTTTGAGTAAATTCTTGCAGAACTAAGAGCATCTAATAAAAATTAAGGTGTTTAAATTTTGCACCATATCAAATATGAATTTCATATTGACACTCACAATATGTATTTTTTTTCTCAGCTCCCCAGCAGAAGAATTTTCAAATTTCTAACATCACTTGTAGATGACTACCTAAATATATATATATATATATATATATATATATATATATATATATATATATAGATATATAACAGTCAATTTTTCTCAAAATTTAAGAGCCTGATTTTTGGAAAAAAAATCATATCTCTGTACCAAACTACTTAAAAAATCTGAAAAAAATTACGCGACAGTATTTCGAAGGCGGAGACCGCTTGGAATTTTCTCCGAATTTTTTTTTTGAATTTTACAGAGGGGTGACCGAGTGCATGGGGGATTCCCCGCATTTCGTTTTCCTCGGGTAACGCTTCAACAATGATTAATTTATGTAATAATTGAGGGTAGAACCTATGAATACGAAGAACTGGCTCTGTACTGGCATCTCGTTGTGTCTTGTCTCGATGAACCATTTAACACTTTTTTTATCTTATTCTATACGTCAGACATATTACTTGTGCATTGTGGAGTAGAGAGAAAGTTCGGAGTTAACGTTTCTCCTGATCGCAGATTTTTTCCCCCCTCTATATGTAAAGGTAATATATAGCTAGGCTTTTATTATAGGTTTTGTCCGCACTTATGGATCGTTGGAAACAATGAGCAGAAGCAGTTTAAGCACCCTCATTCAGCTTTTCTTCACTTTTTCTTTTGCAACCTTTTTGAAGCGTAATTACGGCGATATCGATTTCAGTCGATATTGAGTGTAATTGCGGGAATGATCAATCATTCTGAAAGCGTGTTCCGGCCTTTGGAGGTTGAGCATCACTTTTTGAAATTAACGCCGGCAGTGAATCTAATTTTTCGGCGTCTGCGGATAGTACAGTTTATACGAAAGTCAATGTAAAAATTTTGGAAAATGGGAATTTTTGATAACGAAATTTTGTCTTGAAAATTAGTGGAAATACTGAAAATTTCATAGATTCGACAATTTTGGAAAATTTTGAAATTCTTCAAAAAATTTTTTAATGATTTTGCAAACAAATTTTTCGGAATTTTGGAAAACTTTTGAAATTAAAAAAATTAATTTACAATTGTCTTAGAATGCCCATGAATTAGCGGAGAGCGAAAATATTCAAAATGATAAAAAAAGTAATTTTTAAAAAATTCTAAAATGGAAAAAAAGTGTAGAAAAAAATTTGGAAAAATGTTCTAACGAAGAAAATTGCGATTACCGATAAAATGGTGGCAAATGATAAGATAATATAGAAAATGGAAAGCACAATGGAAGATTCTCAAAATTTGTAAAAAACAAAAAATTTCAAGAATGCAAAAAAGTTGGAGAAAAAACTTGCTATCCGCACACTGGTCCTTAATATTTCACTCCTCCTCCATTTTCCAATAACAAAAAAATTTCGGTTATGAATGCATACTTCCCTACTTTGGCACTTCCACTTAGAAATCATCCACAATTGACCGTTCGTTGCTCGCGCAGTGTTGCCCGACGGGACTCCTCGCGGGGCGGCGCCGCGCCGTATTGTCACAAAGTGATCAAATTTTTGCCAAATCGTCTCAAAATGATATCGTTACATCAGTTACATAATTTCTGTTACCACTTTTGGTCCAGCATCCATCATCTCCAATAAAAAAAAACTCCCTACATCTCTAGACGGTCCAGTCGAGATCTCCCAATTTTTTCAGAGCTTGCAATGCTCCTCTCTAAAATTTCCAAAAAAAAAAAAAAAAAAAAAAAAAAAAACAATTTGACCGGCGCCGTACCGCAGCCGCGAGCAACAAAGGTTCAATGGTCCGCTCCCACAACTACAATAACATTCTTATTGTACAAAAATCAATCGCACATATACAGCATCTTGTTAATACTTTCAGAATTCTGACAAACTCCATGAATTACATAGATTTTATGATTGTCCTTCCACAAAACGCGAAATTCTTCTTAAATTCATTAAATTTTTTCCCCTTCAATCTACCATGGATTGAAGTAATCGACAAATTGCCGATAAAACGTCACAACTCACGTACGCAATCACGATTTTTTTTATTCATTTAACTGAGCATGCTAAGTCCCAAGCTCCGGATAACGGAGAATACTACTGTTTTTTTTTCTCTTTAACAACATTTTTTCCCTAATTAACCACCTTAAAATTAAACATATTACTGGCTCCATTTTGTCCTAACCATCAATATATTAAAATTACTGAAATTGCTCTAGACTAGTTGAGCTGGCCTCATTGAAAAAGACCAAGAGCAAAGAAAAAAAAAATATATAAATATGATTTTCGAATTAAATAATAATATATTCGAGTTGTAGTTCAAGCTCGATTGAATCATCTAATCATAATTAGTCTACATATTAAGCCCTAGCTCCCACTGAACTTCATCAAATTCATTCATTTTAATTTGTCGTCTAGTTGCTTGTTTTATTTTTTTATTTTTGCTCAATTGAAATTGAGATGAAAGAAAAAAAAAATTCAGGTCCCGAATGTAAAATCCCCCTTAAATTTACTCACACGTTGTGTGCTTTTTCATTTTAAAATGTACATATGCCCAATGATAGGTGGGACAACGGTCAGTGCCTTTTCATGTGCAACGATAAATGATCACTACGGGAAAATGATCTCTGGCACAAATGGCACTTGAATGGTTTTTGCCCCGTGTGTTTTCGGTAATGTCGAGTGAGCTCATCCGAACGTGCAAATTTCCACGTACAGCCCTCCCACGTGCACTGGTACGGCTTCTCACCTGAAATCAAATATTAAGAAAATTGTAATTGCCGAGCAAGGGTTGCGTAGGTGGGTGTGGGTGGGTAGGTGAGTGGGTAGGTGGGTGGGTAGGTAGGTGGGTGGGTGGGTAGGTAGGTGGGTGGGTGGGTAGGTAGGTAGGTAGGTAGGTGGGTGGGTAGGTAGGTAGGTAGGTGGGTGGGTGGGTAGGTAGGTAGGTGGGTGGGTAGGTAGGTAGGTGGGTGGGTAGGTAGGTAGGTGGGCGGGTAGGTAGGTAGGTAGGTGGGCGGGTAGGTAGGTAGGTGGGTGGGTAGGTGGGTGGGTGGGTAGGTGGGTGGGTGGGTAGGTGGGTAGGTGGGTGGGTAGGTGGGTAGGTGGGTGGGTGGGTAGATGGGTGTGGGTGGGTAGGTGGGTGGGTAGGTGGGTGGGTAGGTGGGTGGGTAGGTGGGTGGGTAGGTGGGTGGGTAGGTGGGTGGGTAGGTGGGTGTGGGTGGATGGGTAGGTGGGTGGATAGGTGTGGGTGGGTGTGGGTGGGTGGGTAGGTGGGTGTGGGTGAGTGGGTAGGTGGGTGTGGGTGGGTATATGGTTGAGTAGTGTAGGTCCGTAGTTGGCGAGTTAGTAGATGTAGGTAAATAGGTGGGTGAGTAGCTGTAGGTAGATAGTTGGGTGAATAGATGTAGGTCGATAGTTGGGTGAGTAGGTGTAGATCGGTAATTGGCTGAGTAGGTGCAGGTTCATAGATGGATAAGTAGGTGTAGGTCCATAGGTGGGTGAGTAGGCATCGGTAGAGTAGGTGTGGATAGTTGGATGAGTATGTGTAGGTGGATAGGTGGGCGAGTATGTGTAGGTGGATAGGTGGGTGAGTATGTGTAGGTGGATAGGTGGGTGAGTATGTGTAGGTGGATAGGTGGGTGAGTATGTGTAGGTGGATAGGTGGGTGAGTATGTGTAGGTGGATAGGTGGGTGAGTATGTGTAGGTGGATAGGTGGATGAGTATGTGTAGGTGGATAGGTGGGTGAAAATGTGTAGGTAGATAGGGGGGTGAGTGGATGTGGGTAGATAGGTAGGTGAGTAGGTGTAAGTAGATAGGTGGGTGAGTAGGTGTACGTCGACAGGTGGGTGAGTAGCTGTAGGTAGATACGTGGGTGGGGGTAGGTGTATGTCTGCGTGTAGCATTGAAAAAATTAAAAACCCCTTTGAAAATACTAATCACCGAGTGCTAAGTCCATCAAACAGTCATCGCTAGATCGTCGCAGTTCGGTGTAATTAAAATTCTATCGTAACAATCTCTCACGATACTCCAACACCGATATCGAATCAGCGAAACTAAATGTCTGGCGCTGGCCGGCTTTTCACACCCAATTATTGTCCTTTACAGCTGTCCCTACCATTTGCCCATGTGACTTTGCGAGCACACCAACCAGTCTCATCAAATGTCACTTGGTCCAGTCTGTTAGATTCACTCTTATCAGTCTCACTGAACCCCTTTTCCTCTAGACAGCTGTCTTCAACAACTGCCTATCAGGCGTTATTCCCATTGTGTGAATACCCTATATTTGTGCAACTTGAATACACCAATGTGTACTCCAAGTGGCCGTCACATATAATACCAATGATGCAATCGATTCACTATAACCTTTCGAAGAAGACAAAGTATCGATGGGGGGGAAAAATCACCTTGAATCCTGAAGCTGAGATACCATTGACTTCAATAATGGGACTGATCTGAGTCATCTGATTCGACGAAATCAGATTAGTTTGATGGATGTCAATGAGTCAAGAGTGGTGGTAAAATTGAGGATAGCCATGGGAATATTCGCAATATTGAGAATCGCGGGAAGGATATAGGATGAACTATAGATGACCAATTGATGTTGGTCCAGGAAGTAGAACCGTCGGACGTCATGAAGTTCTCTTGGATGGTTCAGGAATGCATTCTATCCCTACAAGACACCTAGACACCAGGATGTACTGATGATTCCCTCCTGGAACCCACACACATTGTTATTACATAATGCGTGTTGCTGGGGAATCAGCTAATGACGGCCATAAGAAATGTGCAGAGCCCAAGCCAAAGACTATTTCGTAATCGCTGAGTAATTAGTCCATTTACGAGGCTCCGGGGCAATACCGGTCCCATATGCATGTAGCCACATAATATACACATGAGTATTAATGGCAATACGAAAAGAAAATGTTGGAAGCTATACCTGGCGCTGGCCACTGGCTTCATGCAGCTATGCTGCTGCAGCAATACAGCTGTTATTAATGCATTTTGATTCGATGACTTTTTCCATCTCATACGAAACAAAAAATTCAATTTCATCTTTTTTTCTCTGCAAAGCTCTGCAGACTCGAGACTCGCGTTTATTGCACCATAGATTAACGCCGCGTTACTACGCTGCTCTCATTAGTACAAGTGAAACGTGTAGCTGGGTTTTGGCTGGGAAATTAATCATAATTCTGGTGTATGGGTTTAATTCACGCGAGCTCAAGAAACACTTAATGGTTGCCGATGGGCCGATTGGATCATTTCTCGGATAAATAAATCAACGGTGAAGTGGCCAATCGGTGCTAGTCGAGTTTTAGCAAGATATCTCGTAATCCGACGGAGATGGTCGAATCAGCGAAAGCGGTGCCTAAATCGATTCCATTGCAGACAGTACAATATCTTGGCTAATTGACTCCTAATATGAATTAATATGGAGATTGTTCTTTGCCAATGTTTCAGGTCCCCTTCATACTTGCTTTAATGACTCCTGTATCAATTTAAACGATGACAATGTGAAGGAACGGAGAGCAATTCCAATGCGTCCAAATTTGGATTGTCAGCACATTCTCAGGCAGGACGTGGTTTGACCATGACAAACCGAAGGTTTTCGAGTGGTTAAAGCGGAAAGTAGTGAGAGGATGACTGAATTGCTGGATACCATAGAGACTTTTAGACCAGCACACAGTCGGAACTTCGACGAAGGATTTGACGCCAACAACAGCTTAGGCCTTAGACGTGCCCGATAGCTGAACAGACTACGCGCTGGGCTCATCACTGATAAATCCTGAGTTCAAATTCAAGTTTCACCGATTGATACAAGCAGTAATTTAATTTATAAGTACTTTGTTTACAGACACACCCAAGAGCTTCGTCGTTGATCAGCACTCACGAGCAAGCTTGTGCTTCAAGACGGTTAGGGCAAACTGAAGTCCCTTCTAATTATTTGGCGGAGGTCTTGTGACATGTATTGCAAGTCATGACGTCACCTCACCGATGACCTTTTGTGGAATGTGCGGGTCGCAGGGGTGCAGTGCTTGTGGGTACTTCCACCTACACAGGCAACCACAGGCAGGGGAAGAAATCCTGGGAGGGAGGCGGAGGGAGAAGCATGAGAGAGCGAAATAAAGTGCGACACGAGTTTTTCCGTCCATCAAGCATCACGCGATGGGTCGACTGCCTTAGAATTATTTTTAGATGAAGCTCATAACACCTGAGATAAGAATCACGGGCGTTAGGAGAACGGATAACCGGGGCTAACGAGGTATTAAGGTAAGTGTGAAGTGACACTTAAAAATAATTAAGAACGATTTGAGTGTTGATAATGGTGAGAAGTGTGTGCTTTTCCAGGGCTTTAGACACCCTGCGATTACAACATGGTATATAATAAAATGAGCAATTAACGATTTCTATCTGTATATTCGATTGATGCGGAATATTCGTGCTCATCATCAGATCCAAAGACAGATTTTGTCAATGGCAAATTTTAGGTTATCCATGGGAACTTGGATGAAATTCTTAGGAAGATGAATTCATACAAAACTCCGATAACCATCACGACGGGGGGGGGGGGAGATGGGGGGGGGGGGAGGAACGTTTATCCTAACGAGGTATTAAGGTAAGTGCGAATCGACAGTTGAAAATAATTAAGAACGATTTGAAAATTGATAATAGAGAGCTGTGTGTTTTGTCCGGAGATTTTAGACGGCCCGGAGGATAGCACGCAGGGATAATAGGGCTATCGTGGCTAATGGATCGGTGTGGTGTTCCTGGTGGCATCATCCGAGTATGCAGGGGGTAATGATGTTTTATCGATTCGGCGATCATCGTAACTTCGGAAAAGCTAGTCTGAATGTGGAAGGGGGCATTAGAGGCTAGTATATTTCGTATGGGTTTCCCGGCGAAGACGGGGGAGCCCGATGATATGGGATAATGTGCGGGGAGTTGTTGAAGGTGTATAAGAGGTTGGCAGTATATTATGGGGTCTATAACCGTCGTTTACTATTCCTTGAATTATTACTTTTGAAGGTTCCTGCAAGTAATCGCACAATCAGACGTTATTCATTAATTTCTGCGGAGGCACTTTGGACGTATTGGGCGCTCTTGGCTTCAAATCCAAGAGCGAAATAGATAAGGGGGGATGGAATTTTTAGGGGGGAAAAATTTGGATTCGAACCCGGGACTCGCAATTCGCGTTTTTGACTTCAGATCCAAGATTGAAGTAGTCAAAAAATAATTGAATTTTTAGGGGGAGGAATGTCGATTCGAACCCGGGACTCGCAGTTCGCGCTTTTGGCTTTAAATCCAAGACTCAAGTAGTCAAAAAAGAATTGAATTTTTAGGGAGAAGAATGTGGATTCGAACCCGGGACTCGCAGTTCGCGTTTTTGACTTCAAATCCAAGATTGAAGTAGTCAAAGATGAATTGAATTTTTACGGAGAAAATTGTGGATTCGAACCCGGGTCTCGCAGCTTCGCGCTATGTCGTTCTTCAGCTACTGCGCTTGTATAGACTTTCCATTCCCAAATTTGATAGGAACCAGCTCTTACAATAGAGATTGGAAGTTGGGAGTCCCGGGTTCGAATCCTCACTGGGACTATCGGGATATTCTTACCTCTTGATTTGATTTATCTGTGACTCATTCAATGCCTGTTGGAGGTAGGTCATTGAATTCGAAAAAGCGCAAGTCTCTACAACTCCTGTAGCTCACTTGGAAGTGTCCGGCGCGAAGCTGCGAGTCTCGGGTTCGAACTCCGACTGGGACTGGCGGGAGTTTTTTTCAAAACGGCAAATGTGTGAAAGATATAAACGGATTTCAGTAAAGTTGGAAATAGAAATAAATAAGTGTAAAAACCGATAATCAAAAAAGTTTGCCGGGACAGTGTATAGACACATGCATAAGTTTCCCAGCTGAAGACACGGGAATCGATGATATGGGATAATGTATGGGGGGAATCGCTCGGCCGGAGTATAAGAGGTCGTCTAGCAGTATATTACGGGGTCTACAACCATCGTTCACTATCCCGAGGTTACCACGCTGTTATTTAGACTTGCCCCTCAGTTCCTGGAGAGAGAGTAGGGGAGTGGGGGGTGGTGGGTGGGGAGGGGGGGGAGGGAGGTCGATAGAGGGCCCATTTATTTGCGATTGTGTAAAGGAGGGCATTTTGGCTATTATGATTGCCAAAGTGTTAAGTACACAGGGAGATACCAAGGGTGCCATCTAAGGAGGTGTGTCTGTGGCCTTTTGGTGGCGCATGGTTATTACACTACACACCGTGAAACTGTCTTGGGATTTATAATGCACGGTTAATGGCCAAAGCGTGTTTCATGGGTTAAAAGCACGTGTATTATGGGTGTTAGGCTTTTGTGGGGAGAGAAAATTTTACTGTTTCAGTGACATTTTTCAGATGGTGGAGAGATCAGTGATGGGTGAAAATAAAATTATTATTTTAATTAACGATCCTGTGGTATTTGTTTATCAAGTAAAAATCGGGGGATCCAAGCCGATATAGGTCAAATGTTATGTGACACACGGGAAAAAAGAAACGCGATGACCACAAACCTAAACGGAACTCATTTTTCCGCGAGCACCACTCGCGGATTCTAGATTAACTACCCATAAACGACTTAATGAAAATTAATTCAATATACACATTATACTCTACCTCGCGCAGCGATGAAAAAAGCCCCATATAAAAAAGCGGAGTGTAATGCATCCGTTATAAGAAAAACTCTCTCACCTGATAAAGAGGAAGGAGAAAAAAGGGAAAACCGCGGAACCGCGGTTTGCGTTGATTGACGTGTGACAGTTATGAGGAAAATGATAATTTCCCAACCGACTTTACCCATAAACAGGTGAATAATATGAAGTTATTTTAATTGCAAAATAGTTTTAGTAGCACCTTGTGACGTCTTCACTGTTTAGCGGACAGGTGGTGAATTATTTCAGATGTACGGAAAGAGGATGAAATGAGGGAGAGACACTTGATTTATGGGAGTCATGCAATTTATCCAATTACGCATTTCTCTAGGACTATAGAAGAGTTCCCTATTTTACCCACGCGCCCTCTCCCCCGGCCCGCCCCCCACCCGCCCACCTCTTCCCCCCCCCCCCCGCAATTTTTTTGTCTAAAAATACAAGACCGTACAACTTATTCTTCTTATTTTGGATCTAGCGCCACACGCTGATAGAGTGTGCTGTCGGCATCATAAAACGTGGGAAATTTCGAGCCCCACGGTGTTATAATTGCCAATGGGCCGTGAATCTGCATGAGACTATGGTGCGATTCCTACTTGTTATACACGAGAATCACGAAGCGTCCGTGCCGCAAAAAGTCAATTTCCTACCGCCATTTGTGCGAATTATGCCGCCTAATTCCGCTACCACCATGAGATGCAGACAGCAAGGTCAGGGGGCCGTGAAATTGTGCATCACCATTGTTCGGGTAATTAACGCACTTTTTTAGGGAGTAATGACTCTGTTAATCGGATGAAAAACGTTTGGTAAAAATTGGGTTCATAGAATGAGACCGCACGGCCGGGCGGGAACCTAACCCGAAGGGGGGGGGGAGGGGGGGCGGCACCTGCTATCGCACCCTAGGGGTGTCTGGAGGTTTACCCTGTGTTCAGCAATACGATGGCTGAAAGTGGGGAAAGTCGGCCCCAGTCGCAGGGATGGGTGTCCGGTAGGGCCCTTGAAGGAATGCTCAGACAGCAGCTACTGTGGGGTCACTAATGAGAGGGACGGAGACAAAAAAAAAACCTTGAGTTCACCGCTCTATCGAGGTCTAATTGGCCATAAAAAAATCCAAGGGTGGAAACCTATCGGTAGGGGAAAAAATGGGAATCGGGGTAGGTAAGGAAAAATGTGATTTAATGATTAAATTACCAGTGTGTGTTCTCTTGTGCGCCTTCAGATGCGAACTCTTGGTGTACACCTTGTCACATCCAGCGACATCGCACCTGTGGACCTTACGACGCTTGAGGGCATCACCGCAGTCACCGTCAACACCAAGACCACCACCGTTATTGGTAACCCCGCTGTTACCACGTCCGCCCAATCCAATTCCCGGTGTCAGCGTTGGCCGCTTGTGAAACACCCTGGGAGGAAGAGTAATAAGGTTAATGCTCATCATTCATACACCGCGAATTTATTAGGCCAGTGTCATTTCCATTGCAACGGGACATCAACAATACGTTATGCGAATTGAAGATTTATCTGACAGAATTGTTTAAAAAAATGTTTTAGGGAGGCAGTCTTCGTTGTGACAAAAAAAATTTTCAGCATTTTTCTGTAAATGTGATTTTGGGAATGAGCTCCCAATTGACACTTGAGAGGCCGCATTGTGGTCTCTGCGACGCCGTTTACCGAATTCTTCAATCAATGGTTAATGACACTAAAAGTGAGAAAAATCGGAATAAAATGTGAAAAAAAAAATTACCATCTTTTTTTTGCTTGGAATTGTGGAACTTGATGGATATTTTGGGGTTCTTTGGGGTTCTCCATGGGAATCACACGATCAATTAGCCCGCGAGTTTCCACGAAAAATTGGAAATTACATCGCGCGGCGCAATGCTCACCATGCGAGCGATGCCGGCGGATGATGTGCGTCCACAGGGTTAAGCTCCATAAAGAAAGGTTAATTAAGATACAATTAAGGAGGCTTGATGTTCGGTACCGCGGCACATCAACAATGCGTTGCGCGAATGGAAGTTATGGGAATTGGCAGTGATCAAGATCGATGGGGAATGATGCTGGCCAAATTTGGCGATCAGGCGAGGCTAGATGGACTGCAATTCCATGAGTTCTCAGCTCTTTCTTCTTTTTCACGTGCTGGAAACTCCTTTGGGAGCAGTACATTATGATAGGAGGGGGAGGCGGGGGGCACGCAAGCAAGAAATTTGACAAGTGAGCCCGGGAGTCCGCGCGACCATGGGAATATGAAGGAAGACGTCTTCATTGCATAGGCCAGTATCTCCCCTCTGTCCATATGATTTTACGTGGAAAAACTCAAGACTGGGCGTAATTTCTCGTCGCTTTCTGCCCACGAGCTTTGAAGGATGATGGGGGTGGAGGGGCTGGAGACAGGCGGTTTCAAGGTATTTTTGGCGTTTTGGATTTGGTTGTGTGTATGTGTGTGTGTATGTGTATAGTTGTAGCTGTGTGTCTGTGGCTGTGTGACTGTGGCTGTGTGACTGTGGCTGTGTGACTGTGGCTGTGTGACTGTGGCTGTGTGACTGTGGCTGTGTGGCTGTGTGTCTGTGGCTGTGGGGGTGGGAGTGGGTGTATCAAATAAAGTATGAATAAAAATGCTTAATAGATTTGCCGTAATTTCAAAAAAATAAAAAAATCTTGGACAATTGATAGAATTGAAAAAAAAATATATAAATTGTTGAAAAGATTTGATTAAAATGATAAATTGTAAATATTTTAGTATTTGCAAAAACCATAAACTCCCCAGGCTATTCGACTATGGGAAAACCTCTTGATCTCGATATTCTTGTTCCATGTGCGATTGGCAAAGCCCGAGCCAAAGGTATCTTGGAAATAAACCTCTCGTATCAATGGATTTAAGTGTATAAAACGCCCGGTTAAAGTACGACATCAAATGTCTAGCAGCGTGTCCAGTCGTGGCTTTGCGATTTATGCCAGTTTAACCGCTGCCTTCCTGATGTTGTTTATGACTGGGATAGCAAGCGCCGTCGCTTCTACATTTCGATGAAATACGGCACAGCAAAGTGAATTATGCTGGGTAAAAGACATTCTCAACAGCGTGAAAATAGTAAAACATAATCCGCTTTGTAGTCCACCTATAAGTTGCGCCATCATTATCCTCATGAATAATTTATCCTTTAATTTTGTATTTTGTAAGGGTTTTATCTTCCGGATAATACAAGTGGTTCAATTCACTTTGCACATTTGCGTAGCTCTATTTTCTTAAAATAGGAGGTTGTAATTTTTGTAATTATCCAAATTTATGAATATATGTTTGACAATGCTGAAAACCTATTGACGCCAAAGGAAAATAAAAAAATGAGATTTTGAAAAATTGAGTTTCCCGCCATTTCCATAATTTGGTGTCAAAAATTTTTTTTTGTTATTTTGTTTTTTTTTTCAACTTTTTCAAACCTTTTAAAAAAATTAAATTTCTGCGGGAAAATTTTTTACCAGGAGGGGATTTAGGAAATCTGGCAAAGTTGGAGAATTTCGAGAGTTGTCACATCTAGAATCGAGTCTCGAGCTTTGCTAATCGGACATGGAGCAAGAATATTGAGAGCGGCGCCTTTTTCCCACCGTGAAATGACTCCCAGCGGAATAGCCTGGGAGTTTGAGAAGCGGGATTCTGGACCAGCCCATTGGACGAGCCGAGACATCATGATGAAATCCCGACATAGCGAATGCCTAACGAAAAGTGACTTTCGCAATTGAGATGCATCAGGGGAAATAGGAGTTGAACCGGCGGATTCCAACCTGGTAGCAGTGGCGAACATTTTCAAAAAATTTTGGCTGCAAAAGTTACCAAAATTTGGAAAATTTGATCATTGGACAAGGTGAAGCCCTGAAGAATTTTGACCATTTTTACGGCAGAACAAAAATGTCAGCTTTCAGGGCGCAAGTGGAGAACGGTGGGAGAATTGCGCTACCACTGATGGCTCAAGGAAAAATTCTCCTCAATTAAATTATCGTCAGCAGAGGCACACCACTTTATATGACAATTCAAAACATGCAAGAGTCTGGACAATATAATTTGTTGAATCCTATCGCCCTTTTCCGTTTCTCATGTTTTCCCTCCCGCCTCCGTCGTCAACTACCGTCATATATATGTATTGCTGTGGCATGCTAACATCTCCTATCCATTTCGCATTTTAGCCTCGACCCTCGAGGAAGTCTCGCGATCCGATAGATACGCGGGGGAGGGGGGGGGGGAAGAAGGGAGGTACCGCGATGTTTTGCCGCGAGATGTTGAATTTTCTCGTAAAGTATCGTGAACGGATGAGAATTCACTGCGGGAGGGCGCAACATCCATGAGAAGTCAGGGTGTATGTATATGCGGGTAATTTTTTGAGATTTATGCAATTTTTGCAGGTTTGTGGGATTTTTTTTTTGGAATGTGTGAATGGTTCAAAATTTTTTGCGTTTTCTTGAAGTTTTTAGAATGCGGTGAGTTCTAGATTTTTTGAAAATTGCGTTTTTTTTTGGAACTTATTCAGGGTCATGTTCTGGAATTTAGAATTTTCGAAAATAAAATAAATATAACGATGTGTGTGGGTACGTATGTGTCAGTGTGTGTGTGTG
Source organism: Asobara japonica (assembly GCA_026005395.1). Taxonomy (NCBI): domain Eukaryota; kingdom Metazoa; phylum Arthropoda; class Insecta; order Hymenoptera; family Braconidae; genus Asobara; species Asobara japonica. The sequence goes on from BQMI01000280.1 coordinate 1,376,828, forward strand.
TGTGTGAGTTTTCCATTTTTTTTATTTTTTTGAGTGAGTGTGTGAGTGAGTGGGTGGGTGGGGTGGTGGGTTGGTGGATATGGGTGTAGGTATGAGTGTGTGTGTGTGTGTGTGGGTGGGTGGGTGGGTGGGTGGGTGGGTGGGTGGGTGTGGGTGACTCCATTGAGTTATCAACGCAAAACACATTTTTAAAAAAATAAAAAATGATTATTCAACGTTGGTGTTCAAACTAATGAATGCAATTATTGTATAATTAATGGCTTGTTTCTTAATGGAGAATTAATTAAACAAGAATGAAAAGAGTTGTGAATTTCTCTTTTCGGGGAAATAAAAACTTTCTCTGAAGATTTCGGTGTCTGCATTCCTCAATTTCCTGTTTATTAACTTCCGTATCTGCGGATTCATCGCCGAAGCCAACGAACGATTTTGTGTAATCATTTCTGAGTGTTGACCATCAATTGAATTTTTAACTGTTTGGAATTGAAACAAAACAAAGTGTTTTCGATATTTTGAGGTTCGAACTCTTAAGATTTGTTTACATATTTCAGATTTTTAGTTTTTTGAAATTTTTCACCCACCCACCCACTTACTCACATTTAACCACGCACCCACCCACCCACATCCACCCGCCCACCTACCCACCCCACCTACCTACCCACCCCACCCACCTACCCACCCCACCCACCCATCTACCCACCCCACCCACCCATCTACCCACCCTACCCACCCACCCATCTACCCACCCTACCCACCCACCCATCTACCCACCCTACCCACCCACCCACCTACCCACCCAGCCACCCCCCCCCCCCACCCCCAGCCACCCCCCCCCCCCCCACCCCCAGCCACCCCCCCACCCACCTACCTACCCACCCACCCACCCACCCACCCACCCACCCACCCACCTACACACACACACACACAGACCCACACATACACACTCACACACACACACAGACCAGAACAGTTACAATAATTGTTCGCAATAAAAAATTGAATGAATTTGATAGCTCGTCTCTGGAGTTTAGATAAGGGAATACAATTTTCTTCAGATTTTTCTTATCCGTAGTGAGCTTAAAAATTGAAAACGACGGCGGTGAGACCACAGCGTGACCCCTCAAGGGTATAAAACAACAGGGTACTTACAGTGAAGCCTCTTTTATCCTCTGCAGAGCAAGTAGTGCAGCTGATGATGATACGAAAACTGGATCAGGTGGCTCAATACTGCATACTGAAACTTCACGCTCTCGTCTCTCTCGCTCTCGGTGCTTATCTCTCGTCTCTCTCGAGTCTCGCCCCTGGCTAGGCTGATGTTGCTGATGAATTTCTCTATCACACATGTGCTTTCGGTCTCTGTCTGGGTCTCGCCCTCTCACAACATCGACGAGGGGCAGTGCAGGAGACACTAAAAAGAAAAAAAAATTATTATCACTAAAATGTTATTAAAAATTGGAAATGTTAAATATAAAATTTTGTAGGTCTGATTGTTTAGGCAAATTGTGAGATTTTTTTGTATAGTGAAAATTGGAGAGAAGAGGGAAATATGGATTCAATTGAGTTCCTGTAATCAAATTCAATCTGATATGCACAGGCTAAAAAATGAAAATGAAGTCATTCGCGTTCCGGTTACTCACTGCGGATAACAGCGAAATTTATGTCGAAACCGCATAAAAAAATCCCAATAATAAATTTCCATTTGAAATTCTTGAGATCATTGAAACTGATAGGCATCATTCGCGACCCTGATGTCAAAATTACGACTCACATGAGGCGTGGGAATGAATGGGTTGGAAAGTTTCAACGCTTTTTCAGGTGTGAGAATTCGAGAAAATTGAGAAAAGTGCGATGATCAACGGAACAGTCAAGTTTTTTGAAATGTCTCATATTTTCAAATTTTTTCGACATTTTATAAGCTTTTGAAATATCCGAAAACTCAAATTTTTTTCGTTCAAAATTTTGGGGTATTTGAAAAGTTTTGGAGACCTCGGAGAAAATATTTTCTGGTAAGTTGTTCAGCTTTGAAATTAGTTCAAAGATTTGAAGCTGTTCACAGAATCGGTTCTTGTAATAGTCAATAACGATTTTCAAAATCGTCATTAACGATTTCCAAATTCGTCAATAACAATTTCCAAAATCGGTGATAACGATTTCCAAAATGGGTAATAACGATTTCCCAAATCGTCAATACCCACTTCCGAAATCGATAACGATTTCTCAAATGGTCAGTAAGGATTTCCAAAATGGTGGATAACGATCTGGAAAATCGGCAATACCGATTTTCCAAATTGTTCCCTAAACTGGCATATTGTCGGAAATAGTAATTCTGCTAAACGATTTTCCAACGAAATCGAAAGCCACGGAGAAAAACCGGCAGACCGATCACATATCGCATTGAATCATCGTCACTCAGAAATACATATATATAGACAAGGACGCGTCTTGTCGCGATGCGTGTGTCCGGATCTCGCATCCGATCGATCTAGTGTCGATCCATCGTCCCCGACATGATAGCGAATAAATCGTTTTTTTTACCGGTTTTTGCACGTCCCCGAGATCGAAACATAATGCCAAGTATACAGGTATATATTGGTTTGTCCTCTTATACGACATATCGTACATGTTTGTACATTTATAAGACAGTGAACGGCGCCGATTTGTAATAGAGATTAGGATCGATCTACTCGGTTCGGGTAGATGCCGGTTTCTATGAAGTGGTCGCAGTCAATAATGCATTCATTACTGAAAAGAAATAAAAAATCGAGAGCATGGCATGTAGCTGAGATGTGATTGAAGAATCACATCCACCTTTCCCAATATTTTTTCTTGTCAATTAAATTATTCCGAAGGGTTTTTTTCGATGATCCAACGTACAACTCTCATGTCGGATGCTGTAAGAGAGTTGCAATAAATCTTGAAATCGCAAATTATTTAAGCGGGCTTTTTACCTCACCTTCACACGATTGATGGCGCCGATTTAGTTCTCCAGGAAAGTTCATTAGATCGGCATTTTAAATTGAACAATATTGGACAGATGTTGTCAAGCAATTTTGCATCCGATCGGTGGAACCTGTTGGACCAAATCTCAAGTCGGTGTCTCATTTTTTTTTCATTCATTTTTCTGGGGAATTTTTGTATTTTTTTTTTCGAAAATTCTTAATTCTGGAAGTTTTACAAGTGAAGAAAAAATTATTTTGGATTTTTTTTTTTAAAGTCACATGTCTTGCATACGTCACGGGTTCGTGACGATTGTCAGTCTGTTATCCTTGACGGCCGGCAATGAATGACTTCATTTCCGTTAACAATTTTTGTTTTTATTGAGTACGTGAATGTCAGATCGGCGCGACTTGATGGACCAAATCGAATCAAATCCGCGTATAACTACATTCCTTGTTTACAAGCCGTGCGTCAGATAATGATCAAGCCGGGATAGGATGTTGCGTTTTGTAGAACCCGGAAAAAAACGGGTTTAGCGTTTGCTGGCAACTCTCATAGGCGTGTCAAGGCGTTCCGCAGGTATCGTACGACGTTGGTGGTATCATACGTGTTTGTGTGTTTGTATTTATGTCTGATGCGTAAGCTCGTTAACCACTTTTTTTTGACGTGGCAGTTGGTAATGGGCTATCTGGGCTGCTTCCGGTAACCAATATGCCCCGAACGGCATGGACAAATTTGATTATCGCCTTTATATGAGTTGAATTTTTATTTTTTTTTCTTCATTAAAGTTTGGAAGTTTTTGGAGATTATTCGGAAAATTTTGGAGATGAAATTACAAACTATCAAAAAAATCAATGATTGTTCCCAATTCTGACTAAAAAAATTCCGAGTGCGATTGTTGCTCCCATTGTTGGGAACTAATTTTCTCCCATCTTTAATTATTCCAATATTCATGTTACAAAACTTGCGAAACGGCTATCGGAAGCATGAGTTTCTACGAAAAATGACTATCCCAAGCAAACGATTACGAGTAAACGGAGGAGTAGATTTATGAATAGGCAAACTGATTAAATTCTGAGGAAGTATAAACAGTAGATTAGATGAAGATCGTACATCTACGTTGGTATGACAGGTGTGCATTAACGCTGCATTTAGAATCGGTCGATCTTCATGAATACATCATGAGTTTTCACGCATGATACTATTAACTTCACGATGGGAGAATAGAAATTTTTGATTGAAGCATATTCGATATCAGATTGTAGTTTTAGCAATCGGGCCTAAATACCCAATTCGGGGATATAATATCGATGTGTGTGTGTGTGTGTGTGTCGCTAGGTAGATGAGTGAGCGTGAGGTGGATGGGTGTGTGGGTGGGAAGGTGTGCGTGTATAAGTTAAAAGGTGTGTGGGTGGGTGGATGGGTTAAGGTAGGTGGGTGGGTAGCTGGATGTGGATGTAGGTGGGTGGATGGGTTGGGGTAAGTGGGTAGCTGAGTGGATGAGAGTGGGTGACTGAGTGTGGGTGGCTGGGTGTGGATGTAGGTGGGTGGTCGCGGGTGTGCGGCTGAGTGTCGGTGCGGGTGGGTGGAGGGATAAGTGTGGGTGGGTAGATGGATGAGGGTAGGTGGGTGGATGGATGAGGGTAGGTGGGTGGAGGGATGAGGGTGGGTGGGTGGGTGGATGTGGGTGGGTGGATGGATGGATGAGGGTGAGTGGGTGGGTGGGTGGATGAGGGTGAGTGGGTGGGTGGGTGGATGGATGAGGGTGAGTGGGTGGGTGGGTGGATGGACGAGGGTGGGTCGATGGATGAGGGTGGGTGGGTGGATGAGGATGGGTGGGCGGGGGGGTGTGTGTGGGTGTGGATGAGAGTGAATATGGGTCAGTGAGTTCGGGTGGGTGGGTGTATGGGTGAGAGTAGGTGGATAGGTGGGTGGGTGGGTGGATCGATGAGGGTGGGTGGATGGCTGGGCTTAATTCGTAACGAATATCTCATATCCTAGAAATATACGGCGATTTTTGTTGTACAAAAATTGTAGACCGACAGAAGATCTACAAATATTGTAACTCATTATTTCACTACTCTCCCTATTTCCCTTACAGTCTGAAGGGTTCGCCAATAACGGAATAAATCACTAAATGGACTTTAGAGGATGTTCTGCCTGACTATTAACATTTCGAATATGCTCGTACACAATATAAATATGTATATGAGATATATATATGACATGTAGGTCTATGAAACATGTTTACATATGTTTTACATATATATATTTTGTCCGGGATCTCCTGGGATTGAGCGGTTGAAGGTGAATGGTGAAGAGAGCAGGTGAAATCGTATGTAGGAAAATTGGAAAAGAAAGTCCACATAATAAGGATTGTAATGTGATTCGCTCGTCTTTTATGGGGACGCGTAAATTTATTGCTTTGTGGTATAAAGTGCCATTTGGAATGTGAATAAAGATAGGATTATCATGGGGTCACATGCAGGCTTTCATGGTGGACTACCATTTTCATTATTTATGAATATCTCCACGGAAACCAGAAAAGTTTCGAGGTTTTTGAAAATGGAAAAAGGCGCTGCAATAGGCAACTTGCAATTAAATTTTTTGTTCGTGATTTTTTAGAGATTTTTTTTCCGGAGAGACTTTAAAAATGTTCCAAATATACCAAAAGTCCGGTGAGCGGTCACTACTGTCCTTAAGTTCAGAAAACATTTCAGGAAATTCGGAAAGAATCTAGAATAGAACTGGAAATTTATTAAAAAAAAAATAGAAAAATTGTACAGGTCTATACTTTAAAACATAAAAAAATAATTGCATTTCTTAAAAAAAATGTGAATTCAGGATCGCGAGTTCCTGAATAAACCTCTACCTGTCTAATTAGCAGGACTCGCATTGCCGGACACTTTTTCCATTCGAGCCCCTGCTATCCTCGCATCCTCGTTAGGCTCCATTAAAGTTTCCCGAGTCTCCCCCCCCCCCTCCCCCCCAGCATCCGAGGTCCGTGATCTTTGACATGTAATGGACCCAGAGTCGTCAGTTGAATCCGACTGACAGGTCTCTACACCAACGTACTCGAGTATTTTCTTTCTCCCTCCCCCCCCCCCCCTCCCCCCCGCTGCCCCACCCCTTTTCTCTTCATCATGCGCATATCTATTCAGTATGGCTAACCCCGCGCATTACCGGTAATAACGCGGTCTTACCAAGCGCATTTGTCTTCTTGCATATATCTGATATTAGGCTTCTCGATCTTGGCGAACCTGCCAAGTGAATATACGCATTTGTACGATAGGGGGCTAGGGGAGGGGGGGGGGGGCAATAGGATAATTGATAATGGTAAACTCGGGGTTAATCCGCCGATTTATGAGGCGAGTTGAGTGCATAGATTTTTTGAATGAGAATTCAGGAAAATTTTTTTTCAAGTTTGTTGTTTTTGGAAATTTTTCAGTTTTCAATTTTTTTTTTATTTTGATATTTTGAAAATTTTGAGATTTGGTCAATTATTAGAATTTTTGAATTTTTCGAAATGTTAAATATGTGGGAAATTGGGGTGAATGATCTGTTTCTTGGATGGACCGAAAAAGAGATGCTGGGATTAAAATAATTAAAATTTTTTGGCTTATATATATATATATATATCCCTCTGTAAGCCACAAAAAATTACATATGTAAACGGGTCTTCAATTTACATTGAAAAATTCTCAAAATTTGCGGTCAAAATCTATGGAGATGGAAATATCGGCTGTATCTGTTATCTCTACGATCGTGAATTGTGAATGATGATTGATTGGGAGAATTACATAGCAATTCGTCAATCATCGATAGAGGTGGCGGTGGACGTTGATTTGCTAGTTTTCCACTATTTTTTCTCCACCAACAAATATACACACGAATCGGTGGGAATGGGGGGGAATCCCCGTGTGAAAATAGCACTCGTGTTGAGAGATTTGAGCGCCGTTAGAATTATGCGGAAAAGGATTGTATCCCAGGTCCTTACAGAAAATTATCATGCATTTTTTTTCGACTGACCATTCTCTTCTTTAATTTCCAGGTGCTCATTATTATATTGTTATCTGCTTTGCCATATTGTTTTTTCTCATATTTCCAAGGTTTGAAATTTTCACATTTTTAACCCTTGGTTATTTGTGTTACAGCGTTTCTTGGACCTCGGTAGATGATCGTTTTTCGTGTAAAATTTCGAAGAGGAGGAGAATTCTCAATACTGAAGCTTACAAAGATATATCGGTGTACTAGTTTGATCAAAGAGTTCAGGTTCATCAGGCGCGTTTGAAACTACGGCACCACACCGTCGATGCGGAGGGTCATGTCATGGGAGTATACATATATGTGTGTGTGTGTGTGTGTGTGGGTGTGGGTGTGAGTGGGTGGGTGGGTGGGTGGGTGGGTGGACGGGTGTGTGTGCGTGGACGGGTGGATGTATGGTCGGGTGGGTGAGTGGGCGGCGAGGGGGCGGGTGAGTGGGTGGGCGGGTGTATGAGTGGGTGGGCGGGTGTATGGGTAAGTGGGTGGGTGGGTGGGCGGGTGTATGGGTAAGTGGGTGGGTGGGTGAGCGGGTGGGTGGATGCTTGGGTGGGCGGGTGTATAGGTGGGTGGGTGGGCGAGTGAGTAAAGGGGCGGGTGTATGAGTGGGTGGGTGGGCGGCTGGGTTGAGTGGACAGGTGTGCGTGGGCGGCTGGGTGGGTTTTCCATAATATCATAATTTGCAACTTTCAAAAAAAAATCCGCGCTTCTACCTAAATTGCTACATTGTTACATTTTTTTGATTATTTCAATTTTTTCACGTCCCGCAATCCGATGAACTTTTTTTATACAAAATAAGCGACATAGCAACTGTGGTAATAACAATTTCTTCGTCTGTTTTTATTAATTTTTTTGGACCCACGAACAGAATAATTGTGACACTACACTCGCACGCGTCATACTTTCACTCGTCTTGGCAATTAGCGCTTCAAATTAGCAGAGAGACGAGGCGAGGTGAGCCGTTAATTAGGATAATTTCGCGGCAATTCCCTTGGCTTGACAAAGAGATTTGTGACACTATGTGCCCATTTCCCTGCGCTAAAAATCCGAAATTCAGTGTAGTAGTTTTGTTGAGATACAACACGCGTATCTCCTTGTAACTAACTCATGAGCCGTTTCACAGGGGGAAAGAAGGTCAAAAAAATCGCGGTGAGGAGGAAAGAAGCTCAAAAAAATAAGCTCCGATTTTTTTTTTCAGAAAAATTAACTTATAAAAACTTTCGCCAATTTCTGGAGTGTTTATGTTTTTTTTTCAAAAATTTTGGAAATTTCAAAATTTCAAAAATGGTGAAACATTGGAAATTCTGAAAAATTCCAAAACTCAAAAATTTCAAAAACTTGAAAAACTAGAAAAAAATTGAAAATTAAAAAATACCAAAAAATTGAAAAACATCCAAAAATTTTCTTAACCCTCATAAGGTTATGAAACCTTTAGTAATTGAAAAGAAAAAATAAAAAAAAATCTTAATGTATATATAGCATATTCCGCAAAGGCGTGAGAACATCGATTCTAATGGTCAGCGGTCAGCTCGTCGTGTTTCAGGATTCCCGATAGGATCTTACCGTAAGTGCGATATAATGTCATAACTCCAGAAAACGTCTCTCTCTTTCTCCAGTGCCCGAAGATGGGATGAGATCTTCGTCGCTCGCACCTGCGAGGAGAAATATTATATACCACGTGGCTCATTCCGCGTGTCTCCTCGCGTGCGCACGAAGAGAATCCTCAAGTCCTTCTAGGAAATCGGGGCACATGCGCGCTTCCCGTTGCCTCGGCTAGACGTCAAATTACAACTTCTAAAATTTCGCTGCCAAGAATTTTTTAGTTCCTGGGTAAGATCGTGAGAATTTACGGGGGATTGTAATTAAATGGAGAGTCACTAGGATGAGTGATTGAATTCAAGATTTAAAAATTGAGAAAATTTCTCAAAAATTTTGAGACCTGAAATTTTTTTTTCAAAATGAAAAATTAAGTGAAAACCGGTAAATAAAAAAAAAAAATTTAATTTGGAAACATTGGAGATAAAAAAAATTTGATGAGAGTCCGCGCATCGAAGCGCGACCTCTGCAACTCCCATAACTAGGTAAATTGATAATTGAAAATAGAATCGTTATTTTCCTGTATGACTTAACAGAATTTTGATAATCGCCACGTGTTCATTACAGACAAGGTTGAAGCAAAGATTGATCACTCTTGTTCTACCGCATGGGATTATAATTGTTCATCTTGCAGGCTCACTAATAAAACAGTTATAATGCGTCAGGTGGAAATAACTCGGCATTCGCCTTGCCATAATCCACCATCGCGGGAGGATAAATCGTGCTCGATAGCTTTATTGAATTTACCGACTATTTTTATCGTACGCATTTTATCCTCATACACACGCTATTTCTAAAGATCTTGAAAAATTGGTAATTTCAGGGAGAATACTATCGTAATTTCATATGGCATTAAAGTCGATTTAGGAGAAGAGAGCATTTTAAATTCCCAATGCCACCTACATCCACACATCTGGACCATACCTACACACACACATACAGGCAAATCCAGCTCCCACCCACCCACCCACTCACCCACCCACTCACCCACCCACTCACCCACCCACTCACCCACCCACTCACTCACCCACTCACCCACCCACACATTCACTCACTCACCCATTCACCCACCCAACCACTCACACATTCACCCACTCACCCACTTACCCACCCACCCACTCACCCACCCACTCACCCACCCACCCACTCACCTACCCACTCAGCCACCCACCCACCCATCCACCCACCAACCCACCAACCCACCCACTCAGCCACCCACCCACCACCCACCCACCCAACTGCCAGCCACCCGCCCACTCACCCACCTCCAACCCCCGTCTCGCCAACCCACCGATCCACCCACCCACCCACTTTCCAACCTACCGACCCATCCACGCACCTACTCACATCGAATCACCCACACACACACACACACACACACACGCGTACACATGAATACATAATTCCGATTTTGCTCTTTAAAATTAATTTTTTTTAGCCAAGATTGAATTATAATCATAATTGTAAAAGTTAAGCAAATCCAAAAGTTTCAGATGTTGCAAAGCTTTACTGATTTAATTACTTTAACGTAGAGCGTATAGTTTTTACCCGTGAAGGTTGAAAGGCGATGACACATTCATTAACCAACAATTTTTAGATCTGAAAGGTAATTCAATATTACACGAATGCTTCAATAATCCATTGTGCACGTGCGATGTTATCGTGTTGACTAGAAACATTTTATTGAAAATGGCATCAATTTTTCTTAGTGCAAAACTAATCGGGCGCATTGCGAGCTCATCCTTGGCACAATCTCTTTTTCCTCATGTGATTCGCGAGGTGAATGCTATGTGATTGATACGGGCCCATATGATGCCTTTGAATCGCCGTTCTAAATGGCAGGTGCGTGGTAAGAAATAATTTTGAAATTTTAAATTCGGAAGGTTTTAATGATTCTCCAAATTTGAAAATTCGCGCGAATTTCCTTTCAAAAATCCGAAATTTTGTTCAAAATTTCCGAACGCTCAAAAACTTCGAATAGTTCCAAAATTTAAAAAATTTCAGAGTTTCAAAATTGCAAGCAATGTTAAGCATTTCGCAATTTGTAGACATTTTGTCTAAACATGAATGTTGTTTTCAGGATAAAAGTATGATTACGGGAATAATAAATTAACGCGCAGGACCTTATCATGCCGTATAATTCATCAAGCCTGGGTTACGTGCCTGGCTAGTTTCGCGCGCCTAGTGCGGGCCTTTTTCCGTGTAACTATAAGGTACCACCATAAGGTTCTGGTCCCGAGCCATCCTCGTCCTCTCCATGTTTCCGCGCATTAACCTCATAAAACTCTAACGGCATTCATCTTCACCATCCAACGCTATATGCATGTAACGCATCTATCGCGCTGCAACTCTTCAAGTCTAGGCCTCTCTAATTAGTAATGCAAAACATTTCAGAATTGCCAAAATGTGTAAAAAATTCAGAATTTTTAACAATGGGTTATTAAATTTCATAAATTTCATAAATTTCATAAATTTCATAAATTTCATAAATTTCATAAATTTCATAAATTTCATAAATTTCACAAATTTCATAAATTTCATAAATTTCAGAAATTTATCGAAAAATTCCAAGAAAACCTCAAAGTACAAAAATATCTGTATAATACTGAAAATTATACTGAAGTAAAAAAATTTCAGGTTGCCAAAGCTGCGAAATTCTGGAAAAATTCCATACTGAGTCTTTCCACTTTGATAGCATATGCATATATCGTGCTATATTACATACTCACATAGGGAGGACAACTGGGGGATAATACGCCAAAGACGTGACGTGAAAGTTTTGGTTATAGATGCTGGTAATGTAACAACTCAGGTAGTTCCAATGGAGACGAAAAGTTCATGAGGCCGCTCTGCAATTAGCAGGCAGTAAAGTTTAACTAAATCCTCTTGTGGGTGATAGACACACCCTGCATTTTTTTATGCATAATAAATGTTTTTATAAAGCTATTAAATGTGAGTGAGAAATCGGACGATTGCAATATTGAAATTTTTTACTTTATAGTCTGAAAATTAAAGTTTGTTACTCTGTGGATCTCATGAAATGTTAAAACGTTACGAAAAATTGTCGAATAAGAAAAAATTCGGGAGAATTTTTTTCGGAAAATTGGCAAAACTTTGAAAAAAAAAATTAATTTCGATGAAATTTCTAAAAATTTCCAAGAACGCTATTTCACGAATGAGTGAAAATTCTTGATGTGTATTATTGCCGATTGCTATCAAATATACTAAACAATTAGCCACGCAATATAAAGGCCGATCCAAGATTAACCAAATAAATTGCGTACAAACGACAAAGGAAAATGTAAACTTGCAATCACGATTGAAGTGGCAATAACGCCAAAAGAGATACTCGTGTAATACAACTGTGAGCGATCGTAGGTGAAATAACGAGCCGAGTGGCCTATGTGAATCCCACAAATGGTGGAATCCATGCCATTATCTCCGAATACAGAAACCATGGTCACTGCCCATGGGTGTCCCACCTAACGCACTAACTCGATGTTTAACTATCTAAAAATATGGACAACGCGGCTTAAGGGTGTAACGCATGTTTTCCATAAATGTCAATGAAATGTTGATTGTAGAAATGAGTATGCAGGATCGTTAAACAAAATTCACCAGAAGTGATTTTGAAATGTATAAAACATTCATTTGTGGTGTTTAATTTAATTTTTTTTCGAACATTTATCATGCACAAACACCCACCACCCACTCACCCACCTTATATCCCACCCACCCTCCCACCTACCCACCCACCTACCGTCCTACCTACCCACCCACCCTCCCACCTACCCACCCACCCTCCCACCTACCCACCCACCCACCCACCCTCCCACCTACCCACCTACCTATCCACCAACCCTCCCGCCCTCCCACTCACCCACGCACCCACCCACCTACCCACTCACACACTCACCTGCCCAACCACCCACCCAACCATCCACCTACCCACCCAACCACTCACTTACCCACACACACACACATACTTATACACATACACGGTTTATCTGAGAAGTGTCAGTAGGTCATTAAATATCGAGCGACGTAGAAAAAATGTAAAAAACATTTTACTGTTCCAAAGGTTTCAACTATTAAAAAAAATTCTTTAAATTGTGAGCACACCCACACACACATACACAACCATATACATATTGAAGTCTATATATAACAATACTAAGGGGAAAAGACGTAACTGTGATGCTTAAACATAAGTTTTTACTACCAGAAGCCCGTGTATGGTTTCATGACTTCTGGGATTGTTGCGGTAGGTGGTGAAGAGAGAAGAACATTGAAATTACGCAACTGACATGAGAGGCGAAATGACGCGTGCACTATTACCCGGATAATTAATTAAATAAACGAAGAGGCACTCTTTCTCGCAAGAAGGCGGGTGCCGCCCTCGTACAAGTTGCATCGCAAATTTTAGTGCTTGAAATAATAAAAATGCATTTTTATAAGCCAGTATTATTGAAACGTTGCATAAGAAAGAACGGGGATGGTGAGAGTGCATGTCCCATTATGGCCCGTGTCCCATTATAACACGCGTCCCATTATGACCCATGCCCCATTATGGTCAATGTCCCATTATGGTCAATGTCCCATTATGGTACATGTCCCATTATGACCCATGTCCCATGCCCCATGTCCCATTATGGCTCATGCCCCGTTATAACCCATGTCCCATTATGGCCCATGTCCCATTAGGGTCTATGCCCCGTTATAACCCATGTCCCATTATGGCCCATGTCCCATTAGGGTCTATGCCCCATTATGGGCCATGTCCCATTAGGGTCTATGCCCCATTGTGGCCCATGTCCCATTGTGGCCCATGTCCCATTGTGGCCCATGTCCCATTGTGGTCCATGTCCCATTGTGGTCCATGTCCCATTGTGATCCATGTCCCATTGTGGTCCATGTCCCATTGTGGTCCATGTCCCATTGTGGTCCATGTCCCATTGTGGTCCATGTCCCATTGTGGTCCATGTCCCATTGTGGTCCATGTCCCATTGTGGTCCATGTCCCATTGTGGTCCATGTCCCATTGTGGTCCATGTCCCATTATGGTCCATGTCACATTGTGGTACATGTCCCATTGTGGTCCATGTCCCATTGTGGTCCATGTCCCATTGTGGTCCATGTCCCATTGTGGTCCATGTCCCATTATGGTCCATGTCCCATTGTGGTCCATGTCCCATTGTGGTCCATGTCCCATTGTGGTCCATGTCCCATTGTGGTCCATGTCCCATTGTGGTCCATGTCCCATTGTGGTCCATGTCCCATTGTGGCCCATGTCCCATCGTGGCCCATGTCCCATTGTAACCCATGTTCCATTGTGACCCATGTCCCATTGTGGCCCATGTCCCACTATGACCCATCTCCCGTTATGGCCCATGTCCCATTATGCCCTCCAATATCCAAGCCCAGATGCTATCCTACAGCCTCTGCTCACTTCCCTCGCAGAAGATTCTTGGTTACCATCATTTTACCCCAGCACAAGCCTCATAAAAAATAGCGAAACAAATAATTGCGCTTGAGAAAATCCTTCGAAATAAATTATCAATGACGAAAAAGGATCGCCGATTGAATGGGTAAAGTAAAAATGGCAGTTTCTCGCGTCCAAGTAACAAATCACTCGGCAGTCGATAATGCCCGCTGACCTCCCGCCGAGACTATAAGGTCGCTTCAGGTAGATCAGAGGTCGCGTAGATCGCTGCTACGTGTTATATACTCGGATAAGATTCATGTGAGAGAGTTCAACCTGCCAAGCTGGTCAATATTCAATTGCAAAATGATATAATTTTGTTACGCATTCATATCCGATGGGGCCACCTCGGAAAATGATGAGCTGATGAGAGTGGTCCAGGGAGGCTGCAAGATAATTTCGCAAATATTTTCTCATACAGTTTTTCCTACACAACTCTAACGAATAATAAACGAAAATTTTAATAATTAGAAAATTGGGAGAAATGAGAAATTTCGGGTTTGCTAGAAACGCCAAAAATCCTGAGCAGTGGAAATTTTTATGGAAGACAATTGATCTCGCGTGGATGGACAATTGCGAAATGATATAATTTTGTTACGCGCTTGTAAATGTCTGGTTAAGCCAATTCTCAGGTGAAAGTCAAATACTGGGAACTACACAAGATGCTTATTTTATTTTATTCAGATCATTATTTTATTCCTTACTGCGGCATTGCGTGCCGAATTTGAATGGAATAAGTGAACGTCGCGTTGCACGGAGGAGCGACTTTATGATAGGGTCATCCCATAATCACGCATGTGGATAACATCGAATATGTCTGGCCATCTGCAAAAGCTCGATTTACTTGAAAATACTAAAGTCATATTCTTTCCTTATGTGATATATTTTACTTTATGTGCATGAAATAGGGAAATAGAGTAATGAAAGGTGATTAGAGAAGTGAAAAATTTTCAAGCGCTTCGCCAGGTTGGACCGCCCAAAATCTGCGACATTCCTATCGAAAAAAGATCTCTGGTGAATCTAATTATGGCCACTGCTTTGGTGTCTTTCAAAACTTCTAATTAGATTTTCCGCGCCGTCCGAAGTAGTCAACATGTGAATACTACGTTCATTTCAAAGGGTTTTCTCACAGAGCCGTCTCAAAGAGTTGTCTCAAAGAGTAGTCTCAAAGAGTTGTCTCAAAGAGTCATCTCAAAGAGTCGTCCTAAAGAGTCGTCTCAAAGAGTCGTCTCAAAGAGTTGTCTCAAAGAGTAGTCTCAAAGAGTTGTCTCAAAGAGTCATCTCAAAGAGTCGTCCTAAAGAGTCGTCTCAAAGAGTCGTCTCAAAGAGTTGTCTCAAAGAGTTGTCTCAAAGAGTTGCCTCAAAGTGTTGTCTCAAAGAGTCATCTCAAAGAGTCGTCCTAAAGAGTCGTCTCAAAGGGTTGTCTCAAAGAGTCGTCTCAAAGAGTCGTCTCAAAGAGTCGTCTCAAAGAGTTGTCTCAAAGAGTTGTCTCAAAGAGTAGTCTCAAAGAGTTGTCTCAAAGAGTCATCTCAAAGAGTCGTCCTAAAGAGTCGTCTCAAAGAGTCGTCTCACAGTGTCGTCTCAAAGAGTCATCTTAAAGAGTCATCTCATAGAGTTGCCTCAAAGACTGGTCTCAAAGCCTCGTTTCACAGGGCCATTTCGATAAGTTAATAACATCACATCGTCAGAAAATCACCTCTCGCGCTCTAAATGACTATCCCGACCCCCCCCCCCCCCTTCCCCCGCCCCCAAAGTTTAAACACCGTCTAATGTACCAGAACAAAACGCAGAAAGAGAGAGTGAATAACAATCGCATAATAATGTATACATTTACCATTCGCGTCATTTCTATTTCTCTGGTGTTATTCATAGGTCCCAAGGGTTAGCCGCGATCATAGTTGCACAAGATTGCGAGTCTCCCAAGGCTGCGGCGTTACTTATTACCGATGGAATGAGCTTAGTAGTTTTTCTGTAAAAGGCAATATCAAGAGCCCGTGGCCTCGTCCACACAACTTCTCACGTTTCAAGGGTCCCCCCCTGAGCCGCGTATGTTTCTATCTGATACGAAAATAAAGAAGGTTTCAAAGGACACGTCAGACTGTGGAGGTACAGACGGAATTGGACGTTGCGATAACGGAACCTATCAACTGTAGAGAAAAACCATTGAAAATTCATGGATCATTGACTGACACTTTGGCTAAGTGAGATGGTAGAGTTACAAATCTACAGGCTCTACATGGTCAACACACTCTACAAGCGCTACAAGATCTGTAGACTCTACAAGCGCTACAGGCTCTACCAGCTCTACAGGATCTACCAGCTCTACCAGCTCTACAGGCTCTACCAGCTCTACCAGCTCTACAGGCTCTACAGGCTCTACCAGCTCTACAGGTTCTACCAGCTCTACAGACTCTACCAGCTTTACAGGCTCTACACTTAGGCTAGAACCTAAAAGAGGGGTTAGATTGGCCCTGAAAGAGTTAGGTTTTGTCAACAAATGGAGAATGGTGCCCCTTCGAGCATTCGAAAATTCAAATCAGATTATAAAAATGCTTAGACCCAAGTCTCGAGTCAAGCACTCCAAAGCACAGCTTTTAGCCAGCAGACGTAGATTCTCTACCAAAAATCATTCATAAATTTTTCCTTCCAAACCACTCGGTGAGGAACTAATTAAATTCTTAAGAAAATTTTGACAAGTCTTGATAGATAACTGAGTAAGTTTATTGGGTGTCCTAATAAACCACATGCATTTTGCAGCAAATAAATATTCAAATTTATGAGTATAAGAGCACCAGTAAATTCTGACTTTCATAATACTTTGCCATATCTCCACCGCAGCTCCTCCAAGTAACCCAATAATTTCATAAAATTTAAGGATAATCTACTTCCGCCTGTGCGGGTTTGGCATTAAAAATTTTCAGTCCATAACAATATTTTTTTCACTTTGAATACGCGGTCAGGCACTACCTCGAGGACATTTTCAGTCTTGCTGAATTTTTTTTTTTCTCCTCACAACAGAAGTGCAATAATTACGCAGGTGGCATGTAATGTATCGTAAATCAAACAATATATTTTTACGATCGGTATACTCCGCCCCGCAGTGTATTACCCACGATTTACGCATTACTGGACCGAGTCAGCATATGAATTGAGCACAGGCCCCAAACTCCCGTGAATACTTATTAACTTTCAACGGCATGTTAAGCCCCGGTTGCGTTACTCTTTAACTACAATCACCATTTCACCTTCGTCAACAGCTACACCTCAAGTGCAAATTCAATCGATCACTGTAATTTAATCTCAACATCTTTTATGAGCCAGACGTTAAGGTGCTTTGCCTGCTTCTTTTAAAATCAATGGACGATTGTCAATCTGTAACGAGAGAGTAGTAACACGATCTGATTTTGTACGCCCCGGGGAGGATGTGGGAGAATTTCTTCAGAGGCCCTACTGGACACCCATCCGTGCGGCTGGGGCCGACTTTCGCCATTTACGCTATCGTATTTCTAAACACAGGGTAAACGCTCGGAAACGTGCTACGATGACGGGCACCATGATGGACTCCCCCCCCCCCACGTCGGGTTAGGTTCCCGCCCGGCCGCTCGGTCTGATTTTATGGCTGCCGCCGATAGCACGCACGGAACGTTCCTGCCTGACCGGCAGTACCGCCTGTGTCATCGGTACCCATTCACTGAGAGCGCTAGGACGGACGGGAACCCGACGTGGTGGGTGGGTGGGTGGGGGGGGGGGAGGGGGTGGTCCATCGCGAGCCCCCGACATCGTAGTCCAGGTGCCTGGAGATCAGATCGCACATCTTTCGCCCCATTTAAAGTGATCAACATGGGATACCAGGATGCAGATCAAAAGTCCCAATATGGACCATCGCAGCATCCCGCTTCTGACGGAACGTGTCTGATATTTAGAACGAAGGTCATAAATCAGGACGCATTGTCACACCTGTGAGGCTATTCGTCGATGAAATCACGTCGACATTCAGTATTTTCCTTTTTGTTCATCTCAAGGAATCACCTCGATACGTTAATTGTTCATTGGCCAACACCGAAGCATCAATGCAATTAAACGAATGCCACTTGTGGGATGGATCACATATGAATATGTGGAGATTTACCCATTTTGCCGAGTGGAAACGAAGCTGTGGAGAAATACGAGTGAGTGGTGACGGGTCCCGAGTCCTTGAAGACGATCGGGCCGGCTCTAAATCCTGGTAGCTGCCTTTGTTGGCTCTTGGACGATGGATTTATCCGAGCCGCGCCTTCTAACCACACTTGGTCGATCATCGCTTTGCCAAGACGGTGAATTATTTTTTTTCCCCCTTCGCGGAGAATAAGAAACAGGGGGAGAACCTGTCTCACGAAGTCGATGGAGTATTTGTTGCTTCAGGAGAATTTCCGTAATAGAGTTTACTGGGAGACGACGGAAATCAGCATGAAGCAGAGGAGAATGGGTTTCAAATGTTCAAAGCCTTTAAAAAATTGTAGAATTAAAAAAAAAATTTGATAAAAAAATCGCAAAATTGAAAAAAAAATCTTTACAAATCGCAACAAATTTTTGAAAAATTTAAAAATACGGAGAACCGCGAGGGGGGAGGGGGAGGGGGAGATCCTAGCGCAAGGTCTCAAGGGTTAAAAAAAAAAATTCTCTATATATGACGAAATGCGTTCGGTTCAAATGCAAATGAAGCTCTAATGCAGATATTCGTCAAGCGTTGAAAGATCGGCATTAATGTGCAATACCAAGTATGCCAGGGCTTTTTTTACATATTCCACGGTGCAGTCACGCACCATTGGACAGACAGCTTGGTAAGAAGGATGTCCCGGATGGAAAGAGATTGGACAAGCCAATTGCCAAGGTGACGACATCAGTTGACCCGGGTAGAGTTTCCGTGAACATGGGTAAGTGCAGACAGTATCACTTAATCATGTTGTCCATCTGGCCGACTCACGCATGAGTGGTTATACCGAGTATGGAGATTAGTTGGCGCGAGATTCAATGAGGAATGTCGAGGGGTTGAGATTGATATCGATACGTGAGTCATTCATCGTTTAGAGCAGGTTGGAATAGATATAGGGCGAAATAGTGTAAAATAACACGAGGAGAAAATATTAGCCTTCTGTTTGGCTGAGGGTGTGTGTATGCGGGGATTTTCCGTATTAATCTTATTCCTATTGGGATTCGTGTACAGAAATTCTCGCCAGGCCTTGTCTGGTGTGCAATATCGCGTAGAGGTGTGAGTACTCCAACCCCCCCCCCCCCTCCCCCTGGACTGGGTTCCCGTCCGGCTTAGTGTTCTCAATTCAATGAGCCCAACCAAAATAGGCTCCAACGAATTTTGTCACTGCGAGTGTGTGTATGTGTATGTGTGTGTATATGTATGGGCGGGTATGTGTATGTGTGCGTATACATGTGTTTTTTTCCGGTGGTATAGTGGTGAGCATTTCCGCCTGTCGTATATATGTGTGTGTCTGTGTGTGTGTGTGTGTGTGTGTGTGTGTGTATGTATGTATGTATGTATGTATGTATGTATGTGTGCATGTATGTATATATGTATATATATATATATATAGCCATGTGCGTATTTTTTGTGTTATTTCATCCATAAATTTGCGTGAAAATTTCACTCCAAGAATTAGAACTGAATTTTTCCATCCCAATCAACGTATATTAAACTCAGTGCTGAAAGGAGTTTCATGTTGATAAATTTACAACGGCTAATAATATCCAGTAAAACTCAGTGTTCCATGATTGACATTAAATTATCACCACCCGCTAACCACATGCGATACCGGGTGTTTGATTTTAATTACCATTAATTAACATAATGGGTGAGGTTATAAGGCCCATCATAATAAGGATTGCACAGTGTATGGCATATATGTATGACTAGGCGAGAGGGCGGCGATAGGTGCAGTTGAAAGAGACTGCCTCTTATTGCATCATATATGAAAATGTACCACACTCTCCGAGTGATCTTTCTTTCACTTTGGTGCTATCCTCGCATTGCTAGACTGTTCAAAAATTTTAAGATGAACTTTCCGTGTTGAGGAGGTTTACGGTGGATGCTTAACACTTAATAATTTTTTTAAATTTTTTTCTTTTATTTTTACATGCAAGTTTAATATCGGAGGAATGTGGTATGGGACATTTTAACCCCTTCGTCGAGGCGATCCAAAGAAATAAATGAATGAAACCGCGTAAGGGAGTCTCCTTTTGGTAGCGCAATCTGGAGTTATCCAGGCTCTAATACGGATTCATCGTCGAACGGGAGTTTCGTAAAAAAAAAAAAAAAAAAAAAAAAAAAAAACGGTACCAGTTGGGGACTTGCATAACTCTTCTTTAATTACTACATGGACGAAGGGAGATAATTCCTATTGGATATTGTGTCCGTTGGTTTGCACTGGGTGAATGCTGCACAGTTTAGGAAAAAGTCGGGTCCCGTTGTTGGCACCGGCAGCGGGCCGCGCTAGGTCCCAACTTGGATCGAAGCGTAAATAAAAAATTTATATTGTGTAGATACTTCGATAGGCAGAAACTTCGCAACGTTTATTCCCTTTTGAGAATGGAATTAATTTTGGCGAATTTGTTCATCTGGGAAATTCAATTCTCACGTGTCGATTATTCAATATGCCCAAGCCGATTTATCAGGAGGAGTTATTACCGTAGTGTAATAAATGATTGCCACAGATTTATCATCCGCGTGTACAAAAACGGAATTTTCTCTCGAGTATCGAGTGAAAATCAGGAGCTCGATCGCAAATTCAGGGAGAATGTGCTATGAGAATAGAAATTTTATGGGCGATTCAGCTATTTTAAGATTGGAGTTTTTGGAATTTAGAAATTTTAGAAATTTTATTTGCGATTTGTTAGTTTTCGAAATTGATGAAATTTTTGAAAATTTCGAAAATTTCCAAAATTTTTCGAAATTTCCAAAATTTTCAAAATTTCTAAAATCTTCGAAATTTTTGAAATTTCCTAACTTTTCAAAATTTCCACAATTTCCAAAGCTTTCAAAATTTTTAAAATTTCCAAAATTTTCAAAATTTCCAAAATTTCCAAAATTTCCAAAATTTTTAAAATTTCCAAAACTTCCAAAATTTCCAAAATTTTCGAAATATCCAAAATTTTCGAAATTTTCAAAATTTCCAATATTCAAACTTTCCAAAATTTTCAAAATTTTCAAAATTTCCAGAATATTCAAAACTTCCAAAATTTTCAAAATTTCAAAATTTTCTTCACAAAATTTGACGAAATTTCCCAACCTCTTGAAATTACAAAATTATTTGTTTTTGTCGATTAAGTCTCTAAATTTTTTGATAGTTCTGTGTGTTCGTTTCGATTGATACGTAAATATAGGAAAAGTGTTTGAAGCAGAGCGTTGAAAATTAAATTTCCCCTTAGAATATAGAGTTCGAAATTATCAGTTGAATCAACAAATTCCCGGAGAATGTGCATGGATAACCGGGGCCTTTCACTCATGTCTAAAATTCAGTTTGTTTTTCTAATTCACAGCAAAGGTGAAATTGCATAATTTTCCCGAGTGGAATACTTAGCTGCCGTAATCGAAGTAATCAATGTTTGTTGGTTATTGATTCGGTACGCCCTTGCACTAGGCTTCGAGCAATTTCCGCAATTTGAGGAAATTGAGAAGTTGAGAAAAGTGCACATCAGTAATGGAATTTTTCGATCGCATTTCGAAATTATCATAATTTGTGTGTTAGTATAATATGATTAGCAGGAAGTTGTTCAAATGCAAATTACTCAACTCTGTATCTCTTCCCTAGTACTAAAAAAATTTTCAAAAAAATTGATTATTAAATTATTTTCAATTTTTCCTTATTTTTTCTAATTTTTTTCTGAATTTCACACTTGAAGGGTTGATAAAATTTTCCCTTAAAAATGGGCTAAGAAATTGTTTTTCTACTCAACATATGCAACGGTAGGTATGAAGCCACTTTGCAACAGTGATTGATCGTCGATCATCTTTACGATAGAGGCAAAACCTTTTTTTCTATTCGTAATTCAATATTCACCGTCACTCCACCTAATTATCCGTGCAACCTCGGCAATCATGCATCAAAGTGAGAGTCAAGCCCCGGAGGAGAAGGTAAAACGATTAGGTCGCGACCGTGCACATCTTCCCGCTCTTAACGACATCCTCACCAAGATTCAGTGCCTCATTGCCACGTGAATAGCCGGACCAGTCTAGATCCGCGACCCGCTTTCACACATGCGTGATATCCCTGCTCCATCTCACCCCGCCCCACCTCCCCAACCTCTTAATGCAAAACTCTATAATAGGGAATGTCAAAGCGACTAAAAGAAATGAACACTCGGGCACAGATACCTGATTCGGTTATACGAGAAAACCTGATTCAGGGATACGATATCCCCAATTTGGGGATGTGAATATCCCTGTTTACAGGATAGAAACATTGAAAATTAATAACTCATCATTCTCCGGGTGTCCCATTATAGTATTTCATTTTAGATGGTATTGGTATTTGATAATTAAAATGACTGATTGGACCAATTAATTCCTCGATGAATCGGTGTCTAACTAGTCTAGTACCTAGCATACATGTGTCCATCATCTAGGTGTCCCGCATAAAAGTATCTGCCATTTAGGTGTCTCTCCTTCATCTAAGTGTTCCTCATCTAGGTGTTCATCATCGAGGTGTCCATCATCTAGGTGTCCATCATCTAGGCGTCCATCATCTAGGTGTCCATCACCTAAGTGTCCGTAATCTAGGTGTCCGTAATCTAGGTGTCCGTAATCTAGGTGTCCATCATCTAGGTGTCCATCACGTAGGTGTCCGTAATCTAAGTGTCCATAATCTAGGTGTCCATTATCTAGGTGTCCATCATCTAGGTGTCCATCATCTAGGTGTCCATCATCTAGGTGTCCATCATCTAGGTGTACATCATCTAGGTGTCCATCATCTAGGTGTCCATCATTTAGGTGTCCATCATCTAGGTGTCCATCATCTAGGTGTCCATAATCTAGATGTCCATCATGTAGGTGTCCACCATCTAGGTGTCCATCATCTAGGTGTCCATCATCTAGGTGTCCATCATCTAGGTGTCCATCATCTAGGTGTCCATCATCTAGGTGTACATCATCTAGGTGTCCATCATCTAGGTGTCCATCATTTAGGTGTCCATCATCTAGGTGTCCATCATCTAGGTGTCCATCATCTAGGTGTCCATCATCTAGGTGTCCATAATCTAGATGTCCATCATGTAGGTGTCCACCATCTAGGTGTCCATACTCTAGATGTCCATCATGTAGGTGTCCATCATCTCGGTGTTCATTATCTAGGTGTCCATTATCTAGGTGCCCATTATCTAGGTGTCCATTATCTAGGTATCCATTATCTAGATGTCCATTATCTAGGTCTCCATTATCTAGGTCTCCATCATCTAGGTGTCCATTAGCTAGGTGTCTATCATCTAGGTGTCCATCATCCAGGTATTTTTCTCTTATCGAATCTGATAATTCCACAAAAGTGTGAAAACCAATTTATTCTTCTTGGATCCAGTCGATCAATAATCCCTCCAATATTTCAAATGTATCGGCGCGTCATCAATGCATCGCTTCACTCCAATCGTTGAAACTCTCAGGATTACTCTGTCAAATTATGCGTTGCTTACAAACGTCCAGTACTTGCTTAACAGATCGATAAAAAGCGATACAGGAATATAATGACTTGTCAATCACCTAGAAGTTGGCAATCATTAGTCACATTCAAAAAATTTCCTAGTTAATACCAATCGAGACAGGAAATATTAATAAGGCAGTTGTGAAATCTTCAGCTTCATGAAAGTTTCCTATTTTCGTGAAGATCATTTTACGGCACAATCTATTAATTTTCATTGGTTACCCATCACACATTTCCATCGTACGTTATGGTATGCGCTGTCTGCCGTATCGAGAGGGGAAAATAAGAGACTGGGCACGTGCGCTTGGGTCTCCGTGATTCGTGTATCACGCGGCCGTGTACAACGTCTTCTATACCAACATAACATACATATTCGAGATCTCGCGCGATGATCATCGCACGTGCCACGTACCATGGGTGAAATCTAACGGGGTCGAGGCACACGGTACAAGCGAAATTCCGGGGAGAATTTTCATGTTTACATTAACCCTTAAAAAAGATTAATCTTCATCTTGTTGAGGCCCTTTTACCGACTTCATTCTCTGGAGCTATGTGCAACTCAATTTCCATAAAAAAATTTTTTTAGAAAGTTCCGAAACTTTCCACAAATTTCAATATTTACATACTTTTAACAATGTTACACATTAAAAAATTTTCAAATTGCAATTTGGAATTTAAATTTGAAGAAAAAAACTCGAAAAAAAAAAATTAGCATCGTTGTTATAAATAGCTCGGTGTGAATGGTTAAACCCACATTATTGACTGGTACCATCACAATTCACTATCAAGTGAATTATCCCAGCCATTGATGGAGATTAATTCTAGCCCTGACTGATTGATTTCCCCCAGTGCGAATCTATTGGCGAGACCCAAGCCAAAATACATATTTTAACCGTGTTGTACATGATTTCCCGGTGCCCATTACATACCCATTGGTTCAAGTCTCTCGCATAATCGATGCCCGTGCATTAATTCGCACTGACCAATTCCCCGGGATGCGCCCCGTCATGGTGAATGAGAAAACCCGTACACAGTGGGAATACCACCTGGGAAGGGTTCAACGGGGTTCATCCCGTGAAAAAAGCCTAGAGAAAAAGGCCTTACCTAAATCACGTAGTCAGCCATACTCGATGTTTGCGCTCTATCCCCCCACTAGCCCACCCCTCCCCCTCCCACCCCCCCTTTCGCTTTTATACGGAACCCATGCATTCGTGTTTGTAAGGCCTGGCCAAAGGAACGGGTAGGAATTAATAGCTTAGTATTAATTCTCGCTGATTCTTGCGGCCAAATGACTGGCTTTCTTGATTCCATCCATCTGCATTGATTGATAATAGGCGTGTTATGAATGCTAAAGTACTCAAGTGCGCATATACCGAAGTGCATAGAGCAATAGTCTATGAGAAATATGATCTCAAATTAAAGAGATATATAACTGAATGCTCCAGAAGCATTCAGAGCATTCAGAGTGGTTCAAGATTGGTTGTCGAGATTTTTAGAGATAGCTCTGTGACTCGTCGCGATTTTTCAACCTGCTTTTCGGATTCCTTCAGGGTTCTTTGGGATGAGAGGAAGATTCCTTGGTGATACTCAGCTCTTACATGTATGCTTTGTCGAGGATTCGGACTTAATTGTTCTTGCTTCCTCAGCTTCCCTCATACTTCTGGTTGATGGACAGGAAGCACATATAGTTGGAGGAAACGGATGACATAGTCTAGACGCAAAACCATGGTTGTCAAAGAGCATATCGACTTCATAGACTCCAAGATGATCCTTCTGACGATGATTCCCCACTATCTTCGTGGTTTTCGTAGTTCCGGACTTATCTTCTTGGATTCCTGGGTAGAAGTTACAGGAAGCAGAATGCTGCTGGTTGACGTGGAGTAAGCATGTGCAGCTATAACGCACCGTTCTGCAAGGATCCAAAGAACATTCTTGTCAGGGATCCAATGAACTTGGTTCGGCTCACCAATCGATTTGGCTTAGCGCTGCTGACAGCATGCTTCTTGTTGATGCCTAGGTGCTTCTCCGATAGCTTTGACTACCCTCCTTGGGCATGAGCATTGGAGTCTACAGGAAGCAGAATGCTGTGGATCTGCAGCATAAGAAACATCGTTGGCAAGGATCAATGCAATTGACAAGTGTCATCCTATCAATGCATCCTGTATCCTACATGTCTGCTTTTCGGATATGGTGTCGAATCCACTGTTCGGAAAGGAGGATTGCAGTGTAGAGATTTCGAGTTTACCTCATGACCGTCTTTCGAATAGTGATTCGACTGGGTGCCTCTGGAGTGGTTAGCAGTATGCTTTTCCGGAAGGTTGGGGGAAGCAGAATGCTCTTGCTAGGTGCAGAGCCAGCATGCATAGTCAGAATCTGCCTATTCATGTCTAATCGGTGGATAACCATTCCTATCAGCGATCAAATTAACTCGGATTAAGCAGCAATGGTATATCTGATGATGATGCCCTTCATGGGTGTCTCGGTAGGTCCAACTCTCCTTTTGGAGACTCGACTTGGAGCATGCAGGAGCCACAGTGCTCCTGGTTGGCATGGAGGAAGCATGTAGGGTTAGCAGACACCGATTGATGTCTCATCCATGCGAAGGTGCCTCACTACAGGTCACATCACCTTCGGATACCTCACGATGGTCTTTTCAATGATCAATCTCTACCTATAGACCTCTCCACTAGATTTGACTCTGCTCTTTGCACACGAGCGGTACAGGCATCAGGATAATCCTGGTTGATATAGAGTCAGTGTGTCTGGTTAGAACAAACCGACTTATGTATTGGCTGATCTATAGGTGAGCACCATTCGAGTTAATACGCTGTCTTACCATTATCGGGCGTAAGTGAGTGTGGTATGGTGAGCCCATAGCGGCAGCCAACTATCTCCTTCATGAAGCTGTTGTAAGTACGCCGCGGGGGTCCTAGTCGCGGGCGTGTTGCCCCTTGCCAGCATAAATTACTCAGGATTTTGCATTAACAGGGAGAATAGCCGAAACGATTGGAGGAGGTTTAATTCATTGGGACGGCTGAGAACAGGAGGCTGTGAGTACGGTGGGCATAACATGACGCGGTGGGAGAGATAACAGGCAGTCGAAGGTATGATGAGGTCTCTATTGACCCGAGGGGAATTGGTTTGTTATGTTTTGTATGATTCTTGCTACTGCATTCCTTCGCATTGGCGGATGGTTGGGATATCTATCATTTGAGGAGAGACTAGGGAGCAGGTTAGAGGTGACGGGATCTTCTGCAGTTTTTGATGGCGGGAGTTTTAACATTGGTTAATATAGATGGGCTGATGAGAAATTGTGCACGTGTTAACGCACATGTGATCGAGTTTGCACATTTACCTCGGGATTGATACTTGGGAAATTGTACGTCGAAAATGACGTAACGTGGCGCGAATAACACCTCCACTTGGGTGCCCCATGCCACCCAAATACGGCCGAGTCCAATACTGTGTAAACATGGATACATGGAGGTTGGAGAACGTAGGCCGATTTTCTAAGCCGATGAGAAGAAAAGATAATGGGTAAGAAATGGAACGCTCATCGTGGTACATATTCCAATGTTTATGCCCCGTATTTTTTAGTTGAGAAATTGCGTATTATGCAAAAAAAGGAGCGGCTTGAAAAATTCTCCAGCCAACAAGATGAACTCATTTCCATAAATTGTGATGGTAATGGAGAAAAATGCATTTTCATTCGGTCCTTGGGCTTCTTGTTTCCTAGATCGTTAAATTAAGTGAAATATGGAGAGATTTCTGGTTTCATACTGTGATGAAATCCGATTGTGGCGGCGAGGGGGGGGGGGGGGGGTGATGCTGTGAATTGAAATATTCTCGTCGAATAAAAATTCGAAATAAAATTGGAGTTTGTTGATATGTTTATAAAAAAAAAAAAAACACATTGTTAACACCGATTCAGTGAAAATTTCGCTCGCTTGGAGAGTTGATGCGGAAATACTTTAATGGTCGGAATAAGGGGTCTTAAATAGACATACAGAGATTTGCGGTAGATGCGATATTGCTGTGAGATTTAAGCGGAACCATTGAGCTCGATCGACAGGAAAATTCAGTTCTTGGGATTTGAGAGGCTATTGCGTAACAATGAAACTCCGTACTTCTTATTGTTCAGCGTAAAAGGAAGATTTGTGCCACTATGGAGGCTCGATACCGGAATAGAAACTTGTGGGTTTTGCGAATTGCTTGAGGGAAAAAGTTACGGCAAAAATGATATGGCATCGTGTGTTATAAAACAGTCCATTCCGTATTTTAGAATGTTTTTTTTTGCTTTTTCTGTTAATCAAAATTGAAATTTTGATGACATTTGTACGTTTCTCCGTCTCTTATAATAACATTGCAACAGATTTTATGAAAGATGTGTGTATGTGTGTGTGTGTGTGTATATGTATGCATGCATGTGCATCGAGGTGTGTGTGTAGGTGGGTGGGTGGGAGGGTGTGCGTGTCGGTGGGTGGGTGGGTGGGTGGGGGGTGGGGGGTGAGTGGGTGGGTTGGGGGGGGGGGGGGTGAGTGGGTGGGTGGGGGGGGGGGGGGTGAGTGAGTGGGTGGGTGGGGGGGGGTGGTGGGTGGGTGTGCTTTTTGACGCTCCACAACTTTTATCAATCTTTATTTTTTAGGTCCTCATTAACAAATTTTACCACGTTAATTTGTTGAATAATTCGATAACTCATCCGACCTTTTGATACCACCAATAACAATTTATTTTCCTCACACACATCAATTCATTAAATCTCGCTTGATACTTCGATACTCATAAGTCATTTCTCAGGCACCAGGTGATATACGTGTTATTAATGATGTATCTTTATTTGAATATTTATATTGGGCTCTGCAGCTCAGAGTGCCTTATCAATTCTTAATGAAATTCAAGCCGAGTTGAGATTTTTCTTCATCGATTAACATTGAAAAATTCAATTGGATATCGTGAAAGTCAGTTTGGTCATTTCACTTTGGTACATAAATTGTGGGATTATGGCGGCAATTATGATAATCCATTGGTGCCACGTAACTGATGAGGACTCCACAGCGGGAATGAACTCAAATAATTAGGCGTAATTATTAGGCGAGGAGATGTATCGGAATGACGGGGGAGAGACGGGTCATTATGGGCAAGTTGTAAATATGGAATGAGAGGTTGTTGATTTTATTTTTTTAATTGGGAGATTCTTAAAAATTTGAAAATTTTCGAAATTAGAAACAAAAAATTTTTTTTTCAACCTTTTTGCAACACATCCACATTCCGTTCATTTCAGTTCCAAATTTTCCATGCCTCATTTGAAAAGAAAAAAAAATCAATTTATGATCCAAACTGATTGCATCATAAATGCCGGAATTATGTCCGCAATTATCGTGGATTTGTTTCGCATATCTGATAAGGATTTCACAGCGGGGATGGTCTCAAATAATTAGTCCTGATTATAATGAGCCATCAAATGGCGGAAATAAAAAAGAAACATGAAATGTCGGGATGACGTTGGAAATATGCGCCCAGTGCGGGTTTGGATGCAACGGGACTGATCAGCTGGCATTTTCCCTCACCTAATTAGCACAATTTAAAATCGATACTTTCTAAAGATGGACATGCGATTGAAGTAAAAGAAATATTGTTCATAACTGTGTTTTGGGAAATGAATTTTGTTTGACCATTTTCGCATTTGTCTTTTCGAAAATTTTGAACATTCTTAATTTTTTTTACTTTTATTTTAGAATCGATCGAACCTGTGAAACCTTAAATGCCAAAAAAAATTTGTTTTCTTTATTTTTACAAGTTGGACCATTTTTGTGCCTGTTAGAATTTTCAAAAATTTCAAAAATTTCAAAAATTTCAAAAATTTCAAAAATTTCAAAAATTTCAAAAATTTCAAAAATTTCAAAAATTTCATAAATTTCAAAAATTTCAAAAATTTCAAAAATTTCATAAATTTCAAAAATTTCAAAAATTTCAAAAATTTCAAAAATTTCAAAAATTTCAAAAATTTCAAAAATTTCAAAAATTTCAAAAATTTCAAAAATTTCAAAAATTTCAAAAATTTCAAAAATTTCAAAAATTTCAAAAATTTCAAAAATTTCAAAAATTTCAAAAATTTCAAAAATTTCAAAAATTTCAAAAATTTCAAAAATTTCAAAAATTTCAAAAATTTCAAAAATTTCAAAAATTTCAAAAATTTCAAAAATTTCAAAATCTTCAAAAATTTCAAAAATTTCAAAAATCTCAAAAATTACAAAAATCTCAAAAATTTTAAAAATTTGAAGACTAAAAAATATTTAAAAAATGTGGAAGTCCTCAATTTTGAAAATATGAAATGTTGTATTGAGGAACCGCGCATATTGTGCCAAGACTAATTGGCGTAATTTAGAATCAATACTTTCTCAAGATGGTCCATCGATTAAACTGAGAGAAGCATTGTCATACGCAACGTCATAAGTATCACAATAATGCCCACGGTGTCTCGGGTCCGCGCCCATACCTCAGGATCATCTTCGACGCTAACAAATGGCCCCTAACCCGTGACTTTTATACGTGCCCCGTTATTTACATATGCAGATTTCTGCGGCCCACGCGTGTTCTCTATTCCGGTGGTATAACCCATCAGCTGTAAAGGCTGTAATTCTTGGAGTAAATCGAGTCATTCATTAATTGGCTTTTCATGAAAAGAAAGGCCTTCGACAGATGAAAGTCGCGATTTTATCGATTGTACAATTTTTTTTATATCGACGTTTATTGTTAGGAGGTTGTATAACTCAAGGCGCATGCCTGTAAAATTCGTAAAACGGAAAAAAATTCCTATACTCAAAATTTTTGAAAATCCATCTGAAAAAAAAATTTTAAGTTTTGAAAATTTTTAAATTTTTCAAATAATTAAAAATATTTTTAAAAAACCCCCCGAAAAAAATTGAAGACGATCATGTCTTTCACACGTTCCAGGAACGGTTTCAGATGAAAGTTCAATTCCAGGAACGGTTCCCAGATGAAAGTTCAATTCCGAGAACGGTTCCAATGGAATATGAACAGTCTCAAGAATTCTCTGGGGGGATGGGTTCGTTCTGGTAACTGTTCCAGGTGGAAGTTCACTTCCGGGAACCGTTTGCGAAATGTAGCGGTGAGCTGGAACCATTCTCGGAACTGAAGGCACTGGCCCAGTGGGGTAAACACTCCTGGAACTGTTCAATTTTAGTTTGCAATAACGTTATGGGGAGGTGAGGGGGTGGTGATGAAAAGATTTTACATGTTCCAGGAACAGTTGTAAGTGCAAGGTCAATTCCAGGAACGGTTTCAGATGGAAGCTCAATTCCAGGAACGGATTCAGATCATCGTTCAATATCGGGAACGGTTTCCGGAAGTGAAGTTCCACCTGGAACAGTTCCCAGAACGTCCCGCCCCCTGAGACAGTTCTTGAGACTGTTCATTCGCCTGGAACCGTTCTCGGAATTGAAGGCACTGCCCAGTAGGCTAAGTAGTGATCCAACTGTCAAAGTTCAATTTTGGGAACGGTTTCCGGAAGTAGAGTTCCACCTGGAGCAGTTCCCAGAACGTCCCGTTCCCTGAGACAGTTCTTGAGACTGTTCATTCGCCTGGAACCGTTCTCGGGATTGAAGGCACTGCCCAGTAGGCTAAGTAGTGATCCAACTGTGAAAGTTCAATTTCGGGAACGGTTTCTGGAAGTGAAGTTCCACCTGGAACTGTTCCCAGAACGTCCCGTTCCCTGAGACAGTTCTTGAGACTGTTCATTCGCCTGGCACCGTTCTCGGAATGGAAGGCACTGCCCAGTAGGCTAAGTAGTGATCCAAATGTGAAAGTTCAATTTCGGGACCGGTTTCCGGAAGTGAAGTTCCACCTGGAACAGTTCCCAGAACGTCCCGTTCCCTGAGACAGTTCTTGAGACTGTTCATTCCCCTGGAACCGTTCTCGGAATTGAAGGCACTGCCCAGTAGGCTAAGTAGTGATCCAACTGTGGAAGTTCAATTTCGGGAACCGTTTCTGGAAGTGAAGTTCCACCTGGAACTGTTCCCAGAACGTCCCGTCCCCTGAGACAGTTCTCGAGACTGTTCATTCGCCTGGAACCGTTTTCGGAATTGAAGGCACTACCCAGTAGGCTAAGTAGTGATCCAACTGTGAAAGTTCAATTTTGGGAACGGTTTCCGGAAGTGAAGTTCCACCTGGAGCAGTTCCCAGAACCGACCCTTCACCACAAACAATTCACACAGTTCGTTCAATAGGAACCGTTCTCAGAACCTCTTTGGCCCTCTTGTCACTCCCAAGAACACAGTGCATAGTTTTGGCCCACCTTGTAGACCTTCATGAGCCCGTGAAGCCTGAACCGAAGTTACAACGATGGCTAATAGTATGGCGCGTAGTCGGCGGCCTATTATAAATCGACAAAGTAAAAAAAACAACAATTTAACCATCAATTTGGCAAAGCAATCGAGAACGTTATGAATTCGAAATGTTAAAGGTTACGCACAATATGTCATCCCTCTATTGAGCTTCATGAGTGTGTAAGAGCCTTAAAAAAACGTTAAAACCACAGTGAATAGATTTATGAGCTGCGCATAGGTAGGGGCCAATTATAAAGCGTGGAGTGGCATCGGGGTTATCTTTGGTAAGGGCGTGCCGGACGTTGCCGCCGCACTGAGGAGAGAGGAGGCATTCCGAGCGCATGCTGTTGACGGGGGCGTCCACTCCCACGCCAAAGAGGACAATGCACACGCGGGAGGAACCTATACATGTGGTCAAATATACTCGGCACTGAACGCCCCGTAATATCTCGCGTTTCGTCTCTATCGAAACTTTTTAAATTTTATCTCTTCCCATTTTCACCTCGGGCAGATTGCGTGACGCGATTCCATCCTTTGAATTGAAGTTTCTGGGGAAAAATAAACTTAGGCAGGCCAGATTGAGCAGGAGGAAAATTTAGAAAATTGTGCGAATGTATGGGATCAGTGTGGGGTATATATATGTGTCTGTCTGATGAAATTCGCTCGGCGCGAGACGCCCCAGTGATATCTCTCGTTCCGTCTTAATCCCCCCTCTTTTTTATCAGCCTTCTCTCTTCTCATTTTCACCTCGGGCCGAGTTGCGTGGTTCGATTAAAGGGCCTGAGATGCCGTTATGCGGCCAAATTCAGGGCGTCAATGGCCCGATATAGCACGCTTGCGTATTTTTAGGGGAATTGTGGGTGGGTTCCAGATGGAGAGATTCAAAAGAACGTGTTGCGGGCTATCCGCGAAACTTGTTTCAAATCTTTGACAATATGGATTTGAGTCATTGGAGAATCAATTTGATCGGGTAATTGATGATTTGGGGGTGGATTTTTTTGGGGGTCACAGTTGCACTCCTAGCTGAAAAGGGACCAGATTGTCGATTCGTAATTTCAAAATTTTTTGCGAAACTTGTCCAATTCTTTTTTTATGTTTTGCGATTTTTTATTCACCTCCAACATTCTCATCAATTATATTGGCTAACTTTTCAATTTATGAATGACTTGTCAGGTACGTTCGATTAAAATTTGTTTTTTTTTTCTTTTGCCGCGCAATTATGCTTCAAGACAATTTGCACTCGATTATGATTGAAATAAAGCAATCAAGGCGTGAAACCTTGTAAAAATAAACTCCCAGGAGAGTTGAATTCATATATAACATTGTATACATCAATTTTATATCTCACACGAGGGTCATTAATAAAACATTAATTATATCGGCCGCCGATTGTTTCTCGCCGGGATAACGAGATATAGAGTGCGGCGCCCCAGTCTCAGCGTTACACACACACACACACACACACACATATGCACAGGGGCTAGTATACAGACACACATATACAGACATACACAGACTGAGCAACTACCGAGGAAACCTCTCTCGCAGCACCAATTACGATTGTCCGTGCGTTGAGTAATTGATTTAGTGATCTAAATCAGACCTTCTTTGCCGGCCTTTTTACTCTCTATAACTTGTATACTATATTTCAGCTTATATATCCGTATGCACAACCCGGTAAGCTACCCATTTCATAACCACAGAAAAAACTTTTGATAATTCCAACAGATTTGACGAAACAAAAATGATTTTTCGTGTTCTAATTATATGTACAAAAATTTTGTTCGAAAATGTTTCCTTAGAATTTCCATTTTTTCTTCGTTTTATCATTTTTTGTCTCCGTCGTTCTCATTTGCACGCTCCGGTTACCTGCTGTTTGGGTACTCCTTCAGGGGCCCTACCGGACACCCATCCATGCGGCTGGGGCCGACTTTCGCCATTTAGGTCATCGTATTTGTAAACACAGGGTAAACCTCCAGAAACCCCTGTGCTACGATGGCCGGCGCCTATGGTGCCCCCCCCCCCTCCTGCATAGAGGTAGGTTCCCGCCCGGCCGTGCGGTCTCGTTTTATGGGTAGCGCCGATAGCGCACACGGAACGTTCCTGCTTCGGTCAGAATCCCTGAGCAAATATTTTTGAAAAAATATTTTTGAAAAATATTTTTGAGAAATATTTTTGGAAAATATTTTTGAGAAATATTTTTGAGAAATATTTTTGAGAAATATTTTTGAGAAATATTTTTGAGAAATATTTTTGAGAAATATTTTTGAGAAATATTTTTGAGAAATATTTTTGAGAAATATTTTTGAGAAATATTTTTGAAAAATATTTTTGAAAAATATTTTTGAAAAATATTTTTGAAAAATATATTTAAAAATATTTTTGAAAAACATTTTTGAAAAATATTTTTGAAAAACATTTTTGAAAAATATTTTTGAAAAACATTTTTGAAAAATATTTTTGAAAAACATTTTTGAAAAACATTTTTGAAAAACATTTTTGAAAAATATTTTTGAAAAATATTCTCCGGCGGCCGGGCGCGGACCTAGGACCTTTGACGTAGTAGGCAAAGCACAAAAGTTTTCGTAAAAATTTTTTTGAGAAAATTAAAAAAAAAAAATTTGTTATTTGAAAAAAATAAATGGAAAGATTATTTAAAAATTACCGAATTTCGCCAAAATTCCACAAATTTTAGAAAGTTCAATAAGTTGCGAAACATACAAAGATTCCCATTTCATTGCATCGCGTTATTTATAACGAATCTAATAATTACTGCAAGTGACTCAGCTCTCTGCTTATTTCTCTATTCATTATTTCCCCGATGCGAATGCGAATCTACATTATCACAGTTGTAATCGGCTGGAATTTTCGTGATGGTTTATGCCACCGCTTTCTACATGACATCACAGTTTGCTCCAAGCCAAAACCTGCCTTCCTTTTTTGGATTTAATCTTCTTCATTGGAAACTGCCGCAACCGCCGAAATATGCACACACGGGTGGGCGTTACCCGGGTACTTCACGCGCTCCCCCGATAATTTAAGCCGTTAATGCTGAATTAAGCTGAGATAATTTATGCTGGCGTACGACGATGATTTACCAATGTGTTCATGCAAGGAAAGTTCTGGTAGTCATTCAATACTTGAAGATATTAAAAGTATTATTTTTTTTATTTGAAAATTTTTTAAATTTGGAAATTTGTTGAATTTGCAAATTTAATGAATTTGGAAATTTTTTAGATTTGGACATTTTTTAAATTTGCAAATTTTTCAAATTTGGAAATTTTTGAATTGAAATTCAATTCGCGCTCATACTGTAATATGCCCATGGCTTCATTTCATATTCCACCATTATACCTTCTCTTAGGGCCCAAGCGTCATTAAACAGGCCGTGATTTATACACAAATATCAAAATGTAACTCGCATTATTTATGTATTCCACAACTGAGACTTTGTCCGATTAAACCGCTCGACCGCTGTAATTGCTGCGGCAAAAAAAGCGTTGCAACATCAACCGATCCCATTCTCAAATCGGCCATTCAGATAACATCGGTAAAACACGTAATTGTTTAACAATTTGCAAGAATTTGGATAGAAGAAAAAATTGCTTTGGGAATTGAAAAAAAAAATTAATTTCCAATTTTGAAAACAGCGGAAATCTGAAAAATTTGGAAAAGTTTTGGACAGAATTTTCTCCATTTGGGACATTATGACCAATTTAAAAAAAATAAGAAAATAAACAAATTGATGAATTTCAATATGTTTAAAAAAAATTTAATATTCTGTCAATACTGCAAATATTGGGGGTTTCATATAGTCGATAATAACACATGCAATTATGTATTTATGGATCACCATAAAATGCATAAATTGGTCATAAATCTATGAATTTTGCAGCAATACGGCGGATCGGCATTTCATGTGCAATTGCTTTCTCATTATGGAGTAATGGTGCTTATAATGAGTAAAGATAGAAAAAAAAAACCAAGTGAACCCAGTTATCAAAAATGGTCAAACGTGATTGTCTTCCAAAAATTTTGAAATTAAAAAAAAAATATTAAAAAAAAAATGTTGAAAAAAAAAATTTGAAAAAAAAATTTGAAAAAAAAAATTTGAAAAAAAAATTTTGGAAAAAAAAAGTGGCAAGCAAAACCTTTTTAATGTCTCAAATCGCTCTTTCAGACTCCCAAAATCGAAAAAAAAACCAAATAAAAAATTTCAAAAATTCAAAAAGTTATTCATATTTCCCGCCACGGAACCAGACTACCTAATGCACATGCGCTACATGAGTGCAATTCGATACACCTCATGTGTATCATCGTTCGTAAAATTCATAAATTGGTGTTTATAAATTTCACAACGATAATCCAGGATGGTCGATTCGTGTGCAATCGTTTCCCCATGATGAAGTAATCTTCATTATAATGGCTAGCCGCATTTGACCCTGAACTACGACCGTTAAAATTACTCATGAGAGCCGTACAGATGCAATTATGGCTGGGACTCACGTAGATTTGGAAAATGTGAAATCATTTCTCAATTAGTCTTGGGATTCTTGGGGGTTGCGGGGGCTCACCTGAAGAGCGAGATTGATAGGTAACCGAAGGGGGGGTGGAGGTTCAAGGCCCGACCTGACCTCACGCATGGGGTACCATAGACTGCGTGGTTCAGCGTGCCAACTGTTATTTATGGGAAATTATGTGGAATGAAGAGCTTGCCATTTTTTTTCGGAGAGAGAAATTTAGAGAAATTTTCAGCTAAAATCCACTGCCGCAAGGATGCTGGTCTACTAGAAGAACAAGACTGATAAGACACACAGTGTACCTTGCACTTACACACAAAACTGCAAATGAATTTGGAAAGATCGACATTTGGAAGTTCTGCAGAGTTGCAAAGACTGTCAGTCAACAGCGATCGTACCATGCGACGCCACTTGTCTTGTGTGTGTGCGTGTGTGTACGCGAAAGACGCCCGGGGGGAGGCCCCCGTCCCGGACAGCACAAGTCACCTACTCAACGTCGATCAACTACATGTCCTAAATTACGAGAGTTATGATAAAAAGTGATAAAAGATTATATGTGTATCCCGGTGTGAGGAATAATATTTGTTAAACACTTTTTTTTGTATCTCCGACCGTTATCGTGATAGAGCCCTTTAACCAAGTGGAATTATTGATAACAATTCGAGGAATTGTTTTTCAAGGTCATCACTTTTTTCCCGCCTGGAGAACAGGGGCCATTGGACAAAAATCAATTCGGTGGATCCGTTCGCGGGAACCCGAACACACACACACACACACATACAAAATCCTTATCAAAAGTGTGTGAGAATCATATCAAAAGTGAAAAATGGCGAAAATTTTGAAGAGAAAGTGAGAAATTGAACGAAGGGAGGGTAGAATCGCGGCTCAACGCGCTAGTGACGTAAAATGTGAAAGAAGCATCGGACGCATGAACTGGAGGCTCGTTAGGCCGGGAATATGCAAGGGGCCATCCAGGGCAATACAGGCCGCATCACGTATTGTTGTTAAACGTCGGGTCACGCTAAAAGTACCCCACGGCGTATCGTATGGGCTCAGACCGCTTTTATAATCTCTCCATTGCGCCTCAAACTCTTATGTCTCTCGCGTGTTTCCTCAGTCACGTGTGAGGAGGTGTAGAACGGGGCGAATTTGCCATTGGAAATTACCATAAAATGTAGGAAAATAGTTTTAAATCTCTTATTAGAATTGGCAATAATGTAGAAAATTTAAAGAAATTGAAAAATGTCGAAAATTTCAAAAATTTCAAAAATTTCAAAAATTTCAAAAATTTCAAAAATTTCAAAAATTTCAAAAATTTCAAAAATTTCAAAAATTTCAAAAATTTCAAAAATTTCAAAAATTTCAAAAATTTCAAAAATTTCAAAAATTTCAAAAATTTCAAAAATTTCAAAAATTTCAAAAATTTCAAAAATTTCAAAAATTTCAAAAATTTCAAAAATTTCAAAAGTTTCAAAAATTTCAAAAATTTCAAAAAATTTAAGTTACAGGTTTAAAAAAAAATCGAAATTTCGACAGTTTTTGAAAGAATCAAAACTTGAAGAAAATCGTAAATTGTAATTTTCGAAAAATTCAAAATATCCAAAAATAGAGGTCTTTAGTTTAATATAATTGGGGAGAAATTTTTCCCCCCGGATGCTAAGTTTTTACAACAGAATGGCGACCCTGTCTGAATAACCGGACATGTATTATCATTTGGCAAGAAAAGTGGTCCACCAATTGCCTACCGTTTGCCTCAAGCCGCTTTTATCGATATTACCGATTATTGATCGATGCAGGAGCATTTATCCGAATCTCACGCTTGGACACTAATGAAGATGATATGGCCTTGAGATTGGACCGACGATTTTGGTGAGCGAATTTGTCGATGGGGGAAAAAGTGTCTGAGATCAATTGCATCGATCTGAAAAATCGGTCGAATGCGTGAGGCGATTACGTGAGATGAAAACGAGCGTGAAATTTCACAATTTCTGAGAATAGATACGTTTCACCGATATTGTTAGAGGATAGAATTTTACAGAGCTAATGATTCAACTTATTTTCGTCTACACTACAAGAATATAAATCCTAATCTAGGATCAGATTTTACAAATTGGTACCGCGCACAATTTTTGTCTTATTCAATTTTTTTTCTAATTTTGCAATTTTTCAGAATAGTTTTTTTTTTGAGATTTTAAAAATTTTGAAATTTTTATCATTTTGAAATTTTTATAATTTTGAAATTTTTATAATTTTGAAATTTTTATAATTTTGAAATTTTTATAATTTTGAAATTTTTATAATTTTGAAATTTTTATAATTTTGAAATTTTTATAATTTTGAAATTTTTATAATTTTGAAATTTTTATAATTTTGAAATTTTTATAATTTTGAAATTTTTATAATTTTGAAATTTTTATAACTTTGAAATTTTTATAATTTTGAAATTTTTTGGAATAAGGAAAGTCGGAAACCGAAATGTATGATAAGGATCCGATGTACACTTTCCTCCAGGATTCACAGCCTGTGTGTGTGTGTGTTTCAATTTGCACGAAAAAAATGTAAAATTTACGATCAATTGTCAATCCTCACTATTGACCATAGCGCAACTTCCCAAGTTAGAGACAGCCGAGAAATGGACCTTCCTCCGTACTTGAAAACCCGAAGTAAATAACATATATATATCGAAGAGGTGGGTGGGTAACCGGTTTCTTCGATTTATCCACACGATAACGACATGTTTCACCGTAAACATTCCGTTAAATTTCACCGGCAAGGCAGGGCTCGGGAATTATGTATCGCCCTCCATACACCCGAAATAACACATTTCATATACATAACGACAACAAGCGGGATAAAAATGAGAATGAGCCAAGGTGTAGGTTTCTCCGGAGGTCGAGAAAGTTAGGAAAAATCTAATAAATTTGTCTGAAATTTTTGAAATTTTCGAAACTGGACTTTTTTATAATCTCTGAAATTTATCGAAATTTTCGGAGTGTGAATTTTTTTTTTCAATTATTTTTTTGGAAATGCTTCCTCTTTTTAATTTTTGCCCAATAATTGTTCCCCTTTTTTCATGTTCCATTTTTCTTCCATACCTCAAAATAACGCAGTCCATATGTATATATATATATAGCGCGAACAAGCAGGACAAGAATGAGGATGAGCCAATGCGCGTAACTCATTCCAGGCTCTCGTGAAAGTTGGCCAAAAAAGTTTGTAGATTTAATTTTTATTGGTACGATTCACGTTTATCTGGGCGTCTTCCCGATGCAATGCCCGAGACAAGCGAGATTAAATCGCAATTTTTATTTCATTTTATTTTTTTTTTCAAATTACACATATGAATTTTATTTGCACACACGGGCTTGTTTTAATTTTAATTCCGGGACTTCTGTCGTGTTAACTGTTTTGAGCAC
This sequence comes from Asobara japonica, assembly GCA_026005395.1. Lineage (NCBI taxonomy): Eukaryota > Metazoa > Arthropoda > Insecta > Hymenoptera > Braconidae > Asobara > Asobara japonica. The sequence continues at coordinate 1,416,838 of BQMI01000280.1, forward strand.
CCACGGCACTCGAAAATTGTTATATAATAATTATCGGTGTACGGAGAATTTCCCATTCATTATGGAGTCGTAAAAACGGTGGATGTACTCGATTTATGGGATATCCAAATTTGTTTTTACAAAACCATGGCATTATTTCCCTGGCAGTTGGCCATAAAATTTCGGAATTTTAACGGTTTATTTATCTGATTAATAAACGTAATTCAATTATCTGAAAGTATCAAGTTCAGGCGAAGTTTCGGATACTGACGTTTTTGGATTGTGGGAAAATTGTGGAAATTTTCTAATTCCACAAATTGCCTATACTTTTTTTTCAGTTGAATTTCATACACCCCTCCCCGACCTACCCACACACTCATCACCCACCCACCCACCCACACACTCCCACACTCACACTCACACACCCATCCCCACACCCACTCACCTGCTTACTCACCCACTCACTCACCCACCCACTCATTCACCTACCCACCCACCCACACACTCGCTATCCCACTCACATACGCACCCATCCATCCACACACTCACTCACCCATCCACACACTCAGCCACCCCCTGACCCACTCTCACACCCACACACTCACCCACCCTTACACCCACACACTCACCCAGCCACTCACCTGCCTGCCACCCCCACACTTACCCACCCATCCACACACTCACCCACCCTCCCACCTACACGCTCACCCACCCTCCCACCCACACACTCACCCACCCTCCCACCCACACACTCACCCACCCTCCCACCCACACACTCACCCACCCGCACACCCCCACCCGCACACTCACCCACCCACACACTCACGCACCCACCCACACACTCGCCCACGAACCCACCCGCTCATCCACCCACTCGCTCATCCACCCACTCCCACTCCCTCACCCACCCACCCACCTACCCATACACTAACACACCAGCACATCCACTCACACACACACACACACACACACACACATCTGCACATAGATTCACACAATTGTCAAGAGGTTGTAAAACGTTGAGTTGAGTGAATTATCTCAAAACTTTCATTTTTCATTTTCTGGATGATTTTCAAGAAGCCTGAAAGCATCTCAGGAAGTCCACACTTTGATAATTCCCATACTTCCCCATAAAGCGCATTACCCCATAAGCCAACCATTAAAAACAAACATCTCGTTTTTACCCAGCACAATTCACAGTCCAACCATCAATGATTTATTACCTAGACCCCCCAGAAAATAGCAAACGTAGCCCTTCTGCTATTTGAGCCCCTATATAATTCCCCTACAAATATCTTTTTAATCCCAATTACCCGCCTCTTTGATACCGACAACAGAGCCGCCATGTATGCGCTATTAGCTGCTGAGGTCTTTGAGGTAGTCTCTCTCGACTCCACAATATTTTCTCAAAACAATTCCCAGCGCGGGAAAAGGGTGAGTGTAAATACCAACAGTTAGTTGGTAACCAATTCCGCTGTTGGTTACCCTCAGTTTATTTTACCTTGCAGAAAAAAAGAACATGTGTTGCATAGATTATATATTTGTAGTAGTTGAACTCACATACATAGTACTACAAATTATCAATACGAAAAAGGCTGATGATTTTTTCCTTCAACTAACGAAGGAAAAAAGCAAGAAGGCAGCCGATAGTATTTTGGTGAAACACCGAAAAAAAAAAATAGATTTCGGGTTCCTTACAATAAGTTCTCGAAGTCGAATATTTTACAAATTTAGTATGTGAAGCTCGGAACGAGAAATGTACAGTAGAACCGGGAAAAGCTCAGATCTGAAAAAAGTGACTGCGGTATCGGTGGAACCGCGAAAAACCGCGAAACCGCGAGGGTACATACAGAGAATTCCAAAAAAGCCGAGCTTGCAGATATTTTTTGTCTCAAGATATTTCACACATCTGAAAAATGGCAAACTGCAGGAGAAGAATTTTCCCATTTTTTTTTTCCGAAATATACATTGTTGGGCAGAACAGGGCAAAAGCTCGGAACTGGAAGAAATGGCTACTGTGGCGGCCAATTTGCGTCTAGTCCAAGTCACAAGGTTTCTACGCTCGCGAAACCGCGAGGGGGCCCGCGCCGACGTCATAGACGCCGCATAGAAATGTCCCTTGGGGTGAAGAACGCGTAAAATAAGATGTAGCGTCACTGATAACCCGCCTGCGGTGTGTTTCAGGACCGAGGCTGCTGTTTAACTCCTTGTGAGAGGCCAACTCTGGATCTGATAGTAAACAAGGCGGGTTCTCTCTTTCTCGAAGGTTCCGCGGGGGCTTTTTTTCTTCGTACATGAGAGATTATAAATTCGTGCCTGCCGCATGATAAAACACGCACAAAGTGCCGCGCACTAACAATACCACCTTCTCTAATTTATCAATCGGCGGAGGGGGGGGGGGTGCTTAACCCTTCGCCGCGCCGTCCGAACACACACATTTGGTGAGAATGTATGTGTGTGCCAATTTTTTAAAGTATCCTCACACAGAATTTGGAATTTTTTAGAACTATTCAAAATTACGAATAATGAGTGAATCTAACCGATAATGAATGCTAAGCAACTGGTTACGAATAGTTGTGCCTCGAGACTTTTAACCATCTTTCATTCATTTTTTTTTTGTTCACTATTTTTGCGTAACACTGTGTACTTACGTCCATACCCGCGCAGTACGCGCTTCAGTACTTTATGATTATTGGAGGGCGTATCCCGACGGTTGATGTTCAAGGATGCATATCATAGCTAAGATCTAGCTTATCTATGTAGTGGGCTCATTAAAAAAAATAGTCACCGGGAATTTATAGATGCCAGGTTGGGAATGCACACAAGATATAAAAGAATTGTTAAAAAATCGACGGATGACTGAAAACTATCCTGAACTCAATATGAAAACTGATTGATAAAAGAAACCAAATATTGCAGAAATTTCAAAAATTTTAAAAATTTCAAAAAATTCAAAAATTTCAAAAATTTCAAAAATTTCAAAAAATTTAAAAATTTCAAAAATTTCAAAAATTTTAAAAATTTCAAAAATTTTAAAAATTACAAACAAAAATTCAAAAATTGCAAAATAAGAATCAATTTGCGCTCGCACTACTTTAAACGCGGATTTTAATTCTCCCCCCCCCCCCCCCCCACTCAAATGGCCAAAGATCGTTAAGGCAATGTATTGCGCAGAAACTACTTTTCTCCCCGTCAAAAGCCAGTAGCTAATATAAAGCGAACATCTGTGCACGCGTAGAAGATACATATGCCAATATCCTATGTGGAGATAAAAAAAAAGGTATCCCAGTACCTCGAGCCATCACGTGTATGTGATGTTGATGATGATTGGGTCCATTGCAGATGCATCCACACACAGACGTCAAGATATATTATAATCACTCTATTTATCATCTGCAACGCGGATTCTCGCGGCTTTCACACGTAGAACGGTAGCCCACCCATTGAGAGCACATCTATGAGAAAATATTAGTATACCTGAAATTTTTGCTCTCCCCCTCGAGGAAAATTCAATATCCTGCGGCGAAATGATCTTTTCATTGCGAATACAGGGGGATAATGGAGTTGAAGAAAGTACCAGCTTCCTCATCATAATTTTCATTATTCACGCCAATTGGCGGAGGCAATATATCCCTGTCGATCAGTAGGAACTGGAAAGGGTTTTTGCGATTGCAAATTTTTATTAGCGCGATAGGGCAAGTTATTGTAATGACAAAAACAAAAAAAGTGGGTCGATTGGGAGGGATTCATCAACATCACGGACTAGCCGTGGAAAATTAATTACACTCTGTCATCTGCTAGATTGCCATCCGCGGCTTCGCGACGGATGGCAACCTCGCGATCGGCCGCGAAGCCGCGGATGGCAATCTAGCAGACGAGAGAGTGTCATTAATTTGTCACGGCACTGATAACGCACATGCACGTGCTTGCCATCCGACGCGAAGCCGCGGATGGCAAGCGCGCGCGGCATGGTTTTTAGGTTTGCATGGCGTGCCTAGAACTCAAATTCTCTGGGAAAAACTGATTTTAAAAATTTTGAAAATGTGGAGAAAAAATTTGAAAAAAAAAGTTTCGAGAAATTTGAAATTTTTTGAGAAAAAAATTTGAAAATTAGAAAACGTTTGATTTGTGCAATGATACTTGATAAAAAAAAATATCAATCTACCTCTAGACAACCAATACCAATAATGTTTTTTCCCCCTCAATTGAAGACCTAAGGAAGCTACAATCTTTAATACCACACAAGAGAATAATAAAGCAATTCTCCTTTATGACTCCAGACAAACGGCGTTGTTTTTGGTCAACTTGTGCCATTGCCAAAGCAGGAAAGAAGAAAATTATTTTCACTTTAAGACGGTGTTTTGTGATACTTAAGCCAAATAAGTAAACAGGGTTTATGCCTTAACTGGTGAATGTCATTCTCGTTATACCAAATAGATGGAAAAAGTTGTCAACATTTACTTGTTATTCACATTAATCATTGTAAAACGATCTAGAACCGACGGATACATGGGCTATGATACAAATTACCATAAAACATAGGAAAATGGTTCTAAACCTCTTTTTTTTATGGCAATTCGTACACCATGAAAAATATATATTTTGAAGTAGGGTGAGCGCAAATTGAGTTCCAAGATCGAAAGATCAGATAATTTTCCATGAAAGGAAGTCGCAAAAAAAATTTCATTCTGGAGTTTGGCATGTAAATTATTATTTGAAAAAAATACTGAAAAAAATACAAAAAAAAAAATACTAGAAAAAAGTATTAAAAGAAAATACTAAAAAAATATTTATAAAAAAATTAAAACAAAATATTAAAAAAAAAATACTACAAAAAGCGAAAAAAATTGCAATTTTTGGAAAACGCAAAAATTATTAAAGTAGCGGGGATTAGACCGTAGCGCGACCTTTGGAGAGTTAAGGGCACTCTCTGAGCCAATGGGATTAAATACTAGACTTACCAACCATAAGCTTAGTGAGGAAATAATGCAATAAGATTTTCCACTCACCTGAAACAAAAAAATTAAAGGACGTCGTGAATAACTGATATTTAACTCTAGTCGTAATATTACAGAGTTACCGTAAGGTCGTTATGATTAGAGAGTATTCCGGATATTATGGCATGGACTCGTGATGAACGGCAATTAGCCGTGACATTAAATTCGATTTTGAAAATACACTTGTGATCTTCAAGTGATATTTAAGAAAAAAATTTGTAGTTGCTGTTGAAGTTTCAGTTTGGAATTCTTCAAAATTTTGAAATTTTTGCAAACATCGATTCATGAAATGCTGGAAATTTTTGGAGTTCATGTATGAAAATTTACAAAACATAATATTTCAAAAATTTTGGAAATTAAAAAAGTGCAAACATCAAATTAAAAAGAAAAAATTTTAAGTTTGGAAAATTTTGAAAATTGCAACAATTGCACATATTTTTTTAATGCGTTTTTATGCTGTTTTTTTGTCAACTCGTTTGTTTCTATTTAAGGAAATGCTTCCAATTCAGGAAAAGGTTGTTCATAAAGTAGATTTCAATCAAAATTAAAGAGTGGTATAAACCCACCAAAAGCCTCTTAATGAGACGTAGAAATCTTGTTAAAACGAATAATACGACTAATTAACCGACTTTGTAAGATATGTATTGGTTCCAAGATATGCACAAGTTTCACGCGTTAAAACTCGTGTGTTACATTAAGATAACCCTTTTGACATTATGGGGAATGGCATATACCGTTAACATGAATTTCATTTCATTTGAGGCAGAATGACTTTTCAAACTGAGATGTGTAAGACCAATGCAACGGTTCTCAAAGACATTGAAATTTTCGAAATTTTTCAAATTATTAAAATTTTTCCAATTTTTTCAATTTTTTCCAAATTTGTTGGGGATATTTTGTTGGGGATATTTTGTCGGGGATATTTTATTGGGGACATTTTGTTGGGGATGTTTTGTTGGAGATATTTTGTTTGGGGATATTTGGTTGGGGATATTTTGTTAGAAAAATTTTGGTGGGGATATTTTATTGGGGAAATTTTGTTGGAGATATGTTGTTGGGGATATTTTGTTGCGGATATTTTGTTGGGGATATTTTGTTGGGGATATTTTGTCGGGGATATTTTATTGGGGATATTTTGTCGGGGATATTTTATTGGGGACATTTTGTCGGGGATATCTTGTCGGGGATGTTTTGTTGGGGATATTTTGTTGGGGATATTTTGTTGGGGATATTTTATTGGGGATATTTTGTTGGGGATATTTTGTTGGAGATATTTTGTTGGGGATATTTTGTTGGGGATATTTTGTTGGGGATATTTTGTTGGAGATATTTTGTTGGGGATATTTTGTTGGGGATATTTTGTTGGGGATATTTCGTTGGAGATATTTTGTTGGGGAGATTTTGTTGGCAATATTTTTTCGGGGATACTTTCCTGGGAATACTTTGTTTTCCATATATTTTCCGCAAACATTCTACTGTGTCACTACATTGACCGTCTTGCATCTCCACACACGGCCGGTTCGGAAAACTGCTGTGAAATGGGATACTCGTGTACTTGCTACTCGTGAAAAGATAAAGAAACGTGACTTTACCACCTCACGGTGCACCTCCTTGCCGGTGAGTTTGCTAATTACACTCGTAAAGATTAATTAGATTAACGCCGGGCGACCCCGTCCCCCCCCCCCCTCCCCCTCCCCCTGTAACCCCAACTAGCTATTTAATTCGAGTCGTAGTCATGTATACCATCAATTTTGCATTAACGGTAGATCGTGAAATATTATTACGTCATCATGTCCAGAGGAAAAGGTCCTCTAATTGATGAGCGGACAAACAGGGATTTATCTTGGTATGGAGTGGTTAATTGAACTAATTGATGCGGTTATAGGACCATTGGATTATTGAAGATGCATCTGATGGGTGTGGCCCAGATGATGCTGGACCATCTTTGCTTCATGGAAAAAAAATCGTCGACAAATTCCAAACAGTCAAAGAAAAATAAAATTTTTTTTTTTCCAATTTCTAAATCTTTGAAATTTTCGAAAAATTTGATCAATCCCAATTTCTTCAAAAACTAAAAAACAATATGAAACTGGAAAATAATTAGAAATAGAAGAGAAGAAAAAATATCGATAATAAAAATTGTGGAGAATCGATTTTTTGCGTACACATGCATTCGCGTTTGCACATGTATCATTCATATAGATCTCGATATAGTGCGTGCCGCGATGGTTGAGCTTCAAAATTGCGCAAAATGGGCTGAATGTGTCGGTAATGTTCTTCGTAATACGCGTATTCCATACAGCGGCTTGTAATTCCACGTTAATTACACTAATTAACGCATCGAGTTGAGTTCGATGGCTTTACCTGTATGTGCCCATTGATGTTAGCCTGAGAAAATCATCATTACGATGTTTACTTGCCTTTCCAATTCAATTATCTACGAGGCGAACCTTTTTTTTGCCAATTCTATGGACAATTTAGCATAGAAAATTTGCGAAAGAAAAGTTGAGTTGAGATTGGAATGGAGGCCGAAATATTGGGATTGGAATGGATTATAGAAAATTTTGAAAGCTTATAGAAAATTTGAAAAAATACGGAAAAGTGTGGAAACATTGTGGAATGTTTTTCGAAAGTGCCGAAGATTTAAAAAATTACGAACAACTTCAGAAAATCGTGAAACATTATAAAAATGCTCATAAATTTCACCGTGTTTCGAGAATGTTGTGTGTGTGTGTGTGTGCGCCAGTCTGTGTGTGAGTGTGGGTGGGTGAGTGGGTGAGTGAGTGGGTGAGTGGGTGGGTGGGTGGGTGGGTGGGTGGGTGGGTGGGTGGGTGGGTGGGTGGGTGGGTGGGTGGGTGAGTGGGAGGGTAGGTGAGTGGCTGGGTGGGTGGGTGTGGGGATGGATGGGTGTGTGGGTGTGGGGATGGGTGGGTGGGTATGGGGATGGATGGGTGTGTGGGTGTGGAGGTGGGTGTGTGGGTGTGGAGATGGGTGGGTGGGTGTGGAGATGGGTGGCCGGGTGTGGAGGTGGGTGGGTGAGTGGGTGGGTGGCTGTGGAGGTGGGTGGGAGGGTGTTGAAGCCTCGGAAACACTTTCAATCTGCTCAATCTCAATTTCTCAATGTTCGTCATACAATGCTTAGCAGATATCACGAAGTTATTGGTTCGACCATTCGAAGGTCATGCCTCCATCCCATTCATTTTTCAATGATTTATCCGCTTGGCTTATTGAGAATAGGGGTCCACTGGTACTTAATGATATATAGAAGGCAGGATATACAAACTTGGATGAAGCAAATGAAAACGGCGGGGTTTTGCGCTCACCAGTAGCGCGAGATATCGATAAATCTCGACGGGTAAGGCCGGCTTGAGAGAGCACACGCCGTGCGGCGCACAGTAGTCCGTCTCGTGAATCTAATCGATAATCACCACGACAAAAGCGATATTCAAAGACGCCGTTATTTATGGTTTCGCGCCAGACCTCAACAGTCGGCAGACGGCAATTAACCTTTTCCCATCTAGGAAGTGTATTTTTGTCACGATATTTAGGCAGTGTAAAAATTCAATTCACTATACGCCGGCAATTAACCCTTCGTTACTCGCACAAGTTTGGCCCGACGTCGTTACGCGCGTCGCGGAACCGCGCCCTGATGTTAGGTAATGGACAGAATTCTTTTGGATTGGCTTAATTCGATGGAAGTGACTACGTGCAATGGTACAGACAGGTTATGTAAGGTGTTTTAACGTTGCCGGTCTATGATAGCCGAAATTGTGGTGGTGGGAATTTCCACCTCGACTGATCAATTTCAATTCAAAAATTTTTTTCACATAATTTCGAGTTGCCAAAATTTTTCGCAAAAACTTCTGCAGAACTGTGGAAAAATGTTAGTTAAAATTTTCTACACAGGAAATAACCTGGCCGCACTTTTCCAAAAGGATATCATTCGCAGTTATCATTAATACTCTTGTTTATATTTATCTATCCGCTATGAACCCATGAACCATTATCATTATTATAACAGGTCGAAGAGCCCTATATTGGGATCGTTTTGTGGGTAGTTAATGATGCCAGCGGGCGCTTGAATTAATTGAAAACACGCTTGTACTCTCGTGGACTATCTCCGCCTAATTATATTGTTGGAAATCACCACTCAGCCTCCCAGTACCAGAATTCAAGAACACAGTTTGCGTGGGAAACAGGCAATCGTCGCCACTCTCGTGACTCCGTAAAACTTGCATTCCCACTAATTTTACCTATATTACTCTGAATAATTAGTGGGTTTCGCGAACTGGAAAATTTTGGAAGTTTGCAAAAATAAATGAAATTTGTCCAAAAGATTCAGAAATAAAAATATTTAAAAAAAATTTAAACATCAAATTTTGAACATCAAAAGTATCGAAAGTTTTCTTTTTCGAGAAATTTGTGCAATTTTATAAATCTTAGAAATTTTACAAATTTTACAAATTTTTTTAGAAGTTTCAGAAATTTAGCAAATTTTATGAATTTTATCAATTTTAGAAAGAATTCTCCAATAATGTTAAAACGTTTAAAAAAGTTTCAAAAATTTTAAAATTTCATATTTTGATCATTCTTATCACCTGAATAATTATTATCGCAAGTTGTTCCAACTATTCGCAATTAGCCGTGTCAGGTGTACCGAGACAGTGAAAAAATGGGGAAAAAAATAAAATGGCTGGCATAAGTTAATTCTCGAAGCCTTTTTTTTTATTATCATTGTCGAAAGTTGGTGGACAATTTCGGCATGCATTAAATGCAATAACCGTCGGTTAGTTGTACCACTAAAATGCCGTGCAATTGGCGGGACTTTCGAATTACAATCGATTCGCTTTGTAGACCGGTTATTACGCATTTCGAATACAGCAGTTCCACAACTAAAGATGTTTTCGTTTTTTTTTGTGCAAAATGATTCGCACATTGGGCATTTTGTGTGGGCAAACGAGGCGTGATCGTGAAATTTATTGCCGGCTATTTGTGTTCGCAATTTGAGGAGCGAAATACCTGCATTGTTGAGTTTATTCTCACTCCCTCACCTACTCCCCCAGTCACTCACCCACCCACTCACCCAATCACTCACGCACCCACCCAATCACTCAGACATCCACCTGCCCACTCACTCACCCACCCACCCACCCATTCATTCACCTACCCACTCACACACCCACCCACTCACACACCCACCCACTCACACACCCACCCACTCACACACCCGCCCACTCACACACCCACCCACTCACACACCCACCCATCCAATCAATCACTCATTGTACCACCCACCCACTCCCGCACCCACCCACCCACTCACCCACCCACTCACACACCCACCCACCCACTCATTCACCCACCCAATCAATTACTCAATGTACCACCCACCCACTCACTCACCCACCCACTCACGCACCCACCCACCCACCCACTCACACACCCACCCACTCACACACCCACCCACTCACTTACTCACCTACCCAATCACTCACACATGCACCCACACAGCTACACCTACACTCATAATCACACAAACACACACATACGTGCACATGCATGAGCGACCGCTCCGACATGTACACATGCACACACACAATTTCGTATACTCAAAATATTCAAGTTAAGATTGTTAGTTATTAATAATATTCCTAATGGCCCACCAATGATAAAAATTGGAAATAAGAAAATGAAAGAATGAAAATACGTTTAAATTGCCTGGGGTATATTTTTACAACCGGGTAATTGTGTACTATCGATTGTGGACTCTCGTTATGTCGCCAAGTAGTAGTTACGATGGCCAGATGGTAGTCAGACGCCGTCACGCCAGAATAGAGACAGTGCCTTTGGCTTTTGCGGAATAACTCAGAGCTGAGTTTGTGGCTCATTCTAGTGGTAACGGCTGACGCTATGCCAGACGCATTTATCTGAAGATGCAGGGGAATATGAATGCACTAAGCAGCCCAGTCATCCCACTTGATTCGCGGGTTTTGTGGCAATTCAATGGGGCGCTCTATTTTTCCTTGCTGATGCCTTATGAGCATATTTTTCCATAGTATGTGAATTAATTCCCCCATGGCATGACGTCAATGAAATCCGTGCATTTTTTTTTTTCTGAAAAATCTTTGAACTTTCGGAGCGGACCCCACCCCCCTCCCGCCCCCCGCCCGCCTTAATGGATAAACCTGTGGTTCTTCGCGAAGAGAGAAAAAAGAATGGACTCACCCCCCTCCATCCCCCTGCCCTCCACAGTGGTTAAACCTGTAGTTTTTTGGCGAATAAAAAAAATGAACCCCCCCCCCCCTCCCGCCCCCCGGCCTTAACGGATAAACCTGCGGTTTTCCGTGTATAAAAAAATACCCCCCCCCCCCTTCCCTCCTCAATGGATAAACCTGTGGTTTTTTCGCGAATAAAAAAATATAAGAATAGACCCCCCCCCCCCCCTCCCAGCCCCCCCCCACCTCAATGGATAAGCCTGTGGTTTTTTCGCAAATCAAAAAAAAAGAAAATAATAAGAATAGACCCCCGGCTACAAGTTGCGCTGACTAATGAACCTCCGCAGTCACCTTATGTTCAGATCGCGGGAGTACGGGAGTAAGTTTATTGCCGATGCTAATTTACCAGTTGCCGGCAATTAGTGGTAGTGGCCGAGGAGGAAAGAGGCCTTTGGAGCCCGCACATAAGGTTGAGCTTGCAAGATCGATTCCCCATTATTTAATAACTTTCCCATCCTGTGATGGGTAATAAACACCTTGAAGATATAGCAGGGCAATGTATGAATAAAAAACCGCTGGACCACCGAAATTGATGATGGTTATCGATCATTAATCGATTCTGAGGAGGGATAATTGATTCTCCCGTTAATCCCGATCCTCTGGGAGCCTAAAACTGTTTTTTGAAGGTTTTTGGTACTAACCAATGAGATCGAGAAAGATCATTGACATATTGACGTTGAAAAATTTTGTGACGAAATCAAATGTGTCTCCATTGAGAAAAAAGGTTGAGATGAAAAAAAAAAGAAAGTGGAGTGGAAACGTCGTAGCTAACAATATGCAAACGCACAATTATTGTCGAGTGTCCCCCCTTGTTTACGACATCACGTACTAAGAGTTAGTCTTTCTCCGCGGGCTACCAACAATGAAGCGCGACGTCCTTGGCGCCCCACTGGAGTTTTATCCAAGAGCCCGAGTTATATTGCCAACGGTTCTGTCCCCGGGATAGTCACTTGACTGAGATAAAACCTGTCCACTGGACACAGTACGTCTTTTACAGTCCCGCGCTGTGGCTCGTTACATTTACTACCGAAGAAGAAATTCGTCAAGCTCATCATAGATTTGCCTCGTCAATCTGCGCGACTGTCTCGTAACTAAAGTAGAATAGAGTCGGGCGAGTCGATTTTTTTTAATGGAATTCTGAGAGTTATGAGTTTGATAATTCGCAAAGGTTGAGGACATTTGAATTGCTTACGAAGTTCGAAGACAATTTGAACATTTGGACAATTTCGAAGAGTTTAATATGCGGTGCATTAAATGTTAAACAGCACATTAAAAGTTCAAAATTCCAAAATTCCAAAACTTTCAAAATTTTCAAAATTCTCAAAATTACAAAATTTTCGAAATTTCAAAATTACCAAATTTTCACAATTTCAAAAAAATCAAAATAATAAAACTTTCATAAAGATCAAATTTCCGAAATTTCAAAAATAGACATTTCCATAAAAATAAATTTGAAAACAATTCTAACCTCAAAAACTTCTTCACATGCGGCAGTAACTCTTTCACTGCCCAGCGCTGTGCCTCGTTATATTTATTACCGAAGAAGAGATTCGTCAAGCTCATCATAAATTTGCCTCATCAATCTGCGCATCTGTCACATAACTAAACCAGGATGGAGTCGGTTGCGTTCGTCTTATAGGTTCTTCAGTTCCGGAACGCTTATTTAAGAAGTTATACACTCAAAATTCTGGAAATCTGGAGAACGGTAATTTCGGAAATGTGGAAAATTTTAAACATCCAAAAGTTCCAAAAATATTCCGAAAGTATTATAAATTCAGGAATTCCCAAGGTTTAGACAAGTTTTAAATTCATGAAAAAAAATACAAAATACAATTGAATTTTTGAGTTTTTTAAATGTTCAATTACCCACCCACCCAATCACTCGCACATCCACGCACTCAACCACCCACCCACCCACTCACCTGCGACCTACCCAACCACCTACCGACCCACCCACTCACTCAACCAACCACCTACCCACCCACCCAACCACAGACCCGCCCACCCAACCAACCACCTACCCACCCAATCAGTCGCACGTCCCCTACCATCCACCTACTCACTCACCCAACCACTCACCTACCGAACCACCCACCCAACCACCCACCCAGCCCCCCACCCAACCACCCACCGAACCACCCACCCAACCACCCACCCAATTACCTACCCATTCACCTGCCCACCCACCCACTCACTCATCCATTCACTCACCCACTCACTCACCCACCTACCCAACCACCTACCGACCCACCCGCCCACTTGACCAACCACCTACCCGCCCGCCCACCTAACCAACCACATACCCACCCAACCAACCACCTACCCACGCAATCAGTCGCCGGTCCCCCACCATCCACCTACTCATCCACCCAACCAGTCACCTACCGAACCACCCACCCAACCACCTACCCACCCAAGAACCCACCCACCCAACCCACCATCCAACCAGTGAACCACCTAACCAGACACACACACACATCCGATACCTCTTTCACAAACACACACTGCCTCTTTCTCACAAGATACACACACAGACACACACATCCGTGCGCACATCCATAGCGAGCCATTTCATTTAAGCAGTATCAATAGAACAGCTCCTATTTTTTTTCAACAAACTGTCACAAAGGTAAAAAATCGAAAACTTAGTGTATCATTGTCTTTCCGTATTGACAATGTTTTTTCCAAACCCCCCATCAAATCTGTCCATCAGCAAATCCAACCGTCCTCCCCATCCGCAAGGGGAAGGGGTAAACCTAGGGCAAACAAATTTTCCAGTAATGTTCCACCTATATTATAATTCATTATGAGTATATCAATTGCCATTTATGGAGCACAAAAAAATACAGAGGAGCTGAGTTCATGTGGAATGTCCCATGTATATAGACGATAAATATATATATATACAGTAAGAACTGCAGACAGAGCTCACTTGCAGCTTCGCAACGTTGTACATTCTCCCTTATCGGCAAATCGTCGGCTAATCATCATCAATCACTATCGAGCATCGTACGAGAGCCTGAACCTCACAATAGAGCGAGACCAAAATGATGACGACAAGACATCGTGCAATAAAAAAAATTGTTAACATAAAATTGTGAAATTTACACGGACAAAGGAAAAAAATCATAATTTTTTTGTTGGAATGACGCAAGTTTAGTCATCTGTTGGGATATTTACATGGAATTTTTATTGCGTTGTACTATATAGTATGCATAGTCTATAGTATAGTATTATATGCATTGAATATAAGCAAGTAATTCATTCATTTATTTATTGACTAAAATAATGTTGTAAAATTAATGTTTGCCCAATCCCTTTTATTTAATTACTTTGTAAAATTTTTAAGCAGTCATTGTCTTTGATTTTAAAAAATTATCAACTGGGACCGATGATGCTCATTTAACAACGTTCTACCATTTTGGAAAAAAATTCTGAATAATCTTCCGAAATTTTTCAATATTTCCAAAATTAATTTTGAACTGTTCAATAATTATCCCAAATTTTTTGAAAAAAATTGGGAAGAAAGTGACTTGCAAGATTGATTTCTCATTGGAGCAGATGGTGTTGAGCAGATAGAGCTTCCCTGAGTATATACTTCTAAAAAACCTTATGAATAGTGGGCGGAAAAGGGGAGGGGGAGGGGGGGGGAGGATGTAGGGGGAGCCTGACTGGTTTCGATTTTTCATCAATATTGATGCTTTGGAGATGTGGATTAGGATGAATCCGAAGTTTCATCTCAGAGCTATCGATGACTTCATCAATAAACTCACCTATGGTTGCCATGGCTACCACGTTATGCGTATCCAAAATTGGAGTTCTCATCCTGAAATTACCTATCATTCGTAAAAATTCGTTTTGGATAACTTGGAGTTGATTCAAGTGAATTTTCGCTGCATTGTGCGAGGCAGGACAAGCACATATGGACACTCACGCACGCATCAGGCTCACGTCAATGTTAAGGAAACGTAAAATGTCCCTTTCATCCTCTATTGGGAAGTTAATTAAATTGGAAAAATTTCTCCGTTTAATCGAGATAAATGGTGTTTTAGTATTTCATCTTGGGTTTGTGTGCCTCCCTCACTCGCCAAGGTTTTATGCCCCTATTTTACAGCAGCACTTGTGTGGGAAGCCCATGTGTGATGGCGAATGGTTGTGCAGTTCGCGTAAATGGAGAGGCGCATAGGAAGCTGGGATACATAAAATGAAGAGGAAGAAAAAAAAAAGAAGAAGGGATATCGTGGAGTAATCCGGACGATTTAACGAGCCGGCTGAAAAGCCACTCTTCGACACCGCAAACACACTCGAGATACGATGATACGCGAAAAGAGTGCGAAGATCAGGCGGTTTAATCGGGTGACAGGTGAATTCAAAGGGTACCGGACGCCTTTATACCTCTTTTACGGATTTTTAACCCCCCCCTCGTGATTTTCATTATATCGAATTGCTCGGATTTTTTACAAATACGCGGATTGTGATCAGCTATCACACGCTGGCATTTCAATTCACCACGATAATTGAATCGATTATTGGCATCAGTGAGCGTAATTTTATGGCTTTGAGAACTTTCCAAAAATTTGAGAGAAAAGGTCAGGGAGTATAGGGTCCTGGAAAAGGTTCACGGAAAAATTCTATTCGGTGTGCGAAGGAGTTTCCACCGTTTTGCCAACAGATGGCGCCACCAGGAGGTAACGGCGGAATCGTCATGCTGCGAGATGATGGCGCCTATGACTGAGATGCCTGGTGCCAAATTTTTTATATCATGATTTTCAGTATTTTCGTAAGTATATGTTTTTTTTTTATTTTACATCGCTCCACTACCTTTTCGGCTTGTATTCGCGAATCTGAGCACGACTTCAAATTGTTAGATCTCACAATTCTGGCCGACCGGGATTTGAACTCGGAACCTTTCGCACATCAACCAATGATCTTACCGACTGCGCCAGGCCGTCGGCGTAGGTATATGTTCAATAAAAAAAAAAAAAAAAAAAAATGGTCATGCTGAAACGTCTCAATCTGAGTTTCACTGTATGACACCCCAAAAGGTCCGTTCCTGCCACCCAGAAAATTTCTCGAATAAATTCCCTGCCATTTCTATCATATACGGGGGCAGAACGGGATACCTCAACCACGGTCATGAAATATAATGATACACTCTCTGGGCCATTCTGCCCCGTCCTCCGTTAGAGATTGTAGGAGTCCTTTTCAAGGCCATCTAACTTTGAACAATTCAATAATTCGGGTTCGGAAAGACCATGGATATATGGAGGTTAACCATAGAAACTTTCCATGCGAGTGGCAAAAGTAACTGGCATCCAAATTGTCTTCAGTTAGATAAAAATGGAGAAATGCGAAAAAGGCAGTGCTCAATAATCACAGAAATTTGTTTGCAAAGCCGCCAGAATTTATTCCACATTTTCTCTAACGCCAAGTGGATTTTCTAATACCCCGGACGAATTTACGATAAATCCCGCTGTTAAACTCAAGATTAAAGGATATAAAGGTGTCAAGGAAGAGGTTAAATGCTTACAGCCGCTTGACATAAGCTTCCCTCTGCAAGGTGTCGCTGACGCGTCGTTTCCACGTCACTCCAACACACTCACATCTCTAAAACACGAAGTGTACATGACCATTCGTCCCTGGTTGTGGCTAGGCACCATTACCATCCTCTCAATGTTTTCAAACCCAAGCAATTACTATACCAAGCTGTGTACTGATGTTGTGTACTCGTATGTGGGATAGAATCCTTGCGTAACACAGACGGGATAATTCACGTATACATACGTGGATAATTTCTCAGCACTTGGTTGGTTACTCGTAGAAACATAGCACCTCTTATCTGCATTTTCCTTTTGTCTTGCACAGACGCTTGAGATACGTGCCTGACCTCCCCTTCAGCGCCTTGAGGTCAAGGTGAGTGAATAGATCCTTAAATCACTGCCAGTTGAGAAAAAAAAGGTTGTTTCATGGCAAAAATCAGTGGTGATCTGAGAACATACAGGTTCTTCGGTTGAGAATATTCACATTTTTACTCTGGAGGACGGTGCTAAACGCTTACGGAGACTTGGATCTTCCTTGCAAACATGTTCTGAATGCGAGTCTAAGGTCCCGAGACCGCGTCGGGTCAGCTTCAACTAAATTTGTAAGACTATCCTTCATACTGGGAGGGATTTCACAACACGTGTTAACTCTAGAGCGGTGGAAACTGAGTCCTCGACAAAATTGGCCCGTGAGGACCCGGAAGAGCCGGGCAAACCTGGATAGGCCGGCCATTCACGGCCGATAAAACAGCATACGCAACATTGACTCTGAAAAATTGTACGAATGAGGGCTCCACAAATAAGTTTCTACCGTTTTGGCAATAGATGGCGCCAGCAGAAGGTTATGGAGGAATCGTCATAATTGAACGTCGCCTTCTGAGTTTCACTATATGGTAGCAATTCGTAACTTTTTGACTTGTTGAGTAATTTGAGTTTTTCTGACCTGTGAAACTGACTGTCAATTGACGTAGGTCGTTACCTGAAAGATAAGCCCGGTTGTCGCCGGGCTCGGATGATGGTTTTATGGAGGGCAAAGTGGAACGGCACCACAGGTACTTGGACGTCCCTTAATGTATTTTTAGGTGTTGTATGAGTAATGAGTATGGGCAATGAGCAGATTCATTATTGTATGAGTCAGTTGTCTTCGGACTGCTGAGGAGAGCACTGTGTACTTCTTCATCTGTTTGATATTGTTTGTATTATTTTTCTATCATTAAATATTATTCACTGGTTGAATCTGTTGCTTCAATTGCTGTTCCAACATCAGAAAATCTGAGTGACAAATCTGAGTTGGTGCGAAACTGTCTAGGTTTGGGCCAAAGAAGCGTCATCACGGTAATTTTCGATTTACTGTGTTAATTGCAAGAGATCTGCCGGTGAGGCACATCGTCTGCTTGCAGAAGCATATGGTGGAGGTGCCTTGACTGAAAGAAGCTGCCGTTAGTGGTCGCAAGATTTTAAAAATGGTGAGTTTAACGTGGCAACAAGAGATGCAGTGGGAGGCCCAAAGTGTACAAAGACAAGGAAGCATTATTGATGCTATGATCTGGGAAGATGCTTTCCTTTGGGTGAAGCGCCCAGAAGCATCAGCGAAAAGTGTTTTTTTTCCATCTCACAATAATCTTCATAGTCATCTTCCAAAGATGCCTCAGAAAAGATTTGTCATCTCGAGCTTGTAATATCTTCCGAAGGTATTTTATCATCTTCCAAAGATCATTTCAAGCTACATTAGACCAATATGTTCATCAAGTGTTGAACCAATATATATATTCATTGCCGACATATATATTATCCATATTAACTTGCCTTATTAATTGAAATGATGATTCCCAGCAGAGTTCAGGCTCCAGAATTTCACTGGACCATCAGCATGCTGGAGCTGTCACAGCTTATTTTTCTCAATTTCCAAGTGAAACTTGCTCATCCGCGTGTCCAATCTCCAGCGCAGTACTTTTTATAACTTGAACGAGGACCTCGCAATTTTTTTCCTCTTTGGACACCCAGGCCAAAGCTGGAAACAATGATTTTCACAAGTCACATTCGAATATCGATATGGAGCATGACTGTTATATTCAACGAATAATGTCATGTTTAATCGAGTGATCGCAATGACATGTTCTAAATGTCCTGGCGAATCAATATCACGAGCTCATCGAGGATCGCCTTCTTAGTATCCTCCTTGTTGAACCGGTTGAGGTGGTCTCCATCATTGAGGCCTCTGCTGCTTCACTTGACAAGTAGGACGAAGGTAATAAAAAAAACTGCCGGAGAGAAGCGCTTCACTTCAAACATGTTAATTCCAATCGTGCTTGTGCCTTCAGTGATGTGCCGAACATACCCATCAATGCACCTCCAATCGGAAAATGATGGTGTAGTGCTAATAGCTCACAAATTCCGGGTAATCTGATCATCCATCACATGTACACTTCACATCATAATGGTGTTGCCATTTTGAGTACCAGTGATCGCTGATGGGAGGGCTTATAGCTATGTTTCCCCCTGGAGGAAAATTCCCCGAAGAAATTTTTCCAAATTTTTGTTTATGGCCCGTTTAAGGCAATATCCTGCCGGAACGTGGGGAAATAGAAAAAATGGAGCGTTAACGTTTTTCCACAACAAAATTTCGAAATCACAGGGAAAATGACCGAAAAAGCCAACCAATTCTCACTACAAATTAGAAGTCGGTCAAATATCCAGAACCACTTAAGCTTGAAAATCCGTGGAAGATCAACATGGGGAACTTGAAATTGTTCGAAATCCAAGTACGCCCGGGGAATTGTGGAATGGATATCAATAAGTGCGGAGGTTGAAACCCGGATGAGGTAAACTAATTAATAAATACCTGGAAGAGGGCCGGCCACAAGGGAAATAGCTTGATTTACGATGGCACCGACAATCCGCAAAAGTTGTAAAACAAAATATTTGCGGTAATAAAACAATTTCACCGATTGGGTGGGAATTAAAAATGGCTTTACAGGAGAACCCCGTGGTGAAGATCAATTAATTTGCGAGAACGATGGAGTAGTATGACCCCCTACGCAAACAAAACCTCATTGTCTCGGACAATCACCATCGTAAATAATCCCCTTGTAGATAGAGTTTCCCCCCGATTGACAGACACCTAACGTCCCCATTCACACATCACCCACACGAGGGTTTCAAGTGTCTTGTACCTAGACGCCTACGATTACAAGTTTTTCCATGATTCACTAAAACAATTCGTGTCCAAGTGTGAATGTAGTGAAATGTACTTCAATTAATCGCCTATTTATTGTCATTTACATTGGGGTGAAGGATAATCCAGTGGAGGATACGTCTTGTGCCGAGGGGAGAGAGGAAATCTTGATGGGAAACCAGCAGGTTGTCATTTGGGTTTCTTAAGAGGTTCCTATCCAACCAGATTGGTCTTTCAGGTCAGTCAATTTGATCAAGGCTCTTTGTGGTTGAAGCCTTTGGTCCATGGTTCTCTCCCAGCTACAGGATCTTTCTTTGGCATAGGAAGCAGCTATCGCGCTGGACTAGACCGAATTGTTGGACCGACAGTTGTCTTACTTGTTAGTTCTACCGAAAATGTATCCAGTAGAGGGGTAAAATTTATCGCCGTCATGCAGGATTGCCATCATTATTCGGATGGATGCTAATTAGCTCTAGCTATCAAGGAACGCCTGGTTCGGAGAATCGGATCGAAAATGATCAAGCGAATTGGGTGGTATGAAAAAAATAGTCATATCGAACGCTTGTCTTGACTTCATAATACCTAGCTCCTTGCAGCCTCCCAGGCGTATCAGATAATATCATGCATCACCCACTGTTCTGCTGACAGCAACAAGTGCGAGTTAAATATAAACTACCGGCTACACTCGACTCCAGCCCATCGCATTGACAGCTCAACACCCCCAAGTAACATTTCATAAGATACACTGGTAAAAATTTTCATCTCAACGTTCCGTCGAGTGTTTTACAAATTCGGGTATCACCGGAATTTCTGGGGATTTCAGCATTGACAGTTACGTTCCTTCGGAACTTACTTCGGAAGAAGTCACTAGCATGGCTTCGGACGGACACCCATCCATGCGGCTGGGGCCGACTTTCGCCATTTTGGGCCATCGTATTTCTAAACACAGAGTAAACCTCCAGAACCCTCTGTGATGCGATAGCGGGTGCCCCCCCCCCGCTACGACGGGTTGGGTTCTCATCCGGCTTAGCGCCCTCAGTGTATGGCTACCGCCGATGCCACGTGGAATGTTCCCGCCATCGATTGAACTCCATGAGAAAATATTTTTGAAAAATATTTTGCGAAGGTCGGACGCGAACCTAAGCTCCTTAACGAAATAGGCCTTAATTGAAATAGTTCAAATGCCGGAATCCAGGAACCTCGTGGACCAAAATGAAGAGCGTACGACTTGAAGTGAGTAATTTTTCTCTGGATTCACGTGACAAGCCCTCGGAGCTACCAGTGGAAGTACTCAGTTCCTCTTCCATCATCCCTCTTCCTCACATACAGAGATCGCGAATCATACTCAAAGACTTCATGTTACGTTCGTGATCTCTCGATCCTTCGAGATTATACCTGTTTTCACACGGGGCAGGCTCTTGGCATACTGGGCGTGACGGCCGTTTAGCCTTTGCGTTAAAATAGTGGAAAATTTTTGAATAAGTATAACTGCCGGAGATAACGACAATAAATAATGAGAGGATTTGAATTATTGCTTTTTCACGATACGATATATTTGCAACATTGGTAGTTAAGGCGGCTTTGGAATTTTATGACAAGTTCAAAGACGTCATGGTGAATTTTAGATGGTTCTAGGTGATAATGAAGGAGATGTTGGACGTGCTGGATTGGTGGTATCTGTGGAGATGCTGATGCCATTGAAGGGGGAATTTTTTGCCGGCTGGATGACAATTTCATAAATTTTTCATTGGTTCCGTCCAACTAATCTTTGCAAAGCATCCCGGGCCATGTGCTGTCAGGAAGTTGGAGGAGCACATCATCCTCATTTTGTGATAGAACCTGAGACCGTTTCTCCCCACAATTAGCTGCTGAGTCAGCAGCCAACTATTACCTTCTAATCGATGTATATTAAACAATCCCTCGATATAAAACTGAATTCTAAAAAATCAAAGGGGTTCGCTACATCGACCATCCGCCACATCGTTCAATATTGTCAAAGTCACCTTCGTAACACGAACTGCTCTCAATGTATCTCTATAACGATGAATACTATGCACCATTTGAAATATCGTCGGTAAATATTTGCGAGATCTGTAAGTGTTGGTAGTTAACCCTACTTGGAATTTTATGATAGGTTCAAAGACATCAAAACAGCTGATTCAAGATTGTTACAGGTGATAATGACCAACATATTGAACCTGCACCATTAGGGGACGTCCGAAGTGCTGTAACGAATGCCTGAGAATAGATTCGAGTGCTTAAAATACAGTTGTAGTGGAAAATACGAGAGGGGGGAGGAGGGGGGGGGGGTAAAAAGAAGGATAAGAGGGATCTTGTGGGGCAGAGGGCTCTTCTGCGGGTTCCCATCGCGATATATGTGTGAGAAGATAGCACTGCACACGTCCAGCGCTTTCTCCCACGCGGGCCGTGCAAAGCAATAGTACAGGGGGAGGGGGGGGGGGGGGCTCTGATATCGACGGCGCGCGAGCCGGTTCCGGCATCCGCTCGCGCGCCTTGGGCCAACATACGGCAAATCAATGTCTCTCAGCAAGAAAAAATATTGATCTACACAGGTAGAAGGCCCTGCTTGAGTCTACTTTACGAATTCCGCTGGGTGTTTGCTTTCGATTAGATTTAGAGAAATGCGATCAGTACTGATGGGAATATGCTTTTTGATGATGTCCAGGGACCGAACGCAGGTGAGGTCCGTGGGTTTCATTGTACATCATCGTGCATCCAATTTTATATAAATCGACACGGCTTTGGCCTTACAGTAAATTGTGGTGTAGTTATTTGGAAAACTCCAAAATGGATTCTACCTCCCCACCACCCGGAATCAGCGAAAATCATGAAACGTTTTTAACGTTGGTTAACATTTTTAACCCTCATTTGCATTGGAAAATTTGCTGAAATATTGGACTTTATTTTTCCTGTTGAATACGTCACGTCACCTGTATCGGATCATGTGCGGAGTATTTCTCCCCTATGGGATTTTTTTTTCTTTCCCGCAATGCAATTACCGTAATACATCGAACGGACAAGCACTGAGATAAATCGATACTGATTGAGCGACGTTTTGCGCGAGGGGAAAAATTCTGCTTCATCTGGCGCATTGTTGTAATAATTTTTATTGTTGGATGACCTATATATGATCGATTAATATGACTGATAGTGTGCGACGGGAAAATGTGAAAAGTGCAATTTATGAGGCTTGGAATGTCGAGAATTTATCATGTAGTTAGTGCTATCTCGTGACGTTAATATTGTTGGAACACTTAGTTGCTCCATTCTAATTTTTTTTTTTTTTTCAATTTTTGAAATCATGAATATTTTGAAAAAATTGGAAAACCCAAAAGTGGATAACATTTAGAAAAACTGAAAATATTTTCATTATACAAACAATTATTTTAGTGTGCGCTTCAAAAATGTTCGGAAAATGTTGAAAAGTTTTGGCAACAGAAAAATTTCGAAATTCGTCGAAAAAAAAGAACATAATTCAAAGCATATGTCACATCATGTCATAATGATTTAAGTATTTTCTCGGTTGTCGCAATGGAACGCACTCATGTACTGTATTTCTCGGTATAAAAATTCCCCATACGACTTCTTACCCAGCCCTTCATTTTCACGGAGTGATTTCTTCAGTAGACTCACCAGTGGACAGCATGAAAATAAGGGATTCCTTCCGTACGACTCATGCGTATTACAAAGCACAGCAAGTCCCGTACATGATGCACTTCAGTTCAATGTCATTTTACGGTATGTGCTTGTATATTTATATAGAAAAGACAGATGGAGACTCGCGAAAAATGTGAGATGGCTATTTTACGGGGAATCACTTACCCAGTACATGGATACTTTAACGGTTTTGTTGTAGATAAATATGGCGGGATTAGACTCACCTGAAACAAGCAAAAATTACAAATTATAATTGGGGATTATTAAAACATTAAATTGTAATGTGACATAAAATATAGCGGTAGTTCAGGAAATTTTCTAAAATATTTCAACAAAAAATTAAACTGTTATCTGATTATTGTTTTTTTCTTATTTTAAAATGTTGTTCAATTTGTGAACATTTTGTACTGATTAATAAATTAGTACAGGTATATTCATTTTTCAAATTTTTTTGAATAATACCTTAACTCGACAAGCCCATAAAATTGAGATTAAGCTGATAAAAAAACATCTTAAAATACACTGCCCTAAAAATAGATAACCCGTATTACCCCGTAAAGTGGCATTGGCTTGGAAATTAACAAGCAGCTAAAATCATCTCGATAAAATTAATTTTTTTCATTTCCAGTTTAAGCTGAACATTTATCTGTTTCATCCAATTTTTTCACATGTTACAACTTCACATACCGAGTATGTGCCCTTAAAAAATTAATGATTGAGTAACGAGGCTTAATCCATGTTTAAAACCCTACGATATCCCATTAACCAGATCCCTTTACCCTCGCTCCACAAATCCTGTCTTGAATCGTGTCCTCGGGATATGTAACACGCCTCAGTTTATTTTTTCCCCCCTACAAGTAACACCGGCCAATCTTGCAAGTACCCCTCACATACCCTCTTATTCGTATACAGGGTGTTGCAAAATTAAATATGCGTGATAGAGATATGACCTTTAACGATTCAAACCAATGGATAGCCGATAGAAATCGAAACGTTCGATTGTTTTGCAAAGAGGTGTTTTTTGTCGTAAAAAATTTTTTTTGATTTACATACCCACCCACCCAACCTGCATACACAGCCACCCACCCACCCACTTTCATCCATTGGCACACACACAGACCCACACTACCCATTTACACACAGCCTGCCACTCACCCCCCCCCCCACCCACCCGATCACCCATAGTCACCTACCTACCCAACTACACACAGACACACACACACACACACACCTATCCACCCACCCAATCACTCATACTTACTAACGTACCTGACCGTACACACACACACACACACAAAAGTGCAGTCAGCCGGGGCTTTGATGTTGTGGGTGGAGGCAAAGGTCCGGTTTCACATGATGAAATACGCGCCCCCCTCCCCCCCCCCCTCGTCTCATCGGGAATCTTATGTATAATCGTCGGCGGACTTGGATTCATACTTTTGGCGGAAAAATTTGTATGAAGGATGCAATTACCACGAAAAATGGAAACCGCAAAACCGACTTCCGAAATTTTTGGTAGTGTTCACTTTCCTGGTATCCGTTGCTCTTTGGCTGGAACACATTAATGGCGGATTTTCATGTGACAACAATTATTTACTAGTAGTTGCACGAAATAGTCATTCGTTAGCTATTACCAAATTCTTCGGGCGGCGCAACCTTGACCCCTCAACTGCGCCGTTAGATCGCCATCAATGGTCCATGCACTTGTTCTTATTGAAACTTCGCGATTAAGTAATAGTCACCTTAGCCTCTGGAATATCAATCAAATTCTTCCATATCTCTATGAACCATCCTGTACACACACACGTCAAGCGAATGAGAGCAAAGGGAGAAGGCAAAGGTACAAACGAAGAGTGGTAAGACATTTTCAACTTCTTCCCGTGGTGCACAGCCTACTCCATCGGTTAGAAGTTGCCCTAGGCCGGCCAATTCCGGTTCCCACGTTTACATTTCGTACATGCGCAATGCCGCGCGCACCCGACATCGGTGTATAGCGGTGGGTAGCTCGTTAACCGTATAACGGTAGGTCGCGCTGATGCTGCCCATGCCACCACCACTCCAATACGGACAGATTAGACAATACTAGAGATGGAAGACGGTCAATCTTACGTCATTTTACCGTCAGCATTGCGTGGATTGATCAACTGAACCAACATGACAACGGTCATAACCAGATCATCTAGGCTAACCTGCCCATCGGCTCCGAAGGTGGTTCTTTTTCTTTTAAACGTCGCTATATTTGGGCTCTCTACCTAAGTGCTAATCAGCGATGGAGGTCCTCGATGTGTTTGCAAACAGAGCACTTATAAATAAATTACATTGCTACTCGTATCAATCAGCGCGGCTTGGATTTGAACTCAGGACCTCTGCCGAATTCGCCGTTTTAACCAAACGGGTCAACGTAAGCCTCTTCGACGAAGGTGTCGTTCATGATAAGCTTCAGTCACCTGATTGGAAGGTTTGGTGCAGATGAGGACCTGGTATCAATCCGAAGAGGCTACAACCTCTTCGGATACCACTAAAGGTTGTCTTTGGAGCCCTTTCTATCAAACGAACAGCTTACTATTGATATGAAGTGATGCTCAGGGCAATCGTCGAGAAGCATTTTGAGAGAGGGTCTCCGGTAAGACATATCCGGGAATTCGTGTCCAAAAGTCATGGTGCACTTCCAGACCATCCAGAAGACTGTCCTATGCAGATCAAACGGAAAAAAAATCGAGCGAAGATGGTCTATACGTATCAAATAAAGATTAGAGGAATCTGGTGGTGCACTTAACCTGAATCTAATAGACGCAAATCAACTTTAGTATCTAAAAATTACCTGTTTTTTCCAAATGCGTCCATTAACCAGAAATTAATCCGAATATGTTGATAACATCCCACGTTACTATTATTTTAGAGTACCTTATCGACATTGATGTTGCACTTTTAGTGCTCTGTGGCGCTTCAAGCTGCGTAGAAGCTCAACCAATCCAGAATCCATTTGAAAGGGTCCATATCAAAAGATTACTCATCAAAGATGATAGCGAATTAGCAATCAAAGCGATTGCATGTGAGCACCTATCTTTATTATAGGAATAAGCTCGTACATATGGACATATATAGTAATACTGCTACCATTCAGCTGTATATGCGCAATGCAAAGTAGATTAGGTGAACGAAAATATTTTTACTCCTATTTAAAAATAAATTGAAATACTTTGGTTGGTGCAACCTTGACCCTTCAACAGAGCCCTAGCTATCAATGGACGATTCGATTGTGCTTATTTCAATTCGTCTAATTTTCTCCGTCATCAGGCGAATACCGAGCCACTCCAATATCAATCGAATCCTCCTATCTGTTTAGAGAAGCTACTTTTTTCCGTGGATGAAGGATAATAACCGCCGCCCATCAAATGCCATATGTTCTCACCCATCTGTACTTACAATGTAACGTACATCTATCAATGTAACGTTTGTCTGGTGAGCTAGTGACGAGGAACGACAGGAGCAAGTGCGCCATGGGTATATCAAGATACACATACACTATATCTATATACAAGATGAGCGTGCGAGAGCATCAGGTACGATCATCTTGAATAGGGAGCAATCAGATATCATTAGGCTTTTTATGAAGCTATTTCACCCCCCGGACTAGATATATACCTCAAGGCCGATCCAAGCCATTCCCACGCTTCGCTCTACACTAAACTATTTTCAATTATATTTTTTGAGAATTATGATGGCTGATGTGTAGCTATTATTTCACAGGTATGTTATTTTAGTTTCTATCATCAATTAGGTGGATACATAGTTCAAAGAACTATTTCTTGGTCATTTTCATTAGTGTAGGGATGGGCAATTAATTTGAAACAGTTGGGGCTAATTTCTTTTGCAATCAGAGGTTATTGATGTAAACGATGTTACTTGGCTTGAAGATCATTCATTAGCCAATATTATTAATAGGCCAGTGACATATATATATATATATATATATGTGTGTGTGTGTGTGTGTGTGTGTATGTGTCACACTGAGCGTTTTCATCTAACATACAGACTATTAGGAATTTAATAAACAGGATGTGCAACACACACACACACACACACACATACACATACAAAACCCTTAGCAAAAACATGTCAGACTGATGTCACCAAACTATAATTTTTGCCAGTCTGTAGATCAATAGAGGCATCTCCGCGAATGGCTTATTCTCATTTTTCTTTCAACTGATTCCCTTGGACCAATGATTAGCAGGTGCTCCTAGAGTCATCTGGAATACTTCTCATCCTACCTCTATTGCTTTATTCTCGTACCTAAGACCAGCAGCATCACCACTTGCAATCCCCTTGGTTAATCTCGCGTCAGGCGTGACGTTATTACTCATTATAATGACAGAGCCAGTCATTGCACGGGTGGATCGAGCAAGATTTTCCCTCGAATAGCCATTCCCTCATTCCGCAGTGCGTAACTAGTACCAATAGTCAGGTTATTCTACGATTCAACGACCTTCAGCGACCTTCAGTGTTGAGAATAAATAAAAAAAAAAAAATTAACCCTTCTCAGCTGGCGCTATACCTCCGAACGTGTCCACTGCTCTGGTGAGCGGATCGCCGCCCACGTTGAGCGCACTGATGAAACGTTTAACACATATTGTACTTTTTGTATTGGCTCAATAATGCAAACCAATTGACATTAAAATACTAACTCTTATCGGATCAATTAAATCTCACGCTCATTTTTTTTTTCACATCGACGCATTCAATTAATTAAATACACGAGATTGCTTTCATTGGGTGTACCGTGCGCATGATCAATCAGATGAATTTATTATGATACGTGATAAATAAGGGATTAGATTATGAATCAAGATAACGTCGCCACAGAATTTTCCGCACATTCGTAAGTCACACATTGTTACTTTCAATTTTTCTTACTTTTATCAGCGCTTTATTGTGGGAAGAGTGAGATATGCTTTATCTGCGGGTTATTGGCTTAATTGAATAGTTATAACAACCGTAATAATCGTGATTCATGCATAGGCAGAAATTTGATACAATTTACGTGACTTTTCCATAATTATCGAAGAAAGTTGGCCATCGATATATACCTGTTTATATATACGAGTATATACGGTTCGAGTATGCACGAGCGTAATACTTATTTATAAACAAAAAATATTGATATATATTGAGATATATTAAAATAGATTGGAATATATTGGAATATATTGAAATATATTGAAATATATTGGAATATATTAAAATAGATTAAAATATATTGAAATATATTGAAATATATTGAAATATATTGAAATATATTGAAATATATTGAAATATATTGAAATATATTGAAATGTATTGAAATATGTTGAAATATATTGAAATATATTGAAATATATTGAAATATATTGAAATATATTGAAATATATTGAAATATATTGAAATATATTGAAATATATTTCAATATACTAAAATAGATTGAAATATATTGCAATATATTGAAATATATTGAAATATTTTGAAATATATTGCACTATATTGAAATATATTGAAATATATTGAAATATATTGAAATATATTGAAACATATTGAAATATATTGAAATATACTAAAATATATTGAAATATATTGACATATATTGGAATATATTGACATATATTGGAATATACTGAAATATATTGAAACTGTGATTCAATTTCAAACCGAGATATGGGTCTGATTGCATATAGGAGATTTAGACTTTAGGATCGAGAACCTTTCGCACGCGCATTTCCTTTTTCCACCGCGCTGACTGGTGTCGCGTCGGGTTCGGTCTTACGTCTTGCCATAATCTCGATATATATCGATATTTTCTTCGGTCTCACCTCCGGTTTATATAGAGAATAGCGCGTTGCCGTTCCTCGTATGTTTTCTAGTGCGATTTCGATTGTGTCATCGAAAATCGATATTTTTTCTTCGAGTTTTCGAATTCGATAATTGATCTATTTTCCTGGTCGAAGCTCTCAATTATTTATATAGATATAAGGACCAGTTCCTTATCTATTTTCGAGTGTATTGCAATATATTGGGAAGATATGTGAAAATAAATTAGGACACAATGGTCCTCTCTGAAGATTGGTCCACGATTATAGACATAATTTCATCTTTTTCTTTTATTCGAATGGAATTTTTTTATTCATTCTACGGTAATAAAAGAATCTTTTAGACGGTGAAATCATTGGCATTCTTGAGGCTCAATTAATTTTTTTTTTGTGGTACTCCGGACCGTATTATGAACGCCTAACCACTTTATCGTTATTAAATCATAAAAAGTGCGGGATGGACAAAAAATACATAACGGTGTAACAGAATAATTCACAGAAGTTAAATATATATCTGACACCTTGGGAATGTAACAATCAGCCTCGAAACAATGGGTGATTCGCTAATTTACGGATTGTGCCCTGGGAACGAGAATCAAATAGTTGTGGTTTAGTTGCTAAGACCATTTCTAACGAGGTTTGCTCGATGATATGATCAGGAAATGTGCGCAGGTATTTGGAAGTCCTCAAAATTTCTGTTAAGTGATTTGGCACATTTGTTGAAATATAAAAATTATGAAAAATTGGAAGATCCCGAAAAAAAAGAGATTTAGAAGATTTTTAAACCCAAAAAAATTCCAAGAATGGAGGTTGAAGTGGGTGCAAAAGTTCGAAAATTTTTTCAATTTTTTTCGAAACTTTGGAAACTTTGGAAATCGCAGAATTCGCAAAACTCGAAGGATTCTAACAATTGTACCTGAGATGTGATAATCAGCCTCAAGACAATGGGTGATTTGCTAATTTACGGATTCTTCCTTGGGAACGTGAATTAGAGTTGTAGTGAAGTTGCTTAGACAGCTTCTAACGAGGTTCTTTTACAATATAATAAGGAAATATAAGGTATTTAGAAGTTTCGCAAATCATTCTTTCTCTTCAGTTTTTCACCTTCCGATATTCGGGTGTGTATGTATAATAAAATGCATCCTCACATCGGGGGCTCATTGATTCAATCCGATGATGGTTATACCTACATCCCGCGTATTGAAATTTTTTGGCGGTCTCAAAAAGTAAGACAAACAGTGGTATATTCAACCTTAATGACGTGTTCTTAACGACGTGCAGAAAGGGGCCAGTGTCTGTGGTCGCTGTAGGCTCGCTAAATCCAGTCACCAGTACTAGAAGTTTCTTGAGACTCGCCGTTGGGCACAAACACCATGGACCCATCGTTTCCCACGAGTTTAGACCGCTCGTGGCCACGATCTCTTAATCGTTGTTACAGTGTCCGTGACGCGCATGGCTTTGCAAAATCGGGTCAACCTAGGCTCAAATAATTCGGCGATTTTCAGAATTCCCCTTTCCCCTCAATTTCTAGGTGAATTTGAGGACGAATTGAGAAATGGACCGATTATGGAGTGTGAGATTCACGGGTCGAATCAACAACTTGCCGATTACGAATGGCATCGTATGATGATGGAATAATGTCGTTCATATTATTTTTGTAATCGATCAATTGACCAATGAGAGGACATACACTCCTACTCGCTTACCCACTCACCCACTCACTCACACACCCACTTGCCGACCCACTCACACACCCACCTATTAACGCACCCAGCCACTCATTCACACACAGATATACCTAGTCACCCACCCACCCACTCACACACCCACCCACCCACTCACACACCCACCCACTCACACACCCACCCACCCACTTACCCATCCACTCACACACCCACCCATCCACTCACACACCCACCCACCCATCCACCCACCCACCCACCCATCCACTCACACACCCACCCACCCGTTCACACAGCCACTCACTCACTCAAACACCCACCCACTGAAACACCCACCCACACACACCCACTCATATACTCACATACTCACACGACCACCCACCCATTCCTCACACACGCACCCACCTACCCACTCACACACCTACACGTGTTGAAACCTGCCATGGATGCATCAAAAACTTCAATTTTCCACCAGTAGACCATCTGGTTATGATCCCTGTCATGTTTTGGTATTTCATCAATTGGCGCAATGCTGACTGTAAAATGACGTAAAATTGACCGTCTTGGATCTCTAAAGGGGATTGGCCAACGGATTTAGCGATGCAAAACGCAGTGACGATATTGGCTAGGGGGGGGAAAGCATGAGCAAGTGATCGCGGGTTGTGGATTGGCTGTGCCTGGGATCGACTCGTCCGCCTATGCAACTCTTTTTGCCGATCACTTTGCGATCAATGTTTGAGCTAGTGCGCCCCCTCTCCTAGGAGGAGCCTGATCAAGTAGGTCATCCTACTATCTCACCACAATTCTACAGTGGGGCCTTAAACACACTGCACAGAAATCGCGCGGTTAATAGCCGGGCTTGGCATTAGGTGGGGACCTGGCCGCCTGGGATTGGCTGCTTTCCGCATCACCTCCTGTTCAAGCCGGTCTTAAGGGGTCACCTCCGTAGGACTTGAAAGTCATATTCAAAAGCAAAACTAAAAGTGGTAGTAAATCAATATGATCCATGGGGTCCATACAAAAAATTCCACTTGTAATCCCTAAGACTAATTTCTCTTCTGTTTTTCCTTAAAACGTTAATTACCTCCTCACCAAGTAGCTTTAATGAAAAATATCGTTGATTATTTTTTGTAGAGAAATTAATTTCTGACAAAAAAGGTGGTTAGGGAAATTCGGCTGTACCCAACCGTTTTCAAGATAGAACTCAAGTTTCAAGGAGGACCTGGATCTGATTGACGTATAGGCCGAATCGATTAGTTTGTTCTCAATGAGAAAACCTACCAGGAAAAATTGTATGGGAAATTTGTAGGTTCAAGAGAGGGAGACCATTTCTTCCCTTTCCTCGTAATTGAAAAAAAATTCGGATGGACCTATTGCATTGCGCCTCTTCTCAAGGACCACTATTTCATTAAAATTAATTTGTTCAACAAGCGCACAGACTATGAACCGTCGTTGCGCTATCTCAATTCCCAGCCTCCCCAGAGATGATTTCTGCAAATCATCGGGCCTTAATGCCGTCCTGTGTGGTCGCCGTGGATCGGTGGAGAACGTGTCACAATTAGTGGGCGCTCCTTCCATTGAGTGCGCAAACCATAAAATTTTCACAAATTTCAAAACAAGATTTGTTCAGCTCTAAATTCCAAAAATGTTAAATTTTTTCAAACTCCCGCAAAATTTATGAAATTCCTGCAAATTTGAGCTGATCCAGTTTCCTTATGCTTGTTCAATTTCTGATTGTTCAATGCACTCGATCAAATGAAACATCTTCCCCAAGGGCAGAAACTATGGATGCTCATTGCGCTATCTTAATTCCCAGCCTCCCTAGAGATGATTTCTGCAAATCATCGGGTCTTAATGCCGTCCTGTGTGGTCGCACGTAGTGGACCAGTGGAGAACGTGTCAAAGATTAGCCGGTGATTCGTACACAAAGTGTAAAGAGCATTGGCCGTGTGATCATCAGATATCAGATCTCAATTTTTCATTCACTCTCACTATACACGTGCGCTTGAAGCCGGGGTAACTGATACAGACTGCTGGGCTCTTCAATTTCGCGCGGGGGTTTGAACTTATCCGAGTTGAATTTCGCCCGGGTATTCCCCCGCGCGCGGAACCGGTTGAGCGTGGCTAATCGTGTTATCTCAAAGTTAACCCCCCCGTGACCGAAGATACCGGCGCAGATAAGCTATGCGCGAATAACCGTATATCCCTCCACGGGGACAATATTGTAAGCACATGTTTGCTGGGGATCTAGGCGGCAAAAAAAAAACGGCGGAGGGAAATAAATGACGCGAGGACGCGACTATTAATCACGTGTGAGACAGGTTAATCAGTTGCATTTCATGAACCAACAAACAACGTAGTTTCCACAAATTTGCGGAAATTTTTCTCGGAATTTTTCCAAATTTTTTCGCAATTTACTAAAGCCTTAGAAAATTTTGCATAACTCTCTTGGCATTTTCACTTTTTTAAAAATGTCGGTTTTTACGGAATTTTGCAGTGTCCTTCCAAAAGCATTCTTTCGCTTAGGATTTCCATTTGACTATCAGTGGAGGCGTTAAATTCTGCACTTACCCATAAACGTTAGACACGAAATTATGAGAAATCGGTTTTCACTCACCTGAAACAGAAAAATGAAAAAACATTGTCAAAATTTGTTTTATTTATTTGAGATTGTTTATTGATCAGAAGTTATGTGTCAAGTACCGAAAAAAAATTCATCCCCATCCCCATTTTCATCCCTCACCCCCATCCCCATCCCCATCCCTCACCCCAGTCCCCACCCCCACCCTAACCCCCACCCCCACCCTAACCCCCATCCCCACCCTAACCCCCATCCCCATCCCCATCCCCATCCCCATCCCCATCCCCATCCCCATCCCCATCCCCATCCCCATCCCCATCTCCATCCCCATCCCCATCCCCATCCCCATCCCCATTCCCATCCAATAGAATGTCCCCCGAGAAAAAAAAATACAAACATCCAGAAAAGTGAGAATTTCTACATTGTTTATTTTCAGCATTAGTAGGTACATTCACACGTATCGGGAAAGGGGGAAAAAATAGATATTCTGAAAAAAATCTTCACCATAATATAATAAAATTAATTCTACAAAATTCAGGAGATCTCCACAAAATTTTGGAAAATTCCAGTCGAATGGAAATTCATACTATAAAAAATTGAGAATAGCGGAAACTTTAAGCCTACTCGGCACTTCACGAGCGCATCATTCACGATTATTTATAATCATTCCAAGTAGTAAGCCCGTGTTTGAAAAAAAAAAATCCTTAGTAACAGTCTGTCCAAGGCTATTTAGGCTCGTTAACCAGTAGCTATGTCTTGTATATGGGTATTATACGACCACGCCCGATGATTTATTGGCTGTAGTGTCCCCTAGCGCTTTAATCACGTCACAACTGCTGCAACCGCGCAAGAACGTAAACGTGGGGCTGTTTTTTTATCTCATCCTCTCTCTTTTTTTTTTCCTAGAACATAACTTTCATTATGCTGTACGGAGACTATTCATCACTCATTATTCATTATCTTCAGCCATTAATTAAGATGATTTTTTTTTCATTTTTCAGTTTGCCGATAGGGGAAATCATTGTTTTGACGCGAAGGAGAAAAATGCATTTTTCATGGGCCCTTGAGAAGTCCAAATTCTGATTTTTTTTTCTTTGATGGGGCTCTAAATTACATAGAGGAAATGTATCATTCCATATTCCATATTTATTCCGAATCGTGCCATTTGAAAGGTAATAAATTTTGGCGGCGGAGCGCTCATCATGCGAGCGATAATGTTAAGTGGAGAGACGAGCTTACTGGGGGAAGTTTGAGACAATTTTTGGTGTGTGTGTGTGTGTGTGTGTAACGTAGATAGGATTCATTATTTTTTCTAATTTCCAAAATTTTGGAGGTTCATGAAATTTTTGGAATTTTATTTATTTTTTTATTTTTTCATTTTGGAAATTTGTGACATTTTTAAAAATTTTAATTACGACGCAATCGCCGAAGAATGTAAACGTGGGGTTTTTATCTCATCCTCGCTGCTTGTTCTTAGAACTAAACTTTCGTTATGCGTACGGACACTATTCATGTCTCATCATTCATTATCCTCAGCTATTAATTACAATCAAATGATAAGTCCACCTACATAAGTCAAGCCCCGGCATACCGAAATCATGAATTGTGAATAATTCAAACATCAATTCTGATTGTCAAAAACATGATAGATTGTCACAATTATTCGCCATTTCTGAATTCTCCAAATTTTTGATACTGCAAAATTTCTTGGAGCATCGGATTTCGGAGTCCACGCGCTTCCGCGCGCGCCAGGTTCGAATCTTCCAGTACTGTAAGGCGCCATAAGTTAGGAAAACTCTGTACATCGCTCATCGTTATTGCAAAATCAGAGTTACATCGCGCAGCGTGTCATTTGTAATTTTCGTCTCTTTTTTTTTCCTCATATTCTTTCAATCTCTTCTTGTACTCATTTATCACCGGCCGGAAATGAGTCGTTTGGGGAAAAATCATTTATCAAACTCTCCAATGGACCGTTAACGCAACTTTTTATGTTCATCTTGGACTACTGAAATGAAATTAACATTAGTAATTTTTCAATCAAAACAGTTCCACATGCAATGGCCGACACGGAAGAATTAGATAATTTTTTTATTGAGGAAATATCATGAGGTGATGTGTGGAAAATTAAAGGGAAAAGTACCGTATCGCGGCGGCAAATGAACATTAATGAGATGGATTTCAGAATTTTTTCATTTTTATTTTTAATTCAAACAAGTAAAAAAAAAAAAAAAAAAAAAAAAGTAAAAAAATTTTTTTTTTTTAAATCGGAGGATTTGAAAATTTTTGGAAATATTTTGGAAAATTTGTTCCTGGACAGTTTCCATAAATCTGTGGTGTGTTCGCACATAACTTGTGTACTGTATATTATATGCTCTATATCGCGAGAGTCTGCTGCAAGAACCGAATGGGATATATACATATATATGTATATATAGATATATGATGTCGGTGTAGGAAACAGCTCCCGGCTGACAGGTGCACTCATAAGAAAGTTTGATTAATAACCGAATAATAATACGCCCTTGGACCAAGTGAATTGTTTGTTGGTCCTTGCGTCTTCCAGTCACTCCCTCGATCATTACAGTATTCGGTAGTTGGCGTTTTTTCGCGAGTTTTTTCATCCCATTCACTTATCGCGTTTCGGCAGGCATCCACCGATGTGTGTTAGTTTCGGGAATTTTTTCTGGTGGTGTCGAGATTAAGAACAGGCAGAGCTCTTTGTATATAAGTATATAGGTCTAGGTGAAAAAAGGACGCTGAAATAAGATGCAAAAAATAATCTGAAATAATAATGTGAAAAAATATTTGTTCGTGATTTGTGAAATGTTTTTTTTATCCGATGTTTTTTAATCGTAGAAATGGCAAAATTTGAAAAATTTGAAAAATTTGAAAAATTTGAAAAATTTGAAAAATTTGAAAAATTTGAAAAATTCGAAAAATTTGAAAAATTTGAAAAATTTGAAAAATTTGAAAAATTTGAAAAATTTGAAAAATTTGAAAAATTTGAAAAATTTGAAAAATTTGAAAAATTTGAAAAATTTGAAAAATTTGAAAAATTTGAAAAATTTGAAAAATTTGAAAAATTTGAAAAATTTGAAAAATTTGAAAAATTTGAAAAATTTGAAAAGTTTGAAAAGTTTGAAAAATTTGAAAAATTTGAAAAGTTTGAAAAATTTGAAAAATATGAATATTTGAAAAATTTGGAAAATTTGGAAAATTTGGAAAATTTGTAAAATTTGGAAAATTTGGGAAATTTGAAAAATTTGAAAAATTCGGAAAATTTGAAAATTTTTAAAACTTAAAATCATGGGAATTTCATTTTCATAAATGTTAAAAATGTTTTTTTTCATTGAATCAATCAATTTATTCCATTATTTTCACCATTCATTAATGATTAATTGAATCAACACGAATTGCTCAATTCCAGACTTTTTTATCCGTACACTTACTTCTGTAACTCGCGATTTGATCTTCGCGAACGGAATGATTGGAAAAAAAAATTGCGAAAAATTGAAGGTGAGTATTCCACTTCGAGAGAAATATAAATTCATATAATCTCGGCACGTACGCCCCATGGAGGAATTCTAATAACAATTTGTGCATCAAACACTGACAGCAAAATATCTGAGCGATAATGTTGCAATCAAGTTATTCAACTTCTTGCCAGCTCGAGATATGTTCTGTCAATGCATGAACGAAATAAACATGAGTTTTGGTCCTGGGGTGAGGATTTGTGACACGATTGACGAGTTGTATGTGCTTAACGGCGAAGTCAGTCAGGTTGTTTAAAAAATTGGCGAATCTTGAAAATTTTAGAAATTTACAAAATTTTGGACATTTCAAAAATTTGAAAACTAAGTTTTTGAAATTTTTAAAAACTATGAAAATATTGAAAAATCTGTAGCATTTGGGAAATTGCAAAGAAAATTTCCAAAAGTTAAGAAAAAAATTCTGCAAAACTCTTTTCGAAATTTTTTCAAAAAATCTCAAATTTCAATAATTTTGAAGATTTTTGAAATTAAAAAAATTACAGAAATTTGGAAAAGACAAAAGTAAAAAATAAGAATTCCAGAAGTGCCTCTTTTATCTTCTGAGAGGATTATGGGACGTGGGAATCACATCGTCAAATAATTGTCAATCTTCTTCTCTTCAGTCAAGTGCCATACTAAGATTATCTGATCCTCAGCGGGGAGTCCAATTATGCATTGATCTTAGAGGCATTCCAAAATATTACCAATGAAATTCTTATGATTCCGTTTGTCAAGTGCCGTTTAACCATGTCGCATGAGCATATAATCGTAAAGGGGACGCGCATCACCTGTACCATTACTTAAATATTAATAATTAAATGTTTGACACATTTATAGTGTTGTAGTAATTTGTGGAATTTAGGGTTTAGATACTAGCCAATAGTAATAAATAAGTTTTTTCATTTGAATTTATGGTTATGACCTCGAAAATGAAAAATCTTGTATCGAAGGTATCATTTTTATTGACGTTCGGCAGCATCTTGATATATTTCAAGCAAGGATTTTCTATGCATGGCTATGTATGCATGAGTGGGTGGGTGGGTGGGTGTGTGTATGAGTGTGTGAGAGGGTGAGTGACTGGGTGGTTGTGGGAGAGGGTGGGTGGGTGGCTGTGTGAGAGGGTGGGTGGGTGGCTGTGTGAGAGGGTGGGTGGCTGTATGAGAGGGTGGGTGGCTGGGTGGGTGCGTGGGAGGGTGGGTGGGTGTGTGAGTGGATGGGTGGGTGGCTGTATGAGAGGGTGGGTGGTTGAATGGGTGTGTGTGCAGGTGGGTGGGTGTATGAGTGTGTGAGAGGGTAGGTAACTGGGTGGTTGTGGGAGAGGGTGGATGGGTGTGTGAGAGGGTGGGTGGATGGGTGGCTGTGTGGATGTATGAATGTTTGGATGGATGGGTCTGTAGGTAGGTGCAACACTGTATGTGCACAGAGTAGAATTTCCACGGAACATTCTAGTAAGAATATCGAAGAGCTCCCACACACACACACACACACACACACATCCGCATACATATTATTGAAAATATCTCGTGAAGTGAAAAATGATTTGAGATCGCAAACTCGACATTTTTCCACCTTTTAATATTTTCAACTCTCATTGTTCTTTACTAACATCAGGAATAAACATATATCTCATATTCTTTGATATTATAAAGCGAGGGGGCATACAGGACCATAGTGCCGGCTTCCTTGCCGAGATGCAAATGCAATGTACGTGCGCATGGAGAGTAGCGTTTGTCGGCTGCCACAATAAAGCCCATTGAATTTATATTCAGGAATGAAGGAAAGTAGAAACTGATGACCAAGATAGTCCCAAGGGTGAGAT
The DNA here is from genome assembly GCA_026005395.1 of Asobara japonica. Classification (NCBI taxonomy): domain Eukaryota; kingdom Metazoa; phylum Arthropoda; class Insecta; order Hymenoptera; family Braconidae; genus Asobara; species Asobara japonica. The sequence continues at coordinate 1,455,937 of BQMI01000280.1, forward strand.
TAAATCTCGGTTTATCAAATTCTACATAAAATGCTTTATGACATGTCGTTGTAAAAGCATTCGGTCCGGTCTTAGATAAACGTCGCGTCTTTTTACTAGCATATTTGATGTGAAAAAGTCATACGACAAATTTTCGTACGACAAATTCCTGAAATGTTCTTATCAATCCATCACCTCAAATAGTCCCGGCTCATTCACCATTGTATCATGGAAATGAAATCACTGTCCCCGTTGCAATGGACCACACTGGTCCTCCATGAAAGCCGAATGGCAATTGTAAACATGACGACGAGTGACGTGAGTGCAACTAAATCCAACCGATCGATTATTAGTTGCGATTTGCGAGTGCACTGCGATACAAATCGCTTGTACTGTCGACTTGGCGTTGTTAGCTATCGCATACTAAGCAACATGTGCACCTATCAGGAGACTTTGCACATAAGAAACTGAAAGAGTCGAACAACTCCCATAGGATTTCCATAATATCACTGCAACTGGACAGACAGCAAGTAGCAGAGCGCATAGTTAGTGGCGCACTGGGTTTAACATTTGACGCTACTGGAATACGAAATTTCCGAGAAAGATGGGAGGGCGGGGGGTGGGAAGGGGGGGGGGGGAGGGAGCCTGGTGGATGGCGTTCGTTATTCGCGGCACCGCGGAACTAGTGGACAAGCATTGTTAGGAAATTTCCTAATTTTCCAATTAGGCAAAAATTAGATGTGGTAATGGTGTGGGCAATTTCAACGGAATGATATTTCTTGGTACGAGGCGGGAAAAAAATGGGTGGGAATATTCTTCGGTAGAGCATTTGACGGTTGGACGTGTTTCGCGGAATCGGTGGAGAAGAGTCTTTCAACTTGCAAATTTTGATTTAATGGAGCAATCGTATAATAAGGGGAATTTTTATCCAAAATTCTGATGAGTAATTGAGGGGGGGGGGGTTTACAATTGCCCGAAATTTGGTTAAAAATAGTCTTAAATTTTCGGGATATGAACCTCCTTGGTCGGGAAATTGGTAAAAAAAATTTCGCTAAAGTGATGCAATGCTGTCTCTAAAATGACGTAAAATCTGCGTTTTTGCATCTCTAGCCGTAGGCTATAAGTTACTTTAAGAGTGGATTGTGTAAAGAGTCTATTCGAGTAATACGAGAAAGGAGGAGTTCAATCGAGTGACATCGAGGAAGTCACGCTTCGCGCTCGAGATTGGACCGCTAATAAATTGAGGGGAGAATGTCTTGGCTCACCTGTGTGTATATATGAGTGTATGTGTATTAATGTGAGGATGTGTGTAGGTGTGTGTATTTATAAGACCATACTCATATTAGATCACTAGAAGAGACACCTTTACATTGATTCAACGGGCTGTGTGGTGGTGATATATAGTGATGGTACAGGCTTGGTTTGTGCCTCAGTTCCTGGATCACCTGTGTTGTACCGTTTCACCTGGCTAGGCCACTCCCGGTACTCAGTTGCAACGATACCCACCTCCGCGACATATGCCGCCTTTTCACTCCCGGCTTTATTATCAAAGTTCACGTCGAGGACGCTCATGCCTGCGCACGCCCGAATATTAACATATTACCTATAGGTCACGTTGCTACGATTCTCTATTTGTGGATGTAAGTTGGAGACTCTGTCTGTGTGTGTGTGTGTGGATAGGTGGGTCTGAGGCTGAGTGGGCGGGTGGGTGTATGGGTGGGTGGGTGGGTGTATGGGTGGGTCGGTGTATGGTTGGGTGGGTGTATGGGTGGGTGGGTGTATGGGTGGGTCGGTGTATGGAGGGGTGGGTGTATGGGTGGGTGGGTGGGTGGGTGTATGGAGGGGTGGGTGTATGGGTGGGCGGGTGAATGTATGGGTGGGTGGGTGTATGGGCGGGTGGATGTGTGTGTGAGTGGGTGGGCGTGTGGATGCCTGTGTGTGTGTGTGTGTGTGTGTGTGCTAGCCATTTGTGTGTGTGTGTACATATGTTTCATGTAAATATGATGTACGTATTTGCAAGAATTTTCAAGCGTAGCATTTCTGTTACATGTATGAAACTGTAAATTTTTAAATATTGAAATCTTTCAAAACTGTTCACTGAAAAAAAAATGCAAATTCAATAAAATATGGAAAATTTTCAAATAATTCAAAATACAATGGCCCGAAGGAAAGGAGAAATGCTTTTGATGTGCAATCCCGGTAACGCGCCTGCAGCGAAAATGTCTGGGGGTCTAAATGTCGAAGGCATCGGAGAGCGATGAAATGAGCGGGGCCTCATGACCCCCCCTTGTCCCCCCCCCCCTCCCCATTGCCGCATAATCCCGGCATTGCACCTCTCTCTTATATTCTGGCACACTTCGTGCACACTTGGGGCACACGTACGAGTCGCGGCATCGCGCACGAGCTCGCGCAAAATTTACGGCACGCGAGCACACAAACATGAGCCAAGATGCGATGGGGCCCGAAACTCTGGCCTGACTATTTGCGCAACCCGGAGATATCTGCACCATGTGCTGCACCCATTTCACTGCATATCAGGGCAATCGGATCATTTTCCTGGATGCCACACACCCGAAGAAACTCGCGCCTCGCGCTCGGGATTTTCATTTGCCGAACTTATGGTGCTCCATCAACGACCTATCACAAAATAGTCCGATAATTCCGAAGCGCTCGTGGAATTTCTACCAAATACAACAGAACTGCCCAGTCAATGCTAAAGATTCCACAGGACGAAGCAGTAAAAAAGCTACAGGAAAAAAAATTTAAGAAAAAAATGTCGCCGAAAAAAATGGTCCACTTCCTATTTTGCATGAAAAAATATGAATCCGAATTCGGTAAATTCATCTCGTCAACCCGTAAAATAAATCTTTCAATAAATTTCAAAACCACTTTGTGAAAAATTATTCTCAACCCAATAACAATTTTCCGCAAATTTTGAAAATAAATTTGACAGTATTTCCAATCAAGCTAATTTCCCGCAATGCAGTGGAGACGCTTTAAGTCGGATAGTCTGCTCTGGAATTTTATGAACCCAGGGCACGAGCTCCACCCGCAATGCGGAATGCGCCTGTATCGTGGTAAATCGACAATAGCAAAAATAAAAATTTCCACCCTAGTATAACAAAAAAATGGGTAATTAAGGCTGGCCCAGAGGAAAAGATGAAAATTGGGCCACAATTTATATTGAGTGTTGGGACATAATCATCGTCAATAATCATATTATAATCTCCATTGTGAGAACTGATGTAATCGAAATGGCAATTGGGACGTCATCCCCATGGTGGTGTAATATTATCCCGATTGAAAATTGGGCCACCATTATATCTAACAATTAGAACATTGGTACTGTGTCAAGTTGAAATTGAGGTGCTATACCATCCCAACTGGAAATTGTGGTATAGTCGAGAGTGAGAATTCAGATTAATGTCCCAACTGTTTGGGACACTGTTCCGACTGATTTGAATCATTATCTCAACTGATTTGGGACATTGTCCCAACTGTTCGAGACATCGCCCCACCTGATTAGGACACTGTCCCAACTGATTTAGGCCATTGTCGCAGCTGATTGGGACACTGACCCAATTGATTGGAACACTGCCCCAATTGATTGGGATACTGTCCCAATTGATCGGGATGCTGTCCCAATTGACTGGGACACTGCCTCAATTAATTGGGACACTGTCCCAATTAATTGGGGTACTGTCCAAATTGATTGGGGCACTGTCCCAATTGATTGTGACACTGTCCCAATTGATTGTGATACTGTCCCAATTGATTGTGACACTGTCCCAATTGATTGTGACACTGTCCCAATTGATTGTGGCACTGACCCAATTGATTGGAACACGGTCCAAATTGATTGGAACACGGTCCAAATTGATTGGAACACTGTCCCAATTGATTGGGACACTGCCCCGATTGATTGGGACACTGTCCCAATTGATTGGGGCACTGTCCCAACTGACTGAGGCACTGTCCCAACTGATTTTGATCATTGTCCCAACTGATTTAGGTAATTGTCCCAACTTATTTGGAACATCGTCACAACTGATTGGGACAATGTCCCAAAATTCGAACAGTCCCATTATTAAAACCTATGGGCAGTGTCTTCAGTTTTCTTATTAGAAAACACATACTGATAAACAAAACACCGATATGTAACGTTGAGATACAGAACAATTCATCTTGTTTAAGAACATGATTACATCCTTAATTCACTGTGAAAAATCGGACAATCCGAAGGTTTTCATTGTTTTGAATTTTTACCTTTCAAGTAACAACTGAACTATGTGTTTAGGACGAAGGTCGGGCAGAGCATCTTGGGTGTAGGTGGATGCTGCAATGAGTTGTGCTTCATTGTCGGGGCGGCATAGCATTAGAATACATTAGATGAAAATAGCACACACGATGGATGGAACCAAAAAAAAAAACAAAGTCACCGCAAGATCCCAGGAATGATTGAACAATGCTATTGCTATCGCTATTGCTATTTGGTATCGAATACCGTTGCACTGTGCACGTCATACCAAATGCTTTTCAATACTAAGAAGAGGCGTGAGCAGATGATCGCGATGGTCGATTGAGCGTTTAGCTAATGGCTCATTATGTTTGCAAGGATTTTCATATGACGTGGGCCTATTAATTACGGGCATCAGTAGAATGATATCGTAAGCGGTATTTTCACTGATATTGTCCAAATTTCCGCAGCATCCAATCCATCCGCGACAAAATATAATCTCTTTTTTAATCATCCATGTCTGCTGCATTGCGAGGTAAAAGGTATAAACACTGTCGCATACTGCTTGTTCACCAAACGCAAATGTAATTTTTATCAAATTTTTTTCCACTGTGTACCTGAACCTATATGCACACGTATATAAGTAAAAATCGTGAGCAACCGTTGTTGGCAGGCGCGAACGTATCGGGACTCCCACGTTCCCGCAGCGAGTGGTTATCCTCTGCGCGGGGGGAAAAAAAACTGGCAAAATAAATAGCCGCGGTTAGTCCTGGGAGCGAGATTACGCTAAGATCGTGAGGCTGCACGCGAGCCAGCATCACCGTTGGATCCACGACGAATCCATATACTACACGGGGGAAAAAAGTAATGCCCGATTTGGGGGATATTGCACGGTGCAATTTGGGGATCTAAATATCCCCCAATTTTGGCATATGTGGATGCCTGGTTCGGGGATGTAAATGTCGGTGGTTCACATATCTCCAGATCGGGGATACTGGATTTGGGGATAAAATATTCCCGGTTCGGGGATACAAGATCCGAGATTCGGCGACAAAATATCCCCGAGCCGGGGATAAAATGTCCCGGTTCACGTATCCACAGATCGTGGATACTAGAGTTGGGGATAAGATATCGCTGATTTGGGGATAAAATATCCCCAATTTGGGGATAAAATATCACCGATTTGGGGATAAAATATCCCGGATCTGGGGTTAAAATATCCCCGATTTGGGGATAAAAAATCCCCGATCTGGGGATAAAATATCCCCGATTTGGGGATAAAAAATCCCCCATCTGGGGATAAAATATGCCCGATCTGGGGATAAAATATCCCCGATCTGGGGATAAAATATCCCCGCTGCGGGGATAAAATATCCCCGATTTGGGGATAAAATATCCCCGATTTGGGGATAAAATATCCCCGATTTGGGGATGTAAACATCCCGAATTGGGAACTAAAAAATCCCCGTTTTGGGGATATAAGTATCTCGATTTTGGGGGATAAAATCTCTCCGAAGCGACATTAATTGTATTTAACATAAATCAAAATAAGTGATAGAAACACCTTGATTACTCAATTCGACTAATTACAGTGACTCAGAACGTGGAAAAGGTTAGTGATATGTCAGACAAAGTTCTTAATTCAATTCTAGCTCGTGCCCATGGCATCACGATCAAGCCTGTCCAGATAAATCGGGCTTAATCATTTGATTTGAAAAATTATAATCAGATGAACGGAGGAAAAAGCGTCCGGTTATATCTATCTGAATCACGAGATAAGAAACTTACTTCCTCTGTCATAAACATCTGGATTATAAGGGTCAACACCTCGTGCATGATTGATGACGATAAAAATGTCAACACTGCTAGCAAGTTAAAACGGTTAATTACACGGTGTTACAGCTGTTCCGTTCCGGGACATGCCTTTCGTTTCTCTGATACAATGTGGAACAATCGACATTCACTGAGTGAATTAATCAATTTATTGACGATAAATTTCATGAATTTGCCAGATTAAAGTCTGTGGATGCTGGAACTTCTGTAAGGTGTGCCTCTTCCCCTGCGCAGGGGAGCGACTGTCCCCCACCACTCAACGGAGACCTCCCACTCTCTGCCTGAAGCGCATGCTGTCTCTCTCTCGCACGTCTGCGCCAACGCGGAGAGGGGGGTCTCCGTAAAGTGTCCGCTGGTAGCAATGGAAACCCGCATGCGGTGACGTTACGGAAGTGCCACTTTAGCACTTGAATGCAACATATTCGAGTTTTGTTTTTGTAAAACACGGAAGAAAATTCCGGGAAAAAAAAATTATCGAATGGGAATACTAAATCGAGGAGTTGATCGGTATAGTATAGTTGATAATTGTAACAAACTTCAGGCAAATCTGTATGTTTCTCCAGGTATGATCGTTGAATCAATCTTGTGAGTACCCTCTTTTATTTTAAGCCCTTCATTTGAGTGCAGGGCCTCCATACACCTATGTTTGTGATAATGATAGAGAGTGCCGTGGGATAACCAGCAAATCGGCGATAACACGTTCTGTGACTCGTCACGCGAGAGTATTCCCTCAAATTATCGAGAATAAAAAATATTTGCGAGAAAATTAAGTAACGATACGTCCATCAATAAACGGGTAAGAGTGTGGTCCATTAGGGCCGAACCAAATACTTTCCGATCTAAATTCTCGTCCAGCATTATTGCTGTTTTCACCATTTCCTCTGAAACTGCAATATTCGGTGAACGAATCATTCTTACGAAAAAATACCAATAAATAAAAGCAAATTGATAAAATAAAAAAAAGAAAATTTCGGAAATTTCCGAAATTCGGTAATTTCCAAATTTTCAAAACTCCTAAAATTTTCAAAATATTTAAAAAAGGTCAAACTTTTAAAAATGTTCCATCAAGAAAATTTTGTAAATTATAAAGATTTAAGTGTTTTCAAAAACGTAATGATTGCAATGAAAAACGATAATTATCTGCCGCAATTGTTTTCCAACAACCGTTAGAATCCAATGTGTGCATGTATTATGCATAACCTACGATCTCGAATTGACGTGACGAGTGAGTGTAGAACTCGATAAATTTAACGCTCACTTTCCATCTCATTAGAATACGAGCGGCATTGTGGAGCACGCTCGCGATGGCTCAATCCTCTTTTTTTGTTGGTAATGTTTTGTAAACTAGTATATTTTACCCAATATGTTGTATTGCATAGGAGGCGAGTATGGACCGAGACATGGGTAAATATTTATAAATGATGAATGAGTGAGCGAGCAACATTTAGGGCCGAATGTGATGAAATAACAAAGTCTACGTAACCTAATGTGTATTACTAAATATAGTAGGAGTGGAATCGTTTAGCCTTATTTATTTTATTTTTAACTTCTGGATGTCGACAAATGATGCCAACATTTCGGAAATTCCCCATGGATTTTCCCGAAAAAATATGGAAATTGGAATTTGAAAATTTATAAGCTCATGATGATAAAATTTATAAGTTCACTTTCACAATTCCTTCTAATCCAATTTTACGGAAACCTAGATGCATATTATGAGTAGTTCTCCCCCGTTTCGTCGATAATTAAAGATGGTCTATAGTTCAAATGTATGTTAATGGGTATGAGAGATTGCACCACTCATCTCGAGGAAAAATTTCAAATAAAAAGACAAGAAAGTATCACATTCCCTTTGACGTCATATGGATTAATTCGCACGGTTATAAATTTGTGAAATTTGAAAGAGATACGTCAAATACATATCGCACATTCAGATATCTCCTCAATTCCACAATCGGAGATTTAACGGAGACCCCTTCTCCGTGTTGTCGCGCATGTGCGGGAGAAAGACAGCATGCGGGTTAGAGAGAGTGGGGGAAGACTCCGCTGAGTAGTGGGGGAAGCCGCTTCCCGGCGAGAAGGAGAGGGGGAACGTTATGAAGCAGACGCCTCAGGGACGTCGCACTGTACGGACGTTTTAGTACGACGAATTCATGAAATTTGGAGTATTCAGTGTTGCTTTATGGGAGGAAAAAACATGTTGCGGTTGCAATGGAACCTTGGTTAATATTTGCATACGACGAGATCGGGAAGGAACATCCAGGGCATATTATGACACAATAACTCCAACGTCGACGTAACGTAATGTGCATTAACAAATGCGAGTGAAACCGTAGCGCTTAGTGTCAAAGGAGTGAATCGCGTGTCTGCAATAAAAGCCCCCCCAACGTCTAATAGAATAAAGTCATAATTACAAGGTTAGACCGCGGCTATGGTAGCGCGTCATTACCCGGGGAATTGTGTCTACCAACAATTTTGCTTGGGTACTGAGAGCGACTAAAATCATATCAGACCAGTGTGAAAATACCGCGAGTTGAAGGTTTCACTCGGACAAATGCGCCATTAGCGCTAAATTACTTTTTAAACATCTCATGTATTGCACAATTTTAGAACGCTACTTTTTTTTTCTTGAAAGGTACAATAGACATTAGAGTTGGCTGATATGGTTCGTGTTCGGATAGATCTCAACATCAAGGACTTTGTGTGAATGATCATGGGATAGTGAACAAAATTAATTTTTATGTGTCATTAAAAAAAAGGCATTCCATGGAACATGAGAAAATTCTTGAAATCGTTGGATGCTGATTTTTTTTTTAATTTTGAGTAATTATTAAAAAAAAAAAATTGGTAAAACGTTTTAAATTTTTTTTTTTGGAAATTTCAAAGTTTTTTTTTTTTTTTTTCAGTGAAGAAAACGATTTAGTAGGGAAAACAAACAGCTGTGCCATAAATAACGTGCATTGAGTGAGTTTTAGCCACCCAGAAATGGACTTGTAAAAAGTGGACGCAGATTTTTTTCCCCTTCCTATTTTTCTCTGGTGTGTTATGCCGAGATTTACGAGAGAATCACTCGTGGTCTAGTGGCCACAGACACATACAGATAGTTTTAGCCAAGGTGTAAGATTCTACGTGGGATATTGAACTTGGTATAATGAGAAAAGTTGAAGTAGATTTTTTGCTCGGCTAGGAGGAAGCGGGAATTAGTTGTGGAGGTGCCCTAACGAGTTGACCAAAAAAGCGGATTTATACGATTTTTGCATTTTCAACATGCTCCAAATTTCCATACATTTAATTTTGCAAAAAAATTAGAATGTAAATGAATATTCAACAATTGTACTAAAGATTAAAATGAATTTGAAAAATTGGAAAAATTTAAAAAATTTGAGAAAATTTGAAAAATTTGTGAAATTTGAAAAATTTCGACGATTTCAAAAACTTGAAAAGATTTCAAAAATATATAAAAATATTCAATATTTTTATATAAAAATATTAATATAAAAAAATTCAAGAATTTCAAAATTTTTAATAAGTTTCAAAATTTCAAAAATGTTGAAAATTTCTAAAAATCGTCTAATTTTCCAACTGTTCTGTGGTAATTTTCTATACAATCCCCATTCCCACGATTTTTTATTTTCTGAATCTAAAATAGAATTACGAGCTATCTCAATGATTGACCGGCTGTCGATGGAGCTTGTCTGTTTGAAAATAGCAAGCCCTTGTGGCCTGATCGGAGAAATCTCGAATGCAAATCACGTGTTGAGGGCGCGATTGTAGCCAGACACGCGAAGGTACATCCCAGGATTGGCCCTGGGTATATCCAGATGTAGATCGGCCCTTACGCAAACAAGTCAGCTTCTTGTTGCCCTTCGTTGTATATATAAGAGCCAAGTGTAACAGGTAGCCATCGAAATAGCTCAGTCATTATGGTTACATAGTATAAGAGATGGCTCTCACTGATTTCACAGTAAGCATTATACGAGAAATGCATTACACGTTCGGGGATAGTTTATGTTTATGTTATTTGCTAAGTTGCGATTGTTTATCTAATGCAGACATTCGTATTTTATCCCTCAGTTTTTTTGAAGTTTTCCAAATTTGGAATTTTTTTTCTCTTTTGAATTTATAAAATTTTCTAAATTTTCGATTTTCAAAATTTTTGGAATTTCTGAAATTTGTAAAAAAATTTTTTGAATGACAATTTTCAGAAACTAAAAAAAATTAATTCCTTTTTTTAGGGAATCGGGAAAATTTCGCGGAATTTGAAAAAAAAAATTGGGAAAAAACATCGGAAAATTTGCAAAATTAAAACGAAGAAAGTGAACACAAGTGCACTCCTTAGTGAATTCTTGTAGACGGTAGATCAGTCATCTGAGCTTTATGTATAATTCATGAATCGTCGGTGCATTATGCACGCCCGATTCCCACTATTAATTTGCATCGACGATAACGGTGGATTATGCGCGCGGTAAGTCGTGTATTACGCACACGACATACTGTCTCCTTATTACACGGCCATGCGGTACTCCAGCTTTAATCTTTAATTTTCCATGACACAATCTATCTATTACAACCGAAAAATGTCGGGATAACAACGCACCTTTATTAATAAATGCATGTTACATTGACACCTTCAGTGAGCCTAGAAATTCCGATTAGCGAGCAAGTTCAACGGGAAGGACTTATGCTAATTATAACGCCCATAACACGGAATTATGATGTCATTTTAGTTCAGTGTTAAAGGAGAATAAGTTTCATTTTCACGTATGACTTTCAAAATTTTTTGAAATTTTAAAAAAATTTGGATTTTCAAAATTTTTGGAATTTAAAAAATTTTGAAATTAAAATTTTTTTGAAATTTAAAATTTGAAAGTTTGGGAATTTAAATTTTTTTGAAATTTAAACTTTTGAAATTTTTGAAATTTGAAAATTTTTGGAATTTCAAAATTTGAAAATTTTTGGAATTTCAAAATTTTTTCCACATGGAAATTTCCCTATAATTGCTATATATATACTTTTCCATGGGGTGTGATGCTATGGCCACCGTATCAAGGGTTTAGTCGAGGGTCATTTACCTCCTGGAACAACTTCTTCCCAAGTCTCTCCTCTCCCCATTCATCATCCATGATCACATGGCTCTCCACTATCATTACTATTATCACATCTGCATTAATTTTATCTCTAATGTGTCACAAATCACTGTAAACTATCATAGGTTTTTCCAGGTGCTAGATGCCAGGTATTAGATGCCTTAATCATACATTTCAATGTTGCAAAACATGATTACTTTGGCAACACTATATCGCCGATGGAAAATTGCGCGTCACCAGGCGCGGCAAAAAATTCGCACGTGCCCTTGTTTTCCATAGTTTTGAATGGTGACATAAAAATGATAAAACCTTTGGGTAGTGTAGGCACGTTATACAACTGATTGGCCTTGTCCATGGGAAATTACAGGGCTTGAATCTTTACGGAGACACGAAAATTGCCGGGTGGTGGTGCCGCTAATGTTTCTCCCATTCTCACTGCAGAGGAATTTCTTTTCATCAATTGAAAATTTTTTAAAAATTGTCATAAATTTCAACACATTTAATTCGAAAATTCAAATTTTTTTTGAGACCCCGATTTTGAAAAATTAAACTGCAGAATTTTTGCAGAATTTTGAAAAACTCAAAATGCGCAATTTTACCTAAAACTGTACAAAAATCAATTATGGCAAGAACTCTACAAATTTGGAAAATTCCAATATCGAAAATGTCAATAATTCCAAAAATTTCCACATGGCGAAAATAAAAAAAAAATCTTTCTTCGAGTAGTGACATAGACGTAATAAAAATTGCTTTTTCAGCACACAACTGATTGGGCTTGTATACGCGAAATTATAGAGCTCCAAACTTTATCTACTGAGACATGAAAATTGCTGGGTGGGACCAGTAAACTTTCATCCCCATTCGTATTTTTCTTTTTGGTGTCATTACATAGGAAAGGGGATATAGGGAGTCGTGAATTTTTGATCGAAACGTGCGGGATTTGGCTTACGTTCGTGACACTAAGTTGATTCAAAAATCTCTTTGGAACTTGCGCGGATCGATAAGGGTTGCCTGTATTCTTAACCCTTGAGGAATCGCGCTGTGCCGTCAGTCCCGTTTTCCGAAAGTTTCAATTTCCCCTGAACAAATTTTTCCGTCGATAAAAATTCCTCTGAAAATGATTCCCCAAAAATGCTCGGAGGGGATTTCGGACACCCATCCGAAATCCCAAAAAATCATTAAAAAAAATTTGAGGGAAATTTTATTTCCAGGGGGAAAATTGTCCAACGGAAAAATTCTCCCCAGAAATTTCCACGGGGAAAAATGTCCGGAAAATTTCATCCAGGGGAAAAAACTCCGGTCACCAAAAATTTCAAACGTAGCGCAAATGTCAAAAATTTCAGAATCTGTTTCCATCCCACTCTCATCTCGCGCCAAAGTGTCGAAACGGCAATTTGATAACTTCAGACTGTACGATTAATCAAATGAAAATTAATACCACATCTTGCACACTGTGCAACTCGCTATATTTCACAATTGACCCCCATGAAATATCCATAAGTACATGCACTTTATCGCGCCAAACATATATCTAAAATTGTTACGCTGAAAATTCCCAAGCCCCATAAGTCATATATAAACGTCAACGTCATCTTCGGTTCCTAGAACATGTGTACCCTTAATTAGCCAGTTCATTAGTAATAATAGCTCAATAATCAAAGCGCTACGTAGTTACGCATGGGATAAGGGTACCATATAAATCATAGAGTTCGCTTAGCGTACTAGACTGGCTCAACTGGTACTCTAACGATCGCGCCCGATGGGTTTGTGTTGATTTACAGAATCCTACCCCAAGGCTATACCATACACATATAGAAATATACATAGGTTGATACCATGACTGGCTCTCCCATTTCCCTTCAAATATTGCAGAAGCTTTGATTTCTTGATAGGGAAGTTATTGATGTGCCCCCGAAGTTGGAGAAGCGATTATTAATTCGATCCCCAAATTGCAAGACAGTTTTCATCAATTCGAACTATCGTTGAACAATTTTCCGTGCGCATGCGAGTGGGTGGGTGGGTGTGTGGGTGTGTGTGTGAGTGGGTGGGTTGGTGAGTGGGTGGGTGGGTGAGTTTGGTGAGTGGGTGGGTATGTGCAGGTGGGTGGGTTGGTGGGTGCGGGTCGGTGTGTGTGTGTAAGTGGGTGGGTTGGTGAGTGGGTGGGTTGGTGAGTGGGTGGGTGTGTGGGGGTGGGTAGGTGGGTGTGTGTGTGAGTGGGTGGGTTGGTGAGTGGGTGGGTGGGTGGGTGGGTGAGTGGGTGGGTGGGTGGGTGAGTGGGTGGGTGGGTGGGTGAGTGGGCGAGTTTCCAAACTTCCAAAGACCTTGCACAGCGCTACTCATGCACTGCACGATCACTAAACGCTGAATACAAAATTGATTTTCCCTCTTCGGGGGCCAACAAATACATCTCATTGCTACTTCAAAAAATGCCTCATAAAGTACAAAATCTCTTCTATTTCAATTCTATATTCACTATAGCATCATGAACGTGCTGCAAATACCTGAAGAAGGAATACAGTAAAATAGTATGATCAATAAAATAGCAAAAAAAAATCCAAATATAACGTTATATAGGATGGGCATAAATTCCGTGGGAAGTACCTAAGCGCCCTCTGCAACAAACAAAACCATAATCATAGCTAGACCTATGGTAATGATAACTATTGGAACACGTAATTGTAAATTTGTTACGCCCTCGATAGAAAGTCATTTGCGAGTCATTACTCCGATTTTCCATTATCCTTACCCCCTGCCTCTCCCCGGGGGCCACATACAAGTAAAACACAATTCACCGAGCAAACACGATCTCGAGCGTACGTGATCAAGCTAAAGCTCAGTTTGGCATTTTTATCTTAGGCGGCGGCACGAGGAGGGGTATATGCGTTTCATCGTGACAGGTTGGCCAGGAGAGCCTCTCCTAAGCTCACTTTTTTAGGAAGAGATGGCCCTTTCGATGTCTCTCCCTTCAAATGAAAGATATTGGTCTGGGCAAGGTTCCTGAATACCTTTCGACGGAAGCTGCAATCTTCCGTGTGTGCGATCGGCGGTGCACATCGAATGAAACCGCACGGCCGGGCGGGAACCTACGCAAGGGGGAGGTGAGGGAGGGGGGGGGTGTTCACCACAGACGCCCGCCATCGTAGTACAGATGTGTTTGGGGCTTACCCTATGTTTAGTAATACCATAGTCGGAAATAGCGGAAGCCAGCCCCAGCCGCATGGATGGGTGTCCGGTAGGGCCCCTGAAGGAATACTCAGACGGTACATTTCGCGGTCATTATAATAACTTCCCCATCAAGGGTACATAGAATATAATATTTCGATATACTAGAATACAGTATATGCTCTAACCACGGTGGCCTCTACATCGCATAGGGGAGCCACAAGTGCACGCGGTGACCTGACAAAAGGACAGCGATCGTGCATATGCACATTAGTATATCCGAAAGTTTTATCGTAAATTCCGTAGGTGTCTCGGAGGTCGGTGGAGCGCGCTCGCTCACGATGGTGGTCTATTAGTTGTTCGGATATATTCCAAGTGCATGGTCGGGAAGCGATATGCCTCGAGGTGGCCATATCTCGGATCTATCCGATAAGATGCAACAATACAGGAAGTCGCGGGAGAGGGGCCAGCACGAGAAATCGGTGACTGTACGGCGTCTTTTTTTTTATTCCAAATGTATGAAGTTTCATAGCAAGCGAGTCGATTGAGAGAGTTTCAAAAAATTGAGAAATTTGATACGTCAACAAAAATGTGATAGCCTCAAAATTTTCTGACGAGGTCCTTCGCAAAGCAATTAATTTTTTCGAGGCGTATAGATAAGTTTCCGCCATGTTGGCAAGAGATGGCGCCACTAGTAGTTATGCAAGAATCGTCATAACTAAACGTCTCAATCTCAGCTTCACCAGATGGTAACAGTATAACCCCGAAATATTAGTGATTCTGTATTAGCTTTACATATTTTTGTTGGTGCGAAGATGTCTGGCTTTGAGCCAAATAAGCGTGACTAGCGGCAACTTTTGATTAACCTTGTTAATTTGAAGGAATCTGCGGCTGAAGCACATCGATTGCTTGTAGAAGCATATGGTGAAGCTGCCTTGAGTGAGAGAACCTGTCGTTAGTGGTTTCAAAATTTAAAAAAACGGCGAGTTTGACGTGGCGGAGAGAGAACGCAGTGGAAGGCCAAAAGTGTACGGAGACAAGGAATTGGCAGCATTATTGATACTATGATATGACGGAGGAGAAAGTACTGTCCCATAATAGACAATACTTTGAATAAAACGAAATGTACCGTTATGTCACAATAAATCTCCTTTTCATAGAAAATGGCTGGGACTTATTTGTATACCTAGCATCATTGATTGACATTATCATTCAGATAGGATTTTAAAAATATCTGCAAATTCGAAAATATAGAAACCAAAAAAATCAAAGAGCTAAAAAGCTGTTCAAAAATTTGATGAAAATTTGAACATTTCAATTATGACAGAATTATTGCGAGCCTTTTCACGGAAATGCGGTAATGCATTAGTACCCGTGGCATCCAGGGAGCAATAAAAGCTCAGAATGAGTTGATCCGAAGTTTCGCATAATCGCTTATAAGGTAAGCCAGCAAAGTGCACCGATGCCAAGCCACCTTATATGCTTCGTATTATCGTTAATTCATCCTGTGTACCAATAGCATCTTATCGGGAATCTCCGATCTGTCCTCGCCATTTTAGATTGTGTTCAATCGATCCTACACTCGGTATTGAAGACGCACAGTTTGCGGATTTGTGGGCTTTCAAGTACGTATGTCCACTGTTTATACTACAGGGAGAAAACAGAATTGTTAAAAATTATAGCTTCGCGTTTGTAAAGCTGTTGTTCCGCTACTTTTGTGTTTGGTACGCGGCGAACAAAAGTGACCATAAACTGTCAGAAAAGCTGCGGCCAAATTGTGCGTTCAGTGTATGTTTTTTTTTACTTTTAGAGTTTTTGAGATTTTTGGATTTTTGCAATTTTTGGGATTTTTGGATTTTTTGAGATTTTCGAAATTTTTGAGATTTTTTTTTATTTTTCAAAAAACTACGTTCATTGAAAATTGTCCATCAAAAAAATTTCTACGGAATCTCTAGAGTTGTGATACCTGAGTTATGAAAATTTCACTGTAACAATTTCAAATATACATCTGATGTTGCAAAGTGCACAACTTTGCCCATATTTCATGAGATAAATGGTGTAATATCATGAGTTATATTGCACCTATCATCATTGGCATAATTTTTCATTAAATTAATCGTGAATTGCCGACATAAAATGACTGTTTCAATATCGGTAGCTTGGATGTTACTTACGAAACGTGAAAAATCACACATGCAGAAGACAGATTTTTTTATATCAATTTAGAATCATCAGTCATAACGACTTATTAAGTCATCTGGGATCATTATAATTATTGCATATATATTAATTTCATTTTTGCACTATATTTTTTTTCAGCTGGATTTGGCCATTTTTTCTATGACTACAGAAACGATAAAGCCACAAAAAATCGCACGTCCGTGTGTGTGCGTGTGTGTAAATAATGTTCTTAAGAGTTTCATAAAAAATCTGTTTTTTGTTTTTGAAGTTTTTTTAAAATTTTTTAAATTTGCAAAATTTCTCCAATTTTTTGGAAATGATGCCATTTTTTTGTGTCCTACGAAGGGGTCCCTATTGGATAGTATCAATGCGCACGGGACCAAAAATTCAATTAAAAAAAAATTAAGTTTGCCTCCCCATAAGGGCCCAATGTTAAATTTGGCGAATATCGAAAAAAATTAATTTCAATTTTTCGGCCCAAAATCGACGGAAATATCTTCTAGGGGTTCCTATTGGATGGTATCAACGCACACGGGACCAAAAATTCAATTTTAAAAAATTTAAGTTTGCCTCCCCATAAGAGCCCAATGTTAAATTTGGCGAAAATCGAAAAAAATTAATTTTAATTTTGTCCATTATGGGACAGTACTTTCTCCTCCGTCATACCATAGTATCAATAATGCTGCCAATTCCTTGTCTTCGTACACTTCTGGCCTTCCACGTTTCTCCGCGTTCTCTCTGTGCCACGTCAAACTCGCCGTTTTTTAAATTTTGAAACCACTAACGACAGGTTCTCTCACTCAAGGCAGCTTCACCATATGCTTCTAAAAGCAATGGATGTACCGCAGATTCTTTCAAATTAACAAAGTTAATCAAAAGTTGCCGCTAGTCACGCTTATTTGGCTCAAAACTAGACATCTTCGCACCAACAAAAATATGTAAAGTTAATACAGAATCACTAATATTTCGAAGCTATACTGTTACCATATAGTGAAGCTCAGATTGAGACGTTTGGTTATGACGATTTTTGCACAACCTACTTATTTGCAGCCCTATCACCAGACGTCAAAATTCATAAGGATTCATAGTTGAACGGGAGTTTCGTCAAAGAAACGGCTGTACAGATTGAGGTTTTCCGTGGTTTTCCTTCAATTGTAAACTGACCCAAACAAGATAAAGCCTGGTAGGCATTGGATTCATTGTGTCAAGTTGCATACAAAGATATTTCATATTTGAATCCTGCAATTCCCGATCACAATTTTTTTTTCAGCCTCCAGTATTACCATCCTCCCGCAGCTCGACTCCCCACAACATCGTCATCATAATTGAAATGTTCAGAATTTTTCCCCTCTCGAAATATCGAGTTATTATGAGCCACGCTTACACAAGGCTTCGCATTTTTCATGTACCTCTTCACCGCCATTTTTCCAATGTTCTGACTCCGAAAAAAAATTGAAAGATGTATTCGGAATGCCGTTGCTACTAGATCGTGACACGATGCGACACGCCAAGCATAGTTTCAACTCGATGAACCCCACAGTGGTTGAGTGTGTATCCTACCTTCAACGACCCACGCGATAGGATTCCATGGATGCAAATTTCTCTCGAGCTATCGGTAGATCGTGAGCACCCAGTGGCTTGGGCCCTCCTATGTGCCGAGTTGTGAGACAACGGATATAAGCGAAAGCCCTCTTGTGTTTAAGGGTGCGGAAAAAAGCTAAATCTTTTTGTTTATATGTAGATAGTGTTTATCCTGTTTGCACTTGCGACACGATCACTGGGGGAGCACCATGACGTATAGACATGGATATGGTAAGTGAGTTGGATATGGCAAGTGGTACACTGTGAGTCGAGACACTGAATACCGGCATCGCTCAAATGTCAGTTCAGCTAACATATCCGGTCATACACAGCAGGTGAACCTCAACAGGTCCAGCCAATGACTTCTGACCTTTGGGTGTGATTCGGGATTTTTCCACTGTAGTTTATACCTTTCTGAAGATCAACATTAACGCTCCAGTAGTTGCACCTATTCCTCCGACTCCCAATCCCAGGTGGGAATTGACCATGCGATGAAGCTTGATCAAAGCTTGGACGAGGCTTGACTAAGCTACGCCACAGCTGTATTTTGAAGCCTCGGTCAATCTGTGCAGAACACGCGAATGTAACACCAATCCCAGATTAGAGAATAAGCTTCGTCCTAGCTTGGTTACGTAGGTTAATACAAGCTTCCAACTTTATCTTCATTCGAGCTTCGGACGTTATCTTGGTACAAACCTCTAAATTTCGTCCAAGTTCCAAAGTTTCTTGTGATCGAAGCATCGAAATTTATCTAGGCCCAAGGTACAAAATGTATCTTTGTTGAAACTTCGAAGATAGGAACATTGAGGTTGGACCAAGCTTAGTTGAACATTCGTTTTCAAGCTTGGATTTAGGTGGTGCAGCAATCCTGGATTTATATATGAATCCAATATTAAGCAGAGCTTCGCTGAAGCCGGTAGATCGAAACTACGAAAAATATGCTTCAATCCAGCTGAGTTCAACCTTAGTTCAGAAGCTTGGGTTGAGATGGTATGAGCAATCCTGGATTCATGCTTGTTAAAGCTAAGATTCTAAGCTAACAAAGCTGAGCTCGGACCAAGCTTGGCACAACATGGTTTCTGAAGCTTGGGTTTGGATGATTCAAGTAAGCTTGAATGTATGTATCCAATATTGGACATAGATTGGATTCTGCCTGTGGACCAATGCTGGGGACGCTGAGATTGAGCCGAGCTTGGATTTCTTTGATATAACTAAGCTTGGTTTGATCTAGGCTTATACATGGGATGACGCTAGGTCGAAGCTATCAGGTCCAAGCTTCGGCATCGAAGGTCGGACCAAGATTGATCTCACCGTTCAAGCTTCGAATTCCCATCTAAGATGTAGTTATCTATTGGGAGGACGGGTAGGGAGGGGGGTGGGGGTGGGGGGGCACAAACTTCTCATTGGAAATGCTTATCAGAACAGCATTCTACGTTTTTAGTCAGCTCCTCCCCCCCCCCCCCCCCGGGGGAAAAATAGACCTCTCAGTTACAAAACCACTATTCCGCTTCTCTTGCTCCGAAACCTGCAGGATTGTTCATAATTCCAGTACAATAATTCAAAGGCCGTTGCAAGTGTCTACCTGAAGCTCCTCCGCGGATCTTTCTCCGTCTGCAAAACAAGGTGGCTCCTCCCACTCATTCAGAAGAAATGGCGAGCACAATTTTTTTGACACTTTGGAAAACTACATTGGAAATAATCCGAAGATACTTTTTCCATCGTCTTCGCTGCATTAATTACAGTGATTATTGCACAAGAGTCTGTAAACTAACATTGAGAAGGACTTTTTTGTGTTGATCAGCGTACATATTCCTTCTTATTTACATCCAGAATTGCAGCCTTTTTCCTCCAGCCACCTGACACTTGATAACAATTTATAGTCAGGCGCCACATACGCATATACACAACGAGTAAATCAGTGGCTATATGCCTGTCGTTGTTTTTTACCTCCACAAAATTTTTATTTAATCCTTTTTCTAGATTTCTAGACCTCGACGTGTCTCATGCGTGTTACATAGCGAAAATAAATTGTGAACGGTTACGATTAAGGTGATTGCTTTCACGTGACAGGGTTCTTAGTTGGTTCTGAATTTATTACCACACGGGTAACATCACTCGATAATAGGAAAACGAGTAAATGGTAGATCCCGTTTGTCTTGCCTTATGATGAAGCACATCCATTGGATAAACAAAGATTAAGATTATCTAGAAATTAGTGGGCTATATATAATTTGAGATTTACGGTGGAACGAAATTGCCGCCATCTAGTGGATAATAAAAAATCATAAATGTGATCTGCGGTCGGTAATGTAGAGAATTGACAAATGATTGAAGGTTGTAGGAGTTTGGAGCTTAGGGCGATTAGTCCCAATTATCAATGTCCAATTCTGTTCACCTGGAAAAAAATCTCAACCGAATTCGTTAAGCAGATGCAAGCAAAGCCTCCTACCTGTACACTCATCAATAAATTGCCGGAAAACCAATGGCAAATAGAGGGATTGGACAGAAGATCTAAGCATCCACAGGTGCACTCACTGAATCAGGTGTAAGTCGCCTCAAGGAGGCAAGAAGGAGAATAAGAGGGCATTCCAACACGAGTTATACAGAAGGAAAGCGAAATGCGGAGAGTTCCCGAGTTGGATCTTGCAAACCATTCCTCCAATGGCGGCTGTCCACTTGACTTACACACTTTACCAGTGGGTCAAGAGCCCATCAGTCAACAACCTCAGGAAATCAGTGTCTTCAATCTATCAACCATCCATTTTTTTTCTCAGTTTAAGTAGAAGTTGAGTGATTACCCCAATCGGAATTTCCAATTTTGGGACGGGATGGTTAATCCTCGATATCCAAACCTCTCAAGCAAATTCATTATTGAAAACATAATTTTCACGAAGGATAAAAAAAAATACTAACCCACTTGTTTTCCTATCCTCCCAACTCCCATCCCAGTTCTACCCTGGGATCACGAAATTTGTGTTACAAGTTAGACACGGCCAATCGATATTGGCCCTTCTCGTCATTGAGTAGATAAAGTGAAGGAACAAAACAAAAAAAAAATGACTAAAAGCAGGATGAGGATGCCGTGGTCCGAAGTTGGATGATGGTGCGCGCGCGGTGCTAGTGGGGGCGTGCGATAGTTCAAGTCGTGAGCGGACAGCCCCGCCCGACACGACCGCTGGAGCATCTCCGCTCTGACCCCCGCTGACTTACCTCAGTTGAGTCCCCTCTAACCCGTGCAATACCCCCCCCCCCCCTTCTCTGTCTCTCTCTCTCTCTCTTCCGACAAAACCGCCTGGCAATCTACGTCCTTCTAGCCTCTTACCCATAACCTAACAAACATAAAGTCTACACTAACCCCACCCGCAAGCGTACTAACGCCAAGGGCAATGTTTCACTGTGCTGCTCACTCAGAATCAACTGAAGGAGGAATGGAGAGAGGGATCAGGTTTTTTTATTCATGTAGTCAGATGGAGTCCCAGCAAGTGGGTATATGGGTAGTTTCACTATTTTGTATTCGTATAACTGATCTTGCTAATGAATTAGTGGTGGTTTCGGATGCTCATAGGTTGGTGCTTCTAATCGTTCGGTGACGGTTCTACACGGAGAAAATTCCTCATTAAAAACTACCGAACTCGTCCATCAAATGCGGGATATTTCAGTTGGTTCACAAAAAAGTCAAGCAAGCTAATCAAAAGTTATTATGCCTGTAAATCAATTTTTGGTATTATCGAATCATAAATAACCGAATGGTTCAGTAATTTTTGATTGACACGATAAGCGCCACTTTTTGTTGTACTACCGTCACTTATAACCTCACCACACGAAATGTCCCGTAATTCTAGAGCGGTTCAGTACTTTTTGCTCGGAACTCTGCTGAAATTTTCATGAGAATTTCTCTTCGTGTATCTTCCGGATATAGTATTAAAATTGTAGGATATATATACATATATATAGTAAGGCTTTTATTGTATAAATGCGAGAGCGTGTTCCTCGGGAGGGCAGTTCCCGAGGTTAGGTACATTGATTTGGCGAGTCGAGTTTTTGAACCTCATTCTAGCCCATGCTGGCTTATACTCAAGACGATGAGACTGAAATGGGACTGATGGATAGGGAAATACACTGCATCCAACTCTCAAATGAACCTCCAAATGGTAGTTATTCCGGATTTGGCGGTCAAGAGGTTCAAATGGAAGTCTGTACAACATCAAAGCAGCCTCCTAAACCTCAAATCTCGATCGGAAATGAACCTCGATTGCGCCTCAATGAACCTCAAGCTAGCCTCTTACTACACCGTCGATACTACGGACGGGTGACGAGGACCTTTTCCGTTGATACACATCATATCACATTGTAGAAACCTTGAGAGTATGAACTTAGTTGCTAAGATGTCGTGATCAATTTCCAAGTTCTCATTTATCATTCATCGAATCTTATGCGCAACACTCCGATAAAATACTAGCCCAAAAATCAAATGACTTCAGAATGAACGATTGATAAATTAATCTATTCCAGTTATCATTTTCAGCATCTAAAATCTACACAAACCCCACCCGCAAGCATACTGAAGCCAAGGGCAATGTTTCACTGTGCTCCTCACTCAGAGTCACCTGAAAAAGGAGGAAAACGAGGGAGTAAGAGACGATGTTAGGATGAGGTTGTAGTAAGAGGAGGAAGAACAAGATGGACCGAAGAGGGTACGAAGAGATGAAGAAGAGTTGGATAGAAGTGTACACGGCCGCAGAACGCAATGGTGAGTGAGGCAGTGATAAGTGTGGGAAGGGCAGGTTGCATAAGATTCTAATATTATGCAAGGCGCACTCCCATGAATGCGTTAGATGTCCATTGGCTCAGTTTACCGTGAGGCGAGCAGGGCATATATAAAAAAAATAAGGAGAATCTTTCACACTATATATCTATATATACAACCTACCCACATAGAAATGGCCAGAGACGTTGAACCCAGGAAGTGGCCGTGAAATAGCCATTCCTGAAAGGTTAACTCCTACTGCATTCATCCCATTTCCAGGTCGATTGTACCGCGACATAGAGCGCTTACTGATCGGAGTAGATCAATGATCCAAATCATCCAATCATCCTTGCATTATATTTACGTGGAATTTTTACTACTGCAACCATCACCATTTGCGGGTTACCAGTTTATTCACCCCAATAACCATCGCAAGTTTGACACACATTCACCACAAAATATCAATTTAATCAAGGACCAGGATGATTCAGTGATGAAATTGTCCAAAATATGGGAATCATAATAATTGTTCTATTCTCAGAATTGTGCTGGAGAAGATTTGGAGTAATGCGCCGGCGAGAATGATTATCATCGGACAATTCACGTGTGGGTGGTTGAACTTATCGTGGCCCACTGATGTGTCAGATGGAACTAAAGTAGTTGCAGATAACGTCTTCCTATTCCAACGCAGTGGATAGACAAGATACACAAATTGTGTCCGTAACTTCAACGGTCCTGATTGACTCTGCTGAGCTTATCATGGGTACGTTCGATCGATTTGAAAATTTAGTCAACTAGGGCAGCCGGCATGATTGGATAAATCAGCATTGTAATGTGCTCCTTGACCTTATCCTTCATGTTGACTTTGCTATGTATTCAATCGATATATAATCCCATTATCTCACAGGGTATCAATAAATACAGACTACCGAGCATGATGATGGATTTTAGTCATCATAATATGGTTCCCACGTGGCAGAAACTGGTCTTATTGATGATGAGAATCCTTGTCAAAATTTGATTGTACAGTGTAGATCTTACCAACTGTTTGAACAGCCTCCTAACAATCAAGGGTCTTGTGCTATTCCGCTACGTACATAAGATACTGTACTCTGTGGCTTACATAGAAATAGTATGCAACCCAATGAGAATTGAAAGAGGAACGAAGAGAGAATGAGGGAAGGTAGTGGGTATCACGAAGGTCACAGGGCACTTCTCACGCCCTCATAGCATTGCAAGACGGCGAGTTTACTCCACTTAAATGTAACCTGTTGGAAGGTGAATCTTAACGTCTTAGCTATTAGTGGTGCACGGTTTTGTCCTAATGGCATGTGCGTACCAATTCACCATGAGAAAGGATTTTTCGTGGGGGCGCGGGCACGAATAATTGTTGACAAATTGGTTCATCTCATGATTGTAACTCAGTACTCTAATTAATGGCGCACGACTTCGGAAGGATTGAGTGGTCTGGGTCATTTCAGGCAGTCATTACGAATTGTGTTGAATAGATTAATGTTGATGATGTTTTTGAAATATTCGTTAGAATTTTTGAAGCGAAACTTCTTATGAGACTATCTGAAGGTGTTACGCTGGTCGGATACTTGCGCTTAGGCATCATAGCAACGCGACATAACAACGCGCTATAGCAACACGACATAGCAATACGACATAGCAACACGACATAGCAACGCGCCATAGCAACGCGCCATAGCAACGCGCCATAGCAACGTGCCATAGCAACGCGCCATAGCAACGCGCCATAGCAACGCGCCATAGCAACGCGCCATAGCAACGCGCCGTAGCAACGCGCCGTAGCAACGCGACATAGCATCACGCCATAGCGTTCCTTCCCAACGGGAGATGAAATGGAGTAGTGAATGTATGTAAAATAAATAGTAGGAGATTTTCTCATCTCTTCCTATCCTACCAAAGTTTTACCATCGTTTTACCAAAAGTATTATTTCAGATGCATAAGAAAAAATTTCTATTTTTCTTCTGAAGTTTCACTTCTCTGGCGCGTCACACTACCTGTCTATTATTTATCTGTGCCAGTGAATCTGGAAGCTGTCATAAAAAACATCACGTCTTTTTTAATAATAATCTCAAGCAGGGAGGAGAATCGATAAATTCTACATTCAATTCCGTTACAGTATTTTGACACTGCCGTCATGTACGTGTTGGATGCTTCTGATATATTAACCTATATGAATGATACAGGTAATATTTATTTCCCCCCAATACATTTTTCATTGTGAGGCATAACCTATTGCGGTCACTCGTTCAAAAGCCACAGAAATAACAACAGACGATCAGAAGTGATCATATCTCATGGTACACAGTGCGCGATATGACCACGCTTGCCTATTGCTACTTGTCTTACGATCCAGCCACAGACATCTATGAGGCCAATGTAAGGAAGTGAGAGGGAATGAGCAGCCCCACCTCAACCATATATCCACTCTCGATACGATTTATCTCGATCGTTGTACCGTAGCCGCTCACGCGCCAACGAGAAACTAAGCGTGTGTGGTTCACCGTTGGGTGGTAAAACACCTCATCCAAAAGCATAACCAACCTAAAGTGTGCTCTCGATTTGATTCAACTGATCAAAAGACACTAAGTCTTGATAAGAGTCACGCAAACTTTTCAGGCCTTTCCGGTTATTCTTACCTTCTATTTTTCCATTCGTTACACTTCCCTGTAACGACAAAGAAAAACTGAACAAACTATTCCGTTAATTCTCTTACGCATTTTAAAATCTTGATGGACAAAAAATAAACCAAGCCTACAGTGCTAATTAATCAAAGACAATCGAAGTATGGGAGCGTCGTGTACGCGAGACTCTCAACCCACAAAACTTGACGCACGCTATCTGTCATCTTTTCTTACTAACGATTAAATATGCTGCATAGTACTTCATAAATGAATAGAAAAAAAGAGAGAAAAAATGAACATTGTATGAAAAAAAAATCCACCCACGTACAGTGTAAGTGTAGTTATTACTACCGGATGTGAACTTTAAAAGCCTCACGTGAATTCACAGTGAGTGGTATCTTCTTCAGATCGTTACACGCGTGCGCTATTGACTAGCCCGAAGTGGGATGCTCGATGAATAGTTAGATTTAACCATTTGCGAGGCTAAGTTCGATGCAGTCAATGAATAATGACATGAAAAACTGGATCAAAGGGTGGTCAATTACATGTCTTATGCAACATATCCCTTAGAAGGCGCCGTTTTTCGTTCCGCATCTCCCTCACTTTCAAGATTCGTGTTTTATTCTACAGATTGCATCACTCAAACCAACATTCAAGAATATACACCATGTTTATACCGTATATATAGACTCTATTGAACATATATGGTATTGACATACGCCTGATTGGAATTTTCCGATAGTATTGGAAAACGGATGTTGCGATTTATAGACAACAGTTTACCTCTTGAGATGCTTCTCTTAACATAGCGAATGAGTATTGTCTAATCTTAGCTATTGACCCATGCAATTTTGTCCCAAGGGGGGGGGGGGAAAGAGGGTGGCCATTTCCCGTTGACCGCATACCCAATGTCGATGTCTGAGTTAATATCCTAGACCCTATCTTTAAAGACGTGTTTACTGGGAAAACAATAGAATCTCTGATCGTGTATCTCTGTCTCGCTTTCTCCCTCGCTCTCTTCCCTCATGGAGAAAATGTCAACGGAGGTTAAGATACACATCCACCTGTATAAACCCACCTGCAATTTAATTCTCCTCATTTCTCGAAGATGATAGATTATTATTATCATAGAGCAAGTGGTGGCGGAGAGAAAAATTCGCAGGCATTTATTAAATATACGGACTACTTTGCACTAACAATTATCATGTTCAGTTAACCAGGTGAAAGTCAACCTATCTCTATATGCTGCTAATAGGTGTGAAGTTAAAACGAGTATAGTTAAATACAGTTGAAAACCTCCTCCTCCTCCTCCTCCCCCCCCCCCCCCACCCACCCGTTTGAACGTTCCATTCTATTCGTAATATTGTGAATAAATTCAAGTGCAGGGAGACAAGAATGGGGCGAATTCCGGTCACGAAATCGATTCGTGCACGAAAAATCGATCTCGACCTTTTAGACAAAGGGTCCAACCGAAGAGGGGCGGGAAATTATGGCCAAACCGGTGGCTCTAGGCCACGACTTGTGAATAATTATCATGAATTTTCATAAACAGCACTCACCGGTAGACGGACAGATTGGCATTACCAGCGGCGTGGGCGTTGTAGATGGCGATGGAATTCTCCTTGTTGTGGTAATTAATGCTGCTGCTGGACTGTAGCGTGGCACCTGCAGTACCACTGGTGTCTTTACTGACAGGTCCACAGGCTCCAGCTGAACTGGCGGTCCCGCCGCCTGCAACAGAAGAACACAGGCATTAGTAATGTTGTTGTAAAGGGCATATCTATTACACTTATAGGAAATAACCGACATGTGGGTGTCCTCTGCGGACATCAATACCTTTGCAACCGCGATATGTTCAAGGTGGTGAGAATCTGGAGTAGAGTCACTCTGTAGCTCCCTGCTACATTACATCACGTGACGTACGGACCTGGCCAAGTACTCGACCCACACATTTTTGGTACCAAATTGGGCATCTGACCAAAGTCATCTTCCGGGTCTTGCAAAATTAGGAAAAGCCAGTTTTCCACCGGACACGAGCCTACCTAGTTCTTCCCGTGCAATACGCTCACCACCCTTTCTTTATTACAATCTTAGTCTTGTTAATATATTACAAGTATTTCTCTGAGTAGTGATTTGGCAAACCCAATCAATCGATCCTACAATTCGACGTAGAATGTGGATTTGTAGACAAGGGACAACCGTTGGAAGATCGTTTCATCCTATCTGTAATCGGTGCCACCATGATACGGTCTAAAGAACACAGACACATAGTTGATAATAATAATTGGAGGGATGCACCGTGGGATTAACAGTTCTGTTCGGCCTAAATGCCGGGGTACCAACAAACAAGCGGAATTCCTCTAATGGATTTTTAAAAAAGGTTCGATCGAGTCTTTCTCCACACACACACACACACACACACAGCTTCCTTCTCTTCTCTTCTTCTGTTGTGTGAAACCACACACACACACACACACACACACACACACACACACACACTGGCAGGAGCAAAGAATCGAGAAGAATTCCCGGTTCAAATCACACGAAGTTCATAGCTCAAGGTTGCACTGCATGTGACTAACATCACTGCTTCCTTCCTAGCCGTACTATATTTACGCTTCACACCTTCCTTGAATCTGTTCACTACTTCGTTCGCTATACCTTCATAAACCAATTAGCGATTGGTTTCCTAATACCAAGGGAATTAAATATGAACAAAACTATGATGTATACAAAATTTTCGTTCATTCAAATAAATTCCTCACCGCGCTTGAATTAATTTACAGTAGCTCGGGGATATTGACTCTATTATAGTGAACTCCATAGAAGTACAATTTAATTTTTGATTTCTGTTGACCTCACTTCTTATGGAAATCTGTTCACCACTGAATTCAAAATGACTAGGGTGAGCCTAATGATTAAGTCACGCCGATTGCGCTAGTCAACACAAATTGTCTTCCAGTCACTCCAGTAATTATGTTCCGGCTAACTTTGAATAAAATTGAGTGTGTCCCGGATGACAGAAGCTGTCATTACAGCTTTCAAAATTCCAAAACCGCCGACTGCAACGTCACCTCCACCTACAACTTCATCCCATACAATTTGTAAAGCAAAAATAATCAATTGTTTTTTTCCTTATCTCCATAATGTTTTGTTTCAGCGTGACGCTGGTCTTGTTGCTTCAAGCAAAACGTGGGAAAATCCGCAAAAGGCAGTACAAATAGTAAGGTGTATAGTACCACTGTGGGCACATGGGGGTATCACCTGTCATGGAATTAAATAAATGGATCAAGTCGTGGGACACGATGCTAATAACACAACTCGTTTGTGTACTAAATGCTGGAAGGCTACCGGCAAGTTATGCCGTTCATATTGATCATTTCGGACTGTGCTCCGTGTGAAAGTGAAAATAAAAACTACCGCCACTGTCCAACAATTATTTAGGGCTCAAAAAACCAATGGTGGTCATTCAAACCGAGCAGAAAAAAATATGGACCAATTACATCTTTATTTCAGCATTGATATAAAATCCTTGTAGCACGGGCTCAATGGCCAGGCAATCGTAAGTCAAGCATTTCCAAATGCATTGGCTGCTCAACATATGGAGGCATAATTTAAAAGTACCTGAATAATAATTGGCCATTGCCAAAAGGCGGATATCACCATTCTACTAAGTATCTCAACCAGCCCATCTCACCACTCACATCATCAAATAAAATTGAGTATTGCTTAATTGGATGTTGTGGATACATAACGAAATATCACTTGATATGCGCATGGAGAATGAAAATGGGAGGTGCAGGAATCCCAACTGTACAGCATTTATTCGTATGGGACCACGCCCTAGTGACGTCACATTTCCCTTTACGATGTAATCTTGCTGTTTGGCCGAATGGCTTGAACTTGGACGAATGGTGCATTGGACGAGAGAGAGACCAAGGTGAATTAAGCTGCTACGGATTTATCGCACCCTCACATACACACACACACAAGCCATCTAGTGGCTGGCCTGTAGTACTTTGGTATTCTTATTTCTTCTCCTCATTGCCTTCTGCCGTTGTACATTTGTTCGTTTTAACGCGTCGTCGACTCCCTTATTGCATCTCACCCGAAAGACTCCTATCTCTTTTTATAGTGTACCATACACCAATGCACTTATCTCCCGCCTCGTAAATATGTCATTGATCATGCTACGAGGCATTGCCAGTGGTAATATTATTCCTCCGCATTACGATGTGCAACACCCTTGTGCCAAAATTAATGTGGTGATGAGAAGCAAAATTTTGAGATTTGCAATGTTCGAGCTATGGTTAAAGCTGAATTTGAGAGGCTAATTTTTTTTTTTTTTGCAAGTGCAACATTTTTATGTATCGCAAAATCCTGATTGGACGTGAAAGAAAGGTGGAGGGGGTACCTCCAACTCCAATTTTTCCCCTCCCTCCATCCCCCAAATTTGGAGTGTCCCATAGCAGTTGTGGGACAACCTGTATACAGGTTCATCATCAGCGGCGACCCAGCGTACAAGGGGCAATAATTACGCAATCTTTTCTGTAAGCGCAACTAATTGATAGTGCTATTATGCGATACTAGTCTTCAACGAGAGACAATTATACCTTTCTTGACAACAGAAAGAAAAGGAATTATAGGTAACCGTGCGTTGCATACACTCGGACATTAGCAACATCGTGCAACCTTAAGGGAAGACGCAGATATGCAACGAGCTACTAAAAGCTATTACATAAGTTTAATTTTTTCCGGTCGAAATCATAAGCTCTGGAAGATCTGAAGAAAAATCAATTGAGTTCTCACTTAGTGGTTTCCCGAAAAAAATGTTGGGAAACCTTTTTTGCAGACCATTTCATCTCGAAACATCTTCATTAGTTTCAAGAAAGTTTTAAAACCTCACAAAATTTTATTTATTTATTTATTTATTTATTTTTTCATTTAATTAAGTCGCATCTACATCGAGGTAATTAGCGACTTCATACAATAAAAAAAAAAACAAAAACTATATACTAAAAATTATATATAAAAGGTTTATATCATAATAGTTGTGTCGGCCATAAAAAATAAAAAATAATAAATAATAGTAACAAAGTAATGAAAAAAAAAAAAATTGTTGGAAGTCGTTGAAAATATCTTCACCAATCTCTGAAATGCAGCCATCAATTATTTCCAATGTAAGTGAAATATTAAATACTTTCTGCAATAAATGCCTGAAATTCTTTCATTACACGGTGTTGACTGAAACTTTCTTCAGCCAAGTTGGTAATACTTTAGCACCCTGAATTAAATTTATAGCTGTACTTTTATCTCATCCACTTTCGCCATTTCATTAAAAGAATGCTAACGTCGTTGGTATTAATCAAATTTCTTCCCCACCCCCCCCCCCCTCCCCTACCCCCTCTATTGCCGAAGTATCATCGACTAATTGTAAGTTCATTAACGGTATACGGAGAGAGTGGTATTGATTTAAGGGACAATTCGACAAACATTTGGCGAATTATGACTGGGCGAATTATTACCAGTTCTTAATTACATCGATTTAATTTAACTGGGGCCTGGGTGAATTCAGGATCTGTAGGTGGAATATCCTGGCGCTTGGTGGTACGACATCCCGCTGATAAAACATGTATTGCATTATAATGTATTACGTATACGCAGCGGGCGGATTCAACGGATATGGCGAAGCGTGTATGATAATAATCAATGAGGACGGTAGCCCAAGAGCCAACTTACAAATTGTAAATTCCCCGTGAAATTAGACAGCATCACGACTTTCACCTGTCGAATTTATCATATGGTCTATGAGCTATTTTTTGAGAGGGTGGAGGGGGGGGGGAGGGGGCGGAATTCGCTATACAGATGAAATGCATAAGTTTGGTGGAAGATTTCTTTTTCATTAGGTTTGCAGAACTGGGCGTTCATTGATCACTTGGATCTGGGCTGTCACTGGGGCACCGTGATTTGGGCTAATCACGGCGGGCTCAGATACTATGTCATCAACGCGGGAATTAGACTGATGCACCGAGCCGCGTGATGCGCGAGGCAAAGTCGACCACGCAGCGGTCCATCGAGTGGAGCCTGCTTTTCAGTCTGACGACAGTTTTCGCTGAATATCTCGGAATCTATGAGCGATACGGAAATTTGGGTGTATACAAATTTGTAGGTCTCATTTCGCTCTAGAAAAAAGGTTTATATGCAAATTCCGGTATCTTGGCTCAATTTTGAGATATATGCTAGAGACGGCAGAGAAGAAATGATTCGCTACTGAATTCCTCTTCCACGATTTTTCATGGAATTTTGAGTAAGAAATTTTGAACCGTTCCCAAATTTTGGTTATTCAGAAATGACGAATTGCAAAAAATTGGAAATTTCCAGAATCTGCGAAATTTCTTAGTGTCAAAAGCTCTCAAACTTGGTCGGATTTTTCTTTATCCAATTTTTCACTCTTAAATTAAATTGTTCGTTGCAGTAATAAGTGCAAAATATGTACCAGTTTATAAATTGTAAATTTCCCATGAAATTAGACAGGCTCACAACTTTCACCTGTCGAATGTATCATAAGCTCTGCATGCAACTTTGGCCCCAAAAAATTGGCATGAATTTAAGACACCCAATCCTGTTCTACAAGGTTCGATATTATTTATGCGCTGTAATTCGTTGAGTGTAGTGTGGCTTAATGATACAGACGCCCAAGTTCAGAATATAACCTCAGCTTGTATGAACAATTTTTCGCGAAGATATTCATTTTTTCCATTCTTGAGGATGTTTTGGTATAAGCAAAAAATAATTCTAATATCTCGAAGTGCCCGTTTTTTTTTTGAGTTTCCAAGAATTTTGCAATTTCTTACACATTTTACAAACTTTCCCAAAATGCGAAATGTCCAATAAATCTCTTCTCTCATCGTACACATTCTGTGTACAAACAATTTCTGCAAATATTGATTTCTATCTTCCTTTTACTAAGTGTCCAGGATTAGAAGAAAATTGGTAAATATTAAAAATTTCGTATTGCCACGTATAACAAGCATCATTCAATACCAATACATCATTTTCCATCATCGTCAAGCATGTCCACGAAAATTTTTTCAACGTATAGATATACCTGTTGGATATAAGTAATCGCGATTACCGTTGCTTATTGCAAAAATTCAAGGAACAAGAATTCGCTATATTCATTGCCGTTAGAGGAGGCATGATCAATGGACAGGTACATCATACTAAAATAATCCATTCAATATTTTCGAAGCGAATTCATCGACTGCGGAATGTATATGTCTTCTAATTTTGGTCTCGAACATTTAATTATCTCAGCTTTAGACTCTGCTAATTTATGGTAGCTGTTCTTGATCATTTCTTCAGGAGGGACTACTGGACACCCATCCATGTGGCTGGGGCCTACTTTCGCGATTTTGCAAAAAAAATCTTAATTGTTTTTTTCATTTTTTTTTTTTTGGTTCAAATTTCGACTTTCGCATTTTTTGAAAATATTTATTAAAGAGTATCCTTCGTTAATGGAGGGTAATAAACCAGTAGCTAAAATATGTATATGGCCAATTTTCAATTCCCATAAATTATTGCACGTATATCACCTCGAGCGATTTTTAAAGGGACCCATGAAAAAATAATCATGCCGTCGTTAATGAGAACTTTTGATTGAGCACTTCTGGAACATTTCGACTTTTTTATATCCCAGATGATGATGACGCATGTTGGGCAGATAATTATGATCGAGTAATTGAGACATCGTGATAAGCTTGATACCCCTCTCGACACACATTTATGAAGTCATTATGCCATCTTTTCGGCTCATATCGGCCAGTATTGCGAGCATTATGGAAATTTTAAGGCCCTCGGGCTAAGATCAGTAATAATATCAGTTTGGGTCAATTATTAATTTTGAGAATTTTGGAAATTTTGAAAATTTGGAAAATTTTGAAAATTTTGAAAATTTTGAAAATTTTGAAAATTTTGAAAATTTTGAAAATTTTGAAAATTTTGAAAATTTTGAAAATTTTGAAAATTTGGAAAATTTGGAAAATTTGGAAAATTTGGAAAATTTGGAAAATTTGGAAAATTTGGAAAATTTGGAAATTTTAAACATTTTGAAAATGTTCAGAACTTCCAAAATTCGACAACAAATTTCTATGAATTCTTCCAGAATTCCAAGTTTCAAAAATTTTCAACACCTGAAACATTCTAAAGGCATGGCTACGTTAACAAGTTTACAAATTTAAAAACTTCAAATTTTTCATGCTGTTGGATTATGATAAAGCTATATAATGAGATAAATTTAAGTATATAAGAACATAACAAATTTCACACAGTTTTTGTATTCAGCAGCCACCAATAACCTCTAAAGACTGAATTATTTTATTTTACAAAACTGGGCTGCACACGAGTTCCCTATCGTGTAAAAAAAGAAAAAGAAAAATTAATAATGTCTGTAATTGAGTTCTCAATTACGCATAAAGGCATACCAAAAAATTGATACACCTGATTGACATTTACACACATCGCATTGAACATAATTATGACAGGTTGTCACGTACCGAGGATCACGTGATGTTTCGGCTTGCTATGAGTCGCTGAGTGACAAGCCGGTTGAGCCGGACAAATACAGACAAATACTCATGGATGATCGGAGAATTGTGGAGGATAAACGCTAGGGTAAACGTGTGTTTACGGGACAGGGCAGCATCTCCACTCAAGTAAGGGACTCAGTTGTAATGCAGCACTAGCCAAGACGGCTGATGATAAATCACGCAGACTCGCCCCAACGCCTGCCGATTACATTGCTATGTACCTCCAGCTTTCCACTTTTTTCCCATAAATGAATGGCAAAAAAAAAGGGACACTCATGCGCGAGAAGAATAGCGAGTTGGATTCAGCTACAGAAAATTGGAAAATACCAAAACGTTTCAAAAATTGAGCCAATGGCCGAGGCCATATTTACAAAATTTTGGCTACAGTGACGCCGAGTTAGGGACGATTGAGGACGCTCCATTGGGAGAACCATGATAGATACGAAAAAATTTCCTAAACGAAACATGTTCCTGGCATGCAAACACGTATTTTCTATACTACACTTTTTATTGTAACTATCATAATTCAAGAGAAATACCGCGTTGAGCCTGGAAAAACAATAAAAATCGTAGATTGGTTAGTACAAGCGATTCCACCCAAATTACCCTCACCCCGCATATGATGAGTGTGTTAATAGAAGTTGAATGTCGGTCCAACATCGCTGCGACGTTCTTTTCGCGTAAGGTCGCCCCGAGGTCGCTGCGACGTCGCTGCGATGCCCCCGCGACGTCGCTGCGATTCCCCCGCGACATTCGAACGGCTGAAGTCGCACATACAATGAGGAAGTGATTTTTCTCATCATCTGTCAACGAAGTGTACATTGTTGAAGAAAATTATAAAGCCATTTCGCTCAACTACTGGGATAATCTTCATTTTTTTTTCTTTCTTATAAAGGTTTTGCTGTAACAACTGTAGGACCTAATGGGTAAAAAATCGATTCGAGTAGCACGAGCCAGTACGATAAAGTGCAATAAAACGCATCTTACTGGTACTGGAATATTGCAAGTGGACGAAGCATCATCTTGTACCGGTACTTCTGACAAACGGCTGCAGATGTTGTCTCGGTCAGCCTCACTGACTCGACACGTTTAACATTAAAAAAGATCAGGTTCTTTTATGATTTTTACCACTTGCGGCTTTTTAGCTCCATACCTAGGTCGTTTTATGGGGACTATAACGAGCTGTAAACACAAAAAATTGCTTATTTGAGTTGAATTGTTTGAAAGCCCAGTATTATTTTTTTATTAACCCTTCAATAGTCGCGTCTCACCGAGTGACGTCAGTGGTTGTGGAATAAACGCGGCAAAATGTGCTTTATTTTCGGCGAAAAAAATTGATCAATATCCGGTCAATCAACAATGTTGCTGTATCTCAAAACTGTCATCTTAGGATCCTTCAATTTAATTAAAATTTTTGAATAATTTCCGTTCGGAAAAAAGCGCGAAACTTTCCAAATTAATTTTGCTCAACTCGCGCGATTCCGTGCGAAAATGCAATGACCTATTCCGTCTATGGGGTTGGCATCCTTGCGTTGGTCGCGCCATGAGCAAAGTGCCGCCGTCATTTTTTCAGGATTTCCCGTCTTCGAAACTATTTTAACATTCACCGAATTTTTCATATCATCCTGCAAGATATTTCTGTACATTGGGCGAGGGCATTTGCACCCGAATTCCACATTGAAAGTTCACCTAAAAAATGAGAAAAAAATACAGTTAAAAAGGGCAAAGATCCCGCGGAATTTTGCCTAGGAACGTGTGTTTATGCCAACCCACACGTACGCGAGATCGCGTCGTGGGACGCGTGTGAATTGTACGGACGATCCAGCACCACGCCTTACAACGTGTGAGGTACAATTGAACAACAGGAGATGTTAAATTTTTATTGGAATACAATACGCGCCTATTCACCAATTTAAACAACCCGGAAGTTCCCGGACTCTCCCAATTCCCCCATTTTTTTCAGTCACTTCTAGATATTCGTAAATAACTTGTCAATTAAAAATAATTTTAATTTGACGATCTCCTGTTGAAGCAACTGATGATCTACACCTTGATTCTTCGAAATGTCACGCAATTTTCCAATAATTAAAATGATTTTGAGTGATTTCGTAAATGTCGGCAACTTTGAGCGAACAGCATACGCAACGCATTTGAATTTTTTAAATTAAGATAACTGCTGAAAAACCTCTGGAAAAAAATTACAAACTATACATTCTAATTTTGCAGCTTCCTCAATTAGCAAATAAAATACTGGGTGAAAATCGGCATCTATTCAGAAAGTTGCATACTGTAGCCATTTCCGATTCCAATGTCAATACCAATCAATTCTACTCGATATCACACTGAGCCAGTGACGTCCATGATAAGAAATTCAACACATTAGTCTCCCCTCAATCGAGTATTTTATTCATTTATCGTATGCCATTGACTTAAGACAAGCATGTTATCGGCAAAAAAAGCCCGAGCCATCTTTTACCGAGATGAAATGCTGGTTATATACATAAATCAGTCATCTATTATTCGATTCATGTGTGTTCAATTATTTATTTGTTGTTGTAGTCTATCGATAATAAAAAGCTCGATAATTCAAGAGAAACTAGATGGTATCTCTCGTGCGGTGATTTTTTTTTTTACGTCTTTCGGAGAAAGTTTTCGACGGCAAATTTTATAAAAATAAATAACAAGAATCCAAAATTGAAAAAAAAAATCTGGACAATTTAATCAAATTTTTGAACGCTATTACAAAATTGCCTCAAAAAATTTTGTTCAAAAAATTCATTTGTATCAAAAATTTCGTAAATTTTGAAAAATTCCAAGAATGGTCAAATTTTTTCACCAATTCCAATTATAAAGTGTTTTATTTTTCATCAAAAGAAATCGCCGCCTCATTAAAACCTGAGACTCATCGATCTAACATTTATCAACCAAAAATTAAACCGGAAAAAAATTCTGCTTCGCCCCACCGCAAAAATCTAATTGAGAAATGTCCAATAGTTCGATCATCCTCGAGGCCCATCACCCCCACAAACGTTATTACGAATCCTCATTAACACCGCATACACGCGCCGTGTAATTAGCTAGTTATTCAACATGCGTATCGAAATTGTGTTATTTGGCATTGGCAATTTCACATATACGGAAAGGCATCCCAATGGATCTACGCAATGTGCATTTACGATGGCAACTGACCCCTGACCCGCGTATGCGATCCCGAGGGCCTATAGAGCTATATATACGCACCGTTCACTAGGAGGTCTAATGCAGAATGAGGGAAAATGGTAGAAAACGCGGCGTAACCTATGCGAAGAAGAGGAGGCACACAGGGCGTATGCGTCCAAGACACGTTTTGTCGTAACCGTTATCGTGCTATACTGATCAAGCCCAGCCACCTTCTCGCAATTGCCGCCGGCAGTGTCGTATAGATCGATATAATATTCCAAACCCCATAAAAGTTGTCCATAACGCTGGCATGGGTGCGGTGCACACGGTATATCCCATTTCGAATGGGTGAATCGCATTTCTCCTACATAGATAGAAGGCTCTGCTTGTATCTACTTAAGGAATTCGGTTGAGCGGTTTTGTTATTGGATCCGCAGAACTGGACATTCATTGATAACTAGAACTAATCGCGGTCAACGCCCAGCTGAGTTCAAAGCAATTTGATTTTAATATAACGGAGCGCTTGGTGATAGTTACAGAATCTTCCCATCTGTACGACTAACACACGACGCCAGCCAAATGGAGCTGCGTTCTTGGCGGAGTAATTAGCAGTAGAAGAGCGATGAGTAACACCATAGCAAAATGGTAAAGTGAAGACCGATAAAGCTTGTGGGCTAAAGTTAACACGTTGTGAAAGAGACTGGGAAAAATTCCAAGTCCATCCGGTACGTTCCTCGATCTGCTTCCGCATTATGTGGAACCATCGGAAATCAATGAGCCTGAATGAATGGTACGGTAAACGGCCAGGTCCGCATCGACACTCGTTGAGTCGAGTTAATCACCTGAGCTCGTGTCAAGTTATCGTCTCTTATCGAGACAGATCCACTTATAGTCCCTCAGGGGTCTAACGAACTCAACATGACCTTCATCAGTTCATCATCGTGAATGCTCAATGGACGATTCGGTTATCATCGGGTATTAACATACGATTAGAACTGCGTGGTGTCAGATAGAGTCTATATTTATGGAATATTATCAGTGGATCAACTGTCAATTCATTGTCAGAGCAATCGCAAATCGTTAGCGAGATTATCGAAGTATTGTGCATAACCAGCGATATGTATCCTTTGAACCTCCAACATTTTCACAGAATCTTTTTCTTCTTCTAGACAGCAACTGGATGGTATTGGTCGACAATCAATCGGAACAGTAGTTGCACCGCTTAGAGTCTAACCCCAAACTAGGCTTAATGTCTGAAAATCCCTATGCCTACACTACCTTAATACCTTAACCATTGAAAGCCCTATCGTATTCGTCTCGACACTCTCCCCATTGGAATTCCTCTTAATTAGACTTCTATCCAAGGCCTCCGCCGTCTTCCACAGCATCCCCGACTATTGGCACAAGAGCAGGTTCAACTTATATCGTCCAGGGTTATTATCTCCCTTTCTCGGGGCCTCAACTCGCCCCCATACTAATCTCCGTAAGTGGCTACTGGTGGTTGTACACACAGTTGATCCCACAGTCTGTCTGCCTTCTACGATCTTCCCTTTAACGGTCACACACAAGGTTTGCCAGTTTCCCGATGCACAGCTCAATGAGGGTCAATATTAAACACTGCTACCTTCGGTATTCTCTATTTTTCATTAAATTAAATGAGATAATTTAATTTGATTTTTTCAAACAACATATATCCAAGTTTGGCACTATATGTTGAGCAAGTGTGAAGTCGAGAGAGGTTTTAATGCATTAGGCAAATCGTCTGCCTACTACCTTAACGGTTCTGTAGAAAACGCTTGGCCGGACGGAAACCCAACCCAGTGCTCCAGGCTCTGGCCACTGGGGGGGGGGGGGGGAGAGAGGGTTTCCGTCAGGAAAAAACCTTTTCCATTTTGAACTTTTCACCCGCCCCATGTCTCCTCCACCATTGACCTATATCATATCCTCATATAGTTCAGGATTCTCATTTTGTCAAGCCATACCAATCTTTGAAAGTGGCTTGTAGTGGCTGGTACACTTGATCCCACAGTCTGTCTGCTTCCCACAATCTTCCCTTAAACGGTCACATACTAGGATCAGCCAGCCCCCCCCCCCCCCCCCCCCCCCCCCCCGATACGTAGCCCATCGAGAAATAACGAAAACCTGGAAGAGGAAGGAGAGCCACTCCATCAAGGATTCCACAACTGCCCAAGCTTTGGAATTCCAACTATCACAAGTAATCGCAAAATGGTTAGGGGCAATAATTTAAGACCTCTGTGTTGCATCGAGGATTTCCGTAGGACATCTCTTAGAGAAAGGTGGCTACATGCTGTTGTTTGAATGGCGCGCTTCTGGCCCATTGGAATATGGACACCATAGGCTCCTAAGCTTGCTGCTGTATGTCAGGAGCCGCAGGTTCATGCGTTTTCTCAGTCGGATAGTGAATATACCTGATGCATATACATGGCTTGTTCTATCTGCCTCCGATGGAATAGTAAGGAATAGTAAGCGAAGAAGACGCGTTCGTATTGTTGCTGGCTGAGGAACTTTACCGTTAAAAAGGGGGAGGGGGGGGGGGGATACTTGCTCGTCTTGCACAAGGTGGCCTTTGAAAAAATGTCAATCGCGCATATATATGTGGTCGTAGGGAGGCTGAGGGGGAGGGCTACAGAGGCAACACAGACGGGATATTTATTGAGCCAAGTTTGTGGAGGTCTTCTGTATGGCTTTATGTGGAAAGGGGCTTTGGGTAGCTTCTTCAACCCTGACCTCGGGAAAACGGTATTCATTTACTTTTGTATTCATCAAATGAATTTTTTTCCACGATTTTTTTTTAAGTAACGACAGAGGGTCTGTCTAGAGAAAATGGATAGGCGATGGACGAACTAAAGGTAAATATTAAATGTCGCCATGAAGAAGGATCGCAGATTTTGGTGCTACAAAGATGTCCAGTATATCTATAGATTTTCCCATTATAAGCGCATTATAAATTGCCTAAGGATAATTGCAATTATTTCTAGGAAGACTATGCAAAGGACATAGTAAAATGAAATGTTCAAACCAATCTCCTATCATCTAATGACTATTGAAAATTCCCAATCACGAGTTCAAGATTCTCTATCTCTCTCATTATTATCGGACAACTCCACCCACTCCAATGAACCAGCAGTCTTCCATCTATAAATCCATTGGGCCTATTGATCGTGTACACCATGAAGATGAAACTATCTCCCAGTCAAACCAATCTAACCTTGAATATGGCTCCACATAAGAGCGTGGAGTATATCCCCCAGACACCAGTCTTGATTCCGTTATCCTACCGGCTTGGGATGAGTGAGCTAGCTCCTCTTCCCACGCCAATTAAACATGACTCATTAACGGCCTCCCTAAGCTAGCCCAGTGGAGAGAACTACCGTCTACACCCGACATTGGGATCGATGCCTGACCAACTAGCCAACCCCTTCCCTATATATAACCACACTCCCATGGATTGCTAGGACAGGCAAATCGTAACTAATCTTATCCTTACCGTTTCCCTTTTCATTCAGCGTGTATACTAGTTTGATACACATGTGCTTATAGACTACAGGGTAGCTAGAGGAATATAAGTGAGACTGAAATGTACGATAGAGCGAACACAAATCCTGTGGGAAGATCTCAGGCTCGGGCATATCCACGGTCAAGATGCCTCATTCACCCGAAGAGTTATTTCCTTTCTTCTTATCGTCTCATTCCCCCTCTCCACCCCCTCCCCCCCCCCCCGCCCTCCCACCCCTGCCCTCTTCAACGACCGAAGAGAGGCGTCAAAGTTCGATTTATCCGTGGTGATCGTGCTCGCACGTACCACCGCGGGTGAATCGTAAAAGCCCGATTGCGCCCGTTGATGCCTCTCTCGTCTTCCAGAAGACTCGGCCGACGGGGCGCTGATGTACGTGGGCAGATGGACGATTCAACTTGCGTTTATTTTTCCATGCTCGAGATTGCTTCTCCATTCTATCTAAGCTCCTATACCCTATCTGTCCATTGCCTCTAGATATGCCCTCCAGTTTCAGGAAAAAATGTATTTCCAATGATGAATGCAAATGTAAATGAATACCGTTCACCGTGGGTCAGGGTTGAAGATGCTGACCAATGACACTGCTGAGCTCGCGTAAAAGACCTTATTCAGGTCTACAGGATACATTAGCGAGATATCAAAGCAGAAAATAGTCAATTTCGGTATTCACATGATACTGTCTAGGTCGACATTTTTTAATTTGG
The DNA here is from genome assembly GCA_026005395.1 of Asobara japonica. NCBI lineage: Eukaryota > Metazoa > Arthropoda > Insecta > Hymenoptera > Braconidae > Asobara > Asobara japonica. The sequence goes on from BQMI01000280.1 coordinate 1,497,385, forward strand.
TGCTAGTTGGTGGTTTAAGTGTCGGGTGTCTAATACCGAGTCGCACTCTCTCACCTAGCCCTGCTGCACTATAACAACGCATCTGGTACGTGCTGACATGCCTACTGGTAATGCCGTTTTTTTTTTTTTGTTGTTAAGCCAACAAGCGCTATCACACGGAGATACACAGTTTACAGTAGTGTCACCATTAGCAATCACTCGAGGACCATACAAGCCGCCTTTACGATTCGGGTGCCATCACGTACGCGTGAAGAGCAATAAGCCAGTTTCCATCGCGGGACGTATACTCACTCGACCAAGCCGAAGATGTCCTTATGCTACATCGGTGAGTGGTTGTATGTGGGCTTTCAATGTTTTTTTTTTTGCATTATTTAGTTTATTGCTTTTAAATTGAAGGTATTAGTCGCTCACCTCACGGGATGCTGGAGCCCCCAGCATGCAGGGGCTGTCCGGGCGGCGGGGCGCACACGCCCACCGCTTGCTCGAGAGCTCGCTCTCCTCCTGGAAAAGAAGGGACAGCATTAGTACCATTAGTTTGTGGATCTTTCCTTAGCCGCGGAATTTTATTCAAATTAATTAATGCTATGGCGGCGTCGCACCGTAATGTTATAGAGCGACCAGAATTTTTCCAAATTGCGGTAGTCTCATCAAACAATTGATTTTTAAATTTTTTTTTTTTGACCTCCCCATACGTTTGCCAATTATGTCCACAATTTTTCGTCACCCCTATATTTTCCACCACATCGCCACACACTCAAGTATTACACCACTGGCGAATGTGCAAATAACCACAAAAGATAAGTGAAAAAGTAGAAAGGCAAGACACCAATTAGGGGCCCCCGAACTACCATTAAAAATCTTGATACTTCTTCCTGTCTGAGGTAGAATGTCACTTCAGAATATAATTAAGATCGCATCTTGGCGCGGTGTCAACGGCTGTCGCTACGTGGCTTTGTGGCATCATGGCTCTTTTGCCGGTATACAAAAGACATTACAAACGAATATGCTTGAATGAGACGAGGGGATTGGCCTGCCGCACTTGCACGCGAGTGCGCAGTTATTAAAACGTTAAAACAATTATACGAGGCCCGACACGAAGGAAGACCCTTGTAGAATAGGTATAGTAATTACGAGTTCTTGTAGATTAGGGAAATTCTGTTATGGTGAGCAAGACCACCCATGGGCCATTGGAAATTGCCGTATGTATGTGTGTTGTGTGTGTGCGCAGATACGTCGATATGCGTGTATATGTGGGGTATGGATGTAAAAGGCGGCGTGGGCGTGTGTATGTGGGTGCGTGGATCTGGGTGTGTGGGCGGGTGGGGGGGTGGGTGTATGGACGGGTGGGGGGGGGGGGGGGCTGTGTGGGCGGGCGGGTGGGTGACTGTGTGGGCGGGCGGGTGGGTGACTGTGTGGGCGGGCGGGTGGGTGAGTCGGTGTGTGGAAGGGTGGGCGGGTGGGGGGTGGGTGTATGGAGGGGGGGGGGGTGTATGGACGGGTGGGTGACTGTGTGGGTGGGTGGGTGACTGTGTGGGTGGGTGGGTGGGTGACTGTGTGGGTGGGTGGGTGGGTGAGTCGGTGTGTGGACGGGTGGGTGAGTGGGTGGGTGTGTAGGCGGGTGGGTGGGTGTGTAGGCGGGCGGGCGGGTGGGTGGGTGTTTGTGTGGACGCGTGGGGGGTGTGTGGGTGGGTGCGTGTAGGCGCTCAACCATTTTTCAAAAACCTAATTAGCAAATTTTCTGGAACTTCGCAGTATTTTTTACATTATTCTTTCGACTTAACTCGTTTTCATCGGATTTTCTACAAGCCACGTGAATTCTCTAAAATCAAGATTGAACTGTACGCAAACTAAAAAGTTGGGCGAGACCAACGCACTCATTGAAAATACTGAGTTGCGTTAACTTTCGCTAGATTTCTCCTATTTTCCGTAATTCCATGGGATTGCATTTGAAATTGAATCGGCAACATTAGAGAATTGCGCCCACCATCAAGTTGAATTTCATCCACCAAACGTGATCACGTCCCACCTCGAAAATATTGGAGGAACCCGCCATAATGACTCCATAAGGCGGCTCTCGTAATTTTTTTTTCGCGATAAAAATGAACGAGGAAGTCATTATCACAAAAGCATGTAATCGGAGTGCGATGGCTCAGCGGTGGCTGATGAAAAATATGATTTTCACATTCAAAGTGTGAAAATCTGGTTTTAACGGTAGACCACATTTGCAAGATGTTAAAAAGAAATTAATAGTCGTAGTTATAATCACAATATTTCCGTAATATTTTAAATTCTCGAAACTTTCAAAATTTTCAAAAACTTTAAACGTTTGCAAAAGTTTCCAAAAATTTTCAAAAATTCCAAAAGTGGAAAAATTATGAAAATTTGGAAAAATTAACAATTCTTACAAAAATTTTCAACCATAACTTCTCATATGCCGGACCATTTCCCACGCTAGATTTCTGCGCGCCGTTAATCTTAATGGATTGCCATTTTTTGTTAAGCTTTGTTCTGACCTCAGACATCCTAATGGATATTCTAACGCATTTGCCCGGGTAATCCGTTTAACCAGCCAGAAGCACCAAGAATTGTGTCATAAATTATAGGAGCGGAGGATCATAAAAACATGGCTATGAAAATGATTTGCGATGCAGTGGACTGTCTAACCACACTGCGATAAAGCATCTACCAGCCACCCAAAATGCAATACACCTGTTTAATGGACCGCCTTGTATGGAAATTATCATTATCATTGTTAGATATGCGGATCAGTTGAAACAACGGAAGTTGTAAATACCAGAAATCAGTCTTCCAGTCAAGATGGAAGATTCTTAAGCCTAAGAACATTCCAGTTTTCCCAAGAAAATGGTCCGAACTTGCGGAAAAAAAATTCGACACTAACAGACAAAAAACCCTCAATCAAAATAAAGTTAAGAAATTTTCAGAAATAAATTTTATAACGATGTAAAAAAATTTTTACTACACTTGAAATCACATCTCCAATCTTCCATAATTTTGGAAAATCTTCTACTATTATGAGCAGTTACCCGCAAAATTGTGGATTTTTTTTATATTAAAAACTTTCAAAATTTCGGGTAATCGTTCTGAAATGTGGCAACTATCGGTAAAATAAAATTCAATTTTATGTAGGATTGATCAGTTCGATCCCGCGTTGATCCACAGTCGGTAACGAAGACCTCTGCTTTACCTGTGATAGAATAGTTTTTATCTGCAGTTGTTGCACCCAAAACCTCTATTTGGTTTTACGAAACCGAATTTTGAATTCAAAATGGAGTGGAACTTTGGATTTTTTTTTTTTGTCAATTACTAAACTGCAAATTCTGCAAATTTTGTATTGTATTAAACATATGTTCTGTGATCAACCACGAAAATTTTTCCAAAAATCTGTATGGTGGGTCCACAATACTAGAACCTTAATATAGTGAGAAAATAATGAAAATAGTTTATGGGAGCATCGAATGCAAGTCAATTTAGCAGAAGCAACGAGTGACTCAATGTTAATTTGCTTCAGCCATAGAAGCCCATAATTTTCTTGCCCCCAGAGTATCGACTTACACCTTTACTTGTCGTTGGTCGCGAAGCAACGAATCGCTAATAGCTGCGGTCTCCTGCAAAGCAAAGACCTAATGTACAAGTAAGAAACTGGTCTGTGCAAACACCGCCGAGAAAAATGCCAAATAAGGGGTAAAGTCATCTCCGAAGTTGGAGAAGGGATTTGTTGTCGTTGGAAAATTTGTTTGGAAATTTGGGTGCGGTTTTTTTTTTCATATGGACTCGCGTGGAGTTTTCAAGTGATGGAGACTTGATTTAGTTTGAAAATTTCTGAATATTTTTTTTATACAAAATATCAACAAATTAAATTTTCAAAAAAGCAATGAAAAATTTTAGAATCGCAAAAATTTGCAGCAACCCGTGTTCAAAAAACACATATTGCCTCAATTTTGGAAATTGATTTTGATTTTGAAAATTTCAAAAATTCGCGCAATTTTGAAAATATATTTCTTTTTTTTTTGAACAAACTGGAATTTATGAAAAAGAAATCATAGTTATGAACAATTTGATATTTACAAAAAAATTTTGAGACCCTTGACTGTGTTTTTTGGAGTTTTTTTCTAAATTGAAAACCGCATTGCACTACGCAGCGTTTATCATGCGATCGATGATTGACCGAATTCGAGAGGTGCGACTCCTGAAGGGTCAATAGGAGAGAAAACCGTCCTATAACCAATTGCAAGAGATTCGATTTTGATATTTAAAAACGGCTTTACTCAAGTCACGGTGAAAGTGCATAGAGAAGACCATCCTCCTCACACTACGAAGAAGGCACATATATACGCATGTTACGGCGCCTGGACCTCACATTTGTGTGTCATAACTTTATGTGCGAGCTAGTGGAATCGCACTGAACTATGTTACACACGGTAAAAAAATTCTCATGATTCAAGGCATCTTCAATATTGTGTGTGTGTGTGTGTGTGTGTGCACCAATTCTGGAATCAAGCTCGATGATGGCGCAATCGAGATCACTCAACGCTTTCAGCATCCGAAATGATTTCCTTTAGAATCCATATGTTAGTTTTCATAACAATTTTGTTATTTATAACAAAATACCCCAAAATTGAAATTTTTGAAAAATTTGAAAAATTTTCTCAATTTTGAAAATTTTGAAAATTTCTGAAATTTTTCACATTTTTGAGCTAATTTTGGCAAAAATTTTCCCACACATTTTTATCTCACACAAGACCCTCTTTCTCATCGAAAGATTTCCCAGTGAAAATGATAATTCGCTTGACCAGGGAAAAGAGGCAAGTTGCGGCGTAAGCGGAGCCTATCTCGCGCATCAGCATCTTCCATGGCTTTGACCCAACGTCCACCTCGATTTATAGCGTCTTGGGCTTGGATTTGCTCTTACGCGCACCTTGTGCTCTTACGCCTTTCGCCTTCTCGTATAATATGCGCGGAAAATTCTAACCGAGCAGAAAGGATCTTCCACACGTGTGTTTATGCATTTGTGTTGCGTATAACCGTCGTTATCACGTTGCTGAAGACGAAGCTTGGCAAGTTGGTGCCCAGCCTCTAATCTAAGATCGTGTGTGTATATAGTAACGTAGCGCGTGTTTGTATCTTACAAACTTGTAGAGTCGTGACTCTGGCAACTTTGTTGACTTGTTAGAAAAATTGCCGACTATGAATTACATGCCTAAATTTGCATTTTCTGATGAGAAAAAAACATTGCGTATTATCTGACGAGAGTTTGTTAAGTGAAGTTGATAAGTACAAAATTACTGAAGGCTCAAATACGTTTGTGGTGGGAAATTTATTAAAAAAATTTGCCATCTCTGATTTTGATAATTTTTTTATATTTTCACATTTTTCTTTGCAAATGTCTCAATTTTGTAATTGTTCCAAAATTTAAATTTCTTGAGAAATTAAAAATTTCTCAAAAATTGTAAATTTTCAAGTTCATCAAATATTTATGTTTGTGAAATTTTCAGGATGTTCAAATTTAACAAGCTGAATTTGAGACATTTTTGACAGGCTCCATTTGAGATTTGACAGGCTCAATTTGAGACTTGACACGCGACAAGCTCAATTTGACACCCGACAGGCTCAATTTGAGGCGCAGGAGGCTCAGGTTGAGACTTGACAGGCTTCATTTGAGACTTGACAGGATCAATTTGAGACTTGACAGGCTCAATTTGAGACTTGACAGGATCAATTTGAGACTTGACAAGGTCAATTTGAGACTTGACAGGGTCCATTCAAAACTTGGCAAGGTCGGTTTGAGACTTGACAAGGTCAACTTGAGACTTGACAAGGTCAATTTGAGACTTGACAGGCTCAATTTGAGACTTGACAGGCTCAATTTCAGACTTGACAGGCTCAATTTAAGACTTGACAGGATCAATTTAAGACTTGACAAGGTCAATTTGAGACTTGACAGGGTCCATTTAGGACTTGACAAGGTCGGTTTGAGACTTGAGAGGGTCAATTTAAGACTTGACAAGGTCAATTTGAGACTTGACAAGGTCAATTTGAGACTTGACAAGGTCAATTTGAGACTTGACAAGGCCAATTTGAGACTTGACAAGGTCAATTTGAGACTTGACAGGCTTCATTTGAGACTTGACAGGATCAATTTAAGACTTGACAGGCTCAATTTAAGACTTGACAGGATCAATTTAAGACTTGACAAGGTCAATTTGAGACTTGACAGGGTCCATTTAGGACTTGACAAGGTCGGTTTGAGACTTGAGAGGGTCAATTTAAGACTTGACAAGGTCAATTTGAGACTTGACAAGGTCAATTTGAGACTTGACAAGGCCAATTTGAGACTTGACAAGGTCAATTTGAGACTTGACAAGGTCAAATTTAGGTCTGAAAGGACTCGAAGTTTTAAAGGTCATGGTACTCAATTGCAAGCTCACGTGTCTTGTTTTGAGACTTCAAAGTTGTTATCTGAAACTCTCAGTCTTGATTTAACACATGCAGAGATTACATGTTCACATGTTTTTTCCAATTTAAAAGAAATTACGAAATTGCCCACTAGAATGCTGAGTTAAAGGATTAATAGGATTAAACCAGCCTGTAATTAATAACCGGTGCGGGTGTATGTGCGGGTAGTGCGTGCCCGCCTCGACGAGCGTTTTGTCACCAGTGATTGGCATTTGAAAGGACAAACGCGTACAATTACCTTGGCTTCGCCCCGTCTCGACGGCCTACTCTTTGGATTCAAAGCTCCTTGCGTCCTCTCCCCAATGAAAATAATATACATAGAACTGTACACAGTGCGCGGGTTTCCTTGAGACCAGCACAACGGCTCACTACGTTTTTCATTCTCCATCTCTTTTTCTTTTGCCTTTTTTAATCGCTATCTTACCGACGTTTTAATGAACTTCCAAGGCAAGTGCATTTAGTATGGATTTTATGTGCATAATCATGGAAAAAAAATTGGATAATCAAGCGAAGGTAGTTGAAATTTTTTTATAAAAAGTGGAATATCAATTGTTTGAATTGTGTTTAGTATCGAAAGTGTCAAACTTTATGAAAATTTTCGGACATTCTCCCGAGGATTTAATGAGCTTCCAAGGCTCGGCCTGTGGCTATCCCCAGGTGAGCAATTGGAACTCCTGACCGTGGGACCAAGCTTGGTATAACCTTCGATGTCGAGTTTTGCATGTTTATCTTTAGCAAAGCTCCAGCTGAATATGCTGGATCTAGGTCCAGCCAAGCTTGGTCCTATGAAAGAAATCCAAGTTTTAGCAGCTGAAAGTTGGGCTTCTGCTCAGCTTTGGTATCCAGACTTCTGGCAAGCTTCATCCAAGCTTAGCTCTGCTAGCTTAAATCGACAGGCCTGAACCAAGCTTCTCCCAATATTGGGTCTATATACAAAGTTGCACCAAGTTTGATCCAAGCTTAGTCTTCCAGCTTGGGTCCACTGGTTTGAGTCAAGCTTTCAGTGCCACCGTTGGACCAATCATTGCTCAAGGTCAGTGATCAAAGTGTCTCGAAGTCTAGCACTGGATCAAGCATTGTGAGCAAGCTTTGACGCAAAACTTTTTTGGTTATCTGGCGAAGCTCGATTTTTGCAATCGAATCTTTTCAAATTTCCCAACTTTTAAAAATCTGCAAAATGATTAAATTGTTCAATTTAACTCTCCAATTCCTAATAGGTTGAAGGCACTAAGCATTTTCAATGTACTATGTTTATCGTACGGTTTTCTCAGTCTATCTTTTCTTTTCCCTTTTTTAATCGCAATCTTACCGACGATATAATGAACTTCCAAGGCTCGCCCATTTACTATGTATGTTATGTGCATAATCACGTGGAAAAACTCGTACAATGAGGCGTCAATAGTGTTCATGTAACTCGGGTGTTTTGAATCGTCTTGTATATACCGCCTAGCGGCGATCGGAGAAATCGAGAAAAATGGCGAATGAAAAGTAAAGAAAAACGAGGAGACGGGTAAACAAACGAATGGCCGATGGGTCCGCGTTTGGAAGTGGAAACTCGATCGCAGCTGTAAATAAAAATTCTACGCGTTTCACGTTTGATGTGGTATAAGAGGCGGTGTACATCAATCGGGGAGGGGAAGCTGGAGGGAAGGACGAGTATCAGTCGAGACTGGGGAATCGACTATGGGCTATTTCTTGCTATCGGGAGTCGCTCCATGTCTTTTAGAACGGTGTCGGCGGAACTTTGCTGGAGAAAAATCGACGCGATTGGCGGAGAGTAATTGCGGGTGTCCAAGGTTAGCAGTGATTTATTTTTAAATTTTGAAAAATTCTAGAAGACTTCTCTTTTGCCAAATTTAAACAATTTCGAAATTTCCAGTAACTTCTCGAAATTTGGAGAAGGCTTGGAATGTTCTGAAAATTTATAAAAGTCGAGGCTATAATAAGGGTTGAGTACTCAAAATTCAGGGACGGAAAGAGAATGACATTTCGATCCGAAAGTTCCTTTTCCACTTGTTCCTCCGAGGCCTCCCCACCGAGTTATCCAATTTTCAAGTGAACCAATCAGAGCGCTGCTCCGCCCCCTCGACCAGTGGTGAATCGATTGAGATTAAAATAAACCGGGATTTTGCGTCTCGAGGTCACGAAGCAGTTGCGTCTGGCGAATTCAGGACTTGACCTTGAGGCGTCGCGCTCCAAACTTCGAATTATTGCATTGAGAATCACTGATGCAGTGGGCGGAGCTACGCCCCGATTGGCCCGCTTGGAAATTGAATAGCCCGACGGGGGTGCATGGGAGAGCAAAGTGGAAGAGGAACTTTCGATCCCCAATTTCACCCTCTTTCTAAAGAGCTCATTTTAATGAGTGAATTAATTTCATACTTCCATTAATGATGGTTTTGCTAAGCGAACCTAACTATGATATCGTTAACTCATTCAACGTAAAAGTAGAAAACCTTTCTAATCGGAGTTGGTGGCTGCAGGTAATGAGACACATTTGACGACCTCGAACAGCAGATACTTTCAAGTCGTGAAATTTCGGCGGGGCCACTATTACAGAGTAAAATATAAAGGTTGGCCTGAATGAAAGAAGAGATCAACAAATGGAACTGGGGTCGAGTGCGGGTCATCGTTTCTTTTATTGATACGAGTCCTAGTGTAAAAAGTCAGCCTGGGTCATTCACCGAATGACACATTAAAAAGTAGTTTGCGTGGCAATGATTCGGCCATCTTTCGGTAAAAATCCACTCACTAATTTCTCATTCCTTTCTCATTTCGTAATGCCCCATTCGCTGTGAATTGATGATAAATCAACGTTTCGTTGTAATTTTCACAATGACGTGTCTCACAAAGCCATAAAATTGTGGTATGTTGGCTGTCCTATCAACCGAATTCAGACATTTCAGATGGTTTATATTTTTTTCAGGTATAATAAATGGGATGAGGGTGAGATACCTGAACCAACAATCTGCCGATATCTGCTGAGCTTGGTATCACGAAAACTGGGAGAGACGGACTGAACGAATTGAATTTGTTCACAGATCCGCTTATCACAGCGTTATTAAGAATTGTAAGTGTTCCTAGGAATTAAGCGGATAGTTACATCGGAGTGAAACACTATTCACGGAGAGAGAGCTGTTGGACTGAGCTTTTAGGGGAAGTAAAAGAGGGTTTGTGAAGCAGACCTTACAAGGTGGTCGCGACGCGACTCAGAAGCTAAGCGATGCCATCACCGACCTGTCCTAGACGTCTGGACGGAATGGTCTCCGCTTGTTTCCACAACAACCACAACTACCTCCAATCCCCGTGGAGTATGTGAAGGACAAAATACCACAGATTAGAGGGACTATTACAGACATGTAGTAGTGTGAGTACTAGCATGGCCCTAGCTTCGATGAAGTAGCAAATGTAGCCGAATGTAGCAGTCATTAATAGAACTGGAACCTTTGCCTAAGTGTATAATGCGTCCATTCCTGACGGTATCTTCTCCAGCAGATGGAGACAACGGCGGCGTGCTCTTCGGGCAAGATCATCGAACGAGCCTCCATCACATCCTACACTCTGTATACTGGATACAACATCATAGAGCGCAGAGAGACGGCAAGATCATAGGGCGCATAATAGGTTAGAGAATAGAGGAAGCTATGGTGTCCCTCGTAGCTAATCGTTAAGATCGCTTCAAGCGAGCGTGATCTACGCTGGACGTTTTCGACCATGTTTTTGAAAGGAAGTACAAAGGTATTGTTTGATTGTCACACTGGGCATCAGGAATGCCTCTAGCTAGCAAGGTGGGATTGCATCCTGGAGGCGTTGTGCTGCTATAGTAACGGCACTTTTGCAAAGGATGGTAAGTAACCATATGACTAGTAGAGCTCTTAGGTATGGAACATAGGTAGATGCTGAAGCATACGAGGTTAAAAGTCCCAGATGCTCAAGTTACATGCAAGCAGTGAAGCAGCTGGGGTGAACACTGCCCTTTCGGGACCTATGCCCAACCTCCGAGGGCCAGGACAGAAGAGAAGGCTCCTGGTATCCTCAGTTGCATCATCAGCACTGACATATCGTATCCGCATATGGGCTGAAGTACTACAAAGCTGAGCAGCACGACAGAAAATTGTCCAACAGCAATTGTGGATAGCAGCCAGTGGCCAACGACGCTGTAGGTTTTACTGCTGACATGTTGCCCATTGAAGTGTTCGCGGAGGAGCGTAGGTGCTTCAGACACGATCACCTAAACTCAGCTCGGTGGATTTGAGGAGAGGACAACGAAACCACATCGGTGAACAGTGGTGGCTACGGTGGGGCCTTAAGTAAAGGTAGGATGACTCATGGACTGATACCGAAGCTGGATGCTTGGCTTGACCGCTTACGTCGGCAATGACCATCTGACTCATGCTGAAAGGCCGCGGATGGTTCCCCAGATTGTCCAACAAGAAGATTTCTTTTTATGAGAATCAAGCGCAAGGGAACCCCCTAAAAGCCAGAGTGAATTGAGGACTTCTCTGCGGCGGAAGAGCCGACGGTAGTGCTGCGGTCGCTATCCTCCACGCAACGAGAACTTCACGAGAGTCGAAGGGGATAGTGGAATATAGGATTTTGCGAATTAAAGATATTATTTTGGAACATTGAAAATGTCAATTTGAGACTCAAAAATTTCAGGTTGAAGCTTGGTCGTTTCAATTGGGGACTTTGCCTGTCTCAATTTCAGACTTTCAAAATCGCGCATCATTTGGTAAAAATTCCACTCACCGATTTCTCGCTCCTTTCTCATTTCGTAATGCCCCATTCGCTGTGAATTGATGATAAATCAACGTTTTGTAGTAATTTTCACAAAGACATGTCTCACAGAAAGCACGTGATTTAATTATGAAATAATGATCAAACTAAATCCCCCCCCCCCCTCGTTTCAATGGTCATTAAGCCGTGACCAGCGCCTAAGCCGCGAATGGATACAAAACCAACGGCCGCGTCAGCTGCAAGATATACAATATATACATATATACAATGTACGATATTAGCCATCGGCCAGGAACTTTTTCTACCACCGTTGAATCATTTGAGGTGAGAGAAAAATTGCGGTAGTGTGCACATGCAGCGAACTACCAAAGATGTGTTCAAACAAATTTTTCAACTGTGGCGTACAAACAAATCTGTTGCGTTCTAATTTTTCAATCAATGTGAGTTTAATTAATAGAATCTCAAAACTTTCAAAATGTTCCAAAAATTGCAAAAAAATTCCAGAAAAATTTTCAAAAAAAATTGAAAAAATTTTTTTTCAAAAATTCGAAAAACATCTGCCACATTTTCCCCAAAAAAAAATAAGAGTTATTGAGCACTACATCAGCATCCCATTCAACTATTTATGGCTGTCTTGAATGTGATTGAAGCGCAATCAATGCTTTTATGTTTCATCAACTGCGCCAAAAGGCAAAATAACACAATGATGCGGTGAAAATGAACTGCCGTGAAGATACTCAGAGATACAGGTCGAGAAAAAAAAACATTGTACATATATTTTTTTCCTATTTCTCGTACGTGTATCATAAATCCGTGACATCCGTGCCTTGAACCAACGTGTCTCTAATCACCTCGAGACGCTCCCAGTCTGTTGCCTCAGCCGAACCCGCGGCATATTCGCGCCTTATAAAAACCCCTCCAATGGAAAAAAAATGAAACCCCTCCCTCGGCTGGTGTGATGCAACTTGCAATGCGTGCTCAACGTTCCTCATCTTCACGTAATAGTCGGTGACAATCAAAATGTCAAAAATTGTTGAATAACATACCGCGACAGAAAACGTGAGGTGGGGGGGGGCGGGGGGGGGGGGGGGGGAGAGAGAAAGCGAGAACTAGGAGGATGAACGGGATGTGGGTGCGACCCTCGTTGGATCGAACCAATAACTCCATCATGTGTCTGGTGTGTGTATGTATGCGAACTTTGTATCTTATAGACACATGGATTTTTTTTGATTCTTGAAATTTTTTGATAAAATCAAAAATTTCTCAATTTTGAATTTGTACACAGGCTTGAAATTCTGGTGGGAGACGATGTGCTTTGACTCTCATCGCAACATTGTCTTATTTCGCCTTTTGGCACAGTTGATGAAACATAAAAGCAGTGATTGCGCTTCAATCACATTTAAGACAGCCATAAATAGTTGAATGCTTAGTTGATATAGTGCTCAATAACTCATTATTTTTTTTTTCGGAGATTGATGAACTTTGGCGCGGAGCGGAGAGATGAAGGAGTGGTAAGGAATAAATAGGAATATTTCAAAAACTCATTTTTTCGCGCCGGAATTTCGTTTTCATTGGACCCTTCGGCTGGACCATTTTTTGCATTTCAATTTCTGAAATTTTCAAAATTCTAATTTTCATTCTGTTTTTTCTTTCATTTTGCTTTTCCTATGCTTAAATTGGATTATCGCCTTTTTTCAGACGCCAAGCTCGATATAACCTCTTGAAATTTAAATTCACAAAAACAATGAAAAACGTACAAAGTAGACAACAATAATACATGAAGTATTACCATTACAATATGGTTTACAAGCGCTGTATCAAACAGTAGATCTTTTGCGGAAGACAAGGAAATATATGAGGCAGATATATTGTCCTTGCACCGGGTCATAACGCAAGACGCCTGCGCATTGTCGCCTCGACACCCATTGCTTAGGACAACGAGACAGCATGAATTATGCATCTGATGTTAGTTGCATGAGACTTCGGCCGGAGGGGGGGGGGGCATAAGCGTGGCGCCCCATCTTCCAGGGTGTCCCATTTGCTCAGTCTAATTTCTTCACACTGATTTTTCTCCTCAATCACCATAAAAAATCGGTCACTTTTCCAAAACCGCAATAGTCGACCAATTTTTGAAATTTCGTAAATATGTAATTTTTTTTGTAAAATATTCAAATTTTCAAAATGATGAGACATTCTGACATTTACGGAATTTTCAAAAAATTTCAAAGCTTGCAATTTCGAAAAAAAAACGGAAATATTTATTGAATTGTCTGATTCATTGAAAATTGGGAGACTGAAAAATTTTCCCAATTTTTTTGAGACAGCATAGGGAGACCACTCGCGACTCGCGAATTGGTTTATGTTACTACAGGGCCCGCATAATGTCTTTTTCATGAAAAAAAAAAAAAATTGGGACGGTTCAATAGCGGTAGGGAAATTCATTTTTGGGAGGGTCCGAGTTTAGAAGGCTGCGGAGGACCTCGTGACGTCATTAGATAAATTCTATACGTTCTATACCACGTGGCGCTGCCCGACGGAACCAAGTACTAGCGCTGTCGGTATATATAGACGCTGACCAACACGCACTCCTTTAATGACGTCACGAGGACTGTCATAGTCCTTTAAATTGGGACCTTTTCGAAAAATTATAATTAACTAATGAGCCAATCATTTTTTTTTAATGAAAAGCAGATTGTTGGAGCTTGGGAAGATCGAGACAATGAGCCGCATGCAAGCTCCCTACCAAGTGTTCGCAGTTCTGGAGAATTCGCAAAATGCAGAAATTTCTGTCAATGTTGCGCCAGCATCAATCATGCATCCGATGATCAGTTTATCAGATATTAAGTTTTCAAAATTCTTGAAATTCTAAATCTAAAAGAAAATCTTGTCTAAGAATTAGAAAATTGAAATTCTTGGATTTTTCAAATTTTTCAACACTTAGAGATCCGTTCATTTGTGCTTTTTTTCAACGACTGAAATTTTTCAAATTATAAATATTTTGAATATTTCCGTTTTTTAAAAATTCTCATTTTTCGACTCTTGAAGAGGTTTTGGTTTCAAAATTTCGTATAGATATACATACACCAATCGCATGGATTAGGCGATGCGGCATGTGCAATGGAAGGTTCCACCGCTGAATATATCATGGGGCCAACGAGGTTCGTAAATACCACAACTTCTATATGAATATCCTATGGCCATTAATAAATCCCAGCTGTGTATTAATGCAGCTAATATATGCGTACCGGGAATTTGTTGCTCGTTGTAAAGTTGGCCTTTAAAAAAATCCTACTACTTGACCACAATAGCCACTATGCGCAGTTCGTTAGTTGTCCCTGACAATGGGGACGTTCATACAATGAATTATTATGTACAATCCAACAATCTATAGTTACGGTTGGATGGTGTTATCATTTCACGGCTGATTTGTATTGGAGTTGCGCCCTTTTTCAAACTACCTCGTGGTTGTTCATTGAACTCTGTACGGGGATAGATATGAAAAACCTGACCATATGTTGCGTGCGCGCGCACGTATGTGTATAGATAGATGTATATGTGATCGGTGTGTGTGTGTGTGTGTGTGTGGGTATTTTTTTTTCGTCTCCGTCTCTCTCATTTGTACGCCCCGGGTAGCTGCTGTCTGAGCATTTCTTCGGAGCCCTACCGGACACCCATCCACGCGGCTGGGGCCGCCTTTCGCCATTTTGAGCCATCGCATTTCTGAGCACAGGGTAAACCTCCAGAAATCCCTATGCTACGATGGCGGGCGCCGATGATACAACCTCCCCCCCCCCCCGGCGGGTTAGGTTCCCTCCCGGCCGTGCGGTCTCATTTTATGGGTAGCCCCGTACGTAGTAGCCCCGGTTTGTGTGTATATGTGCGTAGGTGATAAGAGGACAAAATCGAAAAATCGATTTCGGACTCATTAACATAACTCTCCGAAATCGGCAAGTTGGCATTCGGAAATCAGCGTTGCTGTAGCGCAACCGCTCAAGGGTTAACGAGTATCGACGGCTGTCGTGTTGTATAACTTGTATTTTCCTCCTCACTCCCTGGTATTCTCTTACGCGGATATTTATATTTGTGGTCTGTTTGCCAGCCCTCGCAAATGGCGGGGGGAGGGGGGGTCTACAACTGATAGATATACCAGGATCGCACGTGGGAATCGCGCAGAAAAGGTGCTTCATACCTCGTATATACACCTCACGCCCTTTCCTCGAGGGGCCTATCCGCTTATGTTATTTTATCGGCTACTGCGGGACTGTTTGTTATACACCGCATATATCCTCTTACCCTGATCTGTGTGGGTTTTAACGATTGACTAGACCTGCCTGATATCCACCGTATTTTCTATGAAATCCCACTTGCTTACCGGGGAAGTCAATGCGATCTATTATTGGTCTTCTCAAAATTTTGCCAAAAAATCAAATATCTGATGGATTAATGGTTGTGTGGAAATTTTTTATTGAACCAAGAAAGTTTAATTAAATAAAAATTATTTAGCGAGAGAATTTAATTATATGATTTGTGGAGTCGAGGATAGGAAATTGAAAATTCAAAAAATTGCAAACACTCGAAAGGTTTTAGAAAAAAACGGAAAAAAATTAGTCAGACTAGGCTGGCTGATTTTCCCAGACAGAAGCGATACCCCACTGATATCAGCAAGACATTGTAATTGCTTGTCACGAATATAAAGTGAAAAGTCACATTTGGCGGAGAGTCTGTGTTCCCCTTTTGTTCTTCAACTTCATGGACGTTTTCCCCCTCGGGAATAATACAAGGCGTTCTCCCTATCTCCAAACACGAATAAAATAGTCGGTACTTTCAGCCATGTACACGGCTACCAACCGCCAACTTGAAATATTAAACATCTAGCCGTTTGGGTAATTATCGTACGGGAATTGAGCCGATGGTACTCCGATTACATCTCAACTGGCCAATCTAATGTTTCGTGTTAATTGCAATGGATTGTGTAATTGGTGAGTCGTGAATTTATGCGTGCACGCAGTAGACTAAGCTGTTTCGAAATCGAGCCATTTTTTTACCTTGTGTTTATCGCGGTATTGATCACTTAATAGATCTCAATAATGGGTCAACTATTTTCTGCGATACAAAGGTGATTTCATGGGGAGTTTTTTTTTTTGGTCTAATGAACGCAGTGGACATTCAGACATAATGTAAACGTTCTGAAAAAATGGAAAATATCGAATATATTTCGAAGTCAGCTGATTTTTAATGTACTTGAAAGTTTCAATATTTGTGATTATTTTCGAATTTCAGAAATTGTTGGCATTTTTGGGAACTCAGAGAAATGAAACTTGAAATTTTTGAGGTTTTTAGGAATATTGAAATTTTTGAAATTTTTAAAATTTTTGAAATTTTTGGAATTTTTGAAATTTTAAAAATTTTCGGAATTTTTAAAATTTTTGAAATTTTTGAAATTTTTGAAATTTTTGAAATTTTTGAAATTTTTGAAATTTTTGAAATTTTTGAAACTTTTGAAGTTTTTGAAATTTTTGAAGATTTTGAAATTTTTGAAATTTTTTTTAATTCCTTTGAAATCCTTGAAATTCTTAAAATTCTTGAAATTCTTGAAATTCTTTAAGTTTTTCAAATTTTTCAATTTTTAAAAATGTTTAAAAAATTTCAAATTTTTCAATTGTTTAAATTTTCAAAAATTTTCAAACTTCTTGGCATTTTTGCAATTTTCCAATTTTTTGTAAACTTTTGAAATTTCTGAAGTTTTTGAAATCGTTGAAATTTTTGAATTTGGAAGCACACGTGGATAAGCCGGCCGAATTTTTGTGTTTCAAAATTGGAAAAATGTCAGGGAAATGGCGAACCCATTAAACGGGAATATACCGTATTTGACCAGTGAAATGGCCAATAAAATGTTTAGGCGTAGAAGAAGGCATTTACGGAATGTCGAGGTGGCATTGGGAATGTCCAGAGGACATGCGCAAGACTTCACTCCGGAAATCGAGCTAAAGGTGGGAATAAAGGAATTGCAGAAGCGGTACTCGTTCCGCAAAGAGCACAGACCCTTTGGGCTTCGTTAGATGGTTAATACCTATAACTAATTCGTACGTTGCTTGAAAAATTCCAGTGTCACGTAAAGAAAGATATATTGCTCACGAGTTTTAACTCCTAGAGGAACTTCCTTATTTCAGTACGTGTTACTTTTTTGCTTCCGTGATGCGTTAATATACACCTAAACAGTAAAAAAGTTCAGTTTTAGACGTATGATCTTAATTTGAGCTTCGGGGGTACTTTATGCTGTGTTAAACTTTCAAATTTTGCATTAAAAAAAAATTTCTAATTCATTACAATTATGACATATTGAAAATTACTACCTTTTTCAATTTTTGCAGATTGGAATTTTGTGTATTTTTTAAAGAGCTCTCTTCACTAAATTTGGTGATTTTGAAAAAGCCCGCCTTTTTAATAACCAACCGCCCGGTTCTAATCAATCATGTATCAGCCAGCATTACCATCGACGGACTGGAACGACAATCGCGTGGAGGTACGGTATTTCGGGCCCAATTAAAAATAATGATTGCATGCAATGAAACAGGTGATTGTACCCAGGACGATAATCATAATTTCACCTCTTTTCACAGTGTCTTTCAGTTGGAAAAAAAAGGAACAATCACGGCGGAGACGGTCATGGTGAAGGGATCGAGAGAAATGGAAAACATTTGACCACCTTAAGAGACTCGCGTGCGCGGCCTCAAGGACATGTACACCTGTCGCTGAGCGATTTGCTTTATTCACAATAAAAAACTACTTTTTTGTTTTTGCACCCCTCGTTTCCTTTCCCCTTTCTCCCATTTAGTCGTACTAAAAGTGCGGTTACAAGCCCACGGGTATTCGCAATTTATCGCGCTAATTTTGGGACAATGGACGCACTGAACATTGCTTGGAAAATAAGCCCCGGCCTCCGCCCCCCACCCGCCCACCCCCCACCCCGCAACGCTTATGTAAAAAGAGTGCGTATCTCACTCTGCTCTCCAGAAATTTGTGATTTTTTCATTTCTGGAGTTGACACAATTATTGAAACTTTTCGGGATTTTTTTTAAATATGAAATTTTAGAAGTGGTCTTTCCCCCTTCGCCCACCCTTAGGAAAAAGAATATCTCAACATTTTTATGTGGCAAATATTTTTTAAAGACATCTGGAACTTTCGGTGAGATTTTTAAAATTTGACTTTTTCGATCGAAGTTTGTGGAAAAAAATTCAACACACACACACACACAGAGTCCACCTCTACGTTTCCCATTCTCCCTCCCTCTCTCGCACGCTCTTTCTCTCTCCTCATTCCTCTCTCAGTCTCTCCCACTATGTTCATCGTCTCTTGGCGTCCGAATTACATCCCTCCATGGGAAACTGAGGGGAATTCTCTCGCTGTTTATACGATGCGCTTGGTACTAATGCAGTGGGCTGTAAGTACAGCCCAGAGTCGTAAATATAAGGGGGGGCCTAATGCGCTGCAACTTTACGCACTGGACTACAAGACGACCCCCCACTGGCGCCAGACACACCAAAGAGCGCATTGCGTAAATAATGCTATTGGGTAAAAATTGTCCTCTAACGTATTGAAAATTTCAATAACTTTCGTAAACTTCTTGGAAATTAATGGAATAAATAAGTATGCCACATGACATCAAGGTCATACCGATGACTTGCCAATTCATTAGTTTCCTCCAGCATGAGTCGTTGTCACGAAAATCCTCCAAAAACTTAAGGAAATAACATTACAAGCTCGGTCCAGTCTAAAATCCAAGCTTGGCCCAATGTTCCAAACAGGCCTGCCACGGCCTAATTTGCCGGGTCTGGGGCAGGCCTGGCTAGTCTATTTGAGATTTGGAAAAATCTTGAGGGAAACGCGTCACATCCCAGTTGCAAATTGGAAAAGTTTCCCCCCCCCCCTCCCCTCCCCCAAGCTTCGTTTTTTTACAAAAAAAAAAAAAAAAAAAAAAAAATGACCAGGCCAAAATTGATCGTCTCTGGAGTTCGTGAAGATACATCAATCGCGCCATAGATCATCTTCATCCGCTAATTCGTCAGAAATGGTTGGCGAAAGATTTTGACTATTCATACATACACCGTCGCACAAGCACACACATCTTGTGTTGATGAAATCAGAATAAATTCTAGACTCACCTACGATATATTTCAATCAGGATAAATTCGAGATACTTTGTCACTCACCTGAAACAGAAAAATCAGGGTATGATGAATAATACGCGATATTTGATATAAGGGTGTGTATTATTATGTAAATTGGTATCGTATACATAATTCAATTTAATCAAAATCAGATGAGTTTGACTTTATTGTTGAATTTAGATTTTTATGTACAAAATTTGGTGAACGACCTGGGGAGTTTTGAGAAAATTCCGGGAATTTTTTGGTAAAATCTTTGGCAAAAATCTATAAAATTGTCTGCATTTGAAGTCGTTTAGGATTTTTTTTATAAAAACTGCGCAAGATTTCTGCCCAATTCCTGAAAAAATCCGCCGATCTAGATTGTCGGAAAAAATTATCAAAAATATTTTAACGTTTCACAACATTAATTACGATAATAATCAAAAATTAATATTTATATTAATCTGAAATTGTGCAGTTTCATCGGTATAAATTTGGAGTGAGTTTTTTGTAATCCATTAAAAATTTCGCCAAATGTAGTCCACATCCAAATCTGTAATTACCCATATTACTTTAAGTCAGAAATGTGACCTTGATTTCGCACCCGGAATTGATCGACTCGATGATTACTCCCCTTCGTAAATTCTGGTCTATATAACTCCCCTTAAATGGGTCCCTGAATGCTCCAATCGATTTACTCCGCCCCCCCCCCCCTCACGCTAACCCTGTAATTATATTCCCTTCGTGCGAAATGTGGTTCCAGACGAGCAAAAACATTGGTTAAAAAAATGAACAAAAAATTGCCAATGCACCACGCCCATACAAGACGGAAAAAAGGAGAGTTAAGTAAAAAAAAGTATTTCGAATTTTTAGAATTTGTGGATCTTGGATGATTCTTCAAGTTTTTGAAATCATGGAAGTTTTGCAAAATTGTTACATGTGGCAGGTTTCCAAATTTTCAAAAATTTTTGACAGTTGTTTTCAAAAATTCAACTTTTTCAGAATCGCCGAATTTTCGTTCTTGGTTGTGAAATTTTGATCATTTTCGAGAATTACTTTTACCTTAAGAATAGGAACATTTAATTTTTTTGCATTTGCAAAATTTCGAAAATTTTAAAATTTTCAGAAACTTCAAAATCTTTCAAAATTTTCCAATTTGGTCCGATGAAAAATAAATCCCCCCCCCCCCCCCCAAATATGGTTCGGGACTCCCAAAAAACATTTTTTTTTACGATGAATGTTTTTTACTCCTGAGTGAGGAAAAAAAAGCAAACGGACTTGAAAAAAAAATGTAAAAAGAAAAAAAATAACACTAAAGAGTAGAAAGGGCCCCAATTTCAGCCGTCGAACGTAATTTAGCCAGGAATCATCAGGTATTTCATTACACAAACAATTTAACTGGTATGTTGCACTCGACTGCGTTTTTAAATGGCCAATTTGTATGAGTATAATGGTGGGCGGGGTCCGCCCAATTCAAAGGTCAGAGATTCTGAGTATTCAATAATTTTCGGGATTGTCTGAACTAATTGCGTACGACTAGGGGCCATTAGACAACCCTTAACTGAATGAGATCCGTGAGAAGTAACAGATTCCAATTTTCTACAATTTGCAACACCATAACAAATACGATTTTTCTTGAATTCTCCAAATACCTCAAATATCTCGTGAATTAATGAGGCTACGAAAAAATGTTATAAGACATTTTTTGTAGGGAATCTCAATCCAGAGAGAAAAGTCCTACACCATTTTCCCATACCCTCATTTATTCTCCATGCAAATCCAAAATTCTGTTTTTCGGTTTGTTGTGAAATTCAAACTGAAAAACAAGTCCACACACACACACACACACACACACACACACACACACACACACACACACACACATTTGACTACAGGGCTTCACATACGCATATCGCCTATATCTCTGCATACATATATATTTAGAGTGTCCTATTATTTTTTAGTAATTGTTATCAAATTCCGACAACGCGGCAAAATTACATTCACTGTATAGCAAAGCCCGGCGCCGCGATGCAACGTCACGCAAAATTGCGCGCCTACCGGAGATTGAAAGCATGTCAAAATGTCAAAAATGTCACAAATTCCTGGTTTCTACAGCCATTCCTCCCAGCATTGGGTAAATGGATAGCCGCAGAAAAGAAAACGCGGGGGAGTTGGGCAAAGAGGGAAATTCATTTTCTTGTTCAAATGGATGCGGAGGAATTCACGCGTGCGACAGACCAGACACATATGCAGTCGCGGTCGCAGTTGGAACTAGCCAATGGCTTTGCGGCCAGAGTAGTAACTGGCCAGGGCCTCATTACCCTTGCGAACCAAGCTTATTACCTTGAAGACCGCAAAGGGGGCAAAACGTCAAGATATCTCGTAGGTTACGCGACGGGTTCACGCTTACCATTTGCACAATGAGGCCTTCCCAACCGTTTGAGTTCATATATTAGAAGCACAAACGAGTATATTCCATTTGTTATTATTATAGCCTGAGAGAAAATTGTATTCCCGCATAGAATCAGGGTCACACTAGTAACTTCCAGATTTTGCATTTTCCACCGGCATTATTTCTTTCTGTGAAAACTCGCCGAAAAATTGAAATATGTGGGTGGCGCCAGCGGCCCCCAAAATTATCCAGTGCATGCAAAAAATTCTACAAAATTGCCCTGGAACTCTGAATGTTTTTGTACTACTAAAAAAAAATTCCGAAACATTCAAAAAATTCTGAAAAATTGCTCCTAAATTAGAAAAATTAGTAAAAAAAAAAAAAAAAAAAAAATTGGTAAAAAAAAGTAAAAATCGAGATCCTAAAAAAATTATGAGACATTTTTTTAAATTTCCAAAAAAAAAATCGGCAAATAATAGAGAAAATTTTTCCAGCCATTTTAATACTTTAATGCAGCCACCGCCCCCCCCCCCTCCGCGCCCCGCCACATGTGTTCTGTGGCTGCAATTTAATTAAAGTGCGGTGAACTAATCTTTGATATTTTCATGAAACACCAGCAATTATGCGATATAGTGTATCGCTCATTAAAACAATGACAACGCGTAACCCCAGTAAACTCACGAGCCACAAGCGATTATCCACAGGATTGACAAACAAGGAAATAAGCCATTAGCGAGTGGGTAAGAACGCGCGTGCCTGAGGCCTCAACCAAGGCTAATACCACCCCATTTTACCCTACTGTATTTTACGTATGTATAACTGAGTTTATATGGAAAACACTGGGATACGCAACTGTACGTATCATTACGCGTAATTACTCACCAAGGCAAAACTTGTGTTCTCGTACTTGCCCAACCAATTATCATTTTTCGACGCTTGGGCGTTACAATTACTGGATTATGTACCCTCCAATATTATGGGGATTAATACGAGTGCCAGACACGGTTATGGGGCAAGAGGTAAATTTATGGCCGACTGATATTACGATAATTTATCTGACATTTCTAGATGCCAATGCATATAATTTTCCATTTTTATGCGTCGCTCTATGAATATTCTGGTAGATTAGGGCGTCAATTATAACTCCGATGTTGAGCTTTTAGGTATAGTAAGAGTACCTGTCTTGAGCAATCCCCTTCGCGGCGGGTTGGGTTCCCGTCCGGCTTAGCGTTAACAGTTTATGTATATACCGTCGATAAGACACAGAATGTTCCTGGAACACTCCTGAGGAGTGTGTGGGTGAGTGAGTGTGACTGTGTGTGGGTGGGTGAGTGTGTGTGGGTGGGTTGGTGAGTGTGGGTGGGTTGGTGGGTGTGGGTGGGTTGGTGGGTGTGGGTGGGTTGGTGGGTGTGGGTGGGTTGGTGGGTGTGGGTGGGTTGGTGGGTGTGGGTGGGTTGGTGGGTGTGGGTGGGTTGGTGGGTGTGGGTGGGTTGGTGGGTGTGGGTGGGTGAGTATGGGGATGGGAGTGGGTGGGTGAGGATGGGAGTGGGTGGGTGGGTGGGTGGGGATGGGAGTGGGTGGGTGGGTGGGGATGGGAGTAAGTGGGTGGGTGGTTGTGGGGAGGGGGGTGGGTGGGTGGGATGCCGTCGGATAAGAAAACTTCTTGAAAAATTTTGCCTGGAACGCAAGACCTTTTTGACACAGACAGAGATCCACTCCACCAAAGCCAGGCCGGGGGGGGGGGGGTCGTCATACCAGAGCTTGAATATTACAGGACAAAGTTCTGAAACATTCTGGAAATCTAGAAAGCTTCTCGGAAAACAAAATCTAAAAAATTACGACACACCCAAAACACATTCAAGAAATACGAAAATGTTCTTCGAAAATTATGCGAATCATGTCCTACCCATAAAGATGATGGTCGTTCAAATTAATTTCGGCTCATGCTACTTAAATTTAAACGACACGTGAATTAAAACGACACTTTCGAATCAGATGCCGGCAAAATTTTTTTCATGTTTTTCGACGTTATTTTTTATTGCCTATGCTAATGCCATCTGTTTCTCAATATGATAATAATAATAGTAATAATAATACCAAGATAATGCAGTGGTTCTAAGAAGTCTTTTGACCAATTGGGAAAAATGTAGGAAAGAGTGTGAGGAAATGGGAAAATGATAGATGGAAAATTGTGTGTGTGTGTGTGTGTGTATGTCCCATAACTTTCGAATTTTTTCGTGATTTCGCGAATCAGCCAATCTGCAGAAAAATGGTGAAAGACCTTTCTCTGCCGAATCAAATTTCCTAGAAAAAATGTTCAGTATCTTTTTTCGTTAACATGCCTCGTCCACGCAATATTTGATGTGTCGGAGATACTTTGGGTAAATCAATAGGTCTTGCACAAGAGACCAGATCACGCCACTCCCTCATTTCTATCAATTTCCACGATTTTCTTTTTACGCACCACTGCCATACCATCTTACTTTTTCCTCAATATGATGATAATAACATCAGGGCAACGCAGTTGGTGGTCGTGCCGTTGCGATGCATGCATAAATGCATACGAAAATAACACGTAATGATAATCGATCCCACCATCTCCGCATTTACGGTTATATTACTCGTCATGAAACGATATCGAGTGGTATCAAAGATTCACGGGACAGTAAAATTTGTGTCGCTCTCTCGATGTACCACACGATAAATTTCCGATACACCATAACCGTAATATTGGCTTGCAGAGCGTGAAATAACCACTTTAATTAGTCATGTATCGACGGGGATAATGAGACACCAATTATTGAACCATCTTGGCCCAAAAAAAAAATCCGAAAAAAGCCGTGCGAGTCGGCGACTTTCAGCGCAACTGAACGGGAAAATTGATTGGAAATATTATGGGGAAGTGCGACCAGATTCCAATCGGATGTTACTGAATTTTGCTTGTGGAAGGAAATTTTCGAGCCAACTTGAAATATTTTAAAGATTCTACTACAATATTTCAAAAGTGGCAAATTTTCTTATTTCCAAATTTTGCAAATTATTGACGATTTCACAATCTACGATATCTGTGCGTATGTGTATGGGAGTGGGTGGGTGAGTGGCTACGGGTGTGTGTGTGGGTGGGTGGGTGAAGATGGGTGGGTGAGGATGAGTGAGGATGTATGGGTGAGGGTCAGTGAGGATGGGTGGGTGAGGGTGGGTGGGTGTGGGTGGGTGGGCGGGTGAGGGTGGGTGGGTGGATGAGGGTGGGTGGGTGAGGATGTGTGGGTGGGTGGGTGGGTGACAAAATTAATCCCCTTGTCAACGGGATAATCATGTTTTTGAGGAAATCTTAGCAATCAATTCTTTTTAATTTTTATCAAGAAATTCCTGTTGCGACCCATCAAGGGTCACACCCACACCCCGTTTTTTATTTTTTGGAACTTTCAATTTTTTTTCTGTTTTTCACCTGGATACAAATTATTTTATCTAACGGCTTGTCGCTCAAGCACCATTTCCCTCAGTCACGAGTTAGAAAGCGTGGACAAGTACCCAGAGAATATACAAGTTCCAATGTTGACAAATCAAACAAACTGAAGTGCCGAGCTGTACACGATACTTGTACATCCTCGAGTACTTCAGCATCACCACAAATGCCCACATTTCCTAGAACTATAAACTACTCCCCTGATTATCCTATAATTTAGTTGAACACAATCTAAATTTTCAAAAAATAGTACTCAAAAGAATTTGAATTTCCACCATTTTCCAACGAACTAAATTATTTGAGAACATAAAGAACATAAAGATTTTGGGAAAAAAAAATTTTTAAAGGCGTGACGAAATATTTTTTTTTGAACCTAGGTTCTTCTCCCAGGAACGTGATCTTATAAAATATTTCTATCATTGAATATTGTCAAGAATGTGTTTTCACCTTTCGAATGATAATTGCCGATAATTATATTGAGATGACTTTTTCCATGGTAAAAGGGAAAAAGGCACTATCCATCAAGCTGATATGTATCGATTGAACATATAGGTATATCGACAACAGAGCTAGACAAGTGGAAAAGGAGGAGACTGATGGGCAGTGGTCGTGTACGCAGAGACAACTTTACGAGGCAATAAAATTAATGAAAACCCACTACTGGTAGCCAATGTTTATGTTGCTTAGTATATATCTATCTCTCTCACTCCAAGGGACTTCATATGCTGTGATAAAAGGTGTCCAGCAATGCTGATGAAAGTTGGTAAAAACATAACATCCAAGCCATTCATTGTTAGCTCACCACTAATTATCACCAATACTAATTGATACTTGACACATAAATCCTGGATGTTCATTATACTGTTATGTTTTTTTCTGTTTTTCATTTTCCACACACTGTAAATTTCTCACATTGATGGACAATTGAAAAGAAAATATAATTTATTTCTTTTAACCCTTCATTATCTCGAGTGCGCGACACAGCGCCAGCAGATTCCGTTTTTTAGTGGTAGAAAACTTTAGCGAGCACAATTTTACTATCGTTTTTCGGTTCTATGATGGGTCCGTTCTGAGAATTGTTCCAGGTGGAACTTCAAGAACAGTGGAACTCCATGAACGACGGAACTGCGGACGTCCAGGAACAGTGGAACTACATGAACAACAGAACTCCAGGAACTGCGGAACTCCAGGAACTGCGGAACTCCAGGAACTGCGGAACTTCGGAACTCCAGAAACTGCGGAACTCCAATAACTGCGGAACTCCAATAACTGCGGAACTCCAATAACTGCGGAGCTCCCGGAACTGCGGAACTCCAGGAACTGCAGAACTCCAGGAAAGGTGGAGCTTCAGGAACCATTTCCGAAACTGGGCTTCCCCCTGGAACCTATCCCAGAATCGACCCCTCACGGGACAAAATTCTTGGAACTCTAGTTAACTAGGAACCATTCTCGGAACTTGAAGCCCAATGGACCCAGCAGTGCTGTAACTCTTCAACTTAAAATTTGACTTGCTCCACGGGGTGGTGGGGAAGGGGCGGGGGGACGAGTTGGCAAGGAATACCCTGTATTAAAATATTGTGCATTGAAAATTAAACATCAATTTTGCCATTGTTTTATTTTATTTTTCAAAATTAAAAAATACCTTGCGCGGCGCAGATCTCATCATGCGACTACCTAAGGGTTAAATATATTTCACTCATTTTATCGTCAAGACACACTCCCGCGGATGTGTTCAACCTATTCACTCACTAATTGCAATTGTGTATTTATCAGTATAATTGCAATGTTGTTGTTTATGATTCCTTCCTCTCTAGGATAATAAAAAAAAAAGCCCTATGGATCGTAAACTCATCCATAACATCGTGGGAACAGTTACCCCAGACGAAACTATTCCCTCACTTCATTATTGTAGTTTGTGGTCTTTTCTTTCTATTCATCTCTCATTATCCCGGAACTTCCGCAATGTCAATTACGTTTAACGTCGGATTTGTACAAGAGTTCGCCCTTTCGTACCCCGCTTCAATTGCCTACACGAAGAAGAACAATTTGATAAAAATTGCTCATCTCCTTTTTTTCGCTTCTGACTGGCAGCGTTGCATATATTCATTTTTTAAAATAAATTTTGAATTTTCTAAAAATGTTTGAGTTCCATTTTTTTTCAAATCTCTTTTTTTTTTTAATTATTAATTTTGGTCATTTTTTGCATCTCTCATACTTCGTAAATTTTTAATTTATGATGATCTCTGAAATGTTTAAAATTTCTTCGATATTTTATAATGATTACGTTATTTTTGAAAATGTTGAAATTTTGAAAGATGAAGAAAAAAAAATGGAATGTCAATTGTTTGACTGATGGTTTAAAAAATATCCATTACATGCTTAATTCTAAATTAGTCCCTATACGTATATGTCGCCCAGCATACTCCCATCAAACACGTGACGAATGTTAATTAATGCCAGGGGGATTTAATTAAATTTTCTTAACCGCACTGGGAGTTGGCAGACGCAATCACGTATCAACGATCGGTGAAGGCAAAAACTTATTCGTCTGATCCCACAGAAACGACTAGACGCTTAATACTAGCCTTATCGGGGTGTTATATACCTCCAAGCGCAAGTGAACCTAAATCACTTACAATCGATCGATATACATGTTAACGTATACGTTGAACCATACATGTATATTGTGAGGTGGCCCAAGGGGCCTCGGCTATATTATAACCAACTTTATTTGAATTAATTAAAATTTTACACAAACACGACTGGTGCAATGCTCCTTATGAAATACTTCAAGCATCACATACGATCCTATTAAGCTTAAAATATTGGGTATCAATGTCGTCTGTCAATGCAGCTAGCTAGCAAACTGTGGGAATCAATTTTTAATCAATTTTTCTTTTTCCCAATTAAATTAGAGCAATGTCGCAATGTTGAAATTTATCAGCTATATCATTTTTTTACGACGCCCTGAAATTCTTTCAATGTATTTGATACTTTCGAACAATTTCCAAATGGAGTAAAAATTGAAGGTCAGAATGGAAATTCGAGATTTGACAAAACCCTCGAAATGTACAGAAAACTAAAATTTCGGTTGGAAAACAAATTTTGCAGTTGGAAAACAAATTTTAAAAGAAAATTTTTGAAAGATTACGAAATATTTGCATTCTCAAAAATTTCCAAATCCGACTTGACCAATTTTCGAACAAAATTGCATGGTCCAAAAATTTTAGAATTCATTTAAGAAATTTGTGGAATTAATAAATATTAGAGCAGCGATTTCTAATGAATTTTCCGGGCAAAGTGTGGGAATCAATTTTCA
This sequence comes from Asobara japonica, assembly GCA_026005395.1. Taxonomy (NCBI): domain Eukaryota; kingdom Metazoa; phylum Arthropoda; class Insecta; order Hymenoptera; family Braconidae; genus Asobara; species Asobara japonica. Next base: position 1,525,924 of record BQMI01000280.1, read on the forward strand.
AGATTTACTTTTTCTAATGAAATTGGAACTATTTTGCAATATTACCGGATTTACTCCATATATTAGTTTTTAAGACACCTCGCGATGCATGTTATCAGGTTTATCGAGATTGTAATCCGAGTTAATGATGAGTGAACAGATCACTGAGTATGGAGAAACCATTAGGCAAACTAATAATAATTTGAATCATTTATTGGGTATTCAATTTGAATTTATTTAGCATTTGCTACATACTTTTTGGTCAAATTCCATCCCTCATATTTGACCATTTCATTCGAACATTTGAGAACCTTCGAAGTGTTTAAAATTTTGTAATTTCAACAACTTTTTGCGCCTTGATTTTTTTAAAATTCCAGGATTTCCGGAATTTTTGAAATTCCCAAAATTTATCAAATTGGAAATTTTGAATATTTCAATTTTCTTAAATTGTGAATACTTTCGGAATTGAATTTTTTTTGAAAATAAATGCAAACCTGTAAAATTAATAATTTAGGAAATTGAATGCTAAACTGACAGTCTGTAAATTAAATGGGCTCAACTGTTCTCTTGATATGCACGGTCCTTTTGAGCTTCCTCAGTGCTAATTGACGTATACTAATTCCTGCAGAGTTTAGAAAGTATTTTTTCAAGGGGGAGTAACCTCGTAAAATACGTGTGAATCAGCAGCACTAACATTCTTTACTCAAAAGAAAACCGAACTAGTTTCGAAGTTTGAAGAATCTCCAAAAAAAATCTTACAGAAAATTAGCTTGTGTGTGTGTGTGTCCGTTGATCCCATGAGCACTATTGGCTTCTCCAAATTGAAAATAGCATTGCACGGCGCAGCGGTCATCACGCGACCATTTCTATCCACTGAATAATCAAAATCCACCGGACGTCTATTTCCGAAAAAATGAGGATTTTGAATTTCCCTCGCAAACTAAAATTCCCTCCGCCAATTGTTTCGTCTTTCCGCTTTCAGATGCAGCCGCAAATATCCTCAAATTGGTGATGCAGATTTTTAGAACGGCAATTTTTGTCGATCTTGGCTGTTGGGATGGAGTAAGAGGTATAAAGAAAGCACAACGCACGAGGTGAGCCTCTAACCCACCTGCAATTATCCGGTCTAATGAGCAAACAGTCGGCTCTGTCCGTGCGCTCTCATCCGCCTCAGTACAATCTTTCTCCGTCTCTCATCGGTGCACTCTGCATATACATATATATAAGTCGTATGTATACATCCCCATGGACATTTAGGACAAAGTACTACAACCGCGAGAAAATAGACGATGAGTGAGGTGGGTCTTACAATGATGAAGTATATATGCGGATCTTTGGAGACCGTGAGAGGTTCTGAGGGTCTCAGAATTTCCGCAGTTTAAAAAAAATTTCGATGCCAATTTTTTTGCCTAATTTTCACTGTTCGCTGTCAAAATACTCGACAAATTCGAACTTTGAGGATTTTCAAAAAAAAACAGAGCAGGGCAGGGGGCTATAAACGGAGGGGCTTTATAATTATGCGGTGTATAACCGGATCTTAGAAGACGATGAAGGGGTCCACTTATTTCTCGGCTTTTGCCTGACTCTCGAGAAGGAAACTTGACCTTTATACTCGGGTTTTAGCAGCATCTATGATACAAGATTATTCGAGTTAGGATTGGGATGTGTGCTCAGGCCGGCATTGGTGAAAGGCGAGAAAATAATGTGAAGATGAACACACGAGAAGCAGACAAATGAGTCGCTTCGAAAGTTTTTAGACTTTCGGAATGTAATAATACTTTGCGGTACCAATTTTGATGGGGAAAGAACATCACTTATTCGTGTTTCAGTTATCGCACCACTGGTCCAGCGTTCTTTACGCGGGCATTGAGAGGATCTCTCACATTTTGCCCTGGAATCAAGGTCCCAAAATTTTTTTTTTTTTTTTTTTTTTTTTTTATTATTTAAAGTGCGCAAATCTACATGATTTATTTACACTGTCAGTCGTAAGGTTTCGACTTATATGTAGATTAAATATTTACATTTGTTAGTATGTCCCAAAATTAATGAAATTTTTTTTATGGTCAAATTTTTAAAAAGATTATCGTGCCAAATTTTCCGAAATTGAAAATATTTCCGAAATTATCTATTTTAACTTTGACAAAGTTTTGAAAATTTTGTAAATTCTTTCGCAATTAATAAAATATAAAAAAAAATTCTATAATTAGAAAATTACACCAATTTCCTAAACTTTCAATGGAAAATTTATAACGGAAAATTTCACGTACATTCGAATCGTGTGAACGGGCACACACATAGACACACGTGAACGCGTCTGTCCTGGAACCAAGTTGAAGGTGAATGGCGGGCGTGGCGTCTCGCGTGTGATGAGGGGAAAAAAGTACAGCGGGTGGCAAGTGGGTGGGTGGGCGCGGGGTGGAGAGGGGGGCGGGGGGAAAAAGAGGAGTGAGAGAGCATCCTGCTGCAACGATGCGTTGATCACCGTCTTCCTTTATTCTCCCACAGTTGATATACCAACCGTATAGTGTACACAGTGTATATATATAACGTGTAAATGTAGCATCCAAGCTCCGCTGAAAATTTTGCAAATTTTTGAAAAGCTAAATTTTTGGGAGATTTAAAAAAAAATTTAGCACTTCGAAAACTTCGCAAAAAATTGAGGAATTTAGTCTTAAACATTATCGAAAATCTTATTAAAAGTCCCAAAATTGTTAATATTTTCAGGCTTTCAAAAAGCCTGACGAATTTTTCAAATTTTTTATGTTACTTACATGCAACTATGATCAGCATTTTTCTTAAGTCTCGCCTTTATCTAATATACTGATCATATAGTGTATACAGCATATACATGGGATTTATAGCATCCAAACTCCACTTGAGCCGTGCGAGTCAATGTGCTTTTTTTTTTCTCAGTGTTTCCCCGGAAACACTATGAAACACGCTCAAACGGCGTCTGGAGGACGGACCTTGAGAGCAAGGATTTCTTCCTCGAATCGTTTGTTTTTTTTTTTCGATTAAAAAATGGCTCGAACAATTTTCAAAACATGCTTCAAGTCTTTTTCCAACTAAATTGGAAAAGGAAAATCAAGAAAAAATGAAAATACAAAATCCCCGATGACAAATTCATTTTTAAAAAATTAATTAATTAAATTCAAATTTGGGAAATTTCAAAATACAAAAAATGGAAAATGTAGGTCCTCACAGTTTTTGTGATTCCGAATAGTCCAAAAATTAGAAGTCCCCACACGCACACACATCCATCTACCGACTCGTCCACCAACCCACCCACCCATCCAAGAACCCACCCACCCATCTGCCGACCCACCCACCCATCCACCCATCCACCCACTCACCAACCCATCCACCCACTCACCAACCCATCCACCCACTCACCAACCCATCCACCCACTCACCAACCCATCCACCCACTCACCAACCCACCCACCCACTCACTAACCCATCCACACCCACCCACCCACCCACGCTCACAGATTTCATTTTCAGCGCGATTACAATCACTCGCTCCTCAGAAAGTTCAAAAAAATATCGAATTTAGCTGAATTATGAAGAACGAAAAACCTTAAAAAAAATAGGCGATTCACCTTCAACTTGGTTGCACGATAAACGCGTTTACGTGTGCCTATGGGCGAGCTCGTTCACACGACTCTAATATCCATAAAGTAGTCCGTTATACATTCCGCCATTAATTTAGAGGGATAGAAAAACAGTGGGGGGAAAAAAGTGGATGCAATAAAAACGCTAAATGATCACTTCATTATAATTTTCAACGCGTATAATTGCTATCGAATGGAGTGGAGTGTTTTTTTTTTGACATCCAATTCTGTAAATAGATAAAAAAAAATCCCGCGGATTTGCTCGCGCGCGGACAGTTGCATAACACGTTGGAATATGTACACGTGGAGCAGCCGGGCGGCAACAAGGTCTCTCAATGTGGCGAACAACGCCCGCGATTGCGTTAACCTCGGGGACCGATAGCGCAACGTGCTTTTCGACCATTTTTTTCACAATCGCACAAGAGCGAAAATTTTTTTGCCGTCAATTTTCACGAACTTGGAAAGTTCGATGCCTTAGCACACTCGCTTCCTTTCGCGAGGGTCGTCCGAGAGATTCTCACGATCAAGATGAGGACACATGTACCAAAATCCTCTGTCTCGATAAATTTCAAATCAAAATGAAAATTGAGCTAACAGGCGAAAATCAACCAAAGCAAAAACTTCAAAAACCTCAAATACTTCAGAATGTTTAAAAACTTTGAAGTGAAATTGGAAAAAAAATAACCGTAAAATTTTTCAAGAAATCGCCAACTCAAGGAGAAATATTGAAAGCGTTGGAAAACTTTGAAATTGAGATTGTCCAAATTTTCAGGAGTTGCACAACTCAACCTCTCAATGTGGCGAACGTTGCGCGCGATTGCACTAACCTCGGGAACCACTAGCGGAACATACTTTACAAACTTTCCTATTATTTTTTAGTGAAACTTTTATAGGTGTCTTAGACATGAACTACTCGACCTCACTCAAAGCGACCAAAAATGTTTGATAAACAAATTTTCAAAAACCTTGCACCCATCAAAAACTAAAAAGACAGAAAATTGAAAAAAAGTGAAAACAGTTTGAAAGGTGGGAAAAAATTTGACTCAATTTTTTTACGCATTCCCGAATGCTTCAATGAAATTTGAAACATTGAACAATTTCATAAATTTGAAAAAAATTAAATGTCAGGAATTGCATGAATACTTGGAGGTAAATTAGGAACTTCCCATCGGGCTCACTTTCAAAATTGAATATCCAAGTCAGGCGATTTGCTGCAAAAATCGCGTGATGCATTTTGTATACATGGTTCCTAGTAGGAATACAATTTATTTCAGATTTTCCTGGTCCTTGGTTCGTTCAAAATTGAAAAAAAAAATTAAAAAAAAGCGGCGTTGAGACCAAAGCGCGACTGCTCAAGGATCAGTACTATTGGCAAAATAATCGAAAAATGGAGCATGCAAAGGCCGATTTTACGAGGCGCAAATTGAGAACACCCGGTATATGAGTACGTGGGCTAACCACGCGACATATCGTGCGACATATGAGAAGGGCGTGCCTCTGTCGTTCAACTGCGCAGTTTGTTGCACGCGCTATGATCGTGTGTGCCCGAAGCAAACGAGCCATATTATACATACGATGATACGCAAATTGGCGACTGTGACATTATTAGATCGCTAACGTTGTTTCTCCATGTTGGACTATATATCTGCCATTTTGACATTTTCTCACTAGAGTTAAATCGTCAAGAACCTGCCCGAGGACATTGGCGCGAAGGTTCATTTGCATGACAAGGTCGTGAAATCAGTTTCCGGTTGGCTGCAATCCTAGTAACAATCTGACGGCAATTATCAATCAGTGGAAAAAAAAAGTGATTTTATGAGAATAGACAAGCTTGTGACCTAGCTCAAACAAAAATATACTCTGTGTGTGGGTGGGTAGGTGGGTGGGTAGGTGGGTGGGTGGGTGGGTGGGTGGGTAGGTGGGTGGGTGGGTGGGTGGGTAGGTGTGTGGGTGGGTGGATGGGTGGGTGGGTAGGTGTGTGGGTGGGTGGATATGTGGGTAGGTGGGTGCGTGGGTGGGGGGGGGGGGGGGTAGGTGTGGGTGGGTGGGTAGGTGTAGGTGGGTGGGTAGATGTAGGTGGGTGGGTAGGTGTAGGTGGGTGGGTAGGTGTAGGTGGGTGGGTAGGTGTAGGTGGGTGGCTGGGTAGCTGTGTGTGTGTGTGCGACACCCTCTCAAGGTCTCAAATGTGAAGGAAATTCTTCCTCGACAAAGCTCATAGCGCAACTACAGATGGGGTACGCATAGAAACAACCTGCATTTTTCCAGAAGTTTTCAACAAAATCATGGAGATCACATCAAGTTCACAGGGCATCTATATATAGCATCCACATTTCGAGAGAAAAATTATGAAAGTCCAGATTATTGGTGTGTTATCGTGATTTTGCGGACCACTATGAATCGAACGAACCAGAGAAGCGTGGAGCGTGTCGACACAGGGGTCCCCCTACTTCCGGCGAACCATATCCGGTACACCTACCTATATATAGGTCTACCAGACCGTACACACCCCCAGCCAATCATGTTTCTAGTCACAGATATCACACACTTTTTCATGCATTCTTGCATAAGCAAGTACCATCTAGATGATAAGCTTATTCTAGAATCTTCTGAAGACTTAGAATCTAGGCTCTGATAGATATAGGCTCCCTTGAAGTGTTGCTCTGGAATAAAGCCATCATAAATATATCGGAATTTTCATCAATTCCGCAAGTTGTCCTATTCATCATTTTCTTGATTCAAAAAAAGAAGTCAACCTTTTGGATTTATCTCGAAAACCAGCCACTTTGCAAAAAAATGGTAAAAGACTTTTCTTTTCTAAATGAAATTCCCTACAAAAAAGGTTTAGTAATATTTTTCTGTGGGATCACTTGTTCCCGAGATATTTGAGTTTCCGGAGAAAAATGCTACATGGGGAGCCATGGGCGCAGCCCGCACGGGTCACATCTACTTGGCCCGCTGTTTTTTTTTCTTTTTTTTTTTTTTGAAAATCCGTGACCGCTCATTTAACCAAAGTCCAATTGTCTCAGTGATTGGAAGTCATTCGTTATTCTTTTTCATTAGCAAACACTTACGTGTTGTGCATTCTCGAGCCGACTGAATTGACGTCCGGGCGTAACAGGAGAGTTGGGAGAAGTGCTTGCACATGCGACCCAGGAGGCGAGGGAGAAGGACATTGACCTCTCTTACTTGCACTCTTGCCTGAATATGGCTGTGCAAAAAAAAAACTCGGAAAGCCGTCAAAATAACGATGGCGACACTGCACAGTGTGTCTCAGAAGATTTTCCGACCCCTTGATAAAGCAATCTCAAGCTTAAACTTGGAGGCTGAATGTGGGGCGCACAAAACTCTTCCCCATTTGTAAATTCCGTCCAACATAATTTTTTTCCATGGACCTCCTTGAAAACTGGAATATCTAGGCAACAAATCGGGTGGTTTACAACAAATAAAAAATATGCAACGGATTTTAAACGTAATATTTTAGAATGTAATCAGATCGAATTCACGTGAAGATTTGATGCAAAAGTGACTTTTCAAAAATTTGAAATGTCCAAGATCTGAAAAATTTTGAAAAAGTTTGAATTTCAAACACTTCGAGCATCCCAAGGGATAGAATAATTCCAAATATTGAAAAATTTCACAAATTTTCAGAATGTTTTCTCGACCGGGAAAACAACCGAACTCGTCAAAGTAACGATTACGAGACTTACTTTCCACCCATTTCACGGCGATTTGTCATTCGTAATGGGAAAATCAATACCGCGCGGGGGCGTGATCCTATATATAAGCAGACTGAGAATTTCAGTGGTATCAGACAGTTTGAAAAAGTGGAATATAGAAAATGGCCGTAGAGTTCAAAGGAAAGAATCTTACAACTGCCCAAAAATTAATTGCAATTACTTCAATAAATTACATTCCATGAGAGGTCAGAGGCAAAAAAGTCTGAAGAAAATTGTGGGCCTATTTGGAGGAGTTAAAAAATTTGCAATAAACGAAATATGTCCACAATTTGTCCAGAAAACGTTATCGTAAAATCTCAATCCTGGCCTGGGTTTCAAATTTTTCTGGAGCTGTCCTGTAAATTTTTTCGTTCCACGCAATTTGATCGTCTGGGTGGAGAACATGGTTTCGATTAGAGACCACTTTCCAATGTTCAATCTCTGGATAACCGCTACAGATATGCTCCATAAAAAAATAATGCGGTAAATTTACCCAAATAGTTGTTCATATTCACCAACTATTTCCCCAAGTTTCAAAAATAGAGTCAGTTCAAGAAAGCCTCTGATGGATCATGAATAGCAATAATATTGGCCAGAGTCATCTGTTTTCGTCACTATGAAAATTTTCGAAATTTGGTTAATTGTGTGAAATATTCTTCCGCGAAAACTGGTAATTAAAACGGTATAATTATTCGACCCGCCGGACAGCCGATTTGTCTTCCGGTCGGCTTATGGGTTATAAATGGTGTTATTAGCCGCGTAATTGCACTTCTCGCTGGTGTAACCCGTCCGCGCGGCCCCCATAGCCCGTTGTCACGGTCTATTCGCGAATCCCCCCTCCCCCCTCGACCCGCCCCAACTTTGTCTCTGTCAAGTTCATTTTTTTGACTTATGGAAAAACCTATCGTGATGACCCTCAAAAAAAGATGTATCCGATCCCCCAAATTTCCACTTTTCCCAACGTGTCACGACCGAATGAGATCGTTCATATGAGGTCCCTATATTTTTTCCCTCCGTCCGTCTCTCCTGTACTCCCCACGGTATCTGCTCTCGAGCATTTCTTCGGAGGGGAGTACTGGACAGCCCAGATGGCTGGGACTCTCGCCATGTCGGTCATCATATTTATGAACACAGGGTAAACCTCCAGAAACCCCTACGGCGGGCGCCTGTGCTCAAAGTCTGATCCATTCTTGATGCCCAGACCTGGTTGTACCAAGACTGCGGAAGCTTGAGGATGAAATGTGATGAAGAACAGCACCATAAGTCGGTATCAGTCCGGACCTGATTGTAAGCGATACCAAGTCTGAGAAGGAACCCCCAAAGTTGAATGTGATACAGGGAAGTGCCAAGGGGTGGTACCAATCTTGGATATAGGCTGGCACTCATCTAGCAATGCCCAGGGTTGAGTACCAGATCCAAGCCAATACTGATCCCTGCTCGTTGGAGCTTAGCACTTCCTACCTGAGTGGAACCACCCCCCCCCCCCCCCCCCACCCTCTCCCACCGCCACCACGCGACGGGTTGGGTTCCGACCCAACCTAGCGTTCCCTCTCCGGAGGCCGAACGCGAACCCAGGACCTTTGGGTGTGCACCCACAGGCTCTACCCACCACATCAATACCGAGATCTAGGGCTATGTGTATTTGTGTGGGTGGGTATATGGGGGGGGGGGCGGGGAGGGGAGGAGGCGGGGAGCAGGTATGATCGGTGGGTTTTTATGGGTCGGTGTAGTTCAAAATTAAAGAATACTTTTTTTTTTCAATTTCACCGTTTTCAAAATTTCTTCAAACTTCCATTTCCCAAATTTTGAAATTTTGAAATTTTTCAATTTCATCAAACTTGTCAAATTTTCAAAAATTCTCAAAATTTAAGAAACTTTTGAAATCTCCAATTTTTCAAACTCTATGAACCTCTCAGGATTTCCTAAATTCTGTGGAATTTCATAAAAGTGCTAAAAATGGTAAGATTTTCGAAATTTTTGATACGTCATAGTGACGCAGCATATGATGAACGGTAAATCAATTTTCGCGGATTTCCTCTGAATTCTATTCGACTGGAACTACTTGGTGGCGACTTGCCTTTACACTCACTCCCGTCCTATTTGTCCGTTTTCGGTTCAGACTCGATATACGGAAGAAATCTTTCCGGTTTTGGTGGCACGACCGGTTCCACTGATAGTCCTTTTTTTTATGTTTCTCTCCTTCTCTCGTATTTCTTTCAAACAGCAAAACGGCGTGACACGAAAGTCCCCCCCGCTACTTTTTCCTTTTTTTTTTTATTATATTATAGAGTTTACATTCGGATGCTGGGGCGGAGGAAACGGACGCGTTACCTCCCCCGGGGAAATATATGAGACATATATTACGTATATTTAATGTGTGTTAGCGATGAGCATGAAAAAAATGCAGAAGCCAATTTAGAATGGCGAAAAGTCCAAATTGAGATGTTTAATAGTTCACTCTCTCATTTCGGAGGCTTTTAAAGTGCTTTTAAAATTCTGTTTCAATTTTTTCTTACAAATTTTCGACAATTTTCACACACACACACACACACACACACACACACACACACACACACACACACACACACACACACACACACACACACACACACACACACACACCTAAAATGTTGCGCAGGCTTTTTCATGTTCTCTTCATGAATACATTTGAATTGGCGTCTAACCTATCCGAGGGTGTAGGGTTAAAAAATGCACATTTCCACTGGATTTTACAAGGCCCAGCCTTCACGATCCGTTATAGCTGCGGTTAAGCCCGCCACACAAGCGTGCAAAGGGTGCTTTGTGGAGCTCCAAGTTTTACGATTAAGTGTACTGCCGACACCGATATTTATTGCCGATATTCGGTGGGGTAATATTGGCACTTACCCAACACGAAACAACGTATATATATACAGTTGACGCACTGTAAGCAACATGCATTCTCCTCCTTTCGTTCTCCAAATGGCACGTAAAAACGTCTCAGTTGAAAACATACTAACTCGAAAGCACACGAGTCCGCACTAGTGTGGAATTTTTTTAGCGTGATTCGGGCCAATAAGTAATCACTCGAGACGGGTTATAAAGACAGCGGTTATGTCCCGCTGATGAAATTGAAATTGCGGAAATTAAGAGTATTGTGAGGGACCAATAGCGCATGCTTAGTTCTACATTGCCCAGAAAAGCATAGGAGAAAAATCGTGAATAACGATATTTGTTGTATTTTTACCACTTGATGTTCTGACATACGCACGCGCCTGGTATATATGGGGTAAACCCTGAAGAGCATTGGATAGAAATACATAAATCAATGATTAAGCAATATTTTGGACGAATTCACAGCTCCACAAATGTGGACTCCCCCGTTCGCTAAGCCCGCAGTCTCAGTTCAAATCCCCGACTGGGCAAAAATCGTTTCTGATTGTCGGACGAGCGGGGAGTTGCTGATGGAGAAGCTTCACTGCGGTTTCCTGTATCTCATCGTGCAAATACGGTGGAGTGTATGGTCCACAAGCCATACGTGTAAGTGTCCGGCTTGTGTACATTTTAGAGGTACCGTCAATAGCCTGTTTCTGCTGGCAGTCCGAATCCATGAGCAAATATTTTTGAAAAATATTCTCCGGAGGCTGGACGCGAACCCAGGACCTTTAGGTGGTCAAGAATGAGCAAGTTTCAAAGTAAAATGTGATACATTTTAGTTCAGTTATTCGTGAATGGATGAATGGTTGGGTGGGTGGGTGAATGCATGAGTGGGTGGGTGGCTGATTGGATGGGTGGGTGAATGGATGAACGGGTAAGTTCGCGGGTGGGTGGGTGGGTGAGTCGATGAATGGATGGGTGGGTGGGTAAATGGATGGGTGGTTTAATGGATGAGTGAGTGGGTGGGTGGGTGGGTGGGTTGGGTAGGTGGGTGGGTGGGTTGGGTAGGTGGGTGGGTGGGTGGGTAGGTGGGTAGGTGGGTAGGTGGGTAGGTCGGTAGGTGGGTGGGTGGGTGGGTGGGTGAGTGAGTGAGTGAGTGAGTGAGTGGGTGGGCGAGTGGGTGAGTGGGTGGGTGAGTGGGTGGGTGAGTGGGTGGGTAGGTGGGTGGGTAGATGAGTGGGTGGGTGGGTCGGTGAATGCATGGATGGGTGGGTGGGTACGTGTATGGATGGATGGATGGGTAGGTCAGGGACCAAAAGATGAGAAAAAAAATTGGAAAAAGTAACTCACCATGAAAACCATGAACCTTGATTGCAGGTTGGCGTTCCCGATGTAAGTCAGCGTTACCGGCCCTCGGACGGCTATCCCACGTAAATTATAACTATTTCACTTATTTCTGTATTACTTATTCCCCCTATCCCGCAACCTGCTCAACTTTTTCTTCCTCCTCGTTGTATCAAATGTTTAGCCAGCCGATTTTATGCAATTCATGTGGCTACGTTGATACAGAGCACAGTTAGGGAAAATCAATCGGCTCGTTCCGGTTGCGCGCACGACGAATGCCGTTCAATGTCCGATCGGTTAAATTCAAGAGAACGTATACGCGCACTATTCAATTATAAATCACTTGCCCCCTGGCTCTATGTATATAGTTGGTGTGTCTGGAAATTGCAGGTAGCATATTATCTATGGTTTTTTTTTAACCGTATCTGTGGAGTTCATTTATTCATTTATGGATTTTGTTTATTTAGTTTAGGTTAGGCTAGGCTTTTATACTGATGATTACTGGCATGTGGTTGACATACTGGCGTCGATACTGGCCCATTTAGCCCCGCACAATCTGTAACAAAATCAAAAATGTGTTAAAATGGCGTTTGTCAAACACAGCGTACAGCAGAAAATTAAGGGTGTATTTAATGAACAGATAGGTTAGCGAGATATATATAATGACGCAAGTTGATGATTGCTCTCAAAAGCTGTCAACAAAATGTAGGGAAAAAAGTTAAAAATTTTACAAAAATTCACAAATTTTATTTTTTTGGAAAATCAAAAATTCGGAAAATTGCATAAGATTCAAAAATAGAAAAAAATGGAAGGAAATATTCCGATACAGCTAGATATTTCCGTGTAAAAATACCCGGGCGGCGGTGTGCTATACGCGCGAGTACGTGTGTCCAGCGAGCGATCGCGACACCATTTTTGATGTCCATAAAAAACGTCTCTGAATAAAATCGACGGGAGCTATTTTCGAGGAAAACGAGTGGATTTTGCAATGGTATTATCATGTCGCACAGTGGTATGTGGTTTGAAAAAAAAAAAATCGAGTGGACAGTCGGGCCAAACGGGAATATGCAATCGGAGCGTACGGTTGACAGGGCGCGGTCGTACTCTAGTGTCAGGCCCATGACGCACCCGTCTTTATTTAAATCATTCGATCCGTCACGTCACAATCGATTAAGGATGTTGGTCCACTAAAGAAATGAAGTGATGGCTCATATCAAGACGTTTCCGCTGGAGATTGACGCGGTTCATTCTCAAAATTTTCTCAAAAAAATTGATTGTCTCATTAGGTGGCTTTGCATGCACACACACACACACAGACTGTGTCGGCGCTTTGAAAGAAATATTTTCTCATCTATTCCGACCGATAGCAGGAACACATTACATGTGTGCTACCGGCGGTACCCATGAAATAAGGCCGCAAGGTGGGGTGGGAACCTAACCCGATGGGGGGGGGGGGGGTGAGGGGGGTTCATTTTTTCCAAAGGAGTTTTTTTTCAAAAACTTTCCAAATATCCCATGTTTTGTACATTTTAAAAAATTTCCCAAATTTTCGAGATTTCTCAAATCGCGAATGTCCCAGATTTTCGAAAAATCGTCTTTGGGCAATTTGAAAAATTCTCAAGTTATTATGATTGCCGATTTTTCAAAAAAATGAAATTAATCAAAGCTAATGGCCGCAGAAGTGGAGTGAAAGTATTTGTGACATATAGCATACGCCCAAGATAGGTGCATCTTCACTGACATTTCACCTTCTTGTAATATTGCTAGTTTTTTTTTTATTTCGCAATGGAAAAAAACTCGCAGACGAATGTACGATACTGCAACCGATTTGATTAGTCTGACGTAATAAGCTGGAATTTTTCAATCGAATTCTCGTACAAGAACCTGCTGCATGTGCCCATTCACCAGTATTTTCGGTTAATTCGTAAGTAATTTATTGGGTGAGAGAATTATTGTAGAAAATATTTGTCATGTCTGTTTAGTAATCCTAACGGAGCATAATCAAGGGATAAATTGTTGGAGATCGGAAAGCGAGAGTGCTAGAGGTTTTGCTACAGATGAAGACTCATCAAACGAACCGATAAAAGTTGCAAGAAGTGATTTCGCAGGTTTCCTTAAAAACATGGCCAGCAAGTGGCTTAACGCAAAAATGTTATAAGACATGTTTTATAGAGAATTAAATTTCCAACAAAAAATCTTTATGTGATTTTCCTCTAGAGCGGCTTGTTAACGAGATATATTGCGAGAAAGTTGATCAAACCACCGTTGTCCAATAGTGAGTGAATGCTTTTTTGGTTCCTAGATTTTTTTGTAAAAATCTGATGAGCGCAATTGCACAGATTTCGAGTGGTTCGAAAACTGAACAAGTAAACAAAAATGTGTAAAAATTAAGAAAAAATTAACAGCACCTATCGGGCTACTTAACAAAATTCACCAAATTGGCAAAATGCTCTAATGTTTACCTTGGGATATGTTCCATTTGACTGAGCGACAAGTTGACATTGCAAATTACGTGACTAAAATACTTAAATCGCTAAAAATTATAAGAATTAACATAATTTCAGAACATAACGTTTTACCGGAAAAATTTTAATGTTTCAGGTTTTTTTTCCCCGAGATTATGGGTTTAGGTATATGTTTAAATGCATCCGAGGCACGTGTTCGCGGTCGTTCCAAATCGTCGAGCACTCGCACGCGCCTGGGTTGTCCATTCATAAACTCTCGAAGAATTTACAATGATATGCCTTTTTTTTCTTCTTTTATTATTAGCAAATGAAATTCCAGATCTATCGGGTCTACGAGGAAAAAACTAATTTGGTGATGACAATGCCCCCTAACATCTCCAAGCTGGGGGGTAAAAAAATCCCCAACGCGGGGATAAATTTTTTGGAGAACATATAGCTCCATTACATAATTAGCTGCAAATTCTTGGATATTCAAAATTTGATTCTGCTACTTTTTACTGCTAGGTATACGTCAAACAAAATCAGAAAATCCATGGAACAATAGTACAAAAAAAAATATTGAGTCCGGGATTTTTGGACAATTTCACATCGGCAGCCGGTGAACGAACAGAACATGCTGTGAACAGGTGTAAATGAAGGAGGAAGTTCGTGGTAGGAAATGAAGCGATACATATGTAGTGGTGAAGAAAAAAAAAATCTGTTAATGTTTTGGTTGGGAGGAACTTGGAGCGAAAATCGAGAAGTTTACTTCCCACATGAGAACGGTTATCGATAGGGAAAAAAGTTCCAAATGAATCTTGTTGGTCCCATCGAAATGCAAAATTTATGTTCTATAATTTTTTTTCATAACTTCCATAATTAAGGAGATATGGTTCGTCGGAGTGAGATCGAAAAGGAAGAGTGAAACTGTGGAAAAAAATTTTTTTCTGATTTTTTAAATATAATTAGAGGCTGATACATTGAGAAAAATGTCATCAGCTGATAGTCGAAGGTAGGAAAAAAGTGCATCGCGCTTAGAATGTTGGGTTTGTCATCGACTGATAAATAATGTTAGCTACGTAAAAATGTAGTAACCCAGTGACATGCGGAGAATTCTCAGCTGCCTCAACTATACCCCGAGAATTGCGACATGGTCCAATAGACTCGTGTTGTGCCTCGGGAGAAAATTCAGATGAAAAAATAGAGCGCTAAACGAATGATACGAATTATCGGTAAATCATCGAATTACTCTGTAAAGTTTTTTTCACATCTGCAGTATATTTTTTCCTTTTCATTTTGATTTTTTTCTAATCATCCTTCTTTTGGGAACTCCTAAAATTTTCGAGATTGTTTGATTTTTTGGGGGTTGCTGAACTATTTGGAAATTTCCCAAATTTCCGAATTTTCTGAGCATTTGGTCTTTTCATTTTTTGCCAATGTTTGGTTGTTTTTTGAGTCTGACTTTTTCAAACGCAAAAAAATTTTTTTTCAAATTCAATCTTCCTGGAAGTTTTGGTACTTTTTTGAATTTCTACTATTTGGATTTTTTTTGTAAATTTTTGTTTTTCGAAAAAGGATTAAAATTTCGATTTTTTTAATTCTATGATTCCCTATTTTTCCTTCTTCGCAAATTTACCGGTTTCGTCTGAATTTTCCATACTTGAACAAACCTTAAACGAAAGGTTCCTGAAATCTTCGGAATGTATGGAATTAAAATAAAACAATGACGTCGAACCAACGCCACAAATTACCGGAAAATCATTAATTTAATATTACTTCGTAAACGCTCTAAAATTGCTCGGAGCAAGACCATCAATCTTTTAAGAGATTGGTCGACTACAACCCATTTCAATAATAACAGCACTACTATACCTCAAATTACCAATTGTCAAAATAAAAGTACCATAAACCGACAATGAATGTTATAATATTAACGAATTTATCATTTTCCAGTATTTCATTGCGTTATTTTTTTTAATTCTGGAAAATCTGTTTTTTTTTGCAATTTCTGACTTTTTTGAAATTTTGAAGACTAAAAAATTAGAATTTTTTTTTAACTTTCCAAAATCCTGAAATATTTACAATTTTTGGGTTAACTCAAATTTTGAAATCAAGTTCCGCAAATTGGAAAAAACAAATAGAAAACGCGGAAATTTTCATTGCGTCTAGACAAAAATGATAAAAAAAATTTCTCCCCAAAAAAATGTCCATCAACATCTTATCTTGGCACCGTTCATAAAAAAAATCTCGGAGATTACAAACGCTGAAATTTTTTCTGTAACTCCCATATATGACACTTGTTCGCCCACTACTTCTCAAACCTTTCAAATAGAACGACAATGCCGATTTTCCCGACTTTTTCAGCATGAATTGCGAATAACGAACGCTCGGTGGTATCCACAGCCTTGGGCACAAAACGCACGTGTATGGGCTCCGCCAATGAGACGGGCTCAAGGCTCATTCCTTATCACATTCACATTTCTCGGGTTGCACATGCAGCGGCACCAGTAGTTAAACAAAAAAAAAAGTGGATCGTCGGTTAATGCGACAATGCACCGTTCAAACGCTTATCATGTCACACATGAGGGCCGGAAATTGCACTTTGACGAGTTCTGGTGATCGCCCTAGGAAGCAATCATCCATGTACTTAACACAATAAGCGCCAGCTACCATTACAATAACCGAGAGTACTACATATCGTCGATTTAATCATTCAGAATTGTTCTGCATGATGCTGAAATTACATTCGCCATATTTAGGGCGTCAAGCGTCCGAAAATTTCACGTAAACTCCATAAAAACCACACACAAAGTTCCCAACTGCGTAATTTGGAAATGGTTTCCGAAAAAAGGATGTCTTGAAAATCGGTGACCAGGTTATGTTTCGTTCCTCATGGACTCTCGTTAAGTAAGTTTTCCATCGACCCTCAGTGGAGCAAGTAAGTCATTGACTCTTGTTGAGTCAAGTTTCCCAGCGGCGTTCGTTGAACCGGGTACCTCATCTGCTGTCGTTGACTCAACTAAGTTCCTCAAGGACTCTCGTTGAGCCAACTTACTCATCGACTGTCGTCGAGTCAAATCCCGCACAGGTTCTCGTTGAGTCAAGTTCCTCATCGACTCTCGTTGGATCGAGTTCCGCGGCCACATTTGTTGAGTCAAGTTCCTCATGGAGTATTGAGTCAAGCTCCCCATCGACTCTCGTTAGATCGAGTTCCGCAGCACCATTCGTTGAGTCAACTTGGTCATGAACTCTCAATAAGAAGTTCCTCATCGGCACTCGTTGAGTCAAGTTTCTCATCGACTCTCGTTGGGTCAAGTTCCTCATAGAGTATTGTTGAGTCAAGCTCCGCAACGGCTCTCGTTGAGTCAAGTTCCCCATCGACTCTCGTTAGATCGAGTTCCGCAGCAACATTTGTTGAGTCACGTTCCTCATGGAGTATTGAGTCAAGCTCCCCATCGACTCTCGTTAGATCGAGTTCCGCAGCACCATTCGTTGACTCAACTTAGTCATGAACTCTCGGTAAGAAGTTCCTCATCGACACTCGTTGAGTCAAGTTTCTCATCGACTCTCATTAAGTCAAGTTCCTCATGGAGTATTGTTGAGTCAAACTCCGCAACGGCTCTCGTTGAGTCAAGTTCCCTATCAACTCTCGTTAGATCGAGTTCCGCAGCAACATTTGTTGAGTCAAGTTTGGCAAGAACTCTCAATAAGAAGTTCCTCATCGACACTCGTTGAGTCAAGTTTCTCATCGACTCTCGTTAAGTCAAGTTCCTCATGGAGTATTGTTGAGTCAAACTCCGCAACGGCTCGCGTTGAGTCAAGTTCCCTATCAACTCTCGTTAGATCGAGTTCCGAAGCAACATTTGTTGAGTCAAGTTTGGCAAGAACTCTCAATAAGAAGTTCCTCATCGACACTCGTTGAGTCAAGTTTCTCATCGACTCTCGTTAAGTCAAGTTCCTCATGGAGTATTGTTGAGTCAAACTCCGCAACGGCTCTCGTTGAGTCAAGTTCCCTATCAACTCTTGTTAGATCGAGTTCCGCAGCAACATTTGTTGAGTCAAGTTTGGCAAGAACTCTCAATAAGAAGTTCCTCATCGACACTCGTTGAGTCAAGTTCCTCATCGGCTCTCGTTGAAACAAGTTCCTCATCGAGTATTGTTGAGTCAAGCTCCGCCACAATTCTCGTTGAGTCAAGTTCCACAACGGCTCTCGTGGAGTCAAGTTCGTCATCGACTGTCGTTAGATCGAGTTCCCAGCAACACTTGTTACGTCAAGATCATCATGAACTCTCAATGAGAAGTTCTTCATAGACACTCATCAAGAAAAGCTCCTCATCGAGTATTGTTCAGTCAAGCTCCACAACGGCTCTGGTCGAGTCAAGTTCCTCACCAACTCTCAATGAGTTAAGTTCCTGGTCAACACTCATTGAATCGAGTTCCTCATGGATTCTCGTTGAATGGAGTTCCTCATCAGATCTGGTTGAGTCAAGTTCCTCATTGTTACTCGTTGAGTCAGCCTCCTCATCCACTCTCATAGAATCAAGTTCCTCATTGACACTCCTCGAGTTAAGTTCCGCATCTTGTTTCTTATCAAGAAAGATCCCATCGTTTCCAATGCAACCAAGGAACCCAGCATAAGGTCCATCAGTTCATCATCGTGAATCCAGTAACAGGTGACTACAGCGTTTACACAATGTTAGCTCAATGTAATGAAGTTCTACATTTCAAAAGCTTCCAGCAAAATAACAAATTAAATTGAAAAAAAATCGAGTATCATTTGAATCATTACCACAATCCCTGAACATGCGCGGAAATAGAGTTCCATAAGTTTTCAGCCGCAGTGGCGCGTGTGACACTATCAGTAATATTTTCCGACAGCCATTATAGAGGTTGTCGTTGCCGGGAAATTATCATCCCACCGTAGACTAGTCTAGCCTCTTACTCACGGACAGATCAGAAAAGAAAAAGATAGAAAAAGAGAGAGAAAGTCGCGTGTTACGCAGAGTTTAACCCAACCCGTTCCGCCCTGATTAATAGCTTAATCATTACGTGAGCTTCTTCGCGCCTTCTCGCATCATGAAACCCTGGGTGATGGTGCACAATCGATAAGTCAACCGGTCTCAATTTCTATACCGATCAACACTGTGATCATCCCACTTGATCAGATATTATTTCACACATGAATGCTACCCCATTCTAAACAATTATCGAGCGGATAATGGATAATAAATCGATTATTCCCTCCCACTGAGGAAATGAAAGAGAGTTGTGCAATTTGAAAATACCACAGGAGCAAAAAATTTGTACAATTTTTTGGGATTTTTTTTGGAATTTCTGAAACGTTAAACTTGCTCATTGAGGAATAATTAACCTTTTGGCAAAATTTATCAATTGAATATTCGCATTTTTATTGGGAAGTTCTTGGTTCGACCCATTGGAGGTTTCATCTCAGTCATCAAAATTTGTAAATATTTGCATTTTTTTAAAATTTGGAACTTTAGATTTGTCCGTGTTTTAAAATTTCAAAAACTTCCCAATTTTTTATGTCATATTTTTCAATAGATTTAAAAAATTTCTTTAGAAAATTCTGAAAAACATTGTCGGGAAATTTTAGAAACTTTTTTTTGGGAAAGTTTGGAAAATTTTTTTGGAAAATTTTGGAAATTTTTATAGGTTTTTCATACGTCAGCACGAGAATTTTTTTCAGTTTTATGAATTGAAGGCACACTTGGAAAGCTCTACATGATCATTGTAATGATTCTAATTCCAATAAAAAATTCATTGAAATTCAGTGAAGAATTTATTGTTGCAGAAGTTTGCCATGAAATGGTATATAGTCCAGTAGTCCGTCACCGTAGATCCCATTACGCTTTCCATTGTATGCTAATGAATGATTGTCGTATCAGTTTTATCCTCTTTTGCAGTCTCGATTTTGTTTTTCAATTTTTTCATTTTTTCACGATGTACGAATTTCTCAGTTTTTTTTTTAAGTTCGCTTTATGCTAAATTGATTTTTTATTTTCAATGTCAAAAAGTTTTCACATATCCAAAAGTTTTCACGACTTTCCTTTTTTTCAATTCAGATAATTACCTCATTTTTAAAGTTTCTGTAAATTGAAGAAATTTTTGGCGTTTCTGAAGTTTTTGAATTTCCCAAAGTGTTGTTTCAGTATTTTAAAAATGTTGAAAATTTTTAATTCCTTGAAGCTTCTAAATCTTACCAATGATCCGGATTTTCTCAATTTTTTAGTTGTAGCTCAACGAAAAATTAATTGTCCCCGAGATTTGCCGTCAGGTGCTCAGCGATCCAGTAGTTCGTCGCAATAGATCCCATTACGCTTTCCATTGTATGCTAATGAATGATTGTCGCGTGAGTTTGATCGGTTTCATCAATAAAACTCAGACTCATGAAAGACATTGCGCGGGCGTTGGCGTTTTATCTCGCCTTTATTGCTCCATCTGACTCAAAGCCCAGCGTTCATAGAGTACAGTGGGAAGCATATGACACTATCAGTAATATTTTCCGACAGCCATTAACCGGCTTGTCTCAGCCCTTAAATTATCATTCCGGGGACAAGTCTTGCCTGCGGATCACGCGTCGATCAAAATAAGCGGCATGTGGGAATGGCATTTTACGGATAGCATCAATAAGTTGCCAATCAGAATATCTTTCAAGTTATAGGAATTGGGATAAAGAGTAAAAGCCACCCACCCACTCACTCCCCCACGAACCCACCGACCCATCCATCCACCCGCCAACCCATTCGTCCACCCACCCACTCACTCACCCACTCACTCACTCACCCACCCACCCACTCACCCACCCACTCAATCACTCACCCACCCGCCCACCCACTTATTCACCCACCCACCCACTCACCCATCCACCCACCCACTCCCCCACCCTCTCACCCACCCACCCTCTCACCCACCCACCCACTCCCCCACCCACCCACACTCAATCACCCACCCACCCCCCCACCCACTCACCCACCCACCCACTCACCCACCCACCCACCCACCCCCCCACCCTCTCACCCACCCACCCACTCACCCACCCACCCGCCCACCTATTCACCCACATCGACGCACGCACTAAATGTTATGATTTTTTTTTTAGATTTTAATATCCTACAAATGTTCCGATATTTTGAAAATTGTCGAAAAACTTGAATACCCCTCCGCCTCCCCCTCGCCGCAAATTAAATTTCCATAATGCTTAATTACTGACCCCGATGCAAACGACCGTCACATCAATTTTAAGCCATAAATTACCCTCGATTTCAATCTTCACCTAATAGAGTAATCCCCATGCCGTTGGGCATAATTAAATTCATCATAAGGCGTGTCGTCGAGACACTGGTCGACCACATATCGGGTAAAAAATAGCGGGATTCCTGTATAAATGTAAGTGGCATTCGCGAGATAAATTATTACTGGCCATTTTAAGCATCCATAGATTCTAACGTGACCTCGCAACTGAATCCGTCTTCATATACTGAGCATAAAAATATGTAAGGGAATATTCACTACCAATCAGCGCCACTCGTTATTGAGGAATTCTTTGCATACAAATTTTCACAGAGAAAATTCAATTGTTGGGCCATTGGAAAATTTTTTATCTTCCCGATAGGGAAAGTTATTGTAATGTCTTCTAAAATGAACAGCCTCAAATCACATGTTCACATTTCATGGCCCCCTGGATCATTTGCCGATGGTTTTGAGATAGCGTATCTGTGTGTGTGACTGTGTGTTTGTGTGTGCGCAGCTTCCCCACGAACTCTCGTCCCGATTAAATTTTCGTTCGAATTTGTCCATTGCATTTATTGTTTCTACCGCCCTATCGGGAGAACCGTTAGAGATGCAAAAAAATACATTTAACAAAAGTTACTCCACGTGTAAAAATAAATATTTTAGCCCTTATGACTTCTTACGCTCTGTTGCATAGTTAGTGAGATATTGCAGATTGTTGCTGAAAAAATCAGCCAAAATAATCAAGTTTCAGAGTGAGCCTATGTACCGGTGCACCTGTGTGTGTGTGTGTGTCTGTGTGAATTTCCTTTTCAACTTTGTTCGAACTTTTCAATCGTGTTTTATTTAATATATATATTTTTTAATTTATGCAAATTTTCACAATTTTCACATTTTCCAAAATTTCAAAATTTTCGAAAATGAAATTTCAAAAAAAACTCACTTTCTATATACGGATTAAATGTCAATACAATTACATCTCGATCGTATACTACTGAGATCTAGCGATACGCCTTCAGCGTTTGAGGCCATTTACGCAGAGCTCACGCGGCATAAATAATCCTATTAAAACGTGTCGTTGCTAATGTCAACAATCTGACAGGTAACATGATGCTTTATCCCCGGCAAAAGATATCCCCACCCTCCGTTATTTAACCATGTAACTGAGCTTTTGCAAAAATATCACCAAACAAGTGAACACAGTGATCCACTAGGGCCGCACCAATAATTTCCCGACTTAATATCTCGCGAACGATTGATTCCGCGAAAGAATGTTATTGAACATATTTTGTAGAAAATCTCATGAGGAAAAAAAAAGTTTTATACCACTTTTCCACATACAGGCTCATATAAATCCACGATTCCGATTTCCCTTTTTCTTCCAAAAAAAACTGATTATCTATCAGACCATAGCCATCAGTAATGCTGAAGCCCTCAATGTAAAAAAATTAGTAATTAAAAAACAAATAGAAAGTTCAAAGTTATATATTGATATATATCAAAAATATATAGACATATATACATATATATATATATTATTAGTTAACGATTTGCTGCACATTTCGTGTAGATTTTTCCCGCAGTAAAGAAAAAAACTCTATCTGAGAAAACGTCCCACAACGCGGGTTTAACTTTGCGCGGGAAATTCAAATATCCCCATTATTTGCGCGGGAACTTTTTTTCCACCATCTTCGCAATCGTGCACACTTCTTTCCCTACCTTCTAAATTTATTCAATTATTATTATTGTTATTATGTATTCTTCTTCATCGTCAGTTACGTTCCACTTGTTAAAGTATCACCATATTCCACACTATAGATAGCAAAAAAAAAAACAAAATTTTTCACTGGGTATTGCAATTCTTTTCGATATTCCCAGTACATGGTTAAAGAAAGACAGATATATGTCGACTGTATCTAAAACAACAAGGTTGGTATTTTTATCGCTTTTATCCCCAACTTCCACTCGCATCGCAGAATAATTATACGCGGTGTCACTTATCAGTGAAACTATCATTATAAAAACATTTAAATTGGGTCATTTCAGTAGTTATAATGTCACGGTGTTATGGACGTTAATTGCTCGTGACAAAAAGTTGAGTGAAAATTTTTACATTAAAAAAAATGTGTTTCAAAAATTTGTTATTCAGAAATACAAATTTTTGATTTTAGCGACACACTTCATATTTTCCGCCATTTTAATTAACGATCATCTATATATATATATAAATCATCCCGCCATTTTTTTTCAAACTTCCCGCCATTTCAATTACCGATTATTTATTTAAATATTCTCGCGCCATTTTTTTCAACTTCCCGCCAGTTTACTTAGTGATTATTTGTATATATATTTTCGCACAATTTCTCTTCCAATCTTCCTCCCCACTCTTTTTCCAAACTTCCCGCCATTTTTCTCTGTCGTAGACCTGTCAAGGCTATGTTATAATTCTAAATTCTTCGTTTTGTCTTTATTCCATTGTTTATATCACAAGATTTTTAAAATCTTCATCATAATTTCATCACCTCAATTTCTAGTAACCAAAAAAAAAAACTTTGAAATAAAAACTCACGTGAACTCTTTTCTCCGGCTACACTAATTACTTTCCCTCAATCAGCACCACATAATTCCGTCTAATCCAATAATTATTATCACAGTAAATCCCCGTTTAGAACGCCAAGAATACAACTGGATCCGTGGAACACAACAACCCCACTCAACTCATTTGAAACAATAAGTGTTCATCACATTTGTCACAATGCCCCATTTAAATGGCGGCCATTTTGGAATTTCCCGCCTTTTCCCCAATTGAATCTTCAATCCTTCCAATTACATTAATTTCAAATTTCCCGCGGTCATCGCTGCTATTTCAAATTCCCTTTTAACGTGTTATTTTCTCTTCAATTATTTCCTTTCGTTCAACTACGCATACAAAGTCAATATAAACAATTAATATCAACAATGAGTGATATATATTCACTGAATGAGTGAGTACGAAGATCGATGAACTCCACAATACAAAAAAAAAACAAAGTGATAAATGCGGGGTCAATCACATATTGCTCTTAAAAAAAAGTGAAAGATATTCATTTGTTGATCACTCGCGCACATGTTGACTATCACTAATTAACTTAATCACCGGGAAATTGTTCACAATGAATGTTCAAATGAAAAGATATGTTAAACGTAATGACGTAAATTGCGGATCAGCTGATCGCCACGCGCTACTATGGCAACCGGCGCGCGATTGAACGTTTCTAGTGCGAGTTTAGCGCATGAAGATTGTGGAAAATACACTTTACATATACAATACACTAGTTCAATTGACGACGGCGCCCTGACGACTTGACAACCATGACAAAATAGACAAATCAAACAACATTTTAACCCAAAAAAAGGGCAATAACAGAAACTGTCACATGAACATTTGAACTGTCAAACCCAAGTTCCTCAATGTCAATATTGTCACAATTTCGAGTAATTTTTTTCTCAATTTATTACTCATTCAATCAATTCTTGGTGTTTGTTTTGTCATCAGCTGTCAAGCTGACACTTGTCACTTCAGAAACTGTTTTTTTTTTTTTGCAATTGCTCACACATTCACTCAGTTTTTGACGTTTCAATCGTTTCCAGTTTTTTGCGAACTGTCAAACTGATGCAGTTTTGAAATTATCACCATTTCGCGCACTCAGTTTTTGACGTTTCTAACAATTTTGAATTTCATCACTGCGCTCGATTATTAAGATGGCAAATCGAGTCACTGTTTTGAATTTATATGCGGAAATTTGTTTGATATTTTATTGGGAAATTTGATAATTTTTGGAGTAAATTTAGTGGTTTTTTCGGGGATTTTTAGGGCTGCGAAAAAGTTTGAGGCTTTGGAAAAATGGGGGAAAACTTTATTTAGCTTGAACGAGTGAGGGTATGGGAGCAACGGACCACCACATCCGCTCGAGTCGGCAGCCGGGCGTGCACTGACTCAGACTTGACTCGATCGGTGGGGTCTCTACCACTCACGCTAGAGCGGGATACGCGCGCGGCCCACACGACTCACAGACTATTACTAGGAAGGCCTTCATGGGGGGAGTGATCCCACCATTCTTCACTATGGTGAAAATATACACACACACACACACATAGGATTAAAATTCTAGAAAATTTCCATGGGCTCTCTCGTAGAGAATATGAAAAAATGAGCAGACATTAGGAAGGAAAAAGGTACTACACGGACACAAGCTTCGAGTTCAAACACCTGTCCGTATGTCACGAATCCTCCCGTATTAGTCAATATCATGCAGCAATGATGTGCAAAAAATTATTTTTTCCCTCTGAGTGATGAGTTGGAAAAATCAGTGATTGTGGGTGGGAGGAGGGGGGGGGCAGCAAATACAAATCCTATACTAGAAAGGAGAGACGAAAGAAACTATCGACATATATCGAAACTATCGAAAAGCGTAAGACCGAAACCGACGCGACACCACTCCGTGCGGCGGAGCAAGGAAATGCGCGTGCGCAGCACGCGCCATCGAACTCGTATATTAAATTCGGAGTGATGAAGAGAATTCGGATGAATGAGAGAGAGTATACATTTGGCAATTTAAGAGTCTCAACATCTATTGAAATTCTGCAGGTCAATAACCCTTGAGAAGTGGTTTCTTTGGGCTGCGTAAATATTTGGACGTCTGGAATTATCTTCGCCACCCTACCGGTCTACTAGTTGCGCGACCTACCCCAACTACAGCCGAGACTGGAAGCGATGTCCCACTCATCCAGAAGCTACTAACTTTGCAGTGAATAGTTCTGGCCGGATTTACCCGAGGGAATGTCTGTCAGATCTTAACTTCCCGATACAAGGAAGTTATTGTAATGGCTCCGAAACTCAAAAGTTTTCTTGCAAAGAGCGAAATTTCTAAAATGAATTATCTAAATTGATTGAAAGGGTGTCTTTCTTTCTCTGTGATCTCCAATATCGAGGATGGTTCGACATAGCCAAGAGAACATTAGAAAGATATTGTCTCTCTGCTATAAACACACATTTCCTATCACATAACTTGTGCGCAAAACCCTCATACTGAGGAGATACGGCCATCGAGAAGTGACTGGTTCAATCCACCACACCACCACAAATCACGTATTTGCGAATATTCCACCGCCATAATTATTTTAACTCTCGTTTGTCTTTGCAAATAGAGATAAGTATTCATTGCACATACAAAACATTCGTTTGCATTTTGCGTTTAGTGACACCAAGCTGTCCGGTTCTCGAAGAGACGCGCATCTAACAGTAAGGACCGGTTGAGATCTGAAGATTATTTTCCAAGAATGCGTGTGTACACATGTTGACTGCTTCTTTATTCTCCACAATTTTTTTCTTTCGGCTGGTTTTATTTTTCGGTCCATCCTTAGTCTTTGGATACTTTTAATCGCGATTACATGTACAGTTTAATTAGTAATTGAAGATAATGCGGAGTGTCTAGATTAGTGGATAACAATGATGATGTGGGATTCTTGGGGGCACTGCAGGGAAATCCATCAGAAAATTAACAAAATAATTTTTTTTTTTTTTTCATTTAAACAATTGTTTTTTATTTAAAGATTTTGTTAATTTTTTAATTTTTGAGAATTTAAAGACTTTTTTTACCGAAATTAAATGAGATGTCACAGATGATGTGTAACTGATATTTTTAACCACACACACACACACACACACACACACACACACCCACCCACCTCAGCACTCACCCACCCACCTCACCACCCCCCACCCACCTCACCACCCACCCAACCACCCACCCACCCACCCACCCAACCACCCACCCACCCAACCAACCACCCAACCAACCACCCAACCAACCACCCAACCACCCACCCCACCCAGCCACCTCAACACCCACCCAACCACCCACTCACACACACACACACACTCCGCACACATTTTGGACGAAGACAAAAAAACGCACACACACACACACATACGCACAAACAATGGATTTTCCCAATTTGGGCCAAATCAATCACTTCCCATATCGAAAGGCATTGAAAGAGTTTTACAGAATTTTTTTTCCATCTCTCCCTTCCATCATCACGAAAGGAAAACGAGGATGATTATCACTAGATGCTCACATTTCTTTGGACGTCAAGATCGAGCCAATATCAAAATTACCAAGTTATTTTCTATCGCTATGCTGAGGTTGAAAGGAGAGCTAACGAGGATGACACGCGTCTTATCCTAGCTTGTTCGAATGGGAGTTGAACAGCCGGGGCCCCTCGACAGTTGAAATCAAAATAACGGAATGTTCAATTTACCTATCAAGATACTCATCGAGAGATGCATCTAATTGTGTGCAATATGTTGCCTCAGCTTTTTATATGGCCCCCTTTGAGATTATGGACTCGCTTGTTTTCATGGGAACATTAGGAGGTCTTGTGACTATGCAAAAAATGTCACATAGCTGAGACAAAAAATACAATATATAATTCCCCCCCCCCGCCCCACACACACACGGACACACATACACACGGACTTTGACCCAAGAATACGTGAAAATACGATTTGCGAAATCGAGGTTTCTACAATAACTTCCCGGAAATTGAAAAGTTAATCAAAGTAAATTCTGAATAAATACGAAGAGTGATTACAATGACTTAACAAATATTAACCGATTTTTTGGAATTATAAACTAATTTTTTTTTCACCGGAAAAGTCATTTGAACACTCATTTCATTCTTACTCTTTTGACTCATGTAAATGATGGATCGAAACTCATAAAGCTCTGATAATGTCAGATCGCCACAATGAATGATTCCCAGGTTAATTGGCTGTGAATCATATCACCAGAGTATATATGCAAAGCCGATCACAATTTTTTTTTCATCTCAAGAATTTCATGATTGCAATTTTTGCACCATGAGGAAAATAGTAATTTTTATCATGAGGTCTTACTCATCTGTTTTTTGAAGATCTGTTTTTTGTGAGGATTTGAAAAACATTCTTTGTCAAGTTCATAATAATTGATTGGAGCATTCAAAAAATTTGTTTATGAGTTATGGAATATAGGACCTATGGGGACCCATATATATATATATATAGTTTGTAAAAAAAAAAAATGGTTCCAAAAAAAAAAAGTTTCAGATCATTGGATCATAGCAAGAGGGATAGGAGTACAGGTCGTTTCATAAAATTTTCAAACGTGGATTTCAATTCCCCCCCCCCTCCCCCCCCCCGCCACCGGAAAAAATGTCCTTAAATCCTCCAGGATAAGGGTGATTGCAGGTGTCCTCGGGAGCACCCATGGGTTCCTCACGTTTCTTTCATGGATACCATCAACCACGCAAGTCTTCCCCGGAGAATTGAAAATTAGGATTAAATGGCACTTCCCTCTTATCAGACGATGAAATGCACTGCGCTAGAAAGTGCGAACGCGTGGCTTAATGAGCATTTCCGTATGGATATTCCATGCGCCCAACAGGAAAAAAATAATCACAGTAACATAAACATAGCATTGAGAAAACCAATTGACAGAGTTATCAATGGTCTTTAAAAATGCTTTCTTAATTCATGCGTTTTTAGATTCTAAAAAATCGACTTTTTGAAAGTTCTGGTGACGCGTAAAATAATTTAATGTATTTTCAGTTTGCAAAATTCTAATTTTGTTCTTTAATTCCAACAATCTCTCGAAAATAATTTCCAAAAATTGTATTTTTTTTTTTAATTTTCTACACTTTTCATTTCAATTTTTTTTTATTCCCCAAAATTTGGAGTTATCAAAATTATAATTTCATCACGAGTGCAGTTTTGGCACTTTTGAAAATTTTGATAATTTTTGAAATTTTAAAACGTTTTGTAATAAAATATAAAGTTATAAAAAAATACAAAAAATAAAAAAATATAAAATGATGAAGAACCTCAAATTTTCTATTACACTTCCACCATTTTTCCATCTGCGCTGTTTCGCATCGGCTAAGTCCCCGCTAATTACCCACAATATCATTAAAATTTTATGCAGAAAATGAGAAATATTCACTAGCAATCACTCATAAAATATTTCTTTGGGGGAGGAGTTCCACGTCGCATAATCACTAATTTCGAGACATTGAAAATTTATGCTCATTTGATCTATAATCATGAAAGCTCGTAAAATTAGCCCCGCGCATTTTTTCCTATCAACCCCAAGATCAATTCATTTTGTTAACTAGTCGTGTCCTCTTTCGCAGAAAACAAAAAATCTTGATTACAATTTTTTTTTTTTTAATCCTCTTAACGGTTCGTGCATCATCGAATGAAACCGTTTTTCGCTAATTTCGATAATCCCCGCATAAAAAAAAACTCATTGGATTAAGCAAACTATATATAGTATACCGGCCACGTGTGAAATTTTCCGGAATTGTTTCGCACACGAACAAAAATTTCGTTTGATAAAAATTGTGAAAACAGCAACAGATTTTTAAACTCTTTATTTATCTGTTATCAATCCAGTAATGACTTATCAACTAAATCAACTCAATGCTAATGTTCAAAGTGACATAAATAATGAGAAGAATAGATAAACGATGCGATACGCCAGCCACACCATGAATAATCGAGCCAACGTCAGAATTGTGTAATGGCCAAACTTCATGCTGAAATGCATATCAATTTGCGTTAGATAAGTAAAATATTTGGGAAATTCAGAAAAAATAGTTTGGTAAAAATTACCAGTCTGGTCGGTAAATTTTACCTTACCAGCACGGCAAATATTATCGATCGGTGGATAATTTTTGCTGATCATGGGGGTAAAATTTGCAAAACCACGAGGACAATTATTCTTCAGGTTTTTGGGAAAAATACTGTTCTTGGGCATGAACTATATATATATAGTTTTTGGGAGACAGGTAATTTTTGCAAAACTTTTCGCTATGTGAACAGACAGCGGTTCGGTCATTTGAAAAAATTTCGAAATTTTCAAAAAAAAAATCGAAATGGAAAAATTCTGAGAATTGTAAATTTTGGAAATTTTTGAAATTTCGAATTTTCAAAATTTTAAGAATTTTGAAAACTGCGTGCGCGCAAAGTAACTGAACGACGTCTCCCACAATTGGCTAGAGAAATCGTATCTCATATTGAACTTACTATCTATATTTCTTCTTGCCAATTTCAATGGTCTCCAGTGGATCTTGCAGGATGAATACTCGGAGACCTCGAATGTGATAAAAGTAGTAATCCTCCCAGTTAAGATCAGTCACATTGAAGTTAAATAATTTACGATCAAGTGGCGATAACTTATCCCATAACTGCATCACATTGTTGTTACGGAATTTCCATTCTTGCGTTGAAAAGTACGATATGACGCCACTGAATTTATGGATTTTCTTGTACGAGGTCCACAATCTGAATAAGAAAATAGTTATGAATAATTAAAGTATTCCTATTATTTTAGGTCTTATTATAGGGTCTTGGTGTGACTCTGGGTCTGGGTGTGAGTATGAGTATGGTGTAGGTATGGGTGTGAGTATGCGTATGCTTTGTCGTGTAAGTATAGGTGTGGGTATGCGTGTGGGTGTGTATGTATGTGGATGGCTACAAGTGTAAGTGAACTAGTAGTTGCAAATGTGAGTGTGTCGTTGCCAGTGTGGGTGGGCGGGTGGCTAGTTACGAGAGTGCGTGGGTGGTTGCGAGTGTGGATGGGTGGGTGGGTGGTTGCCAGTGTGGGTGGGTGGTTGCGAGTATGGATGGGTGGGTGGGTGGCTAGTTATGAGAGTTGGTGGGTGGTTGCGAGTATGGATGGGTGAGTGGGTGGGTGGGTGGCTAGTTATGAGAGTTGGTGGGGGGTTGCGAGTATGGATGGGTGAGTGGGTGGGTGGGTGGCTAGTTATGAGAGTTGGTGGGTGGTTGCGAGTATGGATGGGTGAGTGGGTGGGTGGGTGGCTAGTTATGAGAGTTGGTGGGGGGTTGCGAGTATGGATGGGTGAGTGGGTGGGTGGGTGGCTAGTTATGAGAATTGGTGGGTGGTTGCGAGTATGGATGGGTGAGTGGGTGGGTGGGTGGCTACTTATGAGAGTTGGTGGGTGGTTGCAAGTATGGATGGGTGAGTGGGTGGGTGGGTGGCTAGTTATGAGAGTTGGTGAGTGGCTGCGAGTGTGCATGGGCGAGTGGGTGGTTACGAGTGTTGATGGGTGGGTGGGTAGTTCCGAGTATGGGTGGGTGGGTGGGTGTTTGTGTCGATTTTCTGGCAAAATTACAAATGTCCTGGACACTTTCTGAATAAGGAAGGTGATTATGCGATCCTATTGGGCCAATGACTCAGACCACTACTTCTTATTCATGGTAATTACTTAATAATTACATGGGTTCTCGTCCAGTAAGTCTTGCAATAGTGTCGACAATTAAAGCTGGAAGCAGATGCGTGAAGACCACGAAGAAGGTGTGAATTAATATGTTTGGATGTAGCTGGAAATAATAATACCAGAAGACCTTTCTACTAGGAATTTCCATTCCAAAGACTTCATTGTATTTCATAAATTCTCCCCAAGTAATTGGATTTTGACATGATGATACACTGTTGTAAATTGGCGGCTCTTCCGCCGGATTTGGAACTGCGAATGTTGAACTTAATATCGGGCTTGGAAGTGGCTTGAGCGGGCCGGGCGTCCGACTTCTGAAACTCATCAATTATTCCATTTAAATTTCGGGAAAAAATATCCCAAATTTTCGAATTTTTCTTAGTTTAAAAGCTGGCCAACTTTGCAGAGATTCTGTGCAATTTTTACCAGTTCCCAGCTAAAAAAAAATCGCAAAATAATGACAAAACTGGAACATGAACGGCATGTTGGGGGTCTAGAGCGCACTTCTATTATTCTGTCGGAGAAATAATAATTGATGGGGAAAATTAATTTTCTTTACTTCTCCGTGCCAATATTCCACGCTGCAGCTAGGATATTATTGATGACATAATCGGCGGGAATTATATCAGCGACATTTTTTGCATCGCAGTGAAGTGTATGGAGCAGACCGACTCCAGCTCCGACAACAACACCAGTTGGACCATAGAGATTGTTTATCCATCCGCGAATTGGCTCGTGTGCTGTTGCAATCATGATCGAAGGCCGGACGATACATAAGGGAAGATCTTGTCCGTATTTTCGTACTGCATCCTCCGCTATTGTCTTTGTGAATGCGTATGTGTTAGGCCATTTTCCCAGTAAGCTGCCAATTTCAGGAAGGTAAATTAGTTTGAGAGGTCTGGTAAATACATTGATAATGAATCCGGCGAATGATTATGCAAGGGGCTTTAGAAATTAATTGTCCATTTTTCTGAATAAAAGTTCTTACGTTGGTGTGATAGCCTCCAGTGTCTCGTCATCCAGAATGTCCAATAGCGTCAGCAGCTCATGAGCCCCAATCGGTGGTTTGTAGAATATCTCGTCAATGAATTTGGTTACGCAGTGTGAAAATGCCGTGCCAATATGCACAAAAGCCTATATAAAATTGAATAATTATGTTAACAGTGTAGATTAATACTTTAAAATAAGTAGAGATTCTACCTTGAGATTGGGCATTTCTCTAGCAAAAAGAAGAATCTCCTTCGTCCCTCGCACATTGATGTTAACAGCCAGCCGCAATTTCTCATCGAATCGCACAGTAGCAGCGCCGTGAAAAACTATGTGAGAATTCTTCAACAGTTCTCGGTTTTCCGGTGATAGCTTCAAGCCATCATCAAGTTGGCCCTCAATCATGACAACTTTACTCTCAAAGTCTGGTCTCTCCTCTCTCAGTCTATCGTAAACCTGCAAATACGGATTGGATCGAGATAAAATTGCGGGATAGAACAATGCAAGTTCTGATTTCAAACGTTGTCTGGTGCACCAGGACCACTTGCTGGATGCTGGAGAACCTTGCTAATCTCCAATTACAAAAATAATTACAGGGAAATACACTGTCAATATATTTTTATTGTAAGGAGACAGGTCATAATATGTTGTCTTAACATTCTTAATATTTTTTTTTTAATTACATTTTTCGAAATGTCAAAAATTTTAGAAACAATTTTCTTTTCTTATCAATCTCGGGATGAAATTGAATTAATTTCGACGAGAATCGCACACTTACCGTATCCTCAAAATGCTCCTTAAAACGTTCCTCAGGTGTTTTTCCCTTTTTTGCTCGCATAAATAGATACAGTTTACCAACTTTGGTGCATGTCCTAAGGAACAATATTATAATATTACTTATTATGTTAATTTTATTTCATTAAATTGACAATTTTCTGCTCCTCAAAAGTTCTTACGAGCCTTAAAAAGAATGATACTGAAGCTATATATATAAATGTGTATGTATTTTTTTCTACCTTTTTTTAGTTACAAATTATTCCCCCAAAACGGAAGCGCTTTTCGAAGTATAGAAGAGTGTGTATGTATATGTGTGTGTGTGTTCCAGTTAATATCAATTAATACAGAATTGTTCTCCTGCGCGCATGCGCAGGGCTGCGAGGTGGGGACTGACATGACTTACGGGAGGTCCGTATGTACAGTGAACTTCCCGTGACGCTCCAATCAGTAGATCTCGCAGCGCTAGCGAGCGGAGGGGAGCGCGCCCCATGTAACGTTTGCAACAGCGCTTGAGGGGTATGGCCGCTTCGTTGCACGTCATCGCGCCTGGCCTCAAGGCCGATGTGATATAAACGTTCTGGAGAGATTAGGGCCCAAAAAAACATGCATGGTTCTCACTCCAGCTGTCATATCTCTCTGTTTCTATGGACCCGCGGATTGCGAGCGTGGAAGTGATAATCCATAACTATTCGCAGGCGAAAACCACAAACTGGAGAATTATAGGAAGTACACTGCGCAATCTCACAGAGGTTATAACTGACGAAAGTATAACTTGCGGGAGGTCTTCCTGTAATTTTATTGGCAACACCTTCTCGTTGAAAGGAAACTTTAAGAATAGGGCAGAACTATGGAGAGAACATATTTGTCTCATTTTTTATGTGGGACCTTAAACAACAAATAACGATGGCGACAGCAATGGCCACACGGATAGTGTGCGGCTTCGGCGGCACGCCATGTGCTGGCTCGATTGGCTCGCTCCGTGGATGGGTGCCCGCTTGGCCCTACCCACCCCGTCTGAACGATTGCTGAGTGGAAGTAGGCACGAAAGTGGACACTATGTAGGCCTTCAGTGAGTGTGGAAAAGATGTACATGGAGTTCCTGCCATATTGGCCGGCTGGGGGACCAGGTTCTCTATGGTTTCCCTCAGGTCGTCGGCAGATGCAGTACAATTTGGGAAAAAGGCGGTCTTCATGGGACCGGGAGGGGGGTTAATCAATAGATGAGAGAAAAAAATTGGGAGAAGGGGGGGGGGTGAGAAGGAGGAGCCTATCAAATCGATATATATATATATATATATATATATATATATATATATATATAAGGTGCCATTACGTAATTTACGTGTCGTGGTAATCGACTGCCAAAAACTAATATTTTTAAACCAAATATGCTAATGCCGAACGTTGTATAATCAACTTTGGATTTCCGGAATTCAGCTGAGGTTTCACGTCGAAATAAATCCATAAGCATGAAGGAAGAAGTGCATATATTATGCATGTGCATATTCTTACATTACGTGTTTGTCGAGGTGAGTAAATACCTCATTTTTGTAACCAAATAAAAGGAAAAAAAATAATATAAGTTTCCATGAGGTGAATCTTACCGCAGTAGTTTTTCAATGAGTATCTTGCCGAGGAACCCCGAGCCCCCCGTGATAAGGACATTACATCCTGCATAAAATTCAGCAATATCACTGTGTGCTCCAGAGCTCAGGTCCAATGATGAATTCACATTTTTCTTCATAATCACCTGTCCATTGCTCTCCGACATTTTCCGAATTTTTCTATTATAAGGATAGATATCAGACTAGCGCTATAATAGGGAACTTGCATAATTTTGAAAATATTCTGTTAATCTTCAATTTTCTCACTTGAAAATGAAAGGATAAAGTATGAGGGAGGTAAAAATTGGAGCATGGATAAGGTTCGAAAAGCAAATTTTTATAAAATGCAATGTTCTCTATTGAGAAGCGCTCATACGAGTTTTCGCGCGCTTTTTGAAAACATTTTATGGCATCTGTCAAGTTCTTGTCCCATTCTTTTTTATGTGTAGAACCAAATGACGTGTAGATGTGAGTCATGAAAAAGAAAGTCTAAAAAAACGAAAATCTTAAAATTGAAAATGGATAAAAATTAAAAGGAAAAAAAATAGAAACCTTCAAAAATGTACAATTTTCTGTTTTCAACTTTCAGTACCGCTAAAAATTCAGCAAGAAAAAACTGAAATATTAAAAAATAATATATCGCAACCCTTAAGACAGCGAAAAGGGCTACGATTAATTTTCGTTTCTTATCAGGAAATCATTCGCCCCTTTTCAAATCGATATTAATTACCATTGAAACTTAGAGGATTCTGGAGGTAGTGAAATTGACATGATCAACTATTGATTAGACTACATTCCAGTATTAATGGAATTGCGAATTTAAAAAATTAAAAAAAGCTTGAGGAAAATTTTTGTAATTTTCTTCACCCTCTCTTGATGTTTACATTTTTCAATAGCATTTTCCAATTTCAATTTTTCAATTTCGATTTTTCAATTTTAATTTTTCAATTTCGATTTTGCAATTTTAATTTTTCAATTTCAATTTTCCAACTTCAGTTTTCCAATTTCAATTTTCCAATTTCAATTTTCCAATTTCAATTTTCCAATTTCAATTTTCCAATTTCAATTTTCCAATTTCAATTTTCCAATTTCAATTTTCCAATTTCAATTTTCCAATTTCAAATTTCCAACTTCAATTTATCAATTTCAATTTTCCAATTTCAATTTTCCAATTTCAGTTTTCCAATTTCAGTTTCCCGATTTCAATTTTCCAATTTCAATTTTCCAATTTCAATTTTCCAATTTCAATTTTCCAATTTCAATTTTCCAATTTCAATTTTCCAATTTCAATTTTCCAATTTCAATTTTCCAATTTCAATTTTCCAATTTCAATTTTCCAATTTCAATTTTCCAATTTCAATTTTCCAATTTCAATTTTCCAATTTCAATTTTCCAATTTCAATTTTCCAATTTCAATTTTCCAATTTCAATTTTCCAATTTCAATTTTCCAATTTCAATTTTCCAATTTCAATTTTCCAATTTCAATTTTCCAATTTCAATTTTCCAATTTCAATTTTCCAATTTCAATTTTCCAATTTCAATTTTCCAATTTCAATTTTCCAATTTCAATTTTCCAATTTCAATTTTCCAATTTCAATTTTCCAATTTCAATTTTCCAATTTCAATTTTCCAATTTCAATTTTCCAATTTCAATTTTCCAATTTCAATTTTCCAATTTCAATTTTCCAATTTCAATTTTCCAATTTCAATTTTCCAATTTCAATTTTCCAATTTCAATTTTCCAATTTCAATTTTCCAATTTCAATTTTCCAATGGAATTTTCCAATAGCATTTTCGATTTTCCAACAGCATTTTCCAATTTCAATTTTCCAATAGCGAGCTCTGAACACTGTTCAATTTTTCCATTATCTACTAGATAAGGCCTTGCGCTAAATTCATCGTATGCGTTCGCCAACTATGTGTCTCTATCTATGGCATGAAGAAAAAAAAAACAGTGAAAATGGAAAATTTTACAATAACTCACATGTACACTGTCGTCACACCTGCCAAAAAATTGCAAATCAATTCATGAAATTGCGAAAAAAAACTACCTGAGTCTTAACAAATAAACATAGTCAAACAAAAAAATTAACTTGCTAATTCACTTACTAAAAACAATTCAACTAAATGGGCTAATGAAGTCTATGAATATTGTACATTGACTCACAAAAAATCACTAAAATAAGAAATTAAAAATACAATAACAACCAGCACTGCTGGCCGAAGTGGATTCAACGACGAACAAACGCAGACTGAAAAAGATTTCCTTCGCCTTGGCTGTTTGGTCAGGCATACAAAAGTATATGCAGGTAATCGGTCAAATAAGACAAAAAAAAGGGAGAAGAGGACGCCGAATTATTTGATGGTCAGATTGATGAATGGGAAAGCTATGACATTTGATTCAAACATATTCGTAACATATTGTAACATATCGTACGCGGAGAGTAAATGCGACGTGGCATAAGATGTGGGGGAGCATGGGGAAGAACGGGGCAGGATGATATCCGGAGATCTTCCATCTCGTTTTGCCCAATGTCCCATTATATCACATATCCCCCTTGACTTCTCGTTGTGCTGTCCCATCATGTGTTGCGTAACATGACCCATTAAAATTAACGTCGGATTATGTGCTATGCCGTATTATGACCCATGTCCCATAATGCCCCATGCTTCGGTATAATCCCCGCCTTGTTATGTCTTGCGCCCCATTACCCAGGATGGTCCATGTCCCATGTCGAATTTTGCCCCATTCCTCATGTCCCATTCTGCCCCATGACCGATGTAGTTCCATGTCCCATCTTCGGACCGCCCCACGATATGTCCTATCATGGTCCGTGGCCCAAGTATCATGGTGTCCCATGCCCCATGTCCCATTATGGGACAAGTGTCAGTATGTCTCATTATGGGCCAAGAGGCATTGTGGATTAAGTCTCAGCGTGTTCCATTCAGGCTCAAGTTGAACGATGTCCCATTATTGGACCACTCGACGGGTGTCCCATTATGGGTCAGGTTGCGGCGTGTCCCATTACGGTCCAAGTTTCATTATGCCACATTATGGACGATGCCTCAACATATCCCGTGTCCCATTATGGACCGTGCCCATGGCCCATGTCCCAGTATGGGCCAAGCGTCAGTATGCCTCATTATGGACCAAGTGTCGGCGTGTTCGATTTTGGGCCGAGTTGAACCGTGTCCCATTGTTGGCCAACTCACAAGATGTCCCATTATGGACCAAGTTGCAGCATGTCCCATTATGGTTCAAGTCTCATTAAGCCACATCATGGACGATACCTCAACATGTCCCGTGTCCCATTATGGAGTGTATACATGTCCCATTATGGTCCAAGTGTCAGTATGTCTCATTAGGGACCAAGAGGCATTGTGTCCCATTATGGACCGTGTCTCACCATATCCCATGTCCCATTATGGACCAAGGCCCTCTGTGTCCCATCTCCGATGACTCATATCCCATGTACTATTCGCCCTTCCCCCCCCCCCACCCACTAAGTGCCGCAAAATTTCGGAAGAACAGAAAACATTAGTCACCCATAATTTCAAAATTATAACTTCCCATATTCCCATTGCAGCGAAGCCCTTAGAATTTTGCCGAAGCCCCCATAAAAAAACATTCCATAGGAAAACATCTCCACCACCGAAGTTTGACCTGAGAAAAAAAATTGTGAAAAATATCGCCCATCAGTTTAATCATTTTCATTAATTTCAGCTCCTCTAAATATTGGACAAAAAAACCGCAGCAACTCTTCTTCAGAAGAATAGAATTACTTTACATAATTCGGCCTAAGTAATTCAATGTACAATTACCATGAAATCGTACTTTGCCCCGGCCCGAAATTTCGTTCAATACCTAAAGTTGATTCTCCAGAATGTTAATTGTTCCTTTCAAATGGAAATCGACGAAAACGAAACTAGCGGCTCAGGAAACCTCGGGCGAGGTCATATAGTTCACAGCATTTGCGCTCATTTAATTGAAACTTACTAGCGTCTTATCTCGCTCATTAAATTGTACTAAAGTTCCATTCGTAGCTCAAAACTGCCCCTAAAATTTTTGAAAATCCACAAAAATTATTTGTAACAAACTAGATGTGTGTATGTATTTTTCGATCCTACCTTACAAATACTATAGAAACGGATAAGCAAAAAAGTTGATTATCTCGTTAACAAATGCCCCAACGAGAAAATGTTATTGGTCATTTTTTGTAGCAAATTCGATTTCCGACAAAAAAGTATTATGTTACTTTTCTCGGAAGTGCGTTGTTTACGAGATAAATTGGAAAAACGGCGGTTGTGTCGAACGATTGACAAACTGCTATGTCGATTTACTTATCAAACTTCTCTTCAAACTCTTCAATAAAAAAAAAAAAAAAAAAATCAAACGGGTTTTCCTATTTACACGCAACACACACACACACACACCGTTACATAAATAACAGAAAAAATAGACTATCACATATTATACATTGTAACATTTTTATGTGTATTTTTTGTACAGATATGTAAATAAAATGTCTTGAAAATGGATGCATTTTATTTTAAACTATTCGCTACAATTTCCTCAACATTCGGTAAACATTGCCTGATTTTTGTAAAATTTTTCAACCATATCCTCCTCATGAATAAATACTAAGAATCCTTCTAAAAAAAAGTGTCCATCCTTTAACAATTGGATGACGATCCAATTTGTGATTGAAAAATTTTATCAAAAAGCAACAGCAATAAAAATGAAGGTATATTCTTTTTTTTACAGTACTTCCATTGAGGGCGTGTCAAGTTTTGCTGATGATTTTTAAAACTATATAAATAATGCAAGGAGTAGACAAACGATGCGATACGCAAGCCATACCACGAACAACCGGGCCAACGTCAGGATTACGTAATGAGCGATTGTGAAGCTGAAATTTACATTAAGTTCAGTTAAATTATTTCGTGGTGAGAACTATACTATAGAGAGTGTTCTCATTGAGCACCAAAGTTGCGATATTAGTATGGGATAACATATTTGACGGGTACACTTCCGTTACCACTACGATCTTTAGCTCTTTGGGCATCAACAAGCAGAGGGGAACACTTCCCCCACTACTCGCGCCAAGTCATGCGCGCGAGCTACTGCGCATGCGACGAGTGAGGGGTCAAGCATTGCGGAGTCGGCCGAGCTCTCCCCACTCCAACCGTGTCATGCGCATTGGATTGCGTTATAGAGGTGGGAGAAAGATGGTGGGGAGAGTTCGGCGCGAAACCCGGAGACTAACTATTCCGGGCTGCATACCAAACTAAAGAACATCACAAAATTGGCATCAAATCACTGAACGGCTTCCTGTAGAACGACCAATCTACCAAAAACTAGAAATGTATATTGAACTTACTATACATATTTCTTCCGAGCAGCTGGAACTGTCTCCAATGGCTCGCCTATGATGAATCGTCGGACACCTCGAATGTGGTGATAGTAGTATCGTTTCCAATCCATACCCGTCAAATTGAAATAAAATATTTTCTGATCAACTGGCGATAGTTTATGCCACAAGTGCACCACATTCTTGTTACGGAACATCCATTCTTGCATTGCAAAGTACGATATAACACCACTGAACTTGTGGATCTTCTTGTATGTGTCCCATAATCTGCATGAGATAAAAGTGATCAATGTTAAATTGGTATTTCTGGAGATCAGAAATCGACTGGAATAGGTGATCCAGATTGTGTCTGCCCTTCTGACAACAGATGGCGCCACCAGAAGCTCATGGAGGAATCGTCTTAAGCGAAATGTGAAGATGGTGCCTATGACTAAGATTCCTGGTGCAAATTTTTTATATCATATGATGTTCTCAGTATATTTGTAAGTATATGTTAAATTAAAAAAAATACGGCGTGTCATGAAGACACGCAACGGAAGTGAAACTTCATAGGGAGTAGCTGAAATAATAATGCGACTTTCCGGTTTAATGGGAGAGAATTTTGAGTTTCAGCTATCCAGGTATATAGAGATCAGTGAAGGCAAGCGAGTCACGGCCCCCACTCTCTCGACGCTACGTGTTACCCCCACCACCTATTTCCGTCACAGAAAAGTTGCCGATCCGAATTTCAATACCCTCCCATAAGAAGTTTCACTTCAAAAAGAATCGTGATAATTAAAGTAGTTATCTAATGGCTAGATAATTACATGGGTTTTCGTCCAGTTAATCTCGCAACAGTGTCACCTATTAAAGCTGGAAGCAGATGAGTCAAAGCTATGAAGTAGTAGTGAACAACTATGTTCTTATGTAGGTGGAAGTAATAATACCAGAAGGATCGCATGCTAGGAATGCGAATTCCGAAGATTGCATTGTACTTCATAAATTCACCCCAAGTAGTTGGATTTTGGCATGATGACACACTGTTGTAAATCGGTGGATCTTCAGTCGGATTTAGATCATCCGTGTCTAAGCTGAATGCTGGTGGTGGAAGTTGTTTGAGGTGTTGGGGCTGCTGTCTTCTGAAATTAAACTCAGAGTTGGCAACATGAACGGCATGTTGGGAGTCTAGTGCGCACTTCTATTATTCTGTCGGAGAAATAATAATTGATGGAGAAAATTAATTTTCTTTACTTCTCCGTGCCAATATTCCACGCTGCAGCTAGGATATTATTGATGACATAATCGGCGGGAATTATATCAGCGACATTTTTTGCATCGCAGTGAAGTGTATGGAGCAGACCGACTCCAGCTCCGGCAACAACACCAGTTGGACCATAGAGATTGTTTACCCATCCGCGAATTGGCTCGTGTGCTGTGGCAATCATGATCGAAGGCCGGACGATACATAAGGGAAGATCTTGTCCGTATTTTCGTACTGCATCCTCCGCTATTGTCTTTGTGAATGCGTATGTGTTAGGCCATTTTCCCAGTACACTGAAAATTTGTGTAAGATTAGGTGCGAAGGACGTACCGGTCTCGTAGATATAAATGCATATACGTAAGCTTACTTCAATGTTATGCGGTCCAGTATCTCGTCATCCAGACTATCCACCAACGACAGCAGTTCATCAGCCCCAATCGGCGGTTTATAGAATATTTCGTCGATAAATTTGATGACGCAATGTGAAAATGCTGTTCCGATATGTACGAACGCCTATTGACATTGAATTATTTTGAAAAAAGCACTGAATTTTGCTGAAAGTTTCTAAGATACTCACATTTAATCTTCATTATTTGCTTATTTGTATTGTTTTATAGTGTCGAGCTTTCAAAAAAATTTGAAATTTACATGCAATGGAAATGAGAAAGAAAGACCTGGAAAATGTACCTTGAGATTTGGCATTTCTTTGGCAAAAAGCAGCATGTCCCGGGTCCCTCGCACATTAACGTTGACCGCAAATCGCAACTTTTCATCGAATCGCACAGTAGCAGCTCCGTGAAACACAATATGAGAATTTTTTAGACATTCCCGGTTTTCCGGTGACAGCACCAGCCCATCCTGAAATTGGCCCTCAATCATGACAACTTGGCTCACAAAATTCGGTCTCTCCTTCTTCAGTTTGTCGTAAAGCTGTAAATATAGTCAATATCAAGCCATTAAAAAAATGTCGAATATTAAAAAAAAATATTGAAGCTTTCGAAACCCTCCTCGTCATAAACGATCTCCCGGTCCCGAGACCCTCAGGACGTTCATATAAAATTTCCCAGACCATGCAGGAAATGTTCAGAGGGAACATATGCGGAACCTGCCGTGCAGGACGGTCATATCATCTATAATTCAAGTTCTCAGTGATTTAGTCTCGGAAGAACTTTTCTAGAACGTTCAGGAAATATTTCCAAGGTACATATGCAGAAGGTTCTATGCGAGACCTCCATATTACGTTTAATTAAAGCTCCAATGATGTTTACATGAAGCTCCTTCACTCGAAC
This sequence comes from Asobara japonica, assembly GCA_026005395.1. NCBI lineage: Eukaryota > Metazoa > Arthropoda > Insecta > Hymenoptera > Braconidae > Asobara > Asobara japonica. Next base: position 1,568,715 of record BQMI01000280.1, read on the forward strand.
ATATCTTTAGTTCCGGAACGTACTTTTGCTCACTTGGCGAGGTCCACGATACAGAAGCAACCTATTGTATTCTTAAAAGTAGCCTAAAATGCAATTGACTATAAAGAAGATTCATCTCGAGATCATTCTAGCTATAAGCAGAAGAGACCGAAGATAATATCGACATATATCGGAGATATCGAAAAGCGTAAGACCGGAACTGACGCGACACCAGGTAGCGTGGCGGAAAAAGGAAGTGCGCGTGCGAAGCATGCGCCGCCAGTTTCGAGAAAAAAGGACACTGGAAGGCACCAGTGGTATTGGAGAAGCTCGGAAGAAGTGCAACGCTGACCCACGTGCCTGTCAAACTAAAAAAGAAAGAATTGACGGGAAAAGAAAATGAAGACCTGCAACATTTTAATGAATAAAATTCAATAAACTTACCACATCCTCGAAGTGCTCCTTGAAGCGCTCCTCCGGTGTTTTGCCCTTTTTCGCCCTCACCAATATGTATACTTTTCCAACCTTGGGACATGACCTGAGGAACAATATTGAAGTATTACGTTGCAGTATTATTCTTACGAAAAATCTTTCCAGAAGAGAAAGAAGTGAAACAACATAACGATTGTTTTAAAGGACATGACATTGAAGATTATATGAATAGCAGACCTTTCAAAAGAATTGAAGAATTTCAGGAAATTAAAGAGTTTCGAATTTGTAATTGAAAAATTCTAAACTATTCAAATGACTCGTATATAGAAGTGGAAGTGTGGGAAAATAAAATGACACTATCTACCGGATGGGTGACTCCGACGTATTTTGCCTTCATGCCACCTTCAACCCCTCCACAAACCATATAAATATCTCAGTACTGAATTTTTGTGCACTCAAGCCGAACTCAAATGCACTAGTACATATTGCCCATACAAATAGAATAAGAATGATTTTGCATTCAGAAACAAAGCTAAATAGCAAAATCAAGAAATTCAACATTTCAGACGTCTCGCTGATCAGGGAAGACATGCTAATGCGGGTGGTGTGGCTGGGACTATACTCCAGTCGCCCAAATTCAAAATTGTTCCACACAATCTCTTATCGCTCTCCGAGGGGAGTTGGGGTCCAAATAGATAACAAAATAACGAGAATGTACTCCTTGTACAATCCACCTGATGTCTCACTAGATACACGCCTATTAAGTCCACTATTATCCCTAAATCATTCGACAATTATTTCTGAAGATCACAATGCAAAGGACACGGCTTGAGACTCCGTTAAGCCCAATGACTCAACTAAAATTGTTACGCATTTATTAATAGCAGTCTCGTAGAGGCTCACAGGAGTCTCATAAGGGCTCACAGGAGTCTCATAGAGGCTTATAGGAGTCTCATAGGGGCTCACAGGAGTCTCATAGAGAGCCACAGGAGTCTCGTAGAGGCTTATAAGAGTCTCATAGAGGCTCACAGGAGTCTCATAGAGGCTTATAGGAGTCTCATAGGGGCTCACAGGAGTCTTATAGAGGCTTATAGGAGTCTCACAGGAGTCTCATAGAGGCGCATAGAAGTCTCACAGGAGTCTCATAGGGGCTTACAGGAGTCTCATAGAGGCTCACAGGAGTCTCATAGAGGCTTATAAGAGTCTCATAGAGGCTGACAGAAGTCTCATAGGGGCTTACAGGAGTCTCATAGAGGCTCACAGGAGTCTCATAGAGGCTTATAAGCGTCTCATAGGGGCTGACACAAGTCTCATAGAGGTTTATAGGAGTCTAATAGGGGCCCACAGAAGTCTCATAAAGGCTTACAGTGTTCTCATAAAAGCTTACAAAAGTCTTATAGAGGCTCAAAGGAGTCCAATTGGGGCTGACAGGAGTCTCACAGAGGCGTACAGGGGTCTCATAGAGGACACTAGGGTAAATGATGTCGAGTTGGGGAAAGTCGGCTTTTAGATCATAAAAATCCAAGACACACGAACAGAACCAACTAAACTAAACAATATATTTTTATGAAGTAAAAGCAAATCTTACCTCAGTAGCTTTTCAATAAGTATCTTGCCGAGGAAACCCGAGCCACCCGTAATAAAAACATTACATCCCGTATAGAATTGTGCAATATCACTGTGCTCTTCGACGTCCGCTTGAGTACCACGGTTCGCTGGTAAATTCACATTTTTCTCCATCATCACCTGTCCATTTGCCTCCGGCATTTTCCGAATTGTTCTATTACAGAGGTAGACTATATATTAGACTATAGCTATAACTACATTTTTTCACGTACTGAACACATCTGATTATAAATTTTTATCAATATTTCTCACGTTATTTTTAATGCAAAAAAAATGATGATTACGGAAATTCAATTTTTCATTGCATACGTAATTCCTGGAAATTGTTTGCAAAAATTTCTAACAAAATATTTTTTAAATATGTGCTTTTAGTATGTGATTTTTAATTAAGCTCCTTTTATATAATGAAAAATAGATGTCACTGAGAAAAACAAAATTCAAAAAAAAAAATACTGAATAATTGATTTAATTGTCCCTCGATTGATGAAAAAAAAATCGAATTGCGGTGTTTTTTAAAAATTTGAAAATACACTTGCAAATTTTTCTTACTAAAAAAATTTAAGTGAAAGCGCTAATGAAGTCCGAAGCGTATACATTGGCTCACGAAGACACTTAAATTTAAAAAACAATATAACTAGCAACGCTGACCGAAGTAGATGCAACAATGAGCGACGAGTCCTTCGATTTGAGCGTTTTGTGGCGAGTACACACAAGTACTCGGTCGAAGAGAAAGAAAAAAAAAGCTGAGTAGCATTGAAAGGCATGTAGTTCAATCGGAAAAACTGCGACATTGTGCCATTCTTATTGTAATATATCCGGTGACTTACGTAGACAATCAATATGTCATAGATTAACGCGCAGGGAGACATTTTTGTGTTGCCAGTGAAAATGCGTCGACTAGGAAATTTTCTTCATTTTTTAATTTCTGCCCAACACCTTTTCGCTTCCAAATTTTCCTCCGTTAAACTCCAAACATTACCAGAATTTTGCATCACGCCGTAAACCACAAATCATGTGCGAAGTGTCTACAGAAAAAAGTGAAAAGATGGATTAATAAAAAAAATATAATTTCCGAAAAGATGTTTGTCAATTTCGCTCTCGGCCTCCTCATTCTCAGATGCAATATTTCAACTAGGTGATGTCGTTCTTGGACCGCACTCGAAAAAAGTATTTTTCGACGAGAATTTGATATTCAATATCGTTGAAAACTCTATTTCTAGGTGAATATATCTGTTAGTATGAAGGTAATTTGAGTGTTTCTGGCCAGTACAGAACTACCTAGATGAAACTGAAGCCGTTACTTAGCGAAGAGTTGGTACTTGCCTCTTACACAGAGGATAAAACCATTTGGAATAGGAAGGCAGGAACTACCTAGATCGTCAGCTCGCCACCTGAAAGTAAGCGCCTGCTTGTCGCAGTCCAGGTTCAGTGTTTTATTGATGGAAAACTGTAATAAACTCAGGTACATGAAACGCCCTTAACGCACGTTCTGGATGTTGTACGAGCAATGCGTATGGGCTATGAGTCATACCTCAAATGTATCCATAAGTAGTTGTCTTTGGACTGTAGAAAAGAGCACTGTGTGCCTCACTACGTCTTTACTATACTTGTATTATTTTTCTATAATTAAATACTTATTTCTAGACAAATCTGTGTTACCAGATTTGGTTCAACAAATATAATGGTAGCTCTGACGAAGCCTGAAAAGATCTTTAGGCCCCACGTCGAATCCTTTTTTGCGTCGATAGTTCGTTGATTTCTGAAAATCGAAAATTTCCACGGATGGGGAGTTAGTCGGCAGTTTGTCGAGAGTATGAAAAATGATGGGGCAAGGAACGGGCAGGGGTGGGGGGGGGGGGGGGGGGGGGTGACTTGATAATGTTGAGCAAAAGTATACTTGGAACGATCGAGTAAGAATCGATCTCCGCAAAATTTTCCTCTATCGACAGATTCCGTCAGAGAATAGGGCTGGCTCCAGAGAATCGTTTTCATTGCGAACAAATTTTCGTATGAATTCCAACCGACAGCAGGACCATTGCGTGTGTTCGGAGGTCCTATAGTAAAAAGGAGAGACGAAAGAAACTATCGATATATATCGAAATTATCGAAAAACGTAAGACCGAAACTAATGCCACACCAGTCAGTGCGGTGGAAAAAGGAAATGCGCGTGCAAAGCACGCGCCACCAGTGTCGTGCATGTAAAATGAGGACGCTAGGCTGGATGGGAACCCAGCACGACGCGGCGGAGCGGGGTCATTATAGCCCCCCGCCATCGTAGCCCAAGGGCTTTTGGTGGTGTACCCTGTGCTTCGTATTAATGTACCGAAAAAAATGGCTGATGTCAATGATTAGCACACCTGAAGTTTGGCAAGCATAAAAAAATGATAATATATAGGTATATAATAGGTGTACATATATTACAAAAATTTTGAAGTGTGCTCCAAGTCAAGTGAGAACAAAATATTGAAATCATGGAATCGGGTCAAGGCCTACATAAACCTTTGTATGCTGAGGCTCACGATTCTAGAATCCGACTGCTTTTCATTTTGCATTGAATGCGAGAAAAAGGCTAGAGCGAATCAATGACGCGTCGATCGCGCAATTTCTGCATCGTTTATTATTTCTGAAGCTACTGTTTGAAAACTTGAATTGGTGATACCAATCGTCAATAAGTTCAATTGGACTCCAAGAGACCCGAACCCAGGACCTGTGACGTAGTAGGTAGATCCTCGACCCATTAGACCAAACCCCCGACCTGTGTGTGTGTGTGTGTGTGGCAAAATTGTCTCTAAAAATGTGGAAAACTTTGGAAATTTTAGACAATTTTTTAATAAGTCCTCTAGAACTTCTGAATTTCGGGAAGTTTCTACATTCAGATTTTCAAGGCTTAAAATTTTGGGACAACTGTCCTTCCAATATTCTGGGGAAGAGACCAAAAAAATAGCGTAGTGAAAGAAAAATTGCTTAGGGGCAATAATTAACGAAATGTTGAATTTCTTGTTTCGCTTACCACAAAATGAATTCCTTTCATTGTAATGAATTCAAATGTCTGTATTATAAGGGTCAAATCCGTTCTCACCTCTACCATGACTATAAGATTTGCCGTATGAACGAAGCGCTCTTGACTCGATAGGAAACAAGTCTAATGAGAGCATGAGCAAAATAATACGTAAGGGGAAAAACGCTGGACGTTACGTGAAGACTGAATTGGGTATAACGTACATTATTTTACTCGTTTTTTCTTGTAAGCTCAGCGGTCAACTACGAATCTTCATTTTTCAATCTTATTTTTCATGATTATTCGCTATCACCAGGCCCATTTTTTCAATTAAAAGTGTTATACTAATAAAACAATTTTTGCAATACCCACATCAAAATTTCATTTTTTTTTTTTGTAAAAATTTGACAAATTTGGAATTCTTAAATTTTCGATTTTTCCAAAATTCCCAATTTTTTTTTTCCTCAAAATTTTCAAATTTCATAATATATGAAAAAAATAGAATTTTTAAAAATTATACATTTTCGATGAATTTTTAGTTTTCCATTTATGAAAATTGTATAAATCATAAAAAATGGAGAAAAATTGTTAAAAGAAAAAAAAAACAAAAAACCAAACGAGGAAATTTTTTTTTACGTTCCCGATTTTTATTTGTGAATTTGATAATTCGATGAAGCAGGAATATTTTAACGAAAATGTAGAAAATGTGGATAATGCCCGAGTGGAAATGGATCAAACAAACACACGCAATAAATGGAAAAATATTGACTCAGGCATTACTCAATTGCAAGTCCACTGTATTTTCCTCTATATTTACATACATGATGAATGATTAATTAATTACCTAGTACGCACTTGAGAAACGCAATGTTCTCCTGAAATACCATGATCGATATGTACAGTAGAAAATATCAATTTTCGTTTTTTTTTTTCAATAATCTAATTAAAGCCTATCAACAGTATTATCGTTGAAATAAATAGTCTGTCATGATTGTTGACTGTTGGATATACAAAAGAAAAATTATGGATAGAAAAATATGGGCATATCCTCTCACACAAGTATCTCTCCTTTTTCTTAAATTATTCTATTCAGGATTTCTCCCTCCAAAACTTTAGCAACCCATTTTTTAGCTACACATGAACTGTTGCGGAGTTCTTCCAGAATTGTTTGAGTCTTTTCAGAATTACTATAATTTTTTTTGAGCACTTTCAATCCTTGAAAAATACTCAATCGCAGAAAATTTCATGCGCTTAGTTTTATCATCTTTCGTTTTGTTTTTCTATGCAATTCTCAGAATTTGACAAAATAACAATATTCTGAAAATTAACTAATTTTTTTTTTATTAATTTTTTTTAAATTAGTTTTCAAACATTTTTCGGCAATTTTTCCTGATTTCATAGAATGGTCCCGGAAATAATAAATTCTGATATTCATAAAAAAACTTCGAATGTTGCACAAATCGTAAAAATACGCAAATGTAAAAAAATTCTAACAATTTTTTTTAGGAAATTTTCCGAAAAAATGGACCAAGAAATTTTCTAAATTTAAGAACCTCAGAAACGTTTTAAAGATTAGAAAACCCTCTAGGTCTCAAAACAAAATACTCCATTCCACTTACGCACTCAAATTACAAATTACTAGCATCAGTCGCCTAATCATCAATCCTCTCCTTATCATTTCGTTCACATCATATCTTTCATACTTTGCTGTTTAGGGCTGACACCCCTCAACTTTCTCTCATCCTCAAAATTCGAATTTTCCCGCTCTTTTTACTCCACATCAAACGCAGCATTTCACAACAAGACATTCTCGTCACTATCGAATGATCAAACAGGCATGTTCTCTCTCTCCTCCAATTTTGGTTGCCTGCCGATTTCTTTCACCGATCTATACACTGACTGGATGGCTTCTCCCTACGGGCCCAGCCTGTGGAAACCTTGTCGACCTAGTAGCTCCTAGCGCCACCCTCAACCGGTGGTGGTACTAACCCCAAAGGAAAAAGCGCATGGTACAGTGCGCCCTGTGCAGAAAGATCGGTATAAAATTACCGCTCCCCACTCTACCGACTGCGCCGCGCATGCGCAGTTCCGTTACGCCTAGTACCACTTCCGGTTGAGGAGGCGCTGGGTCAGCGTGTCATCCACTTGCGTTTTAGATGACAATCTTTGTTTTGTTGCTATACAGATCACCGATTTTTCAACTGCGGACAAAAATATGGCGAAGACCTCTCCCAAAAATAACCCTCATTCCCCAAATCTAAATCACTCATCTTGAAACAAACTCAATGGATCCTCTCCAATTCGTTCCGCGGTTTTCTTCAAATCCCTAGTAACCGATTTTTTAGACCCACCTGACTCTCCCTTCTTCACACCTTCATCACCATCCCCCGACTTCTTGCCCTGCCCAAACAAATCCACACTCTCACTCTTCTTCGACCCTGAGAATATATAATCATCCCCATTAGACGCGTCGCCAAAAATATCCTCCAATTTCGTTTTCAATATTTTGTTACTCGCTCCAAACAGTGACTCATCCTTATTGACCTCCGACGGTTTTTCACTGGCATCGAAAAACAGTTCCTCATCGTCTTCCTCCTCATCATCTCCAAGGACATTCGTATCTTTCGTTTGCTCCTTATCAGCAGTTTCACTAACCTCTCTTTCAACATTTGGCTTACTCTTGCCGCTCTTCTTGCTCGATACCGAGCCGAACAAATCATCACCCAAGTCATCCTCATCGCTACCAACATCATCAAACAGACCTGCCCTCTCCTTCACATTTTTTTTACCTATCGATTTTGTGAAAGGCCCAGAAAACAAGTCTTCACTATCATCATCCCCGAACAAATCGATGGGCTTTTTAGGTTCAGGAAGTGCAGGCTGGCCATCCGATTTCGTAGAGTCGGAATCGAGGAACGTTTTAGTTTCGGTCTTCAAGTCGCCGGACCTTTTGGTTGACGTGTGAGAGAACAGGCTATCATCCAACGAATCGTCCAACAGATCTTTTGGTTTGTCTGGTGATGGGGTTTTAGTGACGAATGCAAACAGTTGGCTTGGATCGTTCAAAGGATCGTGCTTTTTATTCCGTAGAGGATCAGAGACCTCTTCTGTATCCTCAGGTTTCTCAGAGTCCTTCGGATTTTCGGTGGCTTTCACCTGCTCCGAGTTTTTGAGCAGAGACTCTTTTGGTTCTTTGGGCTTCTCGGAGGCTGTTCCTTTCGAGAGATGCGGAATTGGAGATAAAATTGGAGCTCGACCGAATAAATCCTCCTTGTGGGGGTCTTCTGGTAAATCTGGAGGCACGTCGAACAGATCTTCCTCGTCGGTTGATGGGGATAAGAGGGTGTTTTTGGTTATACTGAGCGAGCTCTCCTTTCCCAAAGACAACTCGGATTTGTCGTCGGCTTGTAGGAGCGGTTTAGGCGCGGTTGGGTCGAGTGGGTCGGTTAGACGATCTGTAGGTGTGGTCTCAGTTGGACTATCTATGTAGGTTATTGCGGGAGTGTCACATGCATCGACACTGTCGAACTCCAGTCCGCTGTTACGGAGAGCTGATTGGCGCGCTTGACGACTCTGAGGTCGGCGCTTCGCAGGTATTCGGACGCGACTCTGAAGGATGGAATTTTAGTTTGTTAATTGAGGGATTCTGTGAAAGGCTGGAGCAATACAGCAATTTTTTTTTTTTTTTTTCATAAGAAATTTTGGTGAGAACTGACTTTTCAGTCTAAGCAATTCTTTTAGTAAAAAAAAAACGTGGGTTTTCCAATGAAAATACGAAAACCATGTTCAAATTTGTGGAACAAAAATGGAATTTGAGGATGAAAAAAAGAAAAAAAAATTCGAATTTGAGCATGAAAAAATAGCGGTTTTTTTTCAAGTTTTAAAAATAAATTTATTTCAAGTTCTAACTGTCAGAAAATTTAATTTTCAGAATTTTCAAAATTTTCGAAATCTTTGAAACTGATTTTTTTTTTTTTTTTTTGTATATTTCAAAGTTTTGAGATTTTTAAAAATTCATGAACGTTTTTACGTTTTGTCAAAAGACTGAAATTTAGAAAAAAAAAAAATATGTGTTCAAGTTGAATGACAATTTCATTTGGGGCACTCATAGAACTAAATTTCAATTATGCAATATTTGTAGGGAGACTATAATTGAATGCATCGAATTATTGTATTACGTGAAAAATTACCTTGGACGCTATCGACAAAGTTTCCACTTGCACGGGAACATCGAAACTCACTGCTGTTTCTGTATCGATAACTGACGGAGATAGTGAAGGTTCCTTGGACGATAAATCCCCTGAAAAAGTAAAAAAAAAATGAATAAAAATCTTTATTTCGAAAGATGAACGAAGTGACCAAACTAGTAGATGACTCAATATTTCTCAAGACTGACTGCTTGATTAAGATTTTTTGGGAAATTGTTCATGTAAACTTTTTTGCAGATCAACAATTTTCCCCGGCTATTTTTCTCAAGGGGCAAATTTAACCGAGGAAATTTCTTGAAGGGGAGAAAATGACAGGCATATTTTTTTCGAAGGGCAAATTGACTGGTCAATTTTTCCCTTGAAAAAAATTGACCGGGTAATTTTTTCCAGAGAAGAAAATTGAGCGGAGAATTTTTCTCCAAGGAGAAAAATTGTCCAGGATTTTTTCCCAAGGAGAAAAATTGTCCAGGATTTTTTCCCAAGGAGAAAAATTGACCAGGATTTTTTTCACAAGGAAAAAGTAATTGGAGAAATTCTTTCAAGTTGGAAAATTGACCGGGGAAATTGTTTCCAACGGGGAAATTCGTTCCACGATGAAAATTGACAGTGGAATTTTTTCCAAGGAGAAAATTAACCGGGGAAATGTTTACGGAGGATATATGTCCAGGCCCTGCCATTTTCCTTCCAAACCTGACGGTGTTCTATCTACAACACGAATGTCCTTGATAAAAAAAAATAACGCAAATTACTTGATGCCAATGGAGAAGTCGGTGTTTTCGGAGCACTCATAGCTCCTCCGTCCTCACTATCCCGATCTGGCGTTGTATCTCCCGAAGGCTCCTTTTCTTCGCCCTTCCTCAAAATTGGCGGAGCGTCAGTGGGTGACAGGATCTTCAAATCCCCCATCTTTCCCATCAGGTTTTTTATTTTTCCTGAAAACAGCGCAATTTTTTATTACGTTTCAAAAAATTTCAAAAAAAATTTTATTACTATGAGACCCCCAGATGATGTTCTCCAAAGAATTTTCTCGTGCAAATAACGTCCAGTGCTTCTCTCAACAGATCTAAAATTCTGATCCAAAATTTTGACTTTTATCTCGACCTAAATTACCTGAAGACTTGCTGGACCTCAGCTATTTCAATTTTCGCACACTTTTTCGATAATATAAAAATTTTAGGTAAGAGAGTCAAAGAAGGCGTTGACGAAAAAAAAAGTAGTTCCAATTTTTTCACCTGACACAGCCCTCCTCGGTGCTAGCGCATCGTCAGCGCCAGGTATGGGCAGCTTAATTTTCAGACTCTTAGGTGGTTCTATTTTCGTAGTATTTTGCAACTCTCCAGTGGATTTGTGTTTCGAAACAGCTGGTCCATCTGTGGTGGAGCCCCCCTCCCCTCGGTTTTCAGCAGGTGGAGGAGCTTCTTTCCTCGATGATTTATCTTCGCTGAATAAACTGTCGTCACCCTCATCGACATCATCGAACAAATCGCATGGTGCTGGATTGTAAGATTTCTTGATCAGTTTCTCACCCCCAGCTCCTTTTTTTGGGTCCTCGGTGGTTTTGGAAGATGCCGGAAACACGTCGGTTGGTTCTGACATTTTGGGTCGACTCTATAAGAACGAAAAAAATCGAAATAATTGTTTAAAAAAAATTAGTCAGACATCAGGAGTGGGGAACTGGCTCAAGTCTGCTTTCGCCTGGTTCCCGAGATATCTCGGAATCTAACGTTGATAGCGAAATTTGTGTGGGGACAAATTTGTTCCTCTTAATGTGCTCTACAGAAAAGGTGGTGATGAAAATTGTCGTATGTCCGTTAGATTTTGAGATATTCGAGAACTGACGTCGGTCGAAAACGGACGACCCGGGGCTTGTAGGCGACTTCGATGCGATGTTTGAAAGTTTTTTGATGTTAAAATTTTCAACATTGAAAATTTTAAAGAGTGGTTTCAACTCAAGAGATCTTGGATGCGTCAGCACACGATCTCAATTATTAATTGGGACGTGCCTCTCGTAATTCAAGCTTTCTCAGATTTTGAAGAAGTTTTAGAAGAGTAGAACTGCTTGAGATTTTCAATATCGTTGGAAGAATTGGCGAGTTTAAATTGATGGTAAATTCCGGAAACTTAGGGAATTGCTCAAAATCATTAGAACATTCAAGATGGATTCTTCAAATTGTTGGCCATTTTTCAAATTGTAGAATTTTATGTTTTTGATTTTTTTTTCTATGTGTTCCGTGCAACATATTTGAATTTTTTTAACTTTCGATTGTTTATCTTTTTTTTCAATTATAAAAAATTTCCATGTCTAGAATTTCGAATTTGTAGAAATTTTAGAAACTGTGAAAACGATGGGAATTATTGGAATCTTCAAGATCTTTGAAGCCTGCAAAGCGTTGGAAACGTTTCAAATTTTTCATGTTGTTGATTTTCAGTTTGACTCTTGTAAAAAATCTCATAAATTCTGACCTTCCAACGACTCCAATTTTTTTTCTATTTTGTTTCAGTTAAAAAAAAATTTGGCAATTTCAGAAATTTCAGAAATTCAAAATTCTCAAAATGCCGAAAACCTCCAAAATTGTGAAAAAACCTCAAGATTTTGACTCGCAAACATTTTTCCAATTGTTTTTTTTTTAATTCGTTTATTCAAGGTCGCTATTTGATATGTTGAGCTTTCTCAAATCAGGGAAGCTTCCATCACCTCGGACAGCTTCCAGGGCAAAGCCCGGGTAATCCCCGAGAGACGCAAATTTGCGTACACAACTGCACTTCATTATCAAACCATCCGCGCGCTACTGCACCCAAAAACCACAACTCACCGGAAATAGATCCTCCGCTCCTTTCGCCGCAAACAGGTCCTCCCCGTCGTCGTCGTCAAAGAAATTCCTCTCAATCACCTTGCCGGCTGTCCCAGCCTTCGTTCCCTCATCGAACAATCGATCCGATCGTCTCCGATCGATTTGTCCCACCTCAACTCTGGGCAGATCGCCAGTGCTCGATTCCCCGAAAATGTCAATGTCCGTTCTACTCGAAACGACGCTACCACTGTCCAAATAACTCCGTGTGTTAATGTTGCTCTTGGCTTTCTCAAACTGTGCAGAGCTCTGATCTGCACTCTTCTGAGATCGCGAGCCAGAACTCGTGTTCGAAAATAGATCGTCACCCGAATCTGAATCGTCGAAGAGTGAGTTCACTTTGGTCTTGGACTTGGTAGCTTTTGGTAGAGGTGGGGGTCCAAATATGTCATCAGTTGAGGACAAGTCTTGGCGAACACTCGTAGATGGGCTGAGGCTCTCCTGGCGAGCTTGATTGAGAATGCTGTTGGGAAAGTATTGCGAGCTTTGAGTGTTGCTCAAAGGACGTGATCGAGTGAAGAGGCTATCACTTGGTATGCGCTCACGATAGATGTCGTCGGACAACAGGCGAGTGGATTCCATCTGCGGCTCGCTGAAACAATTAACTATTTTAGTGTCACGTTTGTATGTGGGTGGTTCCTTATCCAAGTGGGATAAAAGTGTGTGTGCGATTTTTAATTTCTGTTTGCCATTCCCAGATTTTCCGATACGTCAATTAAATCTTTCTATCCCATTTGTCAAGCAGATAATGATGGATATTTGACTAGTCGCATAGTCAGCGTGAGGAAGAGAATTATGCGCGCTACTGGAGTGGGAGTGAGACGCCAATAGGGGTGCGACCGCTCGAGGGTTAAACCCGTCATACCTCCTTAATTATGACAGATATGGAAAAAAGTGATAAGAAATTAAATGTGCCTTACCACTTACAGAGCAAATTCTGCTTAAGACTTTTTTCCGTATCTCTTACCGTTTTTGAAATAGAGCGTTGTGAACAGTTCAACTGTTAATAACGAAAAAACTGATCGGTCAATTTAAACCGAAAAGTAATCCGATCTAAGTTCCATGTAGACGCTCCGAATAAGACCTCGAGGGCCCACATCGTTCGACCCGTTCGTGGGAAATCGGTAACGGAAAATTAAGATTCCGCACATAATTGTTTTTCGATAATTTCGACATATATCGATAGTTTCTTTCGTTTCTCCTTTTTACTGTAGGAATAGGATAGACGCTGAGTACTTATTGATGCACGTAATATTTTACTGCAGATGTATTGGTAGACGGGGATATTGTCCGATCCATATTTTAGGAAAAATATTTTGGCGCCGTATCTTCAAACATGTAAACAACTCGATCACTGAAAGATATGATAAATATTTTGAGGAGTGAATAATTTTGGTGAAATAAAATTTCAAAGAAATCAAATTTCGAAACTCCCCAAACTAATCTCATTTTTTATTTGCATATAATGACCCTGTTTATTATTTCAATAAACATTGTAATTTATGAAACTGCGTCATTAATGAGGGTGGAACAAATAATTCGATTTTATGGCATTAATTTTGTTTTTGCTAAAATATTTGCATTATGAAGGAGACACAACAGATTGATGAGGGGGAACTTATTATAAAAGAAGCTTCTCCATCATCCGCAAGGGAATTATCACAAGAAATTTTGATATTCTCAACATGAGGATCTTCACTATTCTGTTTGCAATTATTGCGGCCATTTGTTTTAGAGAAAGCGTTGGTAAGTGCTATCCAAGTTTTTTGCCATTTTTTCTCTTTTTAGAATCTTAATTTTTTTTTTAATTTGCAATTGCAAAGCATTTCTAAGTTCCAGAAATTTTTGAGAAAATTTCCAAGAATTTCAGACTACTTTTAAGGGGGTGTATGTGTGTGTGTGTCGTTTATTTCTTTCGTCTCTCCCCATTGTACTCCCTATAGGAGCTGCTGTTGAGGGTTTCTTCTTGAGGGAGTAAACAGTGGGTAAACCACCAGAAACCTCTGTGCTAGGACAGCGGACGCCTATGATGGAAGTGCCTCCCTCCCCCCCCCCCCCCCCCCCACCGCCGTCAAATAATTTTTTTTTGGATCACTTTAGGATTTGGATCACTTCAGTGATGAACTAATGTCCATTGTTTATGACTTTTGTCAGCTACGTGCAATCACAACGGTAAGACACTGTCGGTTGGGCAACATAGGGTGTGCGGTACTTTGACGTGTCATAGAGATGGCACTATAACTGGAGGACGAGGAGGCTAAGGTGATTTTTTTTAAGTTCCGCCATCGTCAAAATTCAACAGGTGTTTCCTATTTTTAGAAGGGTTCCCTTGAGTAGTCTCAAGTGCCCCCTCGCGGAATTGGTCGCATGGTGAGCGCTGCGCCGCGCTATGCATTTTTCAATTTTGAGGAATAAAAATGTAAACTGATACACAGAAAAATAAGAGATGGAATTTTGTTTGTATTTTTATTATCAACATGAAGAAGTTATGAGGTAATTGATTGCCTAACTTTATCATTAGCAAGCCAAAAATTTTATAGATTGCAAAGATTGAGAAAATTTTGAGACTTCGCATTTTTTTCAATTTCAGAAATTTTGGAAATTGAAAATAAATTAATTGAAGAAAATGTAGGATTATAAAATATTTTAAGAAATGAAAACATTTGGAAAATTTCAGAAATGTCAGAAATCTTGAAATAGCACAAATATTAGAAGCTCAATGACGAATGATTAGGTCACCGATTGAATAATTTCATTGAACATTCATGATCGAAACTGTGATTTCAGTGCTCAGCGAAGAAATAAATTGGATGCATAAAACCAGATATCGCAGCTTGATCCAACATGTTATATCCTGATCGTCAAAAATGCAGAAAGAAACTAAAAAGTTGTGAGACATTCCTAAATGCCGATGGTCATTATCTATGCATCCAAAAATTCCTTGAAAAAAAAAAAACATTTTTTTTACAAAAGTCAAATTCAAAAAATATTTTTAAAAAATTGTCAAAAAAGTTAAATTTCAATAACCTGAGCAATTTTCAAAAATATTTCCAACTATCAAAAGTTTCTCATAATGAAAAAAAAAATTTTTAATCGTTGAAAATTGTGAAAGATTTACAATTCCTGTAAAAAAAATCGGATTTAAGAAATTTGAGATAATATGAGAAGCTGCAAATTAACTGTAGTAGATTGAATTTTTGAATTTAAAAAATGTACATTCACCTTGTGATCATTATAAGAATAAACATGTTAGAAACTGAGCAGTTTATATTTATACGATTCATGGGTTTTTCCTCTATCATAAATCTGGAAATTCCCAAGATCTAGAGATAAAAAAAATACGCAAAATGGTGTTGGCATATCCTGGTTTGTCCCTTTGAGTAGATAAAAAATCCTCAAAAAAATGGGAACAGTTTCTCTTGATTTTTCGTTCATTTAGCGGAGGCATGAAGGGGTTAAGTAATTTATGTAAGTATGAAGACATTTAATAAATTGATACATATTAATAAATACGTAGACGACTATTCACGGGAATGTCAAAGTCTTGTAATATTCAATGCAGTATTTTTTCTCCATTACTTTTTTTATTTTGAAGTGGAATGATGATAAATTTTCCTGCCATATTCGACAACGAACGCTTCGAGATGCCAATGTCAAATCGGCCAAGGATTTACACAATGACGAGGATACCTAGTGCAAAAGGAGGGGATCTGTTATAAATAGGTAACTCCAAGATAATCCTGGATTAGTTGTTACGAAATTTCTGAATAAAATTACAATGAACTCCACGATACTCTTTTCCCTGCTTCTTGCAGTTGTGCTCATTGCTCAAGTCAATGGTAATTATTTGGAAAATTTGAGAGAAATTTGCATCTTCAGACACATTTCCGAACTATTTAATGTTTCATTATCATTTTTATTTCAATTTCATCTTGCTCAGTTTAAGAATTTTCAATATTTTGGAAATTCTGAAAATTGTGGCAATTTGGAAATTTATCAAAACTTTGAAAAAAAAATTGAAAATTTTAGAAACTCTGATTTTTTTTTCGAAAATTTTAAATTTTAAATCCTCAATGATTTTGAAAACCTTGAAAAGTTGTATTTTTTTTTTATTATTATTATAATTTCTATATCTAAATTTAGAAATCTCAATACTTCCATATTCTACAATTTCGATATTTTGAAAATTTCGGAAAACTTTGAACAGTTGTAAGAATTAAAAATGAATGGAAATATATATGGAAGTAAAAAAGGGGGGGGGGCACGCACAAATTTTTCAATAATTTTATCTTTAATTCTCAGCCGATTGCACAACGGGAGGTAAAATTTTGAAAGCTGGTGAAAAGGCCAACATTAATTGTGGCGTGGCGACATGCCATGAAGATGGTCATGTATCGGCTGTGGGGTAAGTGACACACATAAAAAAAATAAGTAATGATTATTCGCAAACAATTGGGGTTTTTAAATGTCAACATAACGAACATTTCTTAAATCATAGTTTTCGAATAGACCTGCACAAATATCGTGGACATCCATGAAACATCCTCAGAGCACTGAGCACGAGATAAGATGAACGCGGGAAATTTAAATGTCGCGATTACTTTTCAACACGTTCTTTAAAATTCAGAACCTCCCAAAATTACCAAATTTTCAATACTTCGAAAGATCAATTTGAATTTTCCAGAGCTAAAAAATTCAATAGTTACAAAAAAGTCCAAAAACTGTAAAAGTCGTCGGAATTTTACCCGTATTATAAATGGTAAGAAATTTCGCAAAAACTGTCAATGTCTTATGCAGAAAACGAATCAAGAACGTTGCCAAATTTCATAATGAAACACTCCACAATTACAATTTTCGGGAACGCCAAAATTTTTAAAAATGTGAAGGTTCATAAAATTTCAATCTTTCAAAAAAACTTGGGAGATTAAAATTTTGGAGATTGGAATTGGGAGATTGAAAGTTCACGAAATTTCGAAAATTTATCAACGTTGACAAATTCGATAAACCCTCCAAGAACACAAATTCAAAAAAAAAATCGAAACCAGTAGAGAGCGGATGCCCATGCCGGTTATGCCCATGTCCCATTATGCCCATGTCCCATTATTGTCCTGTCCCATTATGTCCCCGTCCCATTATGTCCCTGTCCCATTATGTTCCTGTCCCATTATGTTCATGCCCCATAATGTTCCTGTCCCATTATGTTCCTGTCCCATTATGTTCCTGTCCCATTATATTCCTGTCTCATTATGCCCCTATCCCATTATGCCCCTGTCCCATTATCCCCATGCCCCATTATGCCCCTGTCCCATTATGCCCCTGTCCCATTATACCCCCCTCCCAGGTTCCATTACGTCCCCATCCCATAATGCCCCACTCTCCTCCAAATGTGAAACTATCCCGACACAATAAAAAAACCTAATAATATAATAATTTCAGATGTAGCGTGCATGTATGTCAACCAGGAAAAGAAATTGGCTACAACCATGGAGATCCAACGAAAGTCTATCCCGACTGTTGTAGCGGTCCAATTTGTGCGGACTAAACCCAGAGAATAAAATCCTATAGAATTCCTATAGGCTGTGCCATAGAAAATTCCATAAGATTTCTATGGATATGCTAGGGACAATCCCAATGCGGAAACCAGCGGATTTTTGTGGACTCCCATCAGCATCTTATGAAAATCCTATGGGCATCCTATCCAGTGGAAAAGCCTATGGAAATTCTATAGAAGTTCTTTCAGAATTTTAGGCCAGAAAAGGATTGACATTTTTCATTTGCTTTTTATAGAAATTATTTACTTATGGGTAGAATATTTGGGTTATTGCATGCAGTGTTTTATCAATTCGAAGTGAGGATTATGTAAAAGACGATAAAATGACATAATAATGAATACGGCTTAAATATAGAAAAAAATGCTTCAATTTTGTTTTGTAAACAAATAAAAATTGTTGATAATTGGAAGTTGAATTGTTTTCCTCCCACCCAAATGGACCATCTCATCTCGCACCGTTCTCTCGAGGTTTTGTAGGCACGCACTGATCAATCAACTTTCTTATCTTCAATATTCAATAAGTGTGTGAGTGCAATCCAATTGATCAATTGATCGCGCAGTCTCCATGGAGATCACTTGTCATTCAGTTCCATCTGTTGCAATTATTTCCAATCATTTATCTATTGAGATTGACGATATGCGGGTGAACTCAGGATTCATTTAGAAATGAAGTTGAGCGCCACATTGATAAATAAATAAACGCGCAATGTGACTGCGAACTTTGCAAACTTATCTTTCCCCCAAGAATTGGGCATTTCACTCCCACATAAAAACCCCTTTCATAAAAACGTGATTATCTCGCTAATGAGTAATTTTACGGAAAAATGTGATCAGATATTTTATGTAGCGTTTTCGATTTGCGATAAAAAAGTTATCTACGACTTCTTCCTAAACGCCCTCGTTTACGAGGTAAATCCAAAATTTGTCAAACAAATATCAATGCTGACGAACGGTGGGTCCAAAGCAAAATTCGCGCGCACACGCACACACACATATGCAAATATTCCAGAAAGTTCCAAAAATTTCGTTATGCTTTGGGAGAATCCAATTTTTATAAAAAAAAATTAAAATTAAAAAAAAAAATTCCATTTCCAATAACCGGAAGTGAGTGCCAAAAATTCAAAAATTTGCGAACAATTTGCGCACATAAGAAAACAACGAATTCATCGAAATCTAAGGGAGATAGGGAAATTTTTATGAGGAGTGTTTTTGTAGAGCAAATTACGGGCTACAAAAAAGCTCCTCTTGCCCATCCTCTAATTCCCCTTCGTTTCGAAGATATCCATGAAAAATGGGGCAGTCATTGAGGCAGTAGCACGCGAAAATTCCGGGCGACCGCGGATTTTGCAAATCAGAGAAATGTCAAAATATTCAAAAATTTCCAGCTGAATTCACTTTAAAAAGTTTAGCAGTTAATGAATTCGCCATAACATAAACAAGACGTCAATGGGCACAACAATATTTTTCATCTGATTATGAAACAGTTCGGATTGATTTTTGAATAACAAAGTGCATGTGGAAAACACAACGGCCATTATGCAAATACAGACCGATATGCAAGCATGTAGAGTAAATGTGTATGGATGTAAATAAAGACGGTTTTTACATCAATCCATAGTGGAAGAAGCTTCCAAAGGAAACAGAATGGGGACAAAACTCTCCATAATTTTTCAAATATTGGTACTTACAATACTGTGTTTTCAAACGATCGGTAAGCATTGAGACAACATACATTTAAAAAAAAAAACGACTTTTGAAAAAAAAAATTCAAATTTTTTTTTTTTAATTTTTACATTGTCAGAAACTTCGATTTTTTTTCAATTAGTTCATCCCGTTTTACCACTCCTCTACAAAAAAAAATTAGTTCCGTTTCTCAAAGAAACCTCAAAAAAAAAAAATTTGAAATCTCAAAGTTTGGAAAAATTAAAAATTAAAAAATTCGAAAATTCCCGAAAAAAATCCAAGCTCAAAGGTCAGCAATTTTAAAAAGTGACAGAAGTTTTGACAGCATCGACAATTTCCGAGATGTAAATTGGTCCATTCGCGTATTTAATTTTCTGCTTAATAATTTTCCCATATCGGATCTTCGCTAGAACCCTGGGATTTTTGTACTCACACAATTTTGTTATCCTCATTCACCTATGAATATTAATTTGCTTACAGCCGGTCAACAATGCGCATATGAATCGCGACGCTTGAGGCCAGGAACGTATGTTATCAACTGCGTTAAAGTAACTTGCAACGCAGATGCAACCGTCACTACAGAAAAGTGAGTCATCGATTCAACTGTGGAATATTCACTCTTACAACTCATCACTCTTAGTCTCTGCACAATTTTCAGATTTCCGATATCTTCAATTACTCGCTAGAATCCCGAAATTGGTTCCAGTAATGAATTTTTGCCTATGCCCAAATTTTTTCTGAACTATTGAAATTGTGGATTTTTGTGCAATTTCTAAATTTTTTTTTTTCCAATTTTTGAAATTTTTGCAAATTTTTCCAATTTTTTTTTTTTTATTTCCGTCAAAAATATTCAAAAATTATCAAAACTGCATCCATCGCAAATGTTTGAGAAATATAAAAAGTCCACAAAATTTGAGATAAAATCGGGAAGTTGGTACTCCACCCTCTCCACATTTCTAACTGAATAATGTCCCCTCATCCCCACTTTCTTCCTCCAAATTTCTCTCATTCCAAACAGTCACCAATCCCCCCCTTCATTTCAACCGTACGTGTGCACTCTGCACTGATATCCAATTGTCTCCATTCACAGAAATCAAACTCAACACTTATTTATCTCATTCTTCGACCTGGAGTGGTGATACCCAAAGCCACTCATTTCCTTTAAAAAATGTGTCTCTCATGGGCTTTTTCTCAGGAAGCCTTATTTACTTTTTTTCAAATCCTCAATTTGCATTTAAAAAAAAAAAATTCTCTGCTTCCTCAAGAATTTTTTTCAATTGTTGCTCCCTCAAAATTATAAAATACATCACGTGGCGCTTATCACGCTATCTAAGTCACACAAAGACCATCACCTACTCAAGGGCCAATAAGAAAAAAGAACACGACACTAACTCATATGTTTAATTATAGCTGTCCAATTTATGCGATCAAATGTTCTCTGGGCTATCATTCAGTGTGGCGCGAGCAAGATAATAGCAAGCCCTTTCCGGAATGCTGTCGCATACCATCATGTGTTCCAGATTGATTGTACGAACTTCTGAAGGCCGATAATTAAAGAACTTGTATTCGTGACGATGTGTATGGACAAATGAAATTGAGGAAAATGAAATAAATTGCCTTGAGGAGGAAATAAAATGTGCAAGTTATTGGATGCGACCCACATGTACTAGCAACTAAAATCGTCCGCCCAGCAGCGAACCGTATTTGCGTTGGGAATGTGATAATCCGATCACCGGAATGGAGGAAGCCTTATCCAATATTTGCATGTACGAGAAATTCATTACGAATACTCAAGAATGTTTAGATAAGGCGAACTGTATTTTTCTTTCGATATATCGTGTGGCATGTCTGACTTTTGACCTCAGTTGAATATTATGGAGGTATCAACATTTAGCAGAAACTGGTGGGCGGAATTGGTGAGACCAATCGGGCCAGACGAAGAATTTTCCGATTTCTCATTCCTGCCCAAATTTCTTTTTTTTTATCAGGGATTTTATTGGAAATAAAATCGTCTCGTTAACGAAGGGTTTTAAGGAAAAATGTTATTAAACGTTTGTTGTAGAAAATTTTGTAGACAATATTATTAATGTGTTAATGTAGAGTTAATTATGCAAGTTGAGAAGAGAACAAGAAAATAAGAAATGGGTATTTAATACGATATCGACATCTGCAATTTTTTTTTAAATGTCAACTTTTAGAAATTTCTAAAATTTCTGAATTTCTGAAACTCAGAAGTTTCGAGAAGCTCAAAAATTTCAGAAATTTTCAGACTTAAAAAAAATAAAAATTTTGAAAATTTTCAAAATATGAAAACTGACAAAATGTACGTCCATGGCAAAAAATCACTTGAAAATTTCGAAAATATTCGAAGTTCTTCAATATTTAAATTTCAACAAATTTTGAAAATTGTAGAAACTCCAAGAAACGTCGAAGTTTCCAAATAATTTAGAAATTTCGAAAGTTTCAAAAAAAATTCCAAACATTTTTAATGTCCCAGACCCAAAACAATGGAAACACCGAAACAGAAATTGAATTGCACAGATACTTTCGATATTTCAAGTTCGTAATCCTCTGACCTTACTTCATAACAGACATTTCGAATCACGATTGTGTGAGGTCAAAACACGTTTACCTTCATCCCATATTTAGGCAGTTAAGGCCCATTCACAATGATTAACATAGTAGTAGCTTCACTCGTATTTTGCACATTATGCATTCTATTATACGTTTGCATAATTCTCTATTTAATTCTCGTCATTCCAAAAATTAATAAAATAAAAAAAAGAAACAAAACTTTCTCAAACTCACGAAGAGAACAAAATTTAGACGATGCATTTTGAAAAATTGATATTCAAAATATTGAATTGGAAGGTTGCATCAATGTATCAATACACTAAAAAACAATTTCAAAACATTCAAAACATAAAAAAAAAGTCAAACATTTCTAAAAGATCAAATTCCAATAACAAAATTGCAATAATGTATTTTTTCCAGTATGGTCATTTTCTAGAAAAGTCAAATATCTCGTTAAGTGATGTTTCTATGAATTCATACACACACACACACACATATATCATACTTAAAAGACCAGTTACATATCGAAAGTCGACCCACAAACAAGCATGCTATTAGCAATGGTCTCACCGCCTTAGAAAAACCTTCTAAAAAAAATCGATTTTCCATTTAAATTTCCCAATCAAGACGTAAAACTTTGTTTACAAACACATCGTAGACCTCCATCGTTGATTAGCACTTCGATAGCGAGCATAAATATAACGACGTTAAATAAAAAAAAAAAAAAAAAAACGTAAAAAATCCCAAGTGTCCAAACCCAATGAAAACCATTGATCAGATTTCCCCAGTCTCATTGCATTGTTGTTCCGCCATTATCCCCCCCCCCCTTCCCCACCAAATTTTCCCAATTAGCACCCAAACACCCCCCCCCCTCCCCCACCAACCCCAAAAGACTCACCCAAAAGCCTGACTCATTCCAAACGTGCTGTTGACACTAGTTGGCTGAATAGATATTCCACTACTGTCAGTCGTGACTTCATTATTAACCTCACTGCGCTGTAAATTCCCTGCAACCATACTTTCACTCCTACTCCCCGCCTCAGTCGATTGGTTCTCATTCACATTGACCAATTCCCCCATATCCTTCTCAGGTTCGACACTCTCATTCTCCGATGAGTCGGAAAAATCGTTCCTAGCACGATTGAAAAGCCTGCTGCCAAGTGCTGAAGAAAGTAGGTCAGACTGGTTACCAAGAATTCCCGCTTTTCTCGAAATATTTCTAACAGCCTCAGGCGACCTGTCCCTGACATTCTCAATTGGACTGAATAAATTGTCCCCATCATCATCATCCTTAAACAAATTTGGAATGTTATTGTTGGTCTCAGGCGTGCTCGACGCCACATTGTCCTCCTTGATCCTCTCCACCCCCTCAAACTTTCCCATAAACTTCGAATTTGGCGCGAAAATATCATCAGAATCATCGCTATCATTATCCCCAAACAGATCATCAATCGCCGATTTCGGTTTAGTCTCCACAGTGTTTATAGGCGGTGGAACATCCAAGCTTGCTGGAATCATGGCTGGTGGCCTTGGTGCAGGCTTGTCCTTCCACAAACTCCTAGAAACATCCTCATCGAACAATCCATTGCTCACACTATCTGACTTTGAATTGAAGACACTATCAGGCTCGTTATCCGACCCAAACAGATCGTCCTTGGAACGATTGATGGAGGTTTGATCAGAATCCCGAACGTCAGATGGCTTTTGGATGGGCAGAACATTGCCAAGACGCTTCGCTAATTCTTCAGCAAAACTTGGACCTTTTCTGTAGGTGTCCTTCGATATACCAGTTGGAGTTTCGATTTCTGATGTTGAGTTCAATGTGTCCTGACTTCGAGTGTAGATTTTGTCAGTTCGAGAACTCGCACCGTGTGTGTTACTCTTCTCATTGTAATCTGAAACGGAACTTGAACTGGAACTTGATGTTTTCGAGTGGGATTTTATGGCACGTTTTGGGTAATCTGGATTGTACAGTCGAGGTGGAGGACCACTTGTGTCAGAATTGTCGGAATTGTCGGATTCTACGTGTTCAGATTCACTGCTGCTTGATGATAGACCAATTTTCGAGGAAGATCTCCACTGCTCCGTGCCTATCACGTAAGGCAGTGGACGATTTTGGTAGGGATCCTGGGGCTTGAGGATCACACTTGGGGTTGCTTCGAGATCGTCCTCACTGTCTGAGGAAGCTAGCACCTCCACTCTTTCGTATTTTGAGTCCATGACGATCAGACTCTGCTTTATGCTTTCGCTTACTGCTGAGACCATGTCGGCTTCTGTTGGTTCTGCGCTGGGGGCATTCGGGGGATTTGCTGGGGCGTTCTCGAGGGACGTGTCCTCGTACACTCGACTCTCGATAAATTGAGTGTTTGCTAGGGCCAGGGAAACGTTTGTGACGTTGTCGATCATGAGGGAACTTTCCTTGAGATCGTCGACTAGGGACGTCAGGGAGGAGCTAGTCCTTTGAGCTTTTGCTGTCAGCTCCTGGAAGAGTCAATGAAAATTTTCGATATGGAACTGAGGTATTCCTGAGAAGTTCGGGAGGTTGGCGGTAATTTCTTGGGATTTTTTTTCGGGCAATTGGGTTCACGAAATTCATACCATTTTACTTCTTTTTTCGGAACTGATTTAAGGATATTACACCTATATTGGCGAAGATGTACGAATTGCTTGAAATTTTGACATAATGTTTTTGAAGCGATAACAGATGCCTGTATAAAATTTGAGATTGATTCACAACACCGTTTTGTAGTTATTAATTATCAAACTTCTCAATTAACACCGCCTCTTCTGGGAAAAATAAAAATTTCTGTAAATACAGTTCAAAATGTACAAATTTGTTGAAATTTTGAAAATTTACTATTGAAGCAGATTTAAAAGGATGGTGAAAATTTCATGACGATTGACTAAAATTTTGTTTCATTAATTTGGTTAAACAATATAATATTGATTCGCAAAATCAAATACAATATAATAATTTTCTATGGCTATCACTTCAACTAATTAACGCATTGAAATATTAATTGAAAATTATTGGCAATAAATATAACGAATTATAGGAAGGGTCATAAACTTTTGTTAAAAGAACCATTAAAATTTTAGTGAATTGAATGAACTTTATGAACATATTTGTATATGATTTTCATGAGCATTTACAAGTTTAATAGCACTAATGCTGGATTTTTTTACACATCTTTTGAGGGGTGATTTTAAAAAATTGAGTATGATTTCATTTTTGATGTGCTTGTAAAACAACTGAAAAATACCTCAGAAAATTTCTCCAGGTGTCTGAATAGTCCCACATCGCAAGCTAGACTCCAATTTTCCCTATGCATTCGCATCTCCTCAGTTGTCCAGGGTCTATCCCAAGAACGTTCACCTCCATCAGAAGAATTTGGTAAATCCTGAAAACGTGAAGATCATGAAATTACATCACCAGGAAAATACACGTGGAATTATTGGCTGTTCAATTGGAACAGGTTGATCCCTAAATTGTTCGTTTTCTACCCAAAAATTTGACACTTAACTAAAAAAAAATTAGATAAAAATTTCCACAAAAAAAACACTCTGTCAAAAAACAAATGCACAAAAGCGCACTTTCGACATTTGATGTATTTTTATCTCTCAAAAATTCTTGTCAAAATTATTCTGTCAAAACAAACAAATGACCAATTTCGTTTCACGTGTCCATCTGAACATAAACGAAGAAAAATTGCAATATGAATGGACCAAAGGTATGCGAAATGATAGGTTATAACTGAGCCATGAACTGCAGCAAAATTGACAAATCGTAAAATCCAAAACAGTCGCGTTTTTTATTAAACCTTTTTACGGGCCATTTTTGACATTTGTTGCGTTAGTCAGTTATTTACCTGACAATATAAACAAATAAAACGAGTACTACTCATATTCACCATTGTTACAGCAGAATCATCGATGTGTCTATGTATTCTTGAGGAACCTGGAAGTGGTTAAATCATCAGAACTGACACATCGTTAATCTTCGAAGCTGAATTGACAAACTTAATTTGATAACACGGGTGTGCAAAACACCCACTTTTGACTCTCGATTACTGATATATAATCGAGTATTGAATTGTACCTGTCAATTTTGATAGTTGGTAGCGATACGAAACTAACTTTAGGCGCACCCAGCACTGATTGAATGCGCGCCAAGTTTAAATATCTGAAATTGCCGCCATTTTTGTTTTTCCCAAAACGTTATCATTTTCCAATTTTGATAACACATTCGCAACATTGGAAATCGGTTTTATTCAACTTCTTCATTACGAAAACGTTACATTTTCCATTCACGTCAGACTCCAAACGTGTTCATGTAGCTTCGACCCGAATAAACTTTGCGTGAAATCACTCTCGTAGGGTCATTGTTATAAACAAATTTGAATGCTTATAACGCCGTATCTGGACAACGGTTACACACTGACCAAACCCTGAATGGAAAACAATATTCCTCACGTGAATGTACACATTTCATATTCTGTTTTTTGTTTTTATAGCCTGCATAGGTGAGGCGCAAACTAGAATTGGCGGCAGGTGCTCAATAGCGTTTGAATCCGATGCGCGCGCACTCCGCCGGCTTTTCCACATTAGGTTTCGGAAAAAACTGGTGGAAGGCACGTCGCACGTGTCAGATAAGAATTACAAATCAGGAAGTTTTTTGTGTCCCCCCATGGAAGAGCACCCTTGATCCCTTAGGGATTTTTTTATCATTCCTCACTGAATTACCCAATTTAAAAATGCCCGCGATTTTCCATCTTTAATGAGACCTAATTTTGAGAATTTGCGAAACTTTTAACCAATTACAATTGTAGGTATGTTTGAAATTGAAAGTATTTTCTAATCAATTCAAGTTTTAATTATTGAGAATCCCCTCACTCCATTTCCAGTTTTTCCGTAAGCAAATAGGACAATATTTTGCACATGTCAATTTTGACAGTTGGTGCAAATATGGCGCTCACTTCAGATCATGGGAAAAGCGCGTTCGCCTGTGTTGGCTTTTAGATATTGATTTTCCCGGTTGTAAAACGGTATAAAACGGAAAAACGTCGGCATTCGATGCATTTGTTACAAATAAAGGTAAAATTCAACTGTTAATAGTTAATTGTTAATATTATGCTATTGAGTGTTTGTGTGTGTACTGTGGGCATTTAAAATGTGCACCAAAAATGATGCGCTTTTATGTGTTTAGGTCACAAATGACAGTAGAAACGTCAAGAAACGTCAATAGCTGAGGGATGGAAAACGAACACATGAAGAGACTCTTGTTACCCGACGAGGAGACTCTTGTCGAACAAATTATCAGATATGGCCTTTACGTCGGTGCTGTCTTCCAAGTTATCTGCATTTTAACAGTGGCTATTTATCATAATTGGCCTGGTGATGGGTTCTCGTCCCTCAAGGTAGTTTTTAGGTCCACAGGTTCCCCATTTTTTTTTTTCAAATTTTCTAACATTTTTTTTTCTTCAATCTCTAGCACTCGAATACAATTAAAGATTTTTTATGCCAATGGACAGTTCTGCTGTTTTGGGAATGTGCAATATTTTCAAAATTTTGGAAGATTTTTCAGTTCAATTTTTTTCTCTTATGAAATTTTTGAAACTTGAAACATTGAGCAAACTTTCGGGATTGCAAAAAAAAAATTGCCAATTATCTGTGTTTTATTGTGTATACTGGTTACAGGACGATCCAACGAGCGATGTGGACTGCTCTGAGAGTAGCCCCCAGGCGACCCCAAGGAAGCCCCATCGAGGTCGAAAACAGGAGAAAAAAAAAAGACGTTAATCAGAAAATACCTATATCATGATCATGCCAATTACACACGAACTATTCAAACCAATACCGTAATTGCAGAATTATCGTATTATCATTTATACATTTTCTTATTTTAAGTTGAGATTTTGTACTTTATACTAGCGTTTATATGGGGGATGGGAAATATCGATTTTATCAACGAATCAATCTTTGTGTATTGTTGTATCGACTGATTTTATTGACAATAGGAATTAGATAGTAAGATACATGACAAAAGTCAATTATTCCGTCTTTTCATTTCTTGAATATCCTACTTTTGTAGAATTTTGTGTCAATCAGTGGAGTTCCACTTTTTTCGGATTTGTATAAATTATTATAAATGTTTTCTCAATTTCTCAATTTTCTCAATTCCAACAGTTTTAACATTTTTCAAAGTTACCAAAATTTTCACTTCTCAAATTTTCAAAAAAATTTAATTTTTTTTTCATGTCAAACATTTAAAGAGGCTAAAAAAATTCAGAAATGTAACAATTTTCACAAGCCAAAAAATTTTCAATGCTCCGAAAATTCTGATGTTGCCAAATTTCAAATGCCCAAAAAATGTTTGCCACCAATTAACAAAGAAATCGGAATTCGAAAAAAGTCGGTCATGAGAAAAAATATTAAAACCCTCAAAATTTTCTTTTTTTTTACATTCTTGAAATAATGAAAAAAAAATTGTAATTTCAAAAAACTCCAAATTTTATATGAAAAAGGGTATAATTAAAAAAAAATTTTAACGTAAGAATTATTGATTTTACAATTTCTGGGATTTTCAAAATCTTCGCAATTTTTACTCTCAATTTTTTCCTAAGTTTTGTAAAATTCAAACGCTCAAATTTAAAAACATTCATCAAAATCTTGAAATTGAAAATTTTCAAAATTTTCCAGTTGGTAAAAATTTGCAGTGTTTGTGAAAACTAAAGTTTTTCCAGTTTCCAATATGTTCCACCTTTTAAAAGTTGTCAGCCATGTTTCCTGAAGTGAAATCCCATCTGATCACAACAATAGCAGAATTGTTGCGCTTCACCCGGTTCGCATATTGTGATTGTTCAAACGCCAAAAAATGTTCCAAGATTGTTCGCAAATGATAAAGTTAGCCTAGTGTGTTCACAATCTGTCAAAATAGAGGGAAAAATGCCCCAGACGACGGACTCATTGAGTCCAGAACAGATCCTGAATGAGGTTAGGAAGTTCATACCCGAATCGGTGAAGAAATGTCAACATACAAATGTGTACAAAGTTACCAAAGGGGCCCTCACCCTCCTCAGAAATTTACCCGGATCCAGGGAAGCAGTTTTGGAATATCTGAGAAAAGTTTTTTTCCTAGCTGTCAATCGGCAAATTCGACACATGGAGGTTCTTATTTTACACTATTCCTACAACTTGTAACTAAAAAAAAAAATCAAAAATTTGTCACCGAATTTTGACAATTAAAAAAAAATCCTGCTAATTTTTACCAATTATTAAAATGTTTGTTGCAATTTTTTACCGATGTTATTATAAAAGTTCAGTTTTGTTGGCTCTCAGTCTCAATTAAAATTTCAAGGGAACTTAAAACAGAACCGAAATTACAATTTTCAATCGCACTTTTAACAACTCAATTACTGTATTTTTGCTGCATAATTTTTTTTCAATGATTGTATAGAAATTGAGCTTTCTACTTTCTAATTTTTATAAGAGGAGGGAAGGGTGGTGCAAAATGGACACGTGGGGTAAGATGCACGCCTCGAAAATCGAGAGTTTTCTGTCAATATCTCTAAGTGTAGCTCACATACGGCAATTTTAGTAATGACCTTTTCTGTCAAGCAAATTGAGATCTACAAGAAAGTTCTTGAGACCATCTCAGTATTTTCCATAGTATTCGAGCTAGTCACCAAAAGATCATGATAAAACCATGTGACAGCATCGATGTCCATTTTACTCCACACGTCTTCTTAAGAAAGTCATGGAAATTGAATTTGCAATCTATTTTGTGCTTCACTCGTTATGAGACCATCATTTCCGGTTTCTCCTCGATTAAAATTAATTATATATAATAATTAATTTAAATAATTATTATTTAATAATTATATAAAAAATATATATATATAAAAAATAATTATATAATAAGAATAATATAAAATAATTTCGTGCATTTTTATAAACATTTTCTCCTCTTCATTTTTGACTAATTTCTATAAAATTATAATTTTAGTGTTCTTCATACTTCACGTTACTTTTCAATTCTCTGAAATTGCACTTAGATTTTCAAAATATTTCGATCTTTTTGTTACACACATTTGTTCTAAAATAACAAGTTTGTTTTTTTTTTCAGATGTATCCAACACAGCCAATTCCTGACGAGTCAACTATGCTTGTTACGATTCCGGAAATTCATGGGGTTTTATGTGAAATCGTCGAAGAAAATTCTCAGGCCTGGGCTCCACTCATCGCCACATGGTCCCTCGACCTTTTAGGTAATTTCTAGTTCAATAGCCGACCAATTTTCCGAAACCAAATTTTTTGAAAAACTTGGAAGAGAGTCGGAAAAAAATTGTCAGCGATACAAAATCAGAAAAAAAAATTATGTTTCGAAAATTGTGCATATTTGCACATTTAAATTATTTTGAGAAAAATTGAAGAATATCAAAAAGATTGTTATCAATTTTTTTTGCAATTGACTTTTCAGGCAAACTATCTTGGCACTATTCGAAAAGAGGCACCGCTCCCACCGTCACCATAAATGAGGACCTGAAGCATTGGATGTCATTCAGGTCGACCAGAATCCTGATGGACCTATCAGCGAGATGCATCAGGTGTCTCTCAGATGTGGAGGCCGAGTCCTGCATGAACATCCTTACAGAATCCATTACTGGGTATGTAAGCGAGAAGCATGTTAACCCTTGAGTGGTGGCACTGTCATTCTTCAGAAGATTAAAGCCAAGAATGAACGAAAAAATTGAGGGAAAAGGAGGAGCATTCTCAAATTTGAAAATGGATAAAATTCTGAAATTTTAGTAAATCACGTAATTGCTAAAAAAATTGACGGAAGATGGAAGAAAATTTGAAGAATTTGAAATGAATCAGAACAATCAAATGAATTCCATAATTTTCCTCATTTTCATAATTTTGAGCGATTCGATTTTCTCATTTTTTCAATTTGAAAATTTCAAACTCTAAACACTCATAAATTCTATTTTAAATTCCATTCCATCATAACTTGATAGAAAGGTAGGAATAAAACTTTAAAAAAATCAGAAACATTCCATAATTGTACATTTAAAAAATTCCAAAAAATTTCAACATAATACAGGGTTAAAAGAAAGAGGAAGAACTCAGTCATTTCACCAATTGTAAAAGCTGCAAATGATTCAAAAAAATTTGAGTTTCGAAAAATTTCTCGGGAGAAATGGAAAAGATTGACTCCGATTTCCTTAAAATCATGATTATGTGGTTAGTCAAGTGACTTAACACAAAATCGTTACTAGATATTTTTGGAAGACACTTGGATAAATAGACAGAGAAACATATTTTAGCTCATAGACTTTGAAACCGAAATACCATTAGTAACTTTTACTGATTTTATCTTTTTTTTCGCAGGTACTATCCTTTTTTCAATTGGGTTGTGGCACACGTGGGCTCTTGTTTCCCCAATTTAGTCATTAACAAAGTCCTCCTATGGGGCCTCAAGGACTTCTCAGAGACTGGAGCTCAAAAGAACCCCTCAAGGACCCTCCTCAACTCTGTTGTTGGTATCCTAGGTGAGAAGCATTTGATAAAAGAGTAAAGGAGGATGGATTTTTTTTTTTTTTTTTTTTTTTTTTTTTTTTTTTTTAACCAATGAATGTTCTTCTGCATTTCTCAATCACTTCGTTTGGCAATCACAACTCATGTTCTGGTGCATTCAGCCTCACAGATCCCCCACTCCTTCTGTGCTTGCAAAAGCTCCTTCTCAATAGTAGAACTGAAATGATTACGTCAGGAAAATGTGAATGACACCTAGAACATGAGAGTGATCCTCCACGTGGTTCATATTGGCTCATCCCTCGATTCAGAGAACATAGATTTTGAGGTTGTGTGCACTCATATGATCGTGCTACAAAAAGAGTTGTCTGGTGACCCCCCCCTCCACCCAAGTCACCGCTCCCCACCCTAGAGGTCTGAACGACTCTCTTGTAGCTTACAGCAGATATCATTCCCTACATCCTCTTTCCAATTTTTTCTGCACGCATTCGGTTATTTCCACATTTTTTATATTTTTTCTGTTGAGAGAAAAAATAAATTTTTGGGGTAATTATGAAAATAAAAAAAAAAGAATTTTGGAGGAGCTGGGATTTGAACCCAGGACTTTCAGCATGCGAAGCAGACACTCTACCACTGAGTTACACCCCCACTGTAAACGTCATTACCCTAAATTACCTTCCAGTCCCGAATGAGGGAAACTGACTTAGTCGTCAACTTGAAAATTCAAATTCACTTGAAAATTCGTAGAGATGAAAAATTTGTGTCACAATTTTTTTCACAGACACTTCCCTGCAATGAGCGGATAAGGCTCGAGCAACTCTCCCTAAGACCCTAAGACCTCTCATTCATAGTCACAAACTGTTACAACTTGGCAGGTATCCATGCAAAAGAATGAATTCTCCAGCAATTTCCCAACGTTACGACCACCAATACTGTAATCCAATCATTCTGTTCCAGGACATCTAGCTGGCAGCCACTTCTACGAAATTCGCGAAGCGCTCCTCAATTTGTTCAAATGGAGTTTGGACGAGAACATCAACGACGATGAAGCAATTCGAAAGCAGAAAGTGGCAACTGTACCATTTCTCCTAAAACTAGCATCAATGACCCAACTTTTGCTAAAAATCATAACAACAGTTATGCTTCAGGCACTATTTCCGGTTAGACCGGATGTCATACCGCGCTTAGCTGTCTTCGCCTCAGATTGGTGCAGTTACTTCGACAATCAACCCGAGATATTAATCGAAGTTACAGTGCATTTGGCCCTGGCTTGCGAGCAGGGAGCTTGGCAAATGATAAGTATTCTACTTGAGACAAATTTGAGCACAAGCAATGTTGGATATCATGGGGTCAATGCTGCGCTAACTGTGAAAAATGTCTGTCGAGAAATCTTGGAGATGATCCTCCAGGAGATTGATTTGCAGATGAAACTCAAGGGACCTCATAATACGGGAATTGCTCTGTTGGGATCGATTAAACAGGACTTGTGTCTTATTGAGCCATTACTTCTCGATCCCCATCCGTTGAAAGTGCAAATGGCGGTTAGAGTTATATCGCTGCTTGGAGCGCAGAGTCCCAATGTCGTCATCTCTTCAGGTTTGTGGAGTGCATTATCAAGGGAAAAGCTCCCTGGCATTGTCATGTTCTGGGAAATATTTGAACGATTATTAACAAAAAAAAAAAACGATTATTAACCATTAGCGGCCACATGGGGTAACCAGTTACCCCAGGCTTCGAAGAAGTAAAGTTAGGGGTCTTTAACCTTCATGATTTTTTTCATAATCAAGAGATAACTCCCTCTTTCACGTGAAGGCCATTTACTTCTCATTGAAGCCTTTGAGTCTCATTGAAGCATTTTAAAACCACGAATATACAACAACTACGTTGAAGAAGTTCAGTAAGTCCGTATCTCTGGCTTCATTCGACTTCACGTTCCCGGCAGCAGTGATACACAAAAATGATATAAGTATTATATTCTTAGTCGGTCCAAGTATACTGTAGAGACCAATTTTTGCGATTGCCGACGCCATCTAGTCTCCATTCATGCACTCACATGAATTATTTTTTTCTAACGACTCTACCACCTTAATTATGCACATTATGGGAAAAAGTCAATAGACATTAAATGTGGATCTTTGTACGAGCAACAAGTTATGTTAACAAATTTTTTCCCTAACTCCAATAATATATATTCTGAACCAATATCCATCAAAAACTAATCAGGGCTGAGTTACATGAAGACGCGTCGATTGAGACGTCGATGGCTTTGATTGGTGCATCCATTCGTGAGAAATCGTTGACCAAAATTTAGGGCACACAAACACACACACACACACACACACACACACACACACACACACATTGACTCAGAATTTCTCGGGGATAATTTTAGTACCCTTAATACACCAGTTACAGGTCGAAATGGAAAAGTTCGATTTCGGCGTGATTACAATGACTTCCCTATCGGGAAGTTAAAAATATCTGTATAACTTGTCCACGTGCGTTTTTTCTTGTGGGGTAAATAGTCACCCCATTGTGGCCGCTCTGTAGCTTCAAATTTTGACAGCTCAATTTTCACAAACACACTTCCTAATGCGCTCTTGAATTAATCCCCAGGTTCTACCGTCCTGAGGAGTGCCACAACACCGTTCCACTTGGCGGCCCTGGTTCGCCTGCTCACCGAAAACGTCACGATTTTTCCCACCCAAAAGCCTGAACCCGAAAATTCTCTCACCACCCATGGCTACTTCACACAATCCATCGAGCAAGCAATACGTGACATCCAATACTCCCCCACCCCCAAGTCCTCCCTCCACCTCTTCAAAAATATATCCACTCTCCTAAAATGGGAAAACTCAAACAAATGTGAGATCCTAAAATCAAAATTAATTTCTCGTGCAATTCACTCGAATCTCAATCAAATTGCATCGATTCTAATGAAATCAGATGACTTTAATTTGATACACGAGATAATAGAAACACTTGATTTGCTGACAATGCACGAGAATTGCAAGTACTCTCACAGTGTAGACTTGCTTTTAAAATTGACCCGAGCAATTGTCCGTTATTTCTTCATCTGCATTCAGGATGAGGATATAGTGAAGCTGAGAGGAATAAAGAAAGCAAATCGATTGCTTGCACTTATGTCAGCTACATCACCCTGCGCTAGAGTTTTAGCGATAAGAGAATTGATAGAGAATAGTATTTTTGGGGATCCATCCCAGTACTTTGGAGCTAAAGTTGCGCCAGTTGATGGGTCCAAGGATTACCTGCTATTGGAGCATAATCATAAACACGGAACTTCGGTTATGCTGGGTCAAAGGTAAGCTTGCACATTTTTTTTTTACTCAAAAATTTCAATTTTTTTTTTGCTTGAATGTCAATTTTTTTTACTTAAATATAATTTTTTTTTTACTTAAATGTCAATTTTTTTTTACTTAAATGTCAATTGGGGTATCGGCTGGCAGGAAGTATTTTTTTTCCTCACATTAAAAAATAAAAAATCGAAACCTGCTCTGATTTTTTACTAAAAAATGCAATTCAATAATTCAATTTTTTTTAGCACTATTCCATCCTTGTATGGAACTCGTTAATTAAAAATCATGTGACGCAAAACCCATTTGAGATATGAATAAAGTAACTTTATGAAGAGCCAATTTAAATCAACGATCAAATTACAGAAATTTAATAATTTGGTAGGCACTCCTCAGTTTTCCACGCGGGAGTCATTGGAGAAGGCCCAAGGAGAACCGTTGCTGGAAATTCCTTTGACAAGGACATGATTTCGATGAACAGTATTTTGCTGTTGGATGCTGTGAAGGCATGCTGCACCAACGAAGAATTAGGACCCCATCCAAACTTGGTTGCTATGACGGCTGTGAGCCTGTTGCTCGTGGAGCTAGTCTCACCGGATGTTATGTACAATGGGCTGCCCTGGCCAGACGAGGAGTTTATCAAGGTCACGGTGGAGAGGGATCTGCAGATTAGGAGGACCTTCAAGGATGTTCCCGTGCTGTGGACCTTATTGGAGCTCACCGCGAGGCATAGACCGGCCCTGGCGTATTCTTCGGTTTGTCATTTTTCTTTATGTTCTAGGACATTCCTTCCCGGGACCTAATTACCTAGATAAAATTTTCCGATTTTTTTAATTTTTTTTTAAATTTTTATTTTCTTTTAATTTTTATTTTTTTTAATTTTTAAAAAAAATTTTTTTTCATTTTGATTTTTCTTTTTTTTTTTAATTTTTATTTAAAAAAAAAATTTTTTTTATCTGAAATTATGGAAACATGAACAAATTGAATCACTCAACTCAATATTTATTTCATATTCCAGGTTTTACTCCGAGGAATGACAGCAACTGTAATGGCCAACTGGGACCTCAATGAGGGCACTCGATTAGTCGATGTTATGGCCCTTGGCCAACTCCTCCCACCACCGCTTAATTGCCTCAGGGATGTTTTAGCAATTTTAACACCAAGCCAAATCAACACAATCATGAAGGAGTGTGTATGGGCTTACATGCACGAAAATGTACCATCTCCCGCGCTATTTACGCTCAGCGAGGGCGCCACTATTGCGTGGCGGGACACGGACATGTCAGCGCCAGGCGCTAGGTTCACGGAGACTCTCAGGCTCATTCTTCTGCCCAATATCGCAAAAACAGGGGCACTCTATTACACGTTATTTTATAATGAACACAAATAACCTATGGTTCAATTTTTTGTACATATTAATTAGAGAGAATTTTAAGAGTTTCCGATATTTTTTGTATCTACATTTATTCTTGGTTTTTCTCCCAATTTTTATCCAAAATTCATTGGAGAAATTACTGCAATCCTTTTAACTTTCCGATAGGAAGTTATTGTAATCACCCCGAAAAGGGAATGTCTTAGAATCATGCAATTTTTACGTTTCTCGACGTTTTACATGCTCCTGATTTTCAGCGCGGGTTATGTGTGTGTGTGTATAGTAGTAGTAGTATATATATATATAGTAGTAGTAGTAGTAGTAGTATATATATATATATATATGTGGGTCCGCATCCTTTTTTTTGGCGAACGGTTCCTCTTAAACTCCTGAACCGATTTAATTTTTTTTTAATCGACGCCTGAGTCGATTGAAATTTGTCAATTGTACAATCCGTTCCATTGCTATTAACCATTTATCTTATTTATAATGCTGTATCTCGAGAACGGTGGCAGATACGACAAAAAGTGTCGAACAAAAGTTGTTCCTCTCGTGAAACCACATATTTCATGTCTCATTACTTTTTTTGGTAGGTCTCATATTTTACGAGATATCGATAAAAAAATCATGGGAATCGATCAGTAGTCGAGTTTGCGTAAGTGATATACAACTTGACTTCATACGTCGATCGTCACACACACACACACTATCGAGAAGTTATTGATGCGACCCGTCGATGGGTTACACTCACGTCCCATTTTTTCAATTGCAGAAATTCCTGCAATTTTCTAAATTGAGGGTACAGCCAGTGATCCCCAGGTTGATGGGGGCATGTAAGCTACATGTGCTAGAGTCACGGAGACGCTCATGTTCGTCCCTCGGCCTGCTGCCAGCCGAGGGTGGTGCACTGGATTAGTGTATACAATCTACTGCAATCTTACTATTTTCAAAATGTTGAGGATTGTGAGGTAAATAGTCTTCTCCCCAAAACTAAAGATCAATCGGGATTTTGGCTCACTATTCAGTCGCAGCAGACGAGTAGGCATCGTTCACGGGCCAGGGATTTACCCGGAGGCAGGGTCGAGTATATGACGACTTGGACATTGACCAACCTCGACCCACTTGGTTCAACCAAAGTCGCAGCTTTGGAGAAGCTACTTCTGGACCAATCTTCCCGAGCGAGGTCTGGAATTCATCAAAAAATTTAATGAACCGGAAATCTTTTAGTTATGTCTTAAAATGCAAAATTTTCCAGTGCAACTTTTTTGAGGCTTCAAGTGACTCCTCTGCTTGATTCTCCCGAAGATGAAAATCACAGATACCTCATAAAAAAGGGCACAATAAATATTTTCTTGGAAGAATTGCTAAGCATTGTCAAGTGTTGTGCAGCTGAATCTTCAGCAACTGCTGAATTTTTCAAGTGCAGCTTGAAAACTAAGAGACCTACCAAATTTTTATGAGGACCTTTTTTGTAGCTCTCACTTTGCCCTACAAAAAAGGTCCTTACAAAAATTTCGCTATGTCCCTTAGATTTCTATATATTCGCCATCATCTTAGGGGTGGGACTTTCTCTTACCATGTGCGCAAATAGGCCAGATGGAATAAACTCGATTAAAATTAATTAATTTTTATTATCCATGAGAAATAATGAATTACAATAATACAGGGGTGATGATTGATCAATTGGTTTTTTTTTAGTCAGTCCATTAACCGACCCCCACCCCTTGTCCTGTTTCAAATGCAAAACCAATGCACAGAGCAACTGAATTTGAATAAATTTCTTTACATCTATTCAATGAGTATGGGTGGTGGTTTGAAGGAATGATCAAACTTATTGGACTTTACTCTCTGTGCATTCGTTTATTTCAGCTCAATATCCACCTTCAAGTAGAAAAAACATTTGCCACGCAATCATGGCGTTTCGGTTAGATTCTATGTACAATGAAATCGGTTATTTAAGGGACAACTACTGTGAGTTCAAAAATCTTTCGAAATTTGCAACATAAAAAAATAAAAATAAAAAATTGAAACTAAATTGCAAAAATGATCAATTTTTTTTTATTTTCGAAAATATTTGTTTTCACATTTTCAAGAAATTAAAACATCTCCTGAGTTGAAAAATTTACGAAAAAAAAAAGAAAATATTTTTAATTTCTGAAATAATTTTTTTTTAATTCACAGTATTTGCCTCTCAATCGTAATTTTTTAGTGAGTGGAAGACACTCATTCCGCCTGAATCATGGCAGTCTCAGGCATGAGATTTACATTACAGAAAAAGGAAGAAGTAGTCACCGAGATGAAACGAGAATGGGGAGAAAAAAAAGTACATCTATGTCATAAGTAAATAATCGGACGGTGACATTTTCTCTTGTCTCGTGGACGAAAAAAAGTTTGTTGAATCAATAAACAGGAAGATTCTCAAGTTGAGGAGACTATGAGGACAAAATGTTACAAGATTTTTGAGGTTCGAACAGCTCAAAAAAATTCAAAATTCCTTCAATTTTCCAAACTTCTCAAAAAATTCAAAATTTCAATTTTCAAATTTTCAAAATTCCGAAAAATTTCAAAATTAAAAATTCCCAAAATTTTCAAAAATTCTCAAAAATAAAAAAAAATCTCAACCTATTTAATAAGGAAAAAAAATCAACCTAGTACCATTCCCTCAATTCTTCAACTTTTTCTCGCCCCGAGAATTTTTTTCCGTTTATAATCGTTTGTTTGCACACAGTGCCGAGTTCCGCATTCACACTGATTTTTCTCATAATAAATTACAATATGCAGTTCTTTCGTAGTAAAAAAAAAAAAAAGAAAAACATTCACTTTGCAAAGTCTATTAGTCGGTACTTTGAGTTTAGAATAGTAGCGTGCTAACGCCACCCATTTCACTCTGCTCCTTCACGAATATTTCAAAGTACTGGTAGATAATCGTAACAGCCAACAGGATACCAGTTCCCGAGCCAATTGCACCCAAGAAATCAGCAAGGACCGACAGAGCTCCAATGCAAAGACCTCCAAAAGCAGCTGCCGTAGGAATATATCGGTTCAACTCGTGGATCATGGAATTGTCACGATGACCTCTCATCACCATCTGCTGCTCCTTGAGTTGCTTGGCAACCTGAGAGAAAAAAAAATTGGAGAAGTGTCTCTCATTTTCACAAAAAAATTTAGAAATTTCGGAGACTCTAAAATTTCGAAAAATTTTTAATTTGAATCTAAATTTAAAAAATTAAATTTTTTTAAATTTTTTTAAAATTTTGAAATTTCTAAATTTTTTAAAATTTTTGAAATTTTTAAATTTCTAAATTTCTAAATTTTTTAAATTTTTTAATTTTTTAAATTTCTAAATTTCTTAAATTTCTTAAATTTCTTAAATTTTTAAATTTTTTAAATTTTTTAAATTTTTAAATTTTTTAAATTTTTAATTTTTTAAAATTTTTAATTTAAATTAAAAAATTGAAGATATCGACAATTCTTTTAGAAATTTCGAATGAGAATTTGTGAAAACTTTAAATTTTCAAAAATTAAGCAAAAAATTACCAGATCGAAAATCACAAAATTTGAGATATATAAAAGGTTTAAAGAGGTTCGAAACTTACGTCTTTAGCAGAGCTCCCTGAGACCTCGATCCACGTTTTGGAGAAGAAAGCGCACGACCCCAGCATGAACAAAATGTACAAAAATGCGTGAACTGGATCCTGAACAATGTGTCCCACGGACTCTGGTGGCGACAAATAATAACATAGGCCACCCACTGGGTAAGATCGAGCGGGACCACCACCACCAACATCGGACCAAACTCCCAGCAAATTAACTATCAAATTTCCATGGAACTTTACTGCCAACATTTGTGATATGATGTATAAATTGGAGACGAGAGCTGACTGGAGAATGATGGGAATGTTGCTCGTGTAGAAGAGTTTGATTGGATAGCTGCTGTACTGTCCACGATATCTCGTTGACTTGATTGGGAGATCCACCCTGAAGCCCTGGAAATTAAGATATTGTGTGAAATGAAAATTTTTCGAAAATTGTGACAAGTGTTAATTTGAAACTAATTTTGATCTAAATTGATCCAAAATTTTTGACGATTTCTCGAGAAAATTGGAAATTTTCAAATACTCAGTTCTTTTAAATGTTTCAATATTTCTTTCAAAATTTTACAAAACTTTCCTGAACTTGCACAAAAATTTTCAAAATTTCCAAACATTTCCAAAAATTTTGCAATTTGTTTGTAAATTTTTCCATTTTTTTTTCAAATTTTTAGAAAAGTGTTCCAAATTCCTTCGAACTTTTAGCAAAATTTCCTCAATTAAAAAAAAAATTCCAAAATTTTTCCAAAACTATTTCCAAAGTTTCCAAGATTTTTCCAATTTTTTCTAAATTTCCCAAACATTTCCAGCATTTTTCAAAATTTATTGGAAATTTTTTCCACATTTTTTCAAAAATTTCCGATCCCATGCGCCGCCTAAGATGTTTCACATGAAAAAAATCTTAAAAACCAGTAAAAAACCATGAACCACTGTTACCTGGAAGTATATGACTATCGCAAAAACGAGAATAGTAGCAAGCAGATTCATCAAGTTCGGCAAATTTTGCCTGTAGAAAGCTTCTCTGAGTGCCCTAACTTTGTCCTGCCTGGTAGCCAGCAGATGGAACAGTGCAATCACAGCTCCCTCGAATTCAGTTCCTCGTCCGGTATTGACAGTAGTTGGTGAGAAGGCTTTCCACACGATGGTTTCACAGATATTGGTAGCAATGAATAGTGAAATACCGCTGCCAAGTCCATATCCCTTCTGGAGGAGCTCATCAAGCAGCAGAACAATCAGACCAGCGACGAACAGCTGGATGATGATGAGGAGACAGACACCGGCTCCAATTTCCGCTGGATCTCCATACATTCCAGTCATAACATAGACAATGGCTTGGCCAACTGTGATGACCATTCCGAACAATTTCTGGGCTCCATTGAAGAGCGCACGATCTTTCGGAGTGTCACCAACTTCGATGATCTTGGCACCAGCAAGCAGCTGCATGATCAAGCCGGATGTGACAATTGGGGAGA
Source organism: Asobara japonica (assembly GCA_026005395.1). Classification (NCBI taxonomy): domain Eukaryota; kingdom Metazoa; phylum Arthropoda; class Insecta; order Hymenoptera; family Braconidae; genus Asobara; species Asobara japonica. Next base: position 1,609,897 of record BQMI01000280.1, read on the forward strand.
TACCCAGCTCCATAAGCGTACCTCTGTTGGAAGCGAGGATAACACGGATCCAGTAGAAAGGATCTGCACTGTCCGACGACATGATACCGAAGAGTGGGATCTAGAAGAACAGGGGATTAATACATGCGTATAATATAGGGTCCGTTGATTAGAGAGGGTTGGTTCGAATTGTTGTCAATTAAAACGTCATAGTTTTCTCACAGTGGCAATGGAATAACTACGAAAAAAAAGTTGATATGTTATAGTTTCGAAATTTTTTTTTTTTTTTAATTATCAGTTTTGAAATTGATGAAAATTACTAAATGCCAAAAAAAAATTGAAATAAAAAAGTTTAAGTTGAGTTTACAATTTTCACAATTATAGTAAATTAATTGGAGTTGTAGTTTTGGGAGGTGAATCAATGAAATTGATTGACAGATCAAACATCTGGAAGACATCAGTTACTCAATGATGTATTCGTGCATTTGTTTACTGACCACAATGTTACTGACTCCATATGTCAACAAGAAAGTTATAGCTCATGAAACTGGTACTCAAGAAAAATGTCTATGCTGAAAAATGGAGTAATTTCGCATTGAATTTTTCAATATTCCTATCGTTATTTTCGTTAAGATTTTGGAGTTCTTTATTATAATTAGAATGTGGAAATAGCTAAACTCAATTCGTAAAGAAAATGTATATTTTATCAAATTTTTTATGACATTTTTTTTGACAAAATGGTAACATACTATATAGATATACTCATATTATGTATTCACAAAAATTCAATGGAGAATTATACGAGATATGATCTTTTGGATGACTTAAGGAAAAAATTTTTTTTTGTCATTTTGGAACTTACCTGGCAGCACACGAGGAAAATGAAGAGAGTGATGGCAGTCCATAGTACCTTCTCCCTGAATTGAATCTACCAAAAAAAATGAAAACACATGTGTAATTAAAAATGTTCACAAAAGTGAATTCAGCGTAATAATGAGTCACCAAAAAAAAAAGTGAAACGAGGTACTAAAATTATAACGGAAGATAACGGAATAAAAATTCTTTCAAAAATAACTCACCTTTCTCTGGGGTTTCGCAATTTCTGGCAAAATGCTGCAGAATGGTTTTATCACCTCAAGAAATTTGACTGAAAATTAGGACAAAGTTGGCTATGAATAAAATGAGAAAGAGTTTATGACAATATGGTCAACATTTGGATAGTGGTGAACACTTGAGGGCTTCCTCACAGCATTTACAATTTTTGAAAAATTTCTGAATTACTTACTTCCCATGGTGACGGTTTTAGTTAATTGTTGGGCTTTAACTGTGTCCCAGGCTTACAGCGATCGACTCACTGTAAAAATGTGTCAGAAAAATGAAAAGCTTTGGAAAATTTAGGGAATAGCACGGGCACCGGAGGAACCGGACGTATAGTGAATGAGTGGAGTGGAGTAAACGCTTCGGTAGGGAACAGACGAAAGTAACGAATCGTGGCTCGGGGTGAAGACACGTATCAATATGATGGGGTCACGTGACATGATGATGTTGGCCGAGGAGCCGGCCTAAGCGGCATTGCAGTCACGTTTAAATATGACAGATGGCGCGCACGTGTATGCGCGGCATAGGTGGCGCAGTGGCGTTGCGCGTAGTTTTGAAATTCGTAATGGTACGGGGAGTAGTTGAAGCCCAAGATTAAACCCAAGATCCTTCGTAGGGAATACCGAAAAAAATTCCGATTTGTTATTCCTATGTTTTTTGACGATTTTGGAAAACATCCGGTACCGCCGGTCATTCGGCAGAGATTGGGCGCCGCCAAATTCAAACACTCAAGCAGCAGGGGCAAATTCGACTTGAGGTTAGTTTTACACACATACACACAGAGAGATGACCTGCTAAATATTGACTTATTGGAAAATGGATTTTTCATCGTTGGGAAGGTAATTCAGAAACTGCTTGACCCGTCACTGTCTGGGATTAATATGTCAGATACACTCATATAGTTGCAAATTTGTAATTGTGGGAACATTTTTGAATAATATGAAGGCATTTCATGGTTTATTGAAAATCCAGAGGCAGTATGAATTTTGTATACCCACGTGACAAGGGTCACATGTCACCATGCGTCTGCGCGCGAGTGAATGCGCAGTGGCAACGCGCGCAATTTGTGGAATTTCAAAACTATTAGACTGTCGGAAATTGTGTAAATTTTTTAATTTTGTCAATATTTAAAAAAAAATTTAATTTAAAAAATTCTGGAATATTTTAGGTTTTTTGAAATTCATCAACCTTTTGCAATTTTCAATATTTCGACAGTTTTAAATGGTTTTTATGAAAATTTATTGATTATTTGAAATTTTGAAAATCTCAGAAATTTTTGGAAATCTCAGAAATTTTTGAAAACCGCAGAAATTTGGAAAATCTCAGAAATTTAAGAAATTCATGATATTTTTGGAATTTTTGAATTTTCAGATCGGGCGAATTTTAATGAGTGAAGACATTTTGGGAGACTCAACCCTAATGTTTTCTCATTATATAGCATTACGGCGCGGCGCCGCTATGCATGTAAGGACGACGGGCAAAATTCCGTGAGTACCGAAGGGTTAACAATGGTATTATGGGTATATTTACATTCCAGTTTAATTTTAATATTCATTGTTTTTTAACGACGGCTCAGACATTCTCGTGCAGCTTGTGGCTCCAGCTGGACCAATATTGTTCATGGATTGGCCTCCGGTAACGACAACAATAACTTCCTGATAAATAACGAATTAACAGGAACCACGGAGCAGTCAGCACACCGCAGGCATCTGGAGTATTCATGACATTCGGGGATTTGATGACTTCTGCTTCATCACACTACAGTCATTGGTGAATGTAACTATCCATAAACAAACTTAAACATGTTTAAAAAAAATATTAAATTTCGAAAAGATTTTCTCTTAAACTCCCAATTTTAACAAAATTTTAATTTTCTCAAATTTTCAAAATGATGGATTCAAAAAATTTTAACAAATTTAGATCTTTTGAGATTTGTCAATGTTTCAAAATTTCAATTTCTTCAACTATTTAATTTCCCAAATTCACAAAATGTGTTAAAAGTTTGAAATCAATTTTCTTTTATACTTCTAAAATTACTTACAAAATCAAAATTCCATTTTTAGAAATTTTCAAATTGTGAAAATTTTCCATATATCAAAATTGTACTTAAAAAAAAACAAAAAAAAATTGTCAATTTTCCAAAGTTGGCATTTTCAGCGATTTTCGAAAATACAAAAATTACTTGAAATTCACAAATTTTTTTTCATTAGCTTATTGGCATATTATTCCCAGGTTTATTCGAATGAAACTAACAATGCTCGCCGATAAATGTCGAATAAATCAACTGAGCACTCAGTAAACCGGAAAATTCATAAAATTCGAAGAAACGACGACTCCAGCCTCGTCACACCTCAGTCGTTGGTGAATGTAATTATAAAAAACAATTTGCGGTGGTTTAGTTAACGAAACCTCGTGTGAAACCGCAATTTTTACAAGGTTTCCCAGCACTGACTATAAATAAGAAGACACATTTTTAGTCACCACCATTGCATTATTGTTGCAGAAGAAATTTTCAACTGGGCTCACAAACATTTTGGATAATGAACAATTTACTTGTGTGTCTTCTCTTTGGCGTTGCAACGGCGGTATGCCCTCACGCGCGGTAAGTGAAAGTAAAAAACTTGAAATAGTCGACATTCCGATTGAATTGTCAACATTTTTTCAACCTCTTTACCGTTAGATTGTCGCATTTTTTTGAAAATTTGGGATTTTCAAAATCAGGGATTTTTTGAAAATTATTTTTCAAAATAACAATTTTCCTGATTTTGGATTTGACAATGTCGGAAATTTTCGAAACTTCGAAAGTTTTGAAAATTCGTTTCAAAAATAATGTTGCATTTTTTTTTATTCTGAATTTTGACAAATTGGAAATTTTTGAGGGACCTTTGGAATTATTGAGTATGTTAATTTTTTTCCCGAGATTGTGAATTTTTTCAAATCTGCAAAACTGGAAACTTCGGAGATTTTCTCCCACTCCATAGCACTCCCCTACTTCGTCGACTCCCCTCACATCGTTGCACTTTTCGTAACATCTGCGCTCTAAGCGTCCATACGCGCTATAACGCAGTTTCACCCAAATAACTGAACAACTGACTCCTCCAGATTATCATCATAAGCATCTCCTGAATGACATAACTTGCGTCATTCGCCAAAACCTCAATCAATCGATGCAGATGTACGATTTAAATATATTTGAATAGATTTGAATTGGCAAGGGTATTAACTATATATAAGCGTATACAATTGGCAAAAAAAAACCAATTCGCGCTTATACAAATCCTACGTTGCAAATGATTCATTATGAAGTTATGTATTGCAATCCTGAAGTTGCACTAAATATTTTTTAATTAGCTAAAAAGTTTCGTTTAGAGTCTCTCTCTCTCTCTCTTTTTTTTCTCAATTTTCATTGACTCCAAATGCGAAATGTGAGACTTGCAAGCTCTGGTAATTCGAAACAGGAGACTTGATTCAACGAAGCTCGAACGTTGAAGAGTTCCTGAGACTTTGAAAGTCTTGACAGCATAGTTCGAAGTTTTCTCAATGTTGGAGCATTAAAATTTTGGGTTTGATATGTAAAAGTCTTGAATTGTGATTAGACAGTTTTGGTCTTAATATTGAGAGTCTCGACTTGACTCTTAAAAAGCTTGATGGAGAGCTTGAAAGCTCTCATATCTCTAGCTACAATTTGAGTCTCCAGCATGGTCCCAATATTGAGAGTCTGTACTTGGGTTTCAAAAAGCTTGATGGAGAGCTTGAAAGCTGTTGAGACTTCAGAGTCCTTAATATGACACTTGAAAGCTCAACTAGTTTTAGTTTGAGAGTTGTCCTTGGGGAATTCTAGTCCAACATCGAGACTTGCCTCATTGGCAACCAATGTCTCAATGTAGGACTTGAGAGCTTTCATTCAAGGCCTTTGAACCTTGGACTGGCTCAATTTGAGACTTCAATGACTTTATTGGAAACTTGACTGGGAACTTGACGAGGCTATTTTGAGACATTCAATGGGTGTTGAGTGTTTGAAAGTCTCGCTTTAAAATTTTCAAAAGGCTCAGTTTGAGACTTCTTGGGTTCTCATAAGACTTGAGGGGTGAGATTTGAGACTTGACATTGCCGGTCCCATAATTGGGATCTCTCGATTTGAGCTTCGAAATTGTTCATTGCAGACAATATTTTTTGATCCGAGATTTGAGATGCTGGAGGTCTGAATTTAAGACTTTGAGCCCAAAGTCACTCTCAATATTTCCATGTGACACTTGAGTGGCTTACTTTGAGACTGCCCACTTTCAAGTTGAGACTTGGATAGTTCAAGTTGATACTTTCAATTGCATTTTGACAACTTAAAAGTCTCGTAATTTGAGACTTTGAGAGTCTTCATTTGAGACGGACATCTGTGCAAATGTCTCAAAGCTTAAGTTTGAGCTTTGGGGCGCTCAATATGAGACTCAGAATGTCTTAATTTGAGACTGGGAAGGACTTGCATGGGGTGCTTGGAGATTTTGAGACTTACAAGTCCTAATTTGAGACTTTGAGCCTTCCAAGTCCGAATTCGATACTTTGAGACTTCCAGCCCTAATTTGAGACTTTGACATTTACAAGTCTTAATGTGAGACTTTGAGACTTCCAAGTCCTACTTTGAGACTTTGAGACTTTCCCTCTTAATTTGAGACTTTTCAGAGAGACGTGTTTTTCTGAAGTTAATCTCAAATTTGATTCGCTTCAGTATCGCTCACTCGAAGAGTAACTGAGATAGGAAGACATGTGATGATCGTCTTAAAAAAAAAATACGGAGATTATAGAGGGTTTAATCGGGGTGATGTAAGAGCGGCGGCAACTACTGCGATTGGTCTGCTGCAACGCTTATATATATATAAATACCGGGGGGTCTTGAGCAATTGAAGCATTTTAGTTGCGAAGTTTGTGTCGATCGGTGACTGGCACTTAGGGCCCCTCTACTGTCAAAAAATTCTCTGTGCTGTCAAAAGACTGATAAAAAATTCACCTTTTCCGGGGATAAAATTCTCCATAATATGTAATTATTGTTTTCGTAATTTTTTTTTTCTTTAGGACCTAGTTGATGACTTCGTTCTAGGATAGATAGTGATGATAATATTTATTGTGCTTCACGATTACTCTATATATATATTTGTATATTTACCCATAATATTCACGAAATAATTATTTTCTTTTTCATCAAGGACTTCCAAAGTAACAGTTGAAGAAATTGTAGGCCCCTTCGATCTGGGCGAGGGTCCGCACTGGGACGAGGAAAATCAGCTTCTCTATTTTGTTGATATTCACCAAAAAAAGTTCCACGCATTGGATCCAACAACCAAAAGAGTCACTGAAACATTCCTAAGTAAGCCTGTTTTTTCTTAACGATAAAATTAATTAACACAGATCAATCTATTGCAACTATTGCACCAAAATGCAGCATCAAAACCTTTTTTTTTCCTTCCCACGAGTTATGACTAAACCAACGATATCTCGAAGTCCACAAAAGTTGAAGAAATAATATGTGTCTGATTGGCGCTTAAAAAAATGTGAAGAATTTAAAAGTCAATTATAGCCTCCCATATTGCTGTGAAAACTCAGAATGTACATAACAATCAACCAATATATGTGTAGTTGACAACTATACTTTTATTTCATTTGTTTTATTTGATTCATCGTTCTTTTAGAGAATGGACCGGTGGGAGTGGCAGTGCCTGTAGCGGGTAAAAAACACACATTCCTTGCTGGAAGTGGAACGGACCTTGTTGAGTTCATCTGGGATCCATCGACCAATAACCCAAATCCTCAGATCAAGGTTTTATCAACGGTCGATCAAGACCGTGTCAACAATAGGTAAATACGGAAATGGTTATGAAAACGTACACACACATCCACACCCAGACCCACCCAATCACCTATCCGCTCACCCACCCACCCACCCACTCACCCACCCACCCACCCACCCACTCACCTGCCCACCCACCCACCCACTCACCAACCCACTCACCCACCCACCCACCCACTCACCCCCCCACCCACCCACCCACCCACCCACCCACCCACCCACTCACCCACCCACTCACCCACCCACTCACCGACCCACCCATCCACCCAGTCACCCCCCCCCTCCCACACACACTTATGTATACACATTGATTCTTTCCCATCTTCACGTCTATACACACACTTACTCAAATACACATACCCATACACTGATAGCTATACCTCACATGTGCATTGATATGGAGCTTCCCTATCGCTGCTCCTCAGACACCCACGAGTATGCTAGTCCTTCCGCACATTGATTACGGAAATACTTGAACATATGCAATTATACCCAATTACACATTTTCCCATTTGGACACCCATCCAGGAACACGCAAACGCCCATTCACACTTGAACCTTGCAAGACACGCTCGACTATATACTTGTATACCACCCCCCCCCCCTCTTCTACAAGCCCTGGGTTGCGTCCCCGGCGAATATTCCCATTATGAAAGATTGTCTCATGGATTCCAACCGATAGCAGGGACATTCCGTATGTGCTTCCGGCGGTAGCCATAAAATGAGACGCAAGACCGGGGACCTAACCCGATGGGAGGGGGGGGGGGGGTCGTAAGCGGTTCAAGCCACTTGTGGATGGGTGTCCAGTGGTCCCTTCTTCAGGAATGCTCAAGAGCAGCTACCGTGGGGAGCACAAACGGGGGAGGGGGGGGGGGGACAGACGGAACAAACACACACACATTCAACATATTCTGATGACTAAAACATACCAACTGTTGTTCTCATTCATGGCAGGTTCAATGATGGAAAAGTCGATCCGGCTGGACGATTTTGGGCTGGAACCATGTCTGAAAAAGACGGCGAAGTGACGAACAATCAGGGAGCTCTCTACAGATTCGATGACGATGGCACACCTGTCAAAATGATTTCCAATATCAGTATCAGCAACGGACTCTGTTGGAGTCATGATAATGAGACTTTCTATTACATTGACTCGCCGACGCGCGAAGTCGTTGCTTATGATTACGATGTGAACACCGGAGATATCTGTAAGTTCCTTGGTCCAAATTTCGGAGTTTATTTTATGGCGCCCGAGGGAAGGGAACAAATTCTAAAAATTGAAGGAATTCTAAGGTTTCCAAATTTTTTTTAGAAATTCCAAAAATTTCGAAAAATTGGAAAAATATGGAAAATTTTGCAAATTTTCAAGGCATTGAAAATCCCAAAATCCCAAATTCCAAAAGTGAAAAATATTAGTTTTTTTTAACAACTGGCAACACTGAAAAAAAAACAATATTTTCGAAAACGAAATTGGAAGAATTACGAAATTCCGAAATTTCTTTTGAGTATTAAAATTTTTGGAAATTTCCAGTTGAAAAAATTCTAAAGTTTAGAAAATTTAAAACATGTAGAAAAAATTTTGTTTTTTAAATTGTAGAATTTTCAAATTTTCCCATAAAATATCAAAGTCTTAAAAGAAGCCATAACCGAAAAAAAGATCTAATGTTTTCAACTGTGCGCTGGGATTGCTTGCAATTGTAATTGATAAAAATTATTTTTATAAACAGCCACCTGATAAAGAATCGATTCAAGGATGCAATGTTATCCGTACAATGCCTGATTATCATCCGTTATTTGTAAATATGTTTTTTTTCGGATTATTTTTAGCTAACAAGAGGGTCATCTTCAACTTTGAGGCAAATAATGTTCCTGCGATTCCGGATGGCATGACGATTGATAAGAATGGAAATTTGTGGGTGGCAGTTTGGGACGGCGCACGGGTAATTATCAATATAGCCACATAAAGCCTGGTCCGAAAAAAATCATACATAATATTAAAATCCTGTACAAAGAATCTCAGATAGGATTTTTCCTCAAAACCATTCGGTGCGGACATTTTTGTTTTTGTTTTTTTTTTATTTTATTTATTTATTTATTTTTTTTGATCAAACGATTTTTGCTAAAAATTTGGGAAAACCTGAATTTATAATTTAAATTTGAAATGGCCTGGGTATAGCAATTAAAAAAATCAGGCTCTGTCTGCCTTTGCTCCCTCTTTTTCCCTCCCATTTATTCATTAACCCCCTGGCGGTACCATGGAGACCGACTTTTTCCGGCATTATACTGGAATCGCCGAGGACCTGAGGGGAACCATGGAGAACCCGATCCCACAGTCGGCCGATATTGCAGAAGCTCGATGCACATCTTTGTCACACTGACTAAAGCCCTACATAGTTTTCGCACTCGTGACTTCCGCTTAGCAATCATTCAGACGGGGTAGGTAGGGCCAGGCGGACACCCATCCACGGAGTGAGCTCATCGAGCCAGCCAAGGCGCATACTACTCGTGTAGAAAATCGCCGTTGGGCTTTCCTAAATTGATTCTCCAATAGTCACCGTAACAGAATTTCACTTAAAGAAGCTATAGCCTACTTTACGCAAATGGGGTTATTGTGGATCTGTCAAAATTTTTGTGATAATTCCAAAATCGATTTGTTTTCTTCCGGTGACAAGTGTTTTACGTATAGCAAAATAATACTCAATTCTGTGTGTGTGTGTATGTATGTATGTATGTATGTATGTATGTGTGTGTGTGTGTGTGGGGGGGGGGCTGGGTGGGTGGGGATGGGAGTGGATGGCTGGGTGTGTGAGTATGTGTGTGTGGGTGGGTGGGTGCATGTGGGTGGGTGGGTGGATGTGGGTGGGTGGTTGGCTGGCGTTGCCATCAGATCTCGCTAAAAATCAATCCTTTGGATTTTGTATCATCGTAATCAGACCAAAAACAAGTTTAAGAAGATTATCTCCCAAACAATCAATTTCGACTGAATATGAATTTAAAACGACCTTAATAAAAATTTTCAGATTCTCGAGATTGATCCAGAAATGAAATCTCTCGTGAGAACAATCACAATGCCAGCGTCAAGAATCACAAGTATGGCTTTTGGCGGACCGGACTATGACATTCTCTACGTCACATCTGCGAAACACCGTTTGACCGAAGCTGAGTTGAAGAAACAACCCACAGCAGGCTTCGTATTTGCCATACATGGCCTGGAAACTGCCGGTGTGAAGCCGCTTGATGCTAAAATGAATTAAATGTTCCTTAAGTTTTATTGACATTTCTGTATGCATGGTTCACAGAGAATGAATAAACACATTTCTTTTCACGATGTGTCTTTTCCAGACCTCTTATGATTTATCCTACGATTGCAGGCCTAGGTATCCAGTAGAAGATACTGATAAAAATGCTCAAAAAGAGCTAAGAAAGCATAGACGTAGACTTCGCCAAGAAATAGTCCAGCTCATTCATCCAGCTGACAAGCTCATTCGTCCAAACCCTATCATTTAGTTCCAGGAGCTTTTCATCTGGGATCACATTTTAGTTTGGATGATATAGTAATAAGTACAGGACTCACCTTACTGGAGATCAGTATATCTGTGTGTGCTGCCAATTGCTTTGAAGGTGGACACCCTACTGCTGATGGCGTTGATGCTGCTGCTGTAGATCATCTCCCGTGGGATAATCTAGTTCTTGCTGAGACTGCTGTCAGCAGGGTTGTTGGGTGAATAGTGTCTGATGTCTGCCCAGTCTGTTTATTCAAATCCAAATCTTAGTTCATTTGGATTGGTCTTGGTCATTGGATTGGTCTTGGTCATTGGATTGGTCTTGGTCATCCAGGCGTCTTCTCTTGCAGTTGTGAAGTAAGCAGTTCCAAGTTGAATATCGAGGGACTTACTGCTGTCATAGATGCAGCAGCAGATGTGACCACCACTGGCAGTTCTCTTGGAGGCTCCGATCGTTGCACTCACCCAACTCTCATTCGACCTCTGATCCATGGCCTGCAAAGGGTGTTGCATTGGCTGGGAATGCATCCTTCTGAGCAGCCATTCCACTGTCGACGAGTCTACAATAACTCCGAAAGGCCATTCGAAGCCTTTAACCCAGGGCCTCGAATGAGCATCGAGTGTAACCAAATCACAACAGCTTGTCGATAGTGTGCTTCGAACCCCCTATCGACTTGGGGGATGTTGGAGTGCCCATAGAAGACTACTCACACCATCCACGCAGGCTCAACGGGGGTTGTTGCACTGGTCGATGATCCTTGGACCACCAAACCGGTATCAAGCGGACCATCAGGATTACTGAAAGATTTTGAGCCGGACAGCTTCTTGTGGATTGTGTTGATCAGGTCTGCTTCTCCTTTGCTAATCCACCTAGGATGCAATCAAAGGTTGCTTCGTTTAAATTTCTAAACAATAAACGTCTATCTATCCATCTATCTATCAGGAACGTTGGGCGAATAATGTGTCTCTAGGTGCAGGATGCAGTTCTTCCAGCCGGTTGATGCAGGTGAAAATCTAAGGTGCACGTCGAGTTCGAACGTCTAGGGCTCGATGGTTACTGCCCACTAGTCTTTGGAGTTCATCATCCAGGGTGGAGATCTTGCCTGCCTTGCCTAATTGCAGAGGTCGATTATAGTTTGATCAGGTCCCGCAGGAACACCTGAGCAAGGATGACCCTCTAGGGTGCACAGAAATTGACGATAACAGCTCCTTATTGCTGTCAAAAACGTAGAATCAGGCATTCACGAAGGTATAATCAGGCTATGATGAATTCGTGCGCGGGACTGTCAAAAAGAAAACAAAAAAATTCTCATGTGCGATAGTTGTAGGAAGACTAATTGCAGCTCAGGTCACTCATAATTATTGATGTAATTAGAAAGCCGAGCAAAAAAATTAGAATAATTGGAATTATAATTTACAATGAACGAATATTGCAAAAAATGTTGAGCTCTTCAGAATTTTGAGAAGAAGGGACCATGCACGGGAATGTGTGTGTGTGTGTGGACGGGAAGTTTGTAAGGACTAAGAATATGATTGTGAGTATGCGTTTGGAATGTCATTTTCTTGGAAAGATTTTTGTTTATGACCACAATCATTCATTTCAAGATGCTAATTAGACATACTTAGCAACGCCAATTGATAGCAATGTGTGGCGTGCACTCGGCGGCTCTGGTCTCGTGGTAAATTATTTCAATTGAGTCAGAATTCAGCGTTATCTATTCCGTGGTAGTATAAATGACTGGGGTTGAAACTGCGGAATGCATTCTCAAGTTAAGGAAGATACCGGTGATGGAATATTTGTGGATTTTTGTCTGTTTTGCCGCAGTTCATACCTGTTGTCGAGGGTAGGTCAGATTGCATAGAAACTCGTGGGGTAATTTTTTGAAATTTTGTACGTGAGATGCAGGTCGCGAAGATGATTTTCCGGAGCACTATATCTCAGTATCTATTGATCTATTGCATATGAAAACAAACCACTCTGTTTATTACAAACTAGATTTTTTTTCTTTGGAACTCAAGTTCATAATCTAGATTAGATTACAATCAGCAATACTCGATAGTCGATAATGATGAACAGCTAATAATAACAGAAGCTGATACGCGAAATTGTCAAGTAGTAATGGAAGTTTCGAAATTGATTTTTTTTTGAATTTATAAAATTTTTTTAATTGAATTTTTTTTTTAATCATTTTTTTTTTAATTTTTGTAATTTTCAAGTTTTTGTAATTGTTGAATTTTTGAGATTTATATTCCGTCCTTAAGGGAAGCGGGGAAGGAAGCGGCATTACGGATTGCTCCAGTTACCGAGCCACATGTACTCTCCGAAGGTCCTCATTGGGATATCACCAGCCAGGTGCTTTACTTCGTCGATATCATCAGTCAGAAGATACTGTGTTTGAATCCAGCTACAGGGAAGGTTACAGAAGCTTATATAAGTGAGTATTCACGATTAGTCCTAGTTCGGCCACTTCATAACGGAAGTGACGCCCATCAATTGTTTCCGCTTTCGAATTTTTAGTCTATTTAGTCTTATAAATCTGAAAAGATTGACTGAATTTTTCGAGTTGACTAAAGAGGTGTCAGTGCAGGAATAGAAGAAATAAAATAGAAAGAAGACGGACGCGTCGCAGAATCCGCGTTAAGTGACCAGATACCGTAACGGCGTCTCCCGTGCAACGCGGCATCAGGACGTTTTCCCGTTTTGTCGATCTCATTATTTAAATTCATTCATCGAACCGCTGCAATTGTTGTGGAAAAAAAATACCATGAATTTATGAAATGATTACAGCACATTGTCAACTCTTATCTATGCTAATTTAAAGAGATTATATTAGAAACAAATGAGAGGCATGCATTGCACACCTCCACTCAGGTCACCAAACTAGGATCAAATTTGTTCCAACGTCTTACAATGCCTTTAGGTCATGAAGATTTCAATTTTTTTTTCACATTTTTAGGACACTCCTATTTTTTTCATTCATCAGAGATGACATGATAAATTTTCATTTATCAGACTCATTTCATATTGTTCTTCAGAAATTGGTCCAGTGTCTGTGGTGGTCCCCGTCGCAGGTCGTCCCAATACATTCCTAGCTGGAAGTGCAACAGACTTAATCGAAGTGGAATGGGACCCAAGTGCCAATGATACAAACCCCAGAATTAAGGTGCTCTCCACAGTCGACAAGGATCGCAATTACACCCGCCTTAATGACGGAAAGGTCTGTCAGAAATTCCTAACATAATTGAACCCTTGCTCACTCGCGCAATTTTGTCGGACGTCATCACTTGTTATAAAAAAGTACATCAATTGGCTAGCGTATACTTTCTTCTTTCTGCGAATTGAGTATACCTCGCCACAAGCCCCGCCTCCGAAGATGGAGAAGGGGGTTTCCATATCGTGTTCTTTCGTGGCCCTCAAGCCCCGGCCCCCCTAGGTGAAATTATGACAATTCTACTCTATATTTTACCAAGAGTTCAAAACTGCTGTTGTGACAATACCAAAGGAAGTGAGCTACAACTCAAATCTTGATTGGAAATCAAACCAATGCGACGGGGGAAGCAAATAATCGAGCTCGCGGACCCCTCTAGCAGGGTGGGGAGAGAGCTCAAGTCATGGCTCATTAATAGGACCATAGTGCTCGCGACGAAATTGCGAAACCATTTTCCCGAAGGAGGAAAGGAATTGCTCTTCTGAAGTCGAGACATCCAAAATGCAGGCCCGGTGGATCAGTAAATTGCCATGGGTGGCCAATGGGGTGGGGATGTAGGATTCGCTGTTACCTCGTAGATTAACTAGTCAAATATATAGTTATATAACTGAATGTAGCATAAACTCGATCCGCTACGTGGGGGGGGGGGGCGGCGGACCACCGACCTCAGATTAGCATGGGTGGTTTTCACCACCCACCTTCCGTCCGCCCTGCCAAAAATAAAGAGCTGGGAAGTAGCAAACTTGGTTAGTGAGGCCGGGCAACTTCCGGGCTGAGCAGTTCGTTTAAAAGGCAAACCCTGGGTCCTTGAGGGGCTTGCGCGACCTCTGTAAAAGGTCTCTCCTGCGCGCGACAAAGCTGGGAAGGGATCTCGCTGCTATAGGGCTAGGGAAAATACGTAATTGGGGAGTTATCGGTGTGCCTCTGATGGGTCACTATCATTCAACCCACTGGTTTAGTATTACTATATTGAATTTTGCATTAGGTGGACCCAGCTGGGCGGTTCTGGGCTGGTACCATGGGGCAAAAAGGTGCAGAGGTGATCGACGGTATAGCATCCCTCTATAGGTTTGCGGCAGATGGGACGCCCACGCGTATGATATCGCATGTCTCCATTAGCAATGGATTATGTTGGAGTCATGATAACGCAACGTTTTATTACATCGATTCACCGACACTTCAAATTGTGGCTTATGACTTCGATGTGACCAGTGGTGATATTTGTGAGTAGACCAACATTATATATTTTTATCAAAACTGCATTGGCTGAAATTCTCAAATTTTCAGTAAGTTTGATTCAATTAAATTGTTTGATAGAACAACCATTAATCGTTTTTGATATTGTTGTCAGCTAACAAAAGGGTCATCTTTCGTCTCCAACCGATCAATCCCGGTGAAGTACCAGATGGTATGACTATAGACAAGGTAGGACATCTGTGGGTAGCAATCAACGGCGGAGCACGGGTAACTAAAAAAAACTAATTTCCGAATATCATGCATAATGCAAAATTTCGCTGGAGTAGACAAAAAAAGTTCCTAGTTCAAATCCCTGACAGGGCGAAATTTTTTTCGGATTGTCTGATGAGCGGGAGGTTGCTCATAGAGTAGCCGCCTGTACCGACATAGGTTTTCTGTGGTTCCCTGTGGGTGAAAGATGAAAAAAAAGGAGACAGAACTCATCGAGGAAATCTAATTAAAATTGTTCAGGTGATTCAAGTCGATCCAACATCAGGAGAACAACTGCGGGCGGTCACCTTCCCAGTGCTGCAAATCAGCAGTGTCGCATTCGGTGGACCTGATCTTGACATTCTCTACGTGACATCTGGAAGAGAGCGTTTGACTTGTCATGAAATTCGGGATCAACCACTTGCTGGTTCTGTCTTCGCTGTCCATGGACTTGATGTCGTTGGCGCTCCAATGTTAAACGTCAAAATGTGAAGCAGTGCTTTCTTGTTGATGAAACGCTTGATAGGTGAGAAGAGGATAGTTGTATGTGTGTGTTTTTTCAATAAACGTTGTTGAAGCTCGAACAGTTGAGACGGGACTGGGATATTTCACCTGCGCCGCTTTGCGTTACCGCAATCGGCTCCCGCCTTTTTGTGGCGCATGCGCACACTTCGCTATTCAGCAGCGCTTGAAGAAAAGGCACTGATCTCTATAATAACTGACAAATCCCGATGAGATTTCAAATTTCAAGCTTTACTTACAAAAAATTTAAATAACAAATATGAAATTGAAACTGAACATTTCATATTTTTGGAATTCGATATTATTCAAACTAACATAGTTTTAAATGTAGTCTTCAAAATTTGAAATTTTTCAAATTTGAGAATTCGATATCTAAATGTTTTAAAAGTGGAAGTTTTCAAAATTTTGAAGCTGCAGTTTTTTCGGGGTTTTACAAAGCTATATAAACAGACGAGTTTTTGGCTATCCTCTGACAGTGGCTTTGTTGTTATGGAAACACAGGTAAAATTACCACCGCCGCTTTTTGCCATGTCATTGTGACCGATTTGACGTATGCACATTAGCTTTAAATCTAATGCTCTCATCGATGTTCGAGGCGCGAGTGAGGCTACATCGTCAGCTAGCTTTCAATGCGCTCGGGCCATAAGGACCGGCCATCCAGTTATTATAGAGATCAATGAGAAAAGGGTGCCTCAATAAATGAGGTTCACAAAATACGTATAATGTAATGGCTTCAAGTTTATTTTCATGAATGCATGTCATACAAATTGTCCACTTTTGATTAGGCTATTAAGAATTATCTCATAGGTGTTGATTAGAAAAAAAACGGATGTAATATCAAGGTTGAGTCAGTCACGAGAAAAATAGTTAGCTCCTTCGATTATTTCGTCGAGAGAAATATACAATTGTAATTGTACGGGTTAGAGGGACTAAAGTGTTACATTATGCTGCAAGGCATGGCACAACATAGGGGAAGACAAACTGGTACAACAGTTTTTCCACTAGTCTCCTTCTGCTTGCTCTTGGATCCTTTCTCGTACTCGTACATTCCCTTCCCCTTCTCCCACTGACCCTGATAAATTGAAAACAGAATTATATATTTCTCTTCAACAATATTTTCTTTTAAATTAATGGTAGACGTTAAGGACTTTCGTTCGCCAAAAGGAAAATATGGTTTTGACATGGATTTGCTAATATACTTACGCCTCCTTCCTTCATCGACATTGAACTTTCCTCCTTCATCCTAAATTCTTTCGTTCCTGGAGGGTAATAAACGGGGGGTCCCGCAACGTTCTTACTTTGTACTACTGGAGGCGTATGGCTCACAAATTCCACCTCCTTTTTCGGCGCCGCATCGTTCATTCTGTTTTTCCTCTGAACCCTCTCTTCTCGTTGAATATCCACCAATACTTCGCGCTGAAAAAATAGAGATCAGTCAGAACCAATACCTCTCCTCTGAATCCCTATTAGTCACCATGTGAGGAATCTGGCAGAGCTCGAACTTACCATTTAGTCAAATCTATTGAACAACGTGGCTGGAAAGTCTAACGAAATTGATGTTAGTTTTGATGGAGGACGTCAAATTTACAGTTTCTTCTTGAATTATGGTCAACCCTTCATAAGCCGTTAGTACATTAGTGGTCTTGGAAAGCATTAGGTTTTGGTCTGGGTACTAAGTGGATGGGTGCCTGCTTGGCTCTACGTCCTCCGTCTGAGGGATTGCTCAGTGGTAAGTACGAGTGTGAGAACTCGTGACACAGGTGTACATTCGAGCATA
This sequence comes from Asobara japonica, assembly GCA_026005395.1. Taxonomy (NCBI): domain Eukaryota; kingdom Metazoa; phylum Arthropoda; class Insecta; order Hymenoptera; family Braconidae; genus Asobara; species Asobara japonica. Next base: position 1,627,267 of record BQMI01000280.1, read on the forward strand.
TCAGCCGGATGTACCACCCAGGTTTGCCTCATGTCTTGGACCAATGAAGTCCCGATGCTGGACTAGCACGTTGATGATCTTGGGAACCATTAGCCTCTGTTTTTTTATTCTGGGTACTATTTGGATGGGTGTCTGCTGAGCCCTTCCTACTCCGTTTGAGCGGCTAGTCAGCGGAAGGTACGACTGGACATCGAATGACAGGATATCAGTCGCTTGTACCAGGTTTTCTATGGTTTCTGTTAGGTCTGAGGGAAAAGACCTTCCGTAGAAACCCAAAGGGCTATACTGTAGAGTATTCGATATGGTATTCTATGTGATACTTAATGCTTCTCGTAAAGAGCGAATGACAAGTAAATCAACGGAAATTGTGTGTCTTTCTGGACACTTCAGTTGAGGCATTCTAATTTTGTCGGGAGTTCCAATAAGTCCTCCTCTAAAGTTTGAACAAACAACTTTAGGGGTGCTGTGTTCTGTACGTAAGTAACGGATGGTTAAATATTAAAATCAGTAGATTTGTGATGGCGTAGGAGTCGATCGGGTCAAATGTAATGTTCACTTAGAAAAAATACAGAATTTCTCTTCCCAGTTGATAGCCAATTCCGGATAATATGTTGATTACCTATGATGAATAGCTACGAAGGGTTTCTATGCCTCAGTTTCTAATACTTCAATGAGAGGTTTGTATTGAAGCGGGGAGATGTGAGCAATCTCTATCACTAGTTTTATGGAATCACACATATAGATAACATGAGGAAACTTCAAGCGTGAGAAAATTAGAATACATTGCAATCTAAATGGTTCTTGGAGAGTAACTTTGCGTGGAAAAACGTAACATAATATTGTAATCTTGAGTTTTATCGAAATTATATTAGAGACTGCGCATGTAGCTCTCGCAACGTGAGCTCTGAGGTTAACCTGTTTTCAAAGATTTGGTAACCTTCGTCCGAAATTAAACCGCGATGATCTAAAGGCACCATGGCCCAGAGAAGAAATAGTAATGTGGCAAGTGAAATATTTATCTAGTTAATTAGGAGTTGTTCTTTCTCGTTGACAAAGTCTTCAACTCTCCGACCATGTTTTGGTCGGGGCAAATTGTATTAATTAATTCTAGGCTCGTCCCTATATATATATATAAGCCGTGCAGTATGATTAATGGATTAAAAACGTGCTCTCCATGCAGAATTAGGACGTCACAAAAATACGACAAAAATATTAGGCATCAAAAATAGTGCATAAAAAAAATTTGGTACTAGTGGGTCCCTATGGAGGACACAAAAAAAAATTATAAGTTTCACGTGACATATTTATTTCCCAAGATAACCAGACGGTTCGTTGGAGGTTCGTTTTTTTAAGAGAATTTTGTGACCCTAGCCCATACCCTTGAATCTTTATCTAATGTAAATGCTTATCTCAATTGATGGATATGGCGCTATGTGTCTATTAGGCACAAATGAGTTTCTGCCGTTGTGGCAACAGATGGCGCCACCAGAAGGTTACGGAGGACTCGTCATAATTAAACGTCTCCTGAGTTGCCGTCAGGCAATTGTAGCATCGATTGCCTGCAGAAGCATGTGATGAAGCTGTCTCGAGTGGGAGAAGCTGTTGTTAGTGTGTTTGAGATACAACTTCATGTTTTTTCTTTCAGCATGGACAGGATACACCCTACATTAAATCATATAATAAAAAAAAATTGAAATACTGAACCAACCTCAGAGTCCGAAAAGGAAGCCATAAGGTCATCAACTCTCTTCGGTGGTCCTTGGCCATTGGTTGGACCTTTTCCATTGACGGGATACAATTGAGTGCCTGTTGGGAATGGTTTGGGTAGAAGCACCTCACGGTCGTTCAGATTATGGGTCTCCTTCGAGTACGTGTATACACTCGTTCCGTGATTGGTATTGGGTGGGGAGGAGTAGTAGCCCTGAGGTGAGCCTGGTTTGTCCGGATAATGCTCCTCAACTCTATCGATAACTGTGGTCGTGGTGGTTTCTGTGTATGGAGGCTGACCAGGGTAGCTTGGATGATCGACTCTATCGACTAATCATATATTCTTATGGTTAGATTCTCGATAAGCAAAATGATTATCATCAAAAAGTCAAAGTTTTGGGAGGTAAATATCTCGGAGCTATGAAGTTTCAGGTCACCATGAGGTTTCACATGCTTTTGAGACATTGTTAATGAGGGTTCTGTGGATATGTGTGTGTTAACCTTACTGTGCAAGTACTGCCATGCAGCTGGGGCCAATGTTGATGATATATTCCCAAAATTACCTGCAGGCAAGTAGCCATTTTCGTATCGCTCATCTCTGATGTAGAAGTTTTCCTTCTTCGTTGTTGTTGTCTCGTAATTAACCGGAGATGGTGTAAGTGGTTTGCCATAGGTTGGTGAGCCACTGATTCCATGAAGGTCCTCGTGATAAAACTTGGACTCCTTGTGAAGGACTGAAGACTTCTGGCTGACCTCCGGGGTGCTCGTGTATCGAAGGGGACTCGAAGATCTCTCGAGGGACTTATCGATCTTGTAGGACACAGTCTAGCGGGGCACAGATAGTAATGTTAATGCAGTATCATCACGAAGCAATCTGTGATACAATCTGTGCACCATTAATTGCGTAATCAGTTTGATATGTGGTATGTATAGTGTGGCAGTAGTATACTATAGTGTCATGACAATCGGAATTGTGCGATAGTCATTGTTTATCACGCTCTAGTGCCTGAACGGTGAGAGATAGCGGAAAAATCGTAATAACCAAAGTTGTTCCTCACGAACAAAAGCACATTTTATGTTAAGCGAGTTTTACTCTGATTTGCATAGTTAAGGAGATATCGTGGGTTCAGCTGCCGAGTCGTCCCACTGTTGCAGGCACTCCATAATTACTGAGGATCTACGTGATAAGGGAATATGTGTGTGTGTCACACTGATTGATGCCACTAATTTTTTATTTCAAAAACATAAGACATACCTGCTGGTCTAAACCTGTTCCACCTGGAGGTGCATAGGTTTCAGGTGCTCCAGGAAGCTCATAAGTGTATGTTTTTATAGTTGTCGTGACTTTCGTGTTCGGGCCTGGGGCTAAGTGTTCCGGGACTGGGACACGCGAAACACCGTATTCTTCGGTGCGATCTCTTGTGTGATAGTTCGTGGAGATGGTCGTCGTGTCGGGATAGGCTGGAGTCTCCCGCACTATTTTCACTTTAGACTGCGAGCTTGGTAGGGGCGACGTCTGCTTCGATCGAGAGGAGTACGTGTCGCCGTATACCTAATTGAATATTTGGAAATATCAGATTTTTTGTAATTCACTCGCCAGTGGTTTCATGTCTCCATGGAACCCTTGTGGCTCGCATGGTGAGCACATCGCCGTCCACTGGATTTTTTCAATTTGGGGGAAAAAATTCAAACATTCGGTCCATTTGGTTTAACGGGCTTGAACGTGTGCGCCGCTACCAGCCGAGTTTACTCGCATGGTGAGCGGCGCGCCGCCGCTTGCAATTGTCAACTCATAAAATCCCATTAATCCATGAAATTGCTCGTTCGAAGAAAACAGGATTTTTTTTTTCATTCTTACCAGTTCTCTATTCACTGCAGTCGTTTTTGTAGTTCTCTCTGGGCTCCTCCGTCTTCTGATTATTTCTTCGTAACTTTTCTCATGTATGTCGTCACTGAGAAAATATATGCAAGAAATCCTCAAATTAATCACCCGTTTTTTTTTGAGAAGTAAGTGTCATTTACACATTTTGTTTTTAATGGAAATTGGCCGGTTACACAATGATGCGACATTGGCAGACGGCCAAACTTTTGAAGATATTTTTGTTTAAGTGACGGGAGAAAACTAGAAACGAAGAAGTTTATTGTTTAGACGTATACTCACGATAATGGGACAGTATTCGTGGATAATGCGTTTTCACTTGTCGCAAATGAATCTGCAACATGAAAAATATATATAGGTGTAGGAGAATTCTGACGTTTTTTAATTTAATTTTTGGAAATTTAGTTATTGAATTTTTTCAATGTATATATGTTAGCAATTTTTTAATTGTGGAAAATTTTTCCGATTTTTTTATATTTTTGAATTTTTTAAAACTTTTGAAATTCCCTATGCATCCAAATTTATTTCTACATTTTTCTCTTTTTTTTTTGGACCAGCTCAGAATCTAGTGTAGGAACTCTTAATATGGCACCGGAGTAATTGTAGTTATCGCTTTCTATCGTTCCCACACGCTGGGTCAGAGAAATCGGGCTGAACCATAAACCATACACGAGTCCCTCCTAATACGGCCATGTATCATTATGCCTTCAAAAAGCCACTCATCTCGTCCCGGCAAAACCTCATTACCACATGGATAAGATTCTCTTGGGCAGAATGAATGCTCAAAGCCGTAAATTAAAGTCCAAACACTGACACCCGAAACGACCCTGAAATTTTTTTATATTTTGTTTTTTATTCTATGTTTGCAATTTTATTTCAGACTTCCAGAAATCTTCATTTTTTTCAAAATATTCAATTTTTTTTTAATTTTCCAAAATTTTGAAAATCATCAAATTTTTCAGTTTTTGAAAATTTTTGAAAGTTTTGAAATTTTTGAAATTTTTGAAATCTGTCACATCCAAATTTTTCAGATTTTTCAAATTCCAAGTTCCCGAATTTTTTCAATTTTCTATAAATTTTTAAATTTTCAAATTTTTTCAAAACTGAAAAATTCAATTTCCAGAAGTACTCCTCCAGACGTTGAAAATTTGAAAAAAAACCTATAAGCTCACAAACGATTTTTTAAAAAATCTAAAAAACGGCGCCCAAAATTTCAACCATTCCGCCCACACCTTGCCTCCATTATCATCGATATTCAGAGATAACCACAATTTACCAACATCACAAATCTCTGACATATAATACCATGGAACCAGTTATGCAGAACATCTCGACGAACGCATCCCGAAGAGCTTCCTCTCTCTTCAAGGTCGTTGTGTTCCCGACCTCTGGGTCTTACACACCTAAAATACGCGCGAAGGCCACTGGTTGACGTCGGGAAACTTGTGGGAGTTGTAAAAAAAAACTAGCCTACATGATCACCAGTTCATATAAAAATATTTTTGACGTTCGGTTACGAGGATTTCCAATATCATAAAAATTTTTCAGTAGAACATAATATGTACGCGCTTTTCGGCGGTCTCGCGGTTTCCGCAAATTCGTTGGATTAAATCCCAAATTCTCTGAAATTTTGACCAATGTCAGAGGACACCGTGATCGACCGACCTTGATGATTCCAAATTTTTTTCATGATTGAAACAGAAAAAAAAAATTTCAATGGATCTTTTTGATGGAAATCGGAATGCCAATAATTCAATAGCGAGGAATTGGTTATCTATGCGATGAATTATGGAGTGACCTGGAATACTTACCGATTGGTTTTCCATCTTGATTCTTACTGTACTGATATGAAACTTGCTTATAGGCTACAGTTTTGCTCTGTCCCGGCTGAACCTGTTGAGGGGCAATGAAACACGCAAATTAATCAATTATGGTATTTAACTCGAGGAGCGTTGGCGTTATTAAGTAATTGGTTCTTATTTCAGCACGAAAATTGCGTCTAAAAAATTGCAAATGAGGGGCAAGCAAATCATGTATAATGTTCAATTCCTATCAATTATTTTGTCAAAATTATTATTTTTTTTTCCTAGTAATTACCACAAATTTGGTCATTCATAAAAAAGTACGATTAAAAAAAAACTGGCATAATTCAAAATGGTGCAGAAGGTTTCTACAATTTATTTCAATCTTCAGAATTTGCAACCTGAATGAAGGTTTCACAATCGATGGACTGTTTACAAATTTCGAAATTTTTTAAAATTTTGAAAACCATCAAATTTAAAAAAATCGGAATTTCGAAATTTTTTTCAACACTTTAACATATATTTTTAAAATTTTCCACATTTGAAAAAATGGACAAAATTTGGAATTAAGAAAGCCGCAATATTGTGAATGTTATTGAAATTCTGAGAAAATTTTCCAAAATTCCAAAATTTTATTTTTTTCACATTTTTTATTTTTTTTTAAAAACTCCCAAATTTGAGAAAACTATTGTATTGACTCCCTTAATTATACTAAGATTATCAACAAACCAATTTTGAGTCGATCTATGTATGTGTGTGTTGTGTGCATGATTCAGTTCAAAAATTTTGGTGAACTTGCACAAATTGAAAAAATTTCGAATTTTCCCAAACATTCAAGTCTCACATTTTCACAGTTTCGTGATTTGAGTTCTCAAAATTGAACACGTCTGAATGCTCTGATTGGCAAAATTTTGAAAATCCAACGCAATTTTCAATTAAACACAATTCTTAAGAATTATCATTATTCGGTACAGCTGAGCGAGAGATGGATGCAATGAAAGAGAGACTGGAGTGCGAAAAAAGCTAGTTGTAAAAAAGAGACTCGCCTCGAACGGACGCGCCTTATAAGAGCATAGAGGCAGGCCTGGCGTATAATACACATTCACAAAATGACAGTGTAAGCATTGAGCATGGCACGCGTTGGCGGATTGGTAGCACATTTGAATTCTATGGAATTTCAGGCGTTTACCAAAGCGGTCATCGAGTGAATGCCTAATCGTGGCATTGTATTGGTTTCGTGCAGGTGAAAATCATTTGGAAAATACGTGTTTGAGGCGTGGGCGGCACACTCATCATTTTGTTACGTTGTCTTCTACCAGGCCTTACCATTTTATTTTTCCCAATTATTTTTGCATCTTCTCCAAATTTGAAAATTCTTTCTACAAATTCTGTATTTATTTTTTTTACGATTTCTAATGGACTCAATCGCTCAATCGCAAAAAAATCCTCACGCACTTATTTACAAAAATTACAATGGGCGAGACAACATGAGAACTGTTCTTGGGTTTTGAACCGAGCTCTCCCCGCCGCTGTTGACGCATGCGCGTCGCCATTCAAACATTGCGCAAGAAGTCGTTTTCGTAACTCGTGCATGAATAATTTTTTTGGCGATTGAGGGGTTGTAGAGAAGCTCAGGAATGCAACTTCTCAATCACAAAAACAATCCTTCTACAGTTACAAAAAGGACTACTACAATAACTTCCCTAACTGGAAAGGTTGAATATAAGTTCAGTCAAATGGGTTGTCCTGTCGGAAGTGGAACCTCCACGAACCAGTTTGCAGTCTTGCAAGTGGTTAGTAGCATGAAATAGATACTGAAGATGATGTGCCTTACATTTCGCAATTCAGCATCAAGTGATTCTAGACCTGGAATAGTGCTTCCTAGGCCAACGGGTGCTGCACTCACGTATTTTTCGGTTGTTGTGGTGGTGGTGCGAATCGGTGAACTTGATCTGGAAACAGGGAAATGAAATTGGTCAATCTATACTGGATCTACAAATTCTTTACTAGCAATTTTGTGTTCCAATTTTCAATTTCCAGTTTTGGGAATGGATGATTTTTTAAAATGCATTTTATTGGGAGTTTACAAAGTTTGCAAGTAAATCAAAATTTTATGCATTTCCCAAACTATTTAAATTTCTTTCAAGTTTTTTAAATTCGAAATTTTACAGAAAATTGTTGTAAAAAAATTCAAATTGTTGAACCCTACAAAAATCATCTTGTTTTTTTCCCAATTAAACCAAAATTTTCAGGTTTTAATTTTTCTTGAAATTGAAATAAATGTACAAATTATTGCGAAAACATGACAGATTTGAAATTTTTTGTTAATTTTTAAAGACCACGAGAACTAGAAATTTTTTTTATAATTTCAACGATTTAAAAAATTCAAAATGATTTTAAATATTCTGCAAATTTTAGACGTTTTGAAAGCTGCAAAATTTATTGGAGAGTACAAATTTTCCAGAATTAAAAAATGCAACTACTGAAGGGCGAAAGTTATAGGTTTTGTGCCTAGGAATTGATGATTTACCGGACTTCGGTGATCGTCTTTACGGGATTTGACGCTGATCTGTACTCATACTGTGGCGAAATTGGTCGTCTGCCACTGGGTGTTGTACTCCGTGAAACACTTGTTTGAAGATCTTCCAGAAGAGCGTCTGTAAAAACCCACTTGACTCATTAAACTTCTGAGTGCCTTGTGTCAACCAACATGTCAATAATTGCGTTCACACAAAAATCGTAGTTCAAATTTGCAAGCAAAATTCCTGAAATGCTCGAAATGGTAGAAATCATCAAAAATTTTGAACACTGCAAAAAACGAAAAAATTGAAAATTTTGGATATTTCAGGAAATCAAAATTTTTTTCAACATTTTCAGCTCTTCCTTACTCGCATAGGCGGCACAGCGCCGGCAGATTTCGTTTTTTTTTTTTAACTGCGAAGAGGAGTTATTGAAAGTTCAAAAAAAATTAGAATGTCATTATTGAACTATATATCATGTTTTGATGCCTATGTAACATTACGGCGTCGCGCCGCGACGCGATTAACGAAGGGTTAAGATACTTTAGCGTTGCAAAAAATATTTGAGCATTGTGCACTTTTATTATTATTATTATTCAAAAAATTAAGGGAATGAATTAAAAATAAAACGAATTTTTGATAATGTATGACGAAAATTTATTTTACCCAAGTTGTTCTCGAGGCTGTTGGCCGAGTTTGCTGAGTGGCCCTGTCCAGATATAGTACCACCATGACTCATGTATTTTCTGCTCACATGTGAGCTCTCCCTTGTCGATGCCATGGCTTAGAATTTTTTTTATCTCCAAAGATGCCGAAAAGTACTGAAATGAAGAATGAGCAAAAAGATTGAGTATTTTTCGGGAAAAAATTCATAGCGGGCGGAAAAGATCCGTGTGTGGGTCTGTGTGTGTGTATGTTTGTATCCGTGAGTGTGTGTTCATAGCCCTGAGTGTCCGTGGATATGTGTGTGTGTGTTTGGGAACAAATAGCTCTGATTTAATTTCGATGCCGATTTAGCTAGAACCAATTTCAATTGTTTATGACGCTCTATTACGATAACGATCAGAGATAGGGCAAAAAGTGTCTAATCAATATTTTTTGTCTCTTAACAACATACATTTTACGTTTTATAACTTTTTCTCTCAAGTCTCATAATTTAGGACATATGGCGATTTCAAAGTTAGTGGTCCGACCTATACGATGTCACAGCTATGTGCCATTCAATAAAATTTTGGATCTATCTCCAGAGGAAGTTGGTTTAGAGATATTTGATATACATCTTTTTTGGAGAGAAGAAAATTCTCTACAAAAAATTACTTATGAGATTTTTCCGTAAAACCACTTATTAAGGAGCTAATTGAGTTCTAAAGAAACTCATTGCTCTAAGTTAGGAACTATCAATCGGGAAGTTTTTTGTGTGGCCCCGACGTTTCACACTCATTCACCACTTGTTTGTTTATATTACCATAAAATATCCATGACAGCATTGAAGCCTCCCCGTGGATTTATTATTCAACGAAATTTCCATTTATCTTCTGTCTCAATTGAGGTCAAGGAGCCAACGGTCACCTTTATTAGGCACACGCCAAATATAACATTTACGTGAGGATTTATCTTCTCGCACTCCCATCATCCGATTTTCTTCAGCTCAGACGATTTTTTTATTTTTGTTTTCAGAAAAAAAACGAGAAAAAAATTCGTGCAGGCCCGTCAAAATACACGGGGTGATCGAGAAGATCTTCGTGAAATATCAACGAGCTTCAATCGAATAATAGAAAGTAGCCCTTTAGAGAGCAAGGTCGCGCTTAGAGAAAAAAAAGAAAAAAATAATTTCGAAATTTTGGAGGCACTAGTGTAAACCTCATTGAGGAAAGATTTTCCAAAATTATAATTATTATACAAAATTTGTATATTTGATATTGATCATTAAGATTCTGTTCTTATGTGCGCAAAATTCAAGATCCAAATTTGCGAAAATTGTCAATGGCGGTGAAAAAAATGCGGCGAATTCAGAACCGATAACGAGAATTATTGACTAATATGTTCGTTGAGTCTTTTGATGAGCGCCGCTATTTTCTTCCCAGGATAAATCGAAGGATATCATGAGTTGTGCAATCAGGATTTATGATATCCTCAATTCATGTGTCTGCTATCCATAAAAGACGATTCATGCTCACATAATCGCGGGATAATCAGTTAGTAATTTTGAGATGAAGTGCGGATCGAGAAAAGCGGCGCAGCGCTCGTGGTGCTACCGGATACGTAGTAGAAAAATTCGGAGCGCGCCACAAATGGCGGATAGGTCGGCGGGTGACAGTCTGTGATATTATCACAGGACATTTTCGACATAACCAATTCAGGTAGTTAAAAAGAATTGTCTGTTCCGTGAGAGAACTCTTTTGCGCTTGTTCGCTTAAACAATTTGTTATATCGTGGCCGCTTAGCGGTGGTGAGAGGTTATGTCATTTGGCGCGTAAATTCAAATTTTCCCGCCATTTCCGACGAACGAAAATGAATCAAACGAAATACGAAATTTCAGTAATTAGAAATAAACAATAAAGATAACCAAGCAATTGGTGCTTGGAATCTCTTTCAATTACCCGGAAAAATTTCTAAATAGGAATTATCGTTTCTGAATGTTTGAATAAAAAAAACAATCCCCGCGTTGAGGAGCGGCCATACTACTTTAGAGGGGGCTGACAATTTTCCATGAAATTGACATTATAAAAACCTTATTAATTTCTAAAATTTTCGAAATAATTTGGTGGTAAAATAAAAGTAATTGGGGATTGATATACGAGCGAGATAAAATTGGACGAGACGAAAAGAGAACATGTGATCTTTTCGCAGAATTCGAGTACGAATGGGAGAGCAAGGTCATGACTCATATGGATCAAGGGTATCTCGCCCAATGGCCCGCTACGGGAAGAAAAAAAATGTCCAAATTCATTCGGCTTAATGGGGATTTATGGGCGGAGATATGCGCAGTCGTTATTGTCCAAATTGCGCGATTGATGTAGTCAGTGGTGGTTGGGAGTTCACGCGTTTCAACTGATTTATAACAGAATGAATGGGAATGTTATAACTGGATGCATTGCAATTTGGTGCAAAAAATTGAGACCGATTTTTCTCCAAAATTTTGAAGGCCATTCCGCGAAATTTGAAAGAATATTTTTTTTTGAAATTTCTCGATAAACAGCACATGGTCCGCGGAACTTGAAAGAAGCATGTAAGCCGAAGTAAGAAGCGGCAAATAGCGGAATTAGATATGCAAAAAAACTTAAATGCAGTCGGCGAATGGACTGGCATTACTTTGATCCCTCCTTACCTATATCTAGTTATACATATGTAATTACGCGTATCTGGAATCAGGACGTGCCTCTCTATGCACCTATTAAGTCGATATACATCCGTTACATCATACGGCTGTTGAGATTGATCGGGTTCACAAAGTACACGTTTAAGTTATGGTATATTCACGTAATTGAGCAAATTAAACCTTCGATGAGAAGGTAATATCTACCATTCTAATTACAGTTGAACGAGTATGAACGCGACTTGAATTCCAAGATTAAGATATCAAATGATTTTAGATGAAACTGAGGATTAATAAAAACCTCTTTGCGGAAATCTGCGGATTAAGCGTTAGATTGATAATCCAGTCCAGAGTGGACTTCCCGTAACTCCTCGATGCATAGCGCTTGCAGCGAGAGGGAGCAGAGGGGAATGCGTCCCCACCACACGCGACGTTAGAGGCTAGTGGAGGGGTGGGGCCGTATCGCTGCATGCCGTCGCGCGCCGTCTCATGCGCGATGTAATACAAGCGGTTGGGGGAGAGGGGCTCTTCCTGGGGACACGCCCATTGCGAGCGTGGAGGGGGCAATCTGTAATTCATTGTACGCGGAACCTTATGCCCGCAAACGGGAACGTCCCGGGAAGTGCACTAGAGTAGTGTGGAATCGTCAAAGCTCTGTTTCGGGAAAGCAGCAGCTGTACAAACTGAGATTTTCTGTCTTTTTCCTTCAATTACTGGAGAAACCAAGGAATATAATGCCCATTTAACAGGGTGTTCGTTGCGTGAAACTGTGGGAATGCTGTGTGTTTGGAAAAAAGTCGACTTCCATCCGAAAAAAAAGCACAAATTAAAATATTTAGAAAATACCACGAAATGGAGGAAAAAATAGCAATTTTTTTACAGCTGATGAGCAGTTTTTTTAATTTAGAAAAGAAAAATATATGCAAGAATGATTTGGCTGATGTTGATGGTAAATTAATTTTTCATTTTTTTCTCATGCAAACTAATGGGAACATTTAATGATTGGAAATCTGCAATTGTCCGAGAAACTATGGAAATTGCTACTTTGCTCAACTACTTTACATGATACTATATTCACACACTTGAGAAAATTACACCTTTGGTACAAAGCTGGTGCCCGCTTTGAATTGCAGTTAAATTGAGTTTTTTTATTAGCGGAGTATCGAATGAATTCATAAGGTCAGCAAATGAAGAGTCATGAAAGTAATGGCACGTACTGTAGTTTTGCATATTAGATTACATCACATTACTAATAGTTCTCATGTTTTCGACGATTCCGAATTTTACGTCCAACCCTTCGTTACCCGCGCAATTTTGCTTAGTGATTATAGTTTAACACACCATTTGCGATTTTTTCTTCATCGCTCAGAGTGATAATTACTAAAAAACATCGAGCGATACCGAGCCGCGTGCGCGAGTATAGTTTTAACGAAGGGTTGGAATTATAGTCGTGGATATATGTTATCGTGCAACTTGAAAACTCCACGACTTTGTTTTTCCTGCAATTTTTCTCTCCTGAAAATTCCTCAGAAAGTCATATTTCACCAGTATTTTCTATTTTCACTTTCCATTTTCGTGTTTATTTGGGTTTCAATGGCCTCAGCTGAATCAACATTGAAATTTGGCGTGATACCGATATAGAGTGCACGTCAAGCCGCGCTCACTCTGAAAATTGTGGGCGTCAAGAGAAACTGATCACGAGCACAAATAATATCGATTTTATCATATGGGATCGGCGTGTATGTGGGTGTGCGCTTGTTTCATCACTTTTTTTTCTCATCAGACAATTACTTAAATGTGATTATCGCATCATCGCCGAATGCGGCTAATGCGGAATCTAAAAAACACCTGTTGCGCCACTTTTCAGACATTTTTACGAGTTTTTTCACGACTATTTAAATGTATGACGTCACAAGTGGATTTGGAATGTATAGGAGAGGTCACTCGACCCAATTAGTGGGCATGAGCCCAATTTGTAGACCGAAAAAGGAACAAATTTAAAAAATGAAGAACGGGATGTGGGTGCGACCGTTTACGGTTCGCATGAACTTCCGATCGCGATATCTCCGGAGTTATGCAAGTTGGAAGGAAAAGTCATTAGACATAGAATGTGTGTATTTATGCCAGGAACAATATTTGTTTAACAGTTTTCTTTCTATTTCTTACTGTTTTTGCGATAGAGCGTTATGAACAATTGAGATTGTCGGTGGCAATTGAGCGTAGGGTTGGTTATTCGGATGAACAGTTCTTTGATAACTTAACACACACACACACACACGATCGATAGCAGGAGCATTTCATTTGGTTTACCATGTCTTTAGAAATACGATGCTTAAACGGCGAGAGTCGGACCCAGCCGCTTGGGTGGGTGTCCCTCCCTTTTGAAAGAAAGCTCCCGAGAAGATTTACTAAGAAAAATTCATCATTCTGCGGACAAGATCGAAATTCACTAGGACAAAAATCAGGTTCTCTCAAAAAAACTAAAAGCTTGCCCCCCGTTCTCTGACATTGATCCACTGCACCTTGAACAATTTTTATGACAGCCATGTCTTTAATTATTTTGTATACAGGTTCAACATGCCAAGCAAATTATGCAACTTATTGCAAAAAACAAATACAGGTACTTCCAATCCGAAACAGAAAAAATTAATCCAAGAAATTATGACAGGATGTCATATATAAGAGAGTTATAACAGCAATATTAAATACTGATTTACATACTCGTAAATTGAAACCCAAGTAATATTGGTAAATGATATTGAAAATCGATTACAGAAATTGTAATAGATGTGAATCTTGAGGGAACGAATTATCGAGTGTTAGCGATGGTCAAACATTCAAAAAATAAGTTCTGGAATACTAGAAAATATGAAAACTATTAAATTACTTGAATATCTTGTATATCACAAAATTCAAAAATTTCTATTTTATAAAACTTAAGAAAGTGAAGAAATTTAAGGAATTTCATAAATTTCGAAAAGTCGATGAATTTCATCAATCTCACAAGTTTCATAAATTTCATAAATTTCATAAATTTCATAAATTTCATAAATTTCATAAATTTCATAAATTTCATAAATTTCATAAGTTTCATAAATTACATAAATTTCATGAATTACATAAATTTCATAAATGTGAGAATTTAAAAAAAAATCGAAAGGTTGAAAACTTGAAAATTGAAACAAAAAATTATAAAAACTCTAAAAAGCTCAACAATATCAAAAAATAAAATCTCAAAAAATGCAAAGAAGAAAATGCAAAAGATAATGCATTTTTGAATTCTCAATTCACCAATTTTTTTTGTTATTTTGGGCGAGACATGGACCACTCACGTGTGTCTTGTTAAGTGGGCGCTTGAATAACATTTATATACATGTCTACGTGCGACTCTCACCCACGCACGCGAGTTATTACGAAAGTCAGTGAGAGAGACAGAAAAAACATAGCGAGAGAGATGGACTCAGGAGAATTGGACGCGCTTCAGTTGCTAATTATTACGGTCATTTGTATTTCATTCGTTAATTAACATTATCATTGGAGGATAGTGATGCTCGAGTGGGCTTGCACGGGATTGTCTAGTACATCGACTATCATCGAGTCAATTTGAGGGGATATGGTCTACTAACCGTGAAAAAGTCGATGTAATGACATCACCTTGCGATTGCGAAGCATTCGATATTTTTGTCCCACTTTAATTACTAATCCTTCTGTGCTATATTAAATTTGTCATCTTTGTCAAATTTTTTTGACAATAGTGACTTTTTTCAATTTTCCAAAATTCTGAAATAATTAAGAATCTTGGAATTTCGGAGATTTTGGAAGTTTTGGAAATTTGTAAAATTTTTGAATTTTTTTCAAATTTTTAAATTTTTTTTTCGATTTTGTAATTTTGCAATTTTTTGAAAGTTTTGAGGTTTCACGTCCTTGAAATTTTCATAAGCCGTCACACTTTGCAATAGTCTAATTTTTTGACATGAATTTTAATATTGAATTTTTTTTTTGTTTTTTTTTTCGAGTGTCGCAATTTTTTTTCTTTTTTAGTATTTTGATTTTTTCGCCGAACGTTAAACAAAAAACAATGTTTTGAATTTGTAGAAACCTTAGGAATTCAATTTCGAAATTTGTGTTAATTGAAATATTTGAAATTTTGCAATTATCAATTTTTTGTAATTCCTAAATATTATGCTCGATTTTTACTTTTCTTGCTAGATTTTTGGATTGTTAAAAACTTAGAACATTTCACATAATTACTAAAGGCCAAAAATCGAAGGAATAAAAGGAGCTTGTGATTGCGAAGTACCCCAGTATTTGATATTTTTGCTCCACATTAATTGTTTGTCCTGAGCCAGCAATTTAATATGAATGCATTAAAATTTTGTAATTGTGTAAACTTCAGACAAATTCGCATTCTGTTATTTGTTCAAGAGTTTCAAAACCGAGAATATTAACGAATGTTCATATGAAGCTTTATTGTAGCTCTTAGTGTGCACTACAAAAACATTTTCATGACATTTTCATTTCCTCCACATTTCGATATATGATCCTAAAATAAAATGCGAGCCTAAAGAACCCTCGGGACAAATGCGGTGTGACCTGACAGGATAATACAAACAGGATATTTATTCTCAAAGAAAAAAAACCACAGAATACACTGGATCAAATCCTGATTTTTCAAAATTTATGCTCAGACCTCTCTCAGTTTCAAAGAATATTCGAATTTCATTGAGCTACTCCAAATTGAAAAAAAGTGTTTCCTAAAGTAGAGCAAGTTTTTAGTGTGACATGAGCAATTAATTCGGGACCTTCAGCATCAAAGATCATGAGGGCAGTTGGTGTTACCGAGCAAAAGTAGATGACTAAACGCCTTCATACCGGACTATATTCGGCATCTCGCGCCGACCTGACTACTCTGCGCTATAAACCTCAACCACATGGGTTTTGGCATTGCGCCGGGATCTTAAAAAGTTGAGCTCAACGTGACGGCTACATATGCAATCCACGGGAAATATTATTGTCGAACGGAAATTAAACTACTGGACTGAACGTGTGTGTGCTCCGCCACTAACAATACAAAAATGAATTTCCCGACTTATGATTTTCATCCCACATTTTGTTTCGAGATATTTCCACACAATGCATCCAATTGATATCAACAACTTTAATTATTTATAAGTTATTAAAAAAAAATATCATTGCTAAAAAAACATTAAAACTTTTTTTTTGTATAAAATTAACAATTAACAATTTCTTACAAACTTTGGAAAATTGTTCACAAAAACACACACATACACACACATGAACAGCATGCTCATTTTTCTCATGGGTTTTGGTACCCCCTTAATTATGCTAATTATGAAAAGACGCATTAAATATAAAATATGTATTCCTACGTGGTGAAGAACATTTCTCATATAACTCGTTCAGTAGGTCTGACCGTTTATGCATTAGAGCATTATAAACAATTGGCATTGGTGATAACAATATATATATCGGATAAATTTTATCCACAATCTATCTAATGGATATCGCGATGTCAATAATCGAGATGCGGAAGTGACACTCGTAGAGACGAATTAATCACTCTCACATTGTACCCTTTGCTCCCTGTCCCATTATACCCCCTGTTTCATTATACCTCCTGTCCCATTAAATCTTCTGTCTCATTACACCCCGGTTTGTATGTGTGTGTGTGTGTGTGTAGCTGGTTGAAGCTGCACGGGTTGTCCGCGGTCCTCTGTGACGGGGGCGTACCCCCGTGCCTCTTTTGCACACACACACACACGCACACACACACACACACACACACACACACACACACGACTTGGAGCTAATCATGCGGGCCCTCGTAAGTGCATCCCATTAATTTATTCTTTAATTTACAAAAAACATGAACTCTTGAAGATTCTGAGAATTTTGGAAGTTTAAAAAAATTGAGACACTTTTGAACCGTCTCATAATAAATCTCCACGAATTTCTATATCTACACTTTATTGAAATTTCTTATTTTTTAAAAATTCCTGATTTTTTTTTAAATTTCTCAAAAATTTAGAACACACATTTTTCTCCAATGTTTTTCTTCAAAATTTTAGAAATGCATTTTTTCTTGTCATGTTTCAATATTCATAAAATCATGAAAATTTTCATTTTTTTTAAGATGAGAAACTATAACTAGGACAGTTGTGCTTATGGATACGTTTTCTTCTGGTTCAGGAACCATTTTTGGACTCAATTGTTTTATTCATGCGGGTCGGCTAGTATCCTATAATTTGAAGGGCTTCAGCTTAAATCTATGAACTCACCGAATAATCAGAATAATAATCCAAGAGTCGGCAAGTTTTGGCTCTCAATGAGAAGTACACTGAATTGAGGGGAAAACGCGAATCACCTAAATGACGTTTGAACGCAACGCGGTGTGCGCGAGTTGTCGCTCAAGAGCGTCTGACCAGAACTGGCCCCGTCCACTGCCAGCACTCGTCTCGTATTCGAGAGCGTCTCGAAAGACGCGAGACCCGCGAGACCTAGAGGGTCACTTCCTTGCGCACGCTTACGTCCACCTACGTGTTATGCGAGTGGGGGCCCTATTCGGTTTTTTTGGTTCGCCACGGCAAAGACACGACATTCCGAGGTCGTTCCCTTGAAAACGTGTTAATTTGTATATGGAAATTATCGAAAACTTACGATTTCTTGAAGTTTTCGATGCCTCTGATGTTTTTCACATTCCCAACATTTTTTGCATTCCGAAAATTCCTTCGGTTTTTGAAATTTTTTAACATTATGAAAATTCTCTGTAATTGATGATAATTTCGATATTTTGTTGTTTTCTTTAATTTTTTGAAATCGTCACATCAAGTTGGTATTTTTGGTATTTTCAAAAATTCCAAAAATTAAAAAAAAAATTATTTCAAAACTACAAAAATTAAAAAAAAATTATTTCAAAACTCCATAAATTTTAAAAGCTTTAAAAAGTTCGAATATTTCAGAAATTTTACAATTTTGATTAATTGAAAAAATTTCAGAAACATCGCAAATTTCAAAGAAGTGCAAAAACTTCGAAAAATTCAAAACTTGGGGGAAAAAAATTTAACTTAAAAAGAGTTCCTTGAAATAAAAAAAATCAAATTTGTATGAGACTCAATAAGTTGTGTACCAGAAGTTGCAGTGGAGCTAGTAAATATTTATTGTGATCTTGAAATACACTTCAGTCATTACGTATTTTTAGTGCTAGCGACAATCAGACCGTTTGTTGCAGATGAGCTCATTTGCATAGTGTATTCAATACACGCAAAAAACGTGAATAATTTATTATTTTTTCTTCATATTTCCAATGTATAGCTGAGTCAACACCAAAATTTATAGACGATAATTACAAATGTTCAACCACGTCGCGACAGTTGGAAAAACAAATTCTGGTAAATTTCAGACGATTTATTCATGTATCCTTGACACCAAGCGGATGAGCACCGTAATCGTCCACCATAGACAGCCTTACACACACACACACACACACACTTGCCGATTTAAAACAGTGTGCATGGGCTTCGAAAAAAGTTAAAAGGTTTAGAAATTGCAGAAAATATACAATTTACAAAAAGTTTCTTCCTTAAAACTTCAATAGACTATTCGTCATGATAGATTAATCACTACATTTCACTCATCACATATTTTTAGTTCTGGGAACAATCAGTCTGTCGGTTGTAGATAAGCTCAAATCCCATTTGCATACCGCATTCAATTCCTACAGACCGCTTGAGCAATTCCATCGACGCATCGCCCAGAAAATATTACATCTATTGAGCTAAAATTCATAGCCGACAAATGAGAATCTAATGCACAACAACAGAATGGGACGAGTTATAGAAATTTGGGCGAATTTCCAGAACCCAAATGGTCCCCAAAAAATTCCCGTTGATGTGTGTGTGTGTGTGTTTGGTCCAGTATTTACCACTGGACATTATTGTAACTACTTCATATACTTTGTAAAGATCTATGCCGAGAATGATTAGAGATAAGGAAGTGAGTATTGAAAATAATTTCTTCCTTATGATACAAGGCACATTTTATGTTTTATACCTTTTCTTCTAATTTGCATAATTAAGGAGGAATCCAAGGGAGATCCGATTTGTGAATGGTGGCTGGAAGCACGCGCTCGAGTTTCTGAAAAATGCAATATTTGTGATTTAGAAAAAAAAGGGGAAGATTTGAAAATGGCGAAAATAATCAGTTCATTCATTGCAGATGAGCAACATTTGCATATTGCATTCTTTCAATACGTTCACAGAACGCAAATTAATGCCGAGTTTCATAGGCATGTGTGCGAAGGCGTCCGGAGGCTGCGAGTGACCGTGAAACGGATGTGGACCATTCACGGTGGAAGACGAAAGAGTCGTAAAAGGAGTTGGCTGTACCGTTCCTCCAACGAGTAACGATTGTCATCGTCATTGAGCTGAATGCAGTGGAGCTCGTAAGCCCATTTTGGGAACTTCCACATTTTTAACAGAGGGAGAATGTTTCATGCATTTTCTTAAATTTTAATTTTCGAAGATCGTTAGCGAAGACCATGGGTCAACAGGTAATGTTTAAAAGCGTGAATTTTACCCCGAAGATGTGTCCCTCTGTGTGGTGTAGGCGTTTAGGTGTGGGCGTGGGTGTGGGTTGGTGCCTACTAAAGCGAGACTCTTACAGTTTTGTTTTTATTCCTGAAAAACGGCAGATCGGAAAAATTCTCAAACTTTGAGCGTTCGAAAAGTTTCAAAGATGTTGTAACCATCAGGAAATTCGCAATATTGAAACATTGTGAAAAATTGTCTATTTCCTCGATTTTGAGGATAAAATCATTTGTTGAAGAAGATAAAAAACAAGATCCAAGAAAGTTTGAAATTTGAAAAAACTGTAATGGAAGTTCGTAGGAATTATAATATTTCCAAACTCCTTGGGAGTTACTTAAATTTCCAAATGTACCTAAAGTCAAACTATGTTTATGAAGTTGACAGTTAACATTTATAGAATGTATAAATTGTAAAAATAGACGCTTTCTTTTTCTGATTTTAAAACATTTCGGAACGAATGTAAAAATGTCCAAATTTGATGATATATTTTGACACAATCTTCAAAAATTCAAGTGGAATCGAGAGTGCAAATAGTAATTGAGCAAATACTACTGTAGTTCAGTATGTATTAAATACTAGTAGTCCAAACTGGACACTCTTTTTTACGTTTTACCTGCGTAAATTCTGCAAATATTCCAGAGGAGAATGCGCGCCATTAGCATTGTGTCGCAGTGGCTTATGGGTAGGGATGCGCGTTATTTCCCGCCAAATCGAAATCGTGAATATCGCTTTGAATAGAGAAAGTCGAAATAAAAAATCGGTACATAGAGAAAAATCGATATATAAGTACGCATTTTGTTCAATTTTAAATTCTAAAAAATTAAATATGAAATTTTGAAATTCACTTACCGTTTTTATCATCCATTTTCATTGGTTCAACGATAAATAGATGATAGACACAAATGTATTAGGATTTTGATGTCTGTTGTGTTTGACTGTTTGATTGTTCTCAACGTTGCCTTGATTAACAGCCAGTTCTCAGATTGGGATAGGCATGCAGGCGACATCAATGGCACAATAGTAAGAGCAAATTTTCTCCCAATTTTTTCGCAAAATCAAAACGCTAAAAGTTCGATGACAAAGAAATATTTTCGATGTCAATATTCATGCAGCGAAATCGATATATCGATATAAAAATCGGACGTTTCGGTATATCGACTTATATCCCGCATCCCTGCCCATAGGACGATTCAAAACTACTGCGCATGCGCAGGACGACACGTCAAATTCCTAACCTGTCCTTCACTGGCCTGAACAATTCAAAAAAACTATTCAAATAAACGTGCAAATTCAAAATTAATTAACGATAATCCCACGAAAATATTAAACAAGCCTAAATACGTTCGGTCAACACAATGTCAGGATCTTCTATTATATCGAACAGAGATAGAGATTGTCTTGCGTGTCGTCTGGTAAGCGGTTCCGGCTTGGTTGGCGCAGGTGTTTACGTTTCCTATCACTCCAAGAAATTTAACAAAACACCAGGGAAAGTAATTATGCACTCCGTAGCCGCTGGTAATTAAAAAAACAAGTGACAGAGTTTTACAAGTAGATAAGTCAGCTTATGGGGTAACCCCTTGTGGGCCTCATGATTGGTTGATTCATTGAATTTCATTTGAACGAAAATAGTGTAGAAAGACTTTTCAATTTTCACACAAATTATTTTCGCAATTCCATTATTTTTTTCCAATTTTAGGTCTTGCTCTACTTGGCTCTGCAAGAATCTTCAATTTACCACCATTTCGTCGTCAATTATCTGAGGAATAACATCAATGCTGATAATTATGTAATACGTAAGCAATTGTTGAATAATTTAATTGTGGTTATTAAAATAAAATGGATATGTTGGTTGGACATTTTTACTACTTCTTATTGTTACATGTAGTGAATAATAGTGACCTATATTTATATTATTGTTATGTATTATTATTTGGTAGACTGTCACATAGGGGTGAGTTCCCTATGACAGGTGAGCTTCAACATCCATCTATAAAATATACAAAGTAGACTTGCAATTGAATATGCTAATGTTTGTTTACAGCAGAAAAAAAATCATCATAAATAATTATCGTATAAAAGCGAAATGAATTTTTGTAAATTTTGGAAAAAAATTCTGAAAATTTTCAAATCTCCAAATTTCGATTGGAATTCTCGATTCGGTGATAGATCGACCTGGGGCGTACCACTGAAGAACATCGATTCTGAAATGTAAACATTCGATTTTGCGATATATCGATATATTGAGCACTTGCACAGCACGATGAGCCTCATGACACGACAAAAATTCGGGAAACATTCCGTTGGCCAATATTAGTTTGTATAAAATGAAGTGAACGTCGTGTCATGTCCAGTAGTTTTTGAATTGTCC
Source organism: Asobara japonica (assembly GCA_026005395.1). NCBI lineage: Eukaryota > Metazoa > Arthropoda > Insecta > Hymenoptera > Braconidae > Asobara > Asobara japonica. The sequence continues at coordinate 1,649,464 of BQMI01000280.1, forward strand.
AAGGACCTTATCATTCCACTGGTGAGTCATTTGTCAGAACAATCTGGAACATTCACAAATGATGCAATTATGAAATCATTCATCAATTTTAGTGTAATATTTTTAGTCTAAATCGATTAATGAGAGTGGAAAATTAAATGCACAATGGTTACAATGTGACATTTTGACGGCTGAAATGACAGCTGGCACATGTGCTCCATCACTATAGGTAGATTTTCGCTTATAATGAATTGACACATTCATTGTTTATATTACTGTTTCGTGAAATTATAGAAAACTTTAGAAAGCGTTAAAAAGTTCGTAGAAATTTCCAGCTATCCCCAAAATTTGTGCAATCGTTAGTAGTTTCAGAATTTGAAAATGTCAAAAAATTATTTTTTCACCTGTCACAAATTTCAACAATTTGAAAAATTCAAAATAAATAAGCAGTTGAGAAATGATATTTAGAAGAATGGTGGATGTAAACAGAACTATTTAATGTTAGTTGATTAGTGGGAAATTGCAGTAGAATGAAAGTAATTATTGTGTGACATTTTGACAGCTGACGTGATGAACTGAACTTCAATAAATATATATACATATATATATATAACTAGATATCTGCCTGTAATTAATTTTAACACTCATTGGTTATGTTACTATGTTGTTGTTACTATGTACCATTTACACTGGTTCTAAAAAATTTGACGATTTGGAAAATTTCTGAAATTGTTAAATGCACAGATGAGAAGAGAAATGGTTAAAATAAAATTCGCCATTACAATAACAATGAATTATTTGGTAATTTTTTTCAGATAATCAATCGAAATGGAGCTTCCAAATCTTGGGGAACACTGTTCCGAGAAAACTTGTAATCGTCTGGATTTTCTTCCCCTTCGGTGTGACGCCTGTGAATCAATTTTCTGCACAGATCACATAGCGTATCAAGGGCATTCATGCCCAAGTGCATATAAAAAAGATGTTCAGGTGAGGTTTAAAATAGGTTCGGAGAACAAAGTGGCAAATTATATATTTATTGTTTTGTGTCATCTTATATTTCATTGATCGTACTTCCCAATGAAATTATCTGACAAAAATTTGGAAAAATCTCTACGTGAAAGGAAACTGTTTTCACAATATATTTTTGTTCCTCAATTGTTCTTTTACTTTGAGAATTAATGAATTATCAATAAATGCTATACGAAGTTGGCGACGGTCGATGATCTGAGATTAGGTATCATTCATCAAAATATTTCGCTCGAATATTTTAGGGAATCGGTATAATAAATTTGAAAATTTTACATATGAAAATTTAAACATGCTTGCAGGTGCCTGTGTGCCCCCTATGCAACGCGCCAATTCCTATGAAACGGGGCGATCTTCCAGATTTGGCTGTCGGCCTTCACATAGACAATGATTGCCAATCGGATTACGGCAAATCGAAAAAAAAAGTATTCTCGAATAAATGCTCGTCGAAGGGCTGCAAAATCAAGGAGATTGTGAGGGTGGACTGTAACGAGTGTGATATGAACTTCTGTCTGAAACATCGGCATCCTGCCGATCACGATTGCATAGGTTTTTTAAATTTTTTCTTTCTTAAACTTTTTGGATTTCGAAAATTTTTGGAGATGTTGACATTTTCCTTGACGTGTAGAATTTGAAATCGTTTTTATGAATTGAAATTAGTACTTAAGTAAAACTACACCGATTTGAAAATTGAAAAAAAATCTGTAAATTAATTTCTTTTTTCAATTAAAAAAAATTTTAAGTGACAAATTATGTAGCTGTCACATTTTTCTGAGTTCTCATATTTTTGAAATTTTCAGGAAGGGTTGAGGCAGTGAGATTGAAAAGACTTGAAGCCCTTAAAAAACCAGTACAGTGCGCAAGAGAGTCGAGGAGCAGTGAAAATAGGAATTCCAAAACGTTTAAGAACATACAGGGTACAATGAGTGATGATGAGGCACTGGCTAGAGCACTTCAAGCATCACTAGAAGAAGAGGAACGAATGCGTAGACAACAATTGCAACCAGTGCCTTCTGGAAGTCGAGATAGATGTCGATTGTCTTAATTGAACTTGACAAGATCACATTTTGTTTTTCTCTCCGCTCCTGGTTGCTCCTTTTCAAGTGAATCTTTGGAGTTAATTTTAAAAATTGCGTATCTTAAAGAGTCGGAATTTTGAAATTTCTCCAAAGAACTAAAAAATTGAAGTGTGGTAGAATTTGAAAAAATTGAAGAAATAAGGGTTTCGTTTGGAAAATTAAAAGAAAAATGTAACTTTTTTAAAACGTTACAGAAATTGTAGAACGTAGAAAAAAACAATTGAAAGAATTACAAGAATTTTAGTCATTTTTTCATTTGCAGTCTTAATTTCACAATCGAGTTAAATTTCAAGAGGAGAAAAATTTTCAATTCACAAAATTGAACAGTTGGAAGATTTTGTAGAATTTGTGGATGTCAATGAATTGGTAACATTTTTAGAACGTTTACATTTTCATCCCATATTGCTTAAGCCCTTATTTTTTTGATCATATTGAATAAGTTAATTGTCCAGTTTTCTTCACGAATCTGTAGCAACCAGGACATAGAACTCTAATGAAATTCAATCCTTCCTAGAAATAGAATTATTTGAATTGAAATTTGACTTTTCGAGGAATATTCTTACAACGACAGTTTTATCTGACTTTTTGGACGCTTTAATATTGAGGATAATCATTGATTGCGAAAATAGCACAAATAGGGGTCAAGAAAAAAATCAATCTGGGGAAAGAGTAATTGCAGAAGAACGCCACAGTGTCTTTATAAATGAATGCTGTATCTCAGAAGGGGAAACTACTTTTGGGCGTCAATTTGGAAGAATTTATGAATTTCTGAGTAATATAGAACCCTTCCAAAATCAAAGTTTTCAAATTCGGAGAATTGTTAAATTCAAGATTGTCAAATTTTTTGGGAAATTTTGTTCCAATTCTTCAAATGTTTTGGAAATTTCGAGAATTTGAAATCTTGAAAATGATATTTCACACGTTACTCGACATTTGCAGTTGCTCGAAGGATAAAATTCTTGAAGTTGGGAAAAAACAATTTTGGAGTTCGAAAATTTTTTTGGCCTCTCAAATCTTTTTATTGATGCCTAAAATTGAAGTTTCACTTGCAAAAAATGGACGAACAGGAAGATTTCTCCGTAACACTTGCTCAAGCGAATACCTATAATCTATCATTTACTCGTCGTTTAATTTGTTAGAATATGCATGGATTTGAATTTTAAAGGAAGATCATCCCTTGTCTTCATGATCTTCAATTGTTACTTCGATCACTGTCACTATTGTGCAGTTTCTACATATCTCCGCTTAGTTTTTAATAACTCACTAGTTTGACGAATGGCAGTCATCGCAATTTTTCAAATACTCAAATCAATGGGTGGCTTGTATGAGGTGAAAAAATCACGATTTCATTATTTTTCTCCATTCAGATTCTCCTGAATTTCGGATGGCAACCATTTTTGAATTTTGGATTTTGGATTTCTTTTTTTTTTTTAATTAGAAAGTTTCGAAGCCAGAAACGTAAAATGATTTTGCCATTTGTAAAAAATCAGCCATTTATAAAATTTATTGACCATTTACTGTTTGCAATGTCTGCATTTTTGAAGTCTCTGAAAGCTATAAAATTCTGCGAACAATTTTGGGAATGATCCAAAATGTAGAATTTTATAAATTTTTTTCTCTTGGGAAAGAAAAAACAAATCAACTCTTGTCAGGAATTCGTGCATTCAAACCTCATAAAAACCAACCTTAAATAATTATAAACTAATACTCGAGAAGCAGATGAGTTATCCTGGATATTCCATCCACAAAAGCGAAAAAAATATGCAAATTGAAATACGTAGGGTTTACGAGTGCCTCACGCAATTTTACAATTAACAAAGTTCATCTATTCTTTCGAATTATCAAGTATGAAGAAATCCTGTATCTTTTCTATAGAATATGCCATAAGAAATCTGATAGGGTTCTTATAGAAATGCTATGACGAGTCGAGACAGCTCCCTCGTTCTCCAAATCTGTCAAATTCATTCAGGATTCACAGACATCCTATGGGGAATCTTGCACTAAAATGTTTTTTTTTCAACCTTCTCTACCCATAGGATATAACGATTTTCTATAGCACATGCCATAGGAATATTGTAAAGTTTCTGTTGAAAATTTCAAAGAAAATAATCACTGGGAAAGTTCCAAATGCTCTGAAGCATTTTTATAGAAAACTTATAGGAATCCCATGACTCTCATACAGGATATAACACGATGATATGAATAGCGAATTGCCTGCCATTACATTCCTTAAAACAACACACAAATTTAATCTAAGAGTTTCAAGAAATTTATAAAATTTATTGTAAATTTAATAAATATTTATTATGTCAATGTGGCGAAATTCTCATCGATCCAGTTTTTCCATTACAAATAACTTATTATTGAATTCATTATAAAAAATTAAAGGGCCATATTTTATACGTAAACGCAAAATTCGTGGTTGATTATTTATGTACAGAAAAATTCGGATTCCACGGTTTTTTAAAGCTTTTTATAGCTTCCCAATTTCTTTGAATATCTGAAATATTTACGATTTCAATTCGAACATTTCAACATTCGCAATTTTTTTTTGCAACTTTCCAATGTTCAATTTCCATTCAATTCTAAAGTTTTGGCAGTGGAAAATTTGAAAAACTGCGTATTCTGTTTTTTTTTTTGAAAATTGTTAAAAAGTACATTTTAAAATTTTTATTTTTTTGAAAAAATGTGATTTTTTTTCATTTGCGAAGCTGCACGCATAAATCAACCTAACTTAGAGTACCCATTTTTTTCTATAATCTGCATATTTTGTGATGAGTGATGTGACTTCATTGAAGGAGTTTCAGTTACTTAGATTCCAACTTTCCCAGCTTTCGTATCGGTTTTGGGATTTGCAGTTATGTTTTGGACTGCGACTATAGCTTCGTTGATGTGAGTTTGTAGATTTCTCAAATCTTGAATGTATAGCAAATTTAAGGCTTTTGCTGTGTTATTTAAAACCTTGTCACCCATATCGAATCCCATTTCTGTTTCCATGATTGGGAATGGGGTTCCTTTAATTATGACTGAATTAGGCGCCTTCAGAGCTGATGGATTCAATCTTCCTTTTACGTATTTGCTGCAAGCGTCGAGGGTTATCAAATGATTCGGATGGCGTGGTATCTTGAGCAATTTTGCAATTTGGTTCACGCCTTCTTTGAACTCGTTGCTGTCAACTACAACAGGAAAGTCAGTGTAATTATCCAGCGTATGGAATGTTTGAATTCCCTAACTTTTTCACGCTTTGAGCTCACCCACAGTGGTTCCAAAAGCGAATTTTCGGATGTATATGTGTGGCTGATTTTTGTTTTTTAATTTTGAACACTGCAACTCTTATGTGAATTCCCAATAGTTTTTGAGACGAAAAGTCATTGACAATTGTACATACTAAAATTCATTAAAGATAATTTTTTAAGAACTTTTCCAAAATTGTCAACTTTCTCAAAAATTATAAAAATCTAACATGTTGCATGAATTTCAAAAGAGTGGGAAAATGTAAGCTTCCAGAAATTTGGAAAACGCTGAATTTTTGGAACATTTGTAGATGATACTTACAATCAAGATTGTCCAGAGGATTTGTGGATTTTAGACTGGGGATATCACCCTCCTTTTTCCCTTCATCCTTCTTAATTTGATATTTTTCACCTGAAAACAGCAAACGGTGTAAAACTAACCTTCCACAAATTTTGATAAGACTTGTTTTGATAATTTCATGAACTTCCGAGACTTTAAAAAAAAAAAAATTGTTTTCACATAGAATTTTACTTGATCTCGTTTTGTTATGAACCAATAAAAATAACAGAAAGAATATCAGGAAATAACAGATTTGAATTCAAAAAGATGGATTGAAAAATTTGAAAAGTATTTCACATAGAGAATGATATTTGAAAATTTTAGCAACTTGAGAATTACTTCCTCATAACTTTCAGTTTTGTAAAAATTGAAAACTATCAACTTGGGGGAAAAAATACTTACGGTCATCTTCGAAGCATAATCGTACAGCTAGTCCCACTAGCCATTCCAGTTTATCTATGGGTGATGTATTAACCGGACAATATAAATCCCCCAGATATTTTTCAAAAGCCTCATCCCATCCTGCATTATTGATATCTCGTAAATTACTTCTATCCTCAATAGTATAATGACGAATTTTCTGATCCTCTAGCCATACAACTAATTTCTTAAAATGCTCCTTATCTGCAAAAGAAATTTATAACAATCAATACATAATTTCATAAATTGCGCTTATTTAAAAAAACGCGCTCATTTTTTGTTCCGGCTATTTAAATTACGAATTTATTAGAAGCACATAGGGATCATAATAAGCAATACCGAACATTCACAGAATTTTAAGAAAATTCGTTCAAGATCTAACCTTTAGCATTGACCTTATCCCAGTACACATAATCCAGCGCCTTCAATTTTCTTTTAAACATATTTTACGGTTCCCTAATTATTTCAAAGAAACCTTCTATCATATAATTATGTTATAAAATTAGTTATATGTATCACAATGAGCAAAAAATAATTCTAGAAGTAGAATCAAATCACGCTGATCCTTGTTGAATTATATATATATATACAATCAGACAATCACATTCGGCTTTTGCATAATGGCGCCAATAGTGCATTCAAAAAATCAAAGATGGCGCCACGTGCTCTGATTGGCCGAAACATCGCACGTGATGTGAGGCACATATTTTCCATAGTGCAGTCGCAGACCGCGAGATCAGTGAACAGCTGATTGACATTAGCTCGAGAATTGCGTAAATATACCGGAAAAATTGATTAACCTCTTCATAATACATCTCATTACTCGGAGAACTAAATACGCGCGCAAAATTTTTGAAAACTAAATGGACTTTTTTCACGTTATTATAGCAAAGTACAGTAGTGTTGTTGTGATTGTTTATGTGCGGCAAAATAACTGATAAAGTTATTTGAGTAATTTCGGGTGAGGTGAAGTAAGTTAAGTATTTAGTAATGATCAATTAAAACTGATGGAACTCTGTGAAAAGTTGTGAAAAAATTGAGTGTACTCAGTGTTTAGGAAGTTTTGCAAAATTTTTCGCGGGTGATCATCGAATGATCTCGAGTTCCCTTGACACAATTGGTTCGTATAAATATTATTCACGTTCGAGAAATCTTACGAGATATTCGTGGTAATTCCCTTGTTGTTTAGGAAAATACAATTTAGGACGGTTTGTTTACACACGTGGGTGCACTATTTACGATTAAACCCATCTATATGTATATGCGTTTGCATATGTGCTTATCATTGATTTTTTTTACGCAATGTAAAAAATGGAAAGTATCGGAATTTTGGACAGTGTTGAGGAAGATTACAATTTGAAGGTTAGAAAAATTCAAGGAAAACTCAAGAATTTTTTTTTTTCGTACGACGGTCCACTGATGAGGTAGAAATTTTTTCCGATTATTATATCCCTTCGATAGCTCAGTTGGTAGAGCGGTGGACTGTAGTTGGTTCGATTCGAAATGGGCATCCATAGGTCGCTGGTTCAAATCCGGCTCGAAGGAATTTTTTTTTATTTTTTCAATAATTTGCCATTGCAATTTTTGTTTATAAATAACAGGACACTTTGGATAAGTCTCATTCTCATGTTCTTTGCCCAAGAAGTTGCTCAACCAAAACTGCAAACTCAGCAGCCGCAGACTTTGACGCAAAAACGTGAAGTGTTGTCTGTTGTGGACAGTTGAGTTATAGAATGCACTTCTCGAATATTTTAAGCAAACCCACGTGCGGAAAACTCCACGTTTTCCGAAATTACATCAATATTACAGTATCTGCCCATTCGGTTCCCGCACCGCAATTGCAAGCTCAGGCCTACCCAAGTTGTAACCAATACTTGCAACTTATCCAATATTGGACCGAACATCAAAATTATTCTCGATGCAATTCACTTTTCATCTCTCCCATCCAATTTCAGTGCCCTGAAAAATTTGATTTGCTCGTAACTTCAATTCCATTCACTATTCTAACACTATAACACTCGGCTATTATATACGCGTATGTGGTAGAAGTGTAAATTCCGATTATTTGCGTTGAATAGCAAACTGATTGAATTTTTCCCCTCAATTCCGCCATTTAGCCTGTTCAAATATGAAATTACTGAGTTTGTTTTATGCACGAGAGGCACCTATGGCTACAGGAATAGTGTGTGCGGTATTCAAATTGTCCGACTATCCTGATTCCTTCCTAGTCCAAATGGATTTATCCTCTAACTATGTAAAGGCAAATACCAAAACTATCCTAATCACATCATCAGGCGATAAAATTTTCGTCCCTAGCGCTATCTGTCGGCATTCAAAATCGAAGGGGATGTTGGTGCAGAAGGAGGGTGGGGTGAGGTTTGAGGGGGATGGGTGGGGTGAGGTGGGAGGGTGTGGGTGGGTGGGGTGAGGTGGGAGGGGGGCGGGTGGGGTGGGGTGAGGTGGGAGGGGGTGGGTGGGGTGGTGGGAGGGGGGGGGGTGAGGTGGGAGGGGGGTGGGTGGGTGGGGTGGGAAACGGACAGGGGGGGGTGAGGTGGGATGGGGGTGGTGGTATTTCGCTAGGTCGATGGGAAATTGCCAATCGCGCGACAAGTGCCCGGCATTATTATCGTTATCAGCAACTATTACCATATAATGATAAACAAATGAATATGATACGGTGAATGCAACTCACTCATTCTCACTTATTATTCTAGCCTTTAATTTTCTGACCAATGCATACACACGCATTGAAATGAATATACAGCTGCAATTTTCTCGTCGAAATAGTCAGCAATTTCAGTTGAATAATTTCGAGTGTCGGTGGTATCCAGCAGTGATCAATTATTTGCGCATCAGATGGATTGACGCAAATGAAAAAGAAGCATAGCCTACCACAAACTTTCCAATTACTCTTTTTTTTTGTATTCAAATGAAAGAACATGTGATGTTTAAAGGTAGGGAAAGGGATTCAGAACATGTGAAAAAGTTGATAAATAGCAGGCTTCTGATGGAATACTGTAAGGTATGTTTGTTGATTGAGTTTTTTATGTTTTTCATGCAATGTATTTCATATTTTGCATCGCAATTAGAGTAGATTGGTTTTAGATAGACTGGTTTTTAGATGATTATTTCGATTCATCTTAGCACACGCATAGTATTCTAATCGGCTTGATTATAATCGCTAGGCGATCTCTATCAAATTCTAGCAACACTGGGTGAGATGTAGCCACAGGCAAGACTAGAGTATCCTCCCACCTTGAGGTGTTTGTTGGAAGACATTTATTTCAAAATTTACGGAAGTTGTGTAGATGGATCTAATCTACATAGGAGAGTATTCGAAAACTCAACTGCAAGTCGAATAGCTTCTTACGCATTGGGTTCTTGTGAGAAGGTGGTAACGGTGTGGCATTCGTGTGTGAGGAGACCTGGAGATGTGGTTAGTGTGGAGGTGTCAAACTATCCATATGAGTTAAATTAAATATATATGTTCACAGCAGATAATTCATCTTCGTCTTCAAGTGCGCGATGGATACCCTTTTAACATTTTCCAAAATTGTAATGGTTCAAATTTTTCGAGTTGGAGGGAGGAGCTACGTTTGGGAACCTGAGGGAACAAGATAATAGGACAGGTGAAGCTTATTGTTTATTGGCTGAAAATGTGAAATTCAGGGCGAAGAGTACAGTGAGAGTGGTAACGCAGATGCCCGGTAATGATCCTATAGAAGAAGAAACTATAGATATCGAAGGTATCGAAAACCGTAAGATCGAAACTGACGCGACACCAGGCAGAGCGGCGGAAACAGGAAATGCGCGTGCGCAGCACGCGCCACCGAACTCGCCCTATAGTACAGAGGAGAGACGAAGGGAAAGGTATACATCGAAGTTATCGAAAACCGTAAGACCGGAACTGACGCGACACCAGGCAGAGCGGCGGCAAAAGGAAATGCGCGTGCGAAGCACGCGCCACCGGACTCGTATCTGAACATATTAGAGGCGGTAGTGGATGTCCAAATGTGCTTGCGCGGCTTTGGCAAAAGATGGCGCCGCCAGAATCTGAGTTTGCCTATGCGGTAACAATAGAACCTCAGAATATTAGTGATTCTGCTGTTCTGTTGTTCTAGGCTGGAGCCAAATAAGCCGCATTAGCAGCAACTTGATTGACTTTGTTAATTCGAAGAAAGCTGCCGCTGAGTCACATCGATTGCTTGCAGAAGCATACATTGAAGCTGCCTTGAGTGGGAGAAGCTTCCGTTACTGGTTTCAAAATTTTCAAAATGGTGGAAAACGGCGGGAACTTATTTGAACACCTCCTAGGTAAACAGGTGGGCGGAGAAATGGGATTAAAGGGATTAAGACTAAAAATATGATGATTTTTAGATGGGTAGCAGGAATATTTTCAGAGCTCCTTTCACTTCACATGTAACTCACTCCACTCAAACGAATCTGAGGAACCTCAAGTGAAGCGGATGACTGATACTTCGGTATATAGTGTTGGTTACACAATACCGTAATATATATATCTCTTTCCATGAATTAACAATCCTACAATTGATGCTTAATTATTCAATATTACTTTCCAATTGCTAGAAGAGAATCTGACTGGGTTCGTAAACGCACAATGTAATTTGATGCACAGCATTGATCACCTTTCGGCATGCAGCAACATGCTTGGTTGCAATACCAAGTACCTTGGTTTAATAGGAATTGTTCAGTGTTGTGTCTGTCTGCTTTGATTCGTGACCTGGTCCACCTTGCGCATTTAATAATTGCAGGTACAATCGCCAAGTATCGGTCAGTGCTCTTGCGGAAGGGTAAACTTTGATTGACTGTAGTTCTCGGAGAGACCTAACGATTCATTAGGCGTAAGGTAAACCGTCCTTTTGGGATTGTCTTGATCTCTGCAGACGTTCGATGGTATGTAGCCTCAGGGAAACGTCCTTGTAGGGATTGTTGACAAGTCTTATCACTGAATGCAGTTCGCAATTGATCAAGTTAACTATTGAGAAGACCTTGTGCACTTGGTTACAGAAAACTAAACTTGTAAGATGGTAAACTAGTCGAAACACCTGAAGACGGAGTGAGTCAAAGAGGCGGTTTAATCACTGATCATTGGTCAGAAAGTTCGTAGGATGGGTGGATGGTTTATTGGACAGGTTACAAAAATCCAGGGGCTCAGGCACCCTCTTCTGCTTTTGCTTCTTCAATGCTTCTGGACTCCTCGTTATATATAAGACTTGGTGGGCATATTGTACGTCAGGAAAAGGTTATTCTAAAGGATTATCGAGCGCTTTGCTAATAACCAGGGGGACAGTTTATCAATGCAACCCCTTGAAGGTTGGCCATTCAGCGTGGCTATGAAGGGTGACCCGACAAAACAATTGCGATAAAATATTTAGCCGAAAATGTCGGCCAATCAGGTTCGCCAACTCATAATATCCTGCGTCAGATAATCTAGAAAATGAGGTAAATACAACACTATGGACTTGTATTACGTTTTGCAGTGAGTGCTTAACTCCGTTTGGTTATTGGGTGGAATAAATTTGTATTTCCTAGACAACCAGTACTAGAACGTGACGTCAGGGCCGACGACTTCGTATTTGTCTATTGACGTTCAACTTAGGCCAAAGAAATCGATTCGGGTATTTCTTTTATTCAATACAATTAATGATTCATATAGGGCGGGTTGTGAGGGGAGAGACGGGAGTGTACTGGAAAATGATCGAGATCTCCCTCAAAAAAAATTGAAAATTCGAATTTTGTTGAATACAAAGGATTCATTGAGGTGCGACAAGACGGCAAATATAATTGCCCGAGGTGATTCTCCACGATGGAAACTCTTTCATCTTGGTAGAAACCGTCTGAAGAAACTCCAGTCCAAGATAAAAATAAGAAGTGAAAATGTTAAAACACAATTCTCTATATTGTCACAATAGAAGTGTATCGCTCAATCTCATAAATGATCCAACTCAGGAAACTCGAGGTGAGAAAGTGGGGAGGGGGGGGGGGGGCGGGTGGACTGAGCAGAAACAAATATAAGAAGGGAAAAACTCGGGTGGTGAAAAAGTTGGTGAAAAAAAAAAGAAAAAAAAAGTAATCTCGGCTTTCACGGTCGAACTGGAAAGAGCTTTTCCGCACCTATTCCCTTTGCCACCCTTCCCAACACTCCTAAAATTTTTCCTCTTCGCTCTCTCCCACCTCTCTCTCTCTCTTTATGATCGCAAGATTTATGATCACGCCGCTTACAGTGTCGAAGGATATTATTTATCGTGAAGATCCTGAAGTCACAGTGGCGTCGCATTCGGAATATATGAATTATGGAGGTGGAAAGCCAAGAGGCTGTAAGGTAAACAGAGGGCTCTTGGCAAGAGCAACTCATGGGGGGTGGGTGGGGGGCAAAGGCAACGGAAATATTTTCTTTAGTAGAGAATGGTGAGTTGCACCCAGAAGTTGCATTATTAGTTTTACCCATTGAAAAGCCTGTAGTACTCAGGTCTCTCCATTCTCTGAATCTCTTGTACTTGTATCGTAGGCTCCGTCCTTCATTCGAAATGCGATAGGAGAATTCCATTATGCACACTATTCAGCGTTTTCTGATCTCCCTTTGATACCTTCACACCTGTCGACACCCAGTGAATGCCCCTCTGGGAACCTAGTAAGTGCTAATTGAAAATCAGATGATATGTATGTGGGTTCATGCAACATTCTCTCCTGATCCAACATTCTACAAATTGAATTATACAGGTGATTTGGAATCTCAGATTCTAGAGCCCTTGACTTTGGCACAAGAGGTCCAAGCATCGAATTCCTGAGGTACCTTTTCGGTATAGCAGTGGGGAATTGTCCAGTTTCTAATTCATACGGATTCATCTACCAACGGGAGTTTCGTAAAAGGCTGTACAAAGTGAGGTTTTCTATGGTTTGCCTGGAGCTACTGGACAAACCACAGAATGTACTCCAAGATGAATCTCCATTGAACATTGTGTTCGTTGGCCTCAAGTGTCTCATTCTTCATCTTCTTTCATTGCAGTGACCAAGACAAATTGGTCCGGACCAATATCATGTCAATTTGGAGAAGGAACTGGCGACTTCAACGACAACATACAATGTATAGTTGATACTGGAACATACTTCAATTGGAATGGAGTGGCTGAGAAGAAGCTGCAATCAAATCCTGATAGCATGATTAAACGTGAAACTACTCCCCTCCCCCCTTTAGTACCAGTGAGATGCATTGGGACCCCAAACGGGTCTTATAGTAATACTAGTTGACCCAGCAACGCTTTGCTGTGGCTCAGTAATTATAATAGTGATGGGTTAAATTGAAAGTGATAGGTAAGGAGCGTTCAGACGGAACACTGCACGATTATAACACAATACAAAGTATGGTTATGAAAATGATCCACGAAAAATTATAACAGTATGATTACGTTGAGAGCGTTGAGAACATAAACGAAAATGGAACACGTCGCCAGCTACCGTATGCGCAACCTAGATGTCAAACCGCCATCTATTAGAATTTCAGAGAACTAACCAATAAATACACTCTATTGTTGTATAATAAACCTTGGATTTGCAATAACAAATATTTAGATACATAATCGAGATAGAAACTACCCTCGATCTCGTAAGCTGGACCAAATGACAGATGGTTACGAAGTTTGATCGAAATCGGTTCGGTAGTTTCAGAGTTTATTGCGAACAAACATTGTGACACGAAAATTTTATATATATAAGATAGTAAGACATACAGAAGGAGAAGTCCATAGTTTAGGCTCAATAGCTCACATAAATTGGTACATGCTTTGTATTCTAATTCAAATTAGTCACCGTACTCAGTGCAGGTGTTACTTATGCATGCTTTAATGAAACCCATCAAGTTGTGCGGTAATTCTTGGTAATTAGCATCCATAACGACATTCATCTCGATTCTAATGGAGCAATGTGTGAAATGCGTCACATTAAAAGTTTACGCTTCATGTAACTGTCAAAAATACAGAATTTAACTGGACCTCGACTATAAATTGCTTAAGGGAATATTCTCTACAGTAGACTAGTAAATTGCACCCTAAAGTTGCATTATTAGTTTTACCCATTGTAATGCCTGTAGTGGGTTCAGGTTGCTCCATTCTCGGAATGTCTTATGCTTGTATCGCAAGCTCTGGCCTCTTTCTGGAAGGAGATAGTGGCATTCCAATATCCACAATATTCCTCGTTTTCTGATTGTACTTTGATACTTTGACACTAGTTTGGGTTCACCGAATAAATATTGCAATTAGAGCTTCTGCAAGAAATCTTTTTAACGCTGATTGAAAATTGACCGCGGTTTGCACTTCAGAGTGAAACATATTGCAATTATATTTTGAAGGGAATTCTATCAAATTTCCATAGCAAAAAACTCGCGATGAAATTTTAATTAAATACTAACCAACCTCCGATGAGATGCTGATTAGAACCTTAGCCAATCGAAGAACGAACTATTATTATTAAATTATTCTATTATTATTATTATAAATGAATAATAGAAAATTCATCAATTTCAAACTGCAAATTTATCGTTCGTGACGTCACAAGAGCCGCACTAGCGTTTCTGTACGTTCGATTGGATGCGTCCGCGCGAGTCTTGTTAAAGACGGCGTGTGATTGGCTGCCGCGGGCAGACCCACTTTCGTGACGCTGCAGCTGCTCTCAGGTGGTTTGAAAGACAGTCAGTTTGAATTTTCAATAAATTAAAAAAAAAACAAGAAAAAAGATTTAAAAAACAAACAAGTTTTCCTATTTTATAACAAAATATATTGCGTTGGTTCCATTCGTTGTCTCATTGGATCAGGTTTACTCAGTTTTCTTATTTTACTCTGATACTTTCACACTACTTTGACAGTTTTCTTGTTGCCCCAGGACCGCGATTATGAAACAGACATTGTTGATATTATTTTCTTATTAAACCCATAGTTCTTTATTTGTGATGAAAATTGAAGGAAAAAAATTTCTACCGGCCCTGTAAATTCTCATTTTCCTTGTACAGTTGTCCTCATTTTAATTTCCATGTAGATTGAACGCTAAGTAGTTTCGGGAAGTAAATTTGATGACATTCGCTAGGTGGAAAACGCAATTCGTGTCGCTAAACAAATACTTGGTTCCGTACGGAATTCAGGGGTTAGTTGTTTCTTCATTCTACGGCAAATAGTATAACTTTTTGGCTTCATTGTGAAATTATGAAGCAGAGTTATTCGTTTTAGCCGAGGTGTTTACTTAAAACTTGAGGTTCATTTTCAGAGTAGAGGAATTTTTATTGGATTGCATTTTTAAGTAACGATGAGCAGACCAGCTGAAGGATTATGATGGAATAGCTTTTGCAATATTTGCACCAACTTGTAACTCTTCGAGGGTCAGGGAACTGAGGAGGATGCGTCCCCACTACCCGTAACTTTAGCAACAGCGCTTGAGGGATTGCCCCGTTACCCGGCATGCCTTCGCGCCTGGGCGTATGGGCGATGTAATACGTTCCCCTCTCTCTTTCCGCGGACACGCCTAGTGCGGGCGTGGAGGGGGTCATCTGTAACTCTTCGTACGCGGAAACCTCAGCCCACAAACTTAAGAGCCATGGGAAAGGTGCGGTATACCAAAAGAAGACTTCCCCCACCGGGATTCGAATGTTGGACCTAATGGTCCTCATGGGACCTACTTATGCATTCCCGATCCCACCATATTATAAAGCGGCGAGGATGAGATTTGAACCCACGCGTGTATAGCTATATTATAATAGTTCAGATGAAGAATAGAAAAAATGTGCACAATGTTTCTTTCCCATAATAGCATATCTGATAGAGATTCTCCTATAACTTTCTTCGATCCACAATAAAACAACCAATTTTTGGATACATCGTAAACGAACAACTCCTTCGTCTCGTATTTCGCAAAATGTAACAGAACAAGACATTTCAGGGAAAGCGTCGATAAAACTCGGTACAGGCCATATATAGTTGGTACAAAACGACTTGGCCAAGTGTCGTGCACGGTTGTCCACATCCGTGGCCACAAAACTGGGAGCCCCCTATTTTCTCTCACTCACTCTTCTATTTTCCCTTCAATTGGTGAGTATCGATGAATCTTGCTTCTTTTTTTTGTTTTACCAGGCAAACAAATATCCCAACGGTTTTCAATATTGATACTAGCCACGTCTCCGCCATACATACAGCTTTTCTCAGTTCAACTTATTTTCCAACAATTTCTTGGCGGGGAAAAAAGTCGTATCTAACCCTTTCCATTTCCCTTGTGGTGCCAGTTCTCTGTGGTCTGTATGATTACTCGCGCGAAACAATAGTCCCACAGCGACCAAAGTACTTTCTGAGAAGACAGTAAACAACTTTTGTATAGAAGTCTGTAGCAAGTGAATCTTCAAGATTTTTGTTCAACTGCTCGATTTCCTTTTCGGGGATGAAATTGTTTACGGTATATCAAGGTGATATTGGTTTTGTATGAAGTTTTATAGGAACCGAGTGTGAGCCGCAACGGGTGAGGCCAATAACTTCGCGATATCTGCTTAGCGTTTTATCAGGCAAACTGGGAGAGATGAATAAAGAAATGGAGATGGGTTACAACCATGAGCAGACTCTGTCTACTATGTCAAAGGTTGCGGTTCGTGCCCGGCCTCCGGAGAGTATTCTTCATGATCAAATATTTTCTTATTCCGCTCGATCGCAGGAATATTCCGTATGTGCCATTGGGAGTGCCTATAAAACGCGGACGCTAGGCTGGAAGGGAACCCAACTAATTTCATATCTCCAGAAAATTGGAAGGTTCAAACAATATGTCTACCGGATTGATTTCATCCAGAATTTCATCATCTCCAAGTTAATTGAGGACA
This sequence comes from Asobara japonica, assembly GCA_026005395.1. NCBI lineage: Eukaryota > Metazoa > Arthropoda > Insecta > Hymenoptera > Braconidae > Asobara > Asobara japonica. The sequence continues at coordinate 1,666,405 of BQMI01000280.1, forward strand.
CTGCTATTGGCAGGGCTTTGGTGGTCGAACGAGGTTCTGCCTACTGCGTCAAAGGTTCTGGGTTCGCGCCTGGCCTCTGGAGAATATGTTTTCCAGGAATTCCGACAGATGGCAGGATGTGATGTTTTGGGACGGGAACTCCACCCAGTGGGGCGGGGGGGGGGGGTCCTTCACAAGCGTCCGTTATCATAGGACAGGGATTTCTGGAGGTTGGATGGGTGTCCCTTCCTCCCTACCGAAGGGACACTCAAGCAGCTATTGAATGTGGGTGGGTGGAAAAGGGGGGGCTCTGAGCTAAAGCGACGGGGGGACAAAAACGTGCGTTTACGGGTCATTATCTTAAGTTGCCGAAAATTGGGAAGTTAAAACAATTGTCTTGAACATTAGCCGGGGAAGCGTGTTCGGAAGTGCATCAAATGAAGATTACTGGTAAAAAAATGTAGGAGCAACTGAGATGAGTTAAAAAGTGTAGCGGTGGAGGTAGGGGTTATAGTAGGAGCAGAATGAGGATAAAAGTGCACTCTATTCGGGTTCGTGGATTATTACGAGCCCCTTCGGGCGCACCAGTTCGTTGGCATTGCAATCCCCGCTAGTCTCTGGTGAGGCAGGCAGAAACAAGAGAGGAAAAGTAGTGGAGTAGCGAAAAAAAAAATGATAAATTAGAAAAAATATTAAAAGAAGTGGGGAAAATGAAGGGGTGAAGGAGAGAAGCTGTAGCGTACTCATTATCGAGGAATACGAGCTCACAATTAAAAGTTAATGATCCTAGCTAACGTGGTAGTTCTTCTCTAGTGCCCAAGTGGTGCTATATTTATTTAAACTGATACGGCACTCTTCGTTATTTTAGTTGAGACTTTAGTTGAGATTTTATTTGACACTAATTTTCATTCATATGTGTGTTTTTCCAGTTGAAAAAAATCAGATTTTGATAGTTCGGAAAATTTTGGAGTTGGCAAATTTGGGACCTTCTCTATTTTTTTTTTACTTTGGGTATATTTTTTTTTTATATTCTGATCAATTTTTCAAGTTTTTCAGATTTCCAATCAGTGTATTATTTTTAGGATTGTTGAGAACATTGAATTTTCGTTCGTTGAATTAAATTTGGAAAACTTGCATTTTTGAAAACTCCAAAATTTTAATGAATTTTAGATTTTTTTGGGGAAGAAATTTTATTATTGAAATGACGGAAGCTGATATTCATAGAGCTATTAGTCTGCTCTCTTCATTATTTCATTTTATTCTTCATTCGGGGAAATGAAACACTTTCTTTAATGTAACGGCGGGACTCTATGACTGCCCACTTGAGTATCTTTTTCATTCAATTTCAGCTATAATGAAATACAAAGGGGAGCAATGAAACTCTCACTACCTGGCATAAATGTTCTTTTCGCGATAATTTAAGTCCGTTCAAATATGTGTGAAAAAGTTTTATTCCATTCCACAATTTTGTTCTTCATAAAGTTCACAGGTTCTAGAAAATTTGCACGAAATATCAAATTTTTTTAGATCATTTGATTTCTTTTAATCTCCACGTTTCAACTTTCCTACAATTTTGCCAAAAAAAATTAAAAAATTCAAAAAAAAAATTTCAAAAATTAAAAAAGAAAATTTGACTTTTGATTTTTCAGTTTTGGAATTTTCAGTACCTGTGGAGATTCTCCAATTATTTTTGAGTTTTTTTTGTATTGATTAAAATTTAGGATTTGAAATTTGAAATTTCATAAAATTTTACCAAGGTTTTGAAAATTTGTTTTTTTTTTAATTTTTGAAAACTCTAAAAAATAAAAAAAAATTAGAAAGATTTTTACAATTTGATAACTGCAAAAGTTAACTAAATGTATCATTGATATCTAGTCAACACTGGATCCAATTTAGTAAATGGCCGACAAACATACTGCATACTGTTGTTCTCTACATAAAAATTGATGAATGGCAATGGAGGAGTTACATGAAGTACAAATATCATGGAGTACGATTGAAAACGAAAGGGATACATCCCCAGAGACAAAATGGACTACATTTCGAGTGCCAATCTGCAAATGGGATATGCAAGCATCTGGGTTATTTCCTACACAGTGATGGAGAGACTCGGGTTTATATGAAATTTTGTTGGAAATTAAAAATTTTTCAATATTTCCAAAATTAGGAAAAAAGGTCGAAATTTTTGAAAATTTTAAGACCTAAAACTTTTGAAAAGTTCAACACCAATAGAGAAAACAAAAATGTCTTCCTGGGGTTCCAATTGAATAGTATGCGTCTACTTGGGGACAACAATTCAATTTTTGAAAAATTAACGTTTGCCTCCCCATAAGACCACAATGTTAAATTTGGCCAAAATCGGAAAAAATTAATTTGACTTTTTCGACCCAAATTCGACGGAAATGTGTTGTGGGGGTTCCCATTAGATAGTAAACACTCACACGGGGCCAAAAATTCGAATTTAAAAAATTTAAGTTTGCCTCCCCATAAGGTCCCAATGTTAAATTTGGCCAAAATCGGAAAAAATTAATTTGACTTTTTCGACCCAAATTCGACGGAAATGTCTTCTGGGGGTTCCAATTGGATAGTATTCACTCACACGGGGCCAAAAATTCGAATTTAAAAAAATTAAGTTTGCCTCCCCATAAGGTCCCAATGTTAAATTTGGCCAAAATCGAAAAAAATTAATTTGCCTTTTTCGACCCAAATTCGACGGAAATATCTTATGGGGGTTCCCATTAGATAGTAAACACTCACACGGGGCCAAAAATTCGAATTTAAAAAAATTAAGTTTGCCTCCCCATAAGGTCCCAATGTTAAATTTGGCCAAAATCGAAAAAAATTAATATGACTTTTTCGACCCAAATTCGACGGAAATGTTTTCTGGGGGTTCCAATTGGATAGTATTCACTCACACGGGCCCAAAAATTCGAATTTAAAAAAATTAAGTTTGCCTCCCCATAAGGTCCCAATGTTAAATTTGGCCAAAATCGGAAAAAATTAATTTGACTTTTTCGACCCAAATTCGACGGAAATGTCTTGTGGGGGTTCCCATTAGATAGTAAACACTCACACGGGGCCAAAAATTCGAATTTAAAAAATTTAAGTTTGCCTCCCCATAAGGTCCCAATGTTAAATTTGGCCAAAATCGGAAAAAATTAATTTGACTTTTTCGACCCAAATTCGACGGAAATGTCTTCTGGGGGTTCCAATTGGATAGTATTCACTCACACGGGGCCAAAAATTCGAATTAAAAAAAATTAAGTTTGCCTCCCCATAAGGTCCCAATGTTAAATTTGGCCAAAATCGAAAAAAATTAATTTGCCTTTTTCGACCCAAATTCGACGGAAATATCTTATGGGGGTTCCCATTAGATAGTAAACACTCACACGGGGCCAAAAATTCGAATTTAAAAAAATTAAGTTTGCCTCCCCATAAGGTCCCAATGTTAAATTTGGCCAAAATCGAAAAAAATTAATATGACTTTTTCGACCCAAATTCGACGGAAATGTTTTCTGGGGGTTCCAATTGGATAGTATTCACTCACACGGGCCCAAAAATTCGAATTTAAAAAAATTAAGTTTGCCTCCCCATAAGGTCCCAATGTTAAATTTGGCCAAAATCGGAAAAAATTAATTTGACTTTTTCGACCCAAATTCGACGGAAATGTCTTGTGGGGGTTCCCATTAGATAGTAAACACTCACACGGGGCCAAAAATTCGAATTTAAAAAATTTAAGTTTGCCTCCCCATAAGGTCCCAATGTTAAATTTGGCCAAAATCGGAAAAAATTAATTTGACTTTTTCGACCCAAATTCGACGGAAATGTCTTGTGGGGGTTCCCATTAGATAGTAAACACTCACACGGGGCCAAAAATTCGAATTTAAAAAATTTAAGTTTGCCTCCCCATAAGGTCCCAATGTTAAATTTGGCCAAAATCGGAAAAAATTAATTTGACTTTTTCGACCCAAATTCGACGGAAATGTCTTGTGGGGGTTCCCATTAGATAGTAAACACTCACACGGGGCCAAAAATTCGAATTTAAAAAATTTAAGTTTGCCTCCCCATAAGGTCCCAATGTTAAATTTGGCCAAAATCGGAAAAAATTAATTTGACTTTTTCGACCCAATCTCGACGGAAATGTCTTCTGGGGGTTCCAATTGCATAGTATTCACTCACACGGGGCCAAAAGTTCGAATTTAAAAAAATTAAGTTTGCCTCCCCATAAGGTCCCAATGTTAAATTTGGCCAAAATCGAAAAAAATTAATTTGCCTTTTTCGACCCAAATTCGACGGAAATATCTTATGGGGGTTCCCATTAGATAGTAAACACTCACACGGGGCCAAAAATTCGAATTTAAAAAAATTAAGTTTGCCTCCCCATAAGGTCCCAATGTTAAATTTGGCCAAAATCGAAAAAAATTAATATGACTTTTTCGACCCAAATTCGACGGAAATGTTTTCTGGGGGTTCCAATTGGATAGTATTCACTCACACGGGCCCAAAAATTCGAATTTAAAAAAATTAAGTTTGCCTCCCCATAAGGTCCCAATGTTAAATTTGGCCAAAATCGGAAAAAATTAATTTGACTTTTTCGACCCAAATTCGACGGAAATGTCTTGTGGGGGTTCCCATTAGATAGTAAACACTCACACGGGGCCAAAAATTCGAATTTAAAAAATTTAAGTTTGCCTCCCCATAAGGTCCCAATGTTAAATTTGGCCAAAATCGGAAAAAATTAATTTGACTTTTTCGACCCAAATTCGACGGAAATGTCTTGTGGGGGTTCCCATTAGATAGTAAACACTCACACGGGGCCAAAAATTCGAATTTAAAAAATTTAAGTTTGCCTCCCCATAAGGTCCCAATGTTAAATTTGGCCAAAATCGGAAAAAATTAATTTCACTTTTTCGACCCAAATTCGACGGAAATGTCTTGTGGGGGTTCCCATTAGATAGTAAACACTCACACGGGGCCAAAAATTCGAATTTAAAAAATTTAAGTTTGCCTCCCCATAAGGTCCCAATGTTAAATTTGGCCAAAATCGGAAAAAATTAATTTGACTTTTTCGACCCAATCTCGACGGAAATGTCTTCTGGGGGTTCCAATTGCATAGTATTCACTCACACGGGGCCAAAAGTTCGAATTTAAAAAAATTAAGTTTGCCTCCCCATAAGGTCCCAATGTTAAATTTGGCCAAAATCGAAAAAAATTAATTTGCCTTTTTCGACCCAAATTCGACGGAAATATCTTATGGGGGTTCCCATTAGATAGTAAACACTCACACGGGGCCAAAAATTCGAATTTAAAAAAATTAAGTTTGCCTCCCCATAAGGTCCCAATGTTAAATTTGGCCAAAATCGAAAAAAATTAATATGACTTTTTCGACCCAAATTCGACGGAAATGTTTTCTGGGGGTTCCAATTGGATAGTATTCACTCACACGGGCCCAAAAATTCGAATTTAAAAAAATTAAGTTTGCCTCCCCATAAGGTCCCAATGTTAAATTTGGCCAAAATCGGAAAAAATTAATTTGACTTTTTCGACCCAAATTCGACGGAAATGTCTTGTGGGGGTTCCCATTAGATAGTAAACACTCACACGGGGCCAAAAATTCGAATTTAAAAAATTTAAGTTTGCCTCCCCATAAGGTCCCAATGTTAAATTTGGCCAAAATCAGAAAAAATTAATTTGACTTTTTCGACCCAAATTCGACGGAAATGTCTTGTGGGGGTTCCCATTAGATAGTAAACACTCACACGGGGCCAAAAATTCGAATTTAAAAAATTTAAGTTTGCCTCCCCATAAGGTCCCAATGTTAAATTTGGCCAAAATCGGAAAAAATTAATTTGACTTTTTCGACCCAAATTCGACGGAAATGTCTTGTGGGGGTTCCCATTAGATAGTAAACACTCACACGGGGCCAAAAATTCGAATTTAAAAAATTTAAGTTTGCCTCCCCATAAGGTCCCAATGTTAAATTTGGCCAAAATCAGAAAAAATTAATTTGACTTTTTCGACCCAAATTCGACGGAAATGTCTTGTGGGGGTTCCCATTAGATAGTAAACACTCACACGGGGCCAAAAATTCGAATTTAAAAAATTTAAGTTTGCCTCCCCATAAGGTCCCAATGTTAAATTTGGCCAAAATCGGAAAAAATTAATTTGACTTTTTCGACCCAAATTCGACGGAAATGTCTTGTGGGGGTTCCCATTAGATAGTAAACACTCACACGGGGCCAAAAATTCGAATTTAAAAAATTTAAGTTTGCCTCCCCATAAGGTCCCAATGTTAAATTTGGCCAAAATCGGAAAAAATTAATTTGACTTTTTCGACCCAAATTCGACGGAAATGTCTTGTGGGGGTTCCCATTAGATAGTAAACACTCACACGGGGCCAAAAATTCGAATTTAAAAAATTTAAGTTTGCCTCCCCATAAGGTCCCAATGTTAAATTTGGCCAAAATCGGAAAAAATTAATTTGACTTTTTCGACCCAAATTCGACGGAAATGTCTTGTGGGGGTTCCCATTAGATAGTAAACACTCACACGGGGCCAAAAATTCGAATTTAAAAAATTTAAGTTTGCCTCCCCATAAGGTCCCAATGTTAAATTTGGCCAAAATCGGAAAAAATTAATTTGACTTTTTCGACCCAAATTCGACGGAAATGTCTTGTGGGGGTTCCCATTAGATAGTAAACACTCACACGGGGCCAAAAATTCGAATTTAAAAAATTTAAGTTTGCCTCCCCATAAGGTCCCAATGTTAAATTTGGCCAAAATCAGAAAAAATTAATTTGACTTTTTCGACCCAAATTCGACGGAAATGTCTTGTGGGGGTTCCCATTAGATAGTAAACACTCACACGGGGCCAAAAATTCGAATTTAAAAAATTTAAGTTTGCCTCCCCATAAGGTCCCAATGTTAAATTTGGCCAAAATCGGAAAAAATTAATTTGACTTTTTCGACCCAAATTCGACGGAAATGTCTTGTGGGGGTTCCCATTAGATAGTAAACACTCACACGGGGCCAAAAATTCGAATTTAAAAAATTTAAGTTTGCCTCCCCATAAGGTCCCAATGTTAAATTTGGCCAAAATCGGAAAAAATTAATTTGACTTTTTCGACCCAATCTCGACGGAAATGTCTTCTGGGGGTTCCAATTAGATAGTAAACACTCACACGGGGCCAAAAATTCGAATTTAAAAAATTTAAGTTTGCCTCCCCATCAGGTCCCAATGTTAAATTTGGCCAAAATCGGAAAAAATTAATTTGACTTTTTCGACCCAAATTCGACGGAAATGTCTTGTGGGGGTTCCCATTAGATAGTAAACACTCACACGGGGCCAAAAATTCGAATTTCAAAAATTTAAGTTTGCCTCCCCATAAGGTCCCAATGTTAAATTTGGCCAAAATCGGAAAAAATTAATTTGACTTTTTCGACCCAAATTCGACGGAAATGTCTTGTGGGGGTTCCCATTAGATAGTAAACACTCACACGGGGCCAAAAATTCGAATTTAAAAAATTTAAGTTTGCCTCCCCATAAGGTCCCAATGTTAAATTTGGCCAAAATCGGAAAAAATTAATTTGACTTTTTCGACCCAAATTCGACGGAAATGTCTTGTGGGGGTTCCCATTAGATAGTAAACACTCACACGGGGCCAAAAATTCGAATTTAAAAAATTTAAGTTTGCCTCCCCATAAGGTCCCAATGTTAAATTTGGCCAAAATCGGAAAAAATTAATTTGACTTTTTCGACCCAAATTCGACGGAAATGTCTTGTGGGGGTTCCCATTAGATAGTAAACACTCACACGGGGCCAAAAATTCGAATTTAAAAAATTTAAGTTTGCCTCCCCATAAGGTCCCAATGTTAAATTTGGCCAAAATCGGAAAAAATTAATTTGACTTTTTCGACCCAAATTCGACGGAAATGTCTTGTGGGGGTTCCCATTAGATAGTAAACACTCACACGGGGCCAAAAATTCGAATTTCAAAAATTTAAGTTTGCCTCCCCATAAGGTCCCAATGTTAAATTTGGCCAAAATCGGAAAAAATTAATTTGACTTTTTCGACCCAAATTCGACGGAAATGTCTTGTGGGGGTTCCCATTAGATAGTAAACACTCACACGGGGCCAAAAATTCGAATTTAAAAAATTTAAGTTTGCCTCCCCATAAGGTCCCAATGTTAAATTTGGCCAAAATCGGAAAAAATTAATTTGACTTTTTCGACCCAAATTCGACGGAAATGTCTTGTGGGGGTTCCCATTAGATAGTAAACACTCACACGGGGCCAAAAATTCGAATTTAAAAAATTTAAGTTTGCCTCCCCATAAGGTCCCAATGTTAAATTTGGCCAAAATCAGAAAAAATTAATTTGACTTTTTCGACCCAAATTCGACGGAAATGTCTTGTGGGGGTTCCCATTAGATAGTAAACACTCACACGGGGCCAAAAATTCGAATTTCAAAAATTTAAGTTTGCCTCCCCATAAGGTCCCAATGTTAAATTTGGCCAAAATCGGAAAAAATTAATTTGACTTTTTCGACCCAAATTCGACGGAAATGTCTTGTGGGGGTTCCCATTAGATAGTAAACACTCACACGGGGCCAAAAATTCGAATTTAAAAAATTTAAGTTTGCCTCCCCATAAGGTCCCAATGTTAAATTTGGCCAAAATCGGAAAAAATTAATTTGACTTTTTCGACCCAAATTCGACGGAAATGTCTTGTGGGGGTTCCCATTAGATAGTAAACACTCACACGGGGCCAAAAATTCGAATTTCAAAAATTTAAGTTTGCCTCCCCATAAGGTCCCAATGTTAAATTTGGCCAAAATCGGAAAAAATTAATTTGACTTTTTCGACCCAAATTCGACGGAAATGTCTTGTGGGGGTTCCCATTAGATAGTAAACACTCACACGGGGCCAAAAATTCGAATTTAAAAAATTTAAGTTTGCCTCCCCATAAGGTCCCAATGTTAAATTTGGCCAAAATCAGAAAAAATTAATTTGACTTTTTCGACCCAAATTCGACGGAAATGTCTTGTGGGGGTTCCCATTAGATAGTAAACACTCACACGGGGCCAAAAATTCGAATTTAAAAAATTTAAGTTTGCCTCCCCATAAGGTCCCAATGTTAAATTTGGCCAAAATCGGAAAAAATTAATTTGACTTTTTCGACCCAAATTCGACGGAAATGTCTTGTGGGGGTTCCCATTAGATAGTAAACACTCACACGGGGCCAAAAATTCGAATTTAAAAAATTTAAGTTTGCCTCCCCATAAGGTCCCAATGTTAAATTTGGCCAAAATCGGAAAAAATTAATTTGACTTTTTCGACCCAAATTCGACGGAAATGTCTTGTGGGGGTTCCCATTAGATAGTAAACACTCACACGGGGCCAAAAATTCGAATTTAAAAAATTTAAGTTTGCCTCCCCATAAGGTCCCAATGTTAAATTTGGCCAAAATCGAAAAAAATTAATTTGACTTTTTCGACCCAAATTCGACGGAAATGTCTTCTGGGGGTTCCAATTGGATAGTATTCACTCACACGGGGCCAAAAATTCGAATTTAAAAAAATTAAGTTTGCCTCCCCATAAGGTCCCAATGTTAAATTTGGCCAAAATCGGAAAAAATTAATTTGACTTTTTCGACCCAAATTCGACGGAAATGTCTTGTGGGGGTTCCCATTAGATAGTAAACACTCACACGGGGCCAAAAATTCGAATTTAAAAAATTTAAGTTTGCCTCCCCATAAGGTCCCAATGTTAAATTTGGCCAAAATCGGAAAAAATTAATTTGACTTTTTCGACCCAAATTCGACGGAAATGTCTTGTGGGGGTTCCCATTAGATAGTAAACACTCACACGGGGCCAAAAATTCGAATTTAAAAAATTTAAGTTTGCCTCCCCATAAGGTCCCAATGTTAAATTTGGCCAAAATCGGAAAAAATTAATTTGACTTTTTCGACCCAAATTCGACGGAAATATCTTCTGGGGGTTCCTATCGGATAGTATCAACGCACACGGGGCCAAAAATTCAATTTTAAAAAATTTAAGTTTGCCTCCCCATAAGGTCCCAATGTTAAATTTGGCCAAAATCGAAAAAAATTAATTTGACTTTTTCGACCCAAATTCGACGGAAATGTCTTATGGGGGTTCCCATTAAATAGTAAACACTCCCACGGGGCCAAAAATTCGAATTAAAAAAAATTAAGTTTGCCTCCCCATAAGGTCCCAATGTTAAATTTGGCCAAAAGCGAAAAAAATTAATTTGACTTTTTCGACCCAAATTCGACGGAAATGTCTTCTGAGGGTTCCAATTGGATAGTATTCACTCACACGGGGCCAAAATTCGAATTTAAAAAAATTAAGTTTGCCTCCCCATAAGGTCCCAATGTTAAATTTGGCCAAAATCGAAAAAAATTAATTTGACTTTTTCGACCCAAATTCGACGGAAATAACTTTTAGGGGTTCCTATCGGATAGTATCAACTTACACGGGGCCAAAAATTCAAATTTAACAAATTTAAGTTTGCCTCCCCGTAAGGTCCCAATGTTAAATTTGGCCAGAATCGAAAAGAATTAATTTGACTTTTTGGACCCAAATTCGACGGAAATGTCTTCTGGGGGTTCCAATCGAATGGTGTCCGCCCACTTGGGGCCAAGAATTTGATTTTAAAAAGGAATTTTGACAACTGCTGAATAAATGCCAAATCCTGCAAGTGTTGAGAGGCCCCCAGAAAAACCTGAATCTTCTCAAAATCTGCAAAATTTCATGTTTCTGAAAGACGTTCTACGGTCAGACTCGCTCTCGGCATTCTTCAAATTTGCGAGAATGCCTGGAACGCATTAGTTTTTTTTTCCTAATTGCAGACTAAGTACAGCTTCCGAATTTTCCCAGTTTCGCAAACTTTTTCGATTGAAAAATTATTTGAATAACCGCATAATTGTAATTCGGCCCATGGTGCTTTCAATCGTGCGATAATTATTCGCGACTGCTATGAATACTCCCATATTAAAGTCAGCAAGTTTTGTTCACGCTTTCGTTAATCATCGATATTATCATGAAAGAGAGGAACGGTTGGGTAGTAAAAAGCCAGGCATGAGAAAACTCATTGGGCACGCGGTAGATATAAATTCCGCAGAGGCAATCGCCAGTCCAAATCGCAATTAATTTAATATTCACCGTGGGGTGTCCGAGTGGGGGTGGAGGAAATGTGATTTATAGGAGTGACTGAGTGTGTACACGCATTCGTCGGGGGCAGGAATTATTCCCGCGTTGTTATGGCCCTCGGGCTGATGACAATCGAGAACAAAATTGATGAATTTATTTGACTACTTTGGGGATGAAAACGCTCATCATTTTTTTTACCTCCATCAACTCATAGTTGTTAAGTGCAATGTCGATATTTTGGTAGTTTGCAAACATCTGAAGTTTTTGTCATTCACAATTCTCTTCCTCCTCCTCCTCCTCCTCCTCCTCCTCCTCCTCCTCCTCCTCCTCCTCCTCCTCCTCCTCCTCCTCCTCCTCCTCCTCCTCCTCCTCCCCCCTCCTCCTCCTCCTCCTCCTCCTCCTCCTCCTCCTCCTCCTCCTCCTCCTCCTCCTCCTCCTCCTCCTCCTCCTCCTCCTTCTCCGCCGCCTCCTCTTCCTCCTCCTCCTCCTCCTTCTCCTCCTCCTCCTCCTTCTCCGCCGCCTCCTCTTCCTCCTCCTCCTCCACCTCCACCTCCACCACCTCCTCCTCCTCCTCCTCCTCCTCCTCCTCCTCCTCCTCCTCCTCCTCCTCCTCCTCCACCTCCTCCTCCTCCTCCTCGTCTTCCTTCTTCTTCTTCTTCCACTTCCTCTTCTTCTTCTTTGTCTACTTCTTGTTCTTTTTCCGCTTCTTCTTCGTCTTCTTCTTCTTCCCCTGCTTCTTTGGTCTGGCCCGATGGCAGAAGCCCGATCCATCGAGATCCCTGAAGAGAGAGTTGTCTCTCTAAGTGGACATTGCTAGACTTGGTTGATGCTACTGTCATCAGCCAGTATGGTCGATATTCTGCGTAATAGCTAGATGACGTCACATGACGCCAATAAGAGTGGGTTGGCTCATTGGAGAACGACGGCACTTATTCAGGACTGCTATTAATTATCGGAACACCAATAAACAGAACAACTTTTCCACTTGAGAATGGGAAGGGAGTGAGCAAGGGACTATGATGGAGATGGACGACGAGGTTTTGGTGGAACACTGAACCGGAACGAGCGTCCGTCCTGCTTAGCGCTTCCCGCCGAGCTCCCGGGCAGAAATCGTCCACGTGTTGTTATGGCCTTGGGGCTCGTGACAAAACCAATCAACATTGATCTAGTCAATTACTGTCGTAGATAGAAAAGCGCACGTGAACATTGTCCGTCTCCATTGATACAATTGCATCCCATTTGCTCTTTCACATGTATATATTTCCGTTTCATACTGCTTCTGTCCCCGCGGGGCTTGATTTTATCATCCACAGTTGTTGTAAAGTAATTAAAGTCATCCTTTGATCCTCGATTTTCCCTCAGCTTCAACTTCCCGCAGGGACATGCTTATAATGTGATAAAACTCAATCTGCCACTGAGGAAAGTAGGTTTGTGGTCACTGAATGGAGCTAATGTTTCGTAATCAGTATGTGCAAAGGGTTGAATGGAGAAAATAGTGTTACGGAAATGGGAGATAAAATGAGTAGCAAAGTGCGGTATCAATGCACAAAATGTAGCGTGTGTGTGGGTGTATGTGGGTGAGTGGGTGGGGCAAAATTAAAAATTCTTTAACTATAAAAATTGTGAAATTTAAAACTATAAAATTCGCAACTTTTGAAATTTAATTTTTTTAAAAAATTTGTAATTTTTAAAATTCGAACTTTTGAGAGTTCAAATTTGCGAAATTTGCAATTTTGGCATAGTTCAGTGCAACAGCTTTTGCCCAACAATCTCCCCTTGTTTTTCTTCAGATTGCCCAACTGGGAAATAAATTACGTAATAATGAGAGCAAGTACTGAGGAAATATTCAGAACATGTACCACCACGTGTGTCCATCAAACTTGAATAATTAGGATCACCCAAAAAAATGGTTCTTTTACAAAAATTTGAAAAAGAAAATGCACATCCGAAGTTTGAAGCGAACACCAAATTTAAAGGGTGCGAATAATTAATGTTTATATTGACAATTTCAAAGACACTCCCACTTAAATATCAGCCTGAGTATTTGTGATACGGCTGGGTTATGTGCATTTTATTAGTTTATTAGTTGAATAATTAGTTTGTGGTAAGAAATTGGATATGAAAAATATGAGGTTTGAGGAGTACTCAAGGGACTCCTGGTTTATCTCATTTGCTGAGGGCATTAATCCGTATTCTAGAAACCATCCGGCTAGTTACGAGTTGCTTCTATAGCATAACGATTCACGTTGAGCGCATAAAACGGCAATAAAATGCAAATAAGATAGTGAGTTAAGGGAAGGGGGTAACTGTGGATAATACGAAAAGAGAGAATGCTCGTGTAGTGGGCTCTGAAGTAGTATGGCCAAAGCAACTGTAATGATCAGACTTTACGATGTCTCGGTGTATGTGTCGTCTACAGGAGGGATATATATTACTGAGTGAAAGATATTACCCATTGGTAATAAGCACAAAATTTATATGAGTTAATGAATCAATCTCCGTTCTCACTCTTTCATTAGCTTCTTTTATTAGACCATTTGCTGTCTTCACCAGGCGGTTCGGTACTTGTTTTTGGAATGTTAAGAGATCATAAGAATAGTAAATGAGTATTGTAGAAGAAACAGGGAGAATTCTGCATTGTGAGGATATTAAACGCGGGAAATGCAAGGATATCGGTAATAAGAGGCAGGAAGGAGAAAATTTCGGTTGAAGGATAGACTCACAAAATTATAGCTTCCCCATGTTTGCGTGTGTGTGTGTGTACTTTCCTTCCAATCTCTCATTTTTCTCACCACAGAGCTCTCTAAATGATTTCAATTGTTTATAACGCTCTAACTCCGAAACGGTTGAAGATACGAAAAAAGACAGAGGACACAAAATATGTATTTTTTTATAAGGAACAACATTTATTCGACACGTTTTTGCGTATCTATAATATTTCGTGAGATACAGCTTTATCAACAATTGAAATTGTTAATGACAATAGAAAGCAGCAGACATATATGGACCAAAAACTAATCAGCTCTAAGTTACGGCAAGACGCTTCGATTGCGTCATACAGGACCTCGATCGGATAATTTGTTCACGAGAAATCGTTTCGGGAAATTTTTGGTTACATACGTACATCGTCACATACACACACACACATACAGACATTTTGTTTTAGATAGTCTAGGAAGGTCAGAAATGCCATGAAACGTGGAGATCTGATGGAAAATCGATTTTTTATTTTCGGGGGCAAAACAATAACTTCCCCTATCGGGGGGGGGGGGGGGGGGGGGGTTGAAAATATTTGCAGGTTAACGGGCGAATTTTGCTCTAAAATTTTAGGAATTTTTCATAGGACTGGAATTAATACACAGTAAGAATAAGGAACGGCAATTGCATGAGGTAGGCGAAACAGTTGAATATAACTGCAGAGAAGAATGAAGCTGAAATGGAGAGACATCGAGAGCAAGTGGTACGTAGAAGGCAATGCAATTTGCCGATAGTGACTCTCCACTTCAATTTCGAGAATGCAAACGATATTAGTTGGCGACCTGACTCGATGGAAATTGGTTCATGTACAATTGGGGAGGCGGGCCGAGTGTTATTTCATCTTAAACGAATTCAAAGGAAGTAAAATCACTGAGTGGACGATTAAAGAGTCATTGTGAAATTCTAATTCCGTTGTTTGCACCCAATTTTCACCCGTTTGTAGTTACATTGTAAGACTTTCTCGCGCCAAAATTTCCATGTTATCGTAAATACGTTTTGAAACTGGAAAAATTCCAACCAACTTTTTTTACTGCCTCAGGGAATTCTTTCAGTGTATCTAAGTGGAGATAAAATTCATTTATACCACACAGTCAGCAAACGGACTCTTGTAACCCATAACATTCGACTGCGTTTACTGTTAGAGTTGGCGGAAAATTTATTCGAAAAAAATTAGTTCTTCTGAGAAAGGAGTACTGGACACCCATCCATGCAACTGGGGCCGGGTTACGTCATTTAGGCCGTTGCATTTCTAGACACAGGGCGAACCCCCAGAAACCCCTATGCTACGACTGCGAGCGCCTATGCTGGGACCCCCCTCTCCCTGCGTCTGGTTAGGTTTCTGCCCGGCCAAATACTGACCACACCAAAGGCCCGACCCTCTGTGTGAGTGTGTATGTGTGTGTGTGTGTGTGTGTGTGTGTGTGTGTGTGTGCGCGCGCGCGTGTGTGTGACTGGCTGGGTGTGTATGATTGGATGGATGTGTGTGAGTGGGTGCCTGGGTGTGTGTGGGTGAGTGACTGCGTGTGTGTGGGTGGGTGGCTGGGTGGCTGGGTGGGTAGGTGTGTGTAGGTGGGTGTGGGTGGGTGGGAGTGGGAGTAGATGGGTGTGGGTGGGAGTAGGTGGGTGTAAGTGGGTGGGTGGGAATCACAAATTGGGAGATCTTCGTTGAACACCTCACGGATCATACTACTTTCCCCCACTAGTTCAATTTGCGAAGTTGTTAGTGCAACGCACCAATGAAAAAAATGGCTTTCCAACGAACCAATAAAACCCACAATATTCGTACCACTAGTAACTTTCGCCGCTCAGAACATTCACCGAATGCAGTAAATTTCCATTTCTCACCATGAATTCTGTATGGAAAATATATCGATGAGAAACTCTCGACACGTTGATTTTAGTAACAAACAGGGTCCTTTGCTATTGGCAACAGTGGGTACTTCAGCAGAAATTCGTTGGTGGTTCGTTATATGAAGCTGGCTTTGTTATTAGTCCGTTCATTCGTTTCTTGACATCTCGACGCTTGAAAGGAATAAAACGGGTAACTGGTATCGACAGCTCTTGTTAGCCCCTAGTTTTCACCCCGTTGTAATATTCCAAAAATACTGTAATATTCTCCACGTATTATGTCATAGCTATGAGTGCCCGAAGCGTTTCTGCAGTGACGATATGGCGAAAAGCTGGTTGGACATTAATGGAATGCATGGAATTACTTGCAAATAAGCCGGATAAGTGAGCATGGACCATCAGGATCATACCAATGGTTTCCCGATTTAATATACTGATCCAGGGTTATTGTTCATCCAATAATTCCATCATAATCCATCGAATAGCTGAGTATTAGTGAGTTTTAGGAGGATGGTTATTGTAGGGAATTGTATTCATCTGCCATTTTTGCCCGGCCGCTCTGTGTGCTATGGTTGGTATCCATGAAAGGACAACACTAGGCTGGACGGGAACCCAGTCCGACATGCTAGGGGAGTGGGATGGTGGGGGGGGGGGGGGGGGGGGGGGGTGCAGGTGTTGGGAGAAATATTCCCAATACAATATCTCCGATTCTTTAGGTAGAGGACCAATCATCTTCCACTCACGGTGCATTATGAGTTTGAATTGGTGGGCGGATCGTCGGATCAATCCGGATTAATTGAGTTAGGGTTTGGGGTCGAACGGTTAGCCGCAGAGATGTGTGCAGCTTCTGTGAGCTAACACTACCCACTGTCCAGTGCTGGGCATTGCACTCGGCAAAACAGCCCTCGCTGTAGTTTGCTATTATTGTTAGTGCAGCGCCAATGATGCAAGCGTCAACAGGAAAGGGAAGCTTCGTCGGCTATGTCTGTATTCCGTTATTCTATTTTATGGATAGTTTAGGTATACTCAGCTATAGCTGTTAGCGTTATTAGCGAACGCCAATTCGTATATTTCAAGGATTGTTTGATGAGCAATCGATTAGACGCGGTGCGTATTTCATGTATGTTTTAATTAGTTTGTTTGGGCAAATTCTGGGAATAGCAATATGCGAAATAAAACAATGCTAAAGTTGTTTAGCAGCATCATTAGAAAAAAATACAACATCGATGGGGGAAGTTATTGTTTTGCCCCCGAAAATGAAAAATCGATTTTCCATCAGATCTCCACGTTTCATGGTATTTCTGACCTTCCTAGACTATTTAAAACAAAATGTCTGTATGTGTTTGTGTGTGTGTGCCGATGTACGTATGTAACCAAAAATTTCCCGGAACGATTTCTCGTGAACAAATTATCCGATCGAGGTCCTGTATGACGCAATCGAAGCGTCTTGCCGTAACTTAGAGCTGATTAGTTTTTGGTCCATATATGTTTGCTGCTTTCTATTGTTATTAACAAATTCAATTGTTGACAAAGCTGTATCTCACGAAATATTATAGATACGCAAAAACGTGTCGAATAAATGTTGTTCCTTATTAAAAAATACATATTTTGTGTCCTTTGATTTTTTTCGTATCTTCAACCGTTTCGGAGTTAGAGCGTTATAAGCAATTGAAATCATTTAGAGAGCTCTGTGGTGAGAAAAATGAGAGATTGGAAAGAAAGTACACACACACACGCAGACTCTAGTCAAAATACAAAATTATCCAACGTTTGTTTTCCACTCCAGCCACTTGCAATGATCAGCGTTCAACCACTGTCAAATCTTCGTACAGTGAACGATATAGTTATGCTCATGTCTGATGGACAGAGCGATACCAGAATTATCATGTCGTAGAGATGTTGACGTGACTTTGAGGGAAAAGGCTTGAATTCTCATGAGTCTCGGGATCTAGCGTTTGTACAGTGGTGTAAATGAGAATCCACCGAGTGAGAAGAGCTCAGTGTGTGGCATAGCACGTGCCACTGGGGACGTCGCGCGCCGTCAACGACGTTGTTATGGTGGTGACGTTGAGGGTATTATACATTGGAAGGTAACCCGGAGATTGCGCGTTTACTATGCGACTACATTTCTCCACCTCGTAATATCTAACGATCTCTCGTTTGAATTTAATTGAAGAAATTAATTAATATATAGCTCATGGTAGAGGCTTCCGTTGTATGTATATGTATAGCGGTGAGTCTATTCCGTATGTAGTTCAAGTGCTATAATGTAGGAGGCCGCTAAATAGCGATATAATTAAGAGAACAGTCACTTCAGGTTTTGTTCTCCTCGAAATAATCTTCCAGCTCTGGAGAAAAAATGCCGAGTTTTAATGGCAAGCTGATGTTCATTAACCGGGAGTAGGAAATAAGGGTTCTTCATGTATTATTTTTTTTTTAATTACGAGAGAAAATGTTGGTGCCTTGGTGGCAGCATTGAGAGGGATCCGCACGGGATATGATGGTGAGCCTGGGAAAAATAGGCTTTATCTCGTTCAAAATGTACTGCGCAAATTGGATGGCCTATTGCTCACTTGTATTCGAGAATGCAGACTCGGTCACTGGATTTATATCTAATTTGAACGTTTAAATTATCTTCCACGGAGACGATGGTTTTGAAGAGGTACAGTTTGGTATGCTGTGGGGAGAAAAACTTCTTAGGAACCTTATAAGTAATGGGCGAGCAGCGGGAGTCAGGATATGGGAAGAGTCCATCGTAATGAAGAGGCCATTACCGTCGGGGTGAGGTTGCGGTTGCTGTGCAATCTATCCTTCAGAAGGACATTTGAATGAAGCATGAGGCGAACGTTTCTATGGAAAGGCAGTCTAGTTGAAAAATTTCAAAAATCTGAATAAAACAAATTTAATACTTGAAGACAAAAAATTGAAAAAACACCCAAACTTGAAAGTGCAGCTAATCCTAAAGTTCCTCCGAATCTTTGGCATATGGTTGAAAAATTGCCATCTCCACCAGAAAAATTGCAAAATTCCAAAAAAATTTCACAGCAATGTAAAATTTCCTGAATCCTAGAAAAATATCTGAATAGACCAGGCGAACACTAGAGCACCGCAGTAGACGTTGCGACGAATCAGCAATGGGACATTTTAAGGCGGGGTTACCCCGGCCAAGCCAGAAACAGACGGTTGTGTGTATTTGAAGTATATTCAACGTCGTAGCCTCGCCTTTGTCGTAGATTAACTCGAGTTCCTCAAACCACCCCATCACCCTTCTCCATCTCAAACTGCTTCCGCATTTCGTCTTCCTGCATCCGCAGTAGCCCAACATCCGGTACAGCTAAGCATGTCCCTTTGATTTCACTGTGCGTGTACACTCCTTTTGTCTCGTGTACCCAATCTCCTCAGGGGGTTCAACTCTTTGCCTCTTGGTTGAGGTCTCTCCCCCCCCCGAAGGTACCTTTCTCTTTCATACATGCGAATGTCTGAGCGGGCTCTTTGCCGGGTGAACGACTTGAGACTCACTGCCACTATATTTATACCTATGAAAACGCTACTGATGTTTCAAGGGATCGTCTTATTTCAACCGTCTGAGGAACTGATTTCGATGCATGCACACAGGTGGAAACTGTCGTCAATGGCAAGAAAGGGCCTGGAAGAGTCTGGGAATAAGTTGGGCGAAAAACTTCCTTGAAGCTTCTCCGTAAGTGAAATGTTGTCCGTATGATGTGAATGATCGCCACCTAAGAAAACAATACCTAATGTAAGAAATAAATATCACTCCGAGATTTGTAACCAAACGTATATTTTGCCGTTGCTAGGAAATACAAAAGATTAAAGGTGTTGTCTTGTTTATGTCCACAAGCGGATTAACCCTTGGGTGTCCCTTGGTGACCCTTGCCCAGGTCAGTCTGCAACTGACGTAAGAGTGGGGGTAGGACCCCACTTACAACTTGCCGTAGCTTCGCCCCGTGACGTCAGGGGTGTTACACATACAGCACCGTTCGTGTATATTCATGTACTACATTCTCTACACTAATATATTTTGAGAGTTAGGTGGAAGATCCCATAAGTCCACTGACTCGCCCTCCTAGGTGCTCCCCCTCAAACTCTCTGTCCCCACCACATCGAAAATTCTCGCGCCTCATTTTCAACGTCACCTCATTGCGCACAATATGAGATACGAAACTGCTTGCGCGGAGAGTCACGTGACATGCGGGAGTGGGGGAAGTAGGGGGCTCAACCTAAACGGAGTGCTGAACCTTGGTTCGGTCCCGAACGCTGCACTTACCGTCAACTGTATTACCAAACTTGAATCGGGGATAAAATGTTCGTATCTCTAATCCATGAACAAAATGTATAGCGCCTTCGTATACATATACCGTACATAGTGGTGTCGCATTTGATGATAGCTTCAACAACCATTTCCTTGCTTTGGATCACAGAAAGGAATATGAATTTTAATGGACTCGTTCAAATATTTTAACGTGTAACATAACTATGTCTATCGTTTGACAGTCAATATAATCTCGTGTTCGCTACAAAGGGTAATCCATTTGAAACTACTGTCAAACGCGTTGGAACGTTTCTACTGTTTAAAAGCTACTCTAAAGTTCAGCTTAAGCCAATTAGGGAGTTTAAGAGAACGAGTTGGAAATGTAAAATTCAACTGTAGGTCTTTAGTTGAACTAAACGATCGAGTTTGCAAGTTCGAATGGGTTAGTACGAATGTTTTCGTTTTGTGGATGACTTATGCGGCTATTTATACTACTTCAGGGTATCAATATTTTTTGCTAACTTTCCGATTTGGGGTGAATTGAAATTGTTATTGACAATATATGTATTGGACCAAATCCATCCAAAATCTAATCCGTACTAAGTTACATGAAACTCTTTCGATTGAGTCATCAACAACCTCGATCGAATGATTCGTTCACAAGAAATCGTTGACCATGAATTTTGACCACATACAGACATCGTCACACACACACAAACACGAAAAATCGGGAAGTTAAAAATTTGAAAATAATTAAAGTTTCATGGATTTGCATTCTGGGCCTTTGGCAATTTCGGAACATTTTGAGGATGCTCCATGGGGAGTATTCCATATACGGTAAATTAACTCAAGATATTCACTCCGACTAGCGTATGCCCTTGGTCTAAGTCCATTTTAGTTGCCTGAACAGAGTCCTAATCGTATTGATGTAATTTGCCGAGAACATATCCATAGGATGGTCTGACGAATCGGAAGTGCCGCGTACCACCTCCAGCCATATTAGGTGGAACGTTTGACAGGATTGACAGATGAACGATTTCTAAGCTTTGAGGATAGTCCTGTAGACATCCTCCCTAAGGGCTATTGCAGTAATGGAAGGAATATAAAGGGATGGCGTAAGTTATTTGTTTACAAATTGCAATCAATCTCTTTGACTGATATATCTCCCAAAATTGTGACAAGGAATATATAAAATGTCATGCATCATTAAAATTCAACATTCTGCCAACATGAAGTCCGGTCCTGGTCTGATAGGATTTGAAGTTGCTCCTGCTGTTGGATTAGACCAAGTGTTTTCCTAGGTGATCAGTCCTTCTGGCTGGCTCTGTCGAATCGTCTGGATCGATTATGAATAGCAGATCAAAGGTCTTCAAAATCTAAGAACCAGACATCTTCAACTACCTGAAAACATGAAGAACTTAGCTTTTCTACTGAGCCTCACTAACCTCTCTCACTTCTACTATACCAAAACTGCTGACAACCACTTTAACCGCATATAACCCATAATTCCACCCAAGAAATACCTTCCAGTCCCTCCAGAGCACCCCCAAAACAAGCAAGCGGTGAGATTTCTCTCACCCTGAATATTCATTCCCTAAATTTATCGCCAACGTTAGATCGCCTTGTGTTCACCATGGCGTACATCCCCGCCATCTGGGTCTCACATCGTAATTCAACTGGACAAAGCGAAACTGCCCATTGACATTAAATTCTATCCATCTCCAATGAACCAGACTAGCCAAGTTGGACTTGGTTTGGCCATTGTGCTTGTGAGAAACGATACACATACCCTCAATGTTGATTTTCTATCGAGGTGTTATTAATGTGGCTTAAGGGCACTTGATACATGCGCCCCATGGTGTTAATAAACATCTATCGAAGACACTGTGGGCGTTATAATTAGAAGATTAATTGCCCTATAACGTAAATACCTTCACCCCCTGTGCATCTAGATGAGCTTGATAAACGTGGAATTTGGGGTATGCATGTGAAGGTCGGACTAAACGGATTGGGGGCAAAATGGGGCTCTAATTAAAATGTCTAAACTTTGACCGGAAGGGGTCGTACGACTAAGGAACCTATTTGATGTTGGAAAATACTGCTTGGCGCTTACCTGCTGAATGTCGAAGTCAATTCGAAATTCGTCTCTAGATCGTCTGAATCTTTCCAATTAAGCTCTCTTAGTGTCTCTCCACCCGACGTTTTTGCCTGTTATATGTTGCTTCCGTCTTCATAAGCTCTTCTAGGTGATGGTGATCTTCGCTTATTATCTCTTCTCATTTTGAAAACAATTCTTGTCAATGCTATAGGCATTCTCATTTTCGGTGCCTTCATGTCGACACGATCTAGGTTTTTTCAGGGGGATCAACCCCCTGGAAACCGCCCTTTGCTTTGGGGCGAATCTGCATGTACACGGCTATAAACCTAAATATTGCACATGCATACATTTGTGCAAGGCCATTTGGGGAGGGAAACGAGGGTGTCCGAGCGTGTTCAAGAAGGTGATTGCTGTGTAACACAGTGTGCTACTAAGTGTGCTATGGTAGCGTTTAGCGAATAGAGTGGAGAACAAAGTTTTTCTTGAATTCATTTTCTAAATCGTCATGGAGACAACCCGCTGCAAGAGAGCTTGTGAGCTTCCCTATGAATCAACGTATTTCCAGTTTTTTTAGCAATATCCTAGGCTTCGTCAAATCATTACTTACAGTACCGATGTGAGTACCGATTGCTCTGTCCTCGCCACATCGAAAATTCTCGCGCCTTATTTTGAAGGCCACCTCATTGCGCACAATATGAGATACGAAACTGCTTACACGAAGACTCACGTGACATGCGGGAGTGGGGGGAGTAGGGAGCTCTACCTAAACGGAGTGCTGAAAAGACAGTGCACGTGCCGTAATTTTGACCTACGAACTGATCCTCGAAATTAATCCACTTGATCCTCGATCAATTCATTCTGTATTCCCGCAAAACCAGATTCGTCCTCGAACAAGTAACCATGGACAATCTCAATTTGTACAAGTGTTTCTTCTACGAAACTCTCGTTCGGCAATGGATCTGTATAAATTAGAGCCTCAATAATTCCACACTACTCAAATTCGGCATATATTTCTTTTGGATTTGGTCGTTATTGACGGCCTTCAGGATGGTGGAGCGGTGGTACTGATCGAATTTGAGAATGGAAAGTCTCTGTAAGCCCTGTAGCTTAGATGGAAAACTGACCGGCGGGAAACTCGGAGTCTTGAATTCGAATCCCGATTGGGGCTAACTCGAATTTTTTCATATTACCTTTACAAATTACCTTTACAAATTTTTCTAACTTTTAGACCTTCGGCTAACCGTGGAAAAAAGTTAGCACATTGTGCAATATCCGTGGAAATGTTTCTTATTCGCTCCATTCACTTCTTATTGGCCAAACGATTCTATAGAACATTTAGCCGGTAGTACAGTGTGTTACAGTGCAATCACCTCCTTGAATGCGCTCGGACACCCTCGTTTTCCTCTCCGAATGGCCTTGCACAAATGTATGCTTGTGCAATATTCCGGTTTACAGCCATGTACATGCTGATTCTACCCCAGGGGTAAAGGGCTTGCTATTCATTCGTTTTAGCATTCAGTTGGTAAGCACCCAGCAGTATTTTCCAATGTTCAATAGCTTTTTCTTACTGTCTGTTCCTGGTATTCTTCTTCTCTTACTCCATTTTTAAGACTCTCAATTTACTTCTGTCTCGCCTTCCCGGTTCGCTCTTATCTTTCCAGGTGTATATCTTATTTCCTTTGAGGAAGACTTCTCTTAAACAGCTGTTCCGAGTCTGTTTGTGCAACCTTAGGGTACTTCTACTAGGTGCCCAATTCATTAGTCCCACTGGCGTTGTTCACAAAGTGGAAAGCAGTCGAAGTGCAATGTACAAGAACATCTTGTAGTGGTAATTTAAGCATTGCGTCTAAGATCAATGCTTCGGTTGTCGTAGATGTTTTTTTTTGGCAAAATTTGAGATTTTAGAAAGTATTGAACTATTGAATTTTTGGAAAAAAAATTCCTCAAGTTTGTCAAATTAAAAATTTTTTTGACATGCCCAGATTTTCAAATGGTACTAAATTCTGGATTAAAAATATATTGCGGCCTTTTTTGTGTTGTAAAAAATTTAGAACCGTGAGGGGTTTTTATTTGCATTTTTTTTCACGCTATATGTGGCGCGCGGGTCAGTCGGGACCTTTCATCCTCATCCCCACTCTGTTATATGGAAACACGGAAGTACTGGGATTAGAAAAAAAATGAAAAGGAGGATTCATGATTTCATCAGTCTTCATCAGTCTTCTGATGTCTCTTGGACGTAATTAGGAATACTTTCGTCAATCAGTTTACAATACAAGCATGAATTATCGAGTAGAAAGTCGAATTAACGTTAATTCCATCAGGCATTATGAATTATCTTGGTTTTTTTTTGATGAGTCGGATGAAAGAATGCGGAATCGATGTCCTTTTCTTTTATCTGCCTTGAGGATTGCTTGGATAAAAATTGGAAATTCAAAAATTTGAAAATTTTATGTTCATTAAATTTTCAATATTGTTCAAAGTCCAAAAACTTGAAATTTTTTTGAAAATATCAAAATATAAAAAAAAGGATTTTGAAAAAATTTTGACTGGATTTTTTGGATTTTATCAGAAATTCAATAAAAATAAATTTAATTTAATTTCATATTGAAACTTGAAATATTCAAATTTTTTATAATTTCAAAATTTTGAAATCGTTCAAAAATCGACATTCGTAATTATCGATTTATTATCGATATTTCGTAATCATTATATTATTCTGGGAAAACCTTTTGACTGCTCTGGTTTAGAGTTCGAAATCTATCTATCAATCTATAATCACTTCAATATTTTCCCGCAAAATATTCCGTAGAAAATCGTAAAAAAGATCTCCTTGGCGACATTTTCCCTGCAATTTTTTAACCGGGGAAATTTCCTCTAGGCTAAAGATTGACGGGTCAATTTTTTGAAGGGGATAAATCGACTGGGAACTTTTTGTCGAGGAGAAAAATTCTTCGGGGAATTTTTTTAAGGGCTTGGTGTGAGGATTGAGGATTTTTTTTCAAGGTGGAAAATTGATTGGGGATTTTTTTTATAGAGAAAAATTGGTGGCGTCATTGATTTCCAGGGGCAGGATTAAGTGGGAATTGTTTTTCAGGGGGAAAAATTGACTGGCACTTTTTTTTTAGAACATAAATTGATTAGAGAATTTTCTTCAAGGGGAAAAAACATTGATTGGGGATTTTTTTACGGGGGAAACAAATCGGGTCACCCAAAAAAGAAATTCCTCGGATAATCTTGAGTTCCATCCATTACATCTGTAATTCCATCTCCTCTTCAACTCACTTTTTATTCGCGAGCCGGAGGAGCTGATATGGACCGTTCCTCTTTAACTTTACTCTATCACGTAAAATTGATAAAATGAAAATTGGAAAATTTGAAAATTCGGAAATTCGATTTCTATGCCATCAATATTGAGCTAAAAGTGTCTAAAATGGAAATCTTCAGAAAAAAAAAATTTGGCGAACAATGGCTGGAGCACGGCGCTTCGCTCACAGCGCGAGCCCACAAAGGCTAAACTTGCATTTTAATTCTCTGCCCTCTAAGTAGATAAATATCCTTAACTAAACTACTCGACGTAGAATTTGTATACTAAAGCGAAAGGGACAGACGTCACCTCCGTCTGGAAAAGACAGTTCGAGCATCGTAATTCGCACTGTGATCATTAGTTTCCCAGCTTCTTCCTTTTACGAGACAGTCTCTTGAGAAAGCAAATTACGGAGCACGAGAATATATAACCGTTCACCTTGTAGAAAAAAAATCTCGATTGAATGTGTTTGGACTCTGTGAATGCGCTAAAGCAATCGCGTAGTACAGAACGCCCATTGGTCCATACGATTTTTCACCAGCGTCTTAAAATGTACCAGAGATGACACATAATTTTAATATCTTTTTTAAAGCGTTGCAATATTTTTTTTTTCTCCGCAGAAATCCAGAAGGAAACAATCTCTAGAATTCACAGACAAACTTTCTCAACCTCTTACAACATATTAATTGTTTCTTCTGTGGTTTTT
Organism: Asobara japonica; assembly: GCA_026005395.1. Lineage (NCBI taxonomy): Eukaryota > Metazoa > Arthropoda > Insecta > Hymenoptera > Braconidae > Asobara > Asobara japonica. The sequence continues at coordinate 1,692,542 of BQMI01000280.1, forward strand.
ATTTAAAATCTGTATTAAGAAATCGTGATTCACGCGTCTTCTTTCCAGTCGTCGTGTCGATCAAACCCAAGCACTCTACGTGGATATGTTTTTGATTCCGTGTAGAAAAATCGGTCGGGTGTTAATTGCCTTTTGCCTCGTTGGTTTGGAACGAATTTCAGTGGCATTGTGTAGGCAATGGTCTTTAATCTACTGATTCTACTCTGTGTTGGATATTGCCAAGGTGCGTACTTTGATCACACAACCTAGGCTGTTTGTATGATGGTGTGGATTTGATTTGTATTTGTAGCTGGTGTTTGTATGAAAGTTAAGTGTGGTAATGAATGTTCAGTTTATACCTGATTGACGAGTTTTAAATTTTTAAAACATTTTAAATTTGCACATGTTGAGTTTGCGCATGTTGACTTTGCATATGTTGAGTTCGCACATGTCGAGTTTGTACATGTTGAATTTACACACGTTGAGTTTGCATATCGTGAGTGTGCAAATGTTGAGTTTGCAAATGTTGAGCCTGCCCATGTTGAGTTTGTACATGTTGATTTTAGACACGTTGAGTTGGCACATGTGGACTGTGCACATGGTAATCTCACATACGTTGAGTTTGCACATGTTGACTTTGCACATGTTGACTTTGTACATGTTGACTTTGCACACGTTGAGTTTGCACATGTTGACTTTCTACATGTTGACTTTGCACACGTTGAGTTTGCACATGTTGAGTTTGTACGTGTTGATTTTGGACACGTTGAGTCTGCACATGTTCAGTCTGCACATGTTCAGTTTGCACATGTTCAGTTTGCACATGTTGATTTTACACACGCTGAGTTTGCATATATCGAGTTCGCAAATGTTGAGTCTGCCCACGTTGATTTTTGGTCACGTTGAGTTTGCACATGTTGAGTTTGCACATGTTGAGTTTGCACATGTTGAGTTTGCACATGTTGACTTTACACATGTTGAGTCTGCACATGTTGACTTTGCACTGTTGACTTTGTACACGTTAATTTTGGACACCTTGAGTTTGGACGCGTTGAGTGTGCACATGTTGAGTTTGCGCATTCTGAGTTTGCAGATGTTGGGTTTGTAAATGTTAAGTTGATAATTATTGAAGTGTCGTGTAATCAGTGTGTGTGTGATATCAGAAACCCATTCTCAGCGAGATTAAATTCTAGTTACCGTTTAAATTCCCATTTAGTCCGTCGGTCATCATTTCAACGTTTACTCAACGCGCAAGACGAGCGACAAGAAATTTGCTGAAGATCAGCGGTTAATAGATCCGGGGAAATACTTTGTGAAACCAGAGCAAGCTGAAGTATAATTGAAGAGAAATGAAAATTTACTTTACCGTTCGCAATTTCCACAGTATTTGATTGCTTCAATTATGATTCATCTGATAATTAATTGAAGAAATCTTGAAAGTACAAATTGGGGAATTCACATTTCACGTTGTTGAAAATATTTTTTTTATAAACAAAAAAAATCGCTCCAATTTCATTTCAGTTTTGAATTTCGCGTTGTTGGTATACAGGCACATTGTAATCTACTGGCTCATCAGAAACTGATTTGAATAATGTTGAATAGTCTTAACACCCAACACTGGCTCATTATATTCAAAAAAATATCGTTATTATTTCATCACGTTACAACGACGAGGTACTGGTAATTAAATTGAAATTTTATCTCGTAAAAAAATATTGGCGTGGCGGATTTTACTTTAGAATGATAAGCCCCATGTTGGAGGATTTTATGGTGTCCGTAACTTGCATTGTTGAATAAAACGAATATATTTTCTTTTGCACAATTGAAAGGGTTTTGGAAATCCTAAACCTTCCTAAACCTTTCAAGATTAAAATTTTTTCAAAATTCAAATTTGAAAAATTTCGAAATTTGTTAGAATTAAAGTGAAAGCAATGTTCCATTTTTTTCAAACTTTGACAATTTTCGAATTTTTTCAGCATGTTCACAAAATTTGATTTTGCTAGAAATTTGGAAAGTATTGAATATATAATTTTGAAAACATGTAAAATTTCAGAAATATTAAATTCCCCATTTTTGTCAAGACATTTTTTTTCCATATTTCATCCAGCGTTGACAAGAACTGCAAACGTTTGCGAAATTCCCAATTTAATTTTTTTCCAAAACTCAAACAAAAATTGAAAATTCGAAAAATCCATAAAATGAAAATTTTTTGCCAAATTTTCGAAAATTCCAACAATTTCGAAAACAGTAAAATTCGTTTGAAATTGCTCAAAAATTTGAATTGCGGCGAGTTTATGAGAAGCTGAGGTGAATACAATATATTCCACAATCCTGAAAACTCATTCCCCCATTATATCCAAAAAAAGTTCCTTCATTTTTTTTGCGTTACTATGACCAGGTATGTCCAATTAAATTGAAATTTTAGCTTGTGAAAAAAAAATTAGCGAAGCGAATTTCGCTTTGGTACGACAATCCCATTGCTGAAAAATCTCATAGCGTCCGTAATACGTGTTGAGTAAAAAAATAATAAAAATCTTTTTTCCGGCACTCCGGACAAATGGATAGATGGTATTATGCACACGGAGACGATTGCAATAATCGCGCAATAGCGGTTTCCCCGCTTCCTAGTCTACAAAAATTTCGAAAACTCGCATTTGCCGCGCTGGGGGCCTTTCATTACGAGAGTTACACGTAAATATAATGGGCGCAGAGGTGCGGAATTCGGTGGAGTCGAGTTTCCAAGGAGATATTATTGAAAGACCAGGAATACAATACCTCGGATCACGGTAATTGATGAACATTTTTGGTGCTAAAATTTATTTTCATGTTTGAAAATTTTGGAAATTCGAATAAAACAAATTTTATACAAAAAAGTGTTTACATTCATCATCTACTCATCAACGAAATAATTAACACGTCATGAGAACCTTTTGACCCAAACTATTTTGATCGGGAAATTTATGGTTCCAATCGTTGAGCGCCACACCCACATCCGGTTTATTTTCCTCCGAAACTCAACGAAACTCAACAATATATATATACGAGTCCGGTGGCGCGTGATGCGCACGCGCACTTCCTTTTTCCGCCGCACAGACTGGTGGCGCGTCGGTTTCGGTCTTACGGTTTTCGATACCTTCGATATATATCGATAATTTCTTTCGTCTCTCCTTTTTACTATAAATATATAATGTGCTGATCAACTTTTGCAATATTCCAGGTGCTGAGACGAATTTCCACAAAATTTCGACGGTTCGTTTCTGTCAGCCAGTGCAATGAAGATAAAATGGATGCAAATGAGGCGGCGCCGATTTTAAGATCACTCAATAATCGTCACAGTTCATTTGTGAGATTTGTCAACACCACCAGTTACCACGTTGACGTACTTTGGCTCGATTATCAAGGAACTACACACAGTTATGGCACTTTGAGCCCTGGTGATCGGCTTAACATTAACACTTTTGCAACTCATCCTTGGATTTTCGAGGAAAAAGATACGAGAGATAGGTAAGCAATAATTTAGTTGATTAACTTGCGGATGGTACACCATTTCTTGTAAACGATGTGTATGTGTGTGTGTGTTTTCTTTCGCTTCGGTCCCTCGCTCTTGTACTCCCGACGGTAGCTGCTCTTCAGTATTTCTTCGGATAGGTGTTGTGGACACCCATCCAGATAGTTCGGGCCGAGTGTGGCCATGTAGGCCATCGTATTGCTAAACACAGGGTAAACTCCCAGAAACCACTACGCTCCGACGGCGCGCGTCTGGGATGACACCCCCCCCCCCCCCCCCCACCCTTCCCCTCCGCGTTCCGTTAGGCTCCCGCCCAGCCTCCCTGTCTCATTTCATGGATATCAATAGCGGACGGACTGTTCCTGCTATCGTTCAGAATCTATTAATCAGGAATGCTCATCTGAAATATTATTCGGAGGCTGGGCGCGTTTATAGAAAATTTGACGAAATCCGCAAATGTCATTATTCCCAGAAACTACTTTGAGGCTTGACATTAATAATTTTGCAACTCATTCTTGGATATCAGTCGACAAAGGTAGGAGGAATAGGTAACCACAAGTCATTTATTTCCATTAAAATTTACGACAATGGGTGTTTAAAATTTCTTGCATCAATGAGGAAGTTATTTTATCCGTGAGAGTTTAAAAATATATGATCGTGGTGAACAATTCCGACAATTGGAAAATCGTTTTTGAAATTTGTGTAATTGCATTTTAATATGATTAAACAAAATTTGACAATTTCGAGATTTCAATAATTTAATTTCAAATTATAAATTTTAGACACGGAACAGTGAATGGCAAAGCTTTCAGATATTTCGAAATTTCGAAAATTCAAAAGTTTCAGAAATCCCAAAAAATTCAAGATCTTTGGAAGGTTCAAGAATTTTTAATCCAACAAAAAATTCCAAAATCCCTAGGGATCATGAATTTAAAAAATTACGAAATCTTCTAAATATTGCAAGAAAAAAGAAACTGCAAAAATTTTGAGAAAAAATGGGAGATTGAAAGTAGATAATTATGGGTTGAAATTACATCTAATGAACCTTAAGTCGCCCTGGGCAAATTTCCGCTATTGTATTATTATTTAATGGTATCGCAACGTGGTAATCAATAGCTCACGAGCTAACATGGACCTGAGGCTAATTAATGGTGAAAATTCAATTACAATCCATTGAAGTATTTTTCGCATAAACTTCGTACTAGCAGCTTATAATTTATAAACGCAAAATGAATAGCGATTATGTTTTTTAATTCTCCTCCATTACATGTTTATTAATTTCTCGTCCCTCTCATTTGTACGCCCCCGGTAGCGGCCGTGTAAGCATTCCTTCAGGGGGCGTACCGGACACCCACCCATGCGGCTGGGGCCGACTTTCGCCATTTTTAGGCCATCGTATTTCTTGCATTGTTTGGAATCCATGAGAAAATATTTTGAAAAAATATTCTCCGGCGGCCGGGCGCGAACCTAGGACCTTCGGAGTAGTAGGCAGATACTCTACCACTAGGCCAAAGTCCCGACTTAGCATAATGTGTGTATGTGTGTATAGGTATTTGGCGCTCAGCCCATCTCTGTTATACTCCTCACTGCTCCGCGATTCCTTCGGTAGGGAGTAGTGGACACCCATCCATGTAACAAGAGTCGACTTTCGTCATTTGGATCATCATATTTTTGACCAGGGTAAACCCCCAGAAACCACTACGCTACGACGGCGTTTGTCATGGACCCCCCCCCCCCCCTCGCCCATCCTCGTGTTTCTAAACACAGGGTAGACCGCCAGAAATTGCACTGTTACGGTGGCCGGCGCCTGTGATGGAATGTCAAACATGTAGGAACACACAGCTTGAACGATTTCATTAATTGCCTTGTGCATTGCCCAGTTAGTGTGTTCCCCAAAAAGTAATTTTCTCAATTTTCTAACATTCCAGATTTACGGTGGATGGCAAGTGCGTATTTTACCCACAGGCCTGGTTCGCCCCATACATTAATATGCCACGTCATGAAGTTCCACAAATGATTGGACGAATTCAAGTGAATATCACTCTACCCATCTACACTCTACGCGATCTCTCCTTACGTGTAATAAAGCGCCGTTTGCGCCACGACAATCACGCTTTTCGCCTGGAAATACCACGAAGCCTTCAATACGAATTGGCGTCAATGCTGCCAAGAAAGCGTGATACGGCAGAATCCCCACAACAGGAGGAGTTGGCATCCTCACTTTAGTACGAATACGAATCAATATATTTTTTCACCATTTTCAACTTCATTGGACAAGGTGTTCCGGTTATCAGAAGGTAAGTCCCCTCGGAGTATCATCTACGACATGTAGCTATTAGACTTTGGGCGATTAGGAAAGAGGTGGTGGTGGTAACATAGACATCGAAGCTGAAAAATATGCTAAACACTGTAATAAATTTAGTCCGGACGATTCTGCCCGGGACCAGCAGAAGATTGCTCTAATTGGACTGCGTTAGGTCGTAATGCTTAAAGTGACTTAGTTACCAGCTAATTTTCAGGGCAAACTAAACATTTTTGGTCAAATTAAATATTCTCGTTATGCAGGACTTCGACATTTTACGAACTATGCATCGAATGATGCAATGGAGTACTGCTAGCTTAATTGATGTTTCCCGACTTCGAGAAGTTGGGTAATGTACTATATTACATGACTCATATCCGATTCACCTTTATTGAAGTTTATTAGTGTTTACTCGGGCTTCTGACAATACTTTAGCTTGGAGAACGGAGCGTTGGCCTTGTCCCGAGGACGTTTACAGATCAAACTAGGAAAAGGAGTGAGATGAAATTCCGAGAAGTCCTCATGTTGTAATTTTTGAAGTATGAAATCTGTCTTGGTCATTTCTTGTTCGAGTTTATTTGAAAAATGAATTAGGCTCAGGGTCAGATTTTTCTTTCAGCGAAATAATTTTCGTGAGTAGTTTTGCAGCTCATGACTTTTTATCAAATGTTCAAACCTTCGTGTTTTTTAATAAAAATGAATTGATTGTGTGTGTTCCATTTTCAAAGAAAAAATCAAAAAAATTTGAGGAATTTTTATTTGAAGAATTTCGTTATTATTTTGTACAAATGCAATTTTCCAGTTGAAGAACAGATCGATAGAGTGCAAACAGCACCAAATGAATACTTCCTAAAACTTCAGTCATCCACTTCCCCCCTAATCGTATTTTCCGAGCTGAATTCGTTACTCCTAGTGGCTTCATAAATTTTTTGCAGCTGTTTGTGTGGATTCAGTTGGTGAAAAAAAAAAATCAAAAAAGGAATTGCAAGACGAATGAGACAGAGACAAGTAAGTCCTTGGTTGTTTGGGGAAGCCGGTCACGTGAGTTCGATCGTTGGCTAGAGTTCGAGGTGCCGGCTAGAATCGAATGAAATTCCCTTACTTTCGTGTGCGACGACAATTTTTGCCCCTCTCCTTCCAACTGTGTACCAACATTGCAACGCTTTTTCGGGCTCGTCCTCTCCTTCTTTTCATGTACCAGCAATTCAGCTTGCTGTCCAGTCACGGACGATCGCCGTCGCGACGCGAATGAAAAGTTTTCCCGTGCAAATGTAAAAGAAAAAAATAAATAAGAGTGGTGAGAAAAGTGGAAGGGGAATGTCATGGCAATGGTTATTTGAAAAAAATTGACAATTTTGGGAAATACTAGAGAATTTGCACTTTCGAACGAAAAAATTTCCTTTTCAATTTTCTTCGAATTCTTGAGCGTTTCAAGTTTATTTTTTTAGGATTTCAGACTTTTATAATTCTTCGAAAATACACAATATTTTGGTATATTCCACTTTGCTCTGTTTGTGCACCCTTTCGAGTTTCCGCATCTGGTTCCTTTCTTTCAATACCAACTATATCATTGATAAATTCTCCGGTGGTATAGTGGTGAGCATTTCCGCCTGTCATATCATTCATAGAAGTATTTAGCATGTATTCTCCTACGAAAGAAAATAGCTCCCAGAAGACTCATGACAACCACTCAGATTTTGGTCAAAAATTTATTTTAAAAAGCGAGTGGTACAGAACTCGGTAGAACTAATTTTTTAAATTATTGTAAAAGCTTATCGACAAATAAGTTAGGCACTGGAACCTTTGCAAAGTGACATTGTCTATATCCGTGCGTATAATCCGATGCTTTTTTCATGTTTTGCCACGCGAATACCGAAAACCATCGATAAACGCACGGAATAATGATCGAGTTGTTGGAAGATGCCTGTGAAATGCGGCGGCGTCGAGGCAAGTTCAGGACGCTAGCGGCGGGGTGCGCTGTGTTGGCGGGCGATTCAAATACCTCGACGACGTAACTCAGTATTCCCGCCAAATTGCGCCGAGCGCTGTACTGTAGGGCTTCCAGAGTCTGGTACTGGATATGATTGGGTACACGAGGAGACTAGTTTGCCAACTTCATCGAACGAAAACGCGTCCTTACCACACATATTACGAAAATTTTCGTTTTTAAATGAAGTCATATAAGTACTCTCCAGCGTGTAAATAATTTTTTTGCTCATTAAACATAAAAAACTAAAATAAAGGGAATCGAACAAACAACTCATGTTTCAACAATTGCTGCAAACAAAATTATTTTTAAAAATTTGGAAATTTGGAATTTTTCTTCTGACTTATAAAATTTTGAAATTCCCAATAATTCTAAAAAGTTGACGAACTAGAAATTTCCGATTGCTGTCCAGTCACGAAGAATTGAGATAGCGACGTGAATGGAAAGTTTTCAGTACCAAACATGAAAAGCAAAAAAAAAAATAAATAAGAATGGCGCGAGAAAAAGAGGGGGGCTGAATAGGAATTGGGCAGGGAAGCTATATAGCATTGGTAAATTTCATTCGAAACACGCGTGCATTCACGGCTGTAGTGTCTATCTCTTCGAGTCACGTACCACCACCCGAAAGCGCGAGAAACGCTTCTCGTCTTTTACATCGATTGTGCAAACACCTATATATATGCGCATGCATTTGTATGTGTGTCAGTACAGTGAATTGGCCGCTTAAAATCAAGATACCACACGTATGAGAAAATTTTTGCTGTTTCATATCAACGGGTGAAATATATTCAGTTTTTTTTCGTCACATTTGTTCTTCCCTGAAATTACCGAAAAAATGAAACGATTTTGAAATCTCAGAATTTTTCATTGACAAAAGCAGCCCAAACATTGGATTGTTAGAGAGTTAGGCTGAAATTACTCAAAACCATCTGAAACTTGAAGATCCTCCAAGAGCTCAATTTCTCGGGTCTCTATATAAGGTATATAGCACAACCGCACAATATGTGATAATATACATATTTTTTAAACGATAAGAATTGTGTTCATTCCTCCAGTTGACTTATATATATATATATATATATATATATATAAGTTACACTATATATATACAATAGTACATATGTGCTGTCTTTCTGACTTCGGAATTCTTAGCACCGATTTTTCGCCTAAATTCTTCTTTCCCCTCCCTCACTTTGCCAAACAAGCATAATAAACTTCATTTCACAAGAATCCGTCCATTGGTTCATATTGAACCTCGTGACGAAGCTATGGTAAAACTTAACGCCATGATTGAGTTAATCTTCCAACTGAAACTCAGACTTTGATGGTCTCATCAAGCTTGGAGTTAGTGCCGAATTGCATATTGTGTAGAGTTTTGTTCGAGCTTATCAAAATCAGGAAGGTTTCACTTCAGGCCAGCATGGTGAAGCCTAACCGACCTTCCGGTACCCAGCCCATGAAGTGGACACTATAATTCTTCTAATACGTTGAACTCTCCGTTCTTCCTGCGTCAACCAGACAACAGAGGAATTACATGGGGACGTCCATATGAAAAGGGACCACTTGGTCGGTTCTGAGTTATGTATCCTACAGTAATCTTGATTTGATTCCCCACTTTTTGAACCAAGAATGACTATGGTAGCACATGAACTGACGTCGCTAGGTAAAATCAAATCAATAATTTAACATTGGGGTAAAGGGAAGTTGCGAAGAGAAAAACGTGAATATCTCGAAAACTGAATCAACCCAAATGGTCCCGCTTCATGTGGACGTCCACATATAGTGTAAGAGAAATTCGGAAGAAAATTAGTAGACCACGAAGCCAATCTAATTAACGTTTCCGAATGGTAATGCAGAGCTTGCAAACGTAAGTTTGGACCAACTTGTTAGGGTTGGTTCCATATGCTGAGGCGCGGCTTGACAATCCAACCTTCCAACCTATTGCGTTGGGTGTCCGACCTTCATCTTCAATCCAGATGTATGCGAGCATAGATCCAGAACTTGTTACTAGCACTGCTAAGCTTGGCCCTCTCTTCCAGCAAGCTTCGTTCGGTCCGAAGTTTCCTGGACACATTGTCACATTCAGGTACATCTGCATCAAGTGAAGCGTAATTCTTCCAAGATTCCACTTTTCTTCCAGTTTTCCACTTCTCCAACATCAAACGAGCACGAGAGTATGTGCAACAATATACTGTACGAAAAAGTTTGAAGGAAGCTGGTGGACCAGGAATGCAAATCTCGGAATCATCCAGATCGTCATCCGGAGCTTGGCGTGGCAGGTTTGGACCCTGGTCAGGTTGGTTCCTGAGGGGCAAGCCTGACTAATCAACCTTCTGTCCGAGGTTCCCTGAGCATATTCCCTCAGCTCTTCCCGTTTCCATAGCGTTGAACATGCAAAAGTAAACGAACCATCTACGAGACATTTAGACGACAACTGCTGGACCAGGATGGCGATTTCTGAAGTAGCCAAATGGTGATCCGATGTTTGTTTGACCAACTTGGACTGTATCAAGCTCAGGCTGACAATCCGATCGTCTACTTTACTAGATCTAGGTCGATGCCCCAACTTCCATTGGGAGTTATCCAAATATGGATCGAAAACATTGCTAACAAGACCAAGCTCAAATCCTACCTTGGATCCAGCATCTCGCTCTACCAAGTTTCAGGCGCACATCATGAAAGCTATTTAAATATCCATGAAGTGAACCATAATTCCTCTCGTATGTTGAATTTTCCGTTCCCACAGCGTCAAACAGAGGGTAAAGTAGGGGTGAGCACATACCGTACGAGAAATTTACAAGAAAATTAGTGGATCATAAAGTCAATTTCTAGAGTATGCGAATCGTGATCCATAGGAAGTTGCTCTGGCCCACCTCAAACTACCCTTCGAAATACCAAAGTTTCGGTAGCACTTCTCGATTCTGGATGTTCTCGGAAGCGTGAGAAGTGGGCAAAGTACTTCAAACAGCGGTAGAGAGTGGGAAAGGGTAGAATGCATTTCCAAGGACATTCCGCAGCTTTGTACTGGGTACGTTGCGGTGGCGTAATACGGGGAATCACAGAAATTGGTGGGGGGGGGGGGGGGGGTAACACACGGTTTGCTGCACCTCAAATGCCTTACTGCGGGGCGCCCTCACGCGAGTGTCTCGGTGTCAAATCATATACACGAAAGTGGTTCTATCGGCAAATGGAAGGTGTTGTATCGACAAAAACTCAATTTCATGAATTGAAAAAGGTGCCATTTTTTTTCTTTTTTTTAAAAGTGTAATACAAAAAATTGTATTTGAACACATTTTTCTATCCAAAAGTACATTTAAAAAAAAAAAATTTATTTTGAATTTTTTTTTTTCATTTTGAATTTTTTTTTTTCATTTTGCATTTTTATTTTTTTTATTTTGAAATTTTTTTCTTACGAGGTAGTTGGTTGGAACTATCTTTTTTTCCATCTTAAAAGGTTACATAATGCATTGTCCGCAATGTTAAAATTACAACAATTATGTAAAAATTCTAACTAATACTAATTTTAAATTTTAAATTGGAAAAATAAACGAAATTGGGGATTTATTTTCCCTGAAATGGATTTCATGTGGCAGCCGCACGCGATGGCCTGGGCGTGAAATGATATACGTGAAATTGCTACAATCGCGAGTTGAAACGAGTTTCCTCAAATATGACAACGCGATGTGCGACTATCTCAATTTTCGACTTGTGTGAATTATGTGAGAATATTAAAATTTCGAAAAAAAAATTGAAAATTTTGAAATGCGAAAATTTTCAAAATTCCTCAAATTTGGAAACAACAATTTCACATAATAGTCCCCAACAGTAACCACAGGCTCAACCCCCAATCCTCCTTTTAATTACTAATTATCGATCGGAAAGATAGTTGGAGAACTGCCCTAACACAGCCGCTCTTGCTCACCACTCTCAGGACGCCTCGTATCCGCTAATTAGATTTTCCACCTCTACTCCTTGAAACTCTTCTGAAAGTCAGCAGTGCCCTGGCTTTATACTCTCTCGTTCATTTGGACCCGACTTGACATAAGACGCTGGGCTCCGTTTAATCTTCACGCTCGTTGCCTCCAAAAAATCTCCGACTAACATTTCTCATCATCTTGATGGAAAAATAAAAACTTTTTAGATTCATTATCCACCATTTTGCATTCAATTTACCACAGTTTCCAATGATTCATTTACCCTTCGACTCCGCCACACTCACAAACTCAATTATTTCCTATTATTGAAATTGTTCCAAATTTATAATCTCATTTGAGGTGATTTTTGGATCAAACACCGTTAGGAAAAATTGTGTCCCCGAGTTAAAAATTTTTTGACTCTCCAAAGTTATTTTCTAAAATTTTTTTGTTTACAAATTGCCCATATTTTTTAACTTTCTGATTTCCGGGAAGTTATTATGATTCCCAAAAAAAATCGGGTTGATCTGTGTGTGTGTTTGCGTCCGTCCCTCACTTGTCCCTTGCTTGAGAAGGGGCTACTGGACACCCATCCAAGTGGTACCGGCCTTGGCCGTTGAAGCCGTTGTATTTCTAACCACAGGGTAAACTCCCAGAAACCGCTATGCTACGACGGCGGGCGCCTATGGTGGACCCCCTGTGGCGGGTTAGGTTCCCGCGCGGTCCTGCAATCTCACTCTATCAGTAACGATAGCTCTGATACGCATATTATAAAAAAAAAGTCCATTGTCCGTTTTCTGGCCAACCAAAGCAACGATTCCTTCTCCCGCATTTTATTTTTCTTGAATTTTTTCCAGAACGTGTATTCAAGTTTCCACAATACCAGAGGGTCATCCTCAGAGAAAAAATTCTCACAATGAATCCCAGGACGATTGGAATCGTAAAATCGGAGAAGGCCACGGGGCAACGTGGTCTCAATAACATTTATTCGTGGGCTCAACTAAACGCCACCACCACGGATATCGTAGCGTAGGATACATTATTCATGCACGATAAAGTATTCCCTCGGTGTGGTACTGTGGGACTTGGCTTGTGTTGTGCGGTGAGACTCGGGGTCGATCAGGCGCAAGCATACATTGCGGCATATAGATATAAATTGGCGGCACCCGGGGGGGAGTTAGGAGAGCAACCTGACAGATATAAACCGATACGTATACGTCGGATTGGACTTGACGATGTCACACCAGTTATGCCTCAACTGCATATGTGTGATTCCCACCAAAGATTTGGCAATTGAATTTTAACTCACCGATAGGGCGAGTTACTGTAATGACCTCGGAGATCTAAACTGAAATTTTCATCAAGTTTCAACGTTCTCCCCCATTTCTGCCATTCTGTAAAGCTTTGTGAAAGGTGTTCGTGTGTGTCTGCTCGCACAATCTGTTTATTAAAATTTAATTTTTGAATTTTTCAATTCACGTTTTTAAAATCAGAGGAACTTTCGGAAATTTTAGAGGATTTTGCGGGCAAAAAAATATTTGAAATGTCAAGATGTACCGATGCCTATCCATGTAATTGGATCGAAGATGACATACCAGTTGAGTCGTGATTGTGTATGCATGCTCTATGATCGGTTATCGAGGCCAAAGATCGAGCAATTGATCCCTCCTTAATGCATGTCTTCACCTTTAAATTTTTGAGATAAGAATCAATAGAAGAGAAACTCTGTTCGTAATAATCGTCTCAGCTTGATTCGGGGTAAAAATTTCGTAAACCTTTGTAAAACTATAAGGGGAGAGATTTTTTTACGATAGGTGTGTTTTGTGTTCTACTCCTCTCTTCATTTTCACCTACAGGTTCCGCCATGAGGCCTCGCTCTTCCATGAGGACTTTTGCCATTCAAGCTAGCATATTTCCTAATCACGGTGTAAAATGCCCAGGACACATCAGCGAAAACCAGGAAACATAACGGTTCCGTGTGATGGAACCCGCCCCTCTCCCGCATTGGGTTAGGTTATTGTCCGATCTTGTAATTCCATTTCGTCGGAACCGCGCATAGAACCCGTGGACTGTTCTTCATATGGTTCATAAGAACAATATCTTCTGGAGTCTGTGCACGAGCTCAATACCTTTGGCGTAGTAGCCTGTCACTCTATCCCCTCAACTAAAGTTTCGACTGTGTGTGTGTGTGTGTGTGTATATATATGTACATTTAACCTGGAATTCAAAATTTCCGGAATTCAAAATTCACCTGGAACAGTTCCCGGAACCAATATATCGGTCTGGAGTAGTTCCAAGAACTATAGATCTGCCTGGAACCGTTCCCGGATCAATAGATCCGCCGGGAGCAGTTCCCGGAACTAAACTGCCGCTTGGAACTGTTCCCGGAACTATACCTCCTTCTGGAATGGTTCCCGGAACTATATCCCCGCCTGGAACAGTTCCCGGAACTATATCCCCGCCTGGAACAGTTCCCGGAACTTCACCCCCGCCTGGAACAGTTCCCGGAACTATATCCCCGTCTGGAACAGTTCCTGGAACTATATCTTCGCCTGGAACAGTTCCCGAAACCATATCCCCGCCTGGAACAGTCCCCGAAACTATACCCCTGCCTGGAACACTTTCCGGAACTATACCCCCGCCTGGAACAGTTCCCGGAACTATACCCCTGCCTGGAACAGTTCCCGGAACTATACCCCCGCCTGGAACAGTTCCCGGAACTTCATCCCCGCCTGGAACAGTTCCCGGAACTTCATCCCCGCCTGGAACAGTTCCCGGAACTATATCTTCGCCTGGAACAGTTCCCGGAACTATATCCCTGCCTGGAACACTTCCCGGAACTATATCCCCGCCTGGAACAGTTTCCGAAACTATATCCCCGCCTGGAACAGTTTCCAGAACTATATTCCCGCCTGGAACAGTTCGCGGAATTTTTTTCCACCAGAATTAAACAAAATTACGTCGTCATAACTATGACTGAATGCTTCGGAATTTTATATTTTCTTGAATATGTCTATACACAGGCATTCACCGCATTATTTTTTTCTTTCTTGCCGAAAATCTTCGCGGCATTTTCCGCGTATCCTAGCAATATGTTTGTGAGTCTGGCTACCGCATATTTTCGCCTCTTCAATATCCGGGGAAGGCACACATGCCAGAGTTGAAAGTTGGGGAAAACAAAATCGTGAATACATAGCGAAGTATACACATTTATTGTCAGATTTGCCGCATGTCCTCACAGTTGATAGCATTGCGCCTTAAGGTTTTCTCCATCTCGGAGGGATATTGAGGTAACTCGGTTTTTGGAGAACGTTTTCTGAATTGGAGATTCAACTTTCAAATACCGTCCGAGTTCCAAAAAATTAAAACATTTGTGCATTATTCAAATATTCAGAAAAATTTTGAAAAATCTGAACATAAGATTTCAGAACCATCCGAATTTTTTTAATTTTCAAAAAGTTCATTTTGAAACATTTTCCAAATTATCAAAATATCCCAAAAAAATTTGAAACTCAAAATTTTTCCAAAACTTCATAATGTAAAGAATAAAAAAACATTTAGGTGAAAATTTTTCATGTTATTGTGAAAGTCATGCGATAATAAGGTATTCAACATCTTCAACGAAAGGATTTAACAGATTAAAGTCTGTTTGTCTTGGGTCGAAAGGACGCGGCGGAGAAAAAGAAAAAAAAAAAGAGTTCCGAGTAAAAGTTTTCCGTTGATCTAATCGTGATCATGGAAAACAAGTAGGTAAAGACGCCTCAGCGTCTCGGATGCAGCAGCTAACCATCATTTCAATAATGTAAAAAATTATTACGTACATATCCGCGTGGATAAGTACAGAGAAATGTGAAAGTGCATAAAGAAACTATTCGAGAGGACAAGTATTTCTTGGACTCTGTTCTGGAAGTCAAAGTGTTGGAGGCGACGATAAATTGAATCGAGGATCACGATGATCTTAAATGGCGTGTAATTTCATTCAATTGGAGAATGGCATTTCCCACTCCAGCAATAGTGGACCAATTGTATTTGTTAACTTAACTTTTTTTTTTATTAACGTTGACTTGACTTGACGTTAAAAAAAAAAAAAATTTTGGAGTACCTTAAGTCCATAAGAAAACTATTGGTGAAACGTCAAAATATCACAAAAAAATATTACAGGTTAAAATATCAAATGACATAAATATCACATAACACAAATATCACATTACTAATAGATTATTATAAATTTATCTGAAGGAAATTGATTTAATAAATTTGATATATTTATACGAAATGTTTATAATAATAAACAATAAACATTTACATTATCAATTTCAGGAAACTAATGAAAAAAAAAATATATATATATTATATTATATATATATATTATATTATATATATATATTATATTATATATATATATTATATTATATATATATATTATATTATATATATATATTATATTATATATATATATTATATTATATATATATATGATATTTCGACGTGTAATATTTAGAACTAAACTATTGGACAGCATAACAATTTTTATAGTTCGTCGTGGAAGTGTCGGGTGCGCCGCCCAATTGAATTTATATTATTGGTTTAGAAGCAATAGCTGCACTTTTTTTCCATCCTCCTCTCCTATTTCTTCTCAAAGGTCATACTGAAAATGAAGAAAGTCACGAGTGGTGTACGTGAACGTTTGCCATCCTTAGAAAACTGTCCTCAAGTTCTTTTTCACTTCTCCCAGTCTGGGAGAGATTTATTTGTACACAGTGTAACGTGTATGTCGCTTCCATTAAACGGAGAAAAGCGTGGATGGGAGTAATGAGATTTGCTCGTGATATGACACGTTACAGAGGCTATCTCCTCTAAAAGACCTCTTAACTCCACACTTTCCGCACGTACTAAATGGTTGAATGAGAGAGATGTGGAGATATAATATACTTTAAAGGCATAGTGCTGGTATTAATTAAGAGTGTGTAATTAGGATCCATTTTTTGCGGTATCTTTAGTATATTTGTTGAGCAAAATGCTCAACCATGGTTGTTTTACCTTTCAGGGATCCTAAGTCATCTGTAGATAAAATTACAAAATATGTAAAATGATTGTAAAGTTTCAGTTCCATAGCAAAAAGCATAGAACACAGGAATAGAGGATAGACAAAATCAACGAAAATATTTCAAAAATATAAAAAAACAAAAATCGCAAAATCAAAAAAATATCTGAGATTCCAAAATTGAATTGTATGACAATACACGCTATATATATCGTATGACTTCTTCCCAACTCTCATAGCTTAGATATCGCAATCGGGAAGTTGATGATAAGACTTGTGGAGGGTCCACTTTTAAAAATTTTTTTTTACGTGTCTACTTACTGCTGAATACTCATTATCACATCGCCTTGCCTTTGCTTCGAGGTTTCTAAAATACGATAAGATCGGGCATTGTATGGTAAAGGATACGGATGTTAACGGATGAATATAGAACGCCCTCGAACCATCGAGCCTTTTCGTTACTTCCGGTTACGAAATACGGGTGAATTTTATGGAGTGTTCAAAGCGCGAATTTGAATAAATTGCAAAATATTATGTCGAAAGTTTTGTAGATTTTAGAATTTTTTAGTTTATTGACGATTTAAGAACATTTAGGAAAACAAATTGTTGGAAGGTATTGAAGATTTTGAACAATTTGAAAATTTCTGGAAATTTTTTTAGAAATTTTAGCAATTTTTCAAATTGTGGAATTTTTCAATCATTCTAATTCTTCCTATTTCTTTTTTAATATTCCGATTTTTTGCAATTTTCAAAAGCCATAGCTTCTGCAATTGACAAGTTAAAAAAAAATAAATTCTCATTGCCCAATTATCTGGTTGCCAGTATGTTCTCGGAAGGCGTGAGAAATAATCAGATCAGAAATTTCACTATTTCCGCCGCTTATTTATTCTCACCCGTTTCAACAATTTGTCAAAAAACTTTCTTCATTTTTATTTTACCACTGTGGGCCCTCGCGCTCTAGTAATCAGAGCTTGGAAAGTTGCCAGTCAATTTCCATTTCGTGTGTTGCGTCTGACTCGAAACACATTTTTCATGTAAAAAACGGAATTGTTGATTTAAGATTATAGACATTACCAGGCGGGCCACATGAAATGATTCGATCAATGCCTTGCGAACTCAACGAGAGGGAAGTTTGATAAAAATTGCCGGTCCGGGCACTAAATCTGTGAACTTTTGGCTATTACTGCATAAATTTTACCCTCCCCCCCCCCCCCCCCCCCCCCGCACAGTAAATATCATCTAACGGTGCACTCAAATTTACCCAACTATAGAATTTTCATCCGGAATATTACAGTAGTTTCCCAACACCAGCATGCAGAGGGGAATGCGCTCCCACTACCCGTAACGGTAGCAACAGCGCTTGAGGGGTACGGGCGCTCCGCTGCATGCCTTCGTGCGTGCGCGCATGGGCGGTGTAATACGTTTCCCTCTCTCTGTCCACGGACACGCCTAGTGCCGGCGTGGAGGGGGTAATCTGTAACTCTTCCTTCGCTGAAGCTTCAGCCCACAAGCTGAACAATTATAGAAAGACGTTACCACGCGTATATAGATTAGAGGGTATACCTATTCACACAGTATCGAAATACTAATTGAGTTTTGTGTAATCAAATAAAATTTTTTGCATTTCACAAAAAGCTAATATCGTCAATTCTCACGGACAGGCCTTAGTGCGATAGATATTCATATCAATTCACGAAAGTTAATTCGTGCTCGCCTTTTCGTCTCTCGTCTCATTTCGCTCGTATGGTTTCGTTTCTCTCGTCTCTCGCGGCGTCCCTAAAAATGCCTTTTGAACGATTCCACATTCTGCAAAACTGCCGAGACATGAATTCTGATAACACTAGATAAAAAAAAACTGTGCTCGATTTTTCACTGATGCGTTGTGAAGAGCTTTTCCGCGGTTTCTGCGGTTTACCGCGAGATTAAAGGGAAACTTGCGGATACCCGACTGATTACTTTCCGACGTTTCTTCCGTTTGGGCCATCAACATGCCTCGTGAGCTTTCTCAAAGTATAAAAAGATAACGAAAAAATCCCGAGGCCTTTCGAAAAAGGAAAATGAGGGGAAGTAGAAAATCAAAGTGAAAAAAAATGGGCGATATAAAGGGGTCCCTTTGCACAGGGTCTGAAAAAAGGCGACCCCGCGGAAGTGTGTACACGACGTTTTCTCATTAACCTGAATTAGTTTACCTCCTTATTCGCAAGCGTGTGTTTTTCTCATGGGTACTCGAGAAAAAGGGCTTTGAAGGCTTAATGGAAATGCCTGATGGTTTTCCCTCAATTAATTCGGATATTGATCGACCTCTGAGCATACGCAATGTCTTGCCATTTTTTGAATTCTCATATTTTCTGTGAATTTTTTGGTTTGGAATTTGTGGAGGTTTTGAAATTTTAAATTTTTTTCTTCAATTTGCCAATTTTTTTACAATTTTTGAGGGTTTTGTATGCCCTGAATTTTTTCTTCGACTTTTATTGTTTCTTATTGTTTTTTATTGTTTCTACGTTTTTTAAAATATTGCGATTTTCGGAAGTTTTGGAAATTTTTTTTTTGAATTTTCTCAATTTTTAAAAATTTTGAATTTTTTTTTTGACATTGTTCACTCTAAAAAATGTTATTTTTCTGAAATTTAGTGTTCAAAATTTGAGAAATATTAGAATTTCCAAAATTGTTGCTGGGTTGAATCTCATCATTCTTCGGAAAATCTCTGATTTTTCGCAAATTTTCTCATTACTTTGAATTAATTTACCCTCCCATTCGCAAGAGAGTTGTTTTCCCGGGCTTCCCAGGAAAAAGGGCTCTGGAAGTTTAATGGAAATGCCTGGTGTTTTCCTCAATTAATTTATATATTGATGGACGTGGCTGGTGTGAGTATAGAAACCAGTAGACTCCATCATTTTTATATTAAAATTTCCTTGAATTTCCAAGATTTACGCAAAGGGAGGGCTCGTAATGGGTCAATATTTTGACAATTATTTACAGTAACAGTATTGCGACATTTAGTAATGAATTCGGGAATTATAGTCAGAATGTTAGGGTCCATTGTTTTTAGTAAGGGTCCTTGTTTTTTTTTTTTTTTTTTTTTTTTTTTTTAATTAAAGAGATAAGTATATCACTGAAATCTCCCACCGATGAAATGCCAAATTCAATTCGCCCTCGTTTCTCCGCAACGCTACCTGGAGTCGCTCATAACCAAATAAGTGACTGTACTTTTACGAAGAGCAAGTAGGTACATGTGCTGATGGTAAACCAAGAGACACGAGTAGTGACCGCGACCTCAATTCCAGGTGAGTGAGAATCGGTACGGAACATCGACCGGCAATTACCTAATTCAGCAATTCCACTAGGTTTCGTTTGTACTGGCAGCCTAGTCCAGGTAATTGAGTAGCGAAATGGTTAGTTAATTATGTTTAGTGAAGTATAGTGATCGATAAAACTGGAATTTGTGGGAAAATTGAAAATGAAAGCAGAAAAAAATTGGAAATTGAAGTTCGGATTCAAATGCCATCCATCTGCAGATTGTAGCTCGGATTACTCCTTAACTATGCTAGGTATGAAGAAAAGTCGTAAAACATAAAAGGTCCGTTTTTACGTCAGGAACATTTTTTGTTTCACACATTTTTTTCTATTTTCAACCGTTATTAAGATACAGCGTTATAAGCGTTGGGGGTAGTTTATAATATAATAACCGAAAATACACACACACACACACAATCTAATTTTTTTGGAGATTACATGAAAACACATCCCAAAATTTTTTCCAAGTCGAAGGATTATCGAGAATCAAACGGAGAATTAAATTTACTATTCCATTTATAGTTGCTCAAAATTTCCCTTAGGTGAGTCTTTGTGCTATATGTAGTCCGTCACAGCTACCGTTTTGAGACGTTCACAATTGATATTTTATGGATAGTGTTGAAAAGGTTTGTTAAGCGGTTTACGAAGTTTATCAAAATTTCAGAGGACATTATCACCATTAGCTGAAAATTGTGGAGGGCATCTCTTGATGTAGTAAAGCCGTGGTGGAGTAAAATAAGTACCTCTGTACTTTGTCGTAAAATGAAAAATATCTCATGAATATTGTTTTAAAGAAACATTTTTGCTATATAAAGTGCTCAAAAAAAAAAAAAAAAAAAAAAAAAAAATATATATATATATATATATATATATATATATATATATATATATATATATATATATATATATATTCACATATATACATATATATATACTTATATATAGACTGTTTTAAATGCGAAAAAGTTTTGCTCATCCACTCCAATTTTTGCCCATATTTCCCATAAAATAAATTGTGGTAAGAGAAAGTCTCACAACGCGACTACAGACATCTACCAAAAACATCAACAGCGGAGGAATAAAATTTATGTTCTCCACTTAGCTAACCACAAATCACACGGCTATTGACAGCTGTACCCATCCGATGAGCCCACCATCGCATGCGCTTGACCATGCTTGACGTGACAGCATTCAGACTCCATATAGTGCCGCATAGTTGCGACCAAATGCGTGGGTACCATCGCTGTGGTCAATTTCATTAGTACATTCGTTTGGACTGGTTTGGTATGTATTTAAAAATACATTTAGGTATTTTCATCCGTGAATTCATGATCCGTATGATCTGTATGATTTTATGTCGGCGTTATTGAATTTTTGAAACGTTTTGAATTTTGACATTGACATTTTAACCTCCGAAAACGCCGAGGTTTAATAAGAGCTCTGTGTGTGTGTGTGGGTGTTTAATATCAGTATTGCTTCCTTAGTTTGTGCATTTTAACCAATAAGGTTCACGTATAAGTCCTAAAGTGACGGACGGCTATACTATATGGTATAAACGCCCATTCCTCAATCCATCAATTTCAACTTTGGCTATTTTTCAAATACTTCTTCATGAATCACTGCAGCGTCTATTCATCCTCCTCCAAACCCCTCAACGCTCGTACCATACAACTTCATTCAATCCCCTCAATATACCTCTCATCATTTACCAAAAATTGCCATCTTATTTCAAACGACGTTTCATCCACTTATTCCGCTTTACTTAAGAAATTGAGGTTTCGCCAATTGTAGATTGTCCCAGCATTTTCCAGTAGCTCACCGGAAAATTAGTGAATCGTTTTTTTTTATAGCTAGCTTTCATTCCTACGTCGATGTACAGGGTGGCTCAAAATAAGTTCTATATATGGGTCATTCCATGTCAACTTAGCCGCCCTAATTGCTTTTAATTTTAGCAACTTCACGTATAACCATTTGTGTAATATTCCTGATGAAAGCTCGGGTTTTCAAAAATCCTCCTGGTATGAAAATAAACCAAATGGAGCGAAAAACGATTTTATTTGACGGACGATATTCACCGACAGCTCTCCCCAAAATCCCTCCTCCGCCCCCGAAGCATATCATGAATTGTGCCATCAGGAGCTATGATATCCTCAATTGACATGTCTCCCATCCAGAAATGACCATTCCCTGCTTATACAATCGCAGAATAATTAGTTATTAATCCTTAAATAAAGTGCGAGAAAAACGGCGCAGCGCTCGTGGTGCCAGCACACACTTCAGTAAATAATTCAAAAGACTGGATAAGATTAAATTGTTCTATAATTTTTAAGGTGATCGAGGAATACAAATGGTATCTAGCACAAAGTCCAAACCCGCAGGTTGAAACCCGAATATTTTCTCAGTCCCTGACCCAAGTAACGTCAGTTGTTCCTTTAGTATCGTCGGCTCCGTTTCGTCGAGGGGAAGGGGTGGTCAGGTACCCGTAATTAACTGTGTTCCCTCCGCAGCTATCACCGTCCCTTAGTTTTATATTCATTCAAAATTTTCCTCCGCTCAATACGTAGATTACATTGCCTTAGACATCACATAGGTTAACAACACAAATGAAATGGACCCCTGAAGATGGCCACAAAACTGTGACCGAAACGTTGGGGAAAAAAGAATGGGGCATTAACACCTTATTGACCTCGCAACATGAGCTCCCTATTGTAAAAATTCAAATAATACTTGAGAGAGAAAACGTAGAAACTAATTTTATCGACTATATGTAAAAGTAAACTTGGGCCGGACATAGTCATCGAGAATTCTATCTGACCAAATATTATTTATTATGACCAAAACGTCTATATAAGGACGATAAACCCAAGGTTCTCTCTCATTCTCGCTGGCCATTTAGATAAGTAGACTTCTCCACATATAGCTGGGTACCCAAAACACCAAATATCACTCTCAGGTCCGATTGACCATATGGGCAAGTGATCGGTTATTTATTTCTAAATAAATAACCGGAGAGTCTTTTTTGATTACTGATCTGCGAGTTTGAGCAAAATTTTTTTTTTTGGTCTTGTCTTGATAATTTATTATAAAGGTGTGATATGAATCTTAGATCAAAAGTGCCTGGGTCTAAATTTCATAGTCAAACGATCCATTCTCATTTTCGAATAAATCGGACGTCCGTAACAAAGGAAAAATACAGAATCCTAGATTGATACAGCAAATTTGTCTAATAAACTGAGTAAATTAAGTTACTTATAATATTGCTCTTATAATAAATAAATCGAGAATACGCGATGATTTTAAGTTTTAATTATTTCATGTAAGTTTATAATCTTTTGTTTTTACCCAAAGGACGGATGAATGTATTGATGACCGCGAGAATTTTTCTCATCTGTTTCGCTCTATTGCTTGTTGCCCAATTTTTCGCTTTGATGTGTTCTGTGATTAATTGTAGACTACTCGATCTTCCAATTATTGTAATTTTTAATTCGTTGTACCAAAAATCATTACACTATCACAGGGTTAGTCACCGACAAGGTCAACCAATCTCCAAAATAATTTAGAAAACGGTCAAATTATCCAGAATTAATTTCAATACGTAGGATAAAAATTCTAAGCGCTGTTGCCACGTGTTGTATTGTTTTGAAATGCCGCGCCAGGAATGGTAGATAAGCCGGCCGAGATAACTAATTCAGGCAACTGAAAAGACGTGTCAATTCTGCAATGGGAGTTAGAGACCGAAAAAGGGTTTCCTTTTCCCCATGCCGTTTATTTTGAAACATCCTGTACATCTCCGGTATATATCAGTTAGCTGCTGGTGTTGACTGCGAATTTCCGGGAATAATCGAATGGAACTCAACTCCAGTAGCTGCATCTGATTACAGCTGGGAATAGTTGTGCTATAGGATCTCTGCTTACGCGGAGGTATCCAATGTATATCAATCTATTTACTCTGGGTCTCTGGGGAGCCCAAAGAATACCGTAAATCGCCGGTCTCCATTACACAACAGAGTAATATCCATCTTGAATTAGCAGTTACCGACTTTCGCTTGTGTCACTCTTGTGCGCTTGTTTCGCATCCCACAATTCTAAATTGACATTGCTGATGAATTTGATCGAGTTTTCCGAACTATGACCGTTCGCACGCAAATGCATCATAGCGGAATAATGCCTGCTTCAGCGGAATGTGGTATTCCATACCTCGATCTCTTATTTGCGGAAGGTTATTGCAATATAGGTGCAGATAGTGAAACGTGAAATTAAACAAAGTTGTCCACCACCTTTGCCCACCTCGTTGACATACAATCTCTTCGGGTGTTGGAACGTTCGAGTAAAGCTCTTTATTGCACTTCAAAATGTATTCGACTAAGACCTTATGCTGAGGGTCATTTAGGAAAAGGTTCGGTTTGCATTCCCTGTGAGTTTTCCTTCACTTAGTTTTTAGTGTAAGGTCAATGGCCAATCTTCAGACGGTCCTTTCTCTCATAAGACCAAAATATAGAGATTCCATAGAACTTGCTGCGTTTTCAATTCATTTATGCTTCCCATTTTCCAACATCAGGCATGGCTGATACTTCAAGTCACATCAAACGCATCCAACTCCAGAAACGATACTTCCATGATCATTCCACTTCTTGCCCTCGCATTCAGGCAATGTTCCTTCATTGCCACCAGCAATTCTTTTCCCTTCATTAACAGAAGAGCAGGAAACCATAACACACCATGCAATAGTCAACTCTCGAAATTGAAAGCACATAGCTGCAGCTTGGTGAGTTGCAAAAAAAAAACTGCAAAACACCGGACAAATAAAAGCCCGATTAAATAACGAGTTGGCGTGCATAACACGAAAGGTTGAAGGACACTGTTCTCTTATTCCCGCCAGTTTCGAAATGCCCTGACGATCCATCAGTCTCTGCGACCAGTGGTGCTGTTTATTTGTTTATTTCTGTTGCCGTTGGCTCCAAACCACTGCGTGATGGCCCTCCGCTCTCTCTCTCTCTCTCTCTTCCTCTCCCTCCATTTCCTCGTTGTTTCTCGACCGTTGTTTCTGTTATACACACACACAGACAGAGAGCGCTTTCCTTCCGTGATGAACGGGACGTCCGTTACCAAGCGATGGATCGCTGCGATTTAACGCTGAAACCCTCAAACGAACGAGCATTCTGCCCCTGCACCCCGGAGGGGCCAAAGTTTGACCGGCTTGGACGAATTAATATGGTTGACAAATACTGTTGTATTCTACCATACTCGTTTTTGATCCATTTTTTTCCGACACATCAGCACGAGACAGTTATGGTGCTTTGTTTCGATCGAAAATGTAAACAAAAATATTTGTCTTTCGGACTAGAAGCATTGTAATTGTACTGGAATTCGGATGGACATAATGGACATAGATTGTTCCAAAACACATCTCTGCTATATGTAGTCCTACAGTATCGTTGATCACCCATTGTTCCTTTTGCCAAACGCAAATAACCATTATACCTCCAGGATTCTTTTTCTACCACTATATTACCATCGATATTGTCTGATTTTTTTCACTCTGCAGCTCTGATAACTGTGGTAATTGTACAGGAGTTCGATAAAAAAGTAAAAGGCTCTAATGCAGATGTCGTGACAGGAGAAATACGGCCGGGCGCTTGGTGTGCAATTCATCGAAAGGGGCCATCTTCATTCCTACAGCAAATGAGTTTTTCTGTGCAGCGTGACAGCACTTGGAATGGTCGTTTAATTTATTCACCGTGATTCTTTATGGAGCCCAGTATGCCCCATTTGACTCATCGCTACTGTCGTCATACTATTAATTACATTTTTTCGATAAATAATGCACCGTTTTTGTCCATTGCTGAAGACATTTTTTGGTGCTGGTGGTTAGGTTCCTAGGTTCAAATCCCCGACTGGGCAAGATTATTTGGTTTTCTGCGTCTTATCATGCGAATGCAGTACAGTGTATGGTCCACAAACCCTTATCCTTAATGGATGCAAGGCGTGAACGATAGAAGAAAAGTACCTGCTGAATCACCCAGCAGAACAGGATTATCAAAAAATTTGGAGGAGACACCATGCTGACCAGGACACTCAGACAAGATCTCAGCAAGGTCTTCTACCTATGCTGCAGGTATTAATTCAGTACGGACTGCGCGCACCGGATTGATGTCAACTTAATTGCAACGCCGACGTTGAAGAGGTATCAACGAAGGACATCGGAAAGACGTTGGTTTCCAGTGTCAAAACAACCTTACAAATCGAGATGTTGCCAATGTTCATTCAGTATCGAACGCCGATGCTCATCCGACATCGTCATGTCAGTGCGCGACATCGAACCGATATCGTTCCGATTGTTAAACCCTACTTGGGTAGTAATAATCCGTGGATTCATGTCGAAAAATTCCGTTTAGATTCGGTGCATGATCTCAAATGAGCCCGTATCTGTGTTAAAGGGCATGTACCAAGCCAAATGCTCGTCGGTTATTCATCCGAACGTTGAACCAGCTACGTTGTAACATGCATTCCACCTATCCAAAACCGTCAATCGAATCTATTCCGAAATCAATTGTATTCAGGCATGGAACATCTTCCTACCTGGTGCATTCCCTAACGATCCAATGCTGAAGGAAACACCCGGGACCAAGGAGACATGCTGAAAAGATTGGATGCAGAGAGATGACGGTGTATAGTCACAAACCGAGAACTGAGAATAGTATTCTACATGTTCCATTAATCCGGAAATGTCAATGTTCATTTGGATTGCCTTCTTTCTAATGGATGAGGGTAAATGAAGCCAAATGTTCTTCAACTATTCATTCACCAGCAATTACCAAATGCCTATATCAGTGAATTAGACCTGTCCAAAGAGCATCAACCAAATCCGGTGGCCAAATGGGTCCACTAGTTCCGCTAACCGAATCCCCGCGTCCGCGACAACCCTTTCCATTGGTGCATTCGCCAAATATTGTTCTACCTTTGCATTCTCAAACTATAAATGTGTAGTTTCGTTGACCTCTGCGGTCAGAGGCCAATGAAACTACACGTCAATTAAAACCACGGTCAGTTCAGCGCTAACGATTATTATGAAAGTGCATAATACTGAGCGAAGTGTTGTAGGAACGGGGAAAAGTGGTGAGTGAGTTAGATGAAAGATGATGAAGTGCGCTTACAAAACGAGAGCTGAGCATGCTGTTGGCCATGTACCATGTATGTAAACGATTGCCTGTACTCCACTTCCAAAAAGTCAAAGGTGGCCTGCTAAGGATGTTGCAGTCCCCTCAAAACATATGTTGATCTTCCAAACTGATCAATCTCCTGCTTGCCAAGTGATGACGACCAATCAAGCCAAATGTTCTCCAACTATTCATTCCATGGCCATCGCCAAATGGGTACTCAGTGAATTACAGCTGGCCCCACCTGTCAAATGAATCCATCCACCATATCTGTCAACCCAATCCGCCAACAAAATCCATCCATCAGCAACAACTAACCCTTTCTATCAGCCTATTCGATAAAACATTGTTCTACCTTTGCATTCTCCAACTATACAATGCTAAACAAACTACCCGAGTAAAGGGGGAGGAATGGGTGAAAAAGTTGGATGAGAGATGATGGTTTACATTCACAAAATGACAGCTGAGAATGGTGTTGTACATGTACCACCTATGTAAGTAGAAAAGAGAGTGCCTGTACTTCATTTCCGGGGGAAAAAAAAAGCATGGGCGATCCATCGGCGGAGGACAGCACGCGGTCGGGCGTTAATCACGGAAGGAAAAGGGAAGCGTCCCTGGATACGCAGTACCTCCCCTCTTGCTATGATGCACGGATGAGAGCTATGGGGATTTTTTTTTCACCGTTGTTATACCGAGACAGAAGGGTGAGTTTGTGTGAATCTCTCTGGGGCTTGATGATGCTGGAATACACCGAGCTTTATCCTGATAGTCCTGCTCACTACAATGGACGCCGTTCACTTATTAAGCTCTTTTAATTTTCTATTTTTACCTACTCTCGTAATAGTTTTTTTTCATCTACCTTTTAATTGCTCCTTTCGTGTCTGCGGGGAGAATTTCCACTGCTGTCTTAGAACCAACTTCGTCTCATGTTTTCGACTAATTTTCTAGAATGATAATAATAATACTGGTAGAAGTGGGCTTTTAATTATCTTCAGTTTCCTCTTTGTCCTGGGGTTCTGTGTGTTTAGTGTGGATTATGATTTTATTTTTAGGTCCTTCCGCTGCCAACTATACGTTGGGTCATTTTTGGAGGATTACCAGGAGGGCCAGCACGGCTGATGAGGTATTGACTTAGAAATATCAGAGTGGATGATTGAAGTAGTTTCAGAACGTAGCATAGGTACTGGACAACCGAACAAGTTCCACTGCAGTAGAGGACATAGTTCTCCGAATTCGGTCATCTGCATGACATTCGGGAAATGGATCTCTAAACATTATGTGAAAATAATTATTTCTCAATCATATATAGGACTACATTTGGCATATATCCAGAATATATCGTAGAATCATATCTTAGACATATGTTGACATATATATAGCTTATATGTACCCAGTACAGTCGACTCTCCCACTAGTGCACTGCGCGGGACCGGACGCTCCACCCCCCTGTCCCACAAGTGACCCTCCCCTACTTCTCCCACTCACGGATGCTAGTAAGCGCAGTGAGGTGGCTTTCAAAGTCACGCGGGACTATTTGCACAGTGGCGGGGGGGAGGGGGGGGCGCTTGAGGAGATAGTGAGTGGTGGGGTCATGACGATAATGACTATAGGGATCCATCAACTTGTGCGAAGTCCACTGGTGGGGGAGTTTACTGTACATTACATATTCCTGGTAAGTATGTCAACGTATATGTCAAAAAATAAGTTGGCTTATATCTGAGGTGTTGTTGACTTAGTATACATTTTGCCGCTTTATAAGTCGTATGCCTGGCGTATATATGGCTTATAAGTCCATGTATATATTTTTTCCATGTGGGCTCAGGGTGCTAGGATAGCCTAAAAGTTG
Organism: Asobara japonica; assembly: GCA_026005395.1. NCBI lineage: Eukaryota > Metazoa > Arthropoda > Insecta > Hymenoptera > Braconidae > Asobara > Asobara japonica. The sequence continues at coordinate 1,721,573 of BQMI01000280.1, forward strand.
TCAAGCAGTTTTTGGAGAACTGCAGAGAGCTATGCTGAGCATCCAGCATCTACAAAACTATTCAAATGGTTGTCCGAAAATTCATTGCACCAATATCCGTTATTGGACGATGCTCCTCAAATTTGGAAATAGTTTTGGCCGCTGGAATACTTCACTCAAAAACAATGATCGATATCACAAAGTGGTGGTCTTCACCACTCTATATCGCTTTTAGCCAGGAACAAAAAGATACAAACGAATGCACAGCTTCCATTCGAAAGTGCAGATGAATAAAATATTGCCAGTTCTCAAATTCAAAGCTGATCATGACAGCTTCTGCTACAAAGAATATGAAACTCCACTTATTACCCTTGTCTGTTCATTCTCTCGGATGAACAGAATATTGTACGGATCACGTTTTATGGAGATAATAAAATACCAAGCACAGACTGTAGCAATGAGTCCATACGCTCTATGCATATTTTATATTTTTTCTCTGAATTGACTTTGACATTTTCTCTTGGAAACTGCGCTTGTTTTATCAGGTTCTTCAGCTACGAATATTCTCACAGAATTTGTCTAACATGAGAATTCGATGAAAACCATAACGATAAGATCGCAAACTCATCCAACTTGATTAAATTTCCCTCAACTCGGCAACTTATACATTAAAAAAAGAAATAAAAAAAAAAGTATTACGCCTCTTAAAGCCGCGAATGTAAAAATAACCCCGGGCTGGGTCCGCTGGGAGGAGGCCTGCTGTTTTAAAACAAGTGCGGCGGAAAAAAAAGAAGGAAAATGGAGGGGGGGGGGGGAAATAAAAATCAGCCAACGGCATGCGTTTGAAACTTAGTTCAAGCGGGAAAGTTTTATCGTATCTTTTTTTTAAACGGCGATAAGTCCGTACTACAAACATCGCGCTTCACGCGGAACAATGTAGCGCGAGCTTTTTACCTACTTGCTGACGTGTAGAACCCAACCCCACCCACTCCTATCACACCCCCCCCCCCCCCCCCCCCCTCCCTCCCACTGCGCCACCCCAACGTAGTTGGCCCTTTACGATGCACTTTGAGTATGAAGTTTAACATGAAATGGGCGGGTATTTATGAGCGAAGTTTGACACTAGACGCTTTTGACGGAATTTAGGCAATTTTTGAATTTGACAATTGGACTGGGTTTTCAAGTTTTGAAAAAAATTTCTTGAATTTTTGCAATTTTTTTTAACTGTTGAGCTCTTTCGTAATTGATCAAAATTGACGTATTTTTGACTTTCCAAGTCTTAAACAGAAGTTAACCAAATTTAAAACATTCAAAACGTCAAAATCCGAAAAATATAAATTTTGAAAAGTGTCACATTTGATGAATGAAAAAAATGTAAAATATTTTGAGAAGAAAATCTCAATATTTTTAGTAGACACGTAAAAAGTTCTTAATTCAAGCGAAGGGTAGGTGATCAACTGAAGGTTTTTAAATCAAGAAGTTTTCCTTAAACTAACACGTTTTTTTTTTTACTCACTTCTGTACTTAGTCCTTTACGATGCACTTTAAGGATGAAATCCAAGAGACACCTAGTGCAACTTTTGGCGCGTGTTGTTGAAGATAAAAGCTCGTTGGACTCATAAACAATGAATAAAGGGATACACGGCTCGTGGCAAGGAGCAAAATGAGCTGAGGGGCAGGTGGGTGGGGGGCGGGGTGGGAGGGGAGGGGCGATGAAACTGACACGGGATTAGCTGGAATGTCATGCTTTTCCCTGTGGCATACAAACGGCCTCCCGTGCAGTAAGCTCTCTCAACCCTCCCCCCTCCCCACCCACCCCCCACTTCCACCCCATCACCGTATACATCACTATACAAAATCATCCTGCGCAGGAAAATTAAAAATGAAGCCATAATCCGGAGTGAACAAACAGAAAGTTGGCACAACAAAAAACGAAAGAAATCACTCTAAAAAAAAACACGACAAATCACACTAAAGAATCGCGTAGAAAATCACACAAAAAAAATGACATGATAAATACAGTTTTACAAAAAATTATACAAAAAAAAAAAATCTACGGAAAAATCATAAAAAATTACCGAAAATAATTATATACAAAAATCACTAATTCGTGAATCGGAAATCACTAAATTGAAATGGAGAATGCCAATGTCCGCCACATGTTTTCAGAATTCTGGAATTATAAATCACGATTTTTGAACAAGTGAGAAAATTTCTAGACTCGCGATTTGTGATTTTGTAATTGTGCTCTCCGAGTTTCTAGAACCGCGAATGACAATTTCCAGAGCCACGAGATGTATGAATCATCATTTTTGACAAGGTTTATTTGCGAAATTCCCAGAATCATGAATAGCAAAATTCGAATTAATCACAAAAAATTGGAATTTGTAGAATCACTAATCACTAATCACTAAAAGTGCGAATCACTATTTTGCAATGATATTTTCACAATTTCCAGAATCATAAATAACGATTCCTAACATTGCAAATCACACATGAATCACTGTGATCAAAAACGTGATTCACAATAAAAAATCACGTTTTCAGATTTTCCAGAATTTCCCAATTACAATTCCGGTAAACGTTATTCCAGATTGGCAAATGACAATTTCGGAATTCTTCACAACTTTTAGAAACAAATTTGGGTTTTTGAGGGATTTGGAAAAAAATTGGGGAATTTTGAAAATTTTTCGTGACAATTTCTGCAAATTTGTGGAGACATTTGCGGCTGTACCTGAAAGTTTAAGCGTGAGAATATTCTTATTGAAGGAGAAAAAACGTCCCGCAGCTCTAATACGACATAAAGTGACCAAAGTGAAGGAGAGTGATGAAAGTAGAAATGGGTAAAATAAATTGTCTCGACCAGTCTTTCTTCCTCTCCCGAGAAATGGACCACTGATAGAGCCCGTATAGTGAAGTAAAAGAGAACGAGTACTGAGGATATGGAGTAGGATGCTTCCCTGGAAAACTCATTTTCCTTCTTTTTTTTTTCCATTTCGTTTCACAGCAGCCTCGAATCAATTTCAAAACCGTCCTCTCGACGCACCCCGAGGTAATGTCCCATAGGATCTACACACACGTGCTGAATTTTATTATGCCCGAGACTTCACGAGGAATGATATACGACTTGTTTTATTTCCTATTTAAATTTCATGTTTTTACGTATTTCGTATTTTCCCAAAAAATTTACATTTTCCTTCCAATTTCTCATGTTTGAATGAATAAATTTGGGGGGCAAAATTATAAACATTGGGGTGTTGGTTCAACTGACAGGTGGATGTGATTACCTCTCCTTCTTTTCGTTGTCACTTTTGTTCCAGGTATTTAGATTTTTTTTTTATTTCGCATTCAAAATAAAAGCTCGAAAATTGGGAAATTTCCAAATTAAAAAAAAAATTGAAATTAAAAATTTTTCAAATCTCAAAAATGGCAAAAATTTATGTCCTAATTTCTTTCTTACATCATCCTCCCAACTGGAACGCGCACCTTTGCCCAACAACTTATTCCAAAAAAATTAAGAAAAAAAATTGATTAAAGAAAGATGCAAAATTACCGAGATTTATTTCATTCAGAGCTTTATAAAGCGGGCTCATTATATTGAAAGCAGAGAATGGGGAGAAAAAAATCGCAGTAATACGATTGGGTGAATTCTTTGAAACGTTAAGAGCTAATTCCGCCTGTGGGAGTGACAGGTCCTAGAATTTCAAGAAAATTTTCTTTTGCAAGCTCTTCTGAGCTGTCTTGAGCTGACCCAAGCGCAAATAAAACAAAGTAGTAATCGGAGAAGCAAGATTTGATCAATTATGGAGGGGTGGAGGGAGCTTGAGAAATATTCTATTCAAGCCCTTCCTCTATTGTGTCGGGGGAGTGAAGAAATATTCAGGAGTTTGTGGAAAAATTGTGGGATCGCTCCATTTGCAATGTTAAATCTTCAGCGATTTGTGACCTAGATGTCCAACATTATGAAATTTTTCTCATAATTTGAGACTGACAAGTTTTTCGAATTTTCCAAAACATCTCGAGAAGTCACCCCCCCCCCCCTCACTTAATCACCCTCCCACCTTCCCACCCACCCACTCCCATCCACCCACCCAACTTCCCATCCACCACCCAACCTACCATCCACCCACCCAACCTCCCATCCTCCCACCCACCCACTCTTCTATCCACCCACCCACCCACTCTTCTATCCACCCACCCACCCACTCTTCTATCCACCCACCCACCCACTCTTCTATCCACCCACCCACCCACTCTTCTATCCACCCACCCACCCTCCCACGCACCCACCCTCCCACCTACCCTGCCACACCACCCACCCTTCAACCACCACCCACCCTTCAACCACCACCCACCCACACCACCCAACGCACGCAAGTAAACGGGATAAATCTCTACAATTTTCCTCAATTTTATTTTCCCTTTTTCTGTTGCAGTGCAAAGTCAAGTGTTCAGTCGTAAGCATTAAAAGCACGTAAGCAGTAGAAAGTGGGGGGGGAGCGGGAGGAGGGGGGGGGGAGGGAGGAAGCGACTGCGCGCAGTGAAGCCGCATCGCACGCATCCCGTGTTATATATACATCTGCAGCATCCAACAACGATGCGCAACGACACAACTACACACAGTGTGAGACGCCAACGTATAGGCGATCAAGGAAGCACGGTATGCCAAGTTAACTCTTAGTCGGCCGCGGCACATCGTGGCGAGTGGTTTTTCACCCAAGACCTAAGTACAATTGTTGCTCAACCGCTTGAGCACGTTGTTCCGCTCAGCTGTCAAACTGCATTTATTGCTCACGTGTTCAACGTAAACAAATAGAGTGCTTGGGATAATCCCAGAGGAGTGTTTAGTGAACAATTGTTGTCAAAAAAATTTGAGGCATTTGTGATTACCGGAGGAATAATTATTTCAGTTTTGGAGCAACAATCGCAGTTTTTTGGTTAGTTGACAATATATTAATAACATACATAGCAAATGATAATTGACTTATTCCACTTTACCACTCCACTATTTCATAACAATAATGAATGAGTTGCTGGAGAAAATTAAGAGATGCGCATTCTGCTTAGTAAAGGCCAATTACATTTTCCCGAGGTCTTCCAGGCATTAACAAAAATTCGGAATGATGTGACAAGTATCCCATTACGGGAATTAGGTATTTGTTTCAAGAAATTCGCTATGAAATTAATGCTGCTGAGGCAGAGGAGTTGGGAATGTGGGTGTCACTGCTCTTACGCCAAGTTTGATTTCACAATGACGGAATCACAGCATCCCACTACAAAAAAACAGATACTGAATTCCCATCTCAAAATCTAGTTTCGGTTAGGGACCGAATTTTCAATTGGGCAATGCAGGCACAATTAGTCCAGACGTTTTTGCTGTTTCAAACAATTACACAGTAGCAGACCCAATTGGTCCATTGGGATCTAGGTCCCACACTGCAATAATTATCAAACACTATAAAAATCAGGAATGGTTTGGTCGTCTCCAGAGAGCACCGTGTATAATCTTTTTCTTATATTTACGTTGCAAATTATTTGAAATGTGGTGAAAAATTTTGAGAATTTTTTTGGATTGTGAAAAAATTTCGGATATCAAAAAAATTTGAGAAAAATTTGGAGTATTTGGGGAAGTTTTGTGGAGATAAAAGAGTGGGGAAAAAATGGTGAGGAATGATGAGAATTAGTACTACGCCGGGTTTTTGGACCGCAGCGCGTCCAGTGGGTGCGAAGCGGCCTCTTAGGATTACGTCATCGGGAAGAAACGTGGTTAGAGCAGTTAGTTAAAAGTCAGTTTATGGAGTATTCTCGTAACTTCTCAACGAGCTCCATTCTGTAGTTCATTCCGTCCTATTCACAGTGCCATGAGAAGGATGAATTACTGATCTGCCTCAATGGTAGATTAACTCGGAGTTTCTATGAGTCTCTATGAAATCATTGTTGCAACTTTGTGGAATTAAGATGCGTCTGTCGATATTATCGTCCGGTTTCTCATTTCTGGCGGGATTTAATGACAGCGGTGGGTTATGGGGCGGCCACGTGACATCGGGGTTTTCAGGACGTTGAACTGGTTATCGGCCAGTGGACAACGGTCTAATTCGCGGTTATACACCAAATTCATTCGATATTCGGTCACTGGAATTTTTAATCAATTTTAATATCTGTAGTTGAACATTCCAAATCTGGACAATTTATACATTTGAAGAATTTCAGAATTTTAAATATTTTAAAGTTTAAACAAATTTTTAATTAAAAGATTTTAAATCGGAGAAATATTGGGAATCTTCAAAAAACGGTGAAAAAACAAATTCAAAGTATTTGGAGTTTTGAAAATTGTAAAACATTTATTGGGAAACTTGAGACATTAATAATTTGTAAATGTTAAACGTGAATCAAAAAATTTCATAAACTGAAAATTGCGAAAATTGTCGCTAGGAAAAACAGTATATTAATATAATTTATTACATTATAATATATATATATATTGCTAATTATAATAAATTATAATTATATAATTAATAAATCTAGGATTTTTCAGATTTCAAAAATACGAAACTCTCAAAAAACGCAAATAACAATTTAAAAAATTTGAACCTGAACAGGTGTCCTCCAGTTCCGCTCACGCGCGGCGTGAGAGAAAGTCTCAGACCTAAGAGCATGGATATATCGAAATCTAAGGGAGATAGGGTAATTTTTATAATAACTGTTTTTGTAGAACTAGGTGAGAGCTACAAAAAAGTTCCTCTTGCAAATCCTCTAACTCCCTTCGTTTTGAAGCTATCCATGAAAAATCTGGGAATGAGATCGGCGCAGCTGGCCTTATTCGGCAGCCCAAGGACAGTGCGGTCAACTAAAATTTTTTTGCACTCCTCCAAAGTGATTTTCACCTTCAAGAGACTCCACCAGAAGATCTAGTCTAGATCTAATTTTTTCAGAATTTTCAATAACTCCTCATCGCAGTTTTAAACAGAGAAAAAAAAATCTACCGGTGCAGTACCGCGTCCGCGAATAACGCCGCGCAAAGGGGGTAACCACGTGGTCTCTGATTGACCTCGATTGACTGCCAGGTCGACAACAGCCGATGATCTCTTGACACACGGTACCGCTGATGGCATAGACAGTGGATTCATTTCCCGGATAACTAACCGGGAAGTTATTGATTTATTTTTTGTACCGACTCTGTGAGGTGTGATTGGAGAATTTCAATTGACAATTTCAATTGTTTGAGTGACAATCTGCATTATTGGCATTATGGGTTTCGGATAAATTCAGTAACGGTCCGGTTAGGACGATTAAGGCCTCCCAGCCATTGGACTCTCAGCGTTTTCGGTTTTTTTTTCATTTATTAAGTTATTGTATTGACCCCGACAATGACAAGTGTCATAATGGACCCGCCCCCCCCCCCCCCCTCCCCGTTGGGAACCCAAACAAAACTTCCCGATTTGTAATTTCTGTTGGCCATTCCTAGATTTTCCAACACGTCAATTAAATGTTTAAGGACTGGTTTCAGAGAAACGATTAGTGTGGGTGAATCAGTGTGACCCGTGAGGTTCACATCGAAAACTTGCAGATTTGAGAATTGTAAACCATTCCATTTATCAACCAGATAATCATGGACATTTGAGTAGGCGCATGGTGAGCGTCAGGACGAGACTTATACGCGTTACTTGAGTGGGAGTGAGACGCCAATAGGGGTGCGACCGCTCGAGGGTTAAACCCGTAATACCTCCTTAATTATGGCAATCATGGAAAAAAGTCATAAGAAATTAAATGTGCATTTCCACTTACAGAGCAAGTTCTGTTTAACACTTTTTGCCGTATCTCTCACCGTTTTTGAAATAGAGCGTTGTGAACAACTCAATTGTTAATAAATCGAAAACTAATTCGATCTAAGTTCCATGAAGACGCTCTGATTACGACGTCGATGACCCGGATCGGTCGATCCGTTCGTGGAAAATCGTTAAGCAGAACAATCGGGAAGTTTATTATAGGAGGTGACAATTGACTTTACGTGCTTCCATGTGGAAGCAAAAAGTGGATTTTTCGTGAAGGTGTGAGAGCGGAGGTATCTTGACTCTGATGACGAGTTATTTCTACTTGCACACTCCAATTTGCGGGAGTCATTGATTTATTCATTCGGGCAAATCCATGATAATTGAATGTAATGTCAGAAATAGCTGACGGTAACATACGCCGCGAGGATGTTCACCTCGGGAGTCTTTCCACCTCTCGCCCTAGAATATTAAGATGAAGAGAATTCATGGAAAATCAATGGAGACAATGCAGATGAGGAATCTTGTGAAATTTTTATGGGTTTTTAAAACTCCAGGCATTTTGAAAAATTTTCAGTTGATCAAATTTTTTTGGGAATTTTTAGGATTTTGCGGATTTTTGGGATTTTGAAGAAGCTCGAAACTTTCCGAAAGTTTCTGGGACTCGTAACATTTCTCAAAATTATTGAAATTTTTGAAATTTTAGAAATTTTAGAAATTTTAGAAATTTTAGAAATTTTAGAAATTTTAGAAATTTTAGAAATTTTAGAAATTTTAGAAATTTTTGAAATTTTTGAAATTTTTGAAATTTATAAAATTTTCTATTTTTAAAATTTAATTATTCGTAAAAATAAAAAAATAAAAATCTTAATTTTGAAAATTCAAAAATACTGAAATTTTTGAATGTTTCAAATTTATCTCGATTTGACTTTTTTTTGACAGATTTTTGAAACTTTCGAATGTAGTCAAATTTCAGATTTTCCAAATTTTTCACGTTCATTAACTCTCGGAAGATATAAAAAATAAGTAAAAATTCAGGATAGGTTGCAAATAAAATTGCTCATCCCATCAGTGCACAGTCCCATTATTTCAGCCGAAGGACAATAAATTCTTATTGTATTGCACTTCGCATCTCAAAAGGAAATGTTGAGTACCTGCACAACCGCGAGCACGCGATCAAATTCATGAAAATGCGCACCCATCGCTCTCGACAGTACTAGATCGACAATCTAAGTTTTGTCGATAGTACGAACGATCTGAAAAAAGCAAGAGCGAAATTTTTATTTTTGTGGGCTCGAGCAGTCGCACCGCTTCGTCAGTGTGTGTGTGTGTGTGTACATTTGTGTGTAATAACAAATCAAAGATCTCTCGAGAGACCCTCGTTCCTCTCGACAAAAATTCCTGAAAATGCACATTCACCACCGTCTACAAGATGAACAATCGTAAAAACAGGAAAAAAATGTTTTCCCCGTTGTTACCGCGTGCTGTCACGAAACATAGTAGCAGATAATAACCGGAAACGTGAAGAGACTATTTAAAACGCTCAGAGAATGGAATTTACCCCTAAACATTGTCCCCCAGCATCTCACATTTTAGAACTTGAATTTCACAAGGAATATGTCTCAAGTGGGAGGAAGGATTTACGGGAGGAAAAGTTTCATCCAAATTACTTTTGTGCTTCCCTATTTTTCATATTTTAATAACGGCCTTGAAATTTTTTGGAACTTAGAAAGTATGACTAAAAATTGAATTGAAGTACAAAATTTTTTTTAAAACATTTTACACATTAAAAAAAAAAAATTGATTGAAAAAAAATGTGTAAAATACGAAAAATTTCGAAAAGATGGAAAACTCGTCAGAAGGCAGTTTTGAAAAATAGGAAGTTAGTGAGGGATAAAAAAAATCAATTTCTGTGTGTGTAGGAGGCGCTCAGGGGTACGCGCCCGTCACGGAGAGCGAACGCCACTCGCGCACCTTCAACCAATCACATCTCCTTAATTATGAGAGTTATGGAAAAAAGTCATAACACATAATATGTGTATCTTTGTGCAACGAACAAATTTCATTCACATACTTTTCTCCTATCTCTAACCGTTCGCGAGATAGAGCCTCTTAAACAATTGAAGAAAAATTGGTAGATGGGCAAGTTAATTATACCTCAAAATTTGAGAAAAAATTGTTAAAAAAATTCCGAGAAATTTTTGTCAACGTTTTCCTTCCACCTAGACACTGTCTCCTCCATCTTGCATTTTAAATTTTACATTTCCTAAGGAAGACGTCTCAAGTGGAGAAAAACAAAAGTGCAGCAGCACCGCAGTTAGGTATACGAGTCACCGAGAAATTTGTCGCTGGGGGAAATTCCAGAATCTGTAGCATTTGCGTGAGTCTTGCTCATCCAGACGGTGTGCTCGCTTGGATAGGTACAAGAATTGTTTCTGCAGAGTGATAATGCATGCGCTCGTGTCAACCGAAATTGTGGAAACTGGGAAAAAGAGGCAATAACAGTAGATAGATAGAAGATACATTGAAGCATTCATACACGTGCAGCCCGAATGCAAACGTTAGTTTAAGACCTGAGAGCTCTGAGAATATCTATCCAAAAAACCTTATTTCCATATTTGCAAATTTTAGGTCAAACGATTTATCAGAGGCCTAAAGTGTTACAGTTTTTCTCCAATTTCAGTAACAGGTGTATTTTATTTTTCAATATTCTAAATTTGAATGTTACTTCAGACTAAATTAGTCATGTGTGTGTGTGAGTGTTTTTTTTTGTTTTTTTTTCACTCTTTCTCTATTCGTATTCACCCACGTAACCGCTGGTAGGCATTACTTCATGGGCAATACTACGGATCAGAGTACCCACCCATTGCGGCTGGGGCCGACTTCGCCACTTCAGCTCATCGTATTTCTAATCACAGAGTAAACCTCCAGAAACCCCTGTGATACGATGGCGGGCGTCTACGATGGAACCCTCCCTCCCCCCCCCCCCCCGTGCGACGGGTCGCGTTCGGTCCCGGCTCACGGTCTCACTTCATGGATACCGCCGATAGCACACACGGAATGTTCCTGCCATCGGTCGGAGTCCGTGAGAAAATATTTTTCAGAAAAAATATGTTGCAGTGAGCGGGAATCGAACGCGGGACCTTTACAATAGTAGGCAGACACTCTACCCACTACGCCAAAGCCCCGTCTCTGTGTGTGTGTGTGTGTGTGTGTGTGTATGTGTGGGTGGATCTGAGTGGGTGGGTGGATTTGTGGGCGTATGTATGTATGTGGGTTTGTGTGTGTGGGTAGGTGGGTGACTAAGTGGGTAGGTGGGTGAGTAAGTGGATGGGTGGAGGGATGTGTGGGTGGGCGGTTGGGGGAATGTGGATAGGTCGGTGGGTGGATGGATTTGGGTACGTAGATGGGTGGGTGAGTGGGTGGGTCAGTGGGTAGGTTGCTATTCAACTTCAAAAATTTCAATAGCTTTATGAGATATGGGGGGGGGGGGTCAGCCGTCACAGTTCCCGAAGAACTTTCAACTTCACACCAAAAATAAAATCCCAAGTTTTGGAACACCCTGTATACCATAATTTGAGGTGTGTATATAAAATATCCTGAAATCTTGATGGAATTTTCTAACTCCAAACATTCAATCGGTACTCCATTGTTAACTGAAAAATCGTCTGTTCGGCAATCCTCTACAACTCACATCTGGCGAATGCCCCTAAAAAAGCACATGAACACCAAAAAATTATTTCCCATTGGGATCGAAAATTTCCCTACCGAATTTTCCATGTGCACGAATTGCTTTTTGTTTCATCAATGAATATTGTGCAATTTTTTTTGTTTTTTTTTTTTGTCATAAAGTGATTTTATTTTACCTCGTGTTTTCCGAGGATATTCCATTCATCCCACAAGTGTACCGCGTTCATTCGTTTGAAACGCAATACCACAGTGGATCACTGGTGTACAAATGAATATTCGACTCTGAGCTTTAGATAGGATCGTAAAGTTGGGAGAGATGCTCGTCAGTAAAATAGGGGGGGAAAGGAGGAGGGGGGGGGGGGGTTCTGCGGAATGAGCCAAAGCCGGCTATTTCTATGGTGGCCACTGGAGTGCGGGTGTGAGAGGAAATTTTGCGTATGGGATTATCTTTGATGGTGCAACATCGAGAGCGGTCGTGAATAAACATGGCGAAACCAATATGTATGTAGGCGGAAATTTTGTAAACAATTGCCGTAATTTTTTTTTAATTTGCAGGAATATTTCTCTCTGTGTGCTTTCAGGTATAACATCCCAAACTCAACGAATTTATCAGAATTTTCGAGGGCTTTTTCGCTCCATTTTCTGCATGAGACCTGATAATGATCCTATTCAAGAAAGCGCATACACATAAATGAACATCGTTAGAGTCGAAATATCTCGAAAATCGTGACGATTTATTTTTCAATCGTCACTCATTTATTGCTTGAACAGATTAGTCAGATAGCATCGTCAAGTTGGTTGGTAATCGCTTTTGAATCGATAAACATCGATATTTGGGATATCGATTCGGCTTTAGTTTTCAAAAGTATGACAATTGTTCAAGTTGTCATAGCTTATGTAGTTATTGAAAATCATATACACAGAATATTTTTTGACGTTCTGTTAATTTATTAAGTTTCGAGTGTTTCACATATTCTGTCCAGTGTTGGCAAATTTTGTATGTACGCGATAATTACAGAAAAAACAAAAGATACTTGCACCAAATTGGAAAATTGCAAGCTCTCATTTTTTCGGAGTCAATGATTAACAGTATTTTCAATTTCGGAAAATATATTTTTTATATATATATATATAAATTTTTTTGCAACTAACCCTATAGATAGTTGCAACTGATTAGATGCCTCTGCTATTATGTCATAGCTACCCAGAATTATGTAATATCAGCCGGATTTTTCTGTCTGTGTGTTCAAATTGTCTAGGTGGTAAATTCGCGTATCGAAAGTGCGAATGATCTGTCTCCTGGTGAGTGCTGCAATAAAAGGAGGTGGGTGGTGTAACTCCCGTCGGGTGGGCGGGGGGAGGGGGGGGGCGTTATTTCGCGGCCTCGGCTTTCGTTGTTGCGACGACGAGCTTTCGTGGCTATACATTTAGGTTTGTATATGCCCTCCGCAGCCATTTATCACACTTGCGGCCACAGCTGTGCCCCCACACCGTGTCGAGCCATTAGAGGGGACCCAACCTCGGTTTTCCGCGCACTGTCCAGCCCTACCTATAGGGCTCACCTTGGTCTCGCAATTTTTCTCACACTCGCTATTTTTTTGCACCGTGCACTATTATACTGTCCGGGCATTGACCACTTTTTTATCATCTTTTGTCGGGTCCTTTGATACCACGGATATATATGAGGGGGAGCTTATGGGGAAACAATTGGGAGAAATTTCTTGAAGGGGTTTTTTCGCATTTTCGGAGACTCTTCAATGAAGTTTTTTCCTTATTTTTGTTTAATATTTCCCGTTTCAAAAATCTGAGAAATTTCAAGTCTCAAAAATTTGAGAATTTTGAAAATTTCGAAAAAAATTAAAAAATTTGAAAAAATTTGAAAAATTTGAAAAATTTGAAAAATTTGAAAAATTTGAAAAATTTGAAAAATTTGAAAAATTCGAAAAATTTGAAAAATTTGAAAAATTTGAAAAATTTGAAAAATTTGAAAAATTTGAAAAATTTGAAAAAAATGATAATTTTTTGAAATTTTTCAAATTTGAAAAATTTGCAAAAGTTGAAAATTTTTTTGAAATTCTTCAAATTAGAAAAATTTCAACAATTTGAAAAATTTGAGAAATTTGAAAATATTGAAAATCTTGAAAAATCTGAAAAAAATTGAAAAATTTGAAAAATTTGAAGAATTTCAAAAATTTCAAAAATTTGAAAATCTTTAAAAAGTTCAGAAATTTCGAAAAATTTCAGAAATTTAAAAAATTGAAGAAAGTTTAGAAATGTCACCAATTTTGAAAGTTGTGAATTAACGCGCAAGTTTGCTGGTCGCTAAAATCCCCATTTTTAATTTAGGTTCGTTAAATGTTTCAGCTCCTAAAATCCCGTCAACTCTCATGGAGTTAAAAATTATAAACCCCTTTGAGTACCGAAAATTCGTAATCCCCTGGCTATAAACTCGTGAATGATTGACATGACTAGGCCATATTTGCAACGCTCCAATGACGGATTCAATGGAAATCCACAGGGACTATAAGTACATTGAAAATCCCGGGGGACTTGCGCCGGACAAATTTTTCCCGACGAAATTACAGAAAAAAACTTCCCACTCCCGTAGGTGGATTTATTCAGACCAAAATGTGGAGCAATATAATGGCGTTGTGAAAGCTTTTAATTGAGTATTAATATTTATAACTTTAATTTCCGTTTTATCTCTGTATTAAATTTTTCTGGAATAAAAAAAATTTCTATATTTTTTTTTAATTTTGAATTTTTTGAAATTTTTGAAACTTTTGAAAATTTTGCAATTTCTGGAGTTTGCAGAAAAAAAATATGAAAATTTGTCAGACCGGAAGTTACAGAAAATTTTCCAACGAAATGGCAGAAAAAATATTTTCTCTCCTGGCGTGGATTTATTCGAGTAAAAACAGGACAAAAATAAGAGCGCAGTAAAAGCTTCTGAGTGAGCGATAAATATTTATCTTTTTTCTTCCAGTGGAATATGCTCATTGTCTATTCGAAATGTAATATGTCGGATGTAAACCGGAAACCGATGCTTTCCATTTTTCCGCTGCTGCGATTTGGAAATGTTGATGTCGCTGTGAATTTCCTGCAATTATCACAACTTTACTCTTTTTACTTCCTGCAATAAAATTTTGAGAACATTCAAAAACTTTGAAGTCTGAAATTCGATAATGCGCGCGCAGCGGGTACCGGAAGCGCATTTTTGGCCGATATCTTCAAAACTAAGAATGTTACCGAAATTTCACATAAGGCTTTATTGTAGCTCTGAGTGTGCACTACAAAAAACGCCCTCATGAAAATTACGCTATCTCCTTTCCATTCCGACATATGACCCCAAAACAAAATATGACAATATCTCTAGATGCGCGCCTGAAGCTCACGGGTTAAAAATTGCCGGATTTTCGAAATTATCATTTTTTCCTCTTGCCCGCGGCAAATTTATTCGCGCAAAATGAAGGAAAAAAAAGCGGAGTGGAGTAGAAGCCTGAGTGAACGATAAACATTTATCTTTTTTTTTCGGGGTGAAAATACGCTCATTGCCCATGCAAAATGCAAAATATATCCATATGTTTCTGATGTATACATTAGATACGTAGCACGTGGATAAGCTTTAGAGGAGTGGCTCGCGATGGGAAATGGATGGAACGGAGGGATCATACGATTGTTCAATAAAAATAAAACTCGATAGATTATGAGGGGAAAATGTACTAAGCCATCTGGGAGTATAAACAGGAGAGGAAAGTAACTCCTGAAGGCGTTCCCCGGAGGCACTTGACATGTTCAAGAAATGGGCAGAATGAGCTCTCAATTTTTTTTTCCGACCCCTTCCTCTAAGGAAGTACACAACAAAAATTAAAGACTGTTATTCCTACCCATTCATAATGACTTAGCAATTATCTAAATTTTGGAAAAAAATTTTTACATTTTTTACACTTGCGTTTTTCGATCATTGCATTTGTTGGATAACAAAAAAAAATGTTAAGGGTTTCAATATCTTCATTTTAAAAAAACAATGAGTAAAAAAATCTATTTTTTTAAATTACTCGAGATTGGGACATTGAGCCCTATTCAGAAAAATGTGCTCTGTTTTACCAGCTGTAGATAATGCAGTTGCCACTATGATCTACCGTCGATAAGGTAGAATTCTCTACATCCGGGGATGCCATATAAAAAATTGCATTAATGACTGGATTGTCATTACACCATGTTGCAATTAACAAGGCATCTCATCGGATGTAGAATGCATTCGACATGATCTACAGTAGATACTATCGGACTATGTGTTTGAATTTGCTGTAGATTTCCGCGATATGCTTGATATTGGATCGTCTGTTCTGTAGAGCTTTTTACACAATCAAGGCCCTACTCTACCGACTGTAGACGAAAGAGTTTTCTCTATAATCTACAGTCGGTAAAGTAGAATTCTATTAGTCCGATGATGCAATATTCAAAGTTACATTAATAACTGTGTTCTCATTACGCCATGTTGCAATTAACAAGGCATCTCATCGGATGTAGAGTGCATTCTACATGATCTACAGTAGATACTATTGGACTATGCATTTGAAATTCTTGTAGATTCCCTCAAAAATTCTTGATATGGGATCGTTTTTCTCTAGAGCTTTTTACAGAATCAAGGCCCTACTCTACCGACTGTGGACAAGAGAGTTTTCTCTATGATCTACAGTCGATAAAGTAGAATTCTGTAGGTCTGACGGCGCAACGTTATGAGACGTTATGAACTCTACATTCCATCGTCAGCTTATTCAGTTCTTATACAGCATATGGGGTTTTCAGCTTTATTATGTCGGGATTTCCCACATATATGCTTTTATCTGATGCCCTAGCATATCCCTGAATTTATCCCAACCCAAATGTCCTGAAGGAATAAAAAAAGTATCTCATGATAATAACCGAGGGGCGAGTAGAGTATACCCATACGGCAAAAGAATCAACAAGAAAGAATGAAATGCCCCGGACATTTCATCCTCGCTAGAATACAAGCGCTCCATTATCCAACGCGTATAAATAGGCCGTTTTATCGTCGACGAAAAATTTTGGTATAAGTGTAAGGGAGACAAGTAGAGAGGACCGCTATTTCTCTTGCGATAAAAAATAATCTCTTTGTTGCGGATGATGGCCATTTGGCGAGAACACGCGGGCGACGCGAGAAACATTTTCCTCGCCACTTTTCTAGAATGTCGGAAAAAAAGTGGGTGGGGGAGGAGTGGGCGGGGGGGGGGGGGGACATAAATTATTCTGATTGCACGGCAGTCTAAATGCGATGAAAATTAAAGCGCGGAGTGAATGAGGGAAAGAGAATAAACAAACTGAAACGAATCATGGGGGGCGGCGGTGGGTGGAGGTGGAGGGGGAAAAAATTTGTCGCGTTGAGTAATAAGTGCACTTACATGGCACCGAACTCCACATATGCATATGCCTGGTTACGGACTTTATTCTAGATGAAATTTACAACAGCCGAGAATAATCGGTCGATTTTTTTTTTTTTTTGCAAACTTGAAAATGGGATTTGAGAATGGTGGAGAAGGTGAAAATTGTCAAAATTTACAAATTTATTAAAATTTTCGAATTTTCCCAAAATTTTCAAATTTTTCAAAAATTTCAAAGTTTTAAAAATTTTCAAAATTTCCAAAATTTTCAAAATTTCCAAAATTTTCAAAATTTCCAAAATTTTCAAAATTTCCAAAATTGTCAAAATTTCCAAAATTTTAATTTGATGCGTTTGATGCATTCTCAAGTATAAGGATTGATCAAGTTGAAATTCTTTTTGGCTTCGAACGTACTTACGACTGGAAAGAAAATTCATCTCATGGAACACGTGCATCTTTCCACATACAAGTGTAGGGTCATTAATAATAGTCTAGCCCTATTCCAGGGTTCATTATCAAAGAGAATTATCCAAGAGAAATCAGGCAGGGGCAACTAAGTGGTTCCCAAGTGAAAATAGTGGGATTTGAGAATATTCGAGACGAGTTCCCAGTCACGCTTTGATAAAACGCTTCTCTCGTTCAATCTTGTTAATGCGATTATCGTTTACCCCTTTGGTCCACTGTACACCAATCTTCTATAGGATATGTATTCTTCTTAATTCGAAACATTTTCAGGAATTCAACAAATTACAAGAATTGAAGAATTTCAGAAAAACTCCAAAAAAATTTTCACAAAATTTCGTCGTTTTTTTGTAAATTTCAAAACACTTTTTTTTTAAATCGAAAATTCCGAGATTTTTTAAGAAAGGTGCGATTTCAAAAAACTTTCACAAGCTCCAAAATTTTGCAATCCAAAAATTTCAAAATTTCAAAATTTCAAAATTTCAAAATTTCAAAATTTTAAAATTTCAAAATTTCAAAATTTCAAAATTTCAAAATTTCAAAATTTCAAAATTCCAAAATTTAAAAATTCCAAAATTTCAAAATTTCAAAAATTGCAAAAAAACTAAAAATTTTGCGCTTTTTAAAATTTTAAAAATTGAAATAGGTGGAACCAGAGTATTCGAGACAACTCACCACTCTCGCCTCGATAAAATCCTTCTCTCGTTCAATCTTGTTAATGCGATTATCGTTTACCCCTTTCGTCCACCATACACTCATCTTCCATGGCGCCCATACGGATTTCCTAAAACTCACACACGCCGTTGCGAAGCTAAGCCACCTATAATTTTCCCACTGACGTTAAATGGTGGAGAGGCTCTTGTTCACCTTTTTTTTTTTAGATTATGCCGGAGAGCGTATGTTAAGCCTTATTGAGCTTTTATTTTCTATATCGATCGAAGTGCCTCCTTCGTTAAATTACATTGCAAGTGATTTTAAACATTTCCAGTATTTATGAAGCTGTTTTTAAAAAACCTGAAAACGTGAAATTTGGTTTTCACAATTTTTAAATTTCGGAACGTTTTTCTAAAATTTTCGAAATTTTTAAAAATTTTGATTTTTTGCAGAATTTTCAAAATTTCCAAAATGTCCAAAAATTTCCAAAAATTTCAAAATTCCAAAAAATTTCCAAAAATATTTACAATTTAATCTCCGAAATTTGAGAGGAGGAGGGGGGAGGGGGGGAGGGTTAATCAACGAGAATGTACCGTCAAATCCCCATTTTTTCCGTATATATATTTTTTCATCTCCACACTTGTGTATTCCCAAAGGGCGTGAATTTCGATATGGTTCTCACCCACACAATGTCCCCTCATTTGCATGAGCCTAGCAAAAGGCCGGACAGACAACGCGAATGAAAGGTGCAGGCGGGGGGGGGGGTGGAGGGGGGGGGCAAGTAGTTAGGCGAGTACAAATTGCGAGAGTTATGGAGATATGGTACATGTTGGCGCCGACGATTATCCCCCTGGCCGGCAAAACTGTTGAAAATTTCAAGTGGAATAAAGTCCTTAACCAGGCGTATGGTGTGCATGTAGAGAGCACAGTACCATATGTAAGTGCACTTATTACGCGACAAATTTTTTACCACTTCTGCAAGGGTCCATTTGATTTTTTTCTTTTTTTTTTTTAACATTTTAACCCTTCATTAGTCACACCTCTCGACGGAGTGCCATCGATCGCGTCATAAGGGCGCGCAATTATTTCCCAATAAAAAAAAAATTTTTTTCTTTGCATTTTGCATTTGATTAGACTCAACTATTTTGAATGATAATTGAATGATTTAGTTTCCAAAAAATGAATTTGTGGATGAAAAAAAAATTTTTTTTTGGAGCGACTGGAGCCGACTCTGTATTTTTTTTTTTTTTTTAGAAAAAGAGCAAATATATATTGTAACCTTCTGAAATTTTTTTAAGATTTTTTTTTACCAGCATTACGATCCTCACCGGCTTTGATACTCTCAGTCCTTTCAACCTGTATTTGACAATTTAATCTACTAAAAAAAAAGCTGCAATGCGATTTGCTTGGATCACAAAAAAAAGCGGCCCCAAGGAAAATGACTGCCGATCAATAATTCCCCTCTAAACAGAGGGTGAGCATCCCCCTGTTCTTGATCATGAAAAAATCAAGCCCTAGCCTTAGGGTTAAAGGCTCGTTGCATCTAAATGCGCCCCCCCCCCCCACCCCACCTCACCCCCCACCCCATTGCACCCTTGTCAGCGAAACCGTAGAAAGCTCGTAATGTAGGAATTGCTCGGAAACCTGAGTAAAGCGAACTTTGGAGATAAGACCACGGCAAAAATAACACACACATACACACATACAAACAGAACCTTCGACAGAAGTTCAAAATGTTTAAAAAGCTCAAAAAAAATTTTTTTTTTTGAAAATTCCAAAAGAAATGAAAAACTGGAGAATTAAAAAAGGAAAGTAATATTAATTATCAAAAGAAAAAAAATCCAATAATTTGAAGTCTGAGAGATTTGGACAATCTGAAAACACTAAAAAAAATTTCAATTTGTGAAAATTTTGCAAAAACATCCAAAGAAAAAATCGAGCGATGTGACACCCGAAAAAGGGAGTAGGTAACTTCTGGGGGAATTTCGGTGAGCTCCACATTTTCTGCATTGGTTTTACATTCCATATTACGGCCAATGAACTCGATTATTGGATCCACCACGTTCTAGTCCGTAATTTCGCCAGTGGTTTTAAACCAAGATTGATATTTACGTTACGATTGATGATTACGTTGAATTAAAAAATATCGACGATTTTGGAAGTACCCTCTTGTCTCATCTCGAATGATAAGAGAATTTTTTTCATGTATCTGATCGAGAATCAGATTTCTTTCGTCTCTCGTCTCTCGTCTCGTCCCTCTCGCCTCCCGTTGTATCCCTGCTAACAACGCTAAAATTGCGTACGCGACAGACCTCTACCTGGACTTTCCGTAGCTCTCCCAGCGCCAGTGCGCGGAGGGGAAATCGTCCCCACTCCACGTAACGTTAGCAACAGCGCTTAAGGGGTATGGCCGTTCCGATGTATGCCGTCGCGCGTGGCCTCAGAGGGATGTAAAATAAATCTTTTCGAGGAGTTAGGGCTCAAAAAAACATGCATAGTTCTCACTCGAGTCATCACATTATCCCTCTCCTTGTCTGGACACGCCCATTGCCAGCGTGGAGGGGGTAACCCGTAACTTCTCGTACGGGGAAACCTCAGCCCGCACACTAAAGAGTTATGCAAAGTACAAAATATTGTTTTTCAGTCATTTTTCATTCATCGAAGTCAAATTATTTTGCAAAAAATCTTGCACACTAAGTAGCATTGCGGCACAGTGCCGCGACGCGAGTAACAACCTCGGTCAAAAATTACACGAATAATGACGGGTTGAGGAAAGACATGGATATCGGTAAAACTGGATTTAGTGAAGTGGTGTTGAGCAGAAGCAATTGGAATCCAATTAATTCGCACAATTTTTCGTTCATTATTCGCTGATTGAGTTGAGCCATTGAATCAATGTCGAATAATGCAAGTGGACGACATTGGCGGCTGTATTGAAGCGTGAAATAATGAAAGTAGTATTTAATCATCTGGAAAGTAATTTGCACTCGATCATTGTATATCGAATAAATGAAATAGAGAATACTGTTTATGAAAAATGCATTGATTTACTTTTATTTCTGGTGAGACAGACAATTACGCCAATTAAGCGAATGAGCGGTTTTTTTCCACCAATTGGAAAGAATTAATTAGGGAAGAGTGGGTTATATGCCCATCGTTGATTTTGACGTTATGATAATTGGGTTTGCGGAATTTAATTTTTTATTTCATTTTTTGAAACTAGTGATGCAGGTCACCGTTTGGTCATCCAATTCCCACTCTATCTATTTTCAACACACTAGGCATTGACGATATATCATATTTGCAAAACCTTCAGAATTTCCCCAAATTTCACTTCCGGAAATTTTCAAAATTTCAAAACACCTAAAAATACCAAGTAATATCCAAAAATTCTAAAAATCTGAGAACTTGTCCGAAAATCTGTTGATTTTGAAAAAAAATCATGAAGCTTTAACTTCATGAAAAATTGTTCAAATTTTTGAAGTTCCAAAAATTCTTCAAATTTAAAAAAATCGTGAAATTTAAGAAGACTATATATGACATAGATCTGATATCCAGTATTTACAGGTGGCCTGCAGGAAAGATTTTCCGTGAATCAAGTGCACACTGGTGTTACCTTAATAATTCACTTGTCAATTTGGCTTGCGCCGACTTGGATGTTGGCCCGGTCTTTTTTCTCCCTTACCCAACATCTACACAGGCCCAATTCACATGTGGACCTGGGCTCCATGCACTCAGAATGCATCTATTTATTATACAAAACGCTGTGGTCGTAGTTAAACGCGCCCTCGCTCTCTGTCTCTGTCCCACTCTCTTTTGCTGGTTAAAGCACTCGAGTACTCGTGCACACATTTCCCCGCACAGTTTTTGCCAAGTGTATTTGTGCACACGTTCATTCAACTAATACATTCCAGACCAACTTGCCGAGGTTAATTTTCCACCCAACTCACCTCCTCCTCCTCCCCCCTCTCCCCCCCCCCCTCCTCCCCGCGCCAACCCCCCACCCTAGAAGTCTGTGTGACACGAAACCACGGAAATTCAAGCCATTTTATTTTGCTACTCCCTTTTGCGGTGCAATTGTTTATTTGAGCATTGGCACTGTGCATTTTTAAACCAGGCGGGTTCAACCATAATGCAATTATGGAGTTAGTACCTTGTAAATATCCGTGTTAAAACAAAATGTGTTCTCAATTTTGTCGAATTTTTGAAAAAAATTCCTAACAGTTGTAAGGAAATATTCTGAAAATTTTAACAATTTGAATTTTTTTGGAAATTGTATTTTTTTTTTAAATTCTAGAAATTTGATTTTTTTTTTCAATTTTTTCTTCTTTTTTTTTCAATTTTAGAAATTGGCATTTTTTTTCAAAAATGATTTTTTTTTGTTTTGAAAATTTGAAATTTTCAAAGTTAATTTTTTTCCAAATTTTTCTTTCCAGTTTTTTTTAACAAATTTTTTGCTTCCAAATTTTTCTTTTCAAATTTGAGAGGTTAAAGATTTATGAAATTTTTCGAAGTGTTAGAAATTTGAGAAAATTTTCTATACAGAAAATATTAATCGAGCAATTTCACACTGAACGAAAAAAGCTATACATCTTTAGTGAGTTTTCTGGTGTATTTTTAACTAACTAACTCCATAATTGCATTAACGGTGAACCCAGCCAGTTTCAAAATTCATGGTGCCGATGCTCAAATAAACAATTGTACCCCAAAACGAGTCACAAAAAATAGCGCTTGAATTCCGGTGGTTTCGTGTCACACTGACTTCTGGGGTGAGCTGGGCAGAAAATTAACCTCCGCAAGTTGGTTCGGAATGTATTAGTTCAATGAATGTGTGTGCAAACTCCTGTCAAATACTTCCAACTGAAAATTTTGGAAACTCTCAAAGTTTTTTTGTCAATTTTATTTTTTCAAGTTAATTTTGCAGATTGAAAAAAAAAGAAAAAATTAAACAATTCCTTTTGACAATTAAAACAAATTTTTTTTTGAAACTTTTTATATTGAAAATTGCCTGCACCTCAGCTTAAAATTATGTAAAGAGCTCCAAAGTATTTAAGACTACCATTGCTTATAACCCCAAGATTTTCAAAAATTTTCGAACATTTAATTTTCGACTTGACCACTCGCGTACTAAACTGTGTCCGCTCGAATTTCATCATGTAACTGTAGCCCTTATCGCAGGATTGCTCCAAGTATCCATATATATATATATATATATATACCCAACTGCCCCTCCCCCCCCCCCTCCCCCCCTCACCCTTCACCCCCAAAATATTTTTTAGTCAGAACTATAAAAGCTCGGAGTGGTCGAGCGTCGCGTGGAATGTTTCTGCGGAAATGCATGCCAAGACAAAAAAAAAGGCGCAGAAAAAAGGGAGACCCTGGTGAAAAGGGTGTGACGAAAAAAAATCACTCGGCAGGAGTGAGAAAGCCCCACGCGTGTACCGCTCCTCCCCCCCCCCCCCCCCTCCTCACCCACCCACCCGCCGCGAGCCACACGTCCGTACCTCGTAAATCTTTCAGAAAGACCCGCGCGTCCACCCTCTGAGTACATTCCCGCTCCATTGTCAAACCCCTGCTCAACGGGAATCGCAACATCCAAGGGTTTGCTAACGAGAATTGCCGGGTGTCTAGCCCGTCGGAGAAATCTTTATTACGTCACTGCAATTTCCGGCATTGTAACGTGGCACTTTTGCTATGCGTATTTAACATAACAAGCCCAAATGCGCGCTTCGCGCGCTGAATTACAGTTTGATAT
Organism: Asobara japonica; assembly: GCA_026005395.1. Lineage (NCBI taxonomy): Eukaryota > Metazoa > Arthropoda > Insecta > Hymenoptera > Braconidae > Asobara > Asobara japonica. The sequence continues at coordinate 1,745,287 of BQMI01000280.1, forward strand.
TTGAAGTAACAATATATTTTCCGAAGTTGAAGATACTGTTAATCATTGACTCCGAAAAAATGAGAGCTTTCAATTTTCCAATTTGGTGCAAGCATCTTTTGTTTTTTCTGTAATTATCGCGTGCATATAAAATTTGTCAACACTGGAGAGAATATGTAAAACACTCGAAACTTAATAAATTAACAGAACGTCAAAAAATATTCTGTGTATATGATTTTCAATAACTACATAAGCTATGACAACTTGAACAATTGTCATACTTTTGAAAACTAAAGCCGAATCGATATCCCAAATATCGATGTTTATCGATGCAAAGGCGATTACCAACCAACTTGACGATGTTATCTGACTAATCTGATCGAGCAATAAATGAATAACGATTGAAAAATAAATCATGTCACGATTTTCGAGATATTTCGACTCTAGCGATGTTCATTTATGTGTATGCGCTTTCTTGAATAGGATTCTTGGGTGGGTCGAATCCAGCATATAGGAATTCCGTGAAAGTTTGGCTGATGTTAAAGGACCATGGGCGCAATCTTCTCTAATAATTTGAGAATTTTCCGACGTATAGATGACGAGAAAAAAATTCGCGGAGTAGACATGTTCGCATGGAATACAAGGAGGGGGGGGGGGGGGGAGTTTGAGCAGCGATTTTAAATTTAATTCTCGCCTTTATCTGATGTTTAATTAATTCGATAACCTCGGAGAATGTCTGATAGGATTTCATTATGTTACTGTTCTCCCTCGCGCTGTGAGCGAACTTGTACGAAAGCGACAAAAAGAGAAATCGCGCGGGTCATTTAAATGTGACTATTCAAAAATTGATAAGCTTATAAAAAAATCACAAATTTCGAACTAAAGTCAGAAACGGGAATGGTTACAATTGCGACCGGGCGAATGACAGGATCGAAGTCAATGACCTCAGAATCAGAGGATTTGATCAGATTTTAGGCTGGGTATGAATTTCAATAGGTGATAAGTCTCTACTGCGTGAACGGTACAAGCTAGCGAAAAAATTGTTTAACAAAAAATATTGCCCATATAAAAATCCACATTTTATGTCAAACGAGTTTTGTTCTGGTTTGCATAATTAAGGATTTATCGTGGGTTCAGCGCTGGAGCTGCTGCACTGCCATCGGTGTCTCGCTCCGACTCTCGTGCCTTAGACCCGCCGCGTTCATCCTGGCGCCGGCCAAGGGTTCACAATGATCTATGTGATGAGTGATTAGGTTCTTCTGGGTGTGTGTTTGTGTGTGTGTGTGTGTGTGTGTAGAACACCATCGCTAAAATAAACATATAGCTCAAATTTTATATTTCCCCCCGACTAAACCCTCCCCCATCAATGCAAATGTACACACTTACGCATGAAACGAGCACTCATTTCTACAAATAAATAACAAATAATGTCAGTGTTGCGAGCACTCGCGGTAAATTTTATGAAAAACACTCGAAAGTTATTTGTCACATGTCCAACGCATTCGTGCAGCGTAGTTTAACGTTTGTGAAAAGTAAGATAAATTGCATGTGAAACAAACCAGTTGGAGTTTATTTTTCAGTAACAGAAAAGTCCTGGGAAAAACCCCCGCAATGGACATCAATCAATTTCTTCATATGAATCCATAAAACAATTTAATCCGAAAGAACAGAGGTGCAGAATGAAACAGCCACCAGTCGCTCGTCCATTTACTATTTATTGGAGTTGAAAAAAATGGAATTTCGGTCTCAATTTGATGGTAACTGTGGCACAACGAACCGAGCACTTGTCAGTCTATATTAATATCATCGGCAATGAACATTGTACGAAACAGAAATATGTTTCCCGCAAGTTATTTCCAATGTTCAAATTTTTTCTAATTTTACCAATTTTTACATATTTTGAAAATTTGAAAGAAAAATAAAAAATTTTGAGAAATCGTCAAATTTCGTTGAATTTCAGTTTAAACAATTTGAATTTTCGACCCCAAAAATTTTAGTTTCTGTAGAAACAAATTTGAAAAATATACTATATATGGTAATATTGCACCCAAATTTCGATAAATTGTATGATTGTATGACCGCAAGGCCGGGCGGGAACCTACCCTGACGAGGGGGGGGGATGCCAACATAGGAGTTTCTGGAGGTTTACCCTGTGTTTAGAAATGCCTAAATGGCGAAAGTCGGCTCCAGCCACCCGGATGGGTGTCCAGTACTCCCTACCGAAGAAATGCGGAAGAACAGCTACACTGCCTATCCTGTACCCCAAAATGGACTGTAATCAGCAACTCTCGGCAGCTCGGTAATGTGGAAAATGGCAATTTCCTCAAGAACACCCTCATAGGTGGACCTAACCACTTCGATAGTTGATCTAACATCTCATATGCATTCCCGTTATCTGCTCCATCGCTAATGATATCATTCTGTCTCTGCTCTCCACCATGATTCAAGGACAACATGTCTACGTAAATTCACCATCAAACACAAGCCCTCCCAACAGGTCAGTCAACTATATCCACTAATGATGTAGCTTGGCACAAAGGTTATCAAATTTCTCGTCCAACCCTGAGCAAGTCCAACTAAATGGGCTTCAATATTCACTTTAAACAATTACCCTACGGATGCTGGAGCACTGGTGTATCAATTGCTGTTTGCATTGGTTGCCCATCCTCATCATTCTCCAACCTATCACGATCATCCTGTTGACCCTTTCCGCATGATCACGTACCACTCATACTTCACCTCTATCAACAAACTCCCTCTCACCCCTTTCAAGTGGTCACTAGTTGGGTGGCATATTTTAATCGAGTTTATTCAAGCACTTGCCCACTTGTACATACAAACACACATGGCAATCCAATACGCACCATTACTCCTCGATGCTTTGAAAAATAGAGTATCCAGTATTCAGTACTTTCGGTACTGTTGGGTATGCTAGAAGCAAATATCATTTTATTTTTATCGAAATTTTCCACGATTAGTGGATTTTGCTGTCTAGACATACGTACTTTTCCTCCTTTTGTCTTCTCAAATTATAAATAGATTTTTCAGACGTATAGACATCGTAATTCATTCCCCACGATCATTGGACAGCCCACAAATGCTTACCCTTTAACGGCCCAATATCGATGGGCACCTTACTCTCCACCTACTTCCCAGATCTCTACACCTCTCATTCCATTTCTTCAATTCATTCATTAAATATATATTTCCTTTTACGGGCTTTTAGGGCTTCTGCTGCCTTTACAATTCACTTACAAAGGGCAACCTTAACCTAAACTCAACCTCTACTTTACTTTATAATACATTCCTCTTATCGACCTATCTAAGCCAGAACGAAAACCAGAGTCAGAATCAGAATTTCTTCAGATCACACCATCAGAAATCTCTGTTGCATACCAACATTTTCATTTATTTAAGGTAGGCAAAAAGATATCCAATTTTGTGGAATCAAGTTTAGTTTCTTGAGTTAATTCTTATTTTCCATTTTACTGTGAACAGAAAATTGTGCACAGCATTGACAGAGCTATAAATTATCTCTAGAAATACTGAAATTTCCACGACGTGAGAGAAAATCACGTCGAGACAAAATTTTGGACAATGAGTCCCTTTTTTTATAGGGTTTAGTCAGTCAACTTCGGGAATTTCCCCATTTTTTATACAGTTTCAACGGTTTTGAACTCTCTCTTGAGCTCGAGTGTCCAACATGTGTTTGACATTCGTTTCCAAACCTTTACTGAGGTTCATTGTTCTCATATTTGGCATCCTTGCTCGCGCAATATTTTTCCTTGTCATTTTCTTTAACCAATCATGTTTTAAGAAAATGTCAACGGTTTTTCCATCCAATAAGATGTTGACAAATACATCCCACCCACTTTGGTTCAGGCAACGTAGCTTTTCTCAAAATTTCTACAAACAAGTCTACTTCGAACATTTCACGGATTCAGTTCGCGATTAAAATCGTTACTTTTGAATGTGCCTAGCCAAGTGGTCTAGTAAACAAAGTTAAATTCATTAATTAAAATAACTTTAATTCAACACAAGGATTACTTATAAAACTAGTGTAATTCAAAGTGTATAAGTCAATTTTTTGTGCAATATAGTGATAGTTTCAAGTGACTCAATGCATTCAAATTCATTTATAAACAATCAACAAATATAACCCCATAAATAAACAATAACGCACCAAGTGAAAATACGGTAGCTTGGTTGTCTCAGTTCTTCTACAATTTTAATAAAAATTTATGTGTAAGACGAGACAATCACCATCAGATTTCTTCAATCATAAAATTGATCCACCCATCTCAAATCCTATTAACCATCTTTATGTAGCAAATATTGCAAATATTGTTCTGTGCAGATCAGATTTCTGGAATTTACAACTGCGGCAAGTTCGAAAACGAACGCAATATTATTCAAGTGCGGAGAACTTGAAATTTTCATGGATAGTAGTAAAAAAAATTGCTCTGACGGAAAAATAAAACATCAATTTCGGAAGATTAAAATCAATTTTTTTCTGTCTATGTGAGCATAACAGATAGCAATGGGGAACAAAAAGCGCTCATCATTTTATTGGAAAGTCGATCCCAATCATCCTGTACCCAAGTGCTTCAATATATTGAAAAACCTCCATGAAAATTTGTGTCCTCCTCCACTCTGCAAGTGATCATTAGTTGGATGGTATATTCGAATCAGTTTTATGCAAGCACTTGAACGCTTGTTCATACAACCTCATACGCTGATCGAATGTATGCTATTACTCGTCGAGCCTTTCAAAAATAGCGTGTGTGTTGTGGGGTATGGGCTGGGCCTTTTGTTCGATCAAGGTGGAAATGATTGAATGGTGGACGAAAACAATATACGCATTTAGTAACAAATTCTGCGTAACCTATTTCCCAGGAAGTTTATTCTGCTCAGCTGAATTAATAACCTTTCGTTATTGGTGTATTTTTTAGCTTTAAAACTTTGATGACGGTTTATTGAAAGTGCTGGAAAAATGAGAGTGGTCTCATTGAACTATTTAAGAAGACATACTAAAATGTACGCCAATTTACGTGTTCGATCAATAAATTTAACCTGAATGCCGTGAGACGAGAGGATTGAGAATTTGTGATCTTTTCGTTGCGAAACCTCCAGAATCCGCTGTGATACGATGACGTGTGCCGATGATGGAACTCCCCTTCTCCACATCGGCTTAGGTTCTCGGCACAAACGTGGGCTCCGGGCACGAAGCTAAGTTCCCGGCACGAACCTGGGTTCCCGGCACGAATCTAGGTTCTCGGCAAGAACCTGGGTTCCCGGCACGGACCTTAATTTCCGGCATGAACCTAGGTTCTCAGCACGAATCTAGCTTCCCGGCACGAACCTGGGTTCTCAGCACGAATCTAAGTTCTCGGCACGAATCTGGGTTCCCGGCACGAACCTAGGTTCCCGGTACGAATCTGGGTTCTCGGCACGAACCTGGGTTCCCGGCACGAACCTAGGTTCCCGGCACGAATCTGAGTTCTCAGCACGAAACTCGCTTCTCGGTACGAACCTAGGTTCGCACCATGAGCCTAGGTTCCCATCCAAACCAAAGCCGCGACGGGAGCGTCGGTGCGAATGGGTGGATGAGTAAGTGTCTTTGTAGGTAAGTGAGTGAATGCATGAGTATGTGTGTGCGTGTGTATGTTTTAATCAGAAATCGAGAAGTTTTCATTGTGGCCCTCACATGTCACACAGATTTATCCCACTAGTTATCAATGTTTTTTCTCCGTGTATAGGCTTTCTGTTGAAATCAGGGGTGGAATGATTGAGAGCTAGAGTACAACAACATATGGCCACGCGAACCACATACTCGCCATATAACAAAAGTTTGTCGATACATCGCCGCTAGAAAAGGTGGTTTTAGTTCTATCAATTATTTGTTTTTTTTTTCTGGTACCTTTGTTCCCGCCAATGTGAGTTTTTTTTTCTCTCGGTTTTTCATTGGTTTCCTTCGGACTGACTGTGGCGGCAGTGCTGCGGGATTTATGATTTTCTGAACGACCCAAGTGGGATTGTTAGCCCAGTGAATTGCAGGAATGAGTTTTGGTTTTAGTTTTTATGGGGGTTTTATAGCCCCACGCTTGGCCCAAATCCACCTAGGTTTTGCGGCTTTCGTTTTTTTTTTTTGGTAATTGGCTTTGTAGGAGTGAAGAATATTTCTTATCAATTTTGTAAATTTGGGAAATTTGGAAAAATGTTGAAAATTTTGAAAATTTTGAAAATTTGAAAATTTTAAAATTTTGAAAATTTTAAAAATTTTGAAAATTTTAAAAATTTTGAAAATTTTAAAAATTTTGAAAATTTAAAAAAATTTAAAAATTTAAAAAATTTTGAAAATTTGAAAATTTTTAAAAATTTTGAAAATTTTGAAAATTTTGAACGTTTCAAAAATTTTGGGACTTTTCGCAAATTTCAAAAATTTTCAAAATAAAAAAAAATGCAATATTTAAATATTCAACAACCGAAAAACTTCTACATCACTTTTGTATTTCTCGTTGGGGACTAGAAGAAAAAAGTGAAAATGACGAGTGGCTCTCTCTAATCCCGGACTGGGAAGCTCGTTAAAATTACATCCGCCTCGGCGGGACACTTTATGAGCGGCAGGGGGTGGGGGGGGGGTGGGAGGGGGTGCATAAAAGAGAGATGGAGACTAATGCCCGGACAAAAGTCGAGAGCTGTTATAATTGTATGAACTCGAATTGAGTTGGCCTGCTACTTCAGCGATAGTTTAATCCATACACTCAATTAAACTATTATAACAATTCACTTTGAAAATTTTCTCGGCGCCAGATAAACATTCGCCAGATCCATTATCATTTTTCGTCAAGTCGTTGTTTTCCCAGCTCACATCAGCTCCTCATCGCTGTATCAAGAATACGGACCAATGGAAATTTTGGATTTATCTCCACAACGATCGACTTTGGAGAAAAACGGTAGAGGACTTTTCTTTCCGAAATCAAATTTCCCACAAAAAATGTTTTATCACATTTTTCCATAAAGCTGCTCGTTCACGAGATATCCGAGGTTGACGGGCATTCCGGGGAGAAGCGGTAAGGCCGGAGGAAAATACTAAATCGAGAAGTTATTGCTTCAATCCATCAAGGCTCACCCTCCCATACCATTTATTTTCGATCGAAATGCAAGTGAGTTTTACCCTGCTATGCAGTACCCTCACATTTCCCAATTTATATACGACTCCCAGAATTGAAGAAATTGGGAGAAAACGTAAAAATGTGATAGCGCTATTCTTCGACGAGAATCGCTTTCTCGACTATTGCAAATCGTGTTCCACTCGATAAATTAATTCAATCGCGATGCATGTCCTTTTACTCTGCTTTGTTCCCGGGGGTTTTTTTACGAGGTAGAGGACTCATATGTGCAGTCAACAGGTTCTTTTTGAGGGAATAGATGAGGTTGGTTAGTGAGGCAAGACAATTTCGATTGAAGAGGACTGTGGGAATTTTTTATTCTACTTTTTAGAGAGTGCAATGAAGAAGATATTAGATTACAAAGCCCGATTCGGGGATAACGTATCCTCAATTTGGGGATGAAAAATCCTGGAATGTTATCCCCAGATTGGGGATGATTGATCCCCAATTTGGGATTTTTTTCCAGGATTTTATCCCCTTTTATCTACTGGAGAAATATGCTCAACAAATCGGTTTGAAGAAAAAACGGATCTTAGTTGGAGTCAGAACCCTTGCCGTTGACAAGTACAGACAACAAGTTTGTATTTTTATTATCAGAGAAAAGTCGAATGGAGTGCCTCGAGAAACAGGGAATATTAAATTGGAATTTCACGAAGATCGTCCCATGAAAATTCAGTGATCGAATAACGAAAGAAATATGCAAACTTTCACTACGGTACAATTGTTTGAATGCAATTAAGTCGAAACGGCAAATACATATTCACCATTTGCGCAAAAAAAAATAACTTTTTTCACCGTTAAATCCGCTTAAGTGAATACGAAATATTTTGCGCTACAATATATCGGCAAAAAAATTTCAAAAGATATTTCTTGGTCAAATTTTTGCAATTTTTGAATTTTCCGAAATTTGTGAATGTTTCAAAGTTTTCCATTTTTTGCAAAATATTTTTCCCATTTTTTTTAAATTTTCATAATATCTGGATCTCTTAATGTTTGCACTTTACAAAATTATTCCACACCCCAAGTGTTTCTCCATGTGTAATACTCTAGAAAGGATGAAATGGTGAGGAAAATCTTTTACACGGTGCCGTAAAAATTCAAAATATAACTCGAAATAAAAATGGCCAGTGGATGTACGAGAACCTCGGGGGAGCAGCTATCTCAGCTATCATAAAATTAAGAGTTGCCCAGTGCAAACAGGTCGGCGCTGGAGGGTCGTAAAGATGAGGATCGATCTTGTGCTTCTAGAGAAGCGCAGCACGTGTGTGTACACGAGTATTATATATATATGGTTGGACAGGGTGTCATGAAGTGTCGCGCAAGATTTTCTGGGCTTGACTTGCCAAAGGATCGGCCCTCATTGCGACATGATCCCTTTGAAACTTTAATCTGCTGAGTTTATGATGTGAGATTTTATTTTTTTTCCCCATTAGAATGTGACTTTAACGAAGAGCTACCATAAACGATTGACCCACTAATTTCTAAGACTAGGGATAATAAGTATTTGAGATACAATACACACACCTACCCACCCACCTACTCACCCACCAACCCACCCACCAACCCACCCACCAACCAACCCACCAACCCACCCACCAACCCACCCACCCACCAACCCACCCACCAACCCACCCACCAACCCACCCACCCACCTACCCACCCATCTACCCGCCTACCCACTCACCCATTCACCCACCCACACACCCACCTACCCACCCACCCACCCACCTAGCCACCCACCCACCTACCCACCCACCTACCCACCTACCCACCCACCCACCCACCCACCCACCTACCCACCCACCCACCTACCCACCCACCCACCCACCCACCCACCCACCCACCCACCTACCCACCCACCTACCCACCCAGTCACTCACCCACCCATTCACCCACCCACCCATTCACCTGCCCACTCACCCACCCACCTACACTCGCAGACATTATCTTGCCCCATATACTTGGACCACTAAAAGATCTATCTGTATATAATGAAATACAATCTAGTATGAACTAATTGACACCTCATACCTGAGGTAAAAAAAACTCTCACACCGGTTAATTAACTTTTTCAATTCAACGTCCAGACTTCAGCACACTCCCAAAGCACCATATTGCAACAGTTAATTTGAGGGTGAATAAGGAAGACTGAAATTTCACCTCTCCAAGATCCTAAATAAAGTGACTGAAACTAAGAACTTTTTACTTCTATGATTTAGAATCTGAACTCCTAAAAACTGTCATCACACTTTTATCATCTCATCGCACATTAAGCGATATTGTATCTACGAAGCCCTCTAAGGCGACCATGTTTTTCACCGTTACTTTAATTGAAGAAAATTTAGAACACCCCCCCCCCCCACCTTCCCCCATTCCACCCCCTCCTCCCACCTTCTTCCCCCCATCCATTACTCCCAGAGTCTCCACATTTTTGAATTTGCCAAAAGCTTCGGTAATTCATTAAACATAAACTTTTCAGGTTTCACATTTAAAAAACAATTCAATTTTTTTCTAACTTTCCTTTTCCTTGATGTTGTCCTCCAAACTTGCAGAAAATTGTCCGAAATTTTTCAGTTGCGCAACGCGACATCCAAGAACGCTTAAACGCTGACGATATTACCTTCACATTTCACCAAACGAACTTTTAAAAACCTTGATGGCGATGCTTTTATCATCGCTTCGCACGTTGATAGAGGTCCACATCTACGAAGGCCCTCCAAAGATAAGCAGAGAGACACATTCTGGGTGAGTATGCCGGAAGTCACGTAGCCCCAGGGCCAGACTATGCTGCGGCATGCGCCCCTTGAGCAAACCGAGCCCAGCCTTTCGGCAGTGGCGAGGACATCGAATTATCGTAAAGTCGTGGTATCGCCGAGAATACGAATGAATCGTCCAAATGAAACCCCAGTACCAGCTCTGTACAGCGTGAAAATGTTCCAAGTCGAGTAAATGCGTCACAGCGAGGCAGGTACAAAGCGTTGGTTCAATGCAATTTGAGAAATTGAGAAAAGCCGGTGAAAAGCGGAGGAAATAACATATAAGCTTCAACCAATTTTCTCCTACAATTCTATTCTAAGTTAGGGGAAAATATATCGTCTATATGAGTGCTGTGCATTGGAGGTGTCCGTGGAAGCTCAATGAAGGAGCTATGATGGAGCGCATGAGAAAAGATCCGGCTGGAAGATTCTTGAAAAATTGATGGGGCAAAAGTTGGAGCTATGAAACTTCCCGAACTGGAAAACGTATCAATACATGATGTCTGAACCGGAATAGCTTAGTGTGATATTCACCCCAAGACCAGGTGAATGTAACCTGGAAGTGCACTCGCTCAGGTATGGATAATACCCTCGTCTGAGATTCCATCAGGTAATGACACATCACGAGGTCTAGACCACTGCACATACACTCCGTCGCCGGGTATTATCTCCTCTCCATTTCAAGATCGACCTTTTCCCCTGACACCCCATTTTGGAGAGAAGGAAAAGCTCCGGACTTGGAACAAAACTTCCTACCAGAAATATCGTGATGTATGAGATACATCAGACCTGATCTCCATTATTCCCATGACACTTACAAAAGATCATGTTGACGGGAGTAATGGCAGGAGTCAATAACGCAAGGATCTCACGTCCATTTTACGTACATTTTTAACAAACACCACTGATCCCGAAGCTCGGTGCAAAGAATACGCCTATAGGTACTTCCCACAATTTTACGACATCACTACCCGCCTTACAAGATTGCTGAAGAAGCGCTCTGCCTCCAACTTCGGAAGCTGCTATTGATTCTTGACATCCATGACAGAAGCAACCCTCATAATGCTTCTTTTTTTTTTCATTTTATTCAACGTATTTATGCTATGTGCCTAAGTGCTAATCAGCGACGGACGTTTGCGATGTGTTTGTAACCAAAGTACTTATAAATAAATTACATTGGTGGTCGTGTTAATCAGCGCGGCTAGGATTTGAATTCAGAACGTTGCCTTAAACAACCGAGCCATCGTAGTCGTTGAAGGCTATGAAGCTATCTTAGCTATCCCGACCATCTCGCCCTGATGCAAGTTTCGGTATTGATAACCTCTGCATGGGAGATCCCATCAAGAAATACCTCCTCGGATGAACATTCAGCTGACTGCGTTGGATCCAGTGAAAGGTTTCTTGATAACTGGGAGATGCTCTGCATGAGGCATCACCAAAGTTCTCCTCCATCCGCTTTCGAACAATCGAGGAGTCCAATCGATCTACATATCGATTGGATCCCTGCTGCTGCTGACTGACATTACATCATAGAATACTGCATCACTGTACAAAACTGAGTTGCACGGCTTTCCCAATGTGTAATTTATATCTCATGCCACACTCGACAGTTTCACCCGGGATTTGTGGAATAAAAAATTCATAGCTGCGGATGCAGATATCGTTGCCCTCAAGAAATTTGAATAATACAACTCGCCTAGTATCTTGGCTCGCTCTTACAGCCCTCTTTTTTTTCTCATCTCTTAGTCATCATCCTTAGACGCGTTTGGTAAGAACGACTTCGGGGGAAAGTCGAGAAAAGAAGATTTCCGCAATCTTCCACGGTTTTACCACTCAAAACCAGTGAGTGGCAAGATATCCGGGCGTTTAGCTCCTTCATACCTTCTCTATTTTTATTTTTTTTTACCCGCGGTTTTCCCTTTTCAATACCCCACCCCCCCCGCCACCTCCCCCCACTGGCTTTCACGCCCTTCGGAATCTTGGCAACCGAGTTGCGGGGGGTGCAATCGTCACACACCAAATCCGCGGATATTTCGATTGACATTCTGGACCAGTCTGGAGTGGAATTGAAATATATTTCAGTGGTTGAGGGAGGCTAGCAGGATTCACCTACTAGAATATGGCTCTGCCATATTTTTAAAAATATTTTTCTAATATTTCTGGCGGCATTTTGGAATTTGTGGAAGGTCTCTCGAGAAATTTCTGGTCGTATTAGTTATTTTTTGTATTAGCGCGTCCAATTACTTAGCTGGACCAACTACTTGGGTACTTGTTAAAGTAGTAAGTCTCTTCCGATGATTACAATTTTGTATCAAACAAGGTTTGAATTAGAGGAAAATCTCGGGGAAGTTGTCTTCTGGGACAAGTGAATGATATTTACAAGAACCAATTTAGGTGGGGGGGGGGGGGGGGGGAGGGGGGACTTATAGGGTCTCCCGCGAAACGCCCCATCTAAATCCCGTCCACTGATACACTCAGATTGAATATCTATAGACATTGTCTATTTCGCGGGTGAAAATCACGAGACCCGCGAATCGCTCGTTAATCATCCGCGCATATAATGACTTGGCATTGAGGGGCCGCATTATTCATTCGGTTTGATTGATATCGTAGCGGAAGAGCCTAGCGGACCATCGGTCAAATTGTAACATAGCAAAATGTGCTGAGTCTGTCCCTAAAAGCACCATGAAACGAAACCCATCTATAATTTGATGCCTCTAGTGACGGATTATATTAAATGTCCATTAATCTACGTCACATCTTACACGGGTATTAATGAAAGAATTTCGGTTTATTTTGAGGGAAATTTTCGGGGCTTGGAAATTTTTATTTTCAATGAAACCAAAGAAATTTCGGGTTTTAGCACTTTCAAATATATTTGATATATATAGTTGACATATATATCATATAGCAATGACGCAAAATATTGTCAATAACGTTAAGGGCGTACTGAGGTATGAACATAAAAGTTTAATTTCTATGAAATTGAAGAAAAAACCGCGGGCGGCGATCTGCTATACGCGCGAGCACACATGTGGCGCGACGTGTTTTTTGGAAATTTCTGCTGTTTTGAATTTCTTTGATTTAGCAGCATTTTCAATCATGCACTCTACTGAGAAGACGGATAATATTTAATCGCGATTAATCCACGTCAATCAATACGGGTACTGATAAGAAATTGAGAGATGTTCAACCTCGTCTCGTCGATTTCTCAGTCGCTTAATTGTCTCGGTGTTCACAGCTCGGAATGCCAAGTTTTATCAAGTTTGTGGCAATTATGATGTTAATGCGGGGTTGTCCGAATAATGGATCAAATTAATGAGGGTGGGCGGTGGGCGGGGGGGGGGGGGGGTCTGAATTTATGTGAGAATAAATCAGCTCATCGATTGGAGTATTCATTTTTTGTCGCATAGAAAAAATAGAAAAATATGAAATATTGGAAAATCCCAAAAATTTCATAGATTTGAAAATTTTTGAAAAATTGAATTTTTGAATTTTCAAAGTTTTATAAATTTTGTTTGCAAACGCTTGAAATTCCCGAGATTTTTATACTGCTTAAATTTTTATGTATGTGGGTTCCAGCGAAAGTCCAGATGAATCTCTTGTGTTCTCGAAATACCCCACACCGAGAAATGTGGAGATTATCCAACTCCTAACTGGCTGGGAAGAGGACTTCACTCTGGCACACGACTCGTATTACCTTTGCCCACTCCACTCTCTTTTATTCCTCCTCTCATTTCTCGTGTTGGCTCTCGGACAATGCCGCATACTAGTCCGAAACAATTCGCTCGGGAAATCCTTATGCGGGGATTAGAGCTCGGCTTGGAGGAAATGTTTCGACGCCTTCCTCTTTAATTATATTCCAGCGTTATTTATTTGCGTCTCATAATTATAATTGTCTCAGAAAGTGAGATTGGAAATTAGAAAATTCTCACTAGCCCCCTCCCCTCCCCCTGCGTCGGGTTAGGTTCCCGTCCGGCCTTGCGCTCCAATTTTATAAGACTTTATCAGAAAAACATTTTTGCAGAGTTCATAAAAAGCAAAAAAAATTTGTCCAGTTTTTTTCTGAAAACGAAGATTGTTTTATATATGCCAGAATTCCGTGGGATTTTCCGCAAGCGTCAACGGATAATCTGAGAACTGAAATAGTATAAACCGCTGATGCTATATAAGCCTGCAAGCTCAACACGTGGTCCAAAAAATCTGGCCAAAATGTAGAACGATTTTTTCTGTCCGCACAGCTCTGGTCCAGTATTTGATGGAATATCTCCTATATATGCAACCTATTTCAATCCCTCCTTCTCCACATTTGCACACCCAGTTTGACACTGGTTATATCCTAGTACTCCACCATTCGTCGGATATTTTGGCTTTCTCCAGCGACTACTCTATATAAACGCACTTCCTGTTTCCCGCTGCTTCTGGAAGCTGATTCAATTTCTCGGGAGCGAGTGCCAAAATGTATTTGACTCATAGTACCATAGAATGGGTAGAAAAAAATTGTGAATACTGCCAAAAAATTAAGTGAAAAAGTAAGCGTTATTCCATTCCAATTTTTAGGTCTGCAATTCCGCAGTTTTATAGTGTTTTATATATATAATACAGCTAGAATACTTCATGGAAATATTTCTTGGCCCAATTCTATTATGCCAATTGATCGACTGGCGAGAGCACGGGGTTTGGTGAGGTTACGACAAAGTGGGCCCTTTTCGGTTTTCGTTCAAATGAGTGGTTTTTTGAGAGTTTTTCCCTTTGATTTATTGAAAAATTGACAAGATCGCCAAACGGCGGCGGAGAGACCGTACCGCGACCTCTCAAGCATTGAGGAACTCCTTATAGTCTTAGAATAGTCTTTTCAATTTTGTTTTTCTTACTAGTATTACGTCGTCTGCTGTTTCTCTTCCCCTCGATCAGTGTCCCTGAACAAAGTCATTTTACGCACCAATGGCTTTCAGAATTCAGCAGCAGTGGACAGTTGAAACTTTCCAGCAAATGGAAAAACAAGCTCGACCCCTCTTGAGAGAAAGCACACAAGGGATTGGGAATTATTTAGCGATTTTCTTCGGTTCCGAATATTGTACGTGTCTTCTTTGGTTTTTCTGTCTCGGAAGGAACGTCCAATTACGTACCTTATTTATTTTTTAAGGGTCGGGGGAGGGGGGGGGGGAAGGGTCAAAATTGTGGGCTTGACGGACGAGTGTGAGCGCAAGTTCAGAGGACGAAATTGGTATCTTGAAAAATTGGATATTGGTGGTTTAGAAAATTAATTTAGACGTGGGAAATAGAAAAACTTGGAAAAAAATTTTTTTAACCCTTTTGGGATTTTGGGAATTTTGGACATTTTTGGAATTTTTGAAAGTTTGAATTTTTTTTTACAATTTTTTTGGAGTATTCAAAATTAGGCGATTCGCGAATTTTGGGAATGCTCGGATTTTTTTTTTTTTTGAGAAAAAAAAATGTAAATTTTTGAAGAATTTCGTGATGTGGTTTTAGGTGTCGCTTTAAATGAGGGCAATCGGGGTATTGTATGTTAATCGCATTGCAGAAATAAAAGTTACTTGCATGATAGAAAGTTGTTCCTTTAATACTGAATATCTGTATATTAAGTGAGTGAATGAATCCCTTGGCTGAGTACGCTCGGACTCGAGTGAATGCATTTGTCTACTACTTCCTTTTTGCTAGTTATTTCTGAAGAAATGGAGTTTGAAAATTTTTGACGTTCCGGAATTTTCGAAATTTGTTATATTTCAGGCATTTTTTGCCGCTTTTTTTTCTAGAAATTTTCCAGATAAAAACTTAAAAAAAAATCCAAAAATTTGGGAAATGTGAGCAATTGGGAAATTTGGACAATTTAAAAATTGTGAAAATTTTGAAAATTTTGAAAATTTTGAAAATTTTGAAAATTTTGAAAATTTTGGAAATTTTGGAAATTTTGAAAATTTTGAAAATTTTGAAAATTTTGGAAATTTTGGAAATTTTGGAAATTTTGGAAATTTTGAAAATTTTGAAAATTTGAAAATTTTGAACATTTTCAAAATCTTATTTTTATAAATCTACTAAAAATCTCTACTAAAAAAAGGGAAGCTGAATTTTGTTTCAAATGTTTTTTCTTTTATTTTAATACAACAAGTCTGTGTACTAAATTGAACGTTTTGCCTGAGGAATAAGACTCCTGGAGGAATACATTTCGCCACTACTTCCACTTTCTTATTTTCTTCTTATTCAGCCCCCAACCCGCCAATGTGTACCAAGACAAAGTTCTTGTGGCTCGAGCAGAATCGTATCCGATCTGCAACCGAAAGAGTAGCTAAGACTCGAGCAAGAAGGGGAGTTTGAGTTGGAACACCATACAACTACATGTACACACAGGAAGAATAGAACAAGGATACGATCTCGTTCTGAGAGCGCTCCCACTGTTCATTGGAGACGAGGGGTGGGGAAAAAATAACAATACATATATATAGATCAACATGTAGCAAAGCCTATTTTCTTACCCATTACAGAAGATATCTAGTACATGAGATGGCGAAACATGTTGCGATTGAGAAAAACAATCCGGATTCTAAACGAAAGGATTATTCAAGAAAAAATTGAAACCAAATCCCAAAAGTTCATAAAAAAATGAAACATTTGAAAAACGGTACATTTAAAAAAAAATTAAAATTCCAAATTTTTGAAAATTTCAAAATTTCCGAAAATCTTGAAAATTCTCAAAAATTTTAAAACCTTCGAAAATTTTGGAAATTTTGAAAATTTTGGAAATTTTGAATATTTTGAAAATTTTGAAAATTTTAAAAATTTTGAAAACTTTGAAAATTTTGAAAATTTTGAAAATTTTGAAAATTTTGAAAATTTTGAAAATTCTGAAAATTATGACAATTTTGAAAAATGACGAAAACAATTTTCAAAATTAAAAATTTTGGAAAATTTTCGAAAGTTTCAAAATATAATTGCCAAATTTGGAGAATTTGAAAAAAGTTGAAAAATCTCAAAATGAAAAAGAATTTTATAATGATTAAATTTTGCACTCACCAATACAAGCCGCGTCTATAGGTACAAGCCGTTGTATTTGTATATAATCCACCTTTTCCTGTATTTTATCAGAGAATTTGCAAGATTAATGTTGCGGTGTAAAATCTTGCGGCTTAAAATCCTTCATCGAACCAGGTTGCTCATAAAGTAGTACGGAATATATTCCATTGGGATATGGAGCTTTATATCACCCGTACTATAGCGTTCAACAGAGTTTGTGTGCAGTGTGAAATAGTAATTTTCACGATGGATTTCATGAGCAACAAAAATATGGCAATTCCGCAAATATAAGAGACCTGATGACGGATATACATGCAATGCCAACTGAGTGCAAATAAAAATGGCGTGTCTTGATAATGTCGAACAGATTTCCCTTGCGAATGAAACCCATCTTTTCACCATTTCGATCCTATTTTAACGTGTTTTTTTCCACATTACAAAATCCCTATGTTCATGTAATGTTACTATATAGAAAGAAGTTGTCTGTTGAAAATTTTTAAAATTTTTAAATTGAAAATTTTGAAATTTTTGAAATTTTTGAAATTTTTAAAATTTTTGAAATTTTTGAAATTTTTGAAATTTTTGAAATTTTTGAAATTTTTGAAATTTTTGAAATTTTTGAAATTTTTGAAATTTTTGAAATTTTTGAAATTTTTGAAATTTTTGAAATTTTTGAAATTTTTGAAATTTTTGAAATTTTTGAAATTTTTGAAATTTTCGAATTTTTTTAAAATTTTCTAAATTTCTGAAATTTTTAAAATTTTTGAAATTTTTGAAATTTTTGAAATTTTTGAAATTGTTGAAATTTTTGAAATTTTTGAAATTTTTGAAATTTTTGAAATTTTTGAAATTTTTGAAATTTTTGAAATTTTTGAAATTTTTGAAATTTTTGAAATTTTTGAAATTTTTGAAATTTTTGAAATTTTTGAAATTTTTGAAATTTTTGAAATTTTTGAAATTTTTAAAATTTTTGAAATTTTTGAAATTTTTGAAATTTTTGAAATTTTTGAAATTTTTAAAATTTTTGAAATTTTTGAAATTTTTGAAATTTTTGAAATTTTTGAAATTTTTGAAATTTTTGAAATTTTTGAAATTTTTGAAATTTTTGAAATTTTTGAAATTTTTGAAATTTTTGAAATTTTTGAAATTTTTGAAATTTTTGAAATTTTTGAAATTTTTGAAATTTTTGAAATTTTTGAAATTTTTGAAA
Organism: Asobara japonica; assembly: GCA_026005395.1. NCBI lineage: Eukaryota > Metazoa > Arthropoda > Insecta > Hymenoptera > Braconidae > Asobara > Asobara japonica. The sequence continues at coordinate 1,763,436 of BQMI01000280.1, forward strand.
TTTTTGAAATTTTTGAAATTTTTGAAATTTTTGAAATTTTTGAAATTTTTGAAATTTTGAAATTTTTGAAATTTTTGAAATTTTTGAAATTTTTGAAATTTTTGAAATTTTTGAAATTTTTGAAATTTTTGAAATTTTTGAAATTTTTGAAATTTTTGAAATTTTTGAAATTTTTGAAATTTTTGAAATTTTTGAAATTTTTGAAATTTTTGAAATTTTTGAAATTTTTGAAATTTTTGAAATTTTTGAAATTTTTGAAATTTTTGAAATTTTTGAAATTTTTGAAATTTTTGAAATTTTTGAAATTTTTGAAATTTTTGAAATTTTTGAAATTTTTGAAATTTTTGAAATTTTTGAAATTTTTGAAATTTTTGAAATTTTTGAAATTTTTGAAATTTTTGAAATTTTTGAAATTTTTGAAATTTTTGGAATTTTTGAAATTTTTGAGTTTTGAAATTTTTGAAATTTTTGAAATTTTTGAAATTTTTGAAATTTTTGAAATTTTTGAAATTTTTGAAATTTTTGAAATTTTTGAAATTTTTGAAATTTTTGAAATTTTTGAAATTTTTGAAATTTTTGAAATTTTTCAAATTTTTGAAATTTTTGAAATTTTTAAAATTTTTAAAATTTCTGAAATTTTTAAAATTTTTGAAATTTTGGAAATTTTTGAAATTTTGGAAATTTTGGAAATTTTGGAAATTTTGGAAATTTTGGAAATTTTGGAAATTTTGGAAATTTTGGAAATTTTTGAAATTTTTGAAATGTTTAAAATTTTTGAAATTTTTGACTGCAAAGTGACTTCGACCCTATCACCGGAGAAAATCTTAGCTCAAGGAAAACCAAATTGGGAACAACTTTATCCTTGTTAACCACTCGACTGGAGATATGGCTATGAATATACAAAAAAGTCCCCCTCGTTTCGGGATACTCCAGTTATCTGCAATTTTTTCCCCTCCGTCAACAAGTCCCTATTCTCTATCCTGCATTCTATCCTAAAATCAGTGCCCCGTGACATCACATTGACGATCGGTCAAGCGTGGTAATTCGCATGGAAGACCCTGAAGAAATGTTACAGAATCTTTAAAATTTTTGTAGTACTTGGAGATTTCTGAGGTGTCAACAACAGGCCAACAAAAAAGAATCAGGTTACCAAAATTCGAAAAAGTGTCCCAATTTCAAGAACATCAAGCATGTCAATGCTACCGGTACCTCCCAGCATCAAATTTCAAATTGATGCCCGGATTGTCAGCCTAGGATCAAATGTAGATCACGCTTTTTTGCTTCTGAGTAATCCACGCATCATCGATGATAAATTTCATGGTCGTTTGGTAGATGCCCCATATATCCATCTTCCATTCTTGTCCCGGGAGAACTTTGCACCAGGTCACCGGGTGCGAATGATAGAAACCCGCTATACTCCCAGGTTCCTCGTGTGTCCTTCTCTCATGAATGATTGCACGAATATCGTCTGCCATCGGGGGACACTGAAAATACATAGCACATGAGACTCGTGTATATAGGTTTCAGGGGGGTTGTGTTGAGCGGGTGGTGCTACGTGGGTGGGTGGGTGGTGTTGGGTGGGTGAGAGGGTGTCGTTGGGTGGGTGGGTGGTATTGAGTGGGTAGGTGGTGTTGAGTGGGTGGGTGGTGTTGGCCGGGTGGGTGGTCGTGGGTAGGTGGTGTTGGGTGGGTGGCTGGTGTTGAGTGGGTGGGTGGTGTTGGGTGGATGAGTGGGTGGTGTTGGGTGGATGAGTGGGTGGTGTTGAGTGGGTGGATGGTGGTGGTGGGTAGGTGGTGTTGGGTGGGTGGTGTTGGGTGGGTGGTGTTGGGTGGGTGGTGTTGGATGGGTGGGAGGGAGGGAGAAGGATTGTGTGAAAATGTGAGATGCAAAATTTCTTTACTTGCAATTTGTCAAATTTTATAGCTTAAACATACTGTAAAATTTTTCAAGAATTAGGAAAACAATTTATGAAAATTGCAAAAAATGTTTGAAATTTAAGTGTTATAAATGATTGCGAGAATCCCCTGTCGAGGGACATTGCAAATACATAGCACATGAGGCTAACGTATATGGGTTTGCGCGGGTGGGTGGCGAAGGAGGTGGAGCAAAAAAGGGGGGGGGGAAATGGAATTGAGTAGAAAAGATGAGACACAAGTGGAAATGGATGACGAGGAGCTTCATGTATTTTTCCACGTAGTTTATAGTTCACTGCAGAACGTGAAAATCGGAGATTGGAAGCATTGAATTTATATTGTGCGACAATTGCAGTTCAACTCGTCTTCTGCTCGAGCGGTTTAATCAGTGTTCATCCGCTGACATTTCACAATCGTAAAGCCTTTTCCCCTACAACTGGTCGAAATTTAAATTTCAAATTTTTAAATTATAAATAAAAAAAACTTTAAAAATTTCCAGACGTTCGAAAAATTTGCAACTTCCAGAAATACCATGAAACGTGGAGACCTGATGGAAACCTGATTTTTCATTTTCGGGGGCGAAACAATAATTTCCCCCATCGGGAAGTTAAAAATTCCATGCAAAATCTTGACTCTAACAAATCTGCGAAATCTTCATCTACCACACCCATACATTCATAAATATTCTGCCTGAAGATGCACGCTTTACACAGACCACGTGTATCCAGGCCATGCATTTTTCCCATTCCATAGCCCATGTATACATTATGTATCAATAGCCATTCAGCCCAAGTGGTCCAATCATAATCCACCCACTTCCCATCTGATCATTGAAATACCATAATGAAGTACTTGTTACAAAACAGATTGCTTCATTAACGTTGTAAAATCCCGTAAAATATCTTTCTAATGGGATGTACTTAACTTGATTTTCCATTGAAAATGAGTCAAAAGCCATCCGCCTTGTCATTCTCATATTAAATATAAGGGTTTAGTTTTCTTTGACTTTGAACGCCCATTGAGCGTTCCAAATGAAAAGGGAGGCTTGGTAATGTACAGTTATTCTGGTTCGACGAAACGAAGCGTCGAATCAAACGCCATGGTAGCGCTAATTGGACGCCCGAACGATCTATACTATGTATATACCGTACATACAATGAAGAGGTGTACATGAGCGCTGGGCGGATGGAAGGGGGTGGGGGTAAACACATAGCAAATGAACAAACGGGCCTTTCAAAAACTTGCTCCTTTTTCGGCTAACCCCGTTCCATGACTGCCCCTTTTCATTTGGAGCATTAATGCTCCACTGTATGGGGTTATTCCGTGACTTTGTGGGATAGAAAATAGCTGCACGCAGTTGGCTCGTGACTATTACCAACGGAAATTGAAATGTACCTCATTGCTACAAGAAAACACGGTACTCGAGTAACATTCCCATTGAACATTCCTTAACGTGTAATCAAGACTTTTTTTTCCCGACAATTTTGAAGCTAATAGGAAATTGCACTTGCGTTTGGTGAGTCTAAGAAGCTGTGATTCTTAATGGGAAAATGGTTGGTTGGAGAGCTGTGAATTGAAAGGTTGGGTGATGTGACTAAACTTGGTGCAATTCTCTTTGAGCATTCCTTAAGTTGAGATCAATCCTCCTCCCCCCCCCACCCACCCACTCACCCAGCACCACCTACCCACCCGACCTCCCACCCACTCAGCACCACCTACCCACCCACCCTCCGACCCACTCAGCACCACCTACCCACCCACCCACTCAACACCACCCACTCAGCACCACCTACCCACCCACCCTCCCACCCACTCAGCACCACCTACCCACCCACCCACTCAGCACCACCTACCCACCCACCCACTCAGCACCACCCACCCACCCAACACCATCTACCCAGCACCACTTACCAACCCCCACCCACCCGCACCCACCTACCCACCCACCCACTTACTTACACACACCCACCCACCCACTCAGACACACCGACCCTACATGGGGTGGTTCTTCCCCTACATGGGGTGGTTCTTCCCCTACATGAAGATAGAGCCTCAAAGCCATATTGGATCGTCTACATCGGGAGATGTAGACATCAATCTTCGTTAAACCCATTGATGACTGTTTCTCTTAGAGCGCACTACTACCATGATGCTTCCCTCACACTGATACGATTCACGACTCTTGAACGTCAATGGGTTAAAATCAAAGCTCTTCCAATTTAAGATTTGTATTTATATCCAGTCGATTCAGTCACGTCTTGAAATAAGCTCCATCCTTCTGCTATATATAGATCCGAGCTTGCTGAAATTTTATAAATCCGAGCTCTATCACTACAGTTGAACTAATTACAGTTCAAGGTCAGTAATCACCGATTCTCGGTACATATGTGATGACAAGTTGGGCGAGGTTCCACTTGCGGCTGATGAACTTGAAAAGATTTTCATTGATCCTTCGGGAATAGGTGCTTGATGATGTATACGACGTCAGGAAATATGCTTAGATGATGAATGGCCAGCTTTCATGATCGGATCAAGCTTGGTACCACTTTTGGGAGTTCAAGTTCGGAGTACTTGGTTCAAATTTTATAGACTATGATATACTAGATTGGACCAAGCATGATCTACTCTCAGCTTTTGTGGATTGGTCCACAGACTTATGGCAAGCTCGGCGCAATCTGCGATTGGGTAAGCGCAGGTCCAAGGTTGGACCAATAACGGAGGACCGTCGGTGATCCAGGTCTGAGATCATGAATTGGTCCAGGATTGGTGTGCTACAACATTTATGGAGATTTCCTACATATGGAAATCTAAACTCAGTCATATAGTTTGAAGTCCAGCTTAGGACCAAGATTGGACCAATGGTAATTTGAGATTGATATGCAGTATTTGGGCTTACAGTCCCAACCAAGGTTCGTTTCTTACAAATGGAAGCTTGGTCATCCCATGAAAATTGTGATTCACGAGGACCAATTCTCATTTACGTGGACCAATTTTGGTCACGTGGACCAATTGTGACTCTATCGAGCTAATTGGTGCCCAAGCCTGAATGGTTGATAGAAGTGGAAACCTCCGAAACTTTTTCCCCGGACCAATTCCCCGGACCAATTCCTCGGACCAATCAGTGCTCCGGGTACTCATTCTGTTGACAATCAAGCAAAGAGTGGGGAAAAAAGTCTACAGTACTGAACCTCGGAAACGATAACTCCTTAATGATAGCTCATAGCAAACGGCTCGAGGATTTTACATGAGGCAATGTTGCCATAAATTGTCCCAAAAGGGGAATCACCAAAATCAACCACTCCACATGGAAATCAATTCTATAATTTATACCTAACACATCAACTTTAATCGTAAGGACTCTCAAATAATTCAATTCTGTTCATATAACCATCAATATTCTCACTACACAAATTTTCCATAAAACCACAAAAAGTTCCAACGAATAAAATTGATATCTCACCTCCTAATAATAACATCCAATTCACACCATAATATTTCGTAGGAAATAACATCCCATACTAATTCCTTTTATGTTATCCGGGCACGAAAACCGCGATCCTCAACCTCGTTTCGCTCGGTTAGATCGCGGCTTTCGACCCAAACAACACAAAATATCGTTTGCTACCAGAGCCAAAAAAAAAAGTTGGCCGGCAAATGCAATTAAGGCCCTCGCCTATAAAGCCGCAATTCGCCAAACAATTCCCCCCCCCCCCCCCCCGGGTTGCAAAAATTACCGGGAGTATTTGTGGTTATCTTCGAATTACTCTTTCGGTGTTTTCGTGATGCTCATAATACATACATCAGCTACCAAAATTTTTCCTTCATTCGATGTAGTGGAGCAAATAACGCCAGCAATTAACAATGGGAATTTTAATTTGCCTGCACACCAACAAAAGCTCAACTGGTTTTCTTATACCTGGCTGACGTAACTGCGAGTGAGCAGAGACAAATGCGACCACGATTTATCAGAGTGTACTAGATGAATACCAAGAATTAACGAATGAGATGACTGAACCAAAACCAAGAGTCCAAATGTCCATGCTGAATTCCAACCCCATTGGGGCAATGCTGGGTCGCAGCTTGAAATCCCTAACTCCAGTTGAAGCTTGATGGGACACTGGGAAAGAATCATTCGGCTGGATTTTTAGCCAGCTGATCAGGGGAATCAAATGGTTCTGCCATGGACTGGATCATCCTGGATTTAAAGGCGGTTAAGCGGCTTGATCCCACTCGGGATCGCTCCCATTGGGTCCAATCTCTTCTTCGTAATTGAATCAAATTGAAATTACAAATCGAAAAGATATTCGTGTGACCCCCCCTCACACCCACAATCCATTTTCGCTAGGAAAAAAGGTACACCAACCATGGACCAAGATTGGGATCCGCATGGACCAATCCTGGACTAAGCTTAGAAATCAAGCTAGAATCAATAGATTTGTTCTCTACCTAACTGGTTCCCAGCTGGAGTAGATTTTCAGTCTACCGGGCTCAATCAGAAATGAAGGAGATGGGCACAAGTAGTTCAGGTCAACGGCGTGTCAGCCATCCAACATCCGTTGGTTTTTACTTGTCCAGAATTTTGAATTTGTTGCTGCGATGTATTTTCTGCAGACATTGCGGTCGACTATTGGACTATTAGAACTGTTTAATTGGAAAATATTTGGACGCGATGGTGGTGAGTTTCTGTAAGCGAATCATTCGATTCCAAATTTGGCGCGTTCAAAAAAAGCGCGAAAATTGGAACTTTTTTCTCGCAGTCGCGAATTTACGGTTCCCTGGTAAGAAGGACGGTTGTACAGTTTAAGGTACAGTCCATGGGGTTTCCATGGGGTTTCCATGGGGTTTTCCATGGGTTTTCCATGGGGTTTTCCATGGAGTTTTCCATGGGGTTTCCATGGGGTTTTCCATGGAGTTTTCCATGGGGTTTTGCATGGGGTGCTCCATGGGTTTTCATGGGGTTTCCATGGGGTTTCCATAGGGTTTTTCCATGGGGTTTTCCATGGGGTTTACCATGGAGTTTTCCATGGGGTGTCCATGGGGTTTTCCATGGGTTCCTTAAGGTGATTCGCGCTAAACACAGTGGAAAACTTTAGGGGAAGTGCTGTACAGGTGGAAAGAAAATGGATTCTTCAGCGGCGAAAGGGAAGGGAATAATCGCTATAAATTTGAAAAGGCGCACCAATAGATCGAATAAATTATAAATTAGAAACCAGAAACGTTTTTGAAAACAGTAACAATTAAGCCGACCTGTATGACTGAATACATACTAATGTTTCGAATTTTACATTGATGAATAAATTTTTTTTTTTGTTTTTTTTTTAATACATATATTCCACATTTATATTTACTGGTCCTCATTTTGGTTCTAGGTTTCATCGACTGCATTTGGTGAAGCGAGCTGCGAACCCCTCCGGCGTCTATACTCATAGGTATGCATTAAGAGCTACTTATCATTCTTATCGCTCTTATCGTTATCTGAATTTGGAGTTGTCAAGATGGAATTGTCAGACCGCCGAAATCCTGATTTTTCCCCTCATATTGTGCAAATCTTTGAGATTTTTCGTTAGAAGTGATTAAAAGATTTTTGATCATGTTTCAAACTTTGGAATTTTCAAAATTTCTAGAAGGGTTGAGCTTCTCAGAGCTCGCAAATTTCGACATAATTGAACTGGTTACAATTGTTCGATTTCGCCGATTTCATCATTTGCAATTTTCGCTCCTACAATCTACTGCGGATTTGCAAGAGTCGAGGGAAATTTTGAAGGATCTCCTCAGTTACAAAGAATAAACTGATCATTCAAAAGAAAAACTCCGAGCAAAGTTCTTTCACACCGGTTAACGATTTCTCGCGGGTTTTGATTGGAGCAGGGTGCTGAGGGGTTTGGAATCCCGTAACGAACCACGCGATTATTTGAAATGTTCGGATGGACGCCAGCAATTTACGAGGGAAAAGTTAAGAAAATGGAGTCTGGGGAGAAGGGAAAAAAACAGATTGAATGGCATTGAATAGACAGTGGAGACTTGCAGTAGTTAGCAAAAGGGAATTGCTGCTTTGATTAGTACATATTCAGCGTTTTTATCCCGTCAATGATGACATTATTCTTCTTCCACCCTTCGTTAGGCGTTGAGAAAATCTGTCACATTAAGTTGTGGAATCATGAATCGAAGCGTCAGAAGATTCAAAAAAATGTCTTTCATTTCCCATTCCTACATTTTCCGACACGTCAATTAAATGTTCAAAGACTGGTTTCAGAGAAAAAAATAGAAATCATGAAATTTCGAATACTGGAATACAACAGATGTCGCTACCTGCGACTATGTCACGTGACGCACTGACCAATCACACTGCGCGTCGCGCATTCAGACTCTCCTGTGCAAATGCGGGCAAACACGCATGCGCCGGCGGTAGTCGGACAACTTCGGATCTAGACCGAATATAAAAGTTTGAATAGTCATTCAAATTTCGCGCCACTCAAAATCAACCAATAACTAATAATTCACTACATGAAAGTGAGTAAAATTTTGATCGAAGCTAAGGTGCGCCGAGAGGCTCCAATTGCGACATTGATTAGCTTGATCACAACTTTCCTTCGTAAATAATGATTGATTAAAACTTTTGGTGATTTTCATCCTTCATGTTTAAAAAAAAACGGAAACTAGTGCATGAATTTCTTTCGAAATCTAATCAGGTCTCAGTTGCGTGAAGACGCATCGATTAAAAAAAAATTATCGAATCGGGTGATTCGTTTGCAAGAAATCGTTGTCCAAACATTGTGGGCACATACGTATGCGTAAACACGCATGTACACATACATACAGATATTTGTTAAAAATGCTCTAGAACGATTAGAGGGACCCCTATATCGGGTCAATACACGGCGGCATGGCCCTCATCATGCGAGCACGTCGCAAGGTCGCGATCACTGACGAGTTAAAAATGTCATCCATTGAATGTTAAATTGGAAATGTGTCTGACTAGTCCATATTCATCGTTTTGATGGATACATAGGTAAAAGAGCCAATGTGCAAATGCCAGAGATGAACGACTCGGCAATATAGATTCATACATTTGTATGAGGCGTGTATACACACGCGACGATTTTCTCGAGCAAGCAAAACGCTGAATTGTAATGGCTTATCTAGGGATAGGGGGGTGGAGGGATGTGAAACAAGGGCCTGATCAGCAGGCGGGATTCATAGAATGATGGGTGGAAGAAGAAAAGGGTCGATTTTGCGGTGGTAGGAGGAGGAGAAATGAGTGAAGACGGGTAAGTTCGTGGAAATTGGAGGGTGAAGTTGATGGGCAGGAGTTCGTTAAATGTGAAATTTATAGGGGTGCTAAATATCAGAGGAAATGTAAAATTTTTTTCGCGATATTTCAGAAGCTTTTCAAATAGCAAAATTGCAAAATTAATTCTCCAAAAATTTGAGAAGAATTTTTTGATAAAATTTTTCTCCAAAACTATTTCAATCCGCCATTTTCATTCTTTCCCCCTTTTCACAACATTCAGCAGTACGTTGACAAAAATTAACATGAAAACATCCTGAAGCATGCTTTAACAGTGCATGATAACGTCAGTTACCTATATCTATGCGCTATATAACTCTGGAAGTAACAATTTTCACGACAGGCGAGGTTACGTAATACCCGTAATATACCTGACAATTTTCCTGGTTTTATCGTCCGTGCGAAATCTACATTTGCACAGGTTGGCTTTCCACCCGTTCCTTCGCCACACACCAAAACCCTCTCTTTTCAGTTTCACCATGCCCCCTCAACCCACCCTTCTAGTCGTAGACTTTGACTGTGAGTATATGTTCCCTCCCTCTGCTTTAGCATGAAATTCCATTACAACCTTGTGAAATTGTCGTCGTCACGTTTCCGAGATTCTCACTCTTTGGTTGTATGCATAAAAAAAAATATACCCACTTCTCAGGGCTTTTGATGCATAACATTCCACATTATTAAGTATTTTTATTGGTCCAGCTCTGTCTGCCGGCGAATGAGAAATAAAGCAAGTGGATGGCGTGTGTGACCCGGGGGGTCCGCCCAAAAAATTCCTCAATTTGTACCTTGATTTGTACCTCATTTGATTAAATAATGGAGATAGCAGAAAATGCTCTTAACATAAAATATTCTGTGTTGTATGGAGAATCATTTATGTTGTATGAAGCACATCGCTATCTGTGATACTTTTGGAAAAAATGGGGGTTGAATGTTGGAGGGGATTCTATGTCACTTCGCTTCGTTTCCATTACTCTGGTTATGCTTAGGTCTGTGTGTGTGTGGGTGGGCGGGTGTGTGGGTGGGTAGGTTGGTGAGTGGGTGGGTGGGTGGGTGGGTGGGTAGGAGGGTGGGTGGTTGGGAGGGTGGGTGGTTGGGAGGGTGGGTGGGTGGTTGGGAGGGTGGGTGGTTGGGAGGGTGGGTGGGTGAGGGGGTGAGTGGGTGGGTGGGTGGCTGGGTAGGTGGGGGGGTAGGTGGGTGGGTAGGTGGGTGGGTAGGTGGGTGAGTGGGTAGGTGAGTGGGTAGGTGGGTGAGTGGGTGGGTGGGGGGGGGGTGTACAATTCAAAATTTGAAGTTTCGATAACTTCGATTTTACAACCAAAAAAAAAACATGTTGAAATAAAAAATTTCTCTTCCCATACTGAACAGTAGATCCCTCCAACCGAAGCTGTGATTTTTTACTCACTCCACGGTGTAAAAGAAGTGCAAAAGGGCTCAATCTGCATTCGCAATATTTCGCAGGCATTCGAATTCCGTCGACATGATGAAAGAATGATGGCTGACGCTGTCGCTAGTAAAAGAAACAGGGATATAGTCGAAAAATACGTATATATATGTGTTTGAGATGTGAAAAGTTGGAGTGAACGGCCGAAAATAGAGAAAGATCTAGAGTGAGCTTCGACAAAAGTTTTTGCCGTCACGGCCCTTCCGGCTGCCGAATTCGGGACGCGATAAGCGAGTTTTTCCCTGACTATATATAGATATAGTCTGAATGGGGAGGTGAAAAAGAAAGGGAGAGAGGAGTAGTTGCAAGAGGAGAAATGGAGGAGTGAGCGTGAATGGTGGGAAGAAAAGTAGTTCAGAGTATCTAAAAGTTTGACGGCATGAGGAATTGGCGGGATTCGAGGATGTATTGAAGACAGTCTATTCTTCTGGACAATTGCTCCATAATTTGTTACTTTTTTATTCAATGAAAAGTTTCGCGCTTCTGTTTACTGCTACTCTCATTGACAAATGACGCCAGTTCGGATGGAAATTTCAATGGAAATTGCAGTGCACGTTGGTAATTAGGCGAGTATACAGTGGAAGATTGTTGGTCCTTGAAAAACTTCTCAAAATGAAAGAATCCTTAGCGAATACTTGGGAATATTTCTTAACAATTTTTAACGTCTGCAAAGTTTGGACAATTAAATGCGTTACTGATTGAATCTCCGAAAATCAAAAGCGCCATTTATTTTCCATCAAAAACATTTTTTTTCTTCTCTTTTTCTTACAGAAAAATGTGAGACAGTTTTATCGTACCGCAAAATTATTCCCTAAATCGGATTTCGGTGGGGACTAAAGTAACTGTTCTGGCAATTTTTCTCTCCTGCAACGTCGCCGATCTTTCAAAAAAAAAGAAAAAATGGCAGAGCTTGGGAAAAATATTTAAAAAAATAGGAAGCAGGCAAAACCGTAAATACGTACCCGCGCTCCTCTCCCGATAAAAAAAATGACGTAATAAGAATGAGATGTTTATGACGAAGGTAGATCACGACCGCAACCGCTTTATGTGCCCAAGAGCAGCCACGTGAAGGTGGCCGATGCATCTGCTCCCAGAGCAACACATGTAGGTGCACACATGTCAACGGAGGACGTGTAAGTGGGTGGTTATGGTAATGGGATGGGCGTGACCCGCTATCCATCATCCAGCGTCAATACAACATTGAAACATTATTGTTGACGTTCCTAGTTATAGAGCTTGGAATTTTTACCGTTTGGCTTTCCTCCCCCTCCCCCCTCCCCCTTCCCTCACCCACGTACTTACCCACTTCGTTTTCGGCTGTTAACCCTGGACGTGGGAGAGGTATCTTCTCCACTTCGTATTTCATTTTCCTATATGAGAAAAATACCATGTCCACCTACTTGCGCAAGTTCGTACTTTACGCGCCGCAAAGTTTTTTCCGTCCTAGGCCGAGAAGCAGGGTGGAAAGTAGGCACTTTGCGGCGCGTCATGGATTGCCATGAAGTTGAGGTGAAGTGGTGCTTGACAGGTTGCAGTGAACCTGCTGATGATGCTCCTTCCTGAATGTGGGCTGCATGCAAGTTCTGGTAACTTTAGGAAAGTCTGATCACGAGAAAACTCAAAAGCTTCTAACCATCACCATGGAGGCTCTCCGACTCCTCACTGCACTCCCAACCGTCGGTCGATATGCACATGTGTCTAGGATATTCGGGGCGTCATAACCCGGACGAAGAAGTTCCACTACAGAAATCTTGATAACGTTGGGAAATTTGTACAATATTTGGAGAACTTCTAGAACTATTATCAGCGGGTATATGGAATTTCTGTTGGAACTTGAACAGAGGGAAATTAACATCTCGCTGCGCGCTAAATAACAACGTGGTTCGCCAATTTTCCATGGCTGAAAGATTCTGACAACTACGTTAATTTGTTGTTACTGGAAATTGTAAACGAAGCACTTATAAATAAATTATATTGATGTTCTCATCGATCGATGCTTGCCTATAGTGCATAACTTTTTGGCGCCGCATTTTCCCACTTTTCGTCTTTAGCGCCAAAAAGTACATAGGCGCCAAAAGAAAAGCGGCGCCAAAATTGCGGCGCCAAAAATTGCGGCGCCAAAATTGCGGCGCCAAAAATTGCGGCGCCAAAAATTGCGGCGCCAAAATTGCGGCGCCAAAATTGCGGCGCCAAAATTGCGGCGCCAAAATTGCGGCGCCAAAATTGCGGCGCCAAAATTGCGGCGCCAAAATTGCGATGTCCCGCTTGCCTAATTATTCCATATCAGGAGTTCTGCATGCAGGCTTTATAAAATCCTCAATTGCTGTGTCTGCTATCCAGAAATGACTTCCATGCTCGCATAATCGCAGAATGATAAGTTATCAATTTGTAAATGAAGCGCGGTTGGAGAAGAGCGGCGTAGTGCTCGTGATGCTAGCGGTATAAAAGTTCTAAGCGTTGTTGCAGCGCATCGCGTTGTTTTGAAATATCGCGCCAAAAATGGTGGATAAGAGATAACTAATTCAGATGATTAACCGAAAATTGTTTCGCAATGGAAGCTGGACACTGGACCAGCACTGCTCTAAACGCAATGACTCTCTCCACTTGGCGAACACATTTTTGCCACATTGGGAAACTCATCAGAATACAAATGAATGGCAACTTTGGCCAAAAACACAAAAGGTAAAAGTAAAATATCCAAAGCAGTAAATTGAATCCTGCTCAAGTTTGGAACGAATCCGATCGGCTTCTCGCTTCCACCTCTAGTCGCTGACGTTCAATTAAAATTCCCCAAGGAACGAGTAAGCGCCAGCAATCCTCAGATAGGTTTGCTGCAACCCATTCACCAAGCGAGACTTTTCCAACACTCCTCTGCGAAATTTTTCACCCCCTTTTTTCTCTCGTTTCCTACTGCGTCTTTTGCTTTACACCACCGGATGTCGGTTGGGGGGAGGAGGGGAGGGGGGGGGGGTGGGAAAGGGTGGCGAAGAAAAAAAGTGGGAATTTCAGCGAGTTCCAGGGGTGGGATTAAAAAGTTGCGGATACAGATGGAGGACAGACGAGTGAGTGCATCAAGGATCAACGGAAACCATTTCACGTCCGGGCTTGGACCGATTATCATCCGTTTCTCAGGCGAATCTGCCAAGGTCAGCGCAACGTCTTCCGGTACCTCAAATTTGATTTTTTATTTTTTTCATTTTGCAGATTATTCTTAAATTTATGACATCTAAGATTGACAGTTTTTTTCAAAATACCGGATTCTCAAAATTTTTGAACTTTTGAATTTTTTGGGGGGTGGGGGGTTGGGGGTGGTTTTTTTGGAAGAAATTTAGGAAAGTTTTTTGAATTTTTCAAAATGGAGAATTCAATTTTTAAGATATATGACACTGATCAGATAGCACATATAGGCAAACATATATACATCTACATCGGGATACCACATATAGGTATACAAGACACTATGGTTCAATAATGCAGGAAAGTTTCTCTCAAGTATTGGGAGAAAAATAGAGGGAATGAAAGCCGAGCGATATCAGAAAATGTTCATCGGAATGCATTAGTGTATTTTCTAATGGAGCAATGAGAGATAGCCTCCGGGTACATGCGATTCGATCAACAGAATGCTCGCCATAGGGCCAAAGCACTTCTTTTGAAAAAAAAATCCAGTCAAGGAAAAGTCAGGATAAGCTTATAGTGAACATTCTCCACAAAAAAAAATCCCGGTTCGGGTGGATTACACAACCCGACTCGGGGGTATGAATATCGTCGTTGAGGATATCTGATCCGTAAATTGGGGATATTTAATCCCCAAGTTGGGGATATTTTGATCCCCGAATTGGGGATATTCGATCCATGAATCGGGGATACTTCATCCCTAAAATGGAGATCTTTGGTCCACAAATTGGGCATATTCGATCCGAATTGACGATATTTGATAGGTTTTAAAATTTTAAAAACCAAAAATAATGAAAACTGTATGTTATTGAAGTTTTGTTGAATAATTTTTTTTTTCTTTATTTTTTCTTTCAAATATTTAACATTAATTAACGTTAATTTTCTGACACTTTTCCGGGCTTGGAAATTTTTCAACATTTTAATATGTTGCAACTTTTTTTCATTTTGATAAATCCATTAGCGTATTTTATGATAGAGCAATGAGAGGGATCCTGTGGCTATATGCGATGCCATCGACACTCTACTCGCCACAGGGTATAGCAAAAAAAATACTATCCGAGAAGTCAGGATAAGAGCACATATTTGCATGAACCAGAGGAAAGTAGTGATGTGACATTAGATGTTAGATTTTTTTCAATTCCCTGAAATTTTACATAGTGTTTAAAAAATCCTGAACTTTTTTCTGGGATGGGAATTGTTGAGAGTTATGTAATTAATGCCATTAATGAAAATTTTGAATTTTTTGTAATTTGTAGAAATATGTGGAAATTTTGTTCATTTTTTTTAAGTTGCAGAGCAGCGAAGAATTGTCAGGCAAAGAACAGGCGACGTAAAAGTCAAGTGGACGAATTCGCGTAAAGCCCGGAGGAGACTACTGATATTTCGTGTTCGACTTGTGAGACAGCTGTCTCCACCCAAATCGCCTGCAGAACAAGCTTTTACTTACTACGAAAAAATATGAGAGCATAGATGCTAAAAGTAAGACTACTGGAATGCTTGAAAAGTATTCTAAAAATTCGAATTTCGGAGGTTGAAAAATTGCGGAAATGGTTGGAATTGTTAGGTTTTTTTTTATTTTTGAATTATTTGGGATTTTTGGAAATGTTTTTTTTGGAAATGAATTTTTGGAAATTTTTGAATTTTTTTTGAAATTTTGAAATTTTTTGAAATTTTTTGAAATTTTTGGAATTTTTGAAATTTTTGAAATTTTTGGAATTTCTGAAATTCCTGCAATTTTATTTTTTTTTTTTTAATTTTTAAGTTTTTGATTGCACAAATGCCATTTTTTTTCTTTTATTTAGAAGTGGAGGAACTCGTACTTTTCGTAACAGAGTGCATAAGGCTTTTTTGGCGATTGTGCGCTTGCTCCGTGGCGAAGCCGAGAAATGCATTCGAATGGTAAAAAAAAAAATTTACGCGCCAGTGAAGAACACTATTTTTTGTTGCCGCAGGGGGGGGCGGCTTTCGCGTACACGAAACGTGCGTGACACACTGCCCCACGCACTGAGTAACGACAAAAAAATATTTCTCAACATGTGAACTTTTTTTGACTGCGGAGAGACTGCAGACGTGCCATCGGGTCCTCGGTTCGTGAGACAGCTGTCTGGATCTAAATCGGGCATAGGACAAGCTCTTACATATAGCTAAGTACATGTGCTCTCGGTATTAGAGAAGAGGAGATAGATCGGAAGGGATAAAGCCCCGTCAGCCGTGACTTTCATGCGAGTTTACCTTCCTCTCGATTGACTGTAGGGTTTGTTGTTTTATGCATATATTCCATATATAACACACTTCCGTTTACATTTTCTTATATTTTTTTTAAACGTTTTCCCATTTTTTTTCTCTGCTTGCAAATTTTGGAATTTCCTGAAATCGTTGAAATTATTAAAATATTTTTTTTTAATGTTTTATGATAGATGGTATGTCTGAAAGCGTTCATTAAAGCTCTAGAGTTGAAAAGTTTGTCAGGACCACTGACATAATACAAAGTACCCCAGAACAGCGTATTTTCCTTTCGAGGCCGGTAACATCGTGAAATTCGGGGTCGAAAGTTCCTCTTTGACTTTTCTGTACCGTCCATTACTGTCAAGCGATTTAGTATTGAAGTTGACTCTCGACGAACGTTGGCCCCGCCCACAGAACTGTACCTGTTCCAATAAGCGGCAGTGTAGATTCAGGCACATGATTCTGGGCGGAGCAAGTTGATGGAACAGCACTGGGTGGTGGAGGAGGTTCCGTGAACGGTTCCAGCTGGTGGGACATCTCGATGGAACGGATCCAAATAGTGGAACCGGTGTGTAGAATGCTTCAGGTGGTGGAAGAGGTTGAAGGAACGGGCCCACATAGTGGAACCGGTTTGTAGAACGGTTCCGCGTGGTTGAGCAGGTTGAAGTAACGGGTCCAGATAGTGGAACGGGCCTGTAGAATGCTTCCAGGTGGTAGAAGAGGTTGAAGGAACGGGTGCAGATAGTGGAACGGGCCTGTAGAATGCTTCCAGGTGGTGGGACAGGTTCTGAGGGAACGGTTCCAGGTGGTGGGACAGGATTGAGAGCACGGTTCCAGGTGGTAGAACAGGTTTGAGCAAACGGTTCCAGGTGGTGGAACAAGTTGAAGGAACAGGTCCAGATAGGGGAACCGGAGTGTAGAACGCTTCCAGGTGGTGGAACAGGTTTGTCGAACGGTTCCAGGTAGTAGAACAGGTTTCAAGGAATAGTTCTAGAGAACCGTTTTGAGAGAACGGTTCCAGGTGGTAGAACAGGTTTGAGTCAACGGTTCCTGGTAGCGGGACAGGTTTGAGGGAACGGTTCCAGGTGGTAGATTAGGTTTGAGGGAACGGTTCCAGATGATGGAACAGGTTGAAGGAGCGGGCCCAGGTAGTGGAACGGTGACGAAAGTTCTCAAAAAATATGGAATACAAAATAAACACGGCCGACTTTTGAGTTTGTGATGTGAAATTTTCAAAACCATTCAGGATTTTGTTGTTTTTTTTTTCAATTCTTGGAATCTTCAAAATTCTCAATTTTTCTAAAAATGAAAATAAATTGAATTGATAAAATTTCTGGAGTGCTCAACAGTTCTGTTGGGTAAACGTAATGTTTTGAAAATGATGCTCCAGGCGTGACTTCCGTGCGAGTTTACCTTCCTCTCGATTAACTCCTGAGTTTGTTGTTTTACGCATATATTCCGTTCATAAAACACTTCATTGTCATTTTTTTTCTTTTTATTAACAGTTTCGTTTTTTTTATAAATTCTCTTTTTGAAACTATTTCCTTTTATTACAGAAGGTTTCAAATTTTTAAATGAATTTTTTAAAGTTTCTGAGATTTTACAAATTTTCAGATATTGAAAAATTTCATGTTTTCCGAAATTTTTTATAGATCAATGTGATTTTTGTATATATATATATATATGTTTGTCCAGATCAATTCCAAATTTCATATATCCATATCACTGTATTTATTTTTCGAACCATTTGTTGACAATTTTGTTTTTACCGAAAAATTCAATAAATTTCCATAATCTCAGTTTTTTTTTATTCAAAAATTTATGGAACTGGAATTTTTTTGGAATTTTTGGAAACTTATCAAGACTTCCTCACGCTGAGAATTCATCGCACACTGTAAACAGAAAAAAATTCTGAATTCCATCCAGTCGTGTGCAAAATTAATACGCAACACTGTCCGCCTCGATTTTTTCCCCCATTCTCATCTTCTTTTTTCCGCCAAAGTTTTTCAATTTCTGGTAAAATGTCAGTCAAACTCCATACCAGAACGTATGATCAATGTGTCGCAAACAGGCGCACGGAAACTGTTCGATAACTACCGGCTAAAAATATCTGACTGCTTAAGTAGTATACGTGCAATCAATTGACAGGTGCGCACCACCGTTAAAGAGCTTAACGCAAATTTGTGATTAGGCTCTTTTCAAGTTGCTCTCTACTTTATTTTCCTGCGCAGGTAAAAATGAATAAATCCCTGAAATATGCCGCGTATTTGCACGAAAAACATGCTCTGGATATAATTTCTTCACAATTTTTCATCCTCTTTTTGCCAACCAAGTTTTTCAATCTCTGGTGAAATGTCAGTCAAACTCTACTCGAGAACGTATGATCAATGTGTCGCAAACAGTCGCTTGGAAACTGTTCGATAACTAACCGCTAAAAGTTCCTGACTGCTTAAGTAGCATAGACATTGTCAGAAACACACAAAGCGTAGATATGTGTCTCGTCTCTACATTTGTTTCGTTTCGAAACTAGGGGATGTGGTTACGTCGTATACAAGTACACGTCATGGTGCGCGCACATAGTGATGGAAATGACATTGCATAACTTTGCTCGGCGAAAAATATGAGTTGACATTTCATTTTTTTTTTCCTACCCCCGCCAAAACTTGGAATGGAAAACCAAATGTGTCAGTATGAGTTTCTATGCATATAAGTATTGTATTATGTGTGTCTTTTTTTCCCCTCCATCCCTGTATCTTGTACTCCCCACAGCAGCTGCTCTTCAGTATTTCTTCGCAAGAGAGTACTGGACACCCACCCATACGTCGGGGGGCGAGGTTCGCCACCTTTTACGTATATATGTATGTACGCCACCTTGTGTGTGTGTATGGGTGGGTGGATGTGTCAAGGTGGGCGGGCGGGTGAGGGCATGGGTGGGTGCGTATGAATGTAGGTGGGTGGGTGTCTGTGTGGATGTAAGTTGGGTGTCTGGAGATGAGTGGGCGGGTGGGAAGGCGGGTGTATGGGGGTGGTGGGGGGGGGGGGGGGGGGAGGGGGGCGAGTGGGCGGGCGGGTGAGGGCATGGGTGGGTGTGTGTGAATGTAGGTGGGTGGGTGTCTGTGTGGATGTAAGTTGGGTGTCTGGAGGTGAGTGGGCGGGTGGGTATCTGGAAGTAGGTGAGTGGGTGGGTGGGTGGCTGTGTGGAGGTGGGCGGGTGAGTGAGTGGATGTGGGCGGATGGGGTGGGGGGGGGGGGGGAGTGGGTGGGTAACTCTGTGGATGTGGGCGGGTGGGAAGACGGGTGTATGGGGGTGGTGGGGGGGGCGGGTGCGTGGGTGGGTGAGTCGATGTGGGCGGACGGATAAGTAGTTGGGTGGGTGTCTGGAGGTGGGGGGCGGGTGACAGGGGGGGTGTCTGCAGGTGGGCGGGCGGGTGGACCGGTGAGTGGATGTGTGTGTGTGTGTGTATGTGCGTTTTTTCAAAACAAGTTTTATGAAATTTTAACGATTTCAATTTTCTTCCAACCCTTAAATTCTTCACCCTCTTCCAAATCTTTACCATTTTCTTCAAATAACTTTATTTTAGATCCTCGCTACTTACAAAATAACCTAATGCATTCCGATGAACATTTCCTGATACCGTCTTTTATTCCATTTATTTTTCTCCCCAATACTTGGGGGCAAAGTTTCCTGCATTATTGAAGCTCTAGGGATATGTCTCGTATATTGAACAATTTCCAATTTCGACGTACCTACATTTTTAGTACTATTGCATAGTAATTTAAAAGTACCACATCGAGTTGAAAGTTTCAAGAAATGAGAAACTTGAATATTGAATGGGAAGCCGAGGTAGCCGTAACTTTGTCTTTTTATGAATGTTAAATTTGCAAACTTGTTGCGACAAAAATTGCATGCGAACGCTATGTACATGGACTTTTATCCATTATTTTCTGTGTCATTCGGCTTTTATGCGTATCATTGGCACCGGCTCTTTGAAATATAGACTACGTATTTTCAGTGAGATAAGGCGTGCAATTGGCAGGTGACACGACTTCAGAGCCATCTCCAGATGTGAATAGAGACACTATTGTACTGATGGGTAGTGTTCTGTAGTGTACTGATGGTAGTGATACATGCTAATATGTATACAGTACTATACATTGTTTTTAAACGCAACGGTTTGTGAAAATTAAGAAATTGATTTATTATTATGTTTATATAAATATATAAATTATATTATTTATAAATTAAGAAACAGACAGATGACAGTAGACATGACAGCAAACATTGCAGCAGACATGACAGCAAACATGACAACAGACATGACAACAGACATGACAGCAAATATGACAGCAGACATGACAGCAGATATGACAGCAGATATGACAGCAGACATGACAGCAGACATGACAGCAGGCATGACAGAAGGCATGACAGCAGATATGACAGCCAACATGACAGCAGACATGACAGCAGACATGACAGCAGACATGACAGCAGGCATGACAGCAGGCATGACAGCAGACATGACAGCAGCCATGACAGCAGACATGACAGCAGATATAACAGCCAACATAACAGCAGACATGACAGCCAACATGACAGCGGACATAACAGCAGACATGACAACCGATATGACACCCAACATGACAGCAGACATGACAGAAGATATGACAGCAGGCATGACAGCAGACATGACAGCAGTCATGACAGCAGTCATGACAGCAGATATGACAGCCAACATGACAGCAAACATGACAGTAGACATGACAGCAGCCATGACAGCAGACATGACAGCAGACATGACAGCAGATATGACAGCCAACATGACAGCAAACATGACAGCCAACATGACAGCAAACATGACAGTAGACATGACAGCAGCCATGACAGCAGACATGACAGCAGATATGACAGCCAACATGACAGCAGACATGACAGCCAACATGACAGCGGACATAACAGCAGACATGACAACCGATATGACAACCGATATGACACCCAACATGACAGCAGGCATGACAGCAGACATGACAGCAGTCATGACAGCAGTCACGACAGCAGATATGACGGCCAACATAACAGCAAACATGACAGCAAACATGACAGTAGACATGACAGCAGACATGACAGCCAACATGACAGCCGACATCCAGACAGGGATATATACCCATACACACGCACCCACATGCACGTCCTGCTCCTGAATGAAGTGGATTCTAAGCTCCTAGTTGTTACCGTAATCCGTTGATCTATTGACACTTGAAACATTTCTCTTTGGATTTCGCAAAAGCATGAGGTGCAGTAAAGTTGGAGGTTAATTGGGTTAGTTGACTCTGGGTCCATCCTCTCGGCGACCTCGTTTCACCTGCATTAACGCTGCAGTAGCGTAATACGTGTAGCCCTCCTCTTCTTATCCCATGGTTAGCCATTCTCAGTCTTAACCCTACCATCTACTTTGATATACGGTAACCCAAGAAGAGCCACATCTCTTGTGAGTTTATATCGTGCGGCCCAGGGATTCAGCCAGGTACGAAGGTCACGTTCGACGAAACTGCAGGCTTGTAACATTCATTTTGCACTATAACGATAGGTAGAATATGTGTGCGAAGAAGGGCCAAGATGGCTTAGACGACGGATAAGCGTGCACGTTGTGCCATGCAAATCCATGGGCCATGTTCATTCTTTTATGATATTCCTATCCCCATATTTTTTTCTCTGCCTCTAAACCCTTCTACTTGTTCTCAATTTTCAGCATTTGTCCCAAGCTTGATTCCCAAAGTTTTGGTAATGCTGCAATTTTTGGGGATTTACACAAATTCTCTGGAAATTGTTGACATTGCAGGTAATTTTCGAAACACTCACCGCCGATCTTCTCACTTTCCAAATCATTACAAAATTAGTTACATTCACTCCACTCCAAGTCTTGCCTCTAATTCTCCTCTCCTCGCGAAGAGTAACCCTACCCCACCCCCACCCCACCCACCCTACCCTACCCCACCCCCACCCACCCTATCCCACCCCACGCACCCAACCCCCACCCCCACCCACCCTACCCCACCCCCACCAACCCCATCCTACCCCACCCCACCCTGCCCCGCCCCACTCCACCCACCCCCCAATATCAAATAATCTTCCCAGCATCCTTCACCCCCAACACCCATGTTTCTTAACTTTATTCCACCTCCTATGTATCTCGTATTAATTCTCAAACTGGGCACCGAGCTCCACCTTCCCCATTCAAAGATATCAATCCCAAAAGGATTAACTTGTTTCCTGTATCCTGTAATTTAATACGAGAAAAGTTTTCTCATTTACGAAAATCCTGATACTATATTCCCAAGCACTAGCGCCGTCTGATTCGCCACTGTCTTAATTACAGAAATTCGACTTATCTTCATGACAGAGTTAAGACTTTTGAAGATTTCCCCCAGAGGAAATTTAACTTTCTGAATTGATAACAAATCTCGTTACGTGCATCAATAATTGTGTTAATTAGCCCAGCACCTTTTTGTCCACTTTACTTTTCCCTAAATCTCTCCGCAACACCTGTCGACAAGTCGGCCTACTTCAAACGACAAATTCAATCTGCTGATCTGCCCTGAATCTTTGATCACCCAACAAATTGAAATCCGTGTAATTAATTAGTTAAATCCGGTGTAATTATTTAATCCGTGAGAGGATGATACCATCTTGTCTTGCTTAATTATTGAGTCGTACTAAAAGCTGGTTGAGCTTGGACTAAAATATTAACATTTTCCATGGTGCATTATGCATCCAAGTAGATTGATACTGATGCTATGTAGGAGATGCTCTTCCTGAAATTAGTTTATTTCGATACTGAAATTGGAACATGAAATCAATGAGGATGATAAGTTGTTCAGTGGAGGATAATAATAATATTTCACCCAGTGGAACAGTATAAACAATTGCAATTGTGAATAACATTGCATATACTGCACGAATGCCCTCCAAAATGTAATCCGCTCGATTCTGCACGGAAATGCTTTGATTGAGACCTTCATGACAGCGCTGGGCTCATTCGTTCACTTATTACATACATAATTGTTGAGACGGCCATAGCTCCTTAATTATGCAATTTATCGAAAAAAGTCATTCTACATAAAATACGTATTTTTATATGGGGAACAACTTTTCTCATATACATTTTGCGCTAACGCTAATAGTTTATGCAGTAGAACATTATAAACCATTGAAATTGTTAATAACAACATATGTACTGGACCAATTCCATCCAATCTGTAACTCCCCCAGCAGCAGCGAGCAGAGGGGCCTGTCCATCCCCCTGTAAAAGCTGTACCGCCTTACTAATCTACACCCTTCGGTCGGATAAAAGGGATGACTCTGTTGGCAGCCATCGAGTCGATATAAACTTTGGTAGAAACCAAACGCTCAACCGACCTCGTTGCGCATTGACAAGCAAAGCTGTCTGCAGGCAGTCAAATCATCTAATCGTAAACCATAATGTTCTGCCCACGAAATTTGCATTCGATATGACGATTGGATGTAATTTGCACATCAAAGTGGTGGCCTTCGGTGAACGACGGTGGGTGCGAGTGGGCGGGTGGGGGGTGGGGGGAAGTAAACTCCGTAACAAAGTGTCAACTGGTCCATCAACGTGAACTCAGTGTCAATTAATCCGGCGATTGATTCAGGGCGTATCCCCAACTAACAGTTGTACCACACTACCAACATACTGTACACCCTAGTCTGCAAACTTGGTTATATACCCTCCACTTACAACACACGAGAGCTGAGTGATTTTAGTTTATACTGAGGCAGAGGCGAATAGTAGTGGCTGGCCAACCTAAGGAATGATTAAGCCAAGCATTGATGCCTAGCTGTATAAATGTGGCATACAATAGTGGCTTTGGATTACCAAGCAAAGTTTGATTCCACTTACACGCTTCCAAAATTTCCTCAATTCACTCTCATCTCGCAATCGACATTTGCGGATTCGATCATGCCAAAGTTTTAACCGCATGCTGCTTTTGAATTGATCTACGTAGGGAGCGCTCATACAAGTTCCTTGGAATTGAGAAGTGTAAGGTATCATGGAGTAGCCATTATAGGTGGATACTAAAACCCTCTGCTGAGATCATCTGGTTAAAACACCGTTCCCATTTCAACCTGTGATTTAGGTGAATTTCTGCAGTGGTGGACAATCAGAACAATTAGCATCCAGTACAGTTACACGATTCCGAAAGAACTCTGTTGGATTGAGGTAAAAAAAACTCAATGAAATAGACCCATATCAATCCTTCCTGCTAACATACAATCTACATAGTTAGCACGATATTGTCTGTGTGAATATAATACCCCAGGTGAAATTACCAGCGAAGTTTAATTCCACTCAATGCTTCAAAAATTCCTCAATTCACATTTCGCTCATTGCCGAATCGACATTCGCGGCATCGATCATGCAAAAGTTTTCACCGCACCCTGCTTTTGGATTTACCCACCTTGTCGGTCGCTTACCCAAGTACCTTTGTGGTTTTCTCATTTCGCGGTGGATGAGTTTCAACACACCTATCAACATACCATACGCATCGTTTACGGTTTCTTGGACGAGGGGAGAATCAATTCCAACGACGAATACATAATCAGGATGGTTATGGACTACGACTAGTTACTTAGCGTTTCCTTTACAATATTTTTTAGACTTTTAATGGAGATTTCTCAGTTACTTAAAAGCATTTCAAGCATTTAAATTTGTCGACATGTATATATGGTTCCTTGCTTGAGGGTTGCTTCCTTAAGGGTCGCTTCCTCAAGGGTCGCTTCCTCAAGGGTCGCTTCCTTAAGGGCTGCTTCCTTAAGGGTTGACTCCTTAAGGGTCGCTTCCTTAAGGGTTGACTCCTTAAGGGTCGCTTCCTTAAGGGTTGCTTCCTTAAGGGTTGCTTCCTTAAGGGTTACTTCCTTACGGGTTACTTCCTTAAGGGTTACTTCCTTAAGGGTTACTTCCTTAAGGGTTACTTCCTTAAGGGTCGCTTCCTTAAGGGTTACTTCCTTAAGGGTCGCTTCCTTAAGGGTCGCTTCCTTAAGGGTTACTTCCTTAAGGGTCGCTTCCTTAAGGCTCGCTCCCTTAAGGGTCGCTTCCTTAAGGCTCGCAATTTGAACCCATACTCCATCGCAGCCATCCAAACAGACTATATCCCACAAATACCATCAGCTCCATCCAATCTCAAAATCATCTCGTCGTAATGTCACGACCCAACATCTCAGCTGAATTTAATTTCTTAAAATGTCAGAGAGCATTTTCAGTACATAACCACTGCAATGATGAATAAATCATCTCATCTTAAGATTGATCTGACGATATCCTCCAAGTGTCATGTATTATGCAATTTTTCGCCCCGCCCCCTCCCTCCCCCTTCCCACCTCCTGAACCCCCCCCCCCCTAGTGCAATGAATTGAAGTTGCAATTCAAAGTTATAATGAGATATAAATCACGAAGAGTGTGATTTCTCCACAAAACTACCCACCACCTTATTCACTCCTCAGAGTCTTCAAGTTTCTCCTACCCTCAAACCGAAGCGGTTATTATGGCAATGTCTGGGGGTCTTGGGCTTTTCTGGTGGCGCACCTCACCACGCGATTCGGCATAATGTATCGCTCCTTGGAACCGTAAAATACATTATTCATTGGTGCCGTCCGCTTTTTACCGTTGCGGTCTACGTCGCTTTCGACGTTAACTCTGTATGCACTCCTCTTGCCATCCCTCCTACCCCAGTCTTCAAACCAGTGGCTGTCGTACCCACTAGCAGTTACTCTACATTTATGCATTACCACGGAGGTCCTTAACATTTGCCCTGACGTTTTCAGCGTTTTCAACGTCATTACCAAAATGCAAGGGAAACTAGATGAGATAGAAGAGAAAATTGAAGGTCTTTTGGGCACATTCCAACTCCAAATGAAAAGGAACTCGTTTCAAGATTTTGGATGTCAATCCAAGCTTTTCAAAGGTATTAATTTAAGTTTTTGCGAGGTTCTTAAAATTAAAAATTGCGGGGGGGGGGGGGGGGTGGAAGTGCGGGGGACGTCCAAACAATCACGAGCATCTAAAAACCGTCATTTAGCACTCTACACTTGCTACCAAATCAGCGGATAAGCTGCACTCTACTTCGAAAGCCTGCATGTACCGTGGTACTCTATATATATGCATTGCCACGTAGGTCCTCACCATTTACCCTGGCGTCTCCAGTCTCTTCAGTTTCATTACCAAAATGCACGGAAACTAGAGAGGATAAAAGAGCAAATTGAAGGTGCAAAGACACCCTTCCAACTTCAAACGAATGAAACTTCTTTCAGAACTTCCAATGGCAACTTAACCATCCTAAAGGTATCAATTTGAGTTTTTTCCGTCAGGTTCTCAACGCAGAAAATTCGACGGTAAATCGAATTTGAGGACGGAAACGAAAAAGTTTGGTCCCCGATCCTTGTTGTCAAACTAGAGGACAAGATGCGTGAGTTGTGAACAATCGGCTAGATGTCTTCAACCTGATCATCAACATGCGCGGAAGCTCGAGAAGATAAAATCGAAATCGAAACATCCTTCGGATCCATTTTAATTGCACCTGGAAGGTCGCTTGTTCTGAGGTACCGTGGGCTTTCGTTAGTTGCAACCTTCGCTAGTTGCAACATTCGCCTTTTTCTTTTTTGCCAGCCCCGAAGTGCTGCCCCCCCCCCCACTCCCCCACGCCCTTTTCCCCGAAACGCGTGCGACTTACCGTCAGTCTTGTTTTGTTTACATTCGGTCGTTCTGAAGTTCGGAAGTATGTGAAGGCTCAAGGTTAAATACTATTTGTCTTTTTAAACTTCCTGGAACTGACGTCGAACGTCTCGAAAGACTGGGGATAACTCTCTAGTTGCAACGCTCCAAGTTTTACCTCCCCCTACTGTCGTAAGCGTGTTGCAACTAACGAGGGTTCCCTGTATCACATGTCCAAGTGTTCATTGTTGCATTAGATCCGGATTGGAGAATAACAGTGCTTGTTAACTTTTGACAGAGTCAAAGTTCACAGACTCCGAGGGGAAGCTTTTGATGAGGGAACGACTTGATGATGAGTATGAACTGTTTTCAGCACCAAACGGTTCGCAATGGTGCTCTGTTGACGAGTAGAGTAGATGATGACGGTCGTTTAATGATAGACTTTCGATACCTCAATTAGAGTCTGCAAAGGCTTGATTCAAGCCCTTCAAACTCTTGATTCGGAACATGCTTTCGCGGTTACCTACCCATTAGCCTACGTCATCAGATTGACTAGTATATCCATACAAATCTGATAATTTATAGGATAGTCGCAATTGCCGCTAACATCGATCGATATATTCGCAGCATCATTACCGAAATGGACCATCTGCTACCACTCTACTGTCCCGCTTCATTGCAGTATGCCCAACGCTACTGAAGACATTCGAGTCGAACTCCCAACATCGCTGCTAGGTCTTGAGCTGATACTTGAGCGCTGGTTAAGGTCTAGATGTGGAAGGATTTGGGACTTGACACGTGTCAATTGAAGGCTCTGACAATTGTGGTTTGAGATTTGGAGAGCTTCATCGCGACCTTGCTGATGATTTTCTGCTTCGTGATGTCATTCAGACCAACTGATTCGCAATCCAACAACATGAGAGGTGGAATGAAGTTCTTCTAGGTCCTTCCTGGAAATCAATCGCCTCCCAAATCATCTGCTATGGCTTAATACTTGTCTGCCGAAAATCTAGATGTGGGTATATCATCATAATTACAAGACTGTCTACTTAGATTTCCGTTTTGAATTGGATAGTTCCGAGGTATCTAAGCATCTGTTTTAGATATGTTGAGCAAATTGGTGATGATTTCTTTGGTTTGCAAATCTCTATACAAGGGGACTCTTTGCAATACAATTACCGAAAGGCAGGGAAACAGGATATAAAAAGGCAAAATTAAAGTCCTTCTAGTTTCCTTCTACTATCTCCACTGTAAGCCAAATCGATTGGATCTCGAACCATCTGCTACGGCTTAATACCCATCTACCGTCTCATTCTATTTCAGAATTTATGGAGGCAAAATGCCAAAAGCCAGCCGAGGATGCCGATTCACATTGGCGCGCACACCTAAAATTCTTCAGGAAATAAAGAAGGGAGTAGGACAACTAGAATACGCTTTTTTTTCCTACCTTTGCACAGGGATAAAGATGTTATCTGAAAGAACGACTACCGCGAAGCTAAACGGCTGGCGATATCGCGACCCCCAGTTGCGATTAAATCGATAGCCATTGCTCTTTTATCCTTTTTTTCAAGCTTTCCCGTATACTAGGCTTCCTCAACCCATCCGCCAATTTTCTCGTATTTCCGGAGGTACTACCTCTCCAATTCCTCACGAGCTCCTTCAGGTTTTTTTTTTTTTTTGTTTTTTGGAGCAAGGGGTCTCTCGGGGCTTTTCACAGATTAGATTACAGATGAAGTTGTAAGTTTGTAGGCTATAGTCTTTATTTTAGAGAAACAAGTACAGGGAGGGACGGAAATAAAGGAGAAGGGACATTTAGCATGGAGACTTCCTGCAATTGTTGGAGGTGATGAAAAAATTCCCAACTTTTGAAATTTTTTTGACTTTCCGATAGGGGAAGTTATCTTTTTGCCCCCGAAAATGAAAAATCGATTTTCCATGAGATCTCCACGTTTCATGGTATTTCTGACCTTTCTAGACTATTTAAAACAAAATGTCTGTATGTGTGTGTGTGTGTGTGCCGATGTACGTATGTAACCAAAAATTTCCCGGAACGATTTCTCGGGAACAAATTATCCGATCGAGGTCCTGTATGACGCAATCGAAGCGTCTTGCCGTAACTTAGAGCTGATTAGCTTTTGGTCCATATATGTCTGCTGGTTTCTATTGTTATTAACAATTTCAGTTGTTTATAACGCTGTATCTCACGAAATATTATAGATACGCAAAAATGTGTCGAATAAATGTTGTTCCTTATAAAAAAATACATATTTTGTGTCCTCTGACTTTTTTCGCATCTTCAACCGTTTCGGCGTTAGAGCGTTATAAACGGTTGCAATCATTTGGGGAGCTCTGTGGTGGGGTCAATGAGAGATTGGAAAGAAAGTACACACACACAGACATCTTGGAAATTTTTTTTCAGCCATCTGTTCTGTCGACAATTACATGGGTATTTCATAGAATTTACGAAACACCGGATTCATTTACACTGTTTAACAACATCCATCATCAACCCTTTTATGTACTTCAAAACAAATATACGTGTTTTGTCCCGCCGTGAAAAACGAACCGGTATTTACAAAAATGCACGACGTATTTATTCAACTTTGAAAATTCATCAACTCTTCAATTTCAGTTTGCCGGCTTCATTAATTAATTTATACTTTGGGTCATAATGATTCAAAGGGAGAGATATAGAGGTCCCTTGCGGCTTCAGACGGTAGAAATTTCTAATACCGAGGTGGTATCACTTTGCCATTCTTATCATTTTCGCGGTTTTTTTGAACTTTCAAAATTTTGTTAATGCTCTATAATTTTTTTCAAAAATTGGAGCCCTTGCAACATTTTAATTTCACATTTGGCGAGCAAATTAAACTTGTGAAAACAGCACTCGTGGTTGGTAATTAATTTTCCTCTCGATATTTTCGCTAATTATCGATATTCGCGTTGCATTTATAATGAGCTCACAATGAGAGTATACACATATGTATTCATGGACTAATTAATCAATTGGTGTTATGGTGGGAGGAGGAGGGGGAGGGGGGTAAAAATTTTGGCCATAATCAAAATTTTTTTCACCAAAATTCCTTCTGCTGCACGAAATGAAACAGCGATAATTACGGTTCAATGAACAAAAGTCAAATATTAATGTGGCACAGACCGAATGAAACTTTCTGGTGCAACGCTCGCGCAAATCCAAAGCTACCGATATATATATGTGCAGCGCATGCGATAGCGCAATTATGACGCTGGTGAATAAATTATCTTGCATCACGTTATGGCACCCTGTTCACTCTCTCAGCCCTTTTGTATCTTTATACAGCTATCCTTCTTTTTGTAAATGGGGGATATATACAGGCTGTTTCAAAATATTTCCGAACCAAATTAATTTTTTTTTTACATTTTTAATTTTTCATTTTTTTTTTAAATATTTAATTAAATTTTTTTCTTCATTTTGCAAAATTTTCAATTTTTTTTTGTTTTTTTTTTTAATTTGAAGAAAAATTAATTCTTGAAAATTTTTGAAGATTTTGGAATTTTTTGAAATTTTTTTCCAAATTTTTCGAAATTGGTGAAATTTAAATGGTTGAATTTTTTCAGACTTAAAGTCGCGAAATTTGGTAGTTGATAATTAATTAGGGAATAACTGAATACGTAAAGAATAGTCACCATGTTCTCCGAAAAAATGAGATCGGTACATCCTTACAAGCCCTTTTGAAGCACCCTGTATTGAATTATATAGCGATATATCCTAGGGTGATACGCCCCCACTGCCACGGAATATTAGTTAATATAGAAATACATGTGGCTTAATGTTGTAGGTGGATTTTTTTCCCTCGTGTTTTATGGATAAAAAAATCCGTTGGGGATCGCTTCAGTTAAATTATATAGTAAAGTACATTGCTCTTTAATCAGCCGGGTATTGATAAATTGCAGGTGGAATTTATTCATTTTAGCACAGGTTTGATGGGCATGGGAATGTAGCTTATGAGATTCCGGAAAGGATTTTATTTTCGTCCAAAATTTGAAATCCCAAAATTTGCAAAACATTCCAAAAGTTTTTTTTTACTTTCATAGTTAAAAAAAAAAAACGTCAAATCACTGGAAAAAGAAATTGCATCAAAAAATTTGGCGGCAAAAAAAACGCCAATTTTTCATTTTTTTTTTTTCCACCCTCCCTCTATTTTCCGACAATGAAAGACGAAGTGGATTGACACGGGTTATCGCGCAGCGCTACCATCCGGAAACGTACGATAAATCGTGGATGCGGGATAGTTCTAGATGGAGAGACAAGAAAAATCTCTGGACAATGCCCGCACAAAGTTGGTCCAATGGGATGGGCTTTAAATTGAAACAACCGCGCTGTTAAAGACGAAATGCAAAGTCTCTATAACATTGTTTTCGCAATCTTGAAAAAGTTCTAGATCTCAATGTGTGTGTGTGTGTGTGTGTGTGTGCGTGTGTACACGTGAGTGTATTCTCTATATAAATGTGTCATCACATTTTGCATAAAAGTGTGTGTGTGTGTGTGTGTGGGTGGGTGGGTGGGTGGGCGGGTGGGTGGGTGGGTGGGTGGGTGGGTGTGTGTGGGTAGGATGGGCGGGTGGGTGGGCGAGTGTGTGTGTGTGCGTGTGTGCGGCAGAAATGGCGAATTCACATTCCGGCCTTATACACCCACACACATCCACCCACCCACCCACCCACGGAATACACCCCAAAGATGCGACTTCCCATGAAAATAGTCAAAAACTTTTATTTTCTAAATGAAATTCCCTACAACAAATGTTCAATAACATTTTCTCCTGGAACCATCCGTTCACGAGACATTTAAGATTTTGGCGACGTCCCGAGAGGGATGCTGGTTGAGAGTACCAAGTCGGGAGATTATTGGTGTCGCCCTGATGGGTCATCCTCACTCCGCTCGACGGCTTCACTAGCAACCGTCGACATGTGAAACATGAAAAAAGGAACACTTGGACAATCTCTATGGGTAACAAATACTCGATGATTTGTTTGCAACGTTTTCGTCGTCGTGTTTACACTCCGCCGGGATGATTCGATCGAATGGGTTTAAACGCCGGCCGGGCATAACTCATGGGGTGAATTGCAATCCACTATGGTTAGAACTGCATGTTGCTGTGGTGGTTGTAGTGGCTTGTAGCATTCATTTGCCCTCGGATTTAACGCTAAGAGCGATGTATTTGAAATTTACGAAGTATGACTGATTTTGAAAATCAACGAAATGTGGAATTGAATGTGAAAATTTTTGGAGAAGGGAAAAAATGAAATTTTTGAAAATTTGCGAAGAATAAATTTTTGAAATTTCAAAAATTGAAAAAAAAATTGAACAAAAAAAAAATTGAATTTTTTGAAAAATCGAATCAATTTTTTGATTCGGGCATTGATATATATAGTTACATAGCACAATATATGTCTTTCTGGGGGTGCTACCTGTTTTACTAAACGCGATTTTGCGGATGCATAATGGAATTAATTGTTAATGAAACCCTCTCATGGCTTTGGGGAGTAGTAAAAAAACGGCGGCAGTTGGGGCTGACAAGCGATATTTTATGGCTACTTGAAAACGAGGGAATAGCTCCGTAAAAAAACGCTGTAATTGCGTTTGTGTTGTCCAATAATTATTCATGGCTGATCATTAAGCATGTAGGGCAAGGGTCAGTGTGTCTCCAAGTTTTCAATATTTTTGCCTATTTCGGAAACTTGCAGAAAAGTTTGAAATTAGCAATTTTTTTGAATTTTTTGGACAGCTTAAATTTTTTTCAGGTGTTTACATATTTTTTTAATCAAGAAAAAAATCCCTGCACTTGGGGCAACTTTATGACTACTCAGAACGGCAAGGATGGCTCTCTTTACAAAAACGCGGAAATTACAGTTGTGTTATTAAATAATTATTCATGGCTGTTTATAAAGCACTCAGTCTACGGTAGACAATTTCACGAGAGTATCAAGCACAAATGTGTCTCTAAAATTGTCAGCTAACGAATTCATAAACTTGTTCATGGATTTGAAATTGCTTTTGCATATTTGAAATTTTTTATGATGAGAAATTTAAGGATGAGTGGCAGTAACTGGTGGATATTGCCCTATTGTGTAATACATAATAAATGATATCGTATGAAAAGATTATGAGGTTATTAATCATTGAAATTTTCGGAATTTTTGAGAATTTTAAAAATTGTGGAATTTTCGAAAGTTTGGATACTTTTAGAATTTTTGAAAGTTTTGAAATTTTTCTATTTTTCAAATTTTCTATTTTTTTTTTGAAACTTCTGAAATCTTTGAAATTTTCAAAAATTTTGAAATCATTGAATTTTTTGATTTTTTAAAAATTTTTTTAGTTTTTTCAATTTTTTGAAATTTTTAGCCTTTTTGAAATTTTTGACGTTTTGAAATTTCTGAAATTTGAAAAATTTCTATCGAAATAAAAATGGAGATTTTTGAAAAATTTTGACGAAAGAAATTTCCAGTTTCCAATTTATGATATTCCATCACTGTCTTATTATTTCCAATATACCCAAGCCCCTAAAAAAATGGATTTCCTCCACCCCATGAATTCAAATTAAACCACCAGTATTGCATTACTAAAATATTTGTATAGAATTGCTCCGTTATGTATTACATTCCATCAATTGTCGAGCGCATAATGAACACACCACGTCAGAAACATGAATTGCGAATTATTCAGATTGAAACGTGCAAGCACTATTTACAAATTACAATCAATGAAATACGAAAGTGATTCTCATTAAAACCCGCTACAGTTTTCGATCTCTCCTATTGTTTCCACATTTTTATTAGCATTTATTTCGGAGTAACCTCCCGGGTTTTGTAAATGTTCGCTAAACATTTTTATGCGTCGCCCCTCCCAATCGGCTTGGAAAAAAATTGCCGCCATTTTTTTTAATTGAAGCTTTTCCAGGATTCGTGTAGAAAAAGGTTTTATTCGTTCATTCCATAAAAATAAAAATATCCGATTTATCACAAGGCGCGACAAATATTGTTTCGAAGCTATTTTCAAACACCCCCGTACTGTTTCAAACTGGGAAACATGACAGCTATAGAAACTATAGTCAGGGCGGCTCCCGTGGGGCCATAGCGACGGGTGTGCTCCTATGCGATGTACCTAAATTTGAATGGATACATGGGAGCGCGTCCGAAACGGAACCGGACACGCGACGTTGGTCCATTCTCCCGAGTCTTCCCCCTTGTCACAGCTACAAAGGCCACACACAGACACGCGGACGTCGAAGCGCATACACTTCTACACACACACACACACACACACACACACACACACACACACACACACACACACACACACACACACACACACACACATACACACAGAGACGGGGCTTTGGCGTAGTGGGTAGAGTGTCTGCCTACTATTCTAAAGGTCCCGCGTTCGATTCCCGCTCACTGCAACATATTTTTTCTGAAAAAATATTTTCTCACGGACTCCGACCGATGGCAGGAACATTCCGTGTGTGCTATCGGCGGTATCCATGAAGTGAGACCGTGAGCCGGGACCGAACGCGACCCGTCGCGCGGGGGGGGAGGGAGGGTTCCATCGTAGACGCCCGCCATCGTATCACAGGGGTTTCTGGAGGTTTACCCTGTGATTAGAAATACGATGAGCTGCAATGGCGAAGTCGGCCCCAGCCGCAATGGGTGGGTACTCTGATCCGTAGTATTGCCCATGAAGTAATGCCTACCAGCGGTTACGTGGGTGAATACGAATAGAGAAAGAGTAGAAAAAAAAACATACACACACATGACGAATATTTTTCTTGATGAAATATTTTCTCATGGATTCCGCCTGATAACAGGAACATTCCGTGTGTGCTATCAGGGGTACCCATAAAATGAGACCGCGAGGCCGGGCGGGAACCTAACCCGATGCAGGGCTGGGGCTCCATCATAGGTGCCCACCATCGCAGAGGGCTCTTGGAGTTTACCCAGTGTTTTGAAATACGATGGCCGAAAGGCGAAAGTCGGCCCCAGCCAAATGGATGGGTGTCCAGTGCTCCCGTTCGAAGAAATTCTGAAAGGCGCCTACCCTGGCCAGCACACGAGACAGGGATGGAAGATAAAAAACAACACCTAGACCATCACAACATCATAAACACACACACACACACATGCATACATATACCGATAATACGTAGTCGTATACGTGGGACTATCCGCTGAATACAGGATACACTTGCAAAGACACACACACATACGCACTCCAATATTAACACCTTGGAAATGGGAAAGCTCGGACCTAGAAGTGGTTATGCAGTGCGTGTTACGGGCTATTGTTCTGATTATTATTCTATGTTCGACTCGGGACAATCGCACTGAGTTGGCCGGGTATAATCAGTTGAGGAGAAATGAAATTCCTATTGCTCGAGGCAGATTCACGGAGAATGAATGTGGGAGTAACTACGTGAGGGTAATTAAAAATTTGGGAATGCGACTTACACAAAATTTTCTCCATTTGTTTTTGTATACCCACCCATCCACAGACACCCAGCCACCCACCCACCCATGCACAGACACCCAGGCACCCATCCACCCACACACAGACACCCACCCACCCAGCCATACACCGACAGCCCACCCACCCACCCATACACAGACACTCACCCACCCACCCACCCATACACAGACACTCACCCACCCACCTACCCATAAGCAGACAACCACCCACCCACCCACCCATAAGCAGACAACCACCCACCCACCCACCCATAAGCAGACAACCACCCACCCACCCACCCATACACAGACACCCACCCACCCACCCATACACAGACACCCGCCCACCCATACAGACACCCACCCACCCATACACAGACACCCACCCACCCACCCATAAGCAGACACCCGCCCACCCACCCACCCATAAGCAGACACCCGCCCACCCACCCACCCATAAGCAGACACCCACCCACCCATACACAGACACCCACCCACCCAACCATACACAGACACCCACCCACCCAACTATACACAGACACCCACCCACCCATACACAGACATTGAAAAACGTTAAACGATTGGCAAAAAAAATTTCAAACATTCAAACATTCAAGAAAATTTTTTTAAACTTTTTCGAAGATTTTCAGAAATTGAGAACAATTTTGAAAATTTTGAAAATTACAAAAAAAAATTTCAACGATTTTTTTTGAAATTTTTAAAATTTCTAAAATAAAAAAAATCAAAAATGTAACTTTTAAACTCGCAAAAATGACAACAATGTCGCGGTCTTACCTTAAGAAACTACCCTTTTAACTCAGTCTCCTCCGAAGAATGGTTAATCGCGTAGCATTTTACGTTTGTCCCATCTTGCTCTCGCCCCTTCATGGCCTGCATGGCTGTTCCAGTGAGCCACCTATTCTTTAAGGTGGCGCTTAATTAGCGCCGCTTCCAAGAGTTTCCGGCAGAGACCCTCTCTCCTTTTTTACTTTCCGGCTTTTCCTCTCTCTCCCTCGCCTCCACCTCCTTCTCATTCTTTCCGGTCTCCCTTTGCCTCTTTCACTACCACCATTGTACTCACAATGTTGCTGAGTATGAGAAAAAAATTAAGGAGTGGAGGAGAAAAGAGGATAAAGTCGAAACTTGTTTTTAGCTCTTTCATTAAAATTTCTGATGAGTCTAAATAATTCATGTTTACTTCCAATTCTGGGTGGTGAATTGGTCAAAGCGATTTCGTAGAAAATTCTGTATATCACTAATTTTATGAAATTTTCGCGAATTTTCCACAATTTACCGGAAATTTTCCAGAAATTTTCCAAAAGATTTTCGAAAGTTTCCCAGAAATTTTCCGGAAATTTCTCAGAAGTTTTCCATAAATGTTTCATAAATTTTCCATAAGTTTTCCAAAAATTTTCCAAAAATTTTCCAAAAATTTTCCAGAGATTTTCTAAAAGTTTACCAGACATTTTCTAGAAATTTTCCAGAAATTTATCCAAAAGTTTTCCAAAAATTTTCCAAAAATTTTCCAAAAATTTTCCAAAAATTTTCCAAAAATTTTCCAAAAATTTTCCAAAAATTTTCCAAAAATTTTCCAAAAATTTTCCAAAAATTTTCCAGAGATTTTCTAAAAGTTTACCAGACATTTTCTAGAAATTTTCCAGAAATTTTCCGGAAATTGTCCAGAAATTTCCCAGAAATTTTCCAGAAATTCTCCATAAGTTATCCAAAAGTTTTCCAAAAGTTTTCAGAATTCCACCGAAATGTTCGAAATGATTTCGAATTTCCTAAATCTAAAATTTCGTGGAAATGGATAGGAATCGTTGCAACTCTGCAAAATTTTCCGGAATTTTTCCAGCTTTTCCGGAAAATTTCCAGAGCTTTTCAGGCTTTCATAAAAATTTATGTTCGCAAAGTATTGTCGAATATTTAGTGGCAAATGCTTGAATAAAAAAGGGAGAACAATGATATTCACGCTTCACCTACGAACGAAGTGGTTGTATATATATACAATATGCATACTCATATATACAGCTACACAAGTAGCCCCTTTTGTTTCATCCGGATCACCGCATAAAAATTGAAACGAAATTCAGATCGTTAATTAGTGAGGAACTCATTCATCAATAGGCTATTGTTAATAAGCTATTCACCACTTGATAATAGAAAAAAAAATTATTTTATTGTTATCATCGTTATCATACTTTCTTCCATGTCAAATCTTCAGAGTTACCAAAATCCCAAAATTTCTGGAAAATCTGCAGAATATTTTGGACAATTTTGAAAAATACCAAGACCCTTCAGAAAGAAATGTTAAAAAATCCTGAACAATTCCCAAAAAATATCGAGAAAAATCCCCAGAAAAATTCCAAAAAAAATTCTGAAAAATGGGGGAAAAAAAATCTGGAAAAAATTGAAAAGCTTCGAGGACCAACGGACATTGTCTTTTTATTTTCGAAAACTGCTATGATTTTTGTTCTGACAGCTCATTGCTCGTTCGATTAATGAAAAGGTCTGCAAAAAAGAAATAACAAACATGTGGCTATTGACCCGATATGCGTGATTTCATGGAATTTTACCAATTTTGGGGATATCGAAGCGTCCTTGTTAATCGAAGCGTAGAGCAATGATAACAAAAGCCTTTGTCGTGATTATCCTCCTCATTAGTGGGAAAAAAATGTTGATCGAACAAAATGGGTGGTGGAACTACATGCGTTCGATATAAATCATATATGGCTGCGAATAGCAGAAAGATACATGAACGTGAATATATTTTCAAAATCTTTAAGTTTGAAGTCTTCCTGGAACCGTCCCCAGAATCAGAAAGCCTCCTGGAACCGCTCCTAAGATCGAACGCCCACCTGGAGCCGTGCCGGGAGGACACAGCCATCCAATGACCCACTCTTTATCACACAGCACGTCTCTCCATGTGTCATAAATGGACACACACGCATCCGTTACAAAAGTAACTGGAGGAGCCTATTTCCACCTTACTATACCAAAGGGAGAACCCTCGTCCGAGGATTAGCATCCTCGGGACTCGTCTACCAAAGGCCAGGGTTCTAATTGCACAGCCATTACCACCAATGTATGCAATATATGTGTGAAAATATGTATAACACATTTCAAATTATTGAAAACGGGCGTACATGTAGATCAACCCAATGGACCTCCACATGTATCGTGCGCATATACGCGAAAATATGCAATCTATTTACTCCGACATGTAAGGTCCATCAAATTTCCATAATTTATGTCCTACTACGTTTATGCATTGAAATCTATTAATAACTTCTGGTTATTGGAATTTGTATGTAATGAGGTAGCATTCGCGATTGAATGACCGGAATAGAATCAAAGGGTTACTATTTACCGAATGATGCAAGGGTAATTGAATTATTCGCCGTTGGTTCTGATTGCTTGCACGCAAGTAGCCCAACCTGTCCAATGATTGAAGGAATGGGAATTGTCAATATTGGATATCAAATTGAATCAATTCAGTGATAGATTTTTTAGAATTTCTGCACTATTGCATATGACATGCAATCTGCCTGGTGTGCCCTGCTGGATGTCCTCCACTGGACTGATCGACCTGGGAGTCACAAAATCCATATATAAGCAAAGCAACGTAGTGCTTGTCAGTGGACGAGACGTCCTATTCAAGAAAGCGCATACACATAAATGAACATCGTTAGAGTCGAATTATCTCGAAAATCGTGACATGATTTATTTTTCAATCGTCATTCATTTATTGCTCGATCAGATTAGTCAGATAACATCGTCAAGTTGGTTGGTAATCGCCTTTGCATCGATAAACATCGATATTTGGGATATCGATTCGGCTTTAGTTTTCAAAAGTATGACAATTGTTCAAGTTGTCATAGCTTATGTAGTTATTGAAAATCATATACACAGAATATTTTTTGACGTTCTGTTAATTTATTAAGTTTCGAGTGTTTTACATATTCTGTCCAGTGTTGACAAATTTTATATGCACGCGATAATTACAGAAAAAACAAAAGATGCTTGCACCAAATTGGAAAATTGAAAGCTCTCATTTTTTCGGAGTCAATGATTAACAGTATCTTCAACTTCGGAAAATATATCGTTACTTCAAATATCAAATTGTAATTCAGCGCGCGATGCGCGCATTCGGGCTTGCACAAATAAAAGCTCATTTGAATCATTCTGATCCTGTTAAGAAAATCGTGTTGTGATGTCGGAAAATATTTCTATCAGTGAATGAAGAGAAAAGGCATGCAAGAGTGGGAACGCGATTAACCATTCTCAGTGGGGCGGGAGGGGGGGGGGATGAGTATGAAAGGGGGCTACTACGGCTGTGACTATAGCCCGGCGTGGAAGAGGCGGTAGCTGGGGCTGAAGGGTGTTGGGGCTTAGAGGAGTACGTTGGAGGACGTTGGTAAGCACTATGAAGGGATGATGAGTGCAGTGGGGGGGGGGGGGGAGGAGGGTAGGTGGGAAGGGTGTAAACCCCACCTATTTATGCTCGGCATACATCCCGCATCTACTTGGTGCACAGAGTTATGTACCTACTCCTCTTTAGCCTTGCTGAACAGAGTGAGAGAATGGGGTACCCGGCTTAAATGCTCCCGGCGCGTTCTTTGACGATCATCTTGCTGAACACGCTCGTTTTTTGGCTCGTGATGGCACTGAGATTACTCGGGCTGAGATAACGGAAAATGCCGCGGTCGGGGGCTGATAAGAATGGATGATTTTGTCATTTCTGGAGGATGAGAGCTCGAGGAGAGCGCATAAATTCTTTCGGAGTTTCTGGTGTGTTACTGGAAGTTTCCGGGCTGACATTTTTGAGAAGGCTGTCCTAGTTTTCGGCATCCCACCGAAGTTTCGCTTGAAATTGGGGAACTCGAAGTTCTGCTGTAGTCCGCTAGGTCAAAGATGACATTGTCTTCCGCACTGTTGGCTCAGTTGGAATCCGATTTGCCTCCAGGAAGTCTTGTTTGGACCTCAAGCTGTCTCCATTAGCACACCTGTAAGCACCAGGGTTCCTCTGGAGCCCATCTTCATGATCAAGGTCATGTGCTCCAGGTTGAAAAGAACCTGATCACTTTGCGAAATCACCGATTTCCGAAGATCGGTTCCCCCAAAATATCAGAATCCTCAATATGCCCTAGTAAAATGATTGATACCCCAACAAGAGCGCATGAATTCAAGAAAATTTGCCACACATATACCACAGCAACAAACCCAAGTACGTTCAGTGAAGTACATGAAAACACTCGTTCAAGCGGATACGAAATACCTCGGAATTCACCAAGCCCTTTTCAACGAAAACTTGCTCGAAGATATATATATATATATATGTACAAGTAGGGACGAAAAGGCTACGGACGATAGTGAGGTTGTACCTCATTCCCCGAGTCCCACCATTCTTTAACCCAAGGAAGACTTAAACTTTGTAAGCCGTTTCTTTTAGCGAAAGAAAGCGTAGGAGTCGCTGTCTGGCCGGTGGTCCGTTGCAAATTAAGGAAAAATTCTCTGTAATCGAGTTTCCAGAAGTGTCGACCTAACACCAGTCTCTCAGTTGGAATGAGAACACTTTTTTTTTTACGGGTAAGGTGAGGTTTAAACGTGGGTAAAAAATGGCCAGTACCTACTCAGTGAGAGAGCCGGACGTTTGAATTGGTGAAAAGTTTTTAGGTGGAGAAATTAAAGTTGTCTGGGTAATGGAAATGGTACGTTGACTCTAGCTGACCCAATTAATGGAGGTTTTATAGGGTGACAATCGTGATTGAGGATGATTGGTGCTGACCTTGTTTGGATAGGTCGAGTAGTTTGGCAGTTTGATGGGAATCTACATAGACTGATAGAAGGCTTTGCTCATATCTACCGAATACGGAGCGCTGTTTTTTCATCAGGTTTGCAGAAGCAGGCATTGGTAGATAGGTGGATTTCAATCGGAATATTAATTGATGGCGGTTGCAGTCCATCTGGTTATATGCCGGCTCCGAGAATCCATTAAACGGATGTGGAGACAGTATTCTGATTGACGAAGGCTCAATTTGGTAGTGTCCAATAGCTGGGGTCCCCGTACGAAAATAGACGCGCTAAGCAGACATGCTCCAAAGTTCAGACAGATCTGTTGATAGGTCGTTCGGAAGTACTCGTTTCAGTTTGGGAATACGTGATTTTCTTTGGGAAGCATCCGAATTAGTGCAACGTTGCACTTAAGCTGAAAGGCTTCCCCGCTTGAAGGATGGTTGGGTTGGAGGAGTGAAGTACGTAAGTGTCATTCGGATTCTTCTGAGCGATGTTAGCCTGTCAACTATGGCCTGCTACCATACTTCTGTGTCTGTCATTGGTTTTAGCTCAAAAAAGGAAGTCTAGGGGTACCAAGTGTGACCCAGACACATCTGGAGCGGTTGATGCCTTCTTGAGAAACGCCGATTTGTTCTCGAATTGTGCGATTTTCTTGCAAAATATGCAGGCTATTGATTTTTTTATGCTGATCTACCATCCTTCTATCTGTATTATTAATTTTAGGTGAAGAAAAACAATTATCGGTGCACTATATATGGTTAAATTTGATTCAGAGCGGTTGTGAGCTTCTTGAGTAATGCCGACTTGTTCTCGAATTCTGCGATTTTCTTGAAAAATACGCAGGCTATTGAATTTGTTATGCCCATCTACTATCCTTCTCTCTGTATTACTAATTTTAAGTGAAGAAAAAAAATTATCGGTGCACTATATATGGCCTAAATTCCATTTAGAGCAGTTGTGAGCTCCTTGAGAAATACCGATTTGGGCTCGATCTCCGCGATTTTCTCACAAAATACGCAGGCTATTGAATTTGTTATGCCCATCTAGAATACGTCTATTTGTTTTACTAATTTTAGGTGAAGAAAAAAAATTATCGGGGCACTATACATGGTCTCAATTCCATTCAGAGCAGTTGTGAGTTTCTTGAGAACTGCCGATTTGTTCTCAAATTCTGCGATTTTCTTGCAAAATACGCTGGCTATTGAATTTGTTATGCCCATCTACCATCCTTCTATCTGTATTACTAATTTTAGATGAAGAAAAATAATTCTCAATGTACCATATATGGTCGAAACTCCATTCAGAGCAGTTGTGAGCTTCTTGAGAAATGCCCATTTGTGTTCGAATTCTGTGATTTTCTCGGCGAGTATACAAGTTATCGTGCTTCTTTTTTCTTCAACTCACAAACTTAGTCTTCCTTGGTTGAAGAATGGTGGGATTTGGGGAATGAGGTACAATCTCACTATCGTCCGGAGCCTTTTGGTCCCTCATGGTATATATACATCTTGTAAGTTTTCGTTGTGGGGAAAAGGGTTCGGGGAAATTCCGAGGCATTTCCTATCCGCTTTCACTCGTTTTCATGTACTCCAGTGAACACACTTGGGTGTGTTGCTGTTGTGTACAGGATACAATGTCTTGAGCTGAGTAAAACTTTTTGGCAGGGATTCATGGGAGCGTAGTACGTGTACGTGAAATTGGGGAAGCTAGAGGAGGTACCGTGGTTAATGCATCGTAAATGTGCGGTTCATATCCGACAATTGGTAATTGGAGGGCTGGATGCCAGTGCTCATTCGAGCCGCATAATTTTACCCTTAGATTATCAATAGCGCGTATCTTTGATAGCACCACAGGCAGTTTTTAATTAGGGAAATCGGCGGGGGAATGCCGCGGTCATTTGGGGAAAAAAGACAGTGAAAATGTAGAAATGCGCCAAGGAAGGAATTGTTTCGCTCAGAAATTTTTACTCACATGTTCCAACAACTTTATGTTAAATAATTTTGTCTCATGTGTTATTGCAGATCTCTCAAGCTGAGTAAATCCGGTGGGTGGCGAGAAGAGCGTGTTGTCCAAGCTGGGACAATGCCGCCGTTTGCGGGCATGTTGGTGCTGTTTACGACAGGACTCTTCGTCCTTATGCCAGTCGTTAGTGGTGAGCTCTACACGGCACTAGCTGACATGGAAGAGCTACTTGAGACCGAGTCTGTTCTCATTGACACACTTCATGGTTACATCAAAGCGCAGGAGCAAAGATTGGAAACATTGAGAAGGTAGTAAATGCTTTATACGCATGATAAACTTTATCTTTTATTACAATGTGTTAAAGTGGATGGGTCCGGGGATGGTCGGGTTGATAACAGATATTGGGGGTTTTAGGGGATGATTTCCACAGATTTGGAGACTCCAAAATTTTTGATCATTTGGTTTTTTGAAATTTTGGAATTTTAAAATTTTAGAATTTTAAAATTTTAGAATTTCGGAACTTTTTGAATTTTTGAATTTTTGAATTTTTGAATTTTTTGCATTTTTGCATTTTCAAACTTTTGAATTTTTGAATTTCTAAATTTTTGAATTTTTAAATTTTTGAATTTTTAAATTTTTGAATTTTCGCATTTTTTTTTTCATTTTTGAATGCTTCTTCTTTAATTCCTGAATCAATTACCGGATCAAGATAGCGGTATTTTCATATAAACCTTTTCTGTCCCTCAAAATGAGACCTACACATTTGTAAGGAAGCGATTTTCCATATCTTTCTTAGTTTTTCAGATATTTGGTGAAAACTGACGTAAGGCTAAGACCGACTCAAGTCAAGTAATCTGAATTAATGAAGCAGTTTCAAATTTTAAAACAATGACCGAAGCCCTCCCCCCTCTCTTTTATACCCTCACGCTAATTAGTCAAGTATGATTGACAGGTAAGAAAAAATTGGCTCGAATAATGCCCTCTATGGCTTCACTCTACCGTATTTTGATTGAAAAGTATTGAAAGCTTGAATAGAAAGAGCCCCTGAATGGAGTCTAAAAGTTTCCTTCGTTACAACGCCCGCGCCATTGATTCGATCGTTAGACGATATTCTCATGGCTATCGAAAAGAAAGTCGATGGTTGAAAACGACATGGTGGAGCAAGTGTACATGCTCTTCATATATAAAAGGCTAAGAAGCGTTCGCCTGGAATAGACGGCCATTCAAAGTTACCGACTAGACAATTCAATCCCTATATTTCAC
This sequence comes from Asobara japonica, assembly GCA_026005395.1. Classification (NCBI taxonomy): domain Eukaryota; kingdom Metazoa; phylum Arthropoda; class Insecta; order Hymenoptera; family Braconidae; genus Asobara; species Asobara japonica. The sequence continues at coordinate 1,807,707 of BQMI01000280.1, forward strand.
CCTTTTAGTTTTTATTTTTTTTTCTTTGAATTCCAAAAATTTTCAAAGTTTCCAAAATTTGCAAAATGTCCGAAAATTCCCAGAAATTTCCAAAAAATTCAAAATTTTGAAAAACTTCATAAATTTTAAAAAATTTACAAAATTTTCAAAAATCTCAAAAATTTGAAGAATTCAAAAAATTTTTTAAAAAATCAAAACCTTTGGTAAGGGTTCCAGGAAATTCCAAAAATTTCACAAATTTTATCAATTTTTATTTTTTTTTCTAAATTTCCAATATTTCCAAAATTTCAAAACTTCCCTAAATTTTCGTGAAATTCAAAAATGTCAAAAATTCTCCAAATGAAAAGCCTGGAAAATTATCCTAGAAATAGGCGCCCATTAAATCTCATTGAATGGCCGATAGTCCAGCATCGTGCTGGACCCTCTTGTCATGTGCACACTTGGTGCAAACCTGTATCGCCCGGAATTCAACCTGGAACTTGCGGTAAGGGGTTCGCTCGACACTACGATATTTAATGTAAAATGGGGGTTGGGTCCTTTCGATTGCTTGGTATGCTGCAATGAAATTCGTGTAGTTCTCCCGGTTTGCCTCCACACTAGCATAACCCGCTATTTTCCTACGGGGGCCGATTATATTGCCAGTGGCAAGGCGAAACCATGTAGAAAACGAGGCACGTAGTTGCCGTTGGAACGTAATAATCGAGAGGCCGAACTTATTCCCACCCTCCTACCCCCCTCGGTACGCCAATATAGCTGTGATGCGTCTATTCATCGCTAGAAACTGAGATAATTGCTCCAGCATTTGATTATTCTATTTTGCATCCAGATATGGACCAAAAAGGCTTACGGGAGATGAGTGCAGTGAATTCTCGTCCGTTCGTGGATAGTGGCTATATTGGACTCGGCAAATAAAGCCATATCATTTTATTCCTACCGTTATTGCCAACATATTTTTTTTTTTACTTTTTAAAGACAGTGGATACTTTCAACTTTTTACAATATTCAGTATGGTAGCATAGTTCAAGTATACTCGTCGATTATAAATTTTTAGGTTGTTTCGAAATTTTTGGAATTGAAAAAGAATGACTCACCAGGGTAGGTGCTCTTGAGCATTTCTTTGAGAGGGGGTAGTGGACACCCATCCATTTGACTGGGGCCGAGTTTCGCCATTTAGGCCATCGTATTTCCAAACACTGGGTAAACCTCCGCAGGAGCCCTTACGATAGTGGGTACCATCGATGTAGGTGGTTGGGTGGGAGGGTGGGTGTTTGCTTGGTTGGATGGGAGGGTGGGTGGGTGGTTGGTTGGGTGGGTGGGTGGTTGGGTGGGTGGTTGGTTGGGTGGGTGGTTGGTTAGGTGGGTGGATGAGTGGTTGGGTGGGTGGGTGGGTGGGTGGTTAGGTGGGTGGGTGGGTGGTTAGGTGGGTGGGTGGGTGGTTAGGTGGGTGGGTGGGTGGTTAGGTGGGTGGGTGGGTGAGCGGGTGGGTGGGTGGGTGGTTAGGTGGGTGGGTGGGTGAGTGGCTGGATGGGTGGGTGAGTGGCTGGGTGGGTGGATGGGTGGGTGTGGATGTGTAAACGAATTCGAACTTTAAATTTATCTCGAGAAGACGCTGGCTCCGGCAAAAATGCACATCTCTTTCCTGAATAAAATTCCCTACAAAAAAAAATGATGAATAACTTTTCTCGTAAAGTCATACGGTCACTTAAATATAGTAAATGGAGTTATTGGTGTGGGTTCGATAGGTCACACTCACTCACACCGCTTGTTTTATTTTCAAACTGCACGCTATGGTGGTGGAGCTGTTTTTTTGAAAAATGAGCTCTTGAGACCGCATATATTTAGAATGCAAATGTACTTTACATCTCTTACGCTTCTAAACACACATATACCGAAACAACTGGGTGTGGAGAAGAACTACGGGTAGAAACGAGGATGTTGAAGGTAATGGAATTCAAAAGGTACAATATATTCCGGTGCGATTTAACTTCACGCATTCAGATTTTTCAAGACGCAAAATTATTCAGAGCAGAAGAGAGAGAGAGAGAGAGAGTGCATATTTCAACAAGAAGTCGCGATTTTATGAGGCAATGGGTACTTTGGGAATACTGACTAAATCAACGAATTTGTTTTTTGAGGAATAATGTCCACCGGTACCAACAACCGGAGCCCACGATATATTGGCAATTTCAGTGATACGTGAACAATGATGAACTCTCGCCTCTCGGAAAAATTCTCGAAATTTTTCCCATGATTCCACACTGCATATATGTATTTCTGGAATTTTTTCACAGTATTGAACTGCCCCTCTACTGGGATGAAATTTTTTTCTCAGAAAAACAACAGCTTTCATTACTCTCACACACAGCTTCCGTTACACTGTCCAAAAATTTGATAAAGCTGGGGAGAAGGTTTAGAAATGTTTAAAATTTTAAAAATGAGATACAAATTTTGAGAATTCACAAGCTTTCAAAATTGAAAAAAAAAGAATTTTCAAAATTTTGGAAATTCTAAGGCTTTTGAAAATTTGAAAAAAAAAATGGAAAACGTTCAAGAAGAAAATGAGAAAAAAAAAATTTTAACGAGAAAAATTGCAAAAATGTTCATTATTAAAAAAAAAAATTGCGGGGTAGAATCTGAAATTTTTAATTAGGAAATACGAAGACCTACAGCTCCCCATTATACCCCAGTCATTACGGATCTCTCGGCTTTAACTCATCGAAGCACCAGCAATTATAAGTTGGCGGGCCTTCTCGTGGCTCGTAAAAAAAGGAATTAGTTACTGAAAACTTTAGTCATTGTAATGCTCCAATCCCCCTCAATTTATCCTCATAAAAGCCCCATAAAATTGCCAAATAATGCATAAATATTCATGTAATTTTGCTATACCCATGCGTCCCCATATTTTCGCCAGTGCCGCATAAGTAATAGACCTCTTAGTTTTTTGATCGTGGGAAAATATGTTTTTCATGGTAATACGAATTCATTCTGTGGACGAGTATTGGCACAGGCCCAATTGAATGTGGAAGCAGATTTATAGGAGAATTTTTCACCAATTGCGATCGACTTTTCAAACTATACGTAGAATGTTTTTTTCTGAATTTCATTCTTGTAAAATCTCAATATTTTTCATCTAACTCATGTTCGAGTGCAAGTACTAAATTGCGTCAGCCTGCAGGTAACTAGCTCAATAGCAGCAATATAATTTGATTAAATGATGAGATTAGGATCCCAGTTGGCTCGTATTTCCACCCCATATCTGGAGACGCGGCATCTTACATTCAGCCCCCTCGAGTAATCACATTGGTATCATTCCGTCGTAATAGTTTGTCCACAGGAGCTGCACTAACTCCACTTCCCTTTGACAATTCAATAGCCAATACTGTATTGCTGTTAATTACATGGTTTCAAGAGTACAATGTAAAAACAAAATTTGAACTAGTAATTCGATTTACCATACGACCAAATCAACCGACCCTCCCCCCACCCACCCACCTACCCAACCCGCCCTCCTCCCACCCACCCACCTACCCAACCCACCCACCTCCCCAGCTACCCAAACCACCCCCCACCCACCCAAATCACCCCCCCCCACCCACCTCCCCACCTACCCAAACCACCCCCCACCCACCCAAACCACCGCCCCCCACCCACCCACCTCTCCACCCACCCGCCTCCCCACCTACCCAAACCACCCCCCACCCACCCAAATCCCCCCCCCCACCCACTTACCCAAACCAACCACCCACACACACAAAAAGGGGCTTTGGGGTAGTTAAAAATTATGAAATAAAAATATAGTCCAACAATTCTGGAACTTTTGGAATAAAAAAAAAATCGTAGGTAAAAAAAGTAAAAAATTAAGATCATTCCAAAAATTTCAGAATGAAAAAACATCAATTCTCAAGGAGAATGAAAAATGTTTAAAGTTTTAAAAATGACAGAAATTTAGCTAGTGTCAATAATTTCATATATTTCAATATCGGAACTATTACCACCCCTTTTATCACACTCCCATTCTCTGTTCATGGACCAACGATAAATTACAAATTGCACTACCCCCTCCCTCGCTCATATTTCGAAAATTGGACGGAGAGGGGGCGGGTAGCAATGTATGAGCACGTTTCCTAATTAGTCACGCGCTTTCGGCCACATTGTCAGAGACACACGTATCCAGTAATTGACGCTTCAATGGGTCGCACCGCCCGTTCATCGAGTCATTATCCTTCATTATGACCCCATCCTTTACTATTTTATTTTTTTCCTGTGTAACATCGGAAATTTTTACCTCGTGGAGAATTGAAGGGTCGTTGCCAGTTGATGTTATTGAATTTTTGGTTGCAATAAAAAAAAATGTCTCTAAAATTTACGAAAATCTCTGCAATTTCTGAAATTGTTTTTTTTTAGTTTGCAATCGAATCTTTTAAAATTTATGATTTTTTTTTATTTCGACAGTCTTTGCCAAAAAATTCCTCCGCCGGAAATTGCAAAGGGGGTACAAAATTTTTCGCGATGGCCCGCCCTCATTCACCCCCCCCCCCCCCAAGCTTGACAATTCCGATTAGCCGATTATCATAACCGCCGAAATTGATCCGTGGCAATGATTTCCGATTGGTCAGTAAAATCCCCCTGGATTCACAATGATGCAAGCACAACGGGTTTAATTGTATCGACGTGATGTGGGCAAGGGATGTACATGGTGAATGATAGATAGAGGCCTACGTCACCAACAGATAAGCTGATACCACTGATCTGGTATCCAATAGGATCACCCCATCCCTTGACAGTGATACAGCAGATCTCGTGTGTGTGTGTGCGTGTGTGTGTGTGGAGGGGTGTTTGTGTATGTATCTATATGTGAATGGGAGTGTGGGTGTGTGTAGGTTTGTGTGGGTGGGTGTGTGTAGGTTTATATCGGTGGGTATGTGTAGGTTTATGTGGATGAGTGTGGAATCGTGCATAGTCTCGGCGTGTATCTGTAAGTGTGAATGAAACTGTATGTTGCCTCTGTGTGTGTGTGTGTGTGTGTGTGTGTGGGTTGCCTAGCTGACGTTGCCTGCGTCCACAAAGATACGCCGGACTGCACCTGGGTAAACACAAATACGTGACGACTAGCCAACCTATGCCCCTCCTCATCCTCCCAACCCCCACCCCCCCCCCCTCCCTCTCTCTCCTCATCCTTCGCATTTTCTCGTCGTTTCATTCTCGGTCCATGGACCAACCATCAATTCTCGATTCGGATATGAAGAAATTTAAAAAGTAATGGACACATTTATAAATTTAGAAGTTGTGTACTATGTCAATAATGTTACACATTTTAATAGTTGAAAGAGGTGTTTGACAAAAAAGTCAAAATTTGAGATTGTGAGATTTTAAATTTTATGGATTTCATAAATTTCATAAAGTTCATAAATTTTATGAATTTCATAAATTTCATAAATTTCATCAATTTTATGAATTTCATAAATTTCATAAATTTCATAAATTTCATGAATTTCATAAATTTTATGAATTTCATAAATTTCATGAATTTCATAAATTTCATAATCTTCATAAATTTGCGAATTTTCACAAATTTGCAAAATGGAAAAAAAACTCTGGAATGTTTAAAACTGAGTAATCTCAATAATTTTCACCAAAGAATTTTGAATGTTTCAACGCATAAAAAACGTTCACACACACTCATTTTTCATCATCATTGAGAAGGAGAAATAATGGACCAATTTTCTCTTGGTGTCATATGTAATTTTCACGTGGATAAAAGCCCCGGTAAAAGTGAGGCAAAGAAATGTGGAATTGTGTCCTCTTTCTATCTTTCGGCACGAGTGCAAACACGAAGCGTTATTGGAAGCTTCCATAATAAAAAATGAGAGGAAAAAAAACAGTCGCCAGTGGAAAGGCAAACGAGCCCAGTCTGGCCGGTAAACCACACGTTGCTTACTGCTCTATCCCGCATATTGAACGCACACCACCCATTGTCGTTTTTATCTGAAAACCCTTCCTTCCATTTTCGACTTTTTTCCTTCGATTTTGCCATTCAGACTCGGATTCATTACATCCATGTATAAAACGTGGAATTTTTCTGAAAATGTGACCCAGTAAAAAGTGTAAAATTTCCATTTTTTTTATTAGAAAAAGCTGGACCATCTGAAAAGAAAAATTGCAAACACAAAATTTCAATATTTTTGAAAATGCCCCAAAAAAAATTTGAATTTTTTCATTGAAATTTGAAATTTTCGAAAAATTGAAACTTCTCAAAAATATAGAAAAAATGACAAACATCAGTCATGAAATTGTCAAATTCGAAACTCTCGAAATATCACGAAAAAAAACGAAATTTTAAAAATCTGAAAATTTTTTGAAATTTAGAAAATTTGACAATTTTTAAAATGTGGAATTTTGTTTTAAAAAATTCCAAATCATTTGCATTATTTCAATTTGTAAAACGTTCCCAGATGTTCAAAAATTCCAAAAAATTGACACATTAAAAAATCCAGAACTCTTATTAATTTTGGAAATTTTCAAAATACATGCTATACATTTACTGTACAAATTGTATAAAATAATTTGCATTTTTTTCGGTTGTGTGCTTTCTTTTTAATTTTAGTGGACTCCTTTACGTGAACACTGTACAAAGGGATAGGCCAGAAAAAAGTACACAAAAACACAGGTGCTAATGTTTTAGACATATAGATATTTCATCGGGTAAAAGTGGCATTTACATCATTTCATTCTCTCATATATCATAATCAACTACATAATTTTTTTTCACATTTTCCGGGTTTTCTTGCTCCGTACATTCAGAACATTTATAAAAATTACTCCGGCTTGTGTCAAGTCGGCTGCTTTTGTATTCTCGAGATGTCAGGACCGAAAAAACAAACAACAAAGAGAAATGAGTAAATTAATTTTCACTGGGTTGTCTCTCTATCCTGCAACTCGCTATAAACACAATTATTCAGAAATCTCTGGAAGTAACATAATTTTTTTGGTTCTGAAATGAAACTTCCATAGATGCCTTGGATGACAAAATCACTCAAAAATTTCGAAAAACCCACATTTAAAAATTTTGTATATGCCAATTTTTTTGCAAATCTTCAACACATGGCAATTTTGAAAATTACAAAATTTTGAAAACTTGCAAATTCTCTTAATTTGAAAATTTTGTGAATTTCAAAATGTAAAGAATGTGGCCAGTTAAAAAATTGACGTAACTTTTTTTTACTTTACAAATTTTTGAGAATTTGTAAATTCACCAAATTCGAAATTTGGAAATTTTCAAAATTTTGAAAACTCCTAAAATTTTGATTTCTTTGAAGTATTCTTGAAAACTTGTCAGCTTACAAAATTTTTCGAAATCCAAAATTTTAAAACTGAGTTTTTGAAATTTTAAATTTTTCAAGACTGCAAGTTTCGAAAAATTCAAAATTTCAATTTCGTACCTTTCATAATTCCAAAATATCAATTTTCCCAAGAACGGATATTTCAAAAACAATCCCAAAAATATTCAAGTCCATCAGACATTCATAGAACTTTCACTCCAGTAATTCTCTACTTTTATTTATTTTTTTTAATCACAAACCACAGGTTGTATTTTCAAATTTTCTCATAATCCTCGGAAAGTAAATACAAAAGAAAAAAAATGCTCAGTCTGCTCGTTGTACCTGTCGCGGTACAAATTCTCGCGCCAAGGGATTGAGGGGCATGCCAAGTGGCATTGCCTGTGACATAGTGCGCATAACATACTGGGTAAGAAGTTGTTGGGGTATGCCCCGCACAGTGGCTTGATGAAAATACTTTGCCCACAATGAACGACAAGATCCCGTCGTTAATAGCGCAACTGGATCACCAACAACTGCCACCAATGCCTTGGCCCTTGTTATAGCTGTGTTCAACAATCTCGGATTCGTCAAAAATCCGTAATCACTAACACTACTCTCCGCCGAATATCTGCAACAATTTCGGGTTCTCACGGTACTGATGAATACAGCAGTGAATTGTTTTCCTTGAACATTTAACACACGCTCCACCGAAACAGAGAAGAGCTTCCTCTTGCGCAATTCATTGCGAATACGCGCCACTTGCTCGGAATAGTGCGCCAATACGCCAATTGAATCCTCACCGAATGGACCCCATTCACTCACTGGCCAACATGATTTTAAGGATGCTATTCGCTTTGCTAACTCCACTGCTTCTTCGTCATTGTAGAAACCCGTGGAAAATAGACCCTGCAATTCACACAATTTCACATGGTTAATATTTTTCTTTTCTCATTTGGAAGGATTTATTTGGTAACATTGTGACATTTTAGACATGTTCGACAGGTTCTACAATTCTTCTGAATTTTGGGGAGTTCCCAAAATCTCCAGTGCAAACATTTCCAAAATTTAAATAATTTTGAAAATAAGCAAGGACAGAATGTAAAAATTCCAAATTTTTTTGTCATTCAAGAAAGATCGAAAAAAAAGATTTCCAAAAAATTTCGGATTCAAAATTTGAAAAATGTTCTGAATGATTAAAAAAAAAATTTTTTTTAAAGGATTCATAATCGCTCACCTGAACTTCGACTCCCTGGACAGCATAAAACAGTAGAGGTTTCAACCTGGGATGATTAGGCAGAAGTGGTCCACTGGGCTCGATCTCATTCCCATAAAACAGATTCGACGTGAGCCTCACAATATCGGCATGGGATCGATAATTCTGGCACAGGCTCACTCTGCACGGATGATTTATTGAATAGACATTGTGCAATCTTTCAAGAAGGCTGGTACCTGGAGACCACCAAAATTTCTCAGATTATTTTAATTTTCTGTTCAACTATTACAAATTGGGGATGTCCAAAGAATTGCCTCAAAAAATTTCCATTGAGAATATTGGTATATTGAGTACTGTACCTAGACCGCGCTCCTTGGCCAAGTCGCTGTAGACTTCCGGCGCAAGTTGCATTTGATCTCCCGATAAAATGATCCTCGTCCTCGGGCCAACTAATGCCAATGGGGTTAAGGCTTCGCACTCGAGGGCCTGCGCCGCCTCATCTATAACTATATGAGTGGGGTGTACATCCAGTGCTGTCAAGCAACCGGAAGTAGCTAAAGTCGTGACAATCAGGCCACAGGAGTCCAGATCCTCCTTCGTTGGATCCCGGAAGTAACCGTTAGGATCGAACAGACAGTACTGCCGGACGGTTGGATGAACCTAAAACACATTTCCAAATTTTTAGACAAATTTTTCCCCACGCCCCCCCCCCCCAAAATTTTTTTACAATCCTAAATTTTTCTGCATGTTCTTCAAATCGCCCTTACCGTTGTTCTGAGTCGCCTCTTGTAATAAATTCTCATCGGCTTGAGTCTCTCCTCGCTCGTTGTCATATACCACTGATCGAAGAACTCCTTAACGTAAAGGTCCGCAGCACTGTTGCTCTGCGTGCAAAGTAGAACCTTATTCGTGGGATTTTGCAGTAGCAGGATCAGCAATGCTTGCGCAATGGTGAAGGTTTTTCCAGTTCCATAAGGCCCAAGGAGCAAGATAGGTGGTAGATATATTTCAATGGGAGCAATCATGAGTTTGATTGCTTCCCTCTGCTTGTCATTCAATCTGTTATCCAACAGCTCGCGCCATTTAGCCCCATTTTTATTGGTCTCAAGAACGGAGGGTAAACGAGCTGGTAAGTCGTAATGCCAATCAGGAAAAACCAGCCTTGTATCGGGGAGGAAATCCACTGCTCTGTGCCACTCGCAGAATGGCAATCGGTTCAGGACAAATTGAACGTACATCTTCACCTCCGTATCCGCTTTCAAGTTGAGACGCTCGACGCAGGCTTTGGACAATCTTGCGTAGATCATGTAGTTACATTTGTCTTCAACGTGGGCTTCGTGGACGTCCGAGGACGCTGGGAGTTCCCCATTTTCGGGAGGATCGAACAACTTCATGAGAATCGTGTTGCAACCGCGCAAGAGGAGACGACCACTCTTCATGTCCTCGGAAACTCCTCGGTCCAAAGGCAACTGCAAAAAAGGAAGAGGCGTTTTATAGAGCTGGTATGGGGGACTACTAGAAGTCGTTGACAAATTTAAGATATCTGAGGCACTTGGGTTATTATTTTTTTAAAAATTCTTATACTCAAAGTTTTTTTATAATTCAAAGAAATTACAGTCAAAATTTCAAAATTTCAATATTTTAACAATTAAAAAAAAAAAATTATAAGTGCTTTGTTTACAAACACACCGTAGACCTCCATCGCTAATCAGCACTTCGGTAGAGAGCATAAATATAGCGACGTTAAATAAAATTTAAAAAAAAATTATTTTTTTTTCAATTATAGATTTAGCAAGCTATTTAAAATTGAAAAAGAACATAAACATAGGAACCATAAAATCTTTTAAAAAACCAAAAAAAATATTGAAATTTGTATTTACCAAAGGTCATTTTTTTATTAAAAAAAAACTGAAAATGTATTTTTAAAATTCCGAAACTATTGAAGTTTCTCAATTTATCAAAGGTAATTTTTGTTATCCTAAGAAACTCAACATCGATTCAGTATGTTTACCGAATCATTACTGAGCCAAAAAATCCCTAAAATCGTCATTAAAAAAATGGCAGTTTATGAAAAATTCAGCATCCTATCATTACAGGTCAATCTAGTGTGCCATCTATGGCTCCCATAAACATGAATGAAAAAAATCGATGCAAACATCAATGAGCTTTTAAAAAACGAAAGCAGAGTATGTCCACTCGACAAAAAAATTCGTCGAAAAATTGTGCAAAACAAGAATTTTACCAAGTGCCAAACTACATAAAAACATTTTTTAAAAAGCGCTAAAAAAAATTGAACAATCCCCACCCCCTCCAATTCCACCCCTGTCCACCCCAAACCAATACCTGTGCAAAAAGTTCTCCAAGTGGTGCATACTTGGCAGTAGTGGATCCATCAGTATCAGACGAAAGTATATAGCACGAGCTAAGTTGTATCTGCACAACGGTGTTATACCTCGCCACCTGTTCATGCCTGGCGAGCTCCTCCACCGAAATAAGCTCATGCATTCTCCCCCGATAATTAGTCCTCGTAAGTGAATCCTCAGTAAGTGTTGCATGAGAGAGTATGAACAGATCTTCCCCAGGATAAGGATACGCAGCAGCGAGATTTTTCTCCCAAGGATCAGTAGCGGGTACAAACGGTGAATCAAACCTGTGATACTCATTGCCCCTGCTGCACCAGACATGAGCGGTCTGGCCCAAAAAGTACTTAGTAGCATCATTCAACCTCGCCAAATCATTGACCGGCACCACATCAGCACAAATTTTCCTCCGCACAACTGGATAACCATCGAATCCAAACAGCATATTCTGCCTGTACGTACCATGTCCATGGGCGCCAAAGCGTACTTCAACATTGTAAGTAACAACCCTATCCGCACTTATCTGCAGACCATCCCCAGTCTCATGCCACTCTTGGCCATTGATGTGGCCTGTTGCAACGCCATCCAAAAGTACCGATACGATGGCAAAGTTTTCGCGGTGGGCGTCCAGGGAGAGAACGACGTTTCTCAGCGGTCTTCCCCTACTTTGCAATACGAAGAGCCATGACCATGTACAGTTAATCCTTTGGGCAGCAATACGCAAATTAAGATCAGTGTTTACGGATATGACTATACCGGGTGGATCCTTGTCGCTTATGACTGATTGGGGATCGCGCGATTTCATCCAATCGCGTACAACATTGCGCAAGTAGTCACCAGGACGTAGAGCATGATCCTCAATTGCTTCTTCAGCTGGTTCGACATCAGCGTCGCTGGTTATACGAACGTCGGCCATTGCGAAAAGTGAGGTTGCACTTGGGAGCCACTGGTGGTAAACACTTGGGGGCTTCTTTGGAGGGTATAAGCGTTATTCGGGTGGATTGTGAACTTGAGTTTTTGGCCGCTTCTTCATTATCGGTATTTGAGGTTAGGGGTGATTGGGGAAAGCTGGGAGGACATTTGATGACACTTTGGGGATGGTTTAGGTAGTATTGGAGGCGGCTAGATGCGAGGAACGAGTTGGGATTATGGGGAATTGATGGCGAGAGGGCGGGGATGGGCGTCGGCGCAGTGGGGCGAGCGGTGTGCGCATGCGCCGGCTGAGTGGAGTGGTGCCATCCAGTGGGCCGGCGGGGATTCCCGGTTATCTAGGGCTGGTAATGGGCACAGGCAGGCGAAGTTATCGACACTGGGGTGCGCGCGCAGGGTTGAAGGTGGCGGTTACAGTGCTGGGACTCGGAGCAACTCCTGGGAGGGATATGCTGTTCATTTTTTTTTTTTTTATTTATCAGTCTTGAATTTTCAGAATTTTTGGTCTTACTGAAATTTTTGGTTTTTTGAAATTTATGATTTAGAAAAAATTGGATTTTTGGTTTTTTGAAATTTATAATTTAAAAAAAATTGGATTTTTGATTTTTTTTAATTGTTCGATCTTCGGATTTTCTGATATTTTGGGAAATTCTTCAAAATTTGGAAATTGAAATATCCAAAATTTGTGAAATTTTTAAAATTCTCCGAAATTGTAAAAAACAATATATATGAAATTTTTGAAGTTTGAAAATTAAAAAAGAAATTTGTTTTTTTTTCAAATTTTATTTAAAAATCTGGAAGCGAAAATGTTTTTGGATATTTTTGGAATTTTCAAAGCTGAAATTTTTTTTATACGAAAAGAAATATCACTGTAAAAAATGGTTTGATTATCCCATTTCACCCTTCTAACTTATCAAACGAGTTTCCCCAGAGTCTTATCACGGGAATGAGGATGCTGGTGGCTACCCTGTACCATAAATGAGCGGATACTCAACACCACTGTACGATTCTCATTGTTCGCTATTCTCTCGCTTAGCAATATCCGATTCCATCCTGAAATGCGCCTTCATTATTCCCAGGTAGTCGTGATACCCTGATAGCAAACTACTATGCGATTCTCTGTTCCAACTATTGTTCTCAGTTATCCTGTTATCGCACAAATTCATCCGCGAAATGGACACATTGATTGTGAGACAGTTTTCTTACTTTGGGAAAGTTTTGAGAACTGAAGATGGGGGAAAAGTTGCACTTTTTGACTTTCTTTCGGATTTTGAAAATTTGAATTTTTTTTGAAAAATTTTAAATATTCTTGAGAACTCTGTTTTGGAAATTTTGGAAATTTTCCAATTTTTTGAAATTTTAAAAATTTTTGAATTTTTTGAAATTGTTGAATTTTTTGAAATTGTTGAAATTGTTGAAATTTTTGAAATGTTTGAAATTTTTTAAATTTTTGAAATTTTTGAAATTGTTGAAATTGTTGAAATTTTTGAAATGTTTGAAATTTTTTAAATTTTTTAAATTTTTGAAATTTTTGAAATTTTTGAAATTTTTGAAATTTTTGAAATTTTTGAAATTTTTGAAATTTTTGAAATTTTTGAAATTTTTGAAATTTTTGAAATTTTTGAAATTTTTGAAATTTTTGAAATTTTTGAAATTTTTGAAATTTTTGAAATTTTTGAAATTTTTGAAATTTTTGAAATTTTTGAAATTTTTGAAATTTTTGAAATTTTTGAAATTTTTGAAATTTTTGAAATTTTTGAAATTTTTGAAATGTTTGAAATTTTTGAAATTTTTGAAATTTTTGAAATTTTTGAAATTTTTGAAATTTTTGAAATTTTTGAAATTTTTGAAATTTTTGAAATTTTTGAAATTTTTGAAATTTTTGAAATTTTTGAAATTTTTGAAATTTTTGAAATTTTTGAAATTTTTGAAATTTTTGAAATTTTTGAAATTTTTGAAATTTTTGAAATTTTTGAAATTTTTGAAATTTTTGAAATTTTTGAAATTTTTGAAATTTTTGAAATTTTTGAAATTTTTGAAATTTTTGAAATTTTTGAAATTTTTGAAATTTTTGAAATTTTTGAAATTTTTGAAATTTTTGAAATTTTTGAAATTTTTGAAATTTTTGAAATTTTTGAAATTTTTTTGAATTTTTGGATTCTTGAATTTCTGAAAATTTCGAGCGCTCTGAATGATTATCCTTTTTCTCAACCTGCCTTAATGACACAAAAAATTGTGCACCAGAAATTTAAAAAAAACGTAAAATTGGAAGCTAGGTTGTGGTACAGTTTCGTGGAATGTCTCATGTTAAAGGCAGCCTGAAATGAATTAAGAAAAGAAATACATGGAAGAAATCTCTCCAGCGGTTTGGATTTTTCCCGAAGCGGTTTGTGTACATTTAGCCTTCATTTCGTTGGGGATTTTCCCGCAAAAAAAATTGAATCCTTGAGGGATTTACAACGGGAAAAAGAATGTAGAGAAAATAAAGAAGACGGGGGGAAATTCGATATCTATAGGTCGAATTGAGGCAAGATTGGGTGGTCGACCGAGTGGAATGACGGTAGATAATAACCCAAGTTCAATCGCTGAGGGCAGTGGTTCTAATTAAGATAATACTATATACTTCGCGAACTCCTATTCCAACTCATCGTTTCGTCGGGCCATCGGATCGGGCATAACGAGATCAATAATTCACTTACTGAAGGTACGAGAATGTTTGCAGATTTCCAATTTCTCACATTTTGAAATGTGTGAAAACTTTGAGATTTCCGTTTCGAAATTTGTGAAATTTTTGTGTTTTTAATTTTGAAAATTTCAGATCTCTGAAATTTTTAATTTTTTTTCCTAATTTTTCACAATGTGTGTGTGTGTATGTGTGGAGGGAGGGGGAGGTAGGTAGGTAACTAGGTGGGTGGGGGGTAGATTAATGGGTAGGTGGGTGGGTGCATGGATAGGTGGGTAGATCGGGGGGTGGATGAGTAGGTGAGTGGACGGGTAGGTGGGTGGGTGCATGAGAAGGTGGATGGGTAGATCGGTAGGTGGATGGGTAGGCGGATGGGTGGATGGGTAGGCGGATGGGTGGATGGGTAGGCGGATGGGTGGATGGGTAGGCGGATGGGTGGATGGGTAGGTGAGTAGGTCGGTGGGTGGATGAGTAGGTGGGTGGATGGGTCGGTGGGTGGATGGATGGGTAGGCGGATGGGTGGGTGGATGGATGGGTAGATCGGTGGGTGGATGGGTAGGCGGATGGGTGGATGGGTAGGTGAGTAGGTCGGTGGGTGGATGAGTAGGTGGGTGGATGGGTAGGTGAGTAGGTCGGTGGGCGGATGAGTAGGTGGGTGGATGGGTCGGTGGATGGATGGATGGGTAGGCGGATGGGTGAGTGGATGGATGGGTAGATCGGTGGGTGGATGGGTAGGCGGATGGGTGGATGGGTAGGTGGGTAGGTCGGTGGGTGGATGAGTAGGTGTGTGGATGGATGGGTAGGTGGATGGGTGGCCGGGTGGGTGCATGGGAAGGTGGATGGGTGGATGGATGGGTAGATCGGTAGGTGGACGGATGGGTGGATGGGTAGGCGGATGGGTGAATGAGTCGGTGGGTAGGTCGGTGGGTGGGCGGGTGGGGGTGGTGATGCGGGTGGGATTTTAGGTGGGTGGGTGGTTGTGTGGTGGGTGGGTGTGGGTTGTTGGGTGGTGGGTGGGTGTGGGTTGTTGGGTGGATGGATGGGTGGCTGGGTCAATGGGTGCGAATTTTATGCATAAAAGATAAAGAAGGCACTAACTCGGGAAGTCATTAGTCTGACCCTCATGGGTCACACTCACTCGCTCGTCTTTTTTGCCCTTTTCATTTTTCCAACAAACGGTCAGCGTAAAAATTCATTTCGCTCCATGTAACACGTTTGTCGAATACTCACCATTTTTTGCAATTGCTCCTCTACCTTTTTACTGTCGATCCAATGAGATCTCGTTGGGGATCTCCCTTCGTCCCATTTCCATACGTTTCGTGCAGAAATTGGGGGCCGTTATCGTTGGCAAACAGACTGGGGCCATTGTAACATTAGCGTATCAAGAAAATATTGGCGGGAAAGAGAGAGAAAAACCGGGATTGGAGGAATATGCATATTCATGAAGTAGGAAATGAAAAAATGAATAGACAAATTTCGAAAAAAAAAATCCGTAACTGGGAAAGTTTAATATCATGAATTTTTTTGACCACTTCAGTTGATAATTTTGGATGCGATTTTTTTATGATATTCGAAGGATAAGGAATTTCGTGCAACAAATAATTAAAGCATGTCTCAATTCAACTGAGGTTATCATAGTGGTGATAAAAGAGTCAACTCAGTGAGGTATGATACTTTAACAATGGATCTAGCGTTATGATGAGCCACTTCAGGCTTTGTCAAGCGATGACGAAAATAGGCAAAAAAGAGGTGGGCAAGTGGGAGTGAAAAAAAAAAAGTGAATTGCAATGCTCGTGAGGGCATGAGAATCCTCTGCGAGTCGCTGGCCACGTATGAGTGAAGGGCAAGGGGATGATATGAAAGAAGGTGAACTATGGGGATGAAAATAAAGCAAAACTATCGCGGCTCATTCGAACGAAATAACGAAGATTGTTATATTCTCCATCAACGATTTCATACGTATGGAAATCATGCTCTGTCCATCTTTCCATTTTTTTTCTAATTTAAAAAGCACTCCGATTATTTGAAATGTTTATTAAAAAATTTTAAGTACCCAATAATAACGCATGCGAATTTTCTCCTCTTTCAGAAACGTCGAAGATTACGCTCGCGAGCACGAGGAAGCATCCCGCAACATTCAGCAGTACCTATCAAATCCCATTAATGCTTATTTATTGGTGAAGCGCTTAACCACCGATTGGAAGCGGGTGGAAGAGTTAATTACCGAGGACGTTGGAAAAGCATTTGTCTCGAATATTACGAGCTCTCGGAATAATCTCAAGTTTCCCACTGATGAGGATCTCAATGGTGCGGCTGTGGCACTCATGAGGCTCCAGGATACGTACAAACTTGATACATCTCATGTTGCCAGAGGTGTTCTCAATGGAGTTCAATACAGCACTGGTCTGAGTGGTTGGTATATCATGATTTCATCATAACCAGAAAATCCCTCCACTTCTACCGCTCTTTTTCCTTTTCCAATCCCAATAAAGCACGTCCGATTAACAGTGCATTTCGGAACTCTGCATGTATACCTCAAGGCTACAAGTTCAGGTTAAAAAGTTGATTGTAGAGCTCGAAAGATTGCCGAAATTTCAGGAATGAGACATTCAATTATAAAGTCTCATTCCGAATAGCATTCACTTTGGGCATCTATTATTCTCATTCAGGCCATGTGATCTGGGTAGAGCCCTTCGAAATGCCCTTGAGATTTAACAAGCATCATGGCTCAGCTAAATTGGATGGTATGACTAGTATTCATTCGATGCCAAAAATATAATTCGACGATCCATCGATTTGAGTTAACGAATTTTTCTAACAATATCAATTCCCCGAGCAGATACTTTTCACCAGGCCTAAATGAGGGCTCATATCATGAGTATCATGTAGGAGAGACAGGGGCAGAATGGGACAATTCACTACTTATCTGTGAATGAAGAAGGTAGCTTTTGACGGGCATCTACTTACCCCATATTTCATCAAATAAAAACGGAATATCCGGCTCGAAGGACTACGTCCTTAGTACTTGGATGGGTGACCGTTTGGGACCACCACGTGTTCTCACAAATAAAAAAAATAAAATAAAAATAAAAAAGGCATTTGTGGAACACTGGAGTTCATATGTGGTGCATCATGCTTGATAACATTCATGGTCCATAGAAGCAGCATCCAGCATAGCTGCAGGCCAATATACACCATAGAAATCCGCTAGTCGAAAAGCCCGTTGAGGCTTACCGCAACATATTGTGCAACTCCCTGTATTAGCGCCCCTGGATTTTCTGCAAAAAAAAGAAAATAAAAAAAAAGTATGGTAAACACTGCGGAGGGCAAAAAAATCGCAGAGCAAGGGCTACATTTTTTTTATTATCAGTTCATCTTGTTTTTTTTTTTCGTTTTATTATGCTCTTTTTGTGCACGGAGAATAATAAAAGGGGTGCGCAGAGGCTGACGGATATATATGGGAAATGAGAAACGCAAAGTTAATTAACGAACAAAACCGACTTTCCCCAGTTGTAGGAAGGCATCCTGGTCACACGGCCGTGTGGACTCATGATTTATAGGACTTTATTTCTGAAATAAATGCGGGAATACCTGCGCTATGGGGTGTTATTCATTTTCCATTGTTGATGGGCTTTGGATGTTTATTGTGTGTTGGTTAATTCGGGACAGAGTGAAGGCAGCGGGGAGATTTGCGGAGGTTGAGAAGGACATGGATTAATTAATTGTGGAATTGGGATGTTGCAATTTAGGGGGAATTTTTTTTTTCGTTTGTGATTGAGGAATTTATGCTTTTACAGCTGGCGATTGCTTCGAGCTCGGACGACAGTCTTACAACAACGGAGATTATTACCATACGGTACTGTGGATGCAGGAAGCCATGAATCGCCTGCAAGAAGAGCATAACAGAACTACCACGACTAAACCCGATATTCTGGAATATTTGGCCTTTTCTACTTACATGCAAGGTAACATTTGGTTTTCGGGAAACTTTTTTTTAGATGTAACAATTTTTTAAAATTCTTTTTCTATTTTTAGATGCGTAAAATTTTCAAAATTTTCCATGATTTTGAGAATTTAATAAATTTTCGAAATTAGGAAAATTTTCGAAATTAGGGAAATTTTTCAAAACCGAATTTCGATTTTCTTCAATTTCTGAATTTTCGAAATTTTCCAAAATTGAAAAACTTGAAATTCATTCCAAAAAGTTTTTATCAAAAATTTCTCGGCTCTCAAATTTTGTGAAATAATTTTTTCAATTCTTCAATTTTTTTTTCCAATTCTCATTTGTTCCGAAAATTTTCCATTTTAATTTTGAAAAATTGGGGAAATTTTTCAATTAAATAAAATAAAGTTGAGATTTTTTTTATTACGTCAGTTTTGGGATATGGTCGATATTGGGAATTTTCTACTTATATGCGGGCTCGTAAGAGCCTCGCTTTTGTTGCTATTTCCCTCCTCATTTTTCCGGGATTTTAATCTTGGAATATCCTACGGATTCTCGATCTGCGTGCGGGGGTGGGGCTCGGGGATTTGCTGGCTCACAGAGGATCTCATAAAATCCCTTGGGAAGATGGAGAAGAGTGGAAAGTCTTTTCTTTGGCTGGAGAAAATACCTTGTAAACTCACTTCCAGCGTGGTCTCACTCAACCACTTTTCAGGGGATACATTATAAATTGTTGCCAGAATTTTGCAAAAGTTCAGTCGCGGACTTCTCCAACTTTTGGGCATGTGAAACATTTATGCACCTCCTAGAAAGTGACATTATAGATTGAAAAAAAAAAATTTTTACTTTGTAAATTTTTTTTTAAAACTGGAAAATTTGAAACAAAAAAAATTTGACACATTCGAAAAAAATTGGAAAATGTATTCAGTTTGGAACATTTGAAAAAAAAATTTAATTACAAAATTTCGAAAATTTGGGGAATATTGAAAATTTCCTGAATTTCAATAATTTTGGAAATCGAAAAATAAAAAAGGTCTATCTATGAAATTTCCATATTTGGAAGATCTCAGAAGTATCAAAAATTTCGAAAATTTCGAGAAATTTGAAAATGTGAAAAATGTCACAAATCCCAAAAATTGTAACAATTTCGGATATTTCAAAATTCCAAAAAAAATTGTAAAAAGTTCATAAACTCAACGACTTTAAATTTCATTCAAATACATTGTGAATGCATTTCCACCGTAGTCCCACGCCAACCACTTTTCCAGGATACATTATAAATTGTTACCAGAATCGTGTAATAGTTCGTGGACATTTTCAACTTAGGGCATGAAATATTCATTGACTTGTTAGAGAATGGAAAAGTTGGCAGCCATACTTTATTTTATTTTTCAGTTTGTTCCGAATGTGAATACTATGATCCTCAGTAATGATTCATTTCAAATATGAATGCATATTTAAAAATTATACAAATTATTCAAAAATTGAAAATTTTTGGAAACGAAAATTTTTGGAAACTTTCAGAATTCGAAAAATTGTTAAATATTTTCAAATTTTTTTTCAAAATTTTTAAAATTCGAAATTTTTCTTGAAATTTCAATTTATTTGCGGTGTAGCGTATGGTCCACAAGCCCACAGATCCATTATGGATCGGCGGTGTTAAAGATACAAAAAAAATAATTCCCCAAATAAAAAAAAAATAAAAAAATGTTTAAATTAAAAAGAAAATAAATTTGGAATATTTGAAATATTTTCGAAATTGCGGAATAATCTTGTCGAACTTTTCTCTACTCCATCCCAATTTCATGCACATGAAATATTGATTGACTTGTCATACAATGGGAAAGTTTGCCCCGCGCGTTCCATCGCTTTTTTTGGCAATTGTGTTCCCTCCCACGAGAGTTGAGAAAAACAAACTTTATAATTTAATTTATTTGTTGATCGATACCCACCGGAGAGCTCGACAAACAACTCGCCTGCCCAGTGTAAAAAAAGACATTAAAATTCTGGAGAACGAGAGCAAACTGCTGGAAACATAACGAAAATTTCGAATATTTCGAACAATATTTTCGATTCAAAAAATTAAAAATTTCGAAATGTTCAATTTACAGCATTAAAAAAAAAAATCAGAATTGCAAAGGTTTTCGAAATTTCAAAATTTTCTTTAATTTAAAAATTTAACAATTTCGAACATTTTTATATGCGAAACATTACATTTTGCAAAGAAATATTAGTAAGTTTAGAAATAGTTTCATAGTTTCTCAAATTTACAATATATTTGAATTTCACGAATTGGTAATTTTTTCAATTTAAATTTCCAAAATTGGCAAAATTTTCCAAATTTTTCCAAAAGCTTCCAAAGTCATCCAAACTTTTCCAAAGCCTTCCGAACTTTTCCAAAGCTTTCCAAACTTTTCCAAAATTTTCCAAAAAATTCCAAAAGTTTCCAAAATGTTTCAAAATTTTCCAAAACTTTACAAAACTTCCCAAAATTTTTCAAAATTTCCAAACTTTTCTCAAATTTTCCAAGCTTTTAGGATTTTCAAATTGGTTTAAATGTCTAATTTGTTTTTATTTCTACACTTCTTTAGCACCCATAAGAGTTGGATAAATACAAACTTTGTAATTCAATTTGTTTGTTGATCGATACCCATCGGAGAGTTCCACAAGTAGTCCGACTGTTAGGTTTCCTCATCATTATGCCAATATCATCAAAAGTACTCGTGATTTCAGGTAACGTTGCTCGTGCCTTGAGCATGACGAATGAGCTTCTTGAATTGGTACCGAGTCATCAAAGAGCCCTGGGCAATCGGGTGTACTATCAGGAGGAAATACAGAAGAGCCGAAGTAATAAAAAATTGGGCGAAGATGGAACTAGCGATGTGCCCGTAGCCAGTCAGGTAATTCAGGACAGTCAGACTATTTCATCATGATGATATTGCCCGTCCCTAGACAAAAATTGGCAGTTTCAATTTTCTCAACATCTCAGAAAATGTGATCAATTGAATATTTCAAAAAACTTTTGCTCAGACATGCCTAAAATTTCTGAAATATCCGAAACAATTCAATTTTTCTAATTCATATATATATATATATATATATATATATATTTTTTGTAATTTTAAAAATGTTGAAAAATTTGAAATTATTTTCCAAATTCAAAATTTTATGATTGTATTTGAAGTAACAATATATTTTCCGAAATTGAAGATACCGTTAATCACTGACTCCGAAAAAATGAGAGCTTTCAATTTTCCAATTTGGTGCAAGCATCTTTTGGTTTTTCTGTAATTATCGCGTACATATAAAATTTGTCAACACTGGGCAGAATATGTAAAACACTCGAGACTTAATAAATTAACAGAACGTCAAAAAATATTCTCTGTACATGATTTTCAATAACTACATAAGCTATGACAACTTGAACAATTGTCATACTTTTGAAAACTAAAGCCGAATCGATATCCCAAATATCGATGTTTATCGATGCAACGGCGATTACCAACCAACTTCACGATGTTATCTGACTAATCTGATCAAGCAATAAATGAGTGACGATTGAGAAATAAATCATGTCACGATTTTCGAGATTTTTCGACTCTAACGATGTTCATTTATGTGTATGCGCTTTCTTGAATAGGATTCACCCTCATGTCAAATTTCGAAATTTCCCAAATTTTAATTTATGGGCTCTCAAATTCATTCCAAAAAAAAAAAACCCGAAAATGTTAAACATTTTTTGAACAGTTCAAAATATTTCAAAATTCAAAAAAAAATTTGAAAATCTCTGAAATTTTAACGAGACCTGAAAGAGACCTTCCCCAATGTACGGATGAACCTGCCCCCTATTCATACAGTTTTTATCACTACAGTTTACAATCGTGGAGAAGAAAATAAAGACACTAGAGGAGATGACAGAGCGCGAGAGATATGAGATGCTGTGCCGGGAGGAAGTGCCCCTGTCCGCGGACATCCAGAGGAAATTGAAATGTCGCTATACCGATCGAGGCATTCCCTTCTTGAAGATAGGTCCATTCAAAGTGGAGGAAGCATACCTAGATCCGCGTATCGTCATCTATCACGATGTCATCTACGATGACGAGATCGAGACCATCAAACGAATGGCGCAACCCAGGGTGAGACTAATTACCCCCCTCTGAAATTTTCAATCCCCAGTGTCAGATTCAGCCCTGGACATCTCACATTTTGTTTTCATCTCATATGTCGAAATGCCAAAGAGATAGCCCAACTTTCATGATAATGTTTTTTGTAGTGCACACTGAGAGCTACAATAAAGCTCTACATGAACATTCGTTAACACTTTTAGTTTTGAAGATATCTGCCAAAAATGCTTTCGGTTGACGCCGCAGAATTTTTCCATAGATGGCGCACTTCCGGTACCAGGTGCGCGCGCAGCACGCGACAATTCTGATCAAGTCGAGGAATATAATTCCCATCAACTTAACTGTGTGGTATCAATGATTTTTATCTTCACCTAAATTAACTGAACGAGATACTTGGGGCATTAAGAAAGTTTCCCTCAGATGTTTTAATTTTCAAGCGTATTTTCGACGTCCCAATTTTTTTAATTCTTCAGATTTTTTAATAGCCTGAAGTTGTTTAATAATTTTCTGGATTACTCCACAGTTCAAACGTGCAACGGTGCAAAATTACAAAACTGGCGAGCTGGAAATAGCCAACTATCGTATAAGTAAAAGCGCTTGGCTCCAGGAGCATGAGCACAAACATGTGCAAGCTGTGAGCAGGCGGGTGGAGCTTATGTCTAGTATGTCTGTGGATACAGCTGAGGAGCTTCAGGTGGTCAATTATGGCATTGGAGGTCATTACGAGCCCCACTTTGACTTTGCCAGGGTAAGCAGCTTCTCGAATTTTCAATTGTTACCTACCAATCGGCGTGGCACATAATTACTCATCTCATGTGAGATGACTTGAGATGATTCTGACCTCAAATATATAAATCAAATGACTTCCTTAAAAAATTTTGGTATTTTTAAAATATTTTATTTTACGAATATATGGAAGCGACCCTACATAAATAAATTAAAAAAAAAATTTATGAATTTTTCTAAATTCTTGAATTATTTTTTCCAAAATGTCAAAATTTTCCAGCTTTTAAAATGAATAGCGAAATGGTCCAGTTAACTCTGTCCCAGCCTCCCATCAGTTTTCGCTCGATATCTCGAAAACTAAAAGAGATATCGAAATTTGTGTTATATACAAAAATGTAGATCACGTTTCGCTGTACAAAAAAGGTTTTTATCAAAATTTCGCTAGCTTGGTGCGATTTTAAGATATCGGCTGAGAAGTGAGGTGAGACGAAAAGCAGTTCATCTCAATGGACCACTTTGCTACTGAAATTATCTCAAATTTCTGTGTTGAAATTTTTGAGACCAAATCTTTCAGTTTTTTCTAATGGCTGGTGATCATTGTGAAGCATCCTTTGACTTTGCCAGAGCGAGCAATATTCAGAGTGATCGATTGCCACCTGCCGATCCTGGCTTCATCAAATTACCTATTTCATCTCATGTTTTTACCCTTTTTTTCAATTTACAGAGGGAGGAAACTAATGCATTTAAGAGCCTTGGGACCGGTAATCGCATTGCCACGATTCTATATTACGTGAGTGTCAATTTCGTTATTAACTCGCCCTAACGAGGTCCCTATAATTACTCAGAGAATAACAAAACAAGGTTTCCGATCCAATAACCGAAAAACAGTCCAAAGGAAAAAATTCCCAATTTTTTCATTTCCAAAATGTCTCATCCACTTTTGCAATTGAAACAAATTTCTCAAAAAATTCCCAGATGTCCCAAAAATTAATTACTCCGAGTTTTAGCACGGAATTTAATCTGGCGGCGATGTGCCGCCTACGCGAGTAACGAACGCCTAACAACCTTTCTGACCTCATCAGGCAAAAAAATGTCCGCAGAAAAAAATTACGATTTTTTAAATTTCCAAAAAATTTCTCTCACTTTTCAAAATTCCAAATTTGAAGTGATGTCCCGAAAAATTAATTACTCCAAAGGCAACTTTGGTACATTGGTACATTCTAATTTTGTGATTTTGCAATATCTCGGAGTTTTACCAGAGAATTTAATCCGGCGGCGATGTGCCGCCTGCGCGAGTAAATACCGGATAATGAACTAAACATTGGATTTCAGATGAGCGATGTAGAACAAGGTGGTGGTACAGTCTTCACTGCAATCAACATATCACTGTGGCCGAAAAAGGGAAGTGCTGCATTTTGGTACAACTTGAAACCCAATGGCGAGGGCGATTACAAAACCAGGCATGCAGCATGCCCAGTATTAACTGGATCAAAATGGGGTAAGGATCAATGTCCATGAGCTTTCGGCCAGAGGTTCCCCTGGCACTGCCCACCAGAAACCTTGGAAGAAAAATTTGGTTTTGCCGAAGACTGTTTAGCTATAGCTATGGTACTCTTGTCTCAAGTAATGTTTTTGGTGGAAGTGAACAGTTACTGCAAGCAACCAAAAATTCCTAAATATGGTTCCTCATGGATTTAGAGCTGTTGCGTTCGGGAGACATTTTCATTACCTTGTCAAAAATATTTGATGAGTATGGATTAAATATTCCATAGAAATTTCTTAGGGACTTCAGATGAAAATTCGGTGAAAAAATGGTGTGAACACCATATAAATTTGGGAACGGGAAATACATTGGTACAGAATGAAACAATTTCCTCCTACAAATCGCCCAAACAGATGAGAGAGTACGAAAATTTTGGAATTTCGCCTATCCATTTTTTTTCTGGTTTTCACTTATAAAAAAGAATCAGAATTATAAGCAACTTACTGAAACATTTGCAAACCAATATAAGCCTCGAGAAAAGTAGCCAAAGAACTAAACACGAAGAGCGCTTTCTGATTTTGGATGCAGATCCAAATTCATAAAAAGGTCTGGAAGTTTGGTCCCTTCAGAAGGTTCAGGCACGCAGCGATTCAATTTTAAACTGATATAATTTTTCTGACATTCAGAAGAGGAAATATCGTTGAGCACTGCTTATCAAAAATTCTCTTCCTCAGCAAAGTGGTACACCTAGGAAAGGGCATTTATTGGTAACCTCAGTTTTCTATAAATATCTCAGAATCTAGGGGACCTGAGATGAACTTTATATGAACTTTTTTGTAGAGCTGAATGTTTTCTACAAAAAGTTCTTAACAAAATTTTTTCCATCTCTGCTCACTTTTGAAATATGCAGGAAAAACTAACGGGCTTGTAGGCTTGTAGTACTGGTAGAGGAAAATGGTGAATTGATCTTTTGACATTCCAAGGCGCAACACCTACTTGTTTCATTCATTGATTGTTTGGTCGTTGACATCTCCTTAATTGACAATTCTCATTTCAGTTGCTAACAAATGGCTCCATGAACGAGGACAAGAATTCCTGAGGCCCTGCACCCTGGAAAACCAGCCGCCCGATGTCGACGTCGGCCGATACTGAAATGTCAATATTTTTTCACCTTGTCATTTCATTATCACAATGATTCTACGCGAATCAGCAAATACAGGGCTTAAACAACTAAAGTGAAAGAGCAGAACGAGAAAAGTCATTAGAGGTTTATAACTTCATTCTACTGAGGAGTATAACGTATTCCTGGCTCATATGGTAATAGAATATCGTTGATTATTCGACGTGGCACATTTTCCGAGTTAATTCACTAGTTAAATATAACTTATCCGAATCTATTATGCACCCAGGAAAATCGCTATTCGAGACTTTCTATCTCAATCTGAGGCTACACTGATCCATAACTTGGAAACTTTGGAAACCTCAGACTTAATCTTTCGAGTTTTTAATCCAGTTTTTTAAACGCTTAATTTGAAATTTCAAAATCAATTTTAAGAAATCCCGAAATTTTGAAAGTATGAAATTCTTCCAAAACATATATTAAGAAATCTAATCATTCATCTGGACCTTTGGAAGATTGCGAATTGAAACATCAAAACTTCAATTTGAACTCTTACCAATCTTAGATCGATGCTTTCCAAAGCTACCAATTTGAATTTTTAACAATCACAAATTCATTTTTTTTTCTGGGTGCATGGAGGTATTCGTTGCAAAAAGAAGGGTGAGGAGTGTTTAAGGATGAATTTTGTTTTCTCGACTGGACTCATCTCACTGTGAGATTAAAAGAGACGATATATCATTTTGTACTATAAAACATTATTGTAATTATTCTTATTAGACAATATATTAAATTGGACGATGAGTGATGGATGTGAGTTAACTGTTAAGACTTTCACTATTTCGAATGAAAGTTATGAAAAATGTATGGTGATAAGACTTGGTAATCCATCACTCATTTCTGAAAGAAAAAAATGCATTGATTAGATCGAGTACTTCATATAGCTAGAAATAAAACAATTAACTACTGAATTTCTTAGGCATTATAACGAATAAAATACATCAGTTTGTAAGTGAATCCATATTTTTATTAATCATTTGTTACTCAATGAGAATTTGTAACTGTCATTCCTCTTGCGATACTACGACTGGATGGATGAAAAAAAATTAATTTCCATACCTTTGGTTCGCCGTTCTCTCAGGATGGTGATCAAAGAACTCATGTCAAACAGAATTGATTATTCCGTAGACTCTCCATGGGAATACTCCCTTTTCACAAATTCCTTTTCACAGTTCAATAAATGGAATGAACAAAACTTAATTAAGTGAGAATTGTCTCTAGTTTTCCAAAGATGTTAAGTCGCAATTCATTTTTATAAATTTATTTGATTATCAATAAAGATTATGTAAAAGAATTTGAGTTGCATTTGAACCCTCGACAATCCTGTTATTCACTCAAGCGCTCTATTGATATGAGCAAAAACCGTCCGATTATAAAACTGAACTATATAATATCATTTATTAAACTATGAGATCACGGTTCCTGAGGAGACCGTTTATGAGGTCTTACGACGAACTCCAGTTGAATGGTCACTAAATCATATAGACATATGATAAAGCCTGGTGAGAAAGAAACCATGGCATTTAGACTTTGGTCTTTGAATTGTGTTTCTTAGACGTTAAGATTTGGAAAAATTTTTTTTGCAAAATCCCAGAGTTCTTCGAAGTTTAACTTGAAGGAAATTTGAAAACAAAATGGTCTGGAAATGACCAAAAAATTCTATAAAATATGAGAGGGCGGGGCATAATGGGACAGGGGGGGGGGCAGAACGGGTCACGGGGGCATAATAGGGCCGGGGGCAGAACGGGTCAGGGGGTATAATGGGGCATGGGCAGAACGGGCCAGGGGTATAATGGGACAGGGGGCAGAACGGGTCGGGGGGGGGCAGAACAGGTCACGGGGAATAATGGGACGTACAGTATTCAAGCTGGTTCCGGTGTCCCATTTCATTGGCATGTCCCATTATGCCACCTGTCCCATAATACACCACTCTCCCCCTACATTAGAAAACTTTTACTCATTCTTAGCACGTTTGATAAATTTAAGTTTAAGAGATATTTTCTCACACGAGCTCCCAAGTTCAAGGAAATATATACCCACAATTCTTCTGCACACACTTTACAAGAAGTAAATATTTATCTAAATACTCTGTAGTTGAGAAATTCCAACAAAATAAATAGAAGGCAAAGATTTTCCAGTGTTTAGTCGCGTCATAGCTTCGATTTATCTGCTGATTTATTATTTGTCTTGCACGGTGTATTGTGCAAATATTATGGTGGCGAGATATCCGTGGAGTTAGGAGCCCAATCAAGTTAGAGTTGTAAATGAAAATGGGGAAACAAGCATATATTATTTCATAGTTCATACACTTGAGACATGTGTGTGTGTGTTTTTTTTATAAAGAAGAAAGCCAACCTCCTGCCTCACGCTTCCTTCTCTCTCTTTCCTCCTCTTTTTTCATATATCTTCTTTATTAAAAATAAGCTAAGATAGCTATTTTCGTCACAAGGCCTTAAAGAACTTATTTCGCATTGCCTTCTAGTTTTCCTCGTTGGAGGATTGGTATTAGCCCTGTTCCGAAGTTGGAAAAGTGAAAGTCACAACGGATAAATGTTGTCCAGACTGTCATTCTGGGGATTTTTGCTCGCGCAAAGTTTGCGCTCGAGGCGAAGCCGAGAGCTGGCAAAGGCGAGAGCCGAGGCGAGAGCAAAAATCCCCAAAATGACATCGTCCGTAAGACGGGATTTTACGGACAGCATGATGAAAAATACTATCGTCTCCTCCATGGGGCGCAATGCACCCCACTGCTCAATTAGCCAATGGACCAGAGTGATCAGATGACTTCCTCCAGAAAACTTATCCTCTGACACCCACCACCTGTCCACCCTCTGAAATCACACTTCTCAAGTGTAGATAAAAGATAAAAACATTTGCGCTGAGGTTTTTCCTTAGTTTCATTTCCATTGTACCTGATCAACCTCACCGCTCTCAATCGCAGTCTTTCGCGTCCTCCTTGTCATCACATATCAAAAGACTTCACTGATTCATCTCTTCAGCTTCTTTTCAAAAGACTTCATCAATTAGCGAAGTTCACTTCCAATTTTTTCACGCAACCTATCATCAACGCGGTTTCATTAAAAAATTGAATTTTGTTCTTAAGTGTAATTAAATACAAGATCGTAAGTAAATAATTTTTTCTCCTGCCACCATTTTTTTTCATTAAGGAGTGTGACATCAGCTCTCTGAACTCAGTGTCGAAATTTTCTACCGAAGTTCTGTTCAGATGTGATTTGAAAATACATAGTTTTTTAGTTTTAACGGTCTTCATTGCAAGAAAAAAACAAAAAATTCTCTTACAATTGGCCATCGCCCGAGGGCCTTCAGCCAAGTATGTACAATATGAACATGTTTATATAATCTATGAATACGCAATAAAAAACAAAAGAGAAAAATAACACATGTGTCTAAATAGATCTATAATTTTATAAAATACTGTGGTTGAGTTCAGAAATGATCAAGAGTTTTGTATGGGTTCATATAGTTGATGATGAGTTGATGGCGGTACAATTGAAAATGTAATGGGTGGGAAGCATACAGAGCGACGAGTGCAGCTATGGGTCAGCCTGCCCTCCCCAGGAGTCGTTACCATATTGTTCAGTACGAATTGCTTTCAAGTTTTCAAGTAGGGCTAGTGGAGGATATTTGTAGCGTGATCCTACATTTTGGTTCCGTTTGTGGCGGACATCAAGAATATGGTCCAGCTTGTTCAGTGCAAATGTTGTCGTGGACTTTCTGTATCTGCCATCAAGGATAGCCTCAATTTTTTGTTTTTTAAAAATTTATTCATAGGCCAATCGGCTTTATACGCAGAAAAGACATATATAAGTATATAGGATTATCACCAGGATTAATAAAAAATACAAAAATAATAACCGAAGAAAAAATATAGCAACAATATCGTAAAAAGGGGAGTAAAAACAGACAAAGTTAACAATCAGTTAGTATTTTTTTTACGGCTGAAGTGATCGAAGTTTTTGAGCTACCAAAGAAATTTAATATCATACAGTGGTTATTAACCTCCCTGGCCATTCTGTTCAAAGGACTATGTAAGACAATTTGCGTATGTTCGTATAATAAAGTATTCGAGGGATTGTGAAGGGGGTTGTTGGGGTGGCGAATCTTCGTCATTTTCCGGAGAGTGGGCCTTTCGGCGACACCGATGATGTGCTGGGCTCCAGCCAAACATGAGAAGAGGCTGGGCGTAATCAAGTATAGGTCAGCTAATTGCTTTGTATATGCTGACGATATATTTCGTGTTCAGACCTCTATTTTTGTATGTTAGCCCTCGCAATTTGGCACCCCTGGCGATGCATTTTTTTTAAACCAGCCCAGTGGCGCGTGCTGCGCACGCGCATTTCCTGTCTCCGCCACGCTGCCTGGTGTCGCGTCCGTTTCGGTCTTACGCTTTTCGATAATTTCGATATATATCGATAGTATCTTTCGTTTCTCCTTTTTACTATAGGATATTGTTGGCGTGGGATTTGAAATTCAAGTTGTAATCTATTTCGATACCTGGTATGCAGATAGGGGAGGATTTGTGTATTTTGGAGGGTGATGGTGGAGTTTGACTTTCGAGGGTTGGAGTAAAATATAATAAGATATTTTTGTCAGGAGGTGGTAAAAAAATTTTCTGGCGGGTATGTAAACAGAAAAGTTTTTACGGACAGCATATTTTTCGCCCTCGAAATTTGTCCAAAAACTCTAGTCTTGGGCGGAGTGCGCGCGCATCCGCGCATGCGCATGATTGACGCAATTACCCGCCATTTGGTGATTCCGTGGTTATGCATTGAGTGTGTAAGTTAAGAAAAGAGATCATGAAACAGAAAATGTGTTCGTTTAGGTGAGGAACTTTTTTCGTTTCATATGTTTTTTCCTATCTGTTATAGTTCCAGAGATACGACATTGTAAGCATTCCAGAAAACTCAACGGCCTTGATGCTGAGAATTTTCGGTTGAAATTCGAATGACAATAATCATGTCATCAGTTCGTGCATCAGAATAGTGATACTTTGCTGACTGTTCAATTTTTAATGTCATTATTTGGCCTACGCGGTCATCGGCAACTTGTCCACCAATTAAACAATCAATTGAACTTTGTTTAAAGTCGAGCGTCTCAACCACTTGAGCATGGCTCAATGCTTATTGAATCAAAGTTCATAGTTTAAAATAATAATCCAACTCTATAATACACCTAACTTTCGAACACGATATTGGGATCATCGATTTTGAGAATTCCACTGTATTTACCTTCCCCCCCAGGGGCACTTCAATGTCTTCGAACTCGAAACAACAACATTGCCTTATGTAGGAAAACATTGAGATGTTTTATTATTGTTTGAAAATCGAGAGCAGTGAGGCGTGTAGTCTATACGTCGAGGCTAACTTGGGTAAAACTTGGCTACAAGAAAACTTTGTCTTTTTTTTTTAATTGCGGGTAGGAAATTATTGTTCTCATCCTGGACCTAAGACATCGACTTTCCATCAAAACTCCAGATTTTAAGGTGTTTCTCACATCTTTATATGTTGAACAAAATTTGCATGTGTGAGTGGGTGGGTGAGTAGGTAGGTAGCTAGGTAGGTAGATCTGCGGGTGAGTGAGTGAGTAGGTAAGTGGGTGGGCGGATGGATCACTAGGTAGGTCGGTGGGCAAGTAGGTAAGTGGGTGGGTAAGTAGGTAAGTGGGTGGGTGAGTAAGTAGGTAAGTGGGTGAGTGGGTGTGTGAGTAGGTACGTAGGCGGGTGGGTGAGTAGGTAAATAGGTGGGTGAGTAGGTAGGTGGGTAGGCGGGTTCCTCAGTAGGTAGGTAAGTAGGTGAGTGGGTCAGTAGGTAGGTGGGTCGGCGAGTGGTTGAGTAGGTAGGTGGGTAGGCGGGTTCCTCAGTAGGTAGGTAAGTAGGTGAGTGGGTCAGTAGGTAGGTGGGTCGGCGAGTGGTTGAGTAGGTAGGTGGGTAGGCGGGTTCCTCAGTAGGTAGGTAAGTAGGTGAGTGGGTCAGTAGGTGTGTGGGTCGGCAGGTGGGTGAGTAGGTAGGTAGGTAGCTGAGTGGTTGACATCTCCTAAAATTCTAGAGGATCTTATGGAATTTCTTTACACTACAGCGCTTTATCCAGAATTTCCTGCAATTTTTCACAATTACAGGATTCCACATTGGTTGAGGCTCGTTGGCTGCAGAGAACAACGTGGTGGTAACCAGTCCGGACAATGTCGTTTGGGTTTATGTTGGTCCTCTTTACGACAGCACTCAGCGTCTGTATGCGAGGCGTGAGTGGTGATTTCTTTACGGCCATAACTGGCATGGAAGAGCTGCTCGAGACCGAGGCATTTCTCATTGATACACTCCACGATCATATTAGAGGACGGGAGCAAATGTTGAGGACATTGAGAAGGCAATAAATGCTCCATACATATATTTCTCAATTTCTAATTTACGCTTCGAGAAACCGACTTTTCCCCAACAGCATTTTAAAAATGACGTATATAACAAAGATATACAACTTCTCCGTACAGATAAATTATTATTTATTAAACTTCCAGAAAAGTTGAAGATTACACTCGAGAGCACGAGAAAGCATCCCGCAACATTCAGCAGTACCTATCAAATCCCATTAATGCCTATTTATTGGTGAAGCGCTTAACCACCGATTGGAAGCGGGTGGAAGAGTTAATTACCGAGGACGTTGGAAAAGCATTTGTCTCGAATATCACGAGCTCTCGGAATAATCTCAAGTTTCCCACTGACGAGGATCTCAATGGTGCGGCTGTGGCACTCACGAGGCTCCAGGATACGTACAAACTTGATACATCCCATGTCGCCAGAGGTATTCTCAATGGAGTTCAATACAGCACTGGTCTGAGTGGTTGGTATATCATGATTTCATCATAACCAGAAAATCCCTCCACTTCTACCGCTCTTTTTCCTTTTCCAATCGCAATACAACACGCCCGATTAACAGTGCATTTTGGAACTCTACATGTATACCTCAAGGCTACAAGTTCAGATTAAAAAGTTGATCAGTTGCAATTGACAGGCGATATTGAATTCACTTTGCAGCTGGTGACTGCTTCGAGCTTGGTCGACAAACCTACTTGAACGGTGACCATCGCCATACGGTCTTGTGGATGCAGGAGGCGATGAATCGCTTGCAAGACGAGGAAAATAAAACTGCTGAAATTAAACCGGATGTTCTTGAATATTTGGCATGGTCCACTCACAAACAAGGTAAGGGGGTACATGGATATCCAACGGAGGTACAAAACACACACACACACTGAACTGGTGGAGAGAGTGCGTGCCCAATATAGAATCGTGTTGCATTTTTAGACAACATCAACGAAGACAAAATATTTTTGAAAGCTGATTATGGGAACGATTTCAGGTGATTTTGAAACAGCCTTGAGCTTGACGAATGAACTTCTCCAGCTGGTACCAAACCATCCGGCAGCTCTGGACAATCAGATCTACTTCCAGTATGAAATACAGAAGAGCAACGGTAAAGTGGGTGGAGATGATACGAACCATGTGATCGTAGCGACTCAGGTATGGACTGTTTTATAGGCAATTCATTGAGCCATGGATTAAACGAGCTCAATCATAGTATTCATCTTCTTATTTCCTTTCCATGGACCGTCATCATGTAGAAAAGAAACAAGGCAGCGCGCAAGCTGACAGATCACGAAAAATACGAAATGTTGTGCCGAGGAGATCTACCTCTTGCTCCGGAAATACAGAGGCAATTGAAATGTCGTTATACCAATCGAGGCACTCCATTCCTGAAGATAGGGCCATTGAAGGAGGAAGAAGCATATCTAGATCCGCGTCTCGTCATCTACCATGATGTGATATATGATGATGAGATCGAAACAATCAAACAACTGGCACACCCAAAGGTGCCCCATATCACTTGTTTCCCTGTTTTCAATATTTTATACAGTGGACTTTCCGTAGCTCCGCCATTGCAAGCGAGGAGAGGGGAGGGCGCCCCCCACTTCACGTGACCTTGGGCATTGCGCGGGAGGGGTATGGGTGCTTCGTCGCTGCCGCGCGGGTACTATACGTCGTTTGGCTGCGCGCCTGGAGTGGGGGGGGGGGGCGACGCCTACTGCGAGCGTGGAGGGGGTAATCTGTAACTCCGCATTGGAGCAAACCTCAGCCCGCAAATTGCGGAGTTATGGAAAGCGCAACATATTTTTCAAATCGCTTCTGTAAATTTAATTTGCATCTCTTCTCCTAATTGCGAAATTTGCAGACCGTGCTCATGATATAGGGCTAACCGAAAATTCTCAATCTTATAGTTCTTACGCGCAGGAGTGTTGAATAGCATAACGGGAGAAACAGAAATGAGTAAGATACGCATAAGTAAGAGCGCCTGGTTGCAAGAGCATGAGCACAAACATGTGCAAGATGTGAACAGGAGGGTGCAGCTTATGACAAGCTTGACTGTGGACACAGCCGAGCCACTTCAGGTCGCCAATTATGGCATCGGTGGCCATTACGAGCCCCACTTTGACTTTGCTGGGGTGAGCGATATCTTCAATTATTTAGTATCTTAA
Source organism: Asobara japonica (assembly GCA_026005395.1). Classification (NCBI taxonomy): domain Eukaryota; kingdom Metazoa; phylum Arthropoda; class Insecta; order Hymenoptera; family Braconidae; genus Asobara; species Asobara japonica. The sequence goes on from BQMI01000280.1 coordinate 1,842,210, forward strand.
ATTGAAATTCAATAATAATCCTATCAAGGATTAATACTTACTTAATAAAAAAAAAAAAAAAATTGAAATTCAATTTAGAAACTTTGGCATTCTCTGCGATTTTTGCAAATTTTGACTATTTTGAAAATCAAAAGCTTTTGGAATTTCTGAAATTTCTGAAAATCGGTATTTATTTTCAGAGCAAAAAATGTTTTTACATCAAATGGCCATTAATCATAGGATCTTAGATTGAATTGTCAATTGGCAGTTTCTTTTCATAAATCAATAGCTTGGAGTGAAAAATCAATCTATTGCGTTTTAAATTTTAGACACTTAAAAAATGTTTGAAATGGAAAAAAACGGAATATGTTTTTTATTTTTTCAATTTTTGAAGATGCGTCAATTTGCGAAAATAGAATAAAGAAATTTTGCGAAATTTTGTAAAACTTGGTAACGAGTCACTTCGACATTGCTGTAGCGCTCAATATCTTCAATTATCGATTACCAATCGTGGTTCTATCCGATTACTTATTACATCTCATGTTTCTACGCTTGTTTCAATTTACAGAAGGAGGAGACTAATGCATTTAAGGACCTCGGCACTGGTAATCGCATTGCCACGGTGCTCTATTACGTAAGTGCCAATTTTGTTATTAACTTGCACAAGTTAATTATCTTTAAGAAAACTATATAAATTTTAAATCGTCAAAATTTTTTAATTCCCATATACAATTTTTTTTTCATATATAAAGACAATAATGGATGTTATATATCGGACCTTCATTTGATAGCAAATAAATTTTAAACACATAAATAAATTTAAAATAAATCATAAATAATTTTTTTTCCGAAAGTTCTTAAGTTGCTAAAAATTAGAAGATAAAAAAAAATAAAGATCGAAATTACTAGAAAAAAAAAAAAAAATAGAAGAGAGCCAAAATTAAAAACATATAACATACATTTAACAAATAAATAAAATTCAACTTGCCTTAGCTGAGCGATGTGGAACAAGGGGGAGGTACTGTCTTCACTGCAATTAATGTATCATTATGGCCGAGGAAGGGAAGCGCTGCTTTCTGGTACAATTTGGAGGCCAATGGCGAGGGCGATCATAAATCTAGGCATGCAGCTTGTCCCGTACTCTCTGGATCTAAATGGGGTGAGAGTGTATTCTTAGTATTTATTTTTTACCTGCTAGGATTTCACAGATCTGCTCATCCATGGGAGCTGCAGCAAGGCAGCAAGGCATTCTATATTCCTTCCTGGGCAAAAATTATGAAGGCGAGAGCCCGGGCAATACGATTGGTCCCAAGTTTCCCCGTTCGTGCTGTCTCATTCTATACATAGCGTCGATAGCACATCCAGAACGTTCCAAACTTCCTTACATTATGATAATTTTTGTGCCCTTACATTAATACTTTCGCTTCAGAGGTCCTTCGAGGATACATCCTCAAATACTTCTTATTTCAGTTGCGAATAAATGGCTGCATGAGCATGGACAAGAATTCCTGAGGCCCTGCACTTTGGAGCATTAAGTTACGCATACGGGCCTCGCCGCATGGTGAAATGCCAATGGTTTTTACCTTGCCATTTCATTATCACAACGACTCTACGAGAATCAGCAAATACAGGGCCTAAACAACTACAGTGAAAGAGCAGAACGGGAAAAGGCATTAGAGGTTCATGACTTCATCCTACTGAGGAGTATAACGTATTCCTGGCTCATATGGTAATAGAATATCGTCGATTATTCGACGTGGCACATTTTACGAGTTAATTCACTAGTTAAATATAACTTATCCGAATCTATTATGCACCCAGGAAAATCGCTATTCGAGACTTTCTATCTCAATCTGAGGTTACACTGATCCATAACTTGGAAACTTTGGAAACCTCAGACTTGATCTTTCGAGTTTTTAATCCAGTTTTTTAACGCTTAATTTGAAATTTCAAAATCAATTTTAAGAAATCCCGAAATTTTGAAAGTATGAAATTCTTCCAAAACATATATTAAGAGATCTAACCATTCATCCGGACCTTTGGAAGATTGCGAATTGAGACATCAGAACTTCAATTTGGACTCTTACCAATTTTAGATCGATGCTTTCCAAAGCTACGAATTTGAATTTTTAACAATCACAAATTCATTTTTTTTCTGGGTGCATGGAGGTATTCGTTGCAAAAAAAAGCGTAAGGAGTGTTTAAGGATGAATTTTGTTTTCTCGACTGGACTCATCTCACTGTGAGATTAAAAGAGAAGATATATCATTTTGTACTATAAAACATTATTGCAATTATTCTTATTAGACAATATATTAAATTGGACTATGAGTGATGGATGTGAGTTAACTGTTAAGACTTTCACTATTTCGAATGAAAGTTATGAAAAATGTATGGTGATAAGAGTTGGTAATTCATCACTCATTTCTGAAAGAAAAAAATGCATTGATTGGATCGAGTACTTCATATAGCTAGAAATAAAACAATTAGCTACTGAATTTCTTAGGCATTATAACGAATAAGATACATCAGTTTGTAAGTGAATGCATATTTTCATTAATCATTTGTTACTCAATGAGAATTTGTAACTGTCATTCCCTTTGCGATACTACGTCTGGATATGTAAAAGGAAACTAATTTCCATACCTTTGGCTCACTGTTCTCTCAGAATGGTGATCAAAGAACTTATGTCAAACAGAATTGATTATTCCGTGGACTCTTCGTGGGATTTTTCCCCTTTGCCAGTTCAATGAATGGGGGGTACCAAGCTCAATTAAGCGAGAGTTGGCTCTAGTTTTCCAAAGATGTGTCTCGTAATAAATATTCAGAATTTTCGAACTTGAATTTTTTTTAAAACGAAGATAAATTGAGAACTCCAAAACTTCAAAATTTTCGAAATGTCAGAATTGTTGTAATAATCAAAACTTTCCCAACCTCGGCATTCCCAAAATATCCAAAGTTTCCCTGTTGACGATATCATGATTAATGTATAATTAGCACATGGGTAAGATCACTCGATGAATTCTCGAGTACCCCAGGTGTGTACAATGCCCTTCATTCACCATTCCCATTTAGACGGCACATATGTATCGCAACCTATTACATACCCATACATGACCACACCCACAAGAGAGCTTCCCCATAGAGCTTTCATCATTGATCGTTCCTTTGGAGTTCAAAGTTCTAAAGCCGCTGCTCCTGGGGAAATGGTCGAAAATGGTATCCTATGATGTTGCCCTAGTCTCTAATGTCTTCATGAAACCTCGTGCATTATCTGGTCTCTCCAACAGCAAATCAGGTCATCCGCCAAACTCATCAAGGCCAAAAAAAACTCTCAGGCTCTACATATATTGCATAATCTACATTAGACATCGTTAGTGACATACCTAACACATATTCAATTACACAAATTTAAGTGAAATCAGTGGATGATAAAAAAAAACGGTGGATCATGACAAGAATTTTGCTCTCTGACTTCGAGGTCCAGACCTCTCCCTGAACCCCTCTAATACTCAAATTGGCTTAATCAGATGGACCACTCTAGTGATTACTGCTTCTCTTACCACCTCCCACTAGGTCCCGGAAGATTATAATCTTTTAGGGAAAATGAACTCTCGAAATTTCATCGCATTTTCCTCCGACCCGATGCCAGATTCCAGAAAGCCGCCCTGAATTATGCCGGAGGCTGACGCCTCCATTTGAAAGATAAATTGTCGGATGGGTTCCGTCGCTCGATGTCATTTGATTGGAGATCGGGTCGCAACAATCCACTCGCAAGATGAAAAAGAACAATTGTTCTAGGCGGAAGTTCCTCTTTAACTTTTCTGTCTAACGCCCCCCCCCCCCCTATTGAAGTTCCGAAGCTGAACAGGTACAGCATAGGTTGTCCCAACAGCCCAGGGCGTTCACTTCCGAGAACAGTTCCAAGAACAATTCCAAGAACAGTTCCGAGAACAGTTCCGAGAACGGTTCCAAGAACAGTGCCGAGAACGGTTCCAAGAACAGTGCCGAGAACGGTTCCAACTGAACGAACCGTTCCAAAAAATGTTCGAGGCCGCGTATCGTTCCGAGAATTTTTTTGGATAGAGTCACAGTTCCCAGAAGTGTTCCAGATGGATCTGCGGAACATAAGTCCAGGAACGGTTCCACCCGTAATGGCTGATTCAATGTCCAGATTCTCGGATCAGCGGTCGAGAACTTTTGGTAATTCCCAGAACTCGAGGGTCGAGGTCGGTTGACAAAGTCGTTCCACTACTTTCCATTTTTTCTGACACTTAAGGTCTAAATGGAACAGTTCCCGGAACGGATCTGCCACGTGACCCAATTCTCGGTTCTAGGGAATAAATTACTCCTGAAAAATGTCACCAAGCTAAAATTTCTCCCCCCAAAACTTGTACCTCCAAAATTTCTCCAAACTAAAATAACACATTTTGGGGAGGTAACCCCCTCGGATTTCACCCCGCTTTGGGCCCGATATTGGGGTGCGGTACTACACATTTTAGGGTGGCAGTACACATTTTTTAATTTGGTAAAAAAGGAGAAATTTTCGTGGCGAGAAATTTTGGGAAAACAAATTTTCGGGAGAGATTTAGCCCGGATACCCAATCCTCGCGGCGGTTGATTCCCTTGGAACTGTTCTCGGAGCGGAACGCAGTTGCCCAGTTTTTCCAACTTTTTGCATCGATTTTTTTATGCGCGGACCAGTCGAAAAGTGAAATTTTTATTATTCTATAAAATTTCATCACAAAATTGAGTTTTTAGTCATAAATTAAAAATGGGGCTCGTTGATGACCCAGGTGGCTGATTTGGCATGGAGTGCCCTATATAACGTACATTGGATTTATGGAGGTAAATATAAATTCCCATAGTACAGTGATTCCTACCATCGAAATGAAACCAAGCGGGAAACAATAGTTCGCCCCAATTCCCAATCGGCGAGCAACAGGCTTGGCATACGCCATCAATGCGCGGGTTATCGCGGAATTTCGGAATGGATCTCGCCCATACACTTGCCATTCACCCTCTTTCCACCCCTTCTATCGATCTAGGCCTCAGTGCGCCCTGTCCTGTCCTTTTCCCAGCGCAATCAATATTCCACAGTGGCAAAAAAATGAAATTAAACCAGTTGAATGCACCTCGCTTGGGCTATTTTTAGCGAACTTAAAAAAAATGGGGCAAGATGGATACAATCTGTACACACTTGCTAATTTCTTATTTTAATTTTCTTTTAATACTTTCATCAAATTTAAAAAAAAATCTTTCTTTTTGGATAGCACACTTTTCACAATCTGTTCAATTGAAATTTTTTATAAAAAAAAAAAAATGAAAACGTAAAAAAATTGAATGTGGTATAGAGTTGAAAAATTATAAAAACATTTATAAAATTCTCGAATTCTTAACAATTCAAAAGGCAGAATTTTTTAAAAATCGAACATGAAAGAAAATTGAGTGGTTAGTAATAGAAAAAAAAGACGAAAAAAAATTGAAGATTTTTTTTTGTCTTTGAAAAGAAAAAAAAACATTGAAGGATGTTAGGTAAAATTTTTACACACTCCAATTTATACACTTCGTACTTTTTTTTCTTTTTTATTTAAACACATTTATCGATTTTCAATGTAAGATACATATGGTGGGAATGTGTTTGGATGCAGAGGAAAGTCAACGTTTATCGCTGAGTAATATCGTTAATATGAACAATGTCACTCCAGCGAACTTACGTGGGCCAAGAGTTGCGAGGGAAATACAGCCATTTTCCCAGAATTTTTTTTATGTTTTACAGTTTTTTACGGTTTTGTGGCTTTGGCAATTTTTATGAGTTTCGCTCTTCTTATTCATCATTTCAAAGACGATCAGCATTCAGTCTGAACTCAATGTTTACACATTTTTGTATCATATTTCTAATAGTTTTACACGACATAAACTTCAACATTAATCGCTCGATTTTGCGTAAAATCCATACAGAAAAAGAGGTTTTACATTCAGAAATTTTTTGTCGTTTTTATTAATTTAACAAATTATTTTGTTCAGTTCACGAGATGGAAAAAAACCGTGAAAATTTCAGGTCACAAATTTTTTGAGTTTAAAAAAAGGTTTTCAGGATTTCGAAAAATTTCACAATTTTTGAAAAGGAAAAAAAAAATATTTTTGGAAATAGAAAAATTTCTAAAAATACAACCTCCTTTTTGGTCAATCTCCCACTTCTTCCCTCTCAGCCCATCCATTTCCTCTTACATGAACATGTACTCATTGTACAATTTTTTTTCAGTTTATTTTATTAGGGTTTTCCTAGAAAAATACATATATTGGTATGGTTTATACGTTACACTTGAGGATCGCGGTATTGATGAAGAGAATTGCCATGAGCGTTCCTTCGTAAATAAGTAAGCTCAGTATTTGTGGGAGTTCAATTATTTAATCGACACCAGAAAATATATAGCGGAAATATAGTCAAAAATATATATTTGGTCGGTAAATGTGGATCATTAATTCCCTGAATTCCATAAATGTTTCAACATTTGGCAAATTTTGTTTTTTTTTTCAATTCCAAACTTTTTCCTAATTTTCGAAATTTTTCCAATTTTTCAGTTTTTCGACTTTTTCCATTTTTGCAATTTTTTTTCGATTTGGAAAATTGTGCACCTTATTCAAGTTTTGCTCATTTCAATTTTCAATTAACAAAATTTCCAAAATTTCAGAAAAATCCAAATTTTTTAAAAATTCAAAAATTCATTTTTGTTTTAATTCGAAAATTCAATTTTTTTTTAAATTCAAAAATTCAATTTTTTTTTTAATTCAAAAATTCCAATTTTTTCCCCGTATCAAAAGTGCAATTTGGTTTGTCACATTAAAAAAAACAGAAACCCAGTGGGAAATTAATTAAAACCTTACGATTATAGCGCCATTACCACGAGATAATGGACTGGAATTGTTTTTATGTCTCTTTCATATTTTTATTTTCATGGAATTCTCTTCACGCAAGGGATATGTAATATTCAATATTCAATGGGAGGGCATTTTCACAGAACTACTCTCGCATGATGCAATCTCCGAGATGAAATCGACAATGGCAATATATACCATAGTCCTCAGAAAATTGTCCTTTCATTTCCGGGAATGTGTTTTAGTTTAGCTGATATGGTGGTGTACCATAAAAAAAATGTGGAAAATTTTTCAAATGAAAATATCAAGTCTGTTAGCATTATCCAATTTTCAAAAAATCTTATTTTTTTTTTCAATTTTTTCAGTTCCTGAAAATTTTGAAAATTCTTCAAAATTTTCGATTTCCTTAAATTTTTGTACCAATACTTTGCAATTAATTAATTGAAAATAGCTTTCAGAAAAAAATTGGCCTCAACCTGTATCTATATTTACTCCAACAAAACGATGGTTTTCTATAGTAAAAAGGAAACACCAAAGAGATTATCAATATATATCGAAATTATCGAAAAGCGTAAGACCGAAACCGCCGCGCCACCAGTCAGTGCGGCGGAAAAAGGAAATGCGCGTGTGCAGCACGCGCCACCGGACTCGTGGAATAAAGAAAGAAAAAGACCACAATGTTTTTTCCTACAATTATTTAAAACCAAAATCAGAATTCCTCACAAAATAAATGTAATATTTTGTGAGTATATTCATAGTGCAACCCCTGTTACTCTATTTTTTTTTCACAATATTGTAATTTTTTTTCTCTAGTGGACCCGTAAACTGGAGATCGCTTGAATGGAAAAAATAACGAAAGTACTGTTCCCCCATTTTCTTTTACTACCTTTTAGCACTTGGCACCACTTCCCGGGGGTAAACAATTGTTTGTGTATATATGTGTACATGGAAATGTTTCCATTGAAATGGAGTGTTCATGAAATCCTCACACCAACCGAGGAAGTTTATATTGACAAAGTTTCACGGGGTAAAGAGGTATTACCAGATGGCCCCGATTTGAAAATAACAAAAGGATGTGTCTCAATATCAGCCTGCTGTATATTGAATATTTGCGTGGATAAGTAGGTTGTCTCAGGTGTTATGCATATTTGTGGATAAAATGGATCATCCAGTGACGAGCTGGCATTTAAGAAATTGGGAGAATTGTGGAAAATGGTATACTAGCAATTTTGGTATTAACAGTTTTCGAAAAATAGAAATTACTCGTTTACTAGTGGATTTAGAGAAAAAATTAATCAGACATTTTTTTTAGCAAATTTCATTTGCGATAAAAAAGATTCATGAAAGTTTTTTCTAGATCGAAGCGTTCACGAGATAATGACTTTTTTATGTACCTCGATACTGCCTCGATACAAAACGAAAAAAAATTATTGTAGAAAAATATATTTTTTTTTTATGCATGGAAGATAATTCTGGGATTTTTTTAGCTTCAAATAAAACCAAAAGAGTTGAGTAAATATTGAGATAGACTTGATCCCTTGAGACTGGATTACGGCCTCGGGCAATTTTTTCCCCGCCATTTTCCGACAATCGCTTGTGACACGGAAACTGAGACTTCCAAGTGTCCTAGTAGAAAAACTGGGACACACTTACATTTTTATGCAACACTTGAGCGTACCTAAACATCCCACAAATATTCAAGAAGCTCTGAAATATTCACTTGAAAAATTTATATGGAAAAAAAATGAAAAATAATTTTCTTCGCAGCAATTTTTTCCATTTTTCCATTTTTCATAATGTCATCATAAAAACGATAAAAATTGGAGCCGAGTTAAAATGTAGTTTTAGCAAAAATTTGCGAGATATAGAATAGACTGATTTTTTAATGAAAAAATTGTTTAAAAAATTTGAATTTTCATTTCGGCGGCGCAAAAATGTACAAAATAAAATCTGGGAGGATATTACATATTTCTCTATTATTTTAATACATCATTTGAACATACCTTAACACATCACAATTACTCGATATATCACATTCTCGCGATATTACGCCCTCACCCCATATACAGATAAATATGATATATTTATATATAACTTTCTTCTTTAAACTCTTTAATAGAATACAACGATTAGACACCGTCCTAATAACTTTTTTTTTTTATATCCATTTGTTTAAACACCACCATATACTTGTCATTGATTTGACAGCCAAGAAAGTGATTATGTGTTTCGGTCATTTTTTGGGAATTAATGTACTCAGTGAAATATTTTTCTACGTCGCTCTTTTTCCCATGACGAGAGGCCGATTTTTAGGGATTTTTTTTTTTATTGAATACGTCTATGATTTCCATTCATGGAATAATTTCAGAGTTGATGGCTATGGAACTCTAGACATTTTTTTAGAGAACTTACCGTGTCCTGAACGCACCAAAAATTTTATCGTTTCCAGAAGGGAAATTTTTGGATTTTTCGCAGATCATGGAACTTGGAACTTTGTATATTTTTTGTTGGAGATCTCTTTGAAATTCTTCCTATTTTTTCGAGACGGTTCTAGAACTCTATTGGAAGAATGTGAATTGAGAACTCATTTTTTAAATTGCCAGTTGAATAGTTCCAAGGGTTCTTGGAACTCGAACCAATTTTCCAATATCGCATAAGGTTCTGGAACTCTCCGGAAATTGACCTTTAGGCAACTTCCGGAACAGTCCCAAAATTTATACTCGGCTTGAAGTTCAGTGTTTGATCGGTTTGGAAGCTCCTGGAACTTTCTGGAACTTTACCACTTGCAGAAATCGATAGACGTTTCCGGATAAAAATCGTGCTAATATCAAGCACTCCATGTATGTATTACGACTGAAAAGTCTGGGTCTGTTTGAATCGATCCAGGTCAGTGAAAAAAAATCATACATTTCTTTGCCACTTTGCAGAATTATTCAAAGCTTGAGGAATTGTGCAAAAGTTTCTGAATATTTTTGCCAACGTTCTAGCACTCTTAAGAATATATAATATTTCTCTGAAAGTTATAGAATAGTTATAGACTGAGCTGTCGTAATTCAAGCAAGAAAGACTTTCCATTGGGTTGCAAATAATTTGTTTTGGTAAATAGGCGGGGCCGTCGTCTCTTTTTGATTGTTAATTAACTCTTCGGGGACTACCTTAGATCTCATAATGGCGGAATTTGTTGACAACTTCGCTGGAATCTTGTGAGTCCCAATTGACGTCGCGACGAGCGCCGTAATGGATATTAGCACCACCCTCTGAGGCACGTCGGTGGGCGTTAGATGAAGGTTGGCCTCTGACGTGACCTGGCGAACCCCCGGGACCACTCGCGTCTGGTAGCATTCTGTCCTTGGTCTTTGGCGTACTCCAGTGCATCGACTGAATAAAGTATTGGAAAAATCATCGGAAATATTAATTTTTGTGATATTTGTAGGTTGCACACACATTCACTATACACGTACTCACCAAATATAGTCATACAGACACACATACACCTGCACCCACAGATACAAAAACACAGACACACACCTACTCACTCACCCCCACACACCCACCCTCCAACCCACACTCACCCACCCACCCTCCCACACCCACCCACCCACTGACCCTCCCACACCCACCCACTCACCCTCCCACACCCACCCACCCACCTACTCACCCACCTTTCTACACACACACACACACCCACCCACCCACCTTTCCACACACACACACCCACCCTTCCACCCACCCACACGCACAAACGCACACGTCGAAAGAGTTAAAAATTTCTGGATTTGCTATAAGACATATAACCCAGATGAAGATTAAACTTCCTTCATCATAATTTCAATTCCATCTTCATTGCTCAACTGACCTGATGTACGTGCTCTTTCATTCCAACCCACTGCTTATAGCTTATGGCAACACCACTGCGTCGCCATTTATCATAGTTACTCCTCTTCTCCGGGTCACAGAGTATCTCCTTAGCATTCTGCGATTAAAGTAAAACCTGTAATATAGGCCACAATTCCCCCTTTCGCACAAAATTGACGCTAATCTCGTTGAGGCGTGCCATTACGTCAATTACATGAGGAAAAAGTTTGATGCAGAACTGATTTCATTTTCAATCTTCAAAATGTTTGAAAAGTTCTTTGGAAGCATTGAGTACTTTTAATTTATTGCAGAAGACTTTGGAAATTTGAGACTTTGTAATTTTTTAGATTTGTGGGTCATTTTTTGTGGGTCATTGAATTGATTGCAATGCGTCAAATTTTCAAATCTTCCAATTTTCTTTTTCAATGATTAAATTTCACAGTTTTTGAAACTGTTTTTACTAATTTTTGGAATTTTTTTTCATTCGTGTCATGTCTCCCCAGATCTGGGAGAGACAGAGACATTTTAATAAGCTTTTCCCCAGATAAATACCCTATTTTGCCCCATAAAAATATATCAGGATTGCATTCGCTCTCTTAACCCGTCAGTAGTCGCGCTATTCTCCCAACGTTCTTTAACCGCGGATCGTGATAGTTTCTCAAGTTTTCTTTTTGAACGATATGTCGAAATGTGAAGGAGTTCGCCCAATTTTCATGATAATATTTTTTGTAGTGCACACTGAGAGCTACAATAAAGCTCTACATGAACACTCGTTAACATTCTTAGTTTTGAAGATATCTGCCAAAAATGCTTTCGGTTGACGCCGCAGAATTTTTCCATAGATGGCGCGCTTCCGGTACCAGGTGCGCGCGCAACACGCGACAATTCTGATCAAGTCGAGGAATATAATTCCCATCAACGTAACTGTGTGGTATCAATGATTTTTATCTTCACCTCAATCAACTGAACGAGATACTTCAGGCATTAAGAAAGTTTCCCTCAGATGTTTTAATTTTCAGATGTAGCTTCGACGGTGAAAACTTTGGCCAGGTATATAACGCGACTGCAAACGGGTCAAACTTTGAGGTATCCCTCGAAAATGGAGGGCATGGTATACGGGACAAGTAATATTTTTTTTCCGCTTTACCTTGAGCAGCTGAAATTTTGCCTCCGCTTCTTTGTTACCCTCGTTTTTATCAGGATGATACTGCAGAGCAAGATTTTTGTACTCGGCGGTTATTTGCTCAACCTTGAGGGGAAAAATTCAATCAGATTAATTGCACCGCTGGCAGAACGCGGAAAAACCTTGAACCGCGAATTAGGTTCAATTGCCCCATGGAAATAAATACATGTGCAATATGTCTCTATGCTATTCTTATGGATTTCATGTGATTTACGCATGGTGGTCCAGCGCGATTAATTGGATATTTTCAGTTATGCGGAGCAAATACATAAGGTCATGTACATAATTTCTCCAAGTTGCGAAGAAGAGAAAAAAAATTGACAGAATTTTTAAATCTTTGGAAAATTTTTAGGCATAAAAAAAGAATTTCTTGAAAAATAATTTATTGACGGTTTCGAAATTGGTTAAAAGAATATCAAAAATGGAAAATAAAAAGAATGCCCAATTCCGGAAATTGGCAAAAAAAAAATATTTAGAAACGGTTTTTCGACTGATTTTATTTTAAATAAAAAAAATAGTTATTTAGAGAGAATTTTTTTGGATAAAAAAAAACTGTCGTTTGAAGGATTTTTTTTTTTTAAATAAAAAGTAATTCAATGAGAAAAAAAATTTTTTTAATTAAAAAAAAAGTCATATATCGTTTAACGATTCGTACACGAAAATGGGAAAATTTAATAGAGTTCGACCCAGAAATTATCGCACATATTTATTTCCGCGAAGGCTATATGTTTAGTTATTGCTCTATATTTTGTTTTTAACTCACAGTTGATGATTCGTCACATCCCAGGAGGCCATAAAAGTCCTCATCAGCGCTTCGCTTATAATTAATAGCATCCTCAACACTCATGTTTTCCGATAAACTCGACAAATTCCACTCCAAAAATTGGATATTCTGACTGTCCAACACTTCCGACAATGTCCAACTTCAACACCAATTTTTAAACATCAAATAAATGCAAATTCTCGGGACAAAATTCACTGTGCAGTTGAAGCAAATTTTTCACTATAATTTCCTTCGGGAGTTTTTGCAACGTTTCAGTCGATGTTTAATTGTGTAGGGAGCACGGCAATTCTGCGGCGAGTCTAAAGGACAAAAAAAAATTCAATTAAAGTTTCTTAGAAAATTTTTTTTCCGAAATTTCATATTCGACTAATGTTTTGGAAAATGCAGAAGAAACGTAAAAACATAATTGTTCGTAAATTTCATTAATTTTAATTTGGTTTCAAACGCTGAGAAAAAAATTCATTGCCCACTATTTTGCAGACTTTTAATTAAAATTTTTTTTTCAAGTTCATTACCTCGATCATGTTAATGAAAGAAAATTACTATTTTTTTGTTGTTATATTTGTACAATTTGTGAGATTTTGGTAATTTTTAAACTTCGAAGTTTCAGCCTTTTCAAAATTATGAAATTATGAATCTCAAGTTTCTTTCAATTCCAGGTCCTCTGAACTACCTTAAAAAATTAGACGCTATCAATCCAGGAAGTAAATAAGAACTTAGTATTTGACGCATCAATTTTCGCTTTGAAAATAATTTTATCGAAACTTGTAAAAATTTTGGTAAGCGATTTTCATCTGAAAATGAGTTTTTAAACGTTTCTGTTAAAACGCGCAACTTTAAATCATTATCATTTATTTAAAAAATTGTACAAAAATAGCGAATGAAATATAAAAACTTTCCTCACAATTTGGTAACTCATAGCTAATTGCTCCTTTAAATATTTTTAAAAATATGAAAAATTATAACAGTTGCAATGAATCATTCAGGCTGGTTTCCTCAGTATAAAATAACGATAATGTAAATAAAGATCAAAAAAATATACCTAAATAAATATAAATTGAAAGAAAAATAAGTATAACTAAATATAACTACGCATAACTTAACACAATAACTTCTAAAACAAGAGTTACCACAATTTTCTACGATTTTATGTCACTAAACTATTCCAATTCAAACACAGAGTCCCCCAACTTCGCACTCCGACATTCCGAAAAATCCAAATATCCGAAATTCTACCAAAGCTACAAAAATCGTCAACTAACATTTTTCGTAGAGCAAAGGGAGCTCTACAGAAAGTGTTCTACAAAAATTTCTCTACCTCCAGTAGATTTCGAGATACTTAGTAAAAAAATCGTACGACAGAATGAATCCAAGTGCACCGCCCCACGATGTTCAATCGATATATCGAATTCTAAAAGCGATACAAAAAATTTTTATAAACATTTATTGTAGAGCAAATTGAGCTCTACAAAAAACTACATCACCATAATTTTCGTATCCCCCTTCAATCGCGAGATATTCCGCCAAAACTCGTGAACTGGCAAACCCTTAATTGTGCAACGCAACGATTTTCAATGAATATCACAAATCTTCTCACAGTTAGGGGATTTTTTTGTATAACATTTTTTGTTCAGCTCACTTTTTTCTACGAAAAATGTTAAATAAAAATTTCTGTAGCTCGCTTGGATTTCGATATATTGAGGGAAAACCTGATACGTTGACCCAGTTTAACACTTGGGTATGGTGCAGTGTGGCAATTTTGACGAGGGGAGAGGGGCAATCTTGTTGTTTTAATTGAAATAGAGAATTTTGAACTATTGTTTTTCACCTGTTGCAATGAGCACACGTATAGGTTCGTAGTGTTGTCGCGAGTGATGACAAAAAGCCGCTCCGAGGCCCGGAAAGTCCCTATTCCCCGGGAAATCCGTTGTCCCCGCGCGAGCGCACTTCTGGTCAGTCGTTAAATCCTGTAGCTGCGCAGTAATGCGCGTATATACACACTATGTCCCATATGGACCGTATTTCAATTCTTGTACATGGGCACTGTATACGTCAGATGCGCGATCGAGGGGATAAGAGTCGAGTGGAAAATGCTGGTTTTACGAGGCTGGATTCACGCGCAACTTTTTGGCGAATTCGAAGCACTTGGCACATAGGTTTTTCCCTTTTTCTACTTTGGCTTTTTCTTATTTTTGTAGAGATTTTCAGGTGGAGAACGGGGAACAAGTGGACACACGTGACTTTCACTGGCGGGTAACGGGGACCTTGGCGTGAGGAGGTTGAGTGGGAGGCGAGATACGCGGGTTCAAGTGGGAAGGAGATGTTTCTTTTGATTTTTGAGATGCTAAAATTTTTGGATTTCGAGCGGTTAAAATTTTTTTTTAACATTTTTTTATATCAATAAGTTTTCTATTTTTGCTAATTCGCGGTATATCAGAAATTTCGCAAAATTTGGAATTGAAAAAAATTTGAATGTTAAGTCTTAAAATTTTTGAAATTTTCTCGTCGATAGGAAGTTATTTAATCACTCCGAGAATTAAATGGATGCATAAAATTTTCACTTTTCGGGGCCACATGCGCGATAGAGAGGATATGAGTAGA
Source organism: Asobara japonica (assembly GCA_026005395.1). Taxonomy (NCBI): domain Eukaryota; kingdom Metazoa; phylum Arthropoda; class Insecta; order Hymenoptera; family Braconidae; genus Asobara; species Asobara japonica. The sequence goes on from BQMI01000280.1 coordinate 1,857,491, forward strand.
GTCCACTTTACATTTTACGATTCGTGTGGAAGTTTTTGGCGAATTGGAACGACTTGGGGATGAGCTTTTCTTTTTGCATAGTGTTTTTTGTTTTTTTTTTTCATTTTCTCGAGATCTTCGGCCGGAGCACCAGGACTAAGTGGACACACGTGACTTTCGACGGTGTGACACCAACGTTCACATGAGAAGTCTAGGTGGGAAGTGAGATCACACGGGGCTAATTGGAAAATGTGAATTTTGGGATTTTCATTTTTTTTCAAATTTTTAAAATTTTGGAAACTTGAATTTTTTTTTTAATTCATGAAAAATGTTGGAGATTTTCGAATTTGCAAAGTGGTAATTTTTACACACACACACACACACACACACACATTTTGTCCAAGCCTAAACACAAGAGCCCATAAATCAGGCACATCCCATTCTCGCGGTGGCTCTCCCTCACCTCACGCTCCAAATTTTGAGTGTAAACTTTTCGACATCAATTAGCATTCAAAATTTTTCCTTAATTAAGTGAAAAATTTCAATTTTTCCAAATGCCAGTGAATATTAAAATCGTTTCAGGGTTTCATAATTTGTTACCTCAATGGCCTACAATTTGCAATGGAGCATATACGTATTGTTCAATCCAATCACATGCTATATAGGTACATCAGATGAGCAATGGAGATAAAAGCTGTGGAAAATCCAATGTTGGTTTAGCGGACCTTTTCCCGATTGTTTCGGGTTTCGTAATTAAGCGATGGGTTTTTTGTCGATCAGTTTTCGATTCCTCGGGTAGATTGCTAGTCTATTAGACGGTGGGAGGAGGGGGGGGGGGATGGGCGGTGAACCGAATTGAGTACATGTGACTTTCCTTTGCGGTTGAAGGGAACCTTGCTGCAATTTGGAACAAAATTTATGTCGAAGAATTTAGGTACAACATTAGATCTTACAAATATAGGCTTGTGCACATTATTTTCGCTCAATTTTGACAAGCCCGAATGCGCGCTTCGCGCGCTGAATTACAATTTGATATTTGAAGTAACAATATATTTTCCGAAGTGGAAGATACTGTTAATCATTGACTCCGAAAAAATGAGAGCTTTCAATTTTCCAATTTGGTGCAAGGATCTTTTGTTTCTTCTGTAATTATCGCGTGCATATAAAATTTGTCAACACTGGACAGAATATGTAAAACACTCGAAACTTAATAAATTAACAGAACGTCAAAAAATATTCTGTGTATATGATTTTCAATAACTACATAAGCTATGACAACTTGAACAATTGTCATACTTTTGAAAACTAAAGCCGAATCGATATCCCAAATATCGATGTTTATCGATGCAAAGGCGATTACCAACCAACTTCACGATGTTATCTGACTAATCTGATCGAGCAATAACTGAATGACGATTGAAAAATAAATCATGCCACGATTTTCGAGATATTTCGACTCTCACGATGTTCATTCATGTGTATGTGCTTTCCTGAATAGGATCCTTGTTTATTATATTTCAAATTTCAGTGTTGGTGCATTATTTTTTCCAGTTGCGATCGAGGTTGCGATTGATAATGATAATTTTATTAAATTTTGTTCTGAAAATATTTTCCTTTTTGTACCAAGTTTCCTGAAATTCATGATCAATTGACCGTAGAAGGTCGATAAAACAACCGTTATTATGCAATTGCGCGCTAATTGGAGTGAGCTCATTTTGTCCGGTCGTTTAACGTGATTTCTAAGCTTTTGTTCATGAGTTTTTCCTCGCGGTATCCACTGTGATGATTTAGCCGCAATTATTTCAAATAGTTACGAATAGAATAATCAGTACAATGGGCAGGAAAAAATGCTTCCTTGACTTTTTTTTATGCACGGAGTGGTGACTACTGAGGGGTCGAATCAATAACTTTGCGATAGAAATTTAACAAAAAAATGAAAAAATGAATATTTGGCTTTAATATTAAAAACTCAAAAATTTGTATTAAAAATCTTCGATGCCTCAATTTACGATTACAATTCCCGAAATCAATTCTCAAAATTGCTTCCTGTGTACCATCCACTATTCTCATTCGCTCAAAGTTAAAAAGGCACTTTAACAATTCTCGTAACGACATCTCCCGCTAATGTCGGGAAGCGATTATTGCGTAATAACAAAGGTCTGTAACAATTTCCCTCATTTGTTTCAAATACGTGAAATGAGCAAATACAATGGAGTTTGGAAGAATGAAAACTTCTGTTCATGACATTTTGATAAACACCATTCAAATTCTGAATATTTTCCATTGAATTCGATTCAAAACACGTTATTGAGTGGAATGATAGAAACGCAATTGGGAACAGAATATGGTAGATAGGTCTTGTTTGCCTCCGTCCCTCTCCCTTGCCATGTCCTACCTCTGCCCATGGTAGTCGCTTTTCACTGTTTCCTTTGAACGGGACCGCTGGACACCCATCCATGCGTCGGCTGGGGCCGACTTTTGTTATCGTATTTATAAACACAGGGTAAACTTCCAGAAATCCCGTGCTACGATGGCAGGGGGCTATGATAGAGCCTCCCCCCCCCCCCCCTAGGTCGGGTTAAGTTCCCGCCCGGCCTACCGTTCTCATCTCATGGGTGGGTGGTCGTGGGTGAGTGGCTGGATGGGTGGATAGGTGGGTAGGTGGGGTGGGTGGGAAGGTGAGGGGGGGGGGGAGGTGAGGGGGGGGGGTGGGAAGGTGAGGTGGGTGAGTGGAAAGGTAGGGTGGGTGGGTGGGGGGGCGGTCTGGCTGGGTAAGTGGGTGGGTGGGTAGCTGGGTGGCTGGCTGGTCGGGGGGCAGTTGTTTGTGTGATTTCAAAAACACTTTGACAATTATCCAGATTTTCAAAAACGGTCAAAAATTGCCAATTTTGAAATGCTCTTCTTTAATTTCATAAATTGGTAAAATTTTAAGAATCTTCAAACCTCCCCAAAATTTGCATACTTCAAACTTCTCAAAATTTTATACATTCCAAAAATTTGAATATCTTAATACACACACATGCGCCGACACACTTTTTATGTGCATAATTGTGGCAAATATTAAAAAAAAATGAATAGTCTGAATGAACCGAATACCATGAATAATTCGACGCATTCAGTCATGAATATTCGATTGATTATTCGTAATGAATGTCACTATTCCATTCGATTCGCGTCAACCACTATTTTCACGGCCCCAGAAATTTCCTCACAACGGTCTTTCATTTTTTTAAAACTTCGAAAGTTTTTGAAGTTTTCATAATTTTTGAAATTTTCGAAAATAAATTTCGCCCTAATTTTGTCAAATTGCTCTTTATACAGGATTTTCAAAATGTCCAAAACACATGAGATCATGAAAACTTCCACAATTTAAAATCCTTAATATATTAAAAGCTGTTCAGATCCTAAAAAATTTCGTAATTTATGGAATCTTCCCTGAATTCTTCCAAAAATTTTCCACACAGATTTTCCACATTTTTAGGATCTCAAATTGCTGACGCTGCTCATTATCCATAACACTTCAATGAACATATAGCTCACTACATCTAGTCAGTTCCAAAATTTTTAATCCAACTACTTTTACTTTCTCACTCATGCGGAGTGCGTCGCAGCCTAGACCGCTATTTTTAATCGCTGAAAGCGCTCTTTTAAATAACTATCAGTCGAGATTTTTCGAGTGCGTTCTGCACGAGTGATTGGCAAATGCCTTGGTTGCATCAAGGGCGTTAGTTGTTGTGCGGGTCGCCCTCATTGCGAGCACATGGGTTGGGACACGTGTTTCACAGACAATTTTAGGACAATGTGTTTGGGTCTGACTGCAGGGGCCCACGAGAAATGCTCAGCGCATGCTCTTGGCCTCTGGTTATTCTCATCAACTTAACGTATTCCTTGGATGGAAACCCACCCAATCCTATATTTTCACTACTGTGAGAGTAGGACCCTGTGCTCGGCTGCCTCCAAAAATTTGTTTTTTTTTTTTACTTTTCAAAGAGGAAAAAAAAGATCACAAAGTTCTTCGATGAAAATATTTATGTGTAAAAAAATCATGTGTTGAGCTTCTGTTTTGTGTTCGCATCGCGGAGTTCTGCTACCAGAGTATCTGCCTATTAGGTCAAAGGTCCTGGGTTCGCGTCCGGCTTGCGGACAATATTTTTCACTACGGAAAATTTTCTCGTATAGTCCGATCCGTCCCAGGAACATTCCGCGGGTGCTATCCGCGGTGCGTATAGAGTGAGACCGCTAGACCGGACGGGAACCCAACCCGCCGGGCGGGGGGGGGGGGGTTGGACTGGGGTGGGAGGGCATCATAGGCGCCCGCCAGCGTAGCACAGGAGTTCCCAGATGGTTTATGACCATATTGGGTGCGAGATTAGAAGACACAATTGGTTCAATGGCGAAAGTCGGCCACAGTCGCACTGGCTGGATACTCGCGTCCGTAGTATTGCCCATACAGCAAGGCCGTCCGGCGGTCCTTGTGGGTTAATATGAATGCAGTAGCAGAACGACAAAAATATACACCTGACAAATATATCTTAAAAAATAGGAATTTCATTACCGCAATACTGTGCAAAATTTTTACTATTTCCTCAGGTTAAATGTTCCGAAATTTTCGCTTCGAAATTTTGGACAATTTCTCATTATTCACAATATTTTAATTAGAACTTTTTAAAATCTAAAGAAATCCAAAATTTCATAGATCCCAAGAATTCCCTAAATCTTTAAAAATTTCCCAAATACAAAATTTTGAACGAGCAAAAAAAAATTCCAAAATTTTAATTTTGAAAATCTAAAAATATCGAAGTTTCAAAAATACTGGAAACACCGAAGCCTTCGATGATATATTTTAAAACAAAATGTAAATTTCCCAAAAATTCAAAAGGCTGTAGAATTGCAAAGTTTAGGAAAAAAATCATGTGAAATTGAATTAGAGCAATTGCGGAAAATCCCATGAGCATTTGGTAGTTGGGCGGTGCGTAAAGTCGGGGCCGTCCAGATGCGTGGGTGAATGGGTGGGCACAGTTTACCGTGACTACCGCATGACTTATCCTCCCCCCTCCCTCCACTCATGGTTCGTTGGCTCGCAAGGGGCCTCCAACTAAACTGAACAAGAAGAAGAAGATGAAGAACTGAGCTTAGGTAGCAAAAGAAAGACCTAAAGAGGAGGAAAGGAGAACTAAACACGCTCACATGCTCATGCCTAGTGCTATACGGGGACTCCCTTTTCGCTTCCTTTCCCTCTTCCGTCTGTCAGTTTATTCAGTGTTGTTCAACGCGGACCAACGTGCCCGACACTCCACAGTGGACAATAAAATTAAACAAGTTCAATCGTTCATTTAAATAACGTCGCACGATTATACTGGTTCAGTGACAAGAAATTTTTTTATTAAATGTTAGGTCAGTAATTCATCAGCCGAAATTCTGTTTGAGATTTTTTTAGATTTTTTAAATTGCAAGAATTTTGAGAATTCCGGAAATTATCAAAAATATTGAAATTAAGAAAAATGGGAGAATTTCTGAAATTTTTGGGATTTCCAAAATTTTATCTTGATATTTGTCAGGGGGAAATTTTATTATGAGTTTAGCAAATCAATTAGTTCTGAGCATTTTGCAAATTTTGCAAAGATGCAAAAGGTGAAAGATTGGCTAATTTAGAAAAATTGTAAGTAGTTGCAAAAATTGGGGACATTTTCAATGATCTGAAAATTTGAATATCTTGTAAATATGATAGAATAGAAGAGTGCAAAATTGAAGGATTCCACAATTCTGAAAATTTGGGAAGTGAGGGAAAAGACGGAAATTTGAGAGAAAAATTTCGAACATTTGGTGGTTTTCAAAATTGCGACAATTTCAAAATTTCCAAAAATTTCAACAATTCCCATAAAGTTCTAAAATTCCCAAAAAATTTTATTGTAACATTTACATTTTTAAAACTCCATCAATTTCAAAAAATCCTAAAATTCTGGAAATCGAAAAGAATAAAATAATGCCCAATACCCTCAAAAAAAGACTATAAAAATTGGCAAAATTGGACTAATTCTAAAAGACCACTCCATTCTCTGATATTCATTGTCGATCAATGTACCCGCGCGACCCGCCACAATAGATGCATCAATTAAGTTAGATAAAAGTTATTGAAAAAAATTATTCTGCCGAGATTGTTAAACGAGTAGTTTACCGAATAATTTTCCCGCATTTTTTTCCATAATTCGAAAAATTGAAAGAACTTACTTATTTAACTCAATTAAATTAAACGTATTTACTTAAACACAATTGTGTTACACAGTTGATATTCTTCAACGAACTATAACTATTAATTGGAGCAAATTGATTATTCCAAAATACAGAAATGGAAAGTGCAATCGGCAGTGACGAAAATCAAAATGCCAGAGTTCAATTGAAAGCGTAACAGCAATAGGTGAGTGTGATCTTGCATTAAGTAAAATTTAAGAATATCGGAAGTCGCTTGAATCAGAAGCAAATCCTGGAGAAACAGATGTGTGTGTGTGTATATATAGAAATACTTCTCCAACGATATCCCAAGAAATACTCTCCCAAAGCTAACATTTTTTCATAAAATCCAGTCTTCACAGGATATTCCAATTATTGCAAAAATTCAAGGAAAACTGATGATGCCAAATCATCTGAACTGTTAAATCAGAAAGTTATTAACTTGTTATTAACCTCAGTACCCCCCCCCCCCTCCCCCCAATTTTCAAATTATTGCACATACTCCTACATCAGGGAGTCTAGCAATAAGGAAGAGAAGAAGAAGAAAAAAAAGAAATCTTCAAATTTGAGAAAACAGAAATCCACATCATGCGATCAATCATCAATCCGCATTACCCCTCTCTCCCAGAATTATAATTACCCTGAGAAAAGAGAATGAACCGTGCCAAGTGCGTGCGTTATGAAGTTTGCAGATAAAAAAATTCCGCCAATTCTCTTCTACTTGGAAATAGTCGCAGAACCTATCAATGCGCATGCGCACCTCCTACTTCCCCGTGAATTTCCATTTCCTTCCCCTCCAACCAAAGGGACATCCTCAAAGAAATTGATTAGTAGTTAAATCTGAGTCGTCGATGTTCATGTGTATTCAAAGAACGTGAGAGCGCAAGGCCTCTCGCCCAGATTATTAATAGACCGAAAACTGACAGTCGAACGTAACCAGACGCCTCTACCAATGCGAGAGAGGCTTCTGACGAGAAAACGGGATAAAGAAAAAGCGTAAAAAATGTATTTTGGGTAAACATTGGGTGGCCAGAGGGATTCTCTTCTTTATCTCGGATTGACTGTGAGTGAAATGAGAGACAATAGTGGGCAGGGGCGGGGGGGGGGGGGGGGGGAGGGTGGAACACAATTGTTATCATATTCGTGCCAGGAGGAGCCGGGCTTCTCTCATTGATGCGTTAAAAGCACTCTGCCGCACACACATACCTAATCAGTTAGATTATTACGCAAGAAGAGCAATTGAATGGATAAGCTACTTGTGCTTCCTTTTCTTACTTTGCCAATTTGGCAAGTTTCAAATTCGAAGCACTTGGTCCATTTGGTCAATATGAGAGACCAAACACGCCTAGTCAGTTGAATTACCACGAAAGTGTTTCTAATGTTTTTTGAGGTATGTAAAGTTACATGGCAAATGCAACGTTGGTAGCAGATTTTGGTTAGAACACCCCACCTAGAAGGGGAACTGGCCCTGGCTTGTCGCGGTCATGATGCAACTAGCACCAGGGCTGGTAATCCAACCGATTGTGACCTAGACGTGGTCTAGACACAGGACCAATCGCCCAGACTCGATGTAAGCTGTTGATTGAGTCATTTCGAAAGCTTGGGGTATGTCCTCATCATCTGAGCTGGGTTGGACCAGCCCTTGAATACCAGTTCTGGTTATAAGCTAGTCCACGATTGGAGACCAAGCTTCAAAGTAACTCGACAATCGGAACACCACTGATGCTTGGAGTGGCTGGGGATAGACTGGTCCACGTCTGTTAATTGTCAGACTGGCCCTGTGCTGAGATTGGATCCATGCTTGTGACCAGGACCTGGACCAGCCCTGAGTCTAGTGGGGCGTCTCCACCGCTACAAGCAAGGACCAACGTTTTTTAAGGCTTGGTCAATCGAGACTGGGAACACTTGGTACAAGCTCAGCACGCTTGTTGAGGCTTGGCTATTCCTACCTGGGTAATGCTCATTGGACATTGTGCTCATGGTTCAGCCGGATGAATACTCGACCATTTGGGATGAGGTCGGTTTCCAATAGCACCGCTACGAGTACGTTCTATCGGGATAAATTACTATTCAGTGACTCATACGCCGAAAACTTGTCCGACCCTGGTGCAACTAACGCATATAACACAATCGCAGCACAATTGGGTGTAGGAAGACTGAGGGGTTTAGAGAAATTAAACAAAGTTTCGCGTAGGTCCGGCTGGCGGGGAACTTTATGTGTCAATTGGCGGCGAATTGGATAACTCGATTGGGGCGAAACGAGTTAACGGATTGCACAATTTTCAAACGCATTAATTAATCATGGAAACTGTGGTCGAGGGGCATATTCTGGTAATTTTCAGATTTTTTCCTGTTGAAGAATCCTGAAATTTTTCAAATTCTGAGTATTTCAAATGGGAATTTTGGAAAATTCCGGAAGTTTGAAAAGGATGTGAGATTTTGAATGTTTTAGAGATGTCAAAGCTGCCAAAATTTCCAAATTTATTCCTAAATACGCATACACACACACACATAAACTGATTTTACTGGATTAAACAAAGGCTAAACTCCGTGATAACCATTTCAAGAAAAAGCAATCTGCACAAAAATATTTTTTTTCCTTCAGAGCACTGCGTCCACATGTATTGGTTCGGGTTCAGCCATAAAAAGGAAGTCACGGGGGCATAACGCGTGCGCAATATATAGCCATGAAGAAGGGCACGCGCTGCACCGGAAGTTGGCCTCCTGCACTTGTGCAGCGTAGGTGGGAGTGCAGGTGGAAGTCACACATGCACTCTCATGCACTCGCTCGAATGCACTTAGCATCCTTGGGGTCAAAATATATATATACATGCATATATATGCCACATTTCTCCAATTATCGGTCGACCTCCAGACCCTTCTTTCATGAATCTGGATTTCAAATTTTTACCCCTGTGTATGTGTGTGTGTGTGTGTGTTTCTAAATTATCAAACACGGTTTTTCGATATTTTTTTCATTTGATATATATATATATTATTTTTATTATATGGGAGCGACCTCTTGTCACCTCACCTCCGGATGTCGAAGTTACTCCCCTCTTCTTCTTTGAACACATTTCTACCCCTCAGCATCCGTTTTATAACTCGCACGTGCTGAACAATTTTGGGAACACATGGAAAATTCAGAGAAACGAGAGGACATCTGGTCTTACCTGTCACTCGACAGCTCTCGCCTAACGCAGTTCAATGATTTCAATTTTTTTAGGGTTTAGGGCTGTAAGATTTGGAATGTAAAAAAGAAAGTTTTGGGATTCTAAAAGCCTCGAAAATTCCCAAAAACCTTCAAATTTCAATTGCGAGCCTGGCTTCACCAGCTCGAATAACTCCGTAATTATACTCATGTTCGTGTTATTATTCTATTATTACATTCTTCTATTTTGTTTTTCTTTTCTCTTTACTTCTATCTTTTACACTGTCTACTCTGTACACTTTGGTTAATATTCTAACCAATAAAATTATATATCATATCATATCATATCAATTTTCAAGATATCAAAACCTTGAAGCATTACTAATTCTTTTTAAAAACTATTTCTATTAGAAAATTATATTTTCCATATTGTAAACATGTGTCCTTCATTAAAATATTTGAATATAGACTTCGCCGACTGCAGTTGAAGTTATGGTTACCGACTACAGATTACGCGCATATCCTTATAGTTCCGGTAGATGGAGCTATTTTCGTTTCCATATCTTCAAGTTTGTGTGAAAGTAGAAAATTATTCAAGCAGTTTTATTAATTTCATCAGATTTAAGACCAACAGACGGAGGCCAATACCACGATTGCGAAATTGTACATAACTATCAAGAATAATACACAAACGATATAGGTCAACCGAGGGGGAATCCCGCAAATAAGAGTACTAAGTACTCGAGTACAGGAGTTCGAGAGTACTAGATCTGGGATTAATTAAGTAATGACGCAACTTAGTAGCCAGAGCTGAGATAGAATAAAAGATAGGTCTAATGAGTCATCAAAGTCAGCTGGAGCATTTCCGCCATTGGTTATCTAGTAAATTACCCGAATAACTTAAAAATTGATTGCAGTAATCCACAATAAAGTGAAAAAAGTTTCACCCATTTCCTAACTTTCCTGAATTTCCTAATCTTCAGTACTTTCAGAATAAAAAAAATCATAAAAAATATTGTAAACAGCCGAAAATTAAAAAAAAATCAAATATCTCAAAACCTTGAGAACTTTAAAAAAATTAAAAAAATCAAAATATTAAAAATTTCGAAAATTTCAAATATTTCAACGATTAAAAACAAAATCAAAAATTGCGATAGTTTTAAAACCGGGAGAATTTAAAGAATGTGGAAATCATTGAAACTTCCACAAAACAATTGTTATCAACAAGTGAATTGAATTAAATTTCGAGGAACAGCGGAATGCACTAATCCATTCCTAAAAATAATTTGCATTCATGAGAGATTAAATTCTGGATGAGGTGAGGTGGACAGAGACGGGGGGATTAGATTCAAAAATAGCGGCTAGCGTTTCTCCCTACGTGTGCGCGTCTTTTCAACCAACGGACACAAACATTCTTTAACGCACCCAACCGACAATTCGAGGAACGGTACGTGCTACGTTGCACATATGCATATTTTGTTATTTCGAAAAGCCATTGAAAATTTGCATCTCCCAAAAATGAGAAATACTTGGGAAATTTTCAAAATTAAAAAAATTCTCAAAATTTGGAAAATTAGAAAATTTTCAACAATTTGAAAAAAACTTCTTGACAGAAAATTGCTAAACTGTTAAAAAACGATATATATATATATATATATATATATATATATATATATATATATATATATATATATATATGTGTGTGTGTGTGTGTGTGTGTGTGTGTGTGTGTTTGTGTGTGTGTGTGTGTGTTTGTGTGTGTGTGTGTGTGTGTGTGTGTGAATTGATGAATTGTCCGCTTGGGCTATAATTTGATATCTTAGATTTATTCCGATAATAAGCCAGTTTGAAGAAAAATGGTATAAGACTTTTTTCTCCTGAATTAAATTTCCTATAAAAAAGGATCAATAATATTTTGTCGTAGACTCACTCGTTCGCCAGATATTTAAGTTTTTGGGAAAACCTGCGTTCCAGATCAACCATCATATTGAAGAAAACCGCTAAATCAGAAAGTTATCGATATAGCCCTGGCTCAGACGGACTTGCCCCACTGGTATATGCATATATATCATATTGATTTTTGGACAAGTTTATAACGTCAGAGAGGAAGCGAGGTCCGAGGTGCAAAAATGAATGGGAAAGTGAAAATAGAGAAAACAGTGCATGTTGCCAAACGTGAATGGACTAGATCAAATCTAGATGTGCATGCCAGAGGCCATGCGACACTCTCTCGGGTCCAGCTAAATTTAATATTAAGATTCTATTTCCAGATATGAATGAAAGATCCAATGAATTGGATTATTAGATAACGTCCAGCCAATTTCATTTGGTATAGAGACATCTGGAGTGCTTATTTCCTAATTAACAATTGTTGTTTTGTTGAAATGTGTGCGAGTGAATGGATGTGTGTGTGTGTGTGTGTCTTTCTGATTTAATTAATTTTTATTTTCGTTTCATTGCAGAAAAAAAATCCTGCCTGAGCTTCCAATATCAACATGGCACTTGGTAAGTTGCACAAATGTCTTTTTAAAACGTTTGAAACTTTTCAAAAATTGTAAATTCTGAATTTTTTCCCAAAATTTACAGAATTCATAAAATGTACAGAATTTTCAGTTTCCAAATTTTTCCAAATTTTTCCAATTTTCAAAATTTTTAGTATTCATATTTTTTTTTTATTTTTTCAAAATCATTAAAATTGAAAAAAAATTAAAACGTTGAAAATTTTCCATAAATCCAAATCTTCAATATGCTAATGGTATTGGAAGAAAAAAAATCTCCATTTAAAGTCTAAATTCTCCCTCACGTCCTCGTGATTGGATAAAAATGAATGGGTCTTACGAATGCCGATCACGCGCCAAGCGCATAAAACGAGGAAGAGTGTGAGGACCCTTCCCACTGACAGCTTCTCATCGATTGGCTGCTGCCGAGATAAAGCTACCTGTTGATTCTTTTATTCATTTTTTCACATGTTCCCTCATATGCATTCAGAACATTCTACGAAAGCTCTCATGTTTCCACTCGTCGCCTCGAAAATATGAATGGGAGATAAATTCTGATGTTCCACTAACAATACCTGTGAAAATGGGAAAAATAAAAAAAATTGTCCTCACAGTTCTCCATTACAAAATTCTTGAGTGTCTTAAAATTTCCCAAAATTTTGTAATTTTTACATGTTTCAAGTGCTCCCATTTTTCCCGAACGCGTCTAGCCGCGCGTGCTCAGCCCGCGCACTTCCTTTTTCCGCCGCGCTGCCTGGTGTCGCGTCGGTTTCGATCTTACGCTTTTCGATAACTCCGATATAGATCGATATTTCTTTCGTCTTTCCTTTTTACTATAGACTGTCAGACTCAACTTCACTGATTACACCACCTCAAAATTTTCTCCAGACAATCAAGAATAGGAGTGGGGGTTTGGGAAACGTCCGGTGTCATCCCCACCCAATCTCATCCCGTATTCGAATCTCGCAACATACCCCAGGATCCACGGTATCTCAGACCCTTCCATCATATTGTTCATCAGTTCATACTGGCCCTTCACTTCGTAACAATCGCCTTCTCACACTCCCTCGCAAGAAAAACAATTCAACAACTCCAAAAAATCCAAGAGTGGTATACATGTCTTATAGATCAGTAGCAAAGTGATCACTACTTCACTACTGACCTGTACTCAAAGATTTTGTTCTCCAGGATCAAGATCCTGAAGAAGCAAGCATATCTATAAACTCCTCGCAAACCTGCTCAAAAGTATCATTAATCACTCCCAAATGTAAAAAAAGCGTCAATAATAAAATATACGTGAGTGTCAGAAATCTAACGCAACCGTTAAACCGATTTTTTCATAGTAATGATATGCGAATCTTTTTAAGTGACATCATTCTATCATATGTTCACAGACAATCCATCATATTTTTCTTTATCTGGCGCCTCCATTTCGTCATCTGGACCCCCAGCATCATCAGCATCAGTGTTAAATAGCGGTCGCGGTTTTGCCGCGTTTTTTCGAAAGAAAAATAAAATGGGCTCAGGATCATCAGCGTCGGTTGTGTCTAATTCTACAAGCAGTACTTTGAGTACTAGTTGTACTTTGGCCCACCATGATAGTAATCGAAGTATAGAATCTGGAGATGAGTGCCAAGCTATGATCGCTCGATCGGTGAACCCATCTGGATCGCAAAGACGAAGTTTCAGGAATTTATCCAGGTCAATGAGCGCACATACGGATAATGAAACTCTCCAGATACTCAAGGGTGAGCCAAGACCAACAGATATCGCACCACCCTCACCGTATTTACCACATAGATCACACTCGCAATCGGATCATGATAGGAGGAGACCCAATCGACGGAGGATCATGAAAACTGCAAGTGAGTAGATTTTTGGGGAGTGATTTATGGGTGCACATCTGTTTTTTCAGAGCTTTAGCTTGTTGTCGTTGAATCTGTATGTTTCTTTCCATTTTATTTCTACCTATCAAATCCTTAATACATATAAATGTAAGGGAATTTAGTAGGGGGCAACGCTCGAATCTTTCTTCAATTTTACATGGCGAAGTTGTTTCCATCATTGAACAATTTTGGATTTGTTAAAATTTTAAAAAATTTTCAAACTTAAATTTTTGTTAAATATCTTCGAGATTTTAAGTATTTAATTTTTTACAGATTTCCGACATGACTGTTTTTTGCACTCTTATAATGATAATTTGTAGAAATTATTGGTATCATTAAGATTTTTCAGATTTTTGACATTTAAAGAATTTTCAAAATTTCAAGAAATTTTCAGAACCTAATCAATCACTCTCGCGTACTTGCCATCCGCGGGGTCACCTCGTATGGCAATCTCGCACGTGTATGGGGCTGCTTAGTTTTCCCGTTTGCCCTGCAATGTACTATTCCCTGTCTAGTGCGGAAATGCACTATCTATGGCCGAAAAACCATAACGCCCTGCTTTGAGGACGCCATGACAAAAAAATAAAATAAGTGCTTTACGGCGGTTCCCCGCTGGGATGAGAAAACTCAGGGTAAAAGGACAAACTTGAATTGATGTTTCAGCGAGTGAATTATTATCGAACGACATGGTGTTCTACGGACCTGGAGAAGAGGGCTCAGGCCTCAGGACTCATGGAGACCTGGATGATGAAGATGAAAACGAGGAGGTCTTCCTCGGAATGGATGACGCTAGGTATTACAACTTGTCTTCGACCCTGCCGAATTCGAGAACTACCGGAAGTGCCGGAATACGAAGACACTCAATTGGGACTTTTTTGGATAAGGAGGATCCCGTTCACAGACGGCGAATCATTCAAACGGAAGGATTTATCAGAGAGCCTGAGGGATACGCCCCGCCCATTCCTACTGATCAGGTCGACGGCAGAGAACCGATGAGAAGAAAATGCAGAAAACATAAAAATTCTAAACCAGGTTAGTGGGTTTGGAGAAGAAAAATTATTCCCGATTGTTTTCAGTAGGCGGTTGGCTCAATGTTGACCCAATGTTGGCTCAACGTTGGTTCAATGTTGGCTCAATGTTGGTTCAATGTTGGTTCAATGTTGGTTCAATGTTGGCTCAATGCTGGTTCAATGTTGGTTCAATGTTGGTTCAATGTTGGTTCAATGTTGGTTCAATATTGGTTCAATGTTGGCTCAATGTTGGTTCAATGTTGGTTCAATGTCTCCTCAAACGTTATGTTGGCTTAAAATCGTTTCAATATCAATATGTTGGCGAAAGTTGGCAATTGAGACATTAGAGCACACCTCTTCGTCGATTCTCTAGATCTTAGCACGCAATGTTGACACAGCATTGGACCAAGGAGGTGACTTGAGACGGTCTTTGCATAGATTGAAAATGAAGACAGTCTGGCGTATTGACGTTGACTTAGGCAATACCCGGAAGGTATCGTGACATGATTGTGTTCATGATTTTGTTGTTCAATTTCGCAGATTTTTCTTTTTACCTTTGGTGTTTCTACAAGTTTTTAAAATCTTCCAAAATTTTCCAGAGTGACCCTGAATTTTCTACTATTTTTTTCAGTATTTGGCAGATGTTTTTAATAATTTTTAAAATTTCTATTGAGAGTTCTTGGAGCCGTCTCAAATTTTTCATATGAAATAGTCCCGAATTTTCTAAATGCGTTCCAAGTTTTTTGCAAAATTCTCGAAAATTCAATGCAATTCCATACAGTTTTGTGAGACTTTTTTGCAAAGTATGCTGAAAATGTTGCACAAATTTCCTGAAATGAACTGAAATCATATAAAATTATTAGAATTTTCCAAGAACTCGATTAATTTCCAAAATATCAAACGATTAGCGTGTCTGCGGAGAACTTTTGGATAGCCCACCTTTTTCAGAATATTTAAAAAAATTTTAAAAATCTAGATAACGCTTCTTTGAAAAAATCCGTTACGACATCTATTGATAACACTTCACTTTTGAATATTTGGTTCACTGATCTACAGTCGGTAAAATAGTACTCTTTTTATAAAAATCAAAGAACAATTGCAATTACCAAAATTCTAAGAGTGCTCAATTTTCTCATGTCTCCTCATATTTAAATTTTGAGAAATTTCAACAATTTCAAAACACTTTTTGAATTTTGGAAAATCTCAAAATTTCGGGTTATTTTCTTAATTTATTGACTTGCAATGGGTTTTATTGCGAAACCGCTACGAGTGAACATGCCCCGGACGCTCTCAGCCAGACCGTCTTAAAAATTTTTTTTCCAAAAAATGTTAATAATTTCAATTTGCAAATTTTCTAAAAATTCTATAAACACCAAAAATTTCCAAAAAATTCAGTCTCAAAGATTTCAAGATTTCCAAGAATCCCGCAAATCAGTAACTTCAACAAACCCGTACTTCTTAAATTCAACCAAATCCCAGTAAAATTCATGAATGAGGGTCAGCCGTAATAAATGACTTAATTTCCGAGTCGTGGGAAAGCGAGAATAATAAACAGATGGTGCTGTGCACTGGGTCACAATAAGTGTCTCTGGGACGTGTGCCACTTGGTAATACCGGGATTAGTTTAGAGGGGTCCAGGCACTCATGAGGGTCCATCATTGAATCCAATGGTCGAATATAATGCTCCCCATACTGAGAGGACTCAGTTACGATGAAACAGACTCTGTAACTATCACTGAATGTTACATTCAGGTTACGTTAAGGTTTCCATGCCCCAGAAGCATTTCACGGTCAGTTTTTCCAATTTGTAATTTCCCCGTGCAGGGTTAGTTAATGTGATGACCCCGAGAATGAAAAATTGAAATTTTTTTTTTCAATATTTAACCCAATTCTATCACGTACTTGATAAGGTGTGTGTGTGTGTGTTTGTGTGTGTGCGTGGGTGAATGGGTGGGAGGACGGGTGGGTGGGGGGAAGGACGGGTGGGTGGGGGGAAGGGCGGGTGGGTGGGGGGAAGGATGGGTGGGTGGGTGGGTGGGTGGGTGGGAGGATGGGTAGATGGGTGGGTGGGTGGGAGGATGGATGGGTGGGTGGGTGGGAAGCTACGTACAAATCCGTTAAATATTTCGAATTTCTCAAAATTGAAAATTCAAAAAATTTCTGTTCTTTAATTCCGCAACAAAAGCAAAAATGAAGATAAACCTCTGTTAGCGTTTATTGTGGAGAATCGCAACTGTAACAATTCTCATTTCTCTCATTCAATTCAATGAAAATTCTGAGGTTTACTAGTCCCACCGGAAATAGTAGCAGGTTCCTATACTCATAAACCAGTTGCACGTGCGCCCCATGGGTTTTATAAACCTTGACGCTTCCGGTCTTACTCCTTTTTCCCCATTCCTTGTCTCTTTTCAACTCACAAACTGCATTTAGAACTAAGACCAAACCCTTCGTATGAGCTGGGAACGTGTGCCATAGCTTATGTATATAACACAAATCGGCCCCACGTGTTTTTCACGTATACACGTTCACATCCCATTGGTAGAAACAGACTGCCTTAACATCCGGCTCAGTCCTGAAAAAAAATCGTGAATAGAATTTGTGAGCAATTTGTTTAGGGACTCAAAACCGAAATAGTCGCTCGAAAATATTCAAATTTTTCAATGTTGTTCATTCTGATATTTTCCAGAATAGAAAAATATATATACGAAACATAGGTATGACCATCCACGACTCGAAACTATAACTTGCGGATGTGTGTATGTACTGTTGCGTCGTACCTTATAGATCCCTTATGGATTTTGAATTGATAATCGATATATTTTTCTACTCATTCGATTCGTGTCGACATTCTCAATTATATTATAGACCTAGTGTCTTGTTAGTGGCTGCTACGCGACCACATCCCTATGTTCCTCGTTGTTAAAATCGATATACTTAGCGAGTGCGATTTCGACTTGAGTCTCGATTTCGATATCGATAATCGCAATTTTTTCAGACAATCGAGGTTTTGAATTGGGTAATCGATTAATTTCGAGTTCGATTTCGAGTGCGGCATCGATGATCGAGATTTCTTCTTCGATAATCGATCTTTCATTCGATTCCTGTCGACATACTCATTCATATTATACTACTAGTTGCTTGCTGGTGGCCGCTACGCGTTCCTTGTCTGTTTTCGAGTTCGATTTCGATTGTGTCAGCGATAATCAAGATTTTTTCTTCGACTTTCGAGTTTTCGAATTCGATAATCGATTTATTTTCCTGGTCGAAGCTCTCAATTATTTATATACGCTAGTTCCTTGTCGGTGGTCGCTACGCGGCCACATGCATTTGCAAATGCGATTTCGATTTCAAATTCCATTTATCATGGCATCAATGATCGAGATTTTTCTCCGATAATCGAGTTTTTTTTCGATTTATTGCGATTCTCATTCTATTTGTGGTCGAAGCTCTCAATTATATATAAGGATCGACGCCCAATCAATCAAATGCCAAGTCGATTCTGTGTCAATAAAACAATCGAAACTCGCTCCAAAATTCATCGAAATGGTGATGAAGCCCTTAAAGCAATCCATGAGTCCGCCTGAAAACCATTAAAAAATTGTCCATTTGTTAACAAGATATTTAACTTTTCGTGAAAAAAGAAAATTCATGTGTTTACAAAAAAATAATGGGAACCCCCATGGGTCACACTCATTCAGCCCGTTAGTTTCAAATTTTGTTTGCACCCAAGGGGCCCATGCAGGATGCCAAAAATGGAGGCTCATGATTGTTCAACTGTCAGATGTGTACTTTAGATTCAATAGATCAAACAGTTACGAAATAGACATTCATCCCTAGTTGGTGGCATATATCAGGTTACGATGATACTTCCGGTGGATAATCGGATCGCTATAACTCACTCGCGTGGCGCGGGTGTTGAATTTATAATTCTTCTTTTCCCCTCGGTTATGGGTCTGAGAACTAACATTAGTATTATCGATGTATTTTTTCTTCCCCGTCTAGAAATGGTTTCATTGTTTTTTCATGAATTTGACACAGCTCTAAAATTTTTGGAAATTTAGACAACATTTTACAGAAAATTTAAAATTTCAGAAATTCCAATGAGAACATTGAATCGTCAACAATTCTAAGAACTTTCAGAATCCAAAAAAAAAAGTTGAAGATAAACAGAAAATTAATTATTAGCAAATCTTTAACACCTCCAACGATTTTTAAATTTCAAAAATTTTGAAAGAAAATTAAATTTAAAAAATTTGTTTCGATTTAAAAATTTTAAAAACAGCGAAAATGTTCAAATTAGAAAAATTTGGAGAGGGTGGGGCACAATGGGGCAGGGGGAATAGTAGGGCATGTGCTCATAGTAGAGCGTAGAACATAATGGTACGATCTCCATCCGATTCCGCACTCATGTCCCATTATGCCCCCAGTCCCATTCTGCCCCGCCCTCCGCCGCTCTTACTCCCACAACAACTACCTTCCTGCAATACGCACGTATCGCAAATTGACAGAGTGCACTTTAAATTCCATTGCCTATTTCACATTTTGTGTTAAAGCCCATTGGCAATGCAAAGAATATGGGATTAGAAATTACGTGAATGTGACTTCCGTTATAGCACGAGCGGAGCTGTCGCCGGAAGTCTCT
Organism: Asobara japonica; assembly: GCA_026005395.1. Lineage (NCBI taxonomy): Eukaryota > Metazoa > Arthropoda > Insecta > Hymenoptera > Braconidae > Asobara > Asobara japonica. The sequence continues at coordinate 1,876,885 of BQMI01000280.1, forward strand.
TCTGTATCAGGAAATGAATCCTTGGAGGGAGCTCTATCGAATACTCATCGGGTCGAAAAGGTCAAAGGTCTCAAAATGATTTAAAACTTTCGAAAGTTTCAAGAGTTTGAATTGGAAAATTGTAAAAATTTGAAAATTTTGAAATATTTTGAAAAATAGAAAAATACGAAACGTTTGTACAAATTTGCATTTCAAAAAATTTCAAAATTTGCAAAGATGAAAAAATAAATTTAAAAGTTTCCGAAGAATTTAAAAGCCTCAAAAATTTCAAAAATTTTGATAATTGTCAGAATCTCAAATTCGCTGTCCAAAGAGTTTTTCAATTCGTGGTCCATACGAATGTTCATAATTCGCAAATGGATTCGTATATTGAGGATCAATGTCTCACCTTAAAAATAGAACAAACGTGTCTACATATGACCAATGGAGAGTCGACTTCCGGTTGAGGCTACATCAACCGGACATTGAGAATTGAGCCATCACAGCTCGTTACACATCTTCACAATAGTGTTCAATAATAAATTCCGCGTCCCACTGACAAATCAACAAGTAGGAAGTATCATAGACATATTGTACGAATTTTACTCAAAGTATGAGCATTTGAACTGTTTTTAGGAAATCACAAAAAATTCGAACAGATTGAATAAACTTCAGTGCTTCAAGAAAACTAAAAACCACTAAAGATTCTGAAAAATTTTCAACAATTGCAGAAGTTTTCAATAACATTTATTCAAATTTGAGTGTCAATAGGAAAATTTCAAAAAATCCAACAATTTTGAGAATTTCGCAAGAACAATAAAAATTTCAAATATTCATTAGAATTGCTGAAATTTTTTGTGCTTATAAAAATTCCGAAATCTTCGAAAGTTCCCAAAATTTTTCCAATTGCCACATAAAAAAAAAACAAAATTTTTTTACCTCAAATCAAATGGGATTTGAGCTCAAAAACGTGAAGCCTAAAAAGACGGTAGTGAAAGGAAAAACCATCAGTACAAAAGACACCAACACAAAGTGCTTCAGAAGCCGCGAATCTTCTGTTAAAAACTAAAATAGTTGTGAATGATCCGCAAAAAAATACTCGAAACTGTGGTGATTCATGATCGTCGTATACTAGCTCTTAATATCCTTGAAAAGGGGAGAAATGGATAATATGGAGACAAAATATCTCTTCAAGCAAGAGTTTACGAGTCTCGGGATGAAATTCTCAGATCAGAGATATAAAAAGATCCATTTCTTTACGTTTTTATGAATGGACAAATAGAATTAGTCTGATACTTATCACTTGATTTTTCTTCAATAACATTTAGGTCTATCCGTTTGAAGCTTTACAATGTTTTTTTGACATATTTAAAATCTGAAATTTTTAAAAATTTTACACTTTTGAAATTTTTTGAAGTGCTAGAAAATTAATTTTTTTGAGAAGGAATTCAATGGTCTGATATTAAGAAATTAATCATTCTTATGAAACTCCTCAAATTTTTGAAGAGTTTTAATTTCCGTAAAAAATTTCAAATTTTCAAAACTTGCAAATATTTCAAAAATTTCATTAATTTAATTTTTTTTAAAGTTCCTAAAATTATTCTCGAAATATGGAGACTTAATATTGACAGCGACAATATAGATTATTTTTTGAGTTAGGTTTCCAAAAAACTAATATGCATTATCTATTATCCTATCTCTTGTAGACTCATCTACTTATTATAAATTATCAGTTGCTCTGCCAACAAACCCTAGAGGTGCATAATCATCGCGTGGGTGAGACTTGCGTGCACAAAGTTGCATTCAAAAATGCGTAAAATTCGAATTACCATTAAAAAAATGTACATGAACAACCGAGGACAACCTAACAATTATACATGCGAGTGATGTAAAAATTTTCAATTTTACGCTAAGTCTTGTCTCATTAAAAATTTTAAATTTCAGAATATTTTGGATCATTAAAATTTCGAAAATACTCCATTTTATATTGAAAGTATTTTTCCATATCTTCATTAGTTGATAACATCGAGTGGCGATTTTTTTTATGTGACGGGTCGCACTGACACTTTTCAAGTTTTTCCGAATTGTTTAGATTGTTAAAATCTTTCAAATTTGTAGAGGTCTCAAACTACTCCAATTTTTTTCTTTATTTTTGAAATTCCTCAAATTTATGTAATCGGGCACGTTTCTCAATTTTCCGATTTTCTTTACATTTCCATTTTTCAAAATTCTCTCAATGTTTCTGAATATCAATTTCATGGAATATCAATTTTTCAACTTTACATGCTCCAAACTTTGAAATTGTTGAAATTTTGGAAAGTGATTCAAGTTTACAATTTCATAATCTATCATTTTCAATTTGCAGTACTTGACATATTCTGCGGATTTTCATTCATCTAGTCGTCTTCTAAGCTCTCTCCGTGACTTTTCATTAAATTAATTTTTTTCCATCGATTGAGTTCAATTGGATTAAATAGAGATCCATTACCGAGCGAATTAATTGCGAAAAAAGAATACTAAATTGATTAATCATTGGCAATTAGCCGCGTTCTCAGTCGGTGACTCATTAATTATTTTCATTTGCATGCAACTACAGAATTTCGCTCTTCGTAAATCCGTCATGGTTGCGCACAATGACACAGAAAGTACTAAAAAAATTGAATCACGACAGATTTTAACGATCTTGGCAACAACTGATTTATTTATATTTTTTGTACCGTTATTTTAGCCTGCGAAAAATCTTAAGGCAATTTCCAAATGGAATTTAGAGAATTGATAGTGACCATTTTTCCCAAAACAAATCCCGAAAATTTAGATATATCATAGATGAAGAATTCTACAAAAAAAACTGGCCTATTAAATTTTTGAAGCAAACATCTTGGAAATTCAAAAATTCAGAAATAAAAAAAGAACCATTTAAATACTCTGAAATTTGTCAAAGTTAAACTACCTTAAATTGTCAAAATTTTCTAAAACTCCAATACCGGAAATCCTTTCAAAATTTTCCGTATTTCCAAAATGCTATGACTCAAACTCCACGCGGTATATTTATACAATATCCAGTAGTTAAGTTATGAATCACCTACTACACTGTCGCAAGTAACAAAACTTCACTTCCGTTTTTATCGCTCACTCTGTCATTTTGAGAACCCACAGAGAGTGTTGTGACTGAACAAACTGACGACATTGTGACTTATAAATCACTCTAATTCCCTAATTGAACGTCAGCAATTTCTGCGTTGAGTCGAATGCCGCGGGTCGCACCAGCTCGAGCTTTGACCTTTGAGATCAACAAATTATTAACAAAATTCTCGTGCGAGCGGATAATGTCAATTTTTCTTTCATGTTAATTGGTTCTATATGAATTGAGTACCTAGTTTGTTAAGAGTCACACCCTTTAGAACCACACAAAACCCCCAATTTGCACTAGAATTATTTTCCCGGCAGATCGCAAAGAGACTAACATTTCGTTAACAACTGTTTTTAGAAAAAAATCTATTGACCGTTTTTAATAGACAATTTTATTCCACATAAGAATGGTCATTCAGCGTTTTTCTCTAAACCAATTCATTGTCGAGGAAAATTCAAAATTGTTATACTTTATCCGTGAGAAATTTAAATTGAACGATTTAAAAATGCAATTAATAAAAAAAAATTGGAATTATTTCCACAAATTTCAAAACTATGCGCAATATTAAACTTCCATGCGCAGATTTATGAAATTACACCATGAAGGAATTCATTGTCATCTCCCAGGTACTACGCTCTATGCAATTTATAGTAATCTCTCCTCAATGTCTTTAAATATACAACAGAAAATTCATGAATTGGTCACCGCAAGTTTGTGATTTCTGACGTCGCAAGAGTTGCACTGGCATTTCTATGTTTCCTACTGGATGCGTCCGCTGGACTTCTGTTAAAGCTGGCGTCTGATTGGTTGCCGGGGGCAGAGGCACTTTCGTGATGTCACAGCTCTTTTCAGGTCCATTCAATATCAGTCGTTTTGAATATTCCATAACTAACAACAAAAAGCGAAATAAATTTTCCGTACCATTTTTCTTCATTGTGGCGTACATAGATAAAAGAAAATTATCAAAGCTTTGTTTAAAAAAATTGATAAAATTGCACAAGCCCAAAGAAGATTACGCAGCTATTTCTTAATAGGTTCGAAAATTGAGTAGCTCTTTGATATGTCTCCCCACAATTCCGAATCCATGCCCCTAATCAAAGATCCCACTGTCCCAAGCCCCATAAATTTTCCCACCTCCCACAACACGCAAAAAAAATGTCCCTTAAATCACTTTTTCTACAGAGCCCGTATTTTTCTCCATAACTAGATACCGGAAGACTGACATATTTGCAGAGGATTCCGATAAAAATATTATCTCCCTAGCCCAATCCCCCTTTCACCACAGATTAGCCCCCTGACCTTTTCTAATCTAACAGTCGAACTATGTCGTACTACTCGAAAACAAAAATTCAAAGGTTCCACAGAATACTGCGCAGTAGTCTAATGCGCATCGGCGGCCGCACAAAGAAATAATCATGATTTAATTAATCTTGAAAATATTGAAAATTTTTGTCAAGTTAAAAAAATCAATAATTAAAGAACTTTGAAAGAGCAAAATCTCAGTATTTTACAAAAATTCTGGAAACTAGGAAAAAAATTTAAAAATTGCAGAAATCTATGTGTTGTGACAATCTCCAAAATTTCGAAAGACCTTACTGAGAATAACAAATCAAAAAATTGTATTAAAATTTCGGCAAATAATATCATGAGTTTTAATTATATATTAATGCACGTGAATTAAATTCATATGAAGTTTACATGATTATGCATAACCTATGACACGCACCTGAGCTGCCTCGTTTTTGCTCGGCTCATGCCACCCAGGAATGCCATCGTATATAGTCCCTAACAAAACCAACAGAAGACGGGAATCATGTGGATCAAACAGTGCCTCATTGAGCTCGCAATGATCGAAAAAATTTATAACTCATAAAGTTTATACAAGTCGTCGTTTTTCGTCTAATCAAACTCAAACCGTTAGACCAGAAAAATTCAAAGATAGCGACTCGTTTGCGCAGTGGGCTATTGCGCATCCCACGCTGCGCGCGCATATAACCGGCGAGTTTCTCCTTAAAATGCCTCTTTTTAGTTTTTCAATTCATTTCGCGTGCAGTCTATCGCGTGGGCGCATCATTCCGCTCATAAAATTTATTAGAAAGAACATAATAAACAATTAAAGAATACAAACTCCAAAATGGTTGTCAATTAAATGACACGTACGCATTTTAATATTATTGTTATTAACTTTCTGATGTATCAGAATTTACGCAACAAAATAACAATTGAGAGGTTTTTTTTTCGCAATTAGTTTTTTATTTAAGCGACAAAAGGTGGGGATCCTTCAAAAGGAGTTAATGTTTTTAATTCAATTGAAGTGAATTTTTCAACATTATCATTTTTTGAAAAATCGTGTTTGTTCTTTTGTGTTCATAGATTGTTTGGTGAAAATTTTCTGTTGATTACTTGTGTTTTTTTTTTATATTTTCTGATAATATTTTGTGGTACAAATCGTGCAATATTTATTTGAAGTGTTTCCCTATTTTTAGTGTTCTGAATCCTTTCGATTTTATGTTTGAATTTCGCGGGCAAATTTGTGCTACTTTGCTATTAGCATAAATCATTTATTATCCACAATTTATTACTGTGAATAATTATACAAAACTTTTTTTTAGTGTTCATTTTCAGAATATTTATTTTCTGTGTTCAAAATCAAAAATCAATTTTTTTTTTTATTTGAAAATATTTGAAATTTCAAAAATTTGGAATAAATGCGTAATTACAAAAACTCTGAGTTTCAAAGAGAAGCCAAAATTTTGACCATAAAAAAATAATGCCAAAAATTCAATTTTCAAAAAACACAAATATTTGAAAATGAAAAAAAAAAACGAATCTTTTAATTTCTCAACTTCTAAAAATAGGAAACCAATTTACATCACCAATTTATGCAAAATAAAAGACACCTCCTGCATTGACATTTTTAAGTCTCCTATTTATGTATACATAATTTTAACGATAAAAATAGTACGATAGAATCGGAGAAAGGAGTTATTTGTGCGGTGGATCTTAATTGCCTCATTTCGTTTCAATTGAGAAGATGCAAGGCAGTTCATTGGAGTTCGTAGAAACACGAGATATTACAGAGTTGAGTTTACAGTAGCAGTATAAACTCGTTAGTGGCAGCTACTGTATCTTCCAGCTCGCGGAGGTTTTATTAGTTACGCCTACAATATGAGGATGAAAGAAGAAAATCGGTTTGCCGAGCGCAGCATCGCGTACTTTGGTAAATACAGATTAATTAAGAAACTACATTTATTCCTGGAAATTTTACATTCTTAGACTTTTTCAAAATTTTCCTTCACTTTATTTTCTCTTTCAAATATTTTTTTGAAAATCCCTAAATTTTTCGGGCCTGCCAAAATTTTTTTTTCATCTTCCAAAAATTTCGAAATTCCCTACAATTTTTGCCGAACTTTGAGTTCTCCCAAATTCCATTCTCATTTTTTGAAAATTGTCGCCTCTTGAAAAAAATTTTTCCGAAATTTTTCACAATTCTATGAAATTTTCGAAATCTCGGAAATTAAAAAAATCGCACATTTGAAATTTTGCAAAACATTTTTTGAAAATTGAAAAATTCGGTTTTTTACTCAAAACACTAAAATCGGTCGATTGAAAAATTTGGGTTTGCAAATATGAAAATTCAAAAAATTTTAGCTTGCAAACAATTGAAAAAAATTCAAAATATCTATGATGCATAAGTGTAGCTCATGCTCATCGAAATTGTATTCACATTTTACAATTCAAAACGTACGACGAACCCGACGCGATATATCATTTATAGGCATCGCTAAATTCGCGGTAACGAGTCGGAGGCTCAAACAATGAGTGCCGTCGTTTTTTGGTGGGGTTTGTCGGAGTTTATGAGCCGATTCGAACAGTCGGGAGCCACAGTTCGCGAGATCCAACTGTGTTCTCAGTGTGGTGCATTTCAAAATAGGTATAACTTAATATTTCAACCTGTCGCATTTCGACGACCGACTTCATCGCGAGTGTAATAAGTAATTTCTGGAAAGACCGGTAGTCCGACCGTATACACTGGAGTATACTAAAGCGGCCCCCAAACAATTTCTAGATGCTGTGTGATTATCCCCGTTCTGTGATTATGCGCTTGAGCATTCCTTCAGGAGGGACCAGTGGACACCCATCCAAGTGGCTGGGGCCGACTTTTGCCATTTAACCCGTCGGATTTCTAAGCACAGGGTAAACCCCCAGAAAACCCTATGCTACGACGGTGGGCGCCTATGATGACCCCCCCCTCCCCCCCCCCCACTCACGTCGCACACACGGAATGGTTTTGCGGTCCGAATCCATGCGAAAATATTTCGCCATATTATGGTAAAATTACCCAAAAAATAAGAAAATGAACGGTGTGTGTGTGTGTATGTGGTCAAAAATATCCAGCGATTTCTCGGTAACAACATGCGTGAATAAATTTCTATATGCGGATTACAGCTTGGTGCAAGGCGGTTCAATTGCCTCTTAGTTAGTACCAATTTCAATTGTTCATAACGCTCTAACATGAAAACGACCAGTCGTAGAAAAAAAACTGTCTAACAAAAAACGTTGCTCTCTTAAGGACCTATATTTCATCCTTTATCTTTTTTTTCGTAAGTTTGATAATTTAGGACTTATGGCGAGCTCAAGGGTATTATTTCACGCGCGCGCTACCACGTCCATATACCGTTTCCCGCAATTTCGGATCTATGTCGAGACTGAGTCCCTGGAGAAAAAATTGACATGAATCTTTTTTGTCAGGCATTGAGTTCTCTACAAAAAATGTTCTATAATATTTTTCCTTAAAACCAGTTGGTGAGGGGCAAATTGCATTTTTCAACGAATGTTGACAACGAGGCTCTTGGCTCGAAACTAGAAATCGGAAATTTTTCGTGTGGTTCCATTCGATCACAGTTATTTAGCACAACGTTTTTTTCTATTTCCAAAATTTGTACTATTCGTAAGCGAGAGAGTTAAAATTAATGGGCTACAAGCAGATCCCCGATCCAGTTATAGACCCATCACTGGCGTTTATTTACACGTTTGGATCCCTATGGTGTCAGTTGGGTCTTTGAAAAACTACATATTCGTATTTTGGGGAATTTCTATCATTCACATTTCCTCACTTTGCAGTTCAAACCCACCATTTATGAATCCTCCAATTTGTATTTCATCTGTACTATTTAAATTCAATTTTTTAGTCTCTTCCAATTTTTCAAATTATATTTTTTTTTCTTTTCTTTTTGAAAACTCTTTGAAACTTCCTGGAATTTTACCATTTTTTTTTTTTTTTTTTATTTTTAACGTTCAACTAATAAGTCAGAATTATCGAAATATTCCTGTGAATATTACCGAACACCTCAAAAACTCAGAAAAAAATCTTGAAAAATGCTGGACCAATGCAGCCTCCGATCTCGCGCATGTACGGAAAATATATGCAGTCCCCCATTGATAAGTCTACCACGCGTATCTCATCTAAACCATTCGGCGGGGCTGCGATATCGATAGCCTCTTCCTTTTTTTGTTGTTTTCAACAAAAGTGGTCGTTGTCAGGTTTCAAGTGAGAAAGAAAAAAGGAGACATTCCCCGGGCGCGATATCCCTCCGGTTATGTGACTGAAAGTCCACGTTTTATTAGCTTTTTTGCCGACTTTCTTCGTCAAATAAGAGATCGGATGAATCATTTGAGAGAAAATAGATAAAACCGGGTTTCTTTCGTGGAACAGAAAATCACGTCACTCACGCGTCAGCACTAGATATACAGTTTATAGATAGGGGAAAAATCGCCGAGATTTGCGCTGACAGGAGATACTTAATCGGAAACGTGAGGGTGTCGTAATATTTTTCTCTCCGAGAAATCTATACGATTCTCCAAGCGAGATATGTGTGTGTGTGTGTGTGTGTGTGTGTGTGTGTGTGTGTGTATTGTTTTGCCAGTCTCCCTCTCGCCTGTACTCCTCGCCAGGTTGCTCTTGAGTATTCCTCCATAGGGAGTACAGGACACCCACCCATGGGCCTGGGCCCGACTTTCTCCATTCAAGCCATCGTATTCCTAGACACACGGTAAACCTCCGGTTGGCGCTTGCGATGGACCCCCCCTCCCCGCGTCGGGTCGGGCGCTCGTTTTACGGGTACAAGCCCGACTGAGTGCTTCGCGCGCTGAATCACACTTTGCCATTTGGAGTAACAATATATTTTTCGAAGTTAAAGATACTGTTACTCATTGACTCCGAAAAAATGAGAGCTTTCAATTTCCCAATACGAATTGTCGGACGGAATCCCTGAGAATATATTCCATCATGACGAATCCCAGCATGCTCCGGAGGCGGGACGCGAACCCAGAGGCTCTATCTACTACACCAAGGCCCCCATTTTTGTGTGTGTGTGCGTGTGTGAAAATTTTTTTAGACGTCCTCGCCAAACCGATTCACTCAATGTGAACAATTCTTTTTTTTTATTTTATGTTTTTGTTTCTAACCGCGAATATTGCCACAAAAATAATATTATCATTGACATATTGGACAGGAAATTCTGCTGACTGTGCAAACACCCTCTCAACATCCTATTTGATTATCCAAATGAATTTTCCCCATGCCAGAACCCGTTTCAATTATGAGTTAAATGACCTACGTGTTTACTATTCAGGGTGTGGCCTGGTCGTCTGCGGATTAAACATGCATTTTAATCTACGCTTCCGAACAATCCACGATGGGAATAACGGAAGCACTCATTTATTCTTTCGGATAATATTTATTACGAAAAAAAAAGAATATTTATGATTTTAATCATTGCCATCACGGAAAAACCAAATTTTGAAACGTTGCAAATTTTTTCTGTTTTTTGGAAAGTCAATAAAAAAATCGAAAGGTTCTAAAAATGGTTCATTTGAAAACTTCACATGACCAAGGAACAAATGCCTGCATACTATTTGTCCTTTTGTGATTCTTAATAAACATTTTCAGGTTCGCGAGTGCGAGGTGGAATGAGCGGAAAGCCCGAGTCTACAAATGTCAATGTGATGGAGGACAGAGACGATGTGGTTTTCGTTTCGAGCAAAGACAGCGAGGCCTCAACGCTCTGGGTCAACTACCTCACAGCTTGCTTTGAGCAGATCAGCAGACAGCAGGGGCGGCCGCCTTTCAAGTACGTATCACATTACAAAAATCGGGGCATCACAGACTGATTCCCCACTCATCTCCCCTTGTTATTCCATTTCACACCGAACTCCACACATTTATTGAAAGAACTCAAAGAATCGTTTTTAAAGCACTCGACTTAAGTCATGAGGAAGCCTTGAGTTGTTTGAAAGCTTGGATCAAGTGACCTGCAAGGGATAATCCCTGTTACACACACACACAATTGCTCATGTTTTAGATCCAACAATAGATCACTAAATCAGAAAAATAGGGAATAATTACTGATAGATAACATTCGATAAAGTTGCAATGTAACATCAGATAATTTCACTTTCAGAGTGAGACACGTCACAGTGGAGGATCCAGCATCATGCACGACCCCTCTGCAAGATCGCATTGCAAAATCTCGTCTGCAGATTATCGTTGTCTGCCCAGTTCTCCTCGATCGCGCCTCGACCAAGCCTGAACAGGCATCAACGTTGGCTCGACAACTTTCCCCAGATAGAGTTCTGGCGATGATGCTGGGGGTCCATGACGGACATCTCTCGGAAAACCAAAAAAGTGCTCTTGTCACTTACACCCAATGGAAAAAATTCTTCGTCAAGGATCAAGACGAAACCTTCGTCGGAGAATTTTTAGGTACATTTTTTTTTTAAATTTGGTTGGAAACGAATTTTTCGTTCCATTGAAATAGAGAAAATTTGGGAGAGAATGGATAATTTGAAGAGGACCAAACAATTTTTCCTTTTTGAAAATCTCAAACAAAATTAGAGCTTCAGAACTACATTTTTGGTTTTTATTTCAGGCGCTGCTGTCGCTATTTTGGGTTCCGCTGCACCCTCAGGCCTGAGGAACGACAAAACGTCGTTTTCGGTTCACCCGAAGAAGGTCAAAATAGGGCAAAATCGTGTTCTGGTGATCATGAACGAGCCGCTTAGGACAGAAGATGCTGTGCAAGTAATTGTGGATCGATGCGGAGAGGGACTGGATATCAGTCAAGTGAAGAGGAGAAACCCATACACTTTGCAATTCGCGGTTCCCGACAGGTATGTGACATCAACCACAAAAGTCGAATGACCATTCACTTATAACACGACATTCTATTGAGTATTCCGTAATAGATCAATTGCAATCGGATTAAGGTGCAGAGATTTTACAAAATATTACTGAATTGGAAGGAAACTCCAATTTCTACAATACAGACAAAATGTCTACATTTTCAAAAATAAATTTAGCCTGTTTTCGAAAAAAATTTGAATATTTCGAAACGTAGAAAAAATTGAAAAGGTCAAGATTTGAAAGTGAAATGGTGACAATTTCCAAAATTATACAGAAGTATTCAGTTAATGGCAGTAATTTAGAAAGATTATTAAAAAATGTTTCTTACAGGTGTCTTGAGGTTTCAATGCTCATTGGCATTAGAATTATCGTGAATGGCGTTGCACAGGGAGTGCGTCAAGTTAAGTGTGAAAGTCGACTCAGGGAGCTCGATCAAATATTGAGAGCTAATGATAATCCTCTTGAGTTCATGTGTCAAGTAAGTTCAAATGAAGATTTTGAAAAAATCGTAAAAATATTTTTAAATTAATAAATATGAAAATTCGTGATTTATACTCATGCTAATTTTGCGCAAACTGTCAATTTTTAGAATCTTGAATGTTTTGGAAATTGGTAGATTTTCAAATTTCTCGAAATATTCGAAAGCTTTTGAGAGTTAGTTTTTTCCCAATTTTCCATTTTCAAATTTTAACAATGAAACCAAAATTGAATATTTTACTAATACATTTTTTATTATTTGAGTTCAAAAAGTTTCAACATGAACGATTTTTTAAACATTAGAAATCCGTTGAATGGAATTTCTTTTTTTCAATTCTAAATGATTTAAAACTTTAACATTTTAAAACTTGAAAAAAAATAATATTAGAAAATTTCCAAAACTTTGAACAATTCACACATTTTCAGTTTTTCAAGTTCTCTCAATTTTCAAGTGAAGAAAATTTTCCAAGACTGACGTTTTAAAATTGAATTTCTAAAATTCGTCCAAACCCGAAATTGTCTCAATCCCATTTTTTTTCGGGGCCTCAGATGTTAGTTCACTTCCAAGGGCAAACTAATTTTGCACCAACATCACTGGAAACGACATTTCCCTCTCACCAAAATTAAATTTTTGTGCTTCATTAATTGCAGGGAGTATAATTGCATTTCTATCTCATTTAGCAAGTCGGCAGAATTCCCCTAGTTTTCCAACCATGTCGAGCTAATCGCTGGTTTAAACTCCGGAGAGTCGCGGTTTTAACTGTACGAATGCTCCACAATTTTTTTTTCACATAACCATTTTGTTATTGGAAAACAAAATTTGATTGGGCACAAATGTCAAAAATTTCCACACCATTTTTCGGCCGCGCATTAAAAGAATCTCTTACAGTTTTGGTTAGAAACTGCGGAATATATTGAATTGTCAAAAAAAAAATAAAAGCAAATAATTTTTGAGTATTTGACAAATTGACAAATTTGTGAAAATAATTTTTAAGTTAATTAATGTTAAAAATTTCCCAAATTTAAGACATGAGCATTTCGACAATTTCCCAATTTTCAGAATGTTCAAAAATCCAAAACTTTTACAAATTCGTAAGAAAAAAAAATACGAAATTTCAGAAATGTCAATTATTTAATAATTTAACTCCAAAATTTAGCGTTCCCAAAAATTTTGTCTAATTCAAACCGTTGAATGCCACGTCTTCATCCATTCGCAAATTTCAGTTTTCATTTTTTTATTCTAGACATTTGGCTTTAATCCGGGAGATCGAGATCAATTGGATAACTGGATGGTCCATGCGTTTCAAAGAAATGTACCGCCTCGGTTTGATCTTTTGGCAACACCAACTGGTACTGCGCCTTTACAACGAAACACAATAAGTAAGTTGATTCAACTTTAAAAATCAACTTAAGATCAATCAATTTCGGGGCGAAAAATGAATCCAATTGAGGAGTTGCAGCCATGCCCGCAAAAATTTATATAAATATTGCACGGGAGAAAGAACCATACAGAATATTCTCAAGCAAGGTAAGCAGTCCCACGATCGCTCGCACTATCGAATAACTGCTAGCCGTGGTCCTGTAGCCCATGGGACATCAAGTTAACCCCGAAACTAACAGAGGGGCAAGTAAAAGTAGTGTGATTGTGCGACTGTTTCCCCTAGTCTTTGAACATCTTGCCCAAAATTAAAAAACAAATTTTTGCATTTTTTGTTCCAAAAGCCATTGTTTTACCGGGGGGGGGGAGTTGAAAAAATTAATTTTTGATATTTTTTAAACCCAACTTTTTTATGAAGGAAGGGATAAGTGGTGGGATGAAAGTTGTCCTTGTTTACACGTATCAATTCCCTAATCAAGTTTTGATCCAATAGGTCCTGAAGAGTATCCTACTCTTCTTCATTTCGCGGCCCGCTTCGGCTTGGAGAAGCTAACTTGGCAATTGCTGGAATGCCCCGGTGGAGAAATTGCTTGCGATCTCAAAAATGTTGCGGAATTAACTCCAGCGGATATTGCTGAACAAGCAGGACACAATAAACTAGCCCAACAACTACGTGGTTACATGGTAAATACCGAACTTTATGAATAGTTCGATAGCTCCTATACCTACCCTATATTGGTCGGTATGTTGAATACTTTTGTAGGTTTTTACAATTTAAAAAACTTCCAAAATTCCCGAAACTCGAACATCTTAGACGTGGAATGCATTCGTACGTCTCGGAATTAGAAAATAGTTTAAAACGAAAATTTGAAACAAAATTTGATAATTGCAAAAAAAATTTAAGAACTGAAATATTCCGAGCTTAAAAAAAGGGAAAGGAAAACTCATTGAATTCACTAATTACCAAGATTATCCCTATATGTTAGAGAAGCCTAATAACTCTTTCTTGTCCCCATCAGCAAATGAACGAGTTCACCAACATGTACAGCTACCTCAAAGTAATCAGCGAAAATTCTGGGTCGGGAGCAAGTGAGTTGTCAATTTTATTCTATCATCAAATCTCAAGTCATAAAGTGTAATATGTTAAGACAGAAAAAAATTAAATTCGATATTTAATTTTTTTTTTAATTTTGCAAACTTGGAACTTTTTGCATCTTTCCCAAAATCTTGAAAATTTCAAATCTCACCCCCCCCCCCCCCCCCCCCCCCCCCCCAAAAGAAATTAGTATCTAAACCATCGAATGTTCTTGAAATTTTAGACAACGAAAGTGCCTCGCCACTGACCCACTTCAACTGCCTGGACACAGATTACGACAAAGAGGACTACTGTCGTCCTCGACCCTTGAGTGAAGCGTATTTAGTGCCTCCAGCGGCCCGTCCAGTAACCACATCGCCCTCAATGACCCTCATCACGCCCCCGCAATTGCCACCACCAAACCCAACCGTGCAAAATGCCATAGAGATGAATTACTCAATTGTACCACCACCTACACCAGTCCTGGCCACGCCCCCCATAAATCTCAGTCATTCAGATGTTAATGGATTGACTCTGCCAGTCCAGGGATACCTCAAAATGTATCCAGCCAGTAAGAGCCACTATTTCCTCATCTTCCAACATAAAAAGATAAAATCTCGAAGTCAAATAATTTTCTGAATTTTTGTTCTCCAAATTTCCAAAACTGGAATTTCGATTTCAATCTCCACATTTTAATACGGTTCTGTTAAAGATAAGTTTATGAAATCTTGCTAACTCTTCTCAAACGCTGCAGTTGCAGGAAATGCCAAAATCTACTTTACCGACTGTGGATCAGTACAACAGATATCGCAAATTGAACGACATTCGAGAAAAAATACTAAAGATTATGGAATTTTTTGAAAATCGGATAATTTTTAAGAGTTAATTTCTTTTTTTTAATTACTGAAATGTCCTGAATTTGTAATATTAGTAAAAAATTTAAACTCGTGACAATGTATCAACCTTTCCAAATGTTCTAGGATTTGAGTTTTAAAGATCAATGCAATTTCTACTTAATAAAAAAAAAAAAAAAAAAATACAATTTCTACAATTATACAAATTTTCCAGTTTTCAAATTACAGAATTTCTTTGAATTTTCAAGATTGAACAAAAACTATATCTCGAGTTGACAAATACAATTTCACAACTCCATTTTTTCGAAGTTATAATTTTATCCATCATTTTTTTTAAATTATCAATAAATAAATAAATAAATTCTTTAAGGTCCGAAATTATCGACATTTGCGGCGCCTGTGACAGCTCCTCTTATGGCGCTCAAATCTCCAAGCATTCAACAATCGAAAAAGGATCTGTCTGGGCTGAAAGACGACAGCTCGAGTTCGAGAACCGGAAGTTTACACCGTTCGACTTCAAACGGAAGCAAATCCCGGGAACTGTCCGGCCCTCAAGACGAGCTACTGGAAATTATAAATGACTTCAAAAATAATGTTTTTACGATTTCTGAGGTTGAACGACTTGTGGAGAATTGGAGAAATCGAAATGATGTGCAACAGAGTTTCAAGGTATTATGAAAGTAAAAGGTTCTTACCGTCTATAAAAACGTCGAGACAATTCGAAGTTCGAGGCTCGATAAATAGTTTTGGAATGAAACATATGTCAGATGAAGATCAATTAATTTGTTAACCATCCGATTTCGGTACATCCGATTTTATTAAAAAAAAAAAAATTGAACGGTTTTGCCAAACCAAATCAAAATAAAAAAAGCAACAGCATAAGATACTAGCAACAAAAATTTCATCCAATTCTAGACGCTATATTTAGGCGCTATTTTATCCAGGCGATAAGTTAATGTTTAAAACATTCTTTCTGGCTATACAGATTCTCATTTGTTCCCGAATGCTTTCAGGACAAACAGAGACAACTAACGGCGATGAGGGACGAATACGAGAGGATTCAAAAGCGAATGAAAGACGAAATGAGGGCGCCAACGCCTTTTGATAAAATCAAAAAGTTCTTTTCCAAAGGGAAGAAGGATTCTAAAGAAACGACTGGTAATGATGATGACAATGCCTCTACTGCAAGCAAGATTGAAAAGCAGAGTGATACAATGGGGGACAGAAGACCTATTAGCAGTTTGAGCCTCCATAGTGTCTCCAGTATGTACAAGTTCGATTTTTTTTCCAACTCTCTGTTACTCGTGCAATTGCACCCTACGTTGTTACGACTAGAACGTTATTATTTTAGAAAATTTTACGACTACACAACATATATGTTTTTCATTTATAATTCTCAATATTCAAGGTTCATCATCGTCTGGACGCATGAGCATCATCAGCGGATGTTCTGGAACGAGTCTAGGTGACAGTGGAACTCACTCGGACACGGAAGATCGTCGGGTGAGTGAAGCTTAATAAAATACTGCACTGAACAAAAAACCGTATTTACATAGAATAAGCAAATGCCGATTTTCGACAATTAACGTGCATCCTTGAGGGGCATAGGCGGACCCCCCCCCCCCCCCCCCCCTCTTAGGCTAGGGTGGTAATTGTACTTGTGGCTGAAGTTGTTTTACATTATGTCCCTACATTAGAAAAATACTATTCGAATATCTTCATTATACTCTTATTGGTCTTCCAGCTCCGAAATCCTCGAGAAGATAAAGGTGGAATTATGACATACGAAGTACCACCAGCACCGAAACCATTCACGGGGAAATACTCATCCATGAGATACACACCATCACCACGAGCTGCGGGTTTGGGAACCGAAAATGAAAGAAAACCACATCCTTCCGTGGGCAGCTCAAGTGACGAGTATTACATTGCTTTTCCTGTATCGGGACTTCCCATTCATTGTAAGTTGTAAAGTTTGGAAATTTTTCAGTTTTGGAAACTTCCACTGTTTTCGCAATTTTTGCATCTTTCAATCCGAATTTTTTGAGAAATTGTAAATTTTCAAATCAAGGAACTTCGGGGATTCACATTTATAGGATTTTCCTTATAGAACTTTTTTCCTATTTCTCACGGAAAGAAAAACGATGAACAGGATTTTATCGCACGGTGATTGACAACTCATGTATTTCGCATATTTGTTTTTACAGATTTTCCTCAAATGACAATTGACTAGTTAATGAGTAATTTGTGAAACAATCTTACGATACGCTTTTTATAGGATTTCATTTTCAAGAAAACTAGTTTTCCTTCCTCCTTCAGCGAGCTATATCAGTCCTAACATAAATTCGAAACTCTACCAGATACTTCTTTAACATTTTAGAAGCTCCAATAAAATTTCTAAGGTTTCTAAAATTTTGAAAAATTTCGAAGGTTTGGAAAATTACAAAGAAAAAAGATGATTTGCAATTTTTGCAAACTTTAAAGAATTTCCAAAAAAAATTGCATCCTGAAATCTCTGTTTCAGCCTTCAACCCTGACGGCAGCCCAATCTCACCCCAGACCCCAACATCGCCCTGTGCTTCGCTGCTGCATAGAATCCCGACGGAAATTCTAGAAGAAGTTCCCCATTCCGAAAATGCCGAAAAGACTGAGCCAAAAGTCCTCAACACCCTCCCACCACCGCCACCCCCCTCCCCACCCACGCATCTCTCCCTAGATTACATGAACATAGTTCCCGCAAATATTCCCTCAATTAATCCACCTAATATATCATCAAACAATCTCACAAATAATTCATCACCCATATTCTCAAAAATTCTCCCCTCAAATAATCCTGAGAAACCCTCAAACGCATTTTCAAATAATGAAAGTCCAGATGCACACACTGTCCCATCTTTAACCTCAAATAATGCCGGAAACTCCCATTCAAATATTTCCTCCACAATCTTACTAACCAATACGGAAAATATATCCTCAAATGACGACAACAATTCACTCTCAAATAATTCCCAAAATGCCGGAAAAATATCTTCGAACAATGAACTGATAAATTCCGAAAATAATTTAGAAAATGTAACCTCAAATGATTCAAAAACGGCGCATGCAAATATTCCCGCCAATTCTGTTGATATAACCTCAAATGATCCCGAAAAAATGACTTTGAACAATTGTGAAAATATGAGTTCAATTAAGACGCAGAATTATGAAAATGATAACGATGAATTGAGGTCATCAAATGTTCCTCAAGGCTCTATCAACGAGAACGTAGCGAGCAATGAAAAGAAGGAAGTGTTGAACGTAATTCTGAAAGAAGAACCGGTTCGTGTCGAAGATTCAACGAAGATTATTAATCAGGAGATTAAGGAGGAGAAGCGATGTTTGGGAGAGACAAATCCCGTTCGTGAGACAAGACTTCCGGAATACATGAATGTTTCGCCTGATCAAGTGCCAAAAATCGTTGGGACTATTCCGAAGAAACCGGCGGCGCCACCAGTGCCCCCCAGAGGTGAGAAGATTTTAGTGTTTTTAATTTCTTTGCAACAACTCTCTGAATTACTTGGATTGATCCATACAGAATCTGTATAGTAAAATCTAGGTGCTTAGAAAATCTTCCAAACAATTGAGAAATTTGTAGAATCCCTCAAATCTTTCTGAAAAAATCAGTGGCAGAGCTAAAATTGTGTTAAAAATTTTTAGATTTTTTTGCAATTTTTGTTATTTTGAAAAATCTTGAATTTTTGGAAATTGTGGAATTAGTCAATGGATCAGAAAAAAAATGTTCTTATTCTCATTTAGATACTAAAAATTTGTTTTCAATCTTGTTACAGTCCAGACGAAAAAATGAAAAATCGGTGGACCACCGGAAACTGCAACGTACCAAATATGTAAACCAACGAATAATCCAAATCTATAGATCTAATATGTACTGTGAAATGTGTCTATTATTGATTTATGCAATTGTTCATATGTCTTTTAAATATATATTAAGTGTATTGAAAGCGTCTCGTGTCATCGTGATTGATTAGTTAATGAGTTTCGTTTATGTGGAAAATCTAACATTAAATTTTCCCGCCAATGTCGACCTGGCATGATACGGAATTTGAATTGCCCTTCCACGGGCATTGTGTATTAATCGTTAATTAAGGTGTATCAAATAAGAAAATAAATTTTGTATCAATTTATATTTTTTTTATTAACCTCCCGAAACTTTAGAAAATTTGGAAATTTTTATTTGTGAAATTTTCCAAAAACATACAATTTTTGGAAAAAATTCTGAATTGCAATTATCCTTCTACGAACTTTGAGTTTTGAAAATTTTGGAAAATGGTTTTAATTTTCAGCATTCTGGTAATAGTAAAAAAGTTTTAAAAGTAGAAAAGAAATCACAGTACTTAATACTGAGCGTGATGAATCTCAATCATCAAATAAGTTGTAATGCATTCGGAAATTAATTTTTTTTTATAGATTTACTGATCGTAATCTACTTTTTCACGACTTTGTTACGCACGAAAACTGACACAGCGTGTATTTATTTTGTAAAATGAGAGTATAAATGGGCATTTTATCGAGTGTTCATCGAGGTGAAAAGATTTAGTCAACTCGTGAATTAAGTAATTAACTCCTTCCAGTGGATACTCCATGTTCCATTTTAAAGATGGAAGATTGAAAAATTCAAAAATTTCAAAAAATAATTTTCCATTTAAAAAATTCGCAAATATTGAAAATTAAAAAAAAATATTCAAGATGAAACATTCAGAAACATCCTGCTGCCTCTCCCTATTACATTTATACATGAAAACGCGATGGCTATATTTATTCCGTAGAATAAAGTCATAAATCTGCATTTTATCAAGTACCCATCGAGACGAGAAGACCCAGCCAATTCATAATTGATATGTTTTGCAGAAATATTATGCCTCGAGGTAATAGCCTTGACGGCGCCTCATGCGCGTTGAGGGACTTAGAGTAGAAAGAATGGAGAGAATTGATTGAAGACGCTAAGTGCAGATGGCGGCGTTGTTACCAGTTTCAAAATGGTCGGTCGTGGGGCAGAGTTAAACGACCGTCACGTGGGTTGGAAATACCAATAAACTGTCCAAGTCCTTTTAAAATAATGTGTAAAAATAATTTTCGGAATTTCTCAGCTCATCCGAACCCTATGACCTCCACACGTGCTGCAGAAGCGCCTAACAAAAAATGATGTTAACAGGCAATTGGTCATTGATTTCTACACACATTTTTAGGTAGCTGCTTATAAAAGATCACAGTCACTCCTTCGCTTTCTATTTGAAATGGCATCGTGTTTACGATCTTCAAGAAAACACTTTCAGTCTTGGGACACCCTGTATATATCAATCAGCTATAAAGGAAGGGGGGGGGTATAAGAGGAATGATCATTAATCGTATAAGTGACAAGCGCGTGTGTTATTCAAGGAAAGTGAACGCCATTAGCACAATTGTTCAATTTGCGAATTACAAAATTCGTTTATAAACTTCCTAAAAGAGGAAAAATTTATTAAAATTATTAGACAGAAATTACGGTCATAATTTTTTTTTTCTCAATTATTTCATGGTGATATAATTTATTATGAATGGAATAATGGGAAATATTCAGATTGGGATTCTATTGACAATTTTGGGAATTGTGCTAGCGCAAAATCCGCGATTTTTAGCGGAAAAACCGGGATCCTGTCCGCCAGAGCAACCCGTGAGTATTTGCGGAAAATCGTGTTATTCTGATGCGCATTGTAGGGCGGAGGGAAAATGCTGTCCTACAAGTTGCGGAGGAAGTATTTGCACTGTTCCTGTTACTCAACAACCAGCGCGAATAGGTATGTACATGTTGGTGACATTTTCAACCTTTTGGGAACTTCCGGTTTTGCCCTTCGTTATACTCGCGTTGCGGCGCCGTTACTCGTGTCGCGGCACCGTTACATAATGTTATATAGTGATGAAATTTTGGTCAAATTGTCCCGACTTGATAAACACGATTCGTAGCCGCACAATAGTAGAGACCCGTAGCATAAGTTGTTTTATCATTCATATCTGAAATTCCCAAGTTTAGAAGGGTCAGTAGAAGACACGGAAAGTTCGGATAAAGTTTTTTCACAGTGCAGTCGATCAATTTGGATCTATTGATTGAAGTAGAACATTTATAAGTGGAATTCGAAAGTGTGTTTCCAGACAAGTCAATATATAGAGGCATTATCATATTTTTCAGAACTTGCAGTAGCGCTTTTCCAAGATTTCACCAAAAAAAAATGAAACGGAATTGTGTTGTACTGCGTACGCGAGTAATGATTGAATGTATTAAGTTGAATATATATTAAGTTGAATATATTAAGCGCAAAAATCGAAAATAAAAATGGAAACCGAAATTCTACCGAATTGTTGAGAAGCCCATTCCTGAGAATTCGAGGATAAATCATTGGGTAAATATTGAACATGCAAATGAGAGCGGAGTTGTATTGATAATTACGCTATTATCAGTTGCACGCTCTATTTAGATCCATATAATATCAAATGATCCAATAATGGAGTTTCCGAATTCTAAAATCTGTTCTTTCTGCATCTAAAAATAATCCTTTCCAATTTGAATCCAAAAAATGGAATTTCCAAAATTATCACTTTTTTATTTTCTCAATTTGTGATAAATTTAAAAAAATTGAATTTGCCTCCCAATAAGGCCCCGATGTTAAATTTGGCCAAAATCGAAAAAAATTAATTTGACTTTTTTGACCGAAATGTCCTCTGGGGGTTCCTATTAGATAGTATCAACGTACACGGGGCCAAAAATCCAAATTTAAAAAAATTAAGTTTGCCTCCCCATAAGACCCCAATGTTAAATTTGGCCAAAATCGAAAAAAATTAATTTGACTTTTTCGACCGAAATTCGACGGAAATGTCTTCTGGGCGTTCCTATTAGATAGTATCAACGTACACGGGGCCAAAAATCCAAATTTAAAAAAATTAAGTTTGCCTCCCCATAAGACCCCAATGTTAAATTTGGCCAAAATCGAAACAAATTAATTTCATTTTTTCGACCCAAAATCGACGGAAATATCTTACAGGGGTTCCTATTGCATAGTATCAACGCACACGGGGCCAACAATTCAAATTTACAAAAATTAAGTTTGCCTCCCCATAAGACCCCAAGGTTAAATTTGGCCAAAATCGAAAAAAATTAATCTAACAGTTTCGACCAAAATTCGACGGAAATGTCTTCTGGGGGTTCCTATTAGATAGTATCAACGCACATGGGGCCAAAAATCCAAATTTAAAAAATTTAAGTTTGCCTCCCCATAAGGTCCCAATGTTAAATTTGGCCAAAATCGAAAAAAATTAATTTGACTTTTTCGACCGAAATTCGACGGAAATGTCTTCTGGGGGTTCCTATTAGATAGTATCAATGCACACGGGGCCAGAAATCCAAATTTAAAAAATTTAAGTTTGCCTCCCCATAAGGTCCCAATGTTAAATTTGGCCAAAATCGAAAAAAATTAATTTGACTTTTTCGACCCAAATTCGACGGAAATATCTTCTGGGGGTTCCTATCGGATAGTATCAACGCACACGGGGCCAAAAATTCAATTTTAAAAAATTTAAGTTTGCCTCCCCATAAGGTCCCAATGTTGAATTTGGCCAAAATCGAAAAAAATTAATTCGACTTTTTCGACCGAAATTCGACGGAAATGTCTTCTGGGGGTTCCTATTAGATAGTATCAACGCACACGGGGCCAGAAATCCAAATTTAAAAAATTTAAGTTTGCCTCCCCATAAGGTCCCAATGTTAAATTTGGCCAAAATCGAAAAAAATTAATTTGACTTTTTCGACCCAAATTCGACGGAAATATCTGCTGGGGGTTCCTATTAGATAGTATCAACGCACACGGGGCCAAAAATACAAATTTAAAAAAATTAAGTTTGCCTCCCCATAAGGTCCCAATGTTAAATTTGGCCAAAATCGAAAAAAATTAATTTGACTTTTTCGACCGAAATTCGACGGAAATGTCTTCTGGGGGTTCCTATTAGATAGTATCAATGCACACGGGGCCAGAAATCCAAATTTAAAAAATTTAAGTTTGCCTCCCCATAAGGTCCCAATGTTAAATTTGGCCAAAATCGAAAAAAATTAATTTGACTTTTTCGACCCAAATTCGACGGAAATATCTTCTGGGGGTTCCTATCGGATAGTATCAACGCACACGGGGCCAAAAATTCAATTTTAAAAAATTTAAGTTTGCCTCCCCATAAGGTCCCAATGTTGAATTTGGCCAAAATCGAAAAAAATTAATTTGACTTTTTCGACCGAAATTCGACGGAAATGTCTTCTGGGGGTTCCTATTAGATAGTATCAACGCACACGGGGCCAGAAATCCAAATTTAAAAAATTTAAGTTTGCCTCCCCATAAGGTCCCAATGTTAAATTTGGCCAAAATCGAAAAAAATTAATTTGACTTTTTCGACCCCAATTCGACGGAAATGTCTTCTGGGGGTTCCTATTAGATAGTATCAACGCACACGGGGCCAAAAATCCAAATTTAAAAAAATTAAGTTTGCCTCCCCATAAGGTCCCAATGTTAAATTTGGCCAAAATCGAAAAAAATTAATTTGACTTTTTCGACCGAAATTCGACGGAAATGTCTTCTGGGGGTTCCTATTAGATAGTATCAATGCACACGGGGCCAGAAATCCAAATTTAAAAAATTTAAGTTTGCCTCCCCATAAGGTCCCAATGTTAAATTTGGCCAAAATCGAAAAAAATTAATTTGACTTTTTCGACCCAAATTCGACGGAAATATCTTCTGGGGGTTCCTATCGGATAGTATCAACGCACACGGGGCCAAAAATTCAATTTTAAAAAATTTAAGTTTGCCTCCCCATAAGGTCCCAATGTTGAATTTGGCCAAAATCGAAAAAAATTAATTTGACTTTTTCGACCGAAATTCGACGGAAATGTCTTCTGGGGGTTCCTATTAGATAGTATCAACGCACACGGGGCCAGAAATCCAAATTTAAAAAATTTAAGTTTGCCTCCCCATAAGGTCCCAATGTTAAATTTGGCCAAAATCGAAAAAAATTAATTTGACTTTTTCGACCCAAAATCGACGGAAATATCTTCCAGGGGTTCCTATTGGATAGTATCAACGCACACGGGGCCAGAAATCCAAATTTAAAAAATTTAAGTTTGCCTCCCCATAAGGTCCCAATGTTAAATTTGGCCAAAATCGAAAAAAATTAATTTGACTTTTTCGACCCAAAATCGACGGAAATATCTTCCAGGGGTTCCTATTGGATAGTATCAACGCACACGGGGCCAGAAATCCAAATTTAAAAAAATTAAGTTTGCCTCCCCATAAGGTCCCAATGTTAAATTTGGCCAAAATCGAAAAAAATTAATTTGACTTTTTCGACCCCAATTCGACGGAAATGTCTTCTGGGGGTTCCTATTAGATAGTATCAACGCACACGGAGCCAAAAATCCAAATTTAAAAAAATTAAGTTTGCCTCCCCATAAGGTCCCAATGTTAAATTTGGCCAAAATCGAAAAAAATTAATTTGACTTTTTCGACCCAAAATCGACGGAAATATCTTCCAGGGGTTCCTATTGGATAGTATCAACGCACACGGGGCCAGAAATCCAAATTTAAAAAAATTAAGTTTGCCTCCCCATAAGGTCCCAATGTTGAATTTGGCCAAAATCGAAAAAAATTAATTTGACTTTTTCGACCGAAATTCGACGGAAATGTCTTCTGGGGGTTCCTATTAGATAGTATCAACGCACACGGGGCCAGAAATCCAAATTTAAAAAATTTAAGTTTGCCTCCCCATAAGGTCCCAATGTTAAATTTGGCCAAAATCGAAAAAAATTAATTTGACTTTTTCGACCCAAAATCGACGGAAATATCTTCCAGGGGTTCCTATTGGATAGTATCAACGCACACGGGGCCAGAAATCCAAATTTAAAAAAATTAAGTTTGCCTCCCCATAAGGTCCCAATGTTAAATTTGGCCAAAATCGAAAAAAATTAATTTGACTTTTTCGACCCCAATTCGACGGAAATGTCTTCTGGGGGTTCCTATTAGATAGTATCAACGCACACGGGGCCAAAAATCCAAATTTAAAAAAATTAAGTTTGCCTCCCCATAAGGTCCCAATGTTAAATTTGGCCAAAATCGAAAAAAATTAATTTGACTTTTTCGACCGAAATTCGACGGAAATGTCTTCTGGGGGTTCCTATTAGATAGTATCAATGCACACGGGGCCAGAAATCCAAATTTAAAAAATTTAAGTTTGCCTCCCCATAAGGTCCCAATGTTAAATTTGGCCAAAATCGAAAAAAATTAATTTGACTTTTTCGACCCAAATTCGACGGAAATATCTTCTGGGGGTTCCTATCGGATAGTATCAACGCACACGGGGCCAAAAATTCAATTTTAAAAAATTTAAGTTTGCCTCCCCATAAGGTCCCAATGTTGAATTTGGCCAAAATCGAAAAAAATTAATTTGACTTTTTCGACCGAAATTCGACGGAAATGTCTTCTGGGGGTTCCTATTAGATAGTATCAACGCACACGGGGCCAGAAATCCAAATTTAAAAAATTTAAGTTTGCCTCCCCATAAGGTCCCAATGTTAAATTTGGCCAAAATCGAAAAAAATTAATTTGACTTTTTCGACCCAAATTCGACGGAAATATCTTCTGGGGGTTCCTATCGGATAGTATCAACGCACACGGGGCCAAAAATTCAATTTTAAAAAATTTAAGTTTGCCTCCCCATAAGGTCCCAATGTTGAATTTGGCCAAAATCGAAAAAAATTAATTTGACTTTTTCGACCGAAATTCGACGGAAATGTCTTCTGGGGGTTCCTATTAGATAGTATCAACGCACACGGGGCCAGAAATCCAAATTTAAAAAATTTAAGTTTGCCTCCCCATAAGGTCCCAATGTTAAATTTGGCCAAAATCGAAAAAAATTAATTTGACTTTTTCGACCCAAAATCGACGGAAATATCTTCCAGGGGTTCCTATTGGATAGTATCAACGCACACGGGGCCAGAAATCCAAATTTAAAAAATTTAAGTTTGCCTCCCCATAAGGTCCCAATGTTAAATTTGGCCAAAATCGAAAAAAATTAATTTGACTTTTTCGACCCAAAATCGACGGAAATATCTTCCAGGGGTTCCTATTGGATAGTATCAACGCACACGGGGCCAGAAATCCAAATTTAAAAAAATTAAGTTTGCCTCCCCATAAGGTCCCAATGTTAAATTTGGCCAAAATCGAAAAAAATTAATTTGACTTTTTCGACCCCAATTCGACGGAAATGTCTTCTGGGGGTTCCTATTAGATAGTATCAACGCACACGGGGCCAGAAATCCAAATTTAAAAAAATTAAGTTTGCCTCCCCATAAGGTCCCAATGTTAAATTTGGCCAAAATCGAAAAAAATTAATTTGACTTTTTCGACCCCAATTCGACGGAAATGTCTTCTGGGGGTTCCTATTAGATAGTATCAACGCACACGGGGCCAGAAATCCAAATTTAAAAAATTTAAGTTTGCCTCCCCATAAGGTCCCAATGTTAAATTTGGCCAAAATCGAAAAAAATTAATTTGACTTTTTCGACCGAAATTCGACGGAAATGTCTTCTGGGGGTTCCTATTAGATAGTATCAACGCACACGGGGCCAGAAATCCAAATTTAAAAAATTTAAGTTTGCCTCCCCATAAGGTCCCAATGTTAAATTTGGCCAAAATCGAAAAAAATTAATTTGACTTTTTCGACCCAAAATCGACGGAAATATCTTCCAGGGGTTCCTATTGGATAGTATCAACGCACACGGGGCCAGAAATCCAAATTTAAAAAATTTAAGTTTGCCTCCCCATAAGGTCCCAATGTTAAATTTGGCCAAAATCGAAAAAAATTAATTTGACTTTTTCGACCCAAATTCGACGGAAATATCTTCTGGGGGTTCCTATCGGATAGTATCAACGCACACGGGGCCAAAAATTCAATTTTAAAAAATTTAAGTTTGCCTCCCCATAAGGTCCCAATGTTGAATTTGGCCAAAATCGAAAAAAATTAATTTGACTTTTTCGACCGAAATTCGACGGAAATGTCTTCTGGGGGTTCCTATTAGATAGTATCAACGCACACGGGGCCAGAAATCCAAATTTAAAAAATTTAAGTTTGCCTCCCCATAAGGTCCCAATGTTAAATTTGGCCAAAATCGAAAAAAATTAATTTGACTTTTTCGCCCAAAATCGACGGAAATATCTTCCAGGGGTTCCTATTGGATAGTATCAACGCACACGGGGCCAGAAATCCAAATTTAAAAAAATTAAGTTTGCCTCCCCATAAGGTCCCAATGTTAAATTTGGCCAAAATCGAAAAAAATTAATTTGACTTTTTCGACCCCAATTCGACGGAAATGTCTTCTGGGGGTTCCTATTAGATAGTATCAACGCACACGGGGCCAAAAATCCAAATTTAAAAAAATTAAGTTTGCCTCCCCATAAGGTCCCAATGTTAAATTTGGCCAAAATCGAAAAAAATTAATTTGACTTTTTCGACCCAAAATCGACGGAAATATCTTCCAGGGGTTCCTATTGGATAGTATCAACGCACACGGGGCCAGAAATCCAAATTTAAAAAAATTAAGTTTGCCTCCCCATAAGGTCCCAATGTTAAATTTGGCCAAAATCGAAAAAAATTAATTTGACTTTTTCGACCCCAATTCGACGGAAATGTCTTCTGGGGGTTCCTATTAGATAGTATCAACGCACACGGGGCCAGAAATCCAAATTTAAAAAATTTAAGTTTGCCTCCCCATAAGGTCCCAATGTTAAATTTGGCCAAAATCGAAAAAAATTAATTTGACTTTTTCGACCCCAATTCGACGGAAATGTCTTCTGGGGGTTCCTATTAGATAGTATCAACGCACACGGGGCCAAAAATCCAAATTTAAAAAAATTAAGTTTGCCTCCCCATAAGGTCCCAATGTTAAATTTGGCCAAAATCGAAAAAAATTAATTTGACTTTTTCGACCGAAATTCGACGGAAATGTCTTCTGGGGGTTCCTATTAGATAGTATCAATGCACACGGGGCCAGAAATCCAAATTTAAAAAATTTAAGTTTGCCTCCCCATAAGGTCCCAATGTTAAATTTGGCCAAAATCGAAAAAAATTAATTTGACTTTTTCGACCCAAATTCGACGGAAATATCTTCTGGGGGTTCCTATCGGATAGTATCAACGCACACGGGGCCAAAAATTCAATTTTAAAAAATTTAAGTTTGCCTCCCCATAAGGTCCCAATGTTGAATTTGGCCAAAATCGAAAAAAATTAATTTGACTTTTTCGACCGAAATTCGACGGAAATGTCTTCTGGGGGTTCCTATTAGATAGTATCAACGCACACGGGGCCAGAAATCCAAATTTAAAAAATTTAAGTTTGCCTCCCCATAAGGTCCCAATGTTAAATTTGGCCAAAATCGAAAAAAATTAATTTGACTTTTTCGACCCAAAATCGACGGAAATATCTTCCAGGGGTTCCTATTGGATAGTATCAACGCACACGGGGCCAGAAATCCAAATTTAAAAAATTTAAGTTTGCCTCCCCATAAGGTCCCAATGTTAAATTTGGCCAAAATCGAAAAAAATTAATTTGACTTTTTCGACCCAAAATCGACGGAAATATCTTCCAGGGGTTCCTATTGGATAGTATCAACGCACACGGGGCCAGAAATCCAAATTTAAAAAAATTAAGTTTGCCTCCCCATAAGGTCCCAATGTTAAATTTGGCCAAAATCGAAAAAAATTAATTTGACTTTTTCGACCCCAATTCGACGGAAATGTCTTCTGGGGGTTCCTATTAGATAGTATCAACGCACACGGGGCCAGAAATCCAAATTTAAAAAAATTAAGTTTGCCTCCCCATAAGGTCCCAATGTTAAATTTGGCCAAAATCGAAAAAAATTAATTTGACTTTTTCGACCCAAAATCGACGGAAATATCTTCCAGGGGTTCCTATTGGATAGTATCAACGCACACGGGGCCAGAAATCCAAATTTAAAAAAATTAAGTTTGCCTCCCCATAAGGTCCCAATGTTAAATTTGGCCAAAATCGAAAAAAATTAATTTGACTGTTTCGACCGAAATTCGACGGAAATGTCTTCTGGGGGTTCCTATTAGATAGTATCAACGCACACGGGGCCAGAAATTCGATTTAAACAAAATTAAGTTTGCCTGTCCATAAGGTCCCAATGTTAAATTTGCCCAAGATCGAAAAAAATTCGTTGCAATTTTTCGCTTCAAAATTAACAGAAATATCTTCCTGGGGGTCAATTATCCAATTGAACAAAAAATTTGGCTTGTCAAAATAAGCGATGATATGAAAGAAGAAGAATTGAATAAATCTTGGCACGAAAAATATCTGTACCCTGACTGGACTTCGTAGATCGAAGGATCGCGCAACCGGTCGAACAGCGAGAATGGCGAGCCGAGAGCGAAAATTTTCCCGCCAAAATTTCTCTCGTATAGCCAGTTTGGCTAGAAATAGCCA
Organism: Asobara japonica; assembly: GCA_026005395.1. NCBI lineage: Eukaryota > Metazoa > Arthropoda > Insecta > Hymenoptera > Braconidae > Asobara > Asobara japonica. The sequence goes on from BQMI01000280.1 coordinate 1,906,525, forward strand.
AATCTGGCAATCTTGTCAATGAATGGATTGTTTTTCAATTTCAGTAAAATCAGGATCGTGTCCTGCGATACCAACCGGTCGTTGGGTCTGCACACCAACCTGTTCCATCGATAGTGATTGTCGAGGTACGAAGAAGTGTTGTACCAATCGATGTGGAGTTCTCGCTTGTCAGACGCCCAATACCGAGATGTTAGAACGAGACCCAACTCATCAACCAGCGCCCAACAACAGCCCCGACGAAGCTATCAACATCAACCCGAACAATCCATTCCTATTCAACAATAACTAGCTAATCACAGAGCGAAATATGTACATAACCCGAGATTAAACTCTCTTACAGGAAACTTACACATTTTTATTTACTGGTTTTCCACAAAATTTACGTACTTTAAACAATATACAGGATGTCCATTTGAAAAATTGTACCTAAGTATCTTTCAACAGGGCCATGTAACAAAAAAATGTTTCAAACAAAAATTGTAGGGTTCTGAGGGGGACATCCGATTTGGTTATTATTTCGAGCTTTCAAGTTCGCGCTCGTAAGCTGCAAGCACGAAGTGAAGTGGTTTTAAATGGCAACCACAATTTTTCGTCCTATAAAGCTTGTTCCTCTTGACGAGGTGTTTTCAGTCATATGGTCATGTATGCGAATTCCCCTGATTTTACCGTTAGAAAACAGTAAAAACTAGTTTCTTAGTTGAATTCAAAATTTACGTATCTGTTCAGTTGTGCGTTTTTTTTTCAAATTCCGAAAATACAATCAATATTCAAAAACATCAATTACGACTACATAGACAATTAAATTTCTTGCTATATTTTGTATCGTCATGTGGTTCAATTATAGCGAGCTAAAATGAACTGTGTTCGAAATCGGGTCTCATTAATTTCCCTAAACTAAGAAGTTGAACCACGCCAAAAATATCAGAAAAAAAAATCACCCAAAGATGGGAAAGTTTGATTTGGGTTTCTAAAAATCCAAAAAAAATTCAGAAATCTAAAAATGCTGGAACAATTGTAAATCTCTTGGAGCATAGATCAAGTTAAAACGCTCTATTTTCTGGTGTGATATTGACTAATACTGACACACACACACACACACATTCGTAAGGTAAGCAATATGACCTGGCGCATGTTTTTCAAAGATTAAGAGATTATTCACGGTTATTCTTAAGGCTCTGTACCGCACGTATACATTATATTTCCCTCAGAAGAATAGCGGATAATTGCATCTTACCACCACACTACTGCGTGACAAGGCCTCGACCCTGGCCTACCATCGTTTCCGCGGGTGGGGAACACGAAAGCATTTAAAGGAAGTGTTTGATGTTCTTCAAGTGAGAGTCTCAAACGCTTTAGATACTTCGAGAGATCAAGACCTGCATCCATCATGAACGGTGAGCAACTTTGTGACTCTTAGGCATATGATTAAAAGATTGATCTAGTGGGCAGAAGTTACTTGTCCCAAGAAACAGACACTCATCCGAAATTTCCTTCCCAATGAATCCAATCTAAAACTTTTTTAATAAAAAATTGTAATCATTGGAAGTAACTTACTACTCTGTAGTAAGTAACAAATTACTTGTTCCGGCTCAGTTTATAGTGAGTTAAAAGACAAAATATTTTATGTTAAATTACACATTTTCTATAGCCAAATATATCATTACAAATATATCAATACATCATCAAACATAGCATATGAATTCTTACTTCGATAAAAATATTTGTTGCATTTCACTAACTAGTTGTGGAATTTCCATGATCAGTTGGGTATTCCCTGAATTGAGTATTGACATTTATCAATGGATTGTGAAAAAGGGGACCTAGCAATCAGTTGTGGGATTTCCGTGATAAACTGTGGGAGTTCCATAATCACTTGACAAATTTTAGCAAAATTGAGATGGAATTCAAGAAATAATTCCGAATTATTGTAATCATTTTTTCCAATTAACTATACAGATCTAACTTGGGGAGTGACAAAAATATCTATTTGAACCGATATTTTTAAAGTTGGTACAGGGTCCCTAAACAGGTTTACATGAAACATTCCTTTAGAGACCCCAATTTTAGCCCAGGAAAATCAAATATCAATGTTACTTAACGTTATCTTCATTCGTAGGAATAATTTTATTATTAGTGGTGAGCTTCGCTGCTGTTGGCGTCATTCAGGCTCAAGTATCACGTAAGTTGTTTTTTTTGTTGACTCATTTAGGAGTTAAAGAGTAAATATATAATAACAGCAATGTACGTATCCTCAGTTATGAAAAATAATTCAAAGTTTAGAAATACTTGTGGCACCTACAAAAAAATAGGCATCCTTCAACTTTTCTTATTAATTCATCAGCACCCATTTTTGTAATGTCTCGTTTATCAGAAGAATTAATTGAGTGATAAGTTGAAATTTGGAGAAAGTTTAATAATGTCGAAAAGTTCAGAAGCTTTAGAAAAACCGAAAATTTAGAAATATATTAATTTGAGAAATTGGAAAAACTCAAAAATAAAAATGTTCATAATCTCAAATTTTTTGTAAGTTACAAAAAAAATCCCGTTCTGAACGTGCAAAATGAAATAATTTTTATCACACAATTTCCAAGCACTTTCTATTTTGAATTTTAAAATGGAAACATCAAAAATTGAGGAAACGAAATTCAAAGATTTTGAAGGTATAATATTGACTCTTATGATATCTTTTTTCCAGACAAATCTGGCAATTGTCCCCTACCGAACTCGGTCTCCAACTGCATGCCGAGATGTATGAACGACTACCAATGTTCATTCAATGAGAAGTGTTGCCCGAACAAATGTGGTTCGACCTCGTGTACATCCTCCAGTGCAGTGAACACAGGGAATTACGGTGGTTACAAAGGCTCCAATGGTGGTAAGTTTTTGTTTTCTTTTCTTTTTATTAAAGTGGTGGCAAATTACTCATCCTGAGTGAACTGTCTCATCCACTCCCCTCAATCTTACGGGTCGTTGTTTCACAGGTGATGGTGTCTACTGTGGCGGTACCAAATGCACCAAATGGGAGAAATGCGAGCTGGACCGAAGTACCAAACGCGAACGTTGTGTTCGCACTTAAATCGCCTAAGTTCGATTATTTGAACTGGAGCATTCCTTCGAAACTGTGCATGTGTACCTGTGAAAATAAAAACAAATGTTTAAACATATCAACTTGGAATGTCCTAAACTTTTATAACTTATGTAGAGAATGGTATATTGAACTGTTCTTGCATGACTGGAGTAGAAGAAGGAGGGATGGAGGCGAAAACACACACACACACATACACACACACGAACATGTTTCAAAAAATTTAGCAAAAAATTGTTAAATTTTTCGAAAAGTGGAAATGTTTCACACATTCTAAAATGTCAAAAATTGAAAAACTAATTAAAAATGTAAGTTGTTAATTTCGTCTAAATTAGGAAGTTTTCAAACATGTGAAAAAGGTGGAAAATTCTCCAAATTTCGAAAAAATTTAAATTAAGAGTTTTCAAAATTTGAAAGTCGAAAAAATTTGAAAAATTTGAAACCTCCCAAACGCCGCCAAATTTGGTCATTTGAATGCGGTCGATAATCCAAAGTATAGAATTTCAGAAATGCCAGAAAATTTAAAAATTGCAACGTTTATAAATGCTTCAAATTTTTTTTTTAGATTCTTTAATTTTCCGAAATTTTGAAAATTCAAATTGAACGAATATCTTTTCTAATTATCTTGCCCTGAAATACCATCAACATAACCTGCAGTAGATAACCCAACCACTTGCGGCGTTGCGCGCAACTATATACACCACTGTATGACATATATATATAATCCCGCTAGTGACCATAATAAACCTCAACTCTCGGCCCATCCAAAAAATGTACAGCTGTCAGTAGAAAATACTCGCCTGAATCCACCAATTATCTAAGAATGACACTTTTTTAATATTGCAAATGCCAAATTGCACTATGAATAAATTTTGAGTGTCGCATACTTTAACTACTAACAACTGTCACTTGCCCACTTAGGCTACCAACCACGTCGAATTAAACTGAATTCGGCTCAATTATTATAGGTGAGAACAATTTTGCAAAGTAATAATAATAATGATCCCATTCGGAACGTGTAAAATGAAATAATTTTTATCGCACAATTTTTCAGCAATTTCTCTTTTGAATTTATTTCTATGTCACATATGAAAAAAAAATACGATGACCCTCCGATTTTTTTTATAAATTTAGTAGCATAAGTAATACTATATACAGCAATAAATCCTGCATTGAAAAAAAAATTAGGAGAAATCTCTAAAATATTAGAAGTCTCAAAAATTTCAAAAATGCAAAAGTATAAAGCAAAACATTTTCAAAGAATAACAACTGTCGAAAATTTTTGAAAAAAATTGAAATTTAGAAAATTCAATAAAATAAATTTTTTGAAAAACAATTTCTAGAATTTTTCTCATAAAGAAAAATAATTGATATGAAAATTTAAAAAAAAAGTAAAAACTTGCCCATCGCTCTGGGCCTATAATATCGTTATAATTTGTTTTTAATCAGTCAATATTTTTTTCAACTTTCTGGTGTTAATAATTGGTTGTATATAGTGTCCAATATTATCAAACATGATATTGGTCGTTGCAGGGTGATGATAAGTGGACGTTATGGCGTTAGAATTTATGATTAATCGAGTTAAGGCTCTTGTGGTTCTGCTCCTTGGGGTCTTCAGACGTGCCTTATGCTGCTTAAGACGTAGAAGAAGATCTTCCTGCGATTCTATACCACTTTCGGCTGTTGGAGTCGTACCTAATTCTACCAACAAATCGGTACGGTTCAAACCATACTAGATTCCTATCTAATGGGCTTAATACAAATAAGAATTGTCGCTATTGTCCCTGTAAGCTCCCTGATAAAAATTGAAAAAGTTGATTCTTAAGATTTCCTCTAAAAAATTATTTCCTTAAAAAATGTTAAAATTTTTAAAAATTTTGTGAATTCAAACAGTTAAGAAATCTCCAAAATGTCGAAAATTTTACAAATTTCGAAGTTTCAAAACTCCCAGAAATTTTGAACATTTTGAAAACTTCACAGGTATCAAACATTTCTCAGACATTAAAACTTAAAAAAATTTGAATATGCCGAAAAATCCCAAAAACCTAGTTTTACAAATATCACAAATCTTCAAAATTTCCAAGTTTCAAACTGAATTAAAATGACATTTATGAATTGACAGGAGCAAGATCATTGGGACCAGTGGGAGGAGAATCCGGTAGTAGTTGTGCCTGACAAGCCCATCAATCCAATTCAATCAAAAATTGATCAATATAGGCAGCAGATTGCCAAGCCCCCGGAGCCATCAGAAGAGCCACAAGTCAATTTCTTCGAGGTGCGAACCATACCTTCATATTCCTTCCAAAGCTCAATCTTTGAGCAAAACTTGTTGCATCATAATGTTATCTCATCTTATGTCCCTATACAATGTCCTAGAAGATTTCCCAAGGAATATCTACCGAAGTAAACTTCACGTATTTCATTTTCTATATAAAATGTCTTGATTTTAGAGAATTTCATGTGTATATATGACCAAGCCAAGATGTGCATCAATTTACAGATAACCAATGTCCATTTTTTTGCAGGATATGACTCCACGAATTACTAAGCAGAAGAAGCTGTTGATTAGGAATAAATCCGTCGAATCTGGAGCTAACTTATCCAAGTTTGCCGTGGCCGCTGAAAGAATTCCAACGGTAGCACATTTTATATCATACCTGACCAAACCATTGAGCGTCAAAACAGGAAACTTTGTAATTAATTAATGGCGGAAATTAGGAAATTAATGACGACGTGTGTAGTTAAGCGGTAAAATGAGGTAGGCTCTGTGCTCGGTTTTCACTGACTTTCCCAAGATTAAGGAGAGAGATATAAGAAATTTCATGAAGAATTTTATGAAAAGACAATTCAGGGGTTCTGAAATATTCTATGCTATGGTAAAAAGGAGAGACGAAAGAAACTATCGATATATATCGAAATTATCGAAAAGCGTAAGACCGAAACCGACGCGACACCCGTCAGTGCGGCGGAAAAGGGGAATGCGCGTGCGCAACGCGCGCGACCGGACTCGTTCTTAAAAAAGCGAGACTACCCATAGCTGCAGTTATCACATCTTAGCACTTCGTTACAGGCATTTTATGGTCCACATCACTCTGTCTATCTACATTTCCATACTTTCTATTGGACGCCCCCCCCCCTCCACCGAGCCACGTTAAAGACGGCCTATAATTGGCTGTCGGAGGCAGGGGCACTTTCGTGACGTCACAGATGTTCTCAAGTTTTTAGCAAACCAGTCGATAATCAAAAAAAGCAACGAAAAAAAATGTTTGCTGATATTTGTCTGCATTGTACACTGTGCTCTTTAGCACACGAAGTCCGAGGATTGAATGCCAGTACAGGGAGTCTCCTTTCGACATATCAACTGATCACGAATTTCCTCGACTATATTATGAAAATATGGTAAATATTTTTCTTTTTTTTCTCAGAATAATCTGGAAGTCTGGGATGATAACACCGCAACATGGGAGGAAGAAACTGCCGAGGAGTTTGGGGATCCAACACAGGAAATACGAAGAGAAAAACGTCGCGAACGCGAAAGGAAATTGTATGAGCAACAACAGAAACGCATGGGATACAACTATAGACCCCAGCCATTAGGAGAAAAAATAGTCTCTTGATCTGCAAGTTGTCTTTCCAATTCTGTAGCAAATTGATAATCCTTAGTTCAAGTAAAAAGTCTAAGCCTCTCTATTTGAATTCTCTGTTGGATGACTGGGTTGTTCCCCGTGGTTTCCTTTGCATTTTGATCCCATGGAAGAAAAATTTCGAGAAAAAAAATCGTCTGCATAATAATTTCCCTGAAAGTATTTTTCAAAAAAAAGTCTATGACAATTTACCTTTAACCAGACTTTCCTCAGGCAAAAATCATAGCTCAAACAATCCTATTCAATCATCCTCGGAATAATCTACCTTTTTTTCGTTTCTTCCTTTTTAGTGTGCATTTAATTTTTGTCTGGATTTTTTTTCCTCTGGAGAATTTTTTTCTAGGGAATTTTTTTGGGGGGGGGGATTCACCTTCAGTATTTGAAGATATGCCTACTCATTCAAATTTAACCCTTTGCTACAGTCGCATTATTCAAATATTTCAGAATTGGCTGATACCAAATAAATTGGCTTATTCTTATTTGAGAGTTTGCTACAGAGTTTAATTATGTCATAGACTGGAGTGTAACTGTAACTGTCGATAAATCTTTTTCAAGCATTCAATCATGTTTTGGGATTAGAATTTTCCTCGTGATTTTGTAAATGAATTATCACTCACTGGTCATTGGTGCATACCAACATCGTTAAGTACATTCCAATTTGTATGGGGAGTTTTTTATTGAAAATGATGGCAGTTGTTATTGAGAACAAGTAGGATTTCTTGAATTTTTAGGAGAGCAAAAAAAAAGGAAGAGTCAAAAATTGGAAGTGTGCACTTTTCCCAACTTTTGACATCACTTCGACACGTTTTTAGTAATCGATGTGTGTCTGTATGTGTTCGTATATGAGTAATTTTTTGGTTCACTTATTCTCATGAACGGATTGATGGAAGTGATTTTTGTTTCTGCAAAATTTGTCTCTCACGGTTGTCCAGGCCGGAAAGGAGAGTCAACCTGTAACACAATTCGTTTAATTGTTATTGACCATTTTGATTGGCTAATTCGCCCTATTGCGAGAACGGTTAGAGATAGGAGATAAAGTGTGAAATGAATGTTTTTCCTTGCGCAGAAATACATATATAATGATTCATGACTTTTATTCATAACTCTCATAATTTAGGAGAAGTAACTCGCTGAAGATGTACGGGTGGCGCACGTCCTTCCGAGCTTCTTTTGCACATACTCTCTCTCTCAGACACACATACACACATATCTCGGGAAGTTAATAATGCCACCCGTCGAGCGTAACAGGCACATCTCGTTTTTAATTTTCGAATTTTTCAAAATTTCCTGACCAGTTTGAAAAATTGGCACACTTCAAAAAATTTGAAAACTTTCTGAGATTCATCAGTTTTTTTCGAATATTTAAAATTTTTACCATTCTTCCGATTTTTGAAAATTTCGAAAATTTTTGAAAATTTCGGAAATTTTTGAAAATTTCGGAAATTTTTGAAAATTTCGGGAATTAAAAAAAAAATTGAAATTAAGAGAATCTTTCTGGACTTGAAATTGTTCAACTCTCTGGATGTTAAAATTTTTTTTGATCTTTTTTCATTTTTTTCAAAATGGATCAAAATTCTTTAAACTTGAAATTTTTGTTGAAATTGTTTTTATATTTCTGAAAGTTTTCAGATTCTTCTCCGGGTGATAATTTTGCAATGCGCTTGGATTTTTGTTTTATTTGACATATTTAATATTGTCCCATACCCCAATGGATACGATACTTGGGTAGAATATTGACGTCCATTGTTTTTTAGTTCCATAATGTATACGTTAATTGCCAATGTTTTCAAAGAAATATAATCAAGTTATTTATACGACAATATGCGAATTTTCTTATTTTTCGACCCACCAATCGTGAATCTTGTATTGTATATATCGTCTCATATGTTACCAGCAAAATTTCGAAAGATTGGCAAACTTCAACATGGAGACATCTAAGAATCTCGAAAATTGTAAACATTGAAAAACTTAAAATACTGAGGAACTTGCATAATTAAAAAAGTACAAGAACATGGTCCCGATGATCTATTTTTAATGAACATTTAAATAGAGACTACTTAACAGGCTCCGAAGTATTAATGAATGCATTCCGAGAAAATGAGCCGCATGCAAGTTTCCTGTTTGCAAAAGTTGAACGTCACGTTCAAACTCATTTTTCCCGCCATTTTCTGAGCAGTCGGGGCAGTTGGCTGTCAAAATTTTTAAATCTTTGGAAAATTTGTGAATCTCAAACTTTTTAAAACTTTTAACTATTTGAGGGAATCAAACCTAGAAAATGCGAAAGTTTGAACATTCCGCAGGTCCGATGAATTTCGAAGTTTAAAAAACAATTTAAAGTTTCAATACTTCAAAGGAAAATGGCAAAATTTCCAGAAAGGAGAGTACCTGCATTGGCAAAATTACCGTTCAAACAGCCTTATCCCGCCTTTTTCGAAGTGGTGGGGGTAGCTGCATAAAAAGGCGCAACATGGCATTTGGCGGAAATCAAGATGGCGGACATGGAGCAACGTAGTAAGGAGAGTTCGGTAGTGAGTCAGAAGGACGCGATGGTTAAGCAAGAAAAACGCGATAATGTTTTTACGAATGGTGGAAAAGGCTCTGGGGACGATGCCGATAGTGTCGAGGAAATGCCACTGGACATTGGGGAACATTATTTGGTGCGAAGATCTGACGACTCTTGGCGTAAGTCTTTCGATTATTATCGCACAATGCCGACTGACTCGACGCGACTCGACATGGCGATGATGCGCTCGGGCATCTTCGGCATTTCGAGTCATCTTTGAATCAAATTTCATTACTGCCCATTTTTTGCCGCTCATTTTTCAAATCATGACGCACAATAATATTACAAAAAAAAAGGACAAACATTTTTTAAACACACACACACACACACACACACACACGAAAAAACGAGATTTTTATTTCTATAGAATCTGTTTACTAGTTTTCAATTTTTGAAAATTGAATTTTTTTAATATTCTTGTAAGTTTGGAAATTTTGAATTTTCGCGGGTTTTCTAAAATGGCATTTATGAAAAGTAGGAAATTTTTGGAATTGTCGAAAATGTGAAATTTTGCGTGATGGTGAAAATCCAATTTTGAACAAAAAATTGAAACTTACCGAGTGACTCGACGTGAGTGGAAAGAGGAATGACGCGATCGGGGATCTTCGGCATTTCGAATCAAATTTCCGGAGTGCCTATTGGTCCACTTCCGAGGCGCCATATAATGTTGCAATATTACGACCAATAATAAAAACAAATATGTAAAAAAAGGCGCACATGGAATGAGATTCTTTCATGTCTATAGGATCTATTTATTAGTTTTAACTTATAATAAAAACTCATACTACTATACTAATTATAAGATTTCAAAAAAAATTACAAATATGAATTTTTTCCCCTATAATCAAATAATCAGTATAATCAAAAGTTGTTGACTTCTTTTGGAAAATCAATAAAAATCGAAAATCGGTGAAAAATAATCTCCATGTAAACTATTTATAAATGGAACATTAATCATTTTTATTTGTACAGATCCTGCGGAAATAATTCAAACCCGGTTCAACGACGGAGAAGGACATTATGAGTATTACGTTCATTACGAAGGTTACAACAGAAGACTGGACGAATGGGTACCTAGAGATAGGATTATGTCGAGTAGATTTGATATGTCTGACACTAGTTGGAAGACCAGCGAAAATGCTCCAGCTGGGGATCTCCTCGCAGACTCCTCAGATCGAAAAATTACAAGAAATCAGAAACGACGGCACGACGAAATCAATCACATTCAAAAGGTTTGCATAACTTTAAAGTTCAAAATAAAATTGAAATTTTCGAGAAATTTTATTAACACTGAAATTACAAAGTTCATAATAAAAAAAAATGATTTGGAATTTTAGACTTACGCAGAAATGGATCCAACGACAGCTGCCCTGGAAAAAGAACACGAAGCCATAACAAAAGTGAAATACATCGACAAAATTCAAATTGGTACGTGGGGAATGCAGTTCTTATTAAAAAATATTACACTGACAAAAACATATATTTTTGCCAAATAACGTTTATCATGATGACGTACTCAATGCATTTGAATCAACGGCAATTCTTTCCATATTATTACATTCTCCTCTCGAAGTTCTATTGCCATGTAATACATTTTTGATTTTGCGCAAAATTTAAAATCTCCGTCTTTAAGAATACTCTTACTATATTGGTCAAAAAATCTGACAACAAAACATGGGACAGTTTTTTGAGTATGGAAACAGCTTCCAATCTCTTCAGGTTCTTTGCATGAAATTAGGTGGTTGAATTGACTGTGTCTTACATTTTTTAAAGATACTTTTTCCCCATTTTCTGGAGGATCTGAAGCAGTGCAAAATTATCATTTTTCAATTTGTGCAAATTTCTAAGTGATTACGACTTTCAGAACTTTTCAATTTTTTGACAAATTTCAGTCAATAGAGTTGCTGAGGAAAGTCACATGCTTTTTAATTATAGAACTAAAGTTGCATGATTTTCCACCAGGAAAAAAACAAAGGGTTATTTGGCTAGAATAAATATTTTTCTCAATGTAGTAGGGTAGTTGTAGATGGATTAAAGAGGCTGACTATTTCAAAAGTTTTTCTGCAGGGCGGTACGAAATCGACACGTGGTACTTCAGCCCATATCCCGAAGAATATGGAAAACAGCCGAAATTATGGATTTGTGAATATTGCCTCAAGTACATGAGACTGGAAAAGACTTACCGATATCACATGGTACGTTTTTCTCTCACATACTTTTTTTCAATTTTTCAATCGGTGAAGTCACTGTTTTGCCCCGAAAATTTTGATTGGATTTTTCACGCATTTCCGACGTATTTGATCCTCTTTCAACAAATGCCAAATTACTTTGGTTGAAATGCATCTGTTATTTTTCGTAACGTTAATAATTTGAGGGCACAATTTGTTGGTGAAAAAAGTACATTTAAATTTCGCAAAATACAGAGTTTCATAAATATTTTGAGGGTTGCAGATCTTCAAACTCACCCCAACAAAAATTTTAAAGAAACTAAATTCCAAAATTGCCATTGCAATTTTTTTGGTTCGTGTAATTTTATATTGTTTAATGAAAATCATCTATTTAATTACTTGCAGAGTGAATGTACCCACAGACAACCAGTAGGAAAAGAAATATACCGAAAAGGCACACTAAGTATTTGGGAAGTGGATGGAAGAGAGCACAAGATTTATTGTCAAAATTTGTGTCTTCTCGCTAAACTTTTTCTAGATCACAAGACTTTATACTTCGATGTGGAGCCATTTTTATTTTATATCCTATGTGAAGTCGACAAACATGGAGCACATCTCGTTGGCTACTTTTCCAAAGTAAGTTTCAGAAGCTTAAAAAAAATCATAAATTTACATTTTTTCTAAAAACCAAGAAACAAGAAAAGAAATTTCAAAAATCTCAAAAATTTTTACAAATGTCAGACAATTTCAAATTTTGCAAAAAAAAAATTCAAATTCAAATCCAAGAATTACAGGAGTTGTAGGATTTCTAGAATTCCACAATGTGAATTTGTCGTTTAATTTCAGAACTTTAGAAAAGAAAAATTAATTTCTAACATGCTAAATACATTTGTTTATCCAGGAAAAAGAATCTCCAGATGGCAACAACGTTGCCTGTATCCTAACACTTCCGCCATTCCAACGACAAGGATATGGAAAACTCCTCATAGCCTTCAGCTACGAGCTCAGTAGAATTGAACAAACAGTTGGAAGTCCAGAAAAACCTCTCAGCGATCTCGGGAAATTGTCATATCGCAGTTACTGGAGTTGGATACTTTTGGAAATTCTTAGAGATTTTAGAGGGACCCTTAGCATCAAAGATTTGAGGTAAAAGAAATTAAATAATATTTCCAGTCACCGCTCGAAAAATAATAAACTTGCGCACATTGGAGAATTTAAATAGTTTCAAAGTTTCGAATGCATCTAGCAACGAATTGGCAAACCAGGATGAGTGCATTCGTACTATAACTTGCATAACTCGAGAACAACGCAATATGGGAAATATTATGTAAGAAGAGTTTTTATAGAGCACACTGTTCTCTACAAAAAAGTTCTCATAAAATATTTTCTATTTCCCTTAGGTTTCAAGTTATTCTCTTAAAACGGTGGTCCAAATGCACTCATCCTGGTAGCACTTCGCTACTGATTTTATCCAAAGCAAATAACACCAATAACTCATTGCATACATTAACAGTATTTATTGTTTACAGCCAAATGACCAGTATTTCCCAAACGGACATAATCTCGACATTGCAAAGTATGAATATGGTAAAGTACTGGAAAGGTCAGCACGTGATATGCGTTACGCCAAAATTAGTTGAGGAGCACATAAAAAGTAGCCAATACAAGAGGCCGCGTCTAGCCGTGGATAGTACAGCTCTACGATGGGGTGCTCCACCTCGTAAAAATATTAAATCCGGCAAAAAATGATGATTTACAAATTAACTCGAGCCAGACTAATCACGATTGACACACACACTTGAAAAATTATGTATAAAAAATACAAATTTTTGGGGAAAACAATTGACGGTGAGATTTAATTGTGGTGATTATTGGTTTACAGAAACTTCAAGCATCGTTTTTGCTTTTTTTTTTTTATGAAATTTCGCAGTTTCTCCCTAAAATTTGATTTGTACAATTATCCATACGTGACTATTTCTCTTTCACAATCTATTCAACCTTGCAAAATTTTTTAAAAGGTTTTTTCTCCGCAGTTCTTAGAAATTTGTAAGTTTTAAACTTTCGGAAATTTAAAAATATTCAAAATTTCTAATTCTCATGTGCTAATAGGCGCCTTTTCAGTTCATAACGATTCAAGAAAAATATCTCGAAATTTTTTAAAATTCTTTTTTGTAGAATTTTGCTTTTTCTATAAAAAAAAAGTCTATACGAAAATGTCAGTTTTCCTATTTATTTATCCTGGTTGACCATTTCGCTGAAATTTCAAGTCCATCATTGAATTAGAAAAAAATCAAATGAAATTTGTGAAATTTTGTAATTGAAAAGGGACAAATTTTAGGAATTAAAACTAGTATTAGTATTTAATTGAGTATTTTAGTTTGATATTTTTTATTGCAACGACTCCCATTTTTTCATTTCTCATTTTATCTGTTCAGCTAAATTCCACCAAAGTGAGCTAAAGAAAATAAATGAATGAATTACATTCGAAAAAAAAAATTAAGAAATTTCCTGAAATTCCAAGTTTTTTTAGCTATGCACAACAGTGTGAAAATTCGCATTATCCAATGCTTGATGTAATCGTGCTAGTTCTTCCTTGTGCTGAAAAAATACCGAACGAAATTATACGTTAATAAAACTCACCAGTGTGATGATTATGATTAAGGATTAAGACGCAATTTTCAGAGCAAATGCGTTTTGTGGACTGTACCTTGAAAAGTTCAACGTAAATATAGATATAATTTCTCGCAAAACAGGCTGGCTTTATTTTACCCCAACAGTATTGTTTGTTTAATGTAATTTGACGCATTTTACCCCAAGCATTAAACTCCGAAATTCCAAATTTATAATCTGCCAAAAAAAATTTTTTTGCCAACTTCAAAAAAAAAAAAAAAAATTGACAATGTCCAAAATTTGAAAATATTAAACCTTTTTACATTTTAAAAACTTCAAGTGTTTGTACATTTTTCAAGCATTTGAGACATTTAGAATTTTTTTTTAAAACTGAAAATTAGAACACAAAATTATCCTGAAACTGAAAAATTAATAAAATAAAATAAATAATACCACGTAAGCATTGAAGAATAATTTTAATTTAGAACACACACTCGAATATATTTACACAAGTTTTGTTTCCACAATATATTACCTTAAATAAAAACTAATCGTTACCATGATGATTCTGTATTTTGCAAACATAATTACAAATCCGGGGATATTTCCATGTACGTCACGAAAAAAAAAAAATAATAATCGAGGCCCTAGATAGAGTAACATAAAACTGGTAAATCGAGGGGGCGCAATTAAAAATAAAATTTACAAGTTCCTTAAAAAAAACGGGGGAAAGTAAAACTACACAGATCTGCCTTCTTATAAGCTCATAATAAGGCTCTCCTTCAATGGTTATTCCCTTCAAATCAATCTTCTAAAAAAAGTTATTATCCTGTTCAACTAAAATTGCGGATTTTCACACGATAAATTGACTTAAGGTTGAACCTATTTTCTTATTCTTTGCTTCGTAAAAAAACAGATGAAACGGATGATTTTTTATTATTTGCTTAATTCAGGTGTTGAAGAGGTATACGGGACGCTTTTTTTTCAAATTGTGAAAGAATGGAATCGTTCAGTTTCCCCCCTTCTATCACCATAAATTGTTCCTTAAAAAAAAATTTCTTAGAAGTGAAACTTCAGAATGCGCAAATGTACAGCGGAATTTTCAAAAATATTGGCGGGTCCGTTTGTTGAATTCATCAAAATCTAAGGGAGATACCGAATTTTGACATAGAAATTTTTTATAGATCTCAGTCTGCTCTACAAAAAGTTCCTCCTCAAAACTTTTCTATCTCCATTATTTCCTGAGATATTTAACAAAATAAAAAAAATGGCAAAAATGGGACGTAACCGCTAAACAGCTGGCATTACCATTTTCACTCCAAAAACTGCATAACAAAATGAACTTCATTCATGAAATTCTAAAAATAACAATTTACTTTTTTAGACAATTAGCTCATTATTTCAATATTAAATTGCTATTTTTTTTTTGTTTTTCCTCACAGGAAAAATGATTTCCATAGACATTTGTTCCATTATATTTTTATTTTCTTCCCGACTAGATAAATTAATGTTTTTCGTAATTAGTTCTCCCTTAATTTGAGTAATAAATTGACGATTTATCGAAACCAACTTTATGTATCTATGTCAACTTTGTTCTATGTATTCCTAATGCCTCTCAACACCAAAATAAAAAATAAAAAAATGCGCATTCGATCATTGCAGAGTCCTTTGGTACGCAGTGATCAATGAAAAGAAAAAAAAAACAAAATAATAATATTAAACGTAATAATGATAATGATAGTACTAATGAATATTGATATTATTGTAATTACCTAAAGCAATTAAATACTAGATAAAAAAGGGATTGACCACTTGTATCGGTTCCGTTCGGATATTTTTTTTTTGTTTTGTTAATTTACATTTCAATTTTTAGCGTGAAAATATGAGCATTAAATGACATTTTTTTTTCAATTGGCTGACTCATGAGACTCGGTTCCTCAGATATTTTCCGAATTGCGTGAGAAGGCGATTTTGGGGACTATCTACGTTGATTTTCCAGCCTGAAATCGGACGGTTTAAAAACACTCCAAATTTGATGAATTTTTTTTTAGACGTTATTGAATCAATTTAAAATCATTGTGTGCAAAAACTTCAATAATTATATGAGGATAGATGAACGAAAATAAATTAGAAACATAGTAGTGCTGCATGGAATTTGTGGGACATTCGTTACTTTAGCATTTTTCCTGTATTACCGAGCAATCGGTAATGCAGGAACCATGCTTCATGGAAATTTATTTTGGTTCAGCAACGAAGTCGGTAGACTTAAGACTTCTCGTCTTGTGCTACCTTTCAGCAAATATCTCAAAACTGAAACGAGATAGCGGCATTTTTATGCAGACCTTTTTTGTAGAACAAAGTGAGACCAACAAATTTGGATTATAGCAAATTTTGATAACTCTTTTAGTTTTTGAGATATTCGGGGAAAATTGACGTGCAATTCTGTTTTTTGGAGTGCAAGATTTTTCGAAATGATTTTTGGAAATATTTCGCAATATTCGCCAATTTTGAAAATTCAGGACCCCCTTAAGGAGGCTTTGGTGGGACTTTTAGGGGGTCGGATAATACAGAGAGGTGGATCAAATTTTTTTGACTTTTTTTGAACGATTTGGAAAATGGAGTTGAATTTTTTGTTTTCAAAAATGGAAAGAAAATAGGAAAATTTCAAGAGAATTTTAATAGTTTTGAATTCCAAAAATTTCAGAAGAAAAATGTTCAGCACCCTTAACAAATCTGTGGTTTTGATTGAACTTCACAGATTGGGAACTGCTTTTACTCTATTCTCAAAAAAATTGGATTAACCTCTTTCCGTTTTAATACCACCCCTAAAGTCTTATAACATTGAAAAACAAAAATGTGATAAGGCACAATTTTCTTTCGCCTTTTAATTTCTCACGCAACGGCTTTTTAAGCGTTTAATATACACAGCATACATACTCAGACTACATACCTTCAGATAATAAACTCTGTACATAGTACATACATTGCAATTAGTCTTCGATAAACTACCTCTCGGTTAAATAGATTTTATGAGCCAGGTATTCAGTAATTTATTGATACCCTGATGCTTTGAAGAAAAATGAAATTTCTCGGAAAATATCGTATCAATTTTCAGGAGAATAAAAAACAAATTATACAACATTTTGACGATTTTCAAAAGTTTAAAAATACTCGAAAATGTTAATAAAAATCGGGAAAAATTGAAGTTTTGTATTATTTTACAGGATGTTAAAAAATTTCAAATAGTGAAAACTTTCCAAATGACCAATTTTCAAAATTAAAAAAATCACAAAATATTTGTTGGAAATTTTTCACGAATTTTCAAAACGACAAGACTAGGGTCGAGCATTTTGAAGAATATCGAAAACTGACAATTTAAAAGATCTTCAAAATGTCTAAAAGATTTCTGAAAAAATTTTAAATTTCAAAAACTGTCAAGTTTCCCAAAATTTAGAAATATCAGCAGTGAGTACGAATTAGTGGACCCAACATCAGGGCCTCCCATTTTTTTCAAAATATTTTTCTAGAAATTGATTTTTAAAATTTTCGTGAAAACGTCACTCCTCTAATTGATAAGACCCTCACAAAAATTTCATTCGAAAAAATTTTCACAGTATACTTTCACAATATAATTGTATATATCCGTGGCCTATAAAATATAGTACTTCCAAAAATTTTAGGCACTTGAGTCGAAGGCAAAATATTTGAATTAATTAACCCTAATTTCATCTCACATTTGTACATATCGAAGAAAAATTATAAATAATTCTGTAATAAAGTGCCAAACCGAGGTGAGTTAGCTTTCCTAAATTCAGTTTTTTTGTAATATCTCAAAAGTCAGGAGAGATAGAAAAAAGTTCATGAGAGAGTTTTTGTAGAGAAAAATGAGTTCTACAAAAAAGTTTATATGAACATTGCTGTGGCTCTCTCAGTTTCTGAATTAATTACGGAAAATCCATAAATCCTCGTTCCATCACTTCAGTACAGAATTTATATTTTTTCGAATTCCCCTCCAAATTTTGTCACAAAGCCTAGTACTTTTTTCCTTCTACCTAATGAAAAATAATTTATGATATATATATATATAGATATGTATATATATATTTTTGTTTCTATCGCGTTTTCTATGAAACTGCAGCCTTGGCACGCCCTATAGGACAAATTGCTTAAAGCTAAGATAAGTAATCAAATAAAAGAGAGATAGAGGCAAGGCAGCGAATGTATACATAGTAAGTTGATAAATGACACTTAGATTATCGAAACGGATAGTAACTTTTTCGAGCAATTTTCGGCGATTTTCCATAAATTTCGTTATTTGTAATTTTCATCGATTCCAAAATTCTCATTTAAAGAAAAGAATTAAAATTTGTAAAAAATATCGAAACATTGCCTAGACTATCAGACAATTTTCAATCAAAATTAAAAATTCCGAAAATTCTTGAAATTACAAAAAAAAAAGAAAAAAAAAATTACCAAAATTTATGAGAATTTCGAAAATTTACAAAGTTCCAAAATCTGCAAAGTTTCACCGAAAAAGTTCGATTACGCATTGAACACATTGCATCCATTCGTAAAAAAATTGTAATAATACAATCCATAAGAGAGAGAATTTTATACATAGTAATAAAGTAATTCATAATTAATCAATTAATTCGGGAATTAATCAAATAATCATTGATAACAAACAAACAGGACGTACTTTCGACGTTCGATATAAAAGGAAAAAAAATATGATTTAAATAACGAACCGGGAGTAAGTTTTTGTTTCTTCTTTTATAAGCCACATTACTCTAATTATTGGCAATATCACAGTACTCGCTGAAACACACGAAACACTAAGGTTTCTTTTATTTTCTCATTTCCATATTAGTATCCCATTTTTAAATAAATTTTTTGTCGGTTTGCTCCTTTTTTGTCATTTTGAATTCTATGAAGAAAAAAACATAGAAAACTGCCATTTTACATTTGGGGTGAGAAAATTGTACACAGGAAAAAATTCTTAATTCAGAAAAAAAGGGATTAAAGTCAAATTGGCAATTTTTTGTTATCTTTACTTTTCTGTTTTTATATTTTATATTTTTGAAATTTTAGAATTCCAAAAGTATCGAAACCTTTTAATGTCTAGAAAATTTAAAAACCTAAAATTTTGATGATTGCAATTTTTGAAAATTACTAAAATTTGAAGAAGTTAAAGGATTTACAGAAAAAACAATTCACCTTCAAAAATTCCACTTTTTTCCAATTTTTTTAAAAATTCAAAAAAAAATCATTTTCAAAATGTTAATTTTTTTTTTATTCTGAAAATTTTGAACTTTAACCATTTTAGATATTCCAAAAATTGCCAATATATTTCTAAGACACAGAAAAATCAAAGTGGAAAAAGATTAGAACGACAAAACGTGAAGACACATGGTGAATGTCAAAAATTTCAAATGATGAAATAAAAACATCTAACAAAAAAAAAAAAATAACGAATACTTCTCAAAAATCTGAGAAAAATAAAGTGAATCATTTTACTTAGTATTTTTCCTCATTCAAGAAATTTTTTTGTCTGTGTACTTCCCCAGAAAACTGACTTTTTGTTGCAGGAAAAAATGATTAAATAAGATGCAAGATAGAAAGGAAACGGTCAAGGGAGGAATCATTTGGAAGAATAAAAAATTAAGAAACTGTATGTCGCACTTGTTACTCAAGTTTTTAGGTCGAATTTCAGGTTTTTGAGGTGAAGACACAATACCCCAGGTTGTTTCTTGTTTGTTTGTTGTTGTTTCAACTAACAAACTCCAAAATTTTCAATCAAAAATTTTCCCAAAAATTTTGATATTTTTTTCAATTTTTAGAAATTTCAAAAAAATCCTTAGAAATTCCCAAAAATGTCAAAAACTCCAACAAATCTGGAAAAAAAAATAAAAACATGAGTCCGTCGATAACATTCATAACAATCACTGGTAAAACCTGAAATTTTGTAGAAAACCTCAAAACCCGTTTCGCCCTAAAAATCTGACCGCAAAACCGGTATAAATTTTTTTTCTTCCCAAATGTTCCCTCCACTAAGGAAAAAAAAACTGAAAGAATGAGGATGATAGCTAGGAAATCGTAGAAATGGGTAATAGCCCGGGCTTGGCCTAATGTCATACATAGACCGGTCCCTGATTGTCATTATCATCAAGACTAATTCGACTAGGATAGGCAGGGCCTCCGCCGTCATCGAAAAACCGTCGAAATGTGAATTCGAAAAATCCGTGAAACGGTTTACCATTGTCGAGGAGTTCCCCGGATTTATCCGAATCCGAGGCCTCAGAATTTCTCAATTTGTCGGGATCAACAGGATCGAAATTGCTTGTATCGGTTGGATCCTGAATTCTGGGTATATATGGGGCGACTTGTCGACGTAGGCCCTGATCGAAGTCTATGCTACCGAAAAATGGGTGGCTCTTAACTTCATCTGCATTTTTTCCCAAACGACGATCTGCACTCGTGCACAGCTTCAGGATTAGGTCCATACTGTCAGGCGCTAGATTCGCTTGTTTTGGGATGTGCAAGGTTGTTTCCCAGTTGATCACCTGATAACGATAAACGAAAGAATGGTTGAAACTATTGCACTTCACGAGTGTAATACATGGACAATAGAGCAAAGGAAGAAGAAGAAAGCAGCTAGTGTCTTGACTTCGAGGAAGCTATCAAGAAAAATAGAATGGAAAACGAAGAAGAACAAGGAGAAAGGAGAAGGAATCATTGAAAATCTTACCTTGTACTGAGTCTCTGCAGGTGAGTTGGCATAGAACGGGGGAGACCCTACGAGCATTTCGTAGAGGATGACCCCTACACTCCACCAGTCACACAATTGTGTATATCCAGTACGTAATAGAACCTCGGGTGCTATATAGTTCGGTGTACCAACTAGTGAGTGAGCCAAACATCGCTGATGCTCCCTATGTCTTCTTCTTTCCAGGGGCTTCAGCTGAATGCATCGACACTCATTGTTCCAGTCGTCAGCTGGGTCCATTGAATCCTGCTTGTTGTGGCCTGCAAGCAGTGGGGGGTCGTGTAAAAAAATTAGCCAAAAAAGATTGTTAGCCACACTTTTTTCTCCGTAAAAAACTTCACCCTTTTAGCTTCAAAATCTTAAAAAAATTTTGTTTTTCTTACCATTTTGCTGATAATACTTGGAGTTATGGGTCCACCTGAATCCCGTGCATAATCCAAAATCAGTAAGTTTGATATGTCCATCTCGATCAATCAAAATATTGTCAGGCTTGATATCCCTATGGATGAATCCCATCTTATGAACACTCTCCACAGCACACGTTAGCTCAGCGATGTAGAACCTAGCAAGTGGCTCATTGAAAATCATAAATTTGATGAGCAGAGACATAAGATCGCCACCAGGAATATAATCCATAACGAAGTAAAGATTATCCTTGTCTTGAAACGAATAGTAAAGCTTCACCACCCATTCGTTATCAGCTTCTGCTAAAATGTCACGCTCTGCCTTCACATGGGCTACCTGATTTCTGTTCAGGACGTCTGCTTTTCTCAGTGTTTTCATCGCATAAAACTGATTTTTCGTGTCCAATTTTCTCACCAAGGTCACTTCACCAAAAGCCCCCACTCCGATAACCTGGGGGAAAAAAATGATAATGTCATTCTTAATTTTTCTAAATTTTCCAAATCCCAACTAACCTTGATCTTCGTAAACATAGTCTTGTCCATTTTCGCCCTCTTCAACCTAATATAATTGGACTCCTTCTGGGAGAGCATCTTCCTCATTTGGCACTGTGCCTCAGCACTCAGCCCAATCTTCGCCATTTCCGTTTCCAGCTGTAGCCTCCTATAAAGCCTCTGCTTATGGCTCTTCAATACATTCTCCACATGCTGCTCCATGAAGAACTTAAAGGCCTGGGGCGAATAGTTCCTGACCTTACAGTCTCTCCTCTCCTCCTCCTTCTCCTTGCTCATATGCTTCCTCTCAGGTATCGGCGATTGGTGCTTGATCTTGTAAGGGCCCTTGCCACTATCCGGCGATGGTGGGTGATTGGAAGTGTTTCTGTTACCAACTGAGGAAGAAGCAGTTGGTGGTAGTGGTGGAGATTGTTCAGAATGCTGACAAGGATCCACAGGTGAGTACTTTCTCTGGAGTGGTGGATGGTGAACTGGAGAAGATCTTGGTGCATTGGCACCTTCTACACTAGAAACATCTTCAGTTGGGCTTCCATATGGTGGCGGTGGCAAGGGATGGTGCATACTTCGCTGCGCTGCAAGTGCTTGCATTGTCGTTGCATAACTTGGTGGCTCAGTTGTTGGTACAGCTTGGCCGAGGCTCTGAGAATTGGTGTTATTGTTCACTGGTGGATAGGCTGGTGGTGGTTGTGATGGCTGAGCTGGCAATTGGTGATTTTGCTGCAGTTGATGGCTCGGCTGTTGGTGGGTCTGTTGTTGTGGCTGTTGCGACTGGGATTGCGATTGATTTTGCTGGTGTTTTTGTTGGATTGAGGAGGCATAGGAGGGGGGTGGTGGAGGCGGAGTACTACTTGTGGATATTGGTTGGGGTGATGTTGGGGCTATTGCAGTTTGTAGTACGGGCTTTTGCACTTGTGTGCTTTTTACGGATTGCATGATGATTGGTGGCTGAGTCTTGGCTTGCCTTGCACCCCAGGCTTGGAGGGGAGTGGGCCGCGCCATTGAACCCTGAGTGCTGGGTGGCACTGTTGATACTGTTATTGGTGAGGGTGAACCTGCTGAGTATTAATATGCATTAGTTTTTGGTGAGGAATCTGCTATTCGTTAGCGCATATTCCCGAACAATTTGCGAGAATATCGTCTTCAAAATTGTGTTTTTTTTATACATTAAGAATTTTTTCAAAGTTTTTTTTTTATTTGATTTTTTTTTTCCAACGTAAAATGCCTTCGAGAATGATCAAAGTAATACGAACCTGCTGAAGTTGGCCCAGAGTAAATACCCGAAGACGGACTCTTCCTATAATCCTGTTGGGATTGCGTTGGACTCTGTCGATTCTGCATGGAAGCACTGTACGATGGTGGCTGAACAGTTCCCGAAGACGAAGATGGTACAATGGGATAAGGTGGAGGAGGTTCAACCTGAGCACTGGAACTACTATTATTTGACTGATAGATACTGAGTGCCTGCATCTGCTGGGAGAGCTGCTGCTGCACTTGTGGTCCATTCTGCACAATCATGGGCTGTCTACCATTCGAAGTACTAGTGGAGCTTGCAACTGGGCTAGTACCACGTTGAGGTGGATTAACAGAGTTAGAGCCTGCAGATGAATTTGAATTTGTTGGTGGTGCTCTGCTGGGGACAACTGGAGCAGGAGACATTCTTTTGAGCATTTGCTGCATATTCGATGGTACATTTGGCTGGCTATAAGGTGCATGAGGTGGTGGTGGCGGTGGTGGTGTAGAAGAACATCGTGGTGGAGGTGGTGGTGGTGGCTCGCGCTCCACAAAACTATTTGGAGAATATTGTCGGCTTAGTTGAGGATGTGGACTTAGCTCTGTTAATCTTGGACTATCTGACCTGGAGCTTCCTGCTCCACTGTCCAAAGCAGGACTGCCCCTTTGGAGGCCCAATTCACGTTCTAGACTTGGCTTTCTTATTAGTTTAGAGTTGAGCTTCCCCAGACCATTCAGGGACTCGCCTTGGGCCTGCTTGAGAAATTCAATGGCTGCATCCAAACGCCAACCTGCCATCTTTAACGCCCTCAGGCCAATTTCTTCTGGATAACCCATTGCTAAAAGCTGGCCAAGCGCTTGTTTCTGCTCGGGCTTGTCGGCTAGAGAGCCAGATGATAAACCACTCAGGCCAGATGCTGAACTTACACCACTTGTTGTGGATAGAGTGGATATGGTACTTGCTGCACTTGAGCCTACTTCACCTGTACCACCGCTGTTGGCGAATGGTAGGAGGGAATTACGTATTTCAGCTAGTGCTTTCTGATGATATCCAGAGCCGCGAGTGCTTGACTTGCTGACGGCGGATGGATTCATAGTGGCCCATGCTAGGTCTTCGGGGACCTAGCTCCAATTGAGCAGCAGCATTAATCTAGCTGCAAGGTTAGGAATCATTTGCATTGATTATGAAGAATATTGTGGAGGGAATTATAGATCATTTGGGGTACTTTGGGCATAATGCTCTGGTGAAAACGGATTTTATATTTTCAGGTGTTAACTCGTTATGTTTCTTAAATAGTTCAGACGAAACTTGTTTTTTTCTGACTAGTGAAGTGGTACATTTGGAGTAATGTGGTGAGGAGGGATAAGTGCAATTTGACTTTATAATTTGCAAGATATTTTTGCAAGGAAATTAGATAGTAGTTCGCATAAAAAAATTCTACTACATTTTTCTAATACGAGGTGAAATTTTGCCAATTTTCAGAACTTTCAGATACGCCCAATTTTTGGGTATCTTTGCACTGTTTCTAACGCTTAAAAATTTGTAAGTTTTTAGATATTAACAATACTTGACACCTCTGTCTGAAAATTTTTGATATTTCCAATTTTTGACAGGTTTTCAAATATTCAGAAATTCTCCAAGTTTGCAAATTCTCAAAATTGTGGAAATTTAAAAAATCTA
Organism: Asobara japonica; assembly: GCA_026005395.1. Taxonomy (NCBI): domain Eukaryota; kingdom Metazoa; phylum Arthropoda; class Insecta; order Hymenoptera; family Braconidae; genus Asobara; species Asobara japonica. Next base: position 1,931,189 of record BQMI01000280.1, read on the forward strand.
AAATCTCCCAAAATTTTGAAGCCTTAAAAAATTCATATAATTTTAACATTCCAACTGTTCCCACAATAAAAAAATATGACTACTTCAATTTCCGAACAACCTGAGAAACTGTAGATTGTCAATTACAAATTCCTCACCTTCCCCCAAAAGCTATTCCAAAAATCTAACGTTTCGCAAATTGCCCTCATTACTTACAGAGTAGTATGGATTCTCACGAATGCAGACCCAAATGTTTCCCAGACATTTCGATATCGCCTTTACCGAATAAAAATCCCAATTGATCAAATAGGTTTCATCCTCGGTGACAACAAGTCCCAAACATTTCAACTGTCCTTCCCAAAAAACTTGGCGAACAAACACCCTTGGAATGGTGAAATCTCTCGAGCTCTGTAAACACAAATTGACAATTCATTCAAAATTCCCTCACTGAGTGGACAAAATCTGCCCAACCTGATAAGAAACTAAAAACATACTCACAATATGTGACAGCACCAATGATTAATCCAACAAATCCAAAAACACCATCAAGCATTTAACCATAGGTGAATAATACATTAACACTTAACCTAATCACACGTACAGTGTAACTTCAGATTTTCATCTAAAAATCACTCAACAATTCACAATATAGTAATTTTTAAATTTATCCAATCACTTATAATGATGAATATTGTTGTTTAAATGTTGATAAATAAGGGCAATGTGAATTTTTCGCTTAAATTAAACAGAAACCGATGCCCCAGTAGTAATGATTTTTCCCGTATGTGTTTATGTATATGTATATATGTGTGTGTTAAAATAACCCGAGCATATTACGTTTTCACTTGTTCACACTAACAATTTAACATGAATAATATTAATGCTATATTAATAATTGAGGTAACGGCTAAACAATTGATTTAAGGGTGAATATGTTAACTCGTTTATTATGTTAAAGGCACGACAACAAAGAAAGATACGGCCGTAAATTACTAAAGTAACTGGCAGCCATTTTGAAGTGCCACATTCCTACACCAACTTGACACTCTTTTTCGTAATTTACGGTGAGCATGATATCCCCCTGTTACATGGGGTAACTGGAAAAAAAAAGCATTTCAATGGTGGCCTTTTGCCATTGTATTGGATGGATTTATTTATGCAATGCAAGACTAGTCATTAATGGAGGTATTTTTGCAATTTTTAGGAATTTTGTTATATGGGAAAATTTAATCAATTGCGAGTTATCTTTGGGTCAATATTCATGGTGAGGAATTTGAGTTATTGTTTTGCGGGCTATTTTGATTCACGCATTTTTTGGTACTGATAGAGCTTTTTAGCGCTATAAGTGAACAATTTTATGGGGGAAATTTGCAATTTGAGGAAGTTGGAGGAAAATTTCAGCTATTTTATTGGATTTTGGGAAACCTTCGTTATTGGCTGAGGATAATATATAGTTGCGGATATTTGGGATGTCAGAGGTTTTTGACAATGTCAAAAAAAAAAGATTTTTGGTAATGTCAATAAACGTAAGTTAGTACTATTTCACAACGTAATTTTGAAAAGTTTAGATGTTTTAACATTGTCATACATTTAAACATTCAGGGAATTGAACGTATATATATAGGTATACTCGTTCAATTTTGATGTTTGAAGTTTGAAAACCTGAGCGCGATATTGAAAATGGGGGTTTGTGCTATTGCGTTAAGTTTATTAAATTTATACTAAGATAAAACCATAGTTTCGTAAAAAGATTGCGAAATGGGGCCGCCAAAAATTTTGAATATAGTGTAGTTCGGGGAACCTGCGTTTTCGACTGGAGATAAACGGCGAAGAATTGGAAAATTGGAAAAAAGCGCACAAATTTTGCGAGTTACCATAATTGTGAAACGGCCAAACCTTTTAAAAGCACAGAAATTATAACGTGTTTTCAGCTTTTGAAATATTTAAAACATATATACAGTTTTGAACATTAACTATAAACTTAGAAAAAAAGTATCAATCCTCACCATCCCTTAACGTGATCCGGGGCTCACAACGAGGACTTAGCTGATATTGAGTCCCACAAATCCTGACTATCCTATGAATAACAACATCCTATAAATTAAGGTTGCAAGTGTAAGAAGCTGGTACCAAGATATGATTGTGATATAGAATGTCCAAATTTTCTATCTCCAAATTTTCCTTTTTCAGAATTCTGTGAATGCAGTGCAGATTTGAAAAAGGCCAACAGTTTTTTAACGGAAATTGATTTAAAAAAAACAGGAAATTTACATTTTTTGATAACGTATGACAGAGGAAAGAGTGGGAGGCTTGTGGAAATGTAAAGCAAAGCAACAACTTTTGTAACATTAAGGCAAATAAATTGAATTGAATGAATTTTTTGAAATAAAAAAAAATTAATGAAAAAAATGTAACAACGTTTAAGTTAGAGGAAGTCTTCGAAAATTTAGCCATTTTCGAAAATCCTCCAATTTCTACTTGACCATCCAAAACGAAGGAGAGAAGCCGCCATTGATGAAAATGGAGCTTAACCGTAAAGGCCGCCTCCTTAAGGCGGCCTCATTCGTTCGATATATTTACATACACGAATGCATAACAATTCAGCAATTACCGAAGAACATTGGACCTAAAATTTTCCTAGGTCATTCGTTGTTTTAGAAATCTGCTCAATTAGTTAAACAAAATTGTCACAATGAATCGTATAATGAAATCGTTAGCGAGTAAAGAAACTCGGGATTATTTTATGAGGTAAAGTTGACAATTTTTAGTTATATTTGAACAATTTTTTTTTAACACCTGGAGAGAAATTTTTTATATATTTTGTTTGTTTATAGCACACACTTCTGGGGACCAGTCGCCAATTGGGGAATTCCTATAGCAGCTATTGCGGATATCAATCGTGATCCTAATTTTATCTCCGGAAAAATGACCATTGGTTAGTTTGATTACTTGATCATTATCAAGATTCTGAGATTTATCGAAGATGGATAGATCAAAAAAGATTTATCTTTCATCAATATTTGTATATATGTCTCATTATATTCTTAGTTGACGACTTAAAAATAACCAATCTTGAAAATTTCAAAAATTTCGAAATCTCAAAAATTTGACCAATTCCACAAATTTTACGTTTTAAGTTTTAAATATAGCGAAACATGTTAACGATTTTCGTAATTTTAAAACATGTCAAAAATTTCTGACTTTACGGTTAACTGAAGTAAGGGAAAAACAATTTTTCATAGTTTTGTTTTTGTTTTTCAAGGTCATGCAAATGTCAGAATTTGAAAATTTCGAAAATGTCAAATATAAAAAAAAAAATTGAAAATTTGAGAACTTTCAACTTTTTTCCAATTGGAAAAAAGACTTTAAGAACTTTGAAAACTGCAAGAAATCTAAAAAGTTTAACTGAATTAAAAACTAATTTTAAAAATGCAAAGAAATGGAAAGTGTTCAAAAGTCTTTCCACATCAAACGTAAAAGGAAGAACAGAAAAAATACTGAGAGAAAAAAATAATTGCTCTCTTCATGGTTTCAGCACTCTGTTTATATTCTGCAATGTTCATGAGGTTCGCCCTACGAGTTCAACCCAGAAATCTTCTTCTTTTCGCATGTCATTTCACCAATGAGGGAGCCCAATTGACTCAAGGATACAGATTTATAAATCATCATTATATGGGTGGAAAAAAAGACGAGGATAATTAAACTTTAAGATTCAATTATATATATACACAATCTGCCATTTATAATGTTAACGATTGCACGGTACTGATGCACTTTTGTTCATCGAATGTTTCAATGGTGTTAGACAATTTTGTAAATATATTAAACTGTTCAAGATTACTTAGTGTTACCAACTTGTACAGAATTTGATTTCAAATTTTACTGACCGTTCTTGAAAATTAAACGGCATAAAAATTTTTCAACATTTTCGGTATCTCTAGGCAATTCACGAGATATGTTACTAAAACCTTGGAAACGTTCTCGCTTTAGAAAATGTCATAAAGGATTTTATGCTGAACATATGATTTCTGACTAAAAAGTTTTGTACCATTTTTCTCCAAACCGATTCATTTTCGAGATAGAACTCATCAATCACGCAACCTGTAATATTTTCTTAATGACGCGTGCTAGTGACAAAAGTCATATGACCTAAAATGTGTATCTTTGAATTATAAACAACATTTATTACAATTTTTTTTTCCTATCTTCAACGATTTTCGTGATAGAGCCGGATAAGTCCTTGTGAGTTTTATAAAACTTTTGAAAGTCAACGTTGAAAAAATTTGAAAAACATATAAAAAGAAACTTGCGAAGAATAAAAAAAACTGAATAATTCTATGTATTGACAAGATAAGAAAAAAATTGAAAAAGTAATACTTTCAAGCGTTCAAAAAAATCGAAAAAATTAAAAGTTGAAATACAAGAATTGTAAAAACTCCCTCAATTAAAGGAAGTGTATAGTTCAAATTGAAAGTATATATATATATATATATATATATATATATAGTTCAAAAATTGGAAAATGTCAAACATTTGAAAATCGGTTATACCTAAAATCATTAAATAAATGAAAAAATTTTTAGAAACAAACGATTCAAAATTCAAAAATTGAAAAATAAATGACTGGTTATAAATTCGAACAGTGGTTTAAACTTCTCAGATTCATAGAAAAAAGTGTTAGTCATTTTTTTTTCCGATTTTTTTTTTACCGTTCACTTGATATTAACAAAAATTCGCAGTCATGTTTTCCATAATATTAGCGTACATTTTCTTATTTCTGACAATTTACATTCTATTAATAATAGCCCTCCTGTATTTGGAGTATTTCCTCGAAAATTGGAACTATGTTCCCCTTCCTTACCTCTGAGACCTTTTTTTCTCGCGTGAAAGGGGGAAATTTCAAATTGGTGTCATTTTTAATCAGCGCATCATTTGTTTTCAAAAAGCGGGCTTCGCTTGTTGATCAGTCGCGAGTGACAGCAGATTTGGAGCGAAATTTCCACATTTCGGCCTCAAAAAACCAGCACAAATGAAACATCATTAATCCTGACTCGTTGGAAAATTAGCATTTTCGGAAATGGATTTGAAGGATTCAGACGTGATGCAGATTATCCTGAGGGGTGAGTCAATTTTCTCCCATTGAGATTCAAAATTCCTCAAAAACCGTTGTACCCTCCACATAATGTTTTACGAGCTTCTTTCAGCGAAAAACAAATGAATTCATTGCTTTAGGAGGACGTTTGCGAAATTTAAACATGAAGCAAAAATTTTTAAATCAATTTTAAGATTGAAAAAAATCGTGTGGGAAATTCCCAATTAATTCGGTTTTTTTTTTTCTTAAAGTTGAACTATTTGGGGAATTTTTAAAGCACAGATGTGAAATTTTGCATGAACATGGGAAGAAATTAGCTATTTAGCAATTCTCTTTTTTTTCCACCTGAATTTATGGAAATTGATCAATTAAAAAAAAGGGAATTTTAAAGTAATTTATAAGTTGAAATAAAAATGGAGGAAACTCTTCATATATATATATATATATATATATATATATATATATATATATAGATGAGTCGATTGTTTAGAAATTTGAACAAAGTATAGAAACAGGGAGGGAGAAAAAAAACACAGAATCCTTATCACAAACGTATCAGAAAATTTCCCTAAACCGAGAAGTTTAAAAGTAGGTGATTTCAAAATCTGAATAGAAAGAAATACAACAACTCTTTTTAGCTCTAAAATTTTATTCAAAAATTATTACAATGAAATACAAAATTACGCAAATTTCATTCATCGTTTTTGTTCATAAAATTGGATCAAAATGATAGGAAAGTTGCAAATTTTTCAAAAAATTTTATTTGTTCTTTAGAAACTTCATGTTTTTTCTTAAACAGACAAAAATGGGAAATAATTTGCAACTTCCCCTTTTTGATCTTAAAAAAATGTTTAATGAACACATAAAAATTCTGGAAATTTTTACAAAAGTTACCACAGTTCACGAGATTCTTTGGGCGAGAAAAAAGTATTTCCTTCCCATTTTGTAAAAGGCACTTATTTATGGACGGAATATCGACATGTTAATCTGAGTATTTCGGATATGATCGTAGTATCAAATCCTGTAATCTAATCTCTAACATCATGAAATGTCCTTAAAAACTTACAATAACGTTGATCATGTACTCCTTAGAAAAATCATTCCTGGTGGCATTAGTGACACATTGCGAACATTCATTCAAATTTTAAAACATTCAGCAATTTTTAATAGTTTTAAAAATTTTGGAAATTCCCCAACCATTCCAAAAAAAATTAAATTTTCGAAAATTTCGAATTCTCTATTTAAAAATCGTATATTAGAATATACAAATATTCAAAAAATTATTCAAAATTTTCAAACACTGTGTTCTCTCTTTTTGAAAATTCTCATTTTCTGGAAACACATTCAGATTTTTTTAAATTCAAAGCATTTGCAAAATATGATATTAAAAAAAAAACAGATATTTAAAATCATTCAAAAAATTCCTAGATTGGAAAATTTTGGAATACATGAAAGGATAAATAGGAAAGTCAAAAATTTCCCAAAAATTAATAGCTTTCAAAATTTCCAAAATAGAAAAACAATTAAAAAAAAAATCATTCATTAGTTCATTCATAAATAGCAGCTAATCAATGGTTTATCTTCGATTGGCCTGGAAAAATAGCGCCAAAATGAACATTATTAGGATCCAACTGGAGCATACTGAAGCGGCTCCAGCAATGCGACACTTGAACATGTCGTATCGCGTTTCTTTATCATTAACGATATTGGTAAATTCAGCTTCGACTAATTGGCCATCGTAGTAAGTAGTCAAGTCCTCGAAGGGATACTCGAAGCCTTGTTTGCATTCGCATTTGTAGCCACCGGTGTAGAAACCTCTGCCCAGAATTGGAACACACTGAAAAGATTATTCAAATTAATTCCTAAAAAATAAGAAATATGAATGGGGACTCTTAATACATTTTTCAATGTATTCAAAGATTTCGATTTTTACGAAATTTTAAAAAATTCAATTTTCAAAAAAAAAAAAAATTAATTCAAAAAATTTTTTTGCAAATATTCGGTTTTTTTACGAGAAAAGGAACGAACTGAAGGATCATCAGATCAAATTGAATGGGAAGAAATTCTCATGCATATAACAAGAAAAAATATGAATGCAACTTACATATGATGATTTTCGGTCACATTTGTGGGTGCCCTTGAAGGCATTTGGTACCCAAAATTGATCGTCACACTGGTTAATGTCCAGCTGAGTCAAGTCCATGGTAACAGCAACGACACCCCTGTAAAGTGTCTCAATGTTAGCACCATCCCCCATTATATTTTTTTATTACGTTGTACCATCCCTCAAATGCGGGGACTGGTCCACATCCCAACTATCTCACACTCGATTTACCCCCACATGAGAATCATTTCACAACACAATCATAATAATAGCGATACAAATATAGTAGCAGAATTCCAGAAAATTCTCAAATTTTTTTTAAAATTTTTGGATATTTTGGAAAGTTTTTCAACACGGAAGATGTCTCATTCTTGACGAAATGCAATTTTTTCTTGAAGCTTCAAAGTTTTTAGAACGTTCAAAAAGTTAAAATTCTTTGACAACTTTGAAATTGAAAACAAAGTTTAGAGTGTTTTATAATTTCTAATTTTTTTGGAATTTCCTGAAAATTTATGAAATTTCCGGATTCGGAACATTTTTGAAATTTCGATGTTTTGCAGAATTTTTAACAGTCAAATTTTTCGTTTCAATTTTCGAAAATGTTGAACCTTTAAATGTTTTTAGAAATTTAAAGAAAATTGAAAAATTCCAGAAAGTGGAAAATTGTTTAATGCTCGCAGTTGATTTTCGCAAATTAAAGGATTAGTTAATGAAAAATGTTCTGAAAATTTGGAAAAATTAATGTCCAAAAATTCAACATCTCAACCTCCATAATCTTCATTTTTCTCAATTTCAAAAATTTTGAGGATTCCTACAATCTCTCAAATTTTGCTTTTTCCTCCATAAATCTCGCAAGTATAAAGAATTCCCAAAAAAATTTACATGAATTTTCAAAGAATATTAAACTTTCAAAAATCCCGAATATTCCCCAAAATTTTCGGCAATTCCGAAAATTTGATGGATTCTAAAATTTTAAAAATGCAAAAATAAAAAAAAAATAAAAAAAACATTGGAAACCCTAAAAGATACGTTGTACCACCCCTGAAAGTCCAAGGACTGGTTCACCTCTCAACTATCTCACACTCGATTTACCCCCACATGAGAATCATCTCACAACACATCTATAATAATACCAACACAAATAGAGTAGCAGGAGATGGTACAGTCATACTCACTTGAATTCCAGTTTAGCCTTGAGGCTGTCCCAGCCGAAAAATGGGGATGCATAGGTAATTACCCATTTATTCACTTTGCCGTTACAATCGTAGTAAGGAGTTGTCCAGTGGCCATGGTTCAGGTTTGCCGCCCTAGAACATCCGAGACATGCCCATATTAAAATAAATTACGACTGATCCACCCCTTTTCAAAACTATAGACTTTGCGCTTCATGGTTACACCCATTCCGCATTTCGCAAACCATATAATCCCTTTATGTCAATACCAGTGGACTAATACCCTTGAGGCGAGCCTCTTTCCTGATTTTTTCCCTCAATAATCATAATAAATATCCTCTGCATAAAAAGTAAATTTAATTGCCGCACTGTTCAGCTGCGAATTAGGATAAGTCCGTGCTTGATGAACAGTGTTTTAGTTGAAGACGCGGCCGAATGGGCGCGGCGCGCGCTAAGTTACCCTGTGCGATTCGAAGTAACAATATATTTTCCGAAGTTGAAGATACTGTTAATCATTGACTCCGAAAAAATGAGAGCTTTCAATTTTCCAATTTGGTGCAAGCATCTTTTGCTTTTTCTGTAATTATCGCGTACATATAAAATTTGTCAATACTGGACAGAATATGTAAAACACTCGAAACTTAATAAATTAACAGAACGTCAAAAAATATTCTGTGTATATGATTTTCAATAACTACATAAGCTATGACAACTTGAACAATTGTCATACTTTTGAAAACTAAAGCCGAATCGATATCCCAAATATCGATGTTTATCGATGCAACGGCGATTATCAACCAACTGGACGATGTTATCTGACTAATCTGATCAAGCAATAAATGAGTGACGATTGAGAAATAAATCATGTCACGATTTTCGAGATATTTGGACTCTAGCGATGTTTATTTATGTTTATGGGCTTTCTTGAATAAAATTGTCTCACCTATAGGAATTGGGGTAGTGCTCGTATTTCTTGCTGTGTTCACCAGTCTCATTATATCGAAGGTGAATCTTCATGAAATATTTTTCTAAATCGTCAAAATTAGCCGCCCACCGTTGCTGGAGAAATTTGAACCACGGCTGATTCGTATAAACCTCATCTGGAATTCGAAAAAGAAATCAGTGACAATAGTTTCATTAGTGATTGTTCAGTCAGCCCATTTTTTCCTATTTATGAAATATTTTTAAAAAATTGCAACTACCTGAATTTTCCGAGTTTTCAAAAAAATTCCAAATTTCCAAAATTTTCCAAAGTCTCGAAAAATTTTCCCACATTCACAATTTTGATTTTTTTTTTTTAATTCAGTAAATTCCAGAAAAAAATCGAATGAACTTAGCCCCCCCCCCCCTTGACCCACCACTAACTACTCTTAGTCCATTGAACTATTCTTAAAAAAAAGAAAAAAAAAATTCTTAAGATCAAACAAACCATCACCTGTATCATTAAGTCGCGCAAGATCCTCAACCCGGAATTTTTTGGTGTTCAGCTGAGTTTTGTAAGCGTACGGAGCAAAGAAAGTTCTGTTGGTGAATTTGTTACGATCCCAGTAGGTGCCAGCTCCCCAAATTTTCGTATCACCCATCAAAAGCGCCAAAGTCTCGCCAATCATCTGATCTTCCGACAGAGGTCGGTCCGCAACCCTTTTTCCGGAGTAGACCTAGCAGAAAATAGAGAAGAGTTATTCTGTAGAGGTAAAGGGCTGTATGTGTAATCCTACGGTAATTTAATTAAGGAAGTTCTAAATATGCAAACATAAGGTGGAAGTCTGGGAATTTTTGTCTCAGGGTCTTTTGGCGCTTACGCCTCTTTGCATCCGAGGCGACGATATTTTCGCACTCCAAATTTGTGTTGGCCAATTCTGTATTTCAACGTTGGATCAGTTGCAAAGTGAGGGAACGATCCAATTGGAGATCTCGTGATGTCCTACTGGTGGACATCTTGGTGAAATTGGAGATGTCGTGATGTCCTACTGGTGGACATCTTGGTGAAATTTGAGATGTCGTGATTCCCAAGTGGTGGTCATCTTGGTGAAATTGGAGATGTCGTGATTACCAAGTGGTGGTCATCTTGGTGAAATTGGAGATGTCGTGATTACCAAGTGGTGGTCATCTTGGTAAAATTGGAGACGTCGTGATGACCAGCTGGTGGACATCTGGGTGAAATTTGAGAAGTCGTAATTCCCAAGTGGTGGTCATCTTGGTAAAATTGGAGATGTCACAATGCCCAACTGGTGGACATCTTGGTAAAATTGGAGATGTCACAATGCCCAACTGGTGGTCATCTTGGTAAAATTGGAGATGTGGCGATTCCCAACTGGTGGACATCTTGGTAAACTTTGACATGGTGTTCTCACTCAATGAACCTCATGTCCTAGTCACAACACACATGAATTCCCAATTGGCAACTGGGTGTAGTTCACATTGTCCATTACAGTTCTGTCCCAAATTTCATTTACAGTACAGTCTCAATATCACGTCGACTACCGTCAGACTATCAAGCCCAAAAAAATCTTCTCTCTTCTCTTTTACTTTCTATACCTTGTCTATTTTTTGGGACCCTCAATTTTTTTTTTTTTTTCATAAAAAAAATAAAATTTGCTAAAATGTGATTTCAGAATTTCCTTACAACATGGCTTCCTATCTTCGTGATTCCTAAAATTGCGAATTGTTTCCAAAATTTCCAAAATACTGAAATAAAAAAGCTGACCAAATTATCTAATTTACCTCGTGTGGATCAGATATCTGCAAGAAGGCGCTGATGAAGTTCGCCAATCGCGTTGCCATTCGTGCTTCATTTTCGAAAAATTCCTGGGCGCCATAACCAATATCTCCATGCAGATTCAATTGCTCTTTAGTGAACCTACTACACGTGTGTTGGTTAACACCTAAAATGAATCTCAGTGTTTCGTCGATGTTTAATTTCTCTTGTTGGAGAGCATCGGGTCCAACCGAGAAGTTTTTATACTCGTAGAACTGCTCCAAGTATTTGTCCTTCATGAATTGCGATGCTTTTTCCCATTGCACTGGCATTTTGTGGATCCCTAGATCAGACAAAAAATTTCCTCAAAATATTTCTTGGTGGGTGGGGGTGGAGGGGGGGGGGTATATATATGCTGAGGAAATTTCATGGAGAGGAAAAATATTGCCCGGAGTCACCTAACCCTGGGTCGTCACGAAAAAAGAAAGGGTTGAAAGGGTTAAAATTAAGTATTCTTCCCCTCCATTTCTGAAGCTTACAAATGACGTACATCCAATTCTGGAGCAGTCGAATCCGTTGTAATACTGCTCCTGGGTAGCTCTTTCCAGAATTTCTCCGAGATACGGTCTTCGTACCACCGAGGGCAATCTAAATCCAGGCTTACATCTGCATTGGTAACCACCTCGCCTGAAGCCCCAACCGTGCAATGGTTCGCACTAGAAAAAGAGTGTTTTTGTGTAGAAAAGGGTGGGGCATAATGGGACCGGGGCACAATGGTATGGGGGGGCATAATGGGTCATAAGTGCAGGATGGGACGGTGAGTGGACCATTGTGTCCCACCTCCCACTTTGTGCACCTGTCCCATTGGACCCCTGTCCCATCTCCATTTTGCCCTAATAGCTATTATACAAAAAAAAATACAAAAAATGTTTTGAAGTATCAAAGAACGAAAATGAAAATGATGATAAAAAAAAATATTCAATGGGTATGAAATTAAATTACCTCCGTCGTATCCGTTTTACATCTTGCAGTATTGGCAAATCTATTGGGCCCATCGTTACCCTTGCCTTTGGGACACTGGTTTATGTCAATTCTCTCGAAATCCATTTCCATGACTGTAGCAGCGGTATACCTGAATGACAAACATATTTCAGAATTCTTGCATTTTTTTATAAGAAAAAATATTGATCAAAGCTACTTGATAAAAACATCATTTGAAACTCGAGCTGCGATAGCTCCTTAATGGCCAGTGCTAGCGACAATAGTCATAGAACCTAAAATGTGTAGTTTTGAATCAGCAACGAAATTTATTAACAACATTTTTTTCTATCTCCAACAGTTTTACGAAGAAACGTTATGATTTATTACTGAGCCTAGCAATTTGGATTCACGAAAAAGCATTTGGGCAAAATTTTTCCTGGTGGGTGTAGGTCGGGGATCCACCATTTGTGCTCCTATATGCCCAAAAGGCTCTACACATGCATACAATCAAATTCCCAGACGTCTTGGGAGCATAGCTCTCCCTCAATCTGCTTTTTCAGTCTAAACTCGTATGTTTAGGCCATTGAATAAGACATTAGTGATAAAAGGCCCCGAAAAAATAGAGATATCGATTGTATCTATCTTCATTGAAATCTTAATCCCATGAGAGATCGTTTAATCCCCATGGCCACACTACTCGCACCAGGAATTACCTCTGCCACTTCTTTTTTCAAGACCCCCCTCAGCTCTCAAGAATTCTTGTGCAACCACACAACCCGGTTTGACGGGGATTGCCGGAACCCCCTGTATGAGCATTACGAAGAATTTGATTATGAAAAGGATCGATGCGCTTAGCAGCATCTGGGCAACTAGTTTTGCGGAAAAATGTGAATTTTTTTTTGGGAATTTTTTCCAAGTACCTGCATACAAAGCCAAATACTGAGCTCCTCGTGGCGCAGACAAGATACAAGAAGAAGAATCAAGTTGAAGTAGGAGGAAGTTCAGGTTTCGCTTCATACGAAAGCATTAATCTCACGATGAAACGGAAATTCGAGGAAAAAATTGAGAATGATATCAAACTGAACGACAACAGCAGGATGGGGCAAAATGGGTTGGAAATTTTTGAGCAGCTGAACTATGTGGAAGCCATATGTGAGCATACCATTTTTTTGGAACTTTATCCAAGAGAGGTTAGTGGGTGTTCGACTGAGTTGCGGTCGTTTTGCCGAGAGATGGCGCCAGCAGAAGGTTGTGGAGGAAACGTCATTCAGGATCTAACTCATACTCATCGTCGAACGGGAGTCTTTGAAGACAAAGTTAATTTTGTACTGAAGGGGGTGAATATTCGTGGGGTGAAAGAAAATACTTGTCGATACAAACAACCTCCTGGGGACAGGGAAATTTTTTTGTCTGCCAGTTGCATACGATTATGCAAAAGATTGGGTGATGGGGAGCAACATCTGGTCAACAAGTTTTGCGGAAAAATTTTTAAACCACAAAAATGAAATTTTTACTTACGTTGGGTATTCAATGTGACGGAAACCAGTGTGACGGGGGTAAATATCGGCAATGGGAACAACTGCAGCGACAAGCCAACGGTTTGAACGATGACAATCGAAGTAGGGTTGAGACCATTTGATCGGGCCGGGATTGTCCTCAGGGCCTAAGAGAAAGAAAAATTGAATGATTGCAGGGGGGCCATGGACGAAGAGAAAGCATGGGGATATCAATGGGGAAATTTTTGTTGGGGACGTTTAGTCAATTTTTCAATAAATGCATTTTTGTACAATTGATGCATTCAAGTATCGCACATGTGAACTTAGTCCTTAATTCTCAAGATATCAATTGAAGTTTGAGAGAGAACAAATAGGTCGGGCCTAAATTAATATGAGATGACCCAAACATTATTATCCATATTTTAGTTAATGAATATGTGAAACAGCGCCTGGAAATTTTACAACAAAATTTGCCTTTTGATTCACGTTAGAAAATTATGACAACTACTGGGAGAACCTTGGAATTGTTGAAATGTTAGGGCACATCCAAGGAATCGTGATCACATGTAAAGAATGGCAGGACATTTTTCTGAAATCATCAAGTTTACCTGGTGGTCCGTGGAAGGAGAACGTCTCGTTGGTATTATTTGCGTACCGAATTTGTATCTGATATGTGACTTTGGTGTCGTGCCGTTTGTCCGGATTATCCGGTAGCCACTCCTTGTACCTGTTGAACACATCGAGATTTAATTGTGGGTCATATGTTATGTTTAAAATATCAAATTTTGACTAGAGCCACCCACCCACCCACCTTATCCCACTCATCAACCCTATCCTACCCGCCCACACACTCTATCCCAGCTAGCCACCCACCCACCCACTCTCTCACCCTATCCCACCCACTCACCCTATCGCACCCACTCACCCTATCCCACCCACCCACCCACCCTATCCCACCCACTCACCCTATCCCATCCACTCACCCTACCCTACCCACTCATCTCACCCACCCTCCCACCCACCCACCCGGTCACCCAGTCAGACACACAGACATTTTTCGAAACCGTGTACAACTATTATGAATATTCTTCTCTGTTGGCACGTCAGACTTAGGATAGCTAATAATGGTTCAAACAAATTTGAAGTTACCATCGATTGATTCGATAAGCTTCATCCGTGTAATCCAGGCTTGGACTTTGCGAAGGAAAAGCTCCAAGATCCTTGATAATAAATGTGTTCCTAGTTGAAATTCGCTCCAGATGAACGGGATCGTTGAAGTCATCTGATCGGAAGGTCCTCGGGGCGAACCTTCTTAAGGTTTTGTTGAAAAATCCACGATAACTCGGAGAGTAGGACATGTTTGGGGAGAAGTACGTGGCCGATGCGTTGATGTAAGGGTTAGCTGCTATGTCCGCTACGGAAGACAGGAAGTAGTACATCATTCCTGGATCGTAGGTATCGTTAATCGCTGGCCTGATGAACCGCGACTGGAGAATGTAACTCCAGAAAAATGAGCGACTCAGGGCCATATTCTGTGGATGGATAGAAGAGGATTAAGTTTTTGGGGCTCAATCCCTCAGCAGTCACAGTTGTATTTTTTAAGGACAGATTGAAGAACCACGAATTTTGAAAAAAATTGGGAGTATTCTGAGAAGGTCGAAAATATTGAAAAGTATTGAAATTTTTGTCAGTTTCCAAGAAATTTTTCAGATCAATTTTTGTTCAAATTTCACCCAACAATTTTGATGACTTATCGGCCAACCTCGGATAAATTGCCGACCCATTGCATGGGTAAGGTACAATTGGTTTCAAAAAAACAGTTTTTTTTTCAAATTCTTTTTTCGTACCTGAAGATGCACAAGTGCAGTTCTGTTTGGAAAAACCGGATTTATATTGATATCTTTGACGTCCGGTAAGTGGGACACGGAATCTTTGGGCAAAAACAAATCGCCCAAATGTTGAATTTCACAATTGTCAGCATTAACTTTATCCATTCTTAATTTGATCTCATCAAATGAGTCTCTCGTTTGCCATTCATACTGTCCGACAACGCCCAAAACCAAAAATGTTACAAATATCGCACTCGTCACACGCAATTGGGCCATTTTTAATTATTTTTTTGTGCAATTCGCGGACTTTTTTAGGGAGATATTAGCGGGTGGAAAATTTTTTAATTAAAATTTTGAGCACATTTTTGGGGGGGGGACTTGGGATGTGTTTTGGCGGTTGGGCTTAGCTAGTCACACCCGCACGGGAAAAAACACTTGCTACGATCAGCGTCGCCTGCATTCGTGAGCAGGAACGTGGAGTCATTGAATAAACACGCCCTAACTATAGTTATGTGGTGGAGTTAATGCGCTATAGGATGTGCACGTGGAGGCGATTCACTCTCGATTTATGGGAAATTTTTCTTCAGATCTTTACCATTTTTTTTTTCGAATTTTTGAAATTTAACTAGCTCAATTGTTTTTCGTCATCTTTTAGATTTCTAAAATTTTTGACGTTTTTAATTTTTTTTTTTTCAATTTGAAACACCTCTAAGATTTTTTTGTTTCTTAGTTTAAGATCCTTAAATTGTGAAATTACGTGAAATTTCGAAAATTTTTGTAAATCTTGGAAAAAAAAAATTTGGAAATTTGCAACTAAAATTTGAGATGCGCGAAAGTTTCGCAAAATTCCTCATTTTTTTTCGTTTGGCTTCGAACATTTTTACATGAAATTTTTTATTTATTGAAACATTGAGAGATTCGGAAAGTGAACGGATGAGTCAATGGCTCATTTGCCCCCCCCCCCCCCCCTCCACTCGAGACATTTTCCCATTCATGAGTCATTCACTAATGACCTATGATGATTGTACGCCGTTGGACTCGTCATAAGTCATTGCACACTGCAATTACCGCAATCCCTTCCGAATTCTCGGATAATCTCCGAAAACTTCGTCGCATAGAAATCTATATGAAGAAGCGGATCCGATCTATCGGATTTAAATATCATGTTAAAAAATGTGGCGCCAAACTATTACAGTAATCGTAGTGGAATGCGTGTGATACCCGTGTCGCAGAAAAAATTTTAGCATCAATTATTTTTCGCGAAATTTCTCAAAGAACCCAAATATCTCATTCTTGAGCGCTCGCGCCGATAAAAGCGCCTTCTTAGATGCTCTCCCACTTACCGGCTGGCGCTACGGCGCGAGTAAGAGAATCCGTGCAACCCAACCTCTAAAACCTCAACAAGTGATTTCACCTCAACATATTACAGAATATTTTCCGCAAGGAATTTTATTCGAAGACGAAAAATATTTTACGGTTTTTGTATAAGCTGAACGGCTCCCAACATAAACTGAAAATTCCCATTTCTTTTTACTAGTGCGGTGGCACGCGCTTCACACGCGCATTTCCTTTTTCCGCCGCGCTGACTGGTGGCGCGTCGATTCCGGTCTTACGGTTTTCGATAATTTCGATGTATAGCGATAGTTGCTTTCGTCTCTCCTTTTTACTATACGATTTAAAAACCAAAAAAAATAACCAAACGGCTACCAAAGGGATTCCCACCAAAATCTGATATTTACGAATTAAAACATATTTTTTGCAATTTAAAAAAAATTGATAACCGATTGATCATCGATTGACTAAGATGGGGAACTTTGATTTTCAGGAACAAGCTTGATTTAAAAAAATGCTTTTAACCGTACACACTCTCAATGATCTATTCTCAGTGTTTTTTTAAATGTTTTTCTTCGCTGATAGTTCGTTAATTAATTGAGTTTATTTAATTAATTTTTGAAGCAGTCCAAATTTGAAAACTTTTGAAAGGCCTCATGACGTCACAACGGAGTGCTATGCTTTGGTGTGGCGCCATCTGTTGGAGTCTATTAATAATACCAATCACCATTGATATATATATATATATATATATATATATATATATCCAATAATCATTTTGGTGTTATCTCGACAATGAACCAATTTGCAAATTAATGAGAGAGAATTTTCTTTTCCTGAATAAATAATCGATTTTTTTTTAACAGTTGTTTGAATTTTTCAATGTTTGAATTTTACCAAAAGCAAAAACGCTCGAGGAAAATTCTAAATTGGACAATTGCAAATCTAATTTTTTTTTAAGGCTAATTTAAAAAAATCCCAAGCAACGTTTTCGTAATTTCGAATTTTCGCCGGAAATTTGTGAAAATAATTAAGTAATTAATGTATATTAAGGGAAGTTTATTCAGTAAGTGAAAAAACGTTTCAAACTTTTAAAAAAGGGTTAAAAATTCAGGAATTTCGAGATTGTAAAAAAAATTTTATGCAAATCTCGAATTTTTTTTTTTGCACTTCTTTAAAAAAACTGGAAATTTTGAATTTATGTCGAGAATAACTCAGGTTGTGATCAAATGGTGAATGACTTTTTGTGTCCTATAAAAAATGTTCTATAAAATCTTTTCGTAAAAAAATTCGTTCGTGAGACATTTTGCGATGTTCCACAATTTTTCATTATTATAATTTTTTTAGTTTCTGAAATTTTGAAAATTGTCCGATTAAAAAAGAAAATGGAAAAAATTTCCAGTTGGTAGCCTCAAAACAGCATTGCAATTGGCTGAAATTGGCGAGAAAAATTATGGGGGTTTCGTTTAAATTTGCATATCGAGGAAATACATTGAGGGAAGCGTCTGGAGCAAGCGGATCGATTGTTTGGCTCTGAGAATGCACAAATGTGCACTCTGTCGAATGGCAGCTGGCCTCTTACCCTAACCTGACCCCATCGTCGATCACGTGACAATATATTTCCTTGGGTATACAACAAGCAGACTCTTTGAATTTATTCCCCTCTGTTATACTCCATCTGACCAAAAAAAGCGTGAAAATAAATCTCTAAAAATTCGCAATTTCAATTATACTCGACAACGGGGTTACGTTGAATGGGCCCAACAGAGTACACTATTTTTCGAATGAAGTGAAATTGAAATGCGCCCGATCGTTTCCTCATTTTCAAAATTTTTACAAAGTTAACAACATTTTGAAAAAAAAAAATTAATTTTTTTCGAAATTTTTTTCGAAATTTTTTCCGAAATTTTTTTCGAAATTTTTTTCGAATTTCTTTTCGAAATTTTTTTCGAAATTTTTTTCGAAATTTTTTTCGAAATTTTTTTCGAAATTGTTTTTCGAATTTTTTTTAGAAATTTTTTTCGTTATTTTGAATTTTCAAATTTACGATTTTTTTCTTACAATTGTGAACCTTGTTGCAATATACAAGCATTATTTAAATTTTTGTTGAATCGTTAACTATGGAAAAAACATTGATTTTTTTTTGAATTGTCTAAATCTTCTCTTTCGAAATTTCTCAATCCATATTTTCGTTATATTTCTCACTCCAATTATATCGAAATGTTGAATTTTTCTAAGTAGCTGAACATAGTTCAAGACGTTGAATTGTATAAAATTTTTGGAGACTTCGAAAATATTCGCAATCTTTCAACTTTCTGAAATATTGAAGATCCCAAAACATTCAAAATTCTGTTCAATTTTTCAAAATGAATGAGAATAACAAAATGATAATCACTACCTAACGTCGCTATATTTTGGCTACTTCCAAGTGCTGCTCAACAACGGAAGTCTACAATATGTTCAACAAAGTGCTTATAAATAAATTCCATTGGTGAATGCTGGTCTCAGGTTCCACTGCATCTCCTGCCCTAATAATTGCCAAAAGCAGAGCCTCTGAGCAACCTCCAAGGACCTCTAAGCACCCTACACCCTCCCCAGAAGCGTTACCAGGAACTGGAGCTATCTCCACCATCTCCAACCTCAGCAGGACATCCGGTCTTCGGTCTTCGATGTGTCCCTCCAACCTTCCCCGATCTGGCTTTTCCATGGCTCCGACAAATTTTCCCCAAAAAAATCCCCCAGGAAATGTTCCACTTCCCCATAACATTTCTATCAGCACCATAGGATTCTTCCACCATAAAAACCGACTCAATCTTCCGGCCCTCGTTCACTAGAACCAATACCCCAATCAAGCCCTCAAAACTGTCCAAAGGTCGTCGTCCTTCGCAAAAACCGATTCCCAACTAGCCTCCCCCCCTCAGCCCCCCTTCCATTTGTGTACACGTATGCGTGTTCATAGAAACCGCAGAGACGCTAGGTGTTGTACACTCGAAGAAGGGCTCTGGAATAGCCAAAAAGAAGCGAGGGATGACGCCCCAACTCGGCCAACACTCCGGATGTTCCCAGAGAGGCCGAGAAAACAAAAAGCCGGCAAAAAACCTCAGGACAGGCCAAACTGAGGCAAACAGCAAGGAGGGGGGGGCAAGGGGGGGGGGGTTGGTGAAATAAGAAATTCTTAAAAGACAAGGAAAAGAGTTGGCGGTGACTTAACACGGGAGGACATAACATTTAGGCGATTCATTGTTATGCGAATGAGGATAGCGCCCCAGTCCAACGACCCCCTGTGAAGTGAGCCCCCCCTCTAACCTCACGTTTTTACACTTTTTTTTGTCTCTCCTCTGTGTGTACACACAACCACTATTGCTCCCCCTCGCCCCCCCCCCCTATTCACCACCGCATGTTTGTCAGGTTCATATGCTGTTGAGTTGAACTTGCATAATTTTACTACCCCCTTAAGGTCATTCGGCTGTAACAGCCGATGATTGCCGAAGGGCAATCTTTCGCTAGTCGCACAGTGTGCGCGCATGCGCACAACTGTTTCTTCGGCCCGGCGATGGGCTCCTGCTTTCTGCAAGTGTCAGAAATTTTACGCAACCGTTAACCATTTTTGTAAATCAATTTTTCGCTCATGTTTATCAGGTTTATATACTGTTACATTGTATATGAACCTTAGTTATATACTGCGGACCCCCCCCCCCCCCCGGTCCCAACTTCATGCTTGTTCATGCACTGGTAGATTGAACTTTCAGGAATTTGTTACGTTGTCAAGAATTTCATGGAGACGTTGAATAGCTTCGTATACATGTAAGAAAATACAGATTGGTTATGCGCATGCGCAGGAGTTTTACTCGCAGCTGCTATAGAGTCAGAAATTTAGGGCAACTGTTAAACGTTGTCTGCGAAGAAACGAAATTGTTCATAACTTTTGGCTGTTCGAATAGAAGAATTGAATTATTTTACTTCATTACTTTGATCCATTCGATCATACGAGCCGGGGATTCCCGAAGAGTACTCCTTCACCAGTCGCATACAGTGTGCGCATGCGCACAGCTCTTCCTTCAATTCCAGCGGGAAATCTTACACAATCGTTGAAAGGAACGTGAACTTATTGGATATACCTGCAAAAAATGTCAGGAGACGGCAATGACCACGTGGTTATAGCATGGTCCTTTGGCAGACGGGTCCAAGGATCCAATCCCGTACGAGGGTGCCTCGCCGAAGTTCGGAGTTGTGTAAAGAAAACGATTGTATAAATCAACGTTTGCCATGATTGTTCTTTAATTACTTGGTAAAAAAAAAATTTAATGGGCTTTGGACATTGCGCTTAGCAGTTTAAACTGTCTGAATGGTGTTTGGGAAAAGGTCGGCCCGCACTGACGGGCTATTATCAGTCGACCGTATGTTGAGTCAATCGATATTTTATCCAGTTATGTCGCCCCGATATGTACAATTTTCAGATAAATCTCCTGCTCGACTATTGAGCATTGAGCTCTACAGGTACCACTTCTCCCCACTGGTCAGTAGAGGAGGAAGCTGAAGATTTTTCTCATAGTAAAGCCCGTAAACGAGTTGTCATCCTTTTGGGAAAGGGCCCTCCCCCTTGTCGAGTTGGCTGGGGGTCCAGTTTCCCTAATGCCCGTTTATTATTCCGTTTTGTCATTTTTTTTTTTCGTCTCTTCCTGAGAAGTCCCGAGACTCATTGTTCAAATGCTCTTGTCTCTTAGAAGACTCATCCCCCGGAGCGAGCTGACGCTATGGGGTGAGATATTTACGTGGGAAACAAGTGCAGATGGGTCAGTATGGTATGGGCAAAAAATTTTCGCAGCAGAAGGGGGAGGATGGCGGTATATTGTGCTTGTGCATTTGGTCAAGTATAATCGGATGATTTGTCAGGTGAGGGGGGGAGTTTTTATTGGGTTTGCAAGAATGATAAGGGGGGATAGTGGTGAACGGGGTACACTGATAGAAAAAAATAAATTTTATTGAGACTAGATTGTCTTCTTATTGAATAGACATCCTTCAGGAACTGAGGTTAAACATGCAGTGTGCTTATATGTGACTGTATGATTTTTTTGGCGAATTCTATGGGGATGCTGGAGAAACTCTTCAGGGCGGGGATCCAAATCTTACGTCGCCAGGGTTTATAGATTGATCGAGAACATCCTTATCAGAACTGGAAAGTGCTCTGGACCATTCTGCCGCCAATTCTGCAGGATAGGCTTTTGCAAAAGTATAAATTTGCAATGCTCCGATCGCCCTCAGCGTCTGCATACACCGACAGCGGTAGTACTAGGGTCTGCCGGGCGGCGCCACGGGGGAAGTACAGAACTGGCTTACCGACGTCGCGCGGACTTCCCGCGCATTTTGAATTGGAACATTTTCAAACACTCGTAATTGATTATTAGGTCTTCGGGTTTTTTAGGGAAAATTAACTAGGCGAGTTATGTATGAAATGAATCTATTAGTGCTGTAAACTATGTAGAGAAAATAGATCATTTAGTTTTGCTCGAAAAATTCAGGCTTGCTCCAAAACGAAATTGTTTAATGGTCGATAATATCAATGTTTAATTAAATTCAAACATGCGGTAATGATCATTTTGAGATGTTAGCGTATTGTGGATGCACAATTGATCATATGTTTTGTTTTTGTTTTTTGAGATTGAATAATGCATGGGCGGCGCTGTGCTTATCATGCGACTTATGACATCCCACGGAGAGCTGCGACTACTCGAGGTTTTTTTTGCAATTTTTTAGGGGGCATGTTTTATGCATTAACATTGTCTGATTGATAACGGAGAAACTTGCAGTCGGGTTATCGGGAATTCTCACGAGTTGAATATGGCGCCTTGTGCGCTACTATCGGTGTTATCAGGTGGGGGGTACTTTGTGGGGGCGAGATTAAATTTGTGAGACAATGACCTCGCTGGCGATAAAAATTGAATTGTTTTTAGGAAATGGCAAAATTGGCCGGATTTGCAAAGTTTGGAAATTCCCAATATTTTCAAAACTCAAATTTTCTAAAATGCCAAAAAATTGCTCAATTTTTTTTTTTTTTTTTGGGAATAAGTTTGTTTTTACAAAAAAATTGGATTTCAAATCTGCAAAAATCTTGGAGAGTTTTTGAAATTGTTAACGTTTTTCAAATGCTCAACTTTGGAAATTTTCCTTAATTTTCAAAATTTTCAAAAATTTACGAATTTTAAAAATTTCTAAATTATCAAAATTTTCAAAATTCTTGAAATTTCAAATATTTTCCAAAGCGTCTCAGTTTCAAAAGTTTAGCTCATTTTGAATTGGTTTCAACAATTTTCAAATTGTGAACCTGACAAAAATTTCTAAAACACCAGCATGTCACGTTTCAAGAATTTTCAAACTGTTATAAAGTGTTCATGGACTGGGACAGTGACCTTACTCTGTCTGAATTGACGCGCCCAGACTGCATGGAAATGTTTTTTTTTCGTTCTTTTCCGCCGCAAAAACGAGTTTCGCACATGTATAGTCGAATATTCCCATGATAGTCGTAACGCGTGCATAATATCGCGCAGACAAAAAAATCATTTCTTTTTTAATGAGAAATTGAATTGCAGTGAATTTTAAAACAGAACCTTCTCAATTCTCAAGCGCCAATTTTTACTTAAAAAATTATTGGATCATTGTGTAAATTATTTAATTTTTGAAATCGTTCTGATCAATAGTTTTGCGATACTTGGAAAAAAAAATATGAAAAAAATCCAAACTGTAAAGAAATTAAATTCAATATTTTCGGGATTTTCAAATATTATAAAAAACCTAAAAAAATTCAGGCTTCAGAAATTGAACGTATTTTCAAAAACGCAGACTCTGAAAAGAAAAATTAATAAAAAAAATCAAATTTTCAAAATATATATATTTTTTTTTTAATAATAGTAAAATGGAAAAATTTCGAAATTTCGATTATTTCGAAATTTCAAACATTTCGAAAATTCGGAGAAATGCAATTCGTATTGCAACTGCATCGAGATACTTTTTTTAATACTCAAAAAACGAGGTCGACACATGTACACTCGAATATTCTCATGGTATTCGTGATGCATGTATCGTCTACATGAATAAATAAAAAAATGAAAATAAAAAACCATTTCGAAATTTTTTCAATTTTCAATTTTTCCAAAAATTTTCTTTTTGTGAAGTAGCGTTACACGCAAAAATAGAAGAATAGGAGGAAAAACCGGAGATAAGGCTGCAACTAGGATGAGGAAAAAGTACTAAGGGATAGTGGGGCATAATGGGTGCAGCGGCGGGGGTGCTATGACGTCGCCTGTCCCATTATGCCCCACCCTCCCCCATCGACACATGCATGGAGTAACATTTTATTTGGTGATGTTACCATTTGAGCACTGTAACGTTTGCGCAACGGAAGTTGGCTTCTTCACCAATGTTCGCGGGAATTTTAAATTTTAAAAGTTTCATGTATATGTTTTTTTTTTAATTGGAAAAAAAAATTCTCTTTACCGCAAAAACGAGTTTGCTACACATGTACACTCGAAGATTCCCAGGATAGATGTAACGCGCGCATAATGTCGCCCAGACCGACATGCAAAATGAACAAAAAAAAAAAAAAATTTTTTTTAAATGAGAGAAAAGGGCGGGAGTAGGATAAGGAAAAAGTACGATATAGTACATGGAGTAACACGAAACGCAGTGCATTGCATCGGTATAAAATTCAGACGAGTTTTTTGAGGATACGGGGGACAGCTGTACTCCGCGTTTCTTTATCATGTACCATGCTTTTTAGTGAAGGGGTCTTGCTCTCCTTTTTCTTGCGGGCCCCAGAGGGGTACGAACCCTCCGCCGGAAGCGCGTCGGATCTTTTAAATTCTTTATGCCCTCTTGGCTGACACCTGTTGCCGATTCACCGATTTTTCGACCAGCCATGATTTCCCAACGATTCACGTCATTTTCTAACTTCCGATACTCATTCGCTAGGTTGTGGAGGTCTTTTTCAGAAAAAATTCCTCCGTTTTTTTATGTGATGTTGATGTTGTTAAATGGTAAGAATTGATAACACTGTGAAATTTTTGCAAATTGTGAAAAATCGAAAAACTTCAAAAATTTCGAAAATTTCGAAATTGTTAAAAATGACAAAATTCATGAAAATTGTAAAAAAAATGAGGAAAAAAAATTGCTAACCGTTTTACCTGAAAATGATTTTAAACTCAATCTCCCGCGCACGTGAGTCATAGTCCGCCATATTCATTCGGGGACCTATCAGCTAAAATGGCGGATTAGAACTCGCATTTTCCGAATTGTGGAAGAAAGATCCACAGAACTTCTTATACTTCCAGCAATTTTGAAAATTCACCAAAAATTTCCCTTCTCCACTAAAATTGTTAACGATTTTTTTTTAATTTATGAGCAAAAATCTCGGAATGTTTGAATTTCGGAAGAATTTTTGGATAATTTGTTTCTTTTTTGTTTGGATTGCTTTGGATTTAATCTTGAATTGACTTCGAAGAACTGAAATTTATTCTACGATGACTTGTTTTAAAATTCACCATAAAAATTCCACACCCCTTTGAATTTCTGGAAATCCCGTTTTCATGTGTGCTTACGTCACTAAAAAAGCCCATTGTCAAAATTTCGTGTTTCTAGGCTCAATAGTTTTAGCTCTACGCTGATTTTCAAACAAGGCCTGTCCTTTTATGATATATATAAGATTCTCTTATGGCAGGCCTGACTGAGCTAAATTTATTGCCCATTCTTACCCCCCTCCCCCTGCAACGGGACAATTCTGACTCTCAATTTAGTTTATGTTATTTTATTTTTGGACTGTTTCGGTTGATCCTCCCCTCCAAAATGAACCCACTTTTTTCAAGATAAATGAAAATTTTATTTTCCCTCTTTTCTTTGACTCGCCAATGAGGAAATTTAGTATTCGTCAAACTTTCAATTTTTCATTTGGTACATATTTTAATTAAATCTTCCACGATGTCCTCTAATTTCTCTAATTTTCACTAATTTTTTTGATGTTCTTACAACTATCTAAAAAAATTTTTACAATTTTTTCGTTTTGAGCCGGTAAAATAATTCTCTATTTTACCGACCATCGGTAAAACGGTACTCTATTTATCCTGCGGTCGGTAAAATTGGACTCTGCATTACCAGCTTCAGATTCAATGGCAGAAAACCACTTAGTTTTAGGATTTTTATCCATAGCAGGCGCACTTTTTGTCTCCGAAAAATGGCGGTCCAAATTCTCCAAAAATTTGCTAATCCTAAATTATAAACACTCCAACCTCAATTCTCCAGTGCAAAGTATTTTTAGAACTTTGCTATTATGAGACAATCCCGTAATCTATAATACGAACAGTTGGTAAAGTCGTACTCTATTGTATCGACTGTCCATAAAAATGTGTACTATTTTACCGTCTACAATTCCCTCAAATTATCGATTGTATCGGCATTTTAGAGAGCTTTCTCCACATTTTTACAAGTTAATTTCCATGCGAGACTTCCATAACAAAGATCTACATGTAGGAACATTGGGGCATGCTGAATAAGAATCAGTAAAGTTGGTTTCTTCTTTACCGACTGTCGAGCAAGGAGAGTACCACTTTACCGTGTGTAGGTTATACAGTTTATCCGGTAGATGGCGTAACTATTTTTTGTAGAAATCCCAAATTATGTGGTCCTATATACTAAATATCGCTTTAGGACGCATCCTTTTTCATTTTTTGCATAGAATTTTTTTCTTCGTCAAAAACAAAATTGTTTTAAGGTTTTTAATTCATGCAATGCGGAAAAGGCGATCGAGATCACAGTAACCCATATTTTTCCAGGTAAGTGGCAATTTTATTTTGCTCATGCGTTTTTTTTTCTTTTTTTTTTCGTTTTTTAACGATGGAACCGGGGCACAAAAGGAATTCTGCCCAACGATCGGACACAGAGTGCTTTGACCACAGTCCGAAAACAAGTCGAACAAAGAGGGGGTGGGATTAGGGCGGCGGAGGGGGTTAGGGGGAAGAAGTGCATCGGACGAGAGAGCATGTACCCCGTTTGAATTTCAGCCTCCCACGACAATGCACTCTGCTCAGGCGTGGATGAAAGAAAAAAATAGAGAAAAAAAATACACACTGAGCGGAGAGCTTCTGACGAACAAAGTGACCGTGCAAATTACCAATTTTTGTCTATTTAGTTTGCGGGAAAAAAATGGCAGAAATGAGGTCTGCGGTACCACTGGGAATTTCAGTTTCTGGGATTTTAGGAGTATACAGGGACGAGTTAAGGCGCGAAAAGAACAAACCGGAAGTGGAGGTTTTAAATTTTAAGCTGTACCAAGGAAGAAGTTTTGGCGAATTTTTTTGACTTTTGCAATTCATGACATTTTTCAAATTCTAATTTTTTGGAAATTTCCAATTTTTTTTTTTTTATGATTTTTTTTTAATTTGGGATCTTTGGAAATTTTTGGAGTTTGAAAAAAATTTATTATAGAGAGAAAGGAATCTCGCAATTTTTTTTTTTGATATTGAAAAATAGAAAAAAATTTTAATAGCCAAAAATTTTGAAGTTCCAGACGATCGAAAAATGTCGAAGACTTTGAAAAATTCGCAAAATGAATTTAACAAGTTTTGACATTTTTGATATTTTATAATTTCAATTTTTTTTTCGGAATTGAAGAGAACATTGGTGGATTTTATATTCACAATAATCGCGCGTAGAGTACAAAAGTGGGAAACAGGTTTGTGCAGAGCGTGGTTCCTGTCCGAACTCGCGAGTCTCGCACCCAAAATTCGCAAAATTTTCAAAACTTTTCAAATTTTCAAATCAATTGGAAATTTCGAAAATTTCGAAGCCGAAAATCTTCAAAACTCGAACAATCCCAAAAATTCCAAAAATTTGAGAATTACGCAAATTCAAAATCTTAGCAAATTCTTAACAATTTTCTGATATTTACAAACAAATTTAATTCCAAATTTAAATTCCTTCATGGACAATTTGAAAAATTTTCCATCAAAAAATTCCGATTTGAAATGTCGCAAAATGTTCGTATCATTTCAAAAATCTCAAAAAACGTCCAAAAATTTTCGAAACCCAAAAAATGTCAAAAATTGCAAAACTTCGGCAGCTCTAAAAAATTGTCGGTATTGAAAAATCCAAAATCTGCCGGATTTTCAAAATTTCCAGACATCCGAAAACTTCGTCAAAATCGTTCGAATTTCCTCAAATTTCTAAAATTTCCAAATTTCATTTACGTTTCTTCCCTAATTTGCGGAGCACATTGGCGAGTTTTATATTCACAATAATCGCGCGTGGAGTAAAAAAGTTGGAAACAGGTTTGTGCAAAGCGTGGCTCGCCGGTCTCGCCAGTCTCTCACCCCTTTCCTCCTCACCTCTCTTCGCCAACTTGGCCTCCTCCTTTTCACCACCCGACCATCCTTCGAGATCTCCGCGGGCTTTCGTACATTATGCGCGGGATTTCGCTCCCTCGCGGGGGGACGCGGGTGCAACGCCAGACGCGAGATGAGAGCTCCAGGGCCGTACAAAAATTCACTTGCCCAAAAATCGTCTCCAACAACCTTCGAAGATTTTCAAAAACCAAAAAAGTCAACTTGAGCGACTAAGTTTGGCTCATCGAGGCCCGACCAACAACTTCTCAATCCAAAACTTTCCTCCAGCATCACCATTCATCCCAAAATCTCCAAAATCTCGAAAACGCGTGGCCTGACCAAAAAATGTCATCAAACATATTTTGTAGGGAATTTCATTCGGAAAAGAAAAGTCCTCTACCATTTTTCTGCAAACTCGACTGTTCTCGAGATAAATAAAAAATTGCAACTGCGTCCCCTCTTTCCGCAAATGATCCAAGAAAACACCAGATTCAGAGTTTTTAAAAATTGAAAAATTTGAACCAAATACAAAATTTACACAAAATTACTGACTTTACAAAATACCAAGAATTTCGTAAATTTCAAAAATTTTAGAAATTTGGGGTTATAAAAAAATTTTAGTCTCAATAATTTTAGAAGTAATTAAATTTTTAAAAATTCTAAAAATAAAAGCAACGAAAACGACCAAAATTTTCGGGTGAAATTTTGGATGCTAGGAGGCTGTTTCTACTTTCCTAGGTAACCGGTCTGACTTTTCCCATTTTCACTTGCTGGCTCATCGAACGCACACGCCGTTCCAAGAAAATAATTAAATGAAAAGCTATCAATTTATTAAAATAGTTTTCCACTTCCAAAATTTTTTTGATATTTTAGATACTTTAGAAATTTTTCAATTATACAAATAGCAACAATATTTTAATTTGTTGACAATTTCTATAATGGCTCCAACGTTAAAATTTTTTTTTCATTTCGTGAAATTTTCGGAATAAAAATTTTCTGAGTTCTCATTTTTTTCAAACTGAAAATAGTTGGGAAAGTGATGTAATAGAAAATCCAGCAAATTGTATAATATTTGAATTTGGATTAGTGCAAAAAAAAAATAAAAATCTTCGAAATTGATGAGAGATATGAAGATTAGTGTGAAACAGGCCCAAAAAACATATATAAAGATTTACTATGCATGCTTTTGTGTTTCGAGGTCAGACGTCTGCGAATGTCGCTATCATAGTTCACTATCTAGAAAACGAAGATTTAATTTCCATAATTGAAAAAGCAATTAGTTAAGTGGAATACAATTTTTTTAGCGCATTTTTTTCCTTCGGTACAGAAAAGCACACCAAAACCTTTCTACAAAATCGTTCCAAGAAAATTCTTCCCTTTTCTAAATCTTAGAAATAGAAAAATTTCTATCCTAGACTTCAATAATTCCGAAAAAAAATTCAAATATTAAAAATTGCAAAAAATTCCAAAATCGAAAAAAAAATATTGCAAAAAAAAAATCCATATCCAAAAAATGTAAAATTTTCAAAATTTAAAAACGTCAATTTTAATAATAATAAAAAAAACGAATAAAAAATACCCAAAAAATTGAAATTAAAAATACGCAGACTTCAAAAATGTTTAATATCCAAAAAAAAAAAATTATTTTTCAAAATCTTCGGGGTTAAAAAAAAAATTGCAAAATTCCGAGAACACCAAAAATGACGGTAGCCCCCCCTCCCCTAGACCACCCCTTGAAAAATCTCTCCTAGTTACGTTCCTGTGTCAAAGGCGGGGCAGTTTCCTGCTATCCCGGTTTCAAGCCGGGCTCCATCTGCTCGCCGATTGGTTCATTCCCCAAAAATTACCCCCACCCCATCCCTCACCACCCATCGCCATTTCACCCCCTACCCCCCCTTAGCGCCCCACCACCCCACAAACTCCTCACGAAACTAAGTTTTTCAAGACCCCTATACGAGCAAATCGCGATTCCCCGGCAAAACTGGTTTTGTTTAGCTAGGCTTGCACCATTGCACCGCTCACAATTCGAGACAGTCCAATTTATGCATCACACGGCTATGTAGGCACCACACGAGAGAGTAGTGATTTAAAAAAAAAAAGTAAAAAAATCCAAAAAATCCATCACCAAAACCGCCTGTGCTCCGGACTTTGCGCCTTAATCACTTAACTGCAATATAACAATCAAAAGTGCCTAAAAAAACTATTTTTTTTTTTTAATTTTTGTTTTTTTCGTTTTGTTTGACAAAGTTTTAGTGATTTCATTTTTCTTTCGGACGTGTGACAGCCTTAAGAACCTTAACGACCTTAAGCACCTTAAGCTACATCAGTGAAAAAAAAATCGGCAAAAACTGGGAAAACTGTTAACAAGTGCAAAAATTGTGAAGTTTTTTTGGGGGAAAAAAAAAAAAGTAACAAAAATTCGCATACTGGAATTTGGTTGTACGATATTTCGTTAATATGTGGTGCAAACCGCGGATTATACCCGAGATATCGTGACTGTCGTCATTCGTTAATTGCAGTGTGTTGATTGGGTGCCTTATCCGGTGAAATAAAAACAAACACACATACACATAATCTGGAAAAGGAAAATTTTTTGATACGGAAAAATTTTTGAAGTCGGAATAAGGAAGGATCGTAGAAATTTATCATCATTTTAGGCAATCAAATCAATCAGGTATCTTGATTACATTGATCATTTTTTTTTCTTTCATTGGAGGGTCAAGCGGTATCGGTTTGAGGCGGTGTTCCCGTTTTTTTGGGATACTTCGCGATAGAATGGAGATAGCGAAATTTTGATGAAAATGTTTTCTGTAGCCACTGAAATTCTTTACAAAAAATGTTACCACCAAAATTTTTATATCTCTCTTCTTTGGGGAGATATTCGCACCGGAAAGCCGCTTAAATCGATTGACTATATCTATACTGAATCACTAAACTTTGGTGACTTTTTTTTTATCAAGAACTTTGGTGACGAATTAGTAAAAGCGATGGAGGAATTATTCAACTCGATACTATGAATTACGTCATCATTTTTAGCTCGCAAATTTAGCGGGCATTATCAGCAAAATGATAACTCATCTGAAATTTAGTACATTTCGATTTGAACGCATCTTCACGATTTCTTTAGATAACCGGTGATCAAGTCGAGATAGCGAAATTTTCATAGAAGCTTTTTTGTAGACATTTAAATTATCTGGAGAAAATGTTCTCATCAAAATTTCGCCATATCTCTTTGATCACGAGTTATGGACCAACAAAGTCGTG
The DNA here is from genome assembly GCA_026005395.1 of Asobara japonica. Classification (NCBI taxonomy): domain Eukaryota; kingdom Metazoa; phylum Arthropoda; class Insecta; order Hymenoptera; family Braconidae; genus Asobara; species Asobara japonica. The sequence goes on from BQMI01000280.1 coordinate 1,962,502, forward strand.
AAAAGCTGAACCGACCTAAACACGAGCGGAAGATTAAAAAAGTACCCGAAATTTCATACAAGTTTATGTTTTCGCATGCATCTGAGAATCGAGTTCGATTTTTTGTATCACCAGTTTTGCGCGCGAAATCGTTCATTTTTCAAATTTACAAATCGCTCGATCGGTTAATTAACCACTTCCTCATTCAATAAAAAATTGATATAAATGATTTAAAAAATGTAAAAAAACTTGAACAATTTTTAAAAATGTTCTTATATCTATAGTTGATAAAAAAAATGGCGCCAATTTGGGCGATTTTGAATTCAGAAACAACGAAATCGGTTGATGGACCGCTTAGTTATTCCTACAAAATCGGTAAAAGTTTTTTTGCATATTCTTATCATTTTTATCAGTCACTTTTATATTGGACCACCCTGTACGGAAAGGTATTGATTTGCTCCGATTTTTTCACATGTTGCAACCGATCTCGAGCGGTTTCAACGAATTTCCAACGATTTTATACTATCTTCAAACGGTGGTGTGTGTGTGTGTGTGTATTGCGCAATCGGTGCGTTGTCGGGAATTCCCCCGTTTTTGAATACTAAATCGGGAAGTTATCGGTGTGACCCTGATCGGTCCCACTCACTTCGCTCGCTTGTAAATTCCCTTTGCGCGCGAACTCATTGGATTTTAAATTTAGAAACGATGATACCGTCGACTTTTTTATACGACGTTTGTTCGGATTCACGCGGTGTCTCCCTCTCCTTCGCTCTCCTCATATATACGTCTCTTTCCAATGCGGCTCTTCTTATCCCCCCTGACGCCTGCAATTTTTGCAAGGTTATGTGCAAGTACGTCCGGTCAGCGACACAGGCCGAAGTGAATAATCGCTCGTTTTCGCTTTTTTAACGCTCCCTCTCGCTCACCGTCTGGCCCGGCACTTACGTCGGGTTTCTTGTTTATCGACGCACCCCCGAAAAAGTGAAAAAAGACGAGTGTGGTCTGCTACTACGCGCAGCCAACAAAAATTCCTCGCTCGTGAATTTATTTACGGGGTTTTTTTTTTTAACGTGGGAATTATGAAAATATGACTTAGCTATTTGTATATTTGTATATTTTTTTTTCTTATTTTTAGTACTGTCCATATTTTTTTTTTTAGTTTTGGGGAAATTTCGGGTTCAGTAGAAAATTTCGAAAGTACAATTTTCGAAATAGTGCGGAATTTTTTAATTAGTGCTTGTTGGCGTTTTGGGCGTTTTCGATAAATTTTGAGAATTTTGTTTTGCAAAAATTGAGATTTGAAATTTCGAAATTTCGAAATTTTTTTGGAAGTTCCAAAATATTTTTTTTATTTATCAAAAAATAATTGGAAATTTGTCGGGTATGTTGCCGAGAATGCACACACAAGTTAGTTTTTTTTTCCTTAGGCAAAAATCGGTCTCTTTAATTTGTCGCATACACTCCCCAATGTACTCTTTTTTTCAGTTGAGTTGCAATTGAATTTTTTTGCCGAAAGATAAATGAAGCCAATACGCAAACGGACGCGACCAAGCGGCAACTCCGTATTCAGTGTTTATTGGAAATAATTACAAAACGAAACTGACAATAATCGGAAGCGATCGGTTTCCCTTTTCAATTACTGACAACAATGCGGGTTTTTTTTTTCATTTGAATAATTCTACTTCACTTTGCAATAATCAATTCATAGCAATAATTCCGAAGAATTGTGTAATAGGAATTTTTCTTTCACACTATATCTCGCGCAGAAAAAATTGGAACCGATTTTTTTTATAAAGTTTCAGCGTTATTTAAATTAATGGCGGAGTAGAGTAGGGAGTTCACCGAAGCAATTTCCAGTTTTTGGTGGATATCTCGAAATCTGAGAGAGTTCGATAATTTGATGTTATAACATCTTTTGTAGAGGAAAAGAAATTCTATAAAAAATGTTTTTATGATTTTTTTTTATCTTCGTTAGATTTTGAAATATTTGAGAAAAACGAGAGTCAAGGTAAATTGTGCCCGCTCATTAATTTGCGACGAACTCTTTTCATTTCTCTTTTCACGTTTCATATATTAATTGTTGAAAAAAGCTGTTGGGTTTCGTATAAATTTTCGCATTCTCCAAAAATTCCCTGCGCCATCTACCGGAAAACTACACTATCCACAGTTGACAGAGTAGTACTCTGTTTTACCGGTAATGCGTCACAATTATCAATGAAAGTCAGTGATTTTTATGAAACAAAATTCTATGAATCTCTAGATGATTCCAGAAAATTCTAGAAGAGTCTGGGAAATTCTAGAAATTTCGATAAAATTCCAGGGAGTTCTAAAAATACCGAAAAAAAATCTATAAATTCTTTAAAAAAAAAGAAAGGTAAAAGGGGACGAAATTCTACGAAGAAAAAAATTGATTTTGAAAAATTGAACGGTTGACAAAAATGTGTGAGAGAAGTGCATAAAGCCCTGTTTGGGCCCAATCGTTTCACTAAGAGCTCCAGAAAGGGGGAAAACGTTAAAAAAAAAAAAAGAAAGAGAAAAGGAGTCTCGAAACCGCGACATGCAATACAAAATTTGGCCTCGAGTGCATCGGACTGGCGGCGGTTCGTTGTTCTCAGTCGAGGACTTTTGTTGCATGTGTTGGTCCCGTGAATTTAATCTCTCATTCTCCCTTTCTTTCTTTCTTCCTCTAACTTCTCCGTTTTTTTCCCATTTTTTTTTTCTTCTTTTTTCCCCGCTTTTTTAGGCTCTCTCTCGTGAACATCCAGCGTGGCTGGCGCGTTCTACAACTGCACCTTTTTTTTCGGACATCTCGCGTTCTCGCGAACATCCAATTTCGGTCTGTGTCTTTCGAACTTGCCCCGCTTTTCTTGTTTTAGTCTTTTTTGCACTCAAAAACTGGATTCTCCAAATCTATGTTTCGTAATGTTTTTTAAATTGCAAAGTCTTAAGTTCAGGACATTCTAAAAAAATCGTCAATTCCGAATGTTGAGAATTTTGGGGTTTTGAAACTTCAAAAATTGGCGGTTAAAAAATTTAAAAAGTTCAAATATTCCCATGAAATTTTCAATTCGCTCGAAAATTCAATATCTCCCCATCCGCCATCTTGTTTTTTTTTTTCTTAATTCTCGTCTTCTTAGACTTTTAATCTGTCTCTTTCTTCCCCCAACTTGTGCGTTTTTTTTTTCTCTTATCCTTTCTCTTTTTACGCGTTCTTTTTTTACGCGCCGAACGCATACACAAACACATAGGCGTGTATATATAGAGGCAAGTACAGTAGTTGGGCTTTTTTCGCGAAAAGGAGGGGGCAACATGAAAATGGCCAACCGGCGATGACAACCCAAGCCAAGCTGCCGGCAGTTATAGTAGTGGGGAACCCACGAATATATATATATATTATATATAACACACACACATCCGCTCTTCTCCTTCTGGGTTCCAGGCGTATCTCTTTGCGCGTCGTTTTGTGGACCCCGTAGTGTTTCGCGATCACGTTTTTGACGTTCAATTACTACCCGAATTCCCGCGCAATTTTCAACGCGCAGTTGCCGATATTTTAGGTTTATTTACATCAATTATTCTTTAAATTAGTACCTAGGAACTGTCAAAATTTTGATATTTATTATTTTTGCAATAGTTAGGGATAAATTTGCATTTTTAAGGAGGATTGCAGACTTTGCAAATTGCTCGAGATTTGTGTATCATTTTTTGCGACATTGATAATTAATATCTGCGAATTAGCCGAATTAAATTTTTTCGCAATAGTAGAATTTCTCATATAAAAAAAACGGTGGGAATTTTGAAACAGGAAAAATTTCAATGTTTCAATTTTTTAGGTGGTGGAAGGAGAAGTAAATTTTGAAATATTGCGAAATATTTATGATTCTCACAATCCAAAAACTTCTGAATTTTTAATATGAACAATTGTTGATAACCAGTGAAAAAAAAATGGAATATTTCGAAATTAGATTCTTAAAAAGTTGGTGAAAAAATCATTTCAATTAGTTTTTAGAAAAGAACAGTATGAAAAAACGAATTCCTTCATATTCAAAATCCAATTCAAACTTTTGCATAATGACAACAAAACGATGTAGGATCAGACTAGAAACCGCGAAAGTTTGAATTATTGAATTGGATAATTTCCAGAAACAAAAACAATTTTTTTTCATCACCTGTAAAACCGCGAAAATTTAAATTTATGGATTTGAAAAATGGCGGGAAACGCATAAAAAATGATATATTTGAAATACTCGAAATTGGCAATGTTCCATCATGCTGAAACTGAGTGAGCATGTTCACGAAGTAGTTTTTCAACTATATCTTACCAAATTCAAAATCATATGTTCAATTTATGAGAAACGTCTGATAAAAGAGTCAATTTCAGTCATTGTGGTGTTCAATATCAGTGATTTATCAGGAGCAATACACAACATAATTTTACATACTTTACAGAGTTTATGAGCCCATTTGGTGAACATGCTTGTAAAACTCTAGTGAGAACATTGTTATTTTCTCTTCCTATTTCTACTCGGACGACCCTCCTTGAGGTACTTCCGCAACTTAATCTATGGTCAACAGCGGGATGACCATATAGTGAAACCTCTATAAGTGCACTCCGTTTTCATTAAATATCTTAAAATCTACTAACGATATCACAATTGCGATGAAAATCTTTCTTCTACACCTCACTCTACTCTACAAAAAATAACTATATGAAAATAATATTGTCTCTCTTAGATTTTGACATAAGCTCCAAAACCGCGTGCACTTATGGATGTACTTTCTCCTTTGCCTTCATCAGAAAATATTCGGAAAATTTCGCAATGATTTATTTATCCTATATTCTTCACCATGTCTTAAAACAATTTTCAAAATTAGCGGGCAACTGTTGGCAATATTCAATATGTCATATATCTGAAAAATGAACGTGGGAAATTGCGTTAAAATTTTGAGAATTGTTTTGACTCATGCGTAAAATTATACTCTCAAAATTTCATGTTCAAATCATTGCGCAATTTTTTCTATATTTCTTCATGAAGACAACGCTGAAGGAGTACCTTAAGCGACCGGTAAAATTCGAAGAGACGCTTACGGCAGGTGGATAAGGGGCGGAAGGGAGGGGGTCAAGCGTGCCGCGAGAGGGAGGGATAAAGTAGGGGAAGTAGGGGAAACACCGCCATCGTGGAACGGAACCGAAGTGCACACGGTGCAAAACTGCATTCCACTACGGGGTGGTACACCATAACGTGGATGCATTCCTAAATTAATTTTTTTTTTAGTACCCCAATTCCGGACGAGATATATTCGTTACAACAATCAAGGATTATAAATTACCAAAATGAGTGAGTTTGTGCAAAAAGTTGGGCTTTTGGGCGTATCGCAAATTCTTTTTCGCCATTAGGCGAGTTGCATTTTGGGGCCGTTCCGCTGATTATTTGGTGTGAAATTCATTGTGGAAAATTATATTGTGAAATGTTTTGTGGAAATTGAAAATTGTTCGTCGCTCGACTAATTTTCGCGAAATTATTGGTTATCCATGATTTTGTGAATTTAATTGGTGAATTGTTTTAGCGCGAAATTTTGAAATGCCGACTTCTTTCCCCGGTTCTTGTAAGCTTGTCTGGGCTTTTGCAATTTTATTTTTTGGTTCTGCAATTTTTTTCGGTTTATCCAGTGTTTGCGAATATTGAAATTTCAATGAGGTGATTGTTCTGTGGCGGAATGCGGGGCTTGCAAATTTGAGAGCGCTTTCGCGAAGTGTTGCTCGGTTTTTGCAAAAATTATATTTAGTTGTTGAATAATATTGCGAGTTCAATGAGAGAAAATTTTACAGTGTTCAAATGGAGTTTATCGGACGCGCTCTCAGTGCACTTATTTTTTTGCAAAAATTCCGTGAAACAGTGAGATGAGTTAACTGTTTGAGGCCGAGTACTAAGGCGTGGATTAAAGTTAACCCGGCATTGAGTTTGCTCTCGCTTTTGTGGAGTGCTCTATTCAATTCACAACTTTCGCAGTTGAATTAAAGAAATTGCTTCTATGCTTTAAAAATAGACGTTTTGCAATTATAGTTATAGTTTTTTTCGCAATTTTTTGGGGGAGGCAAAACATGTCATTTAGATATTGAGGCTTCAGAGCTATTGCAATCGTCGGTTTCTTGTTTTGGGCGCGTTTTCATTTACTCTAATTTTCGCGTAAAATGAATGTTGTATTTTGCAGAAATTATAGTGCGATAAAGTGTTTTTTATGTGCAATTTGAGTTTATCGACGATTTTCGCTTCATTAGTGCAAAATTATTCAGTTTTTAATGTTATTATGATCTCAAGCGGTAACGTGTATAGTGCGAAAATGGAGTTTTTTCGCAAATCACTTTTTGGGCGCGTCTTCAATTATTGCATTTTGGTTTGCAAAACATGTATTTTCTAGGAGAGGGGCTTCATTAAAAAGTTTAAGGCATTGCGGATATTCCCTATCCTTTGTTTCGGCCATTCGCTTGTTTTGGTTCGCGAAAATTCCGTTTGTGTTTGTGTGCGTACAAGGATAAATTGAGAACCTCACGCGCATCCGCTTTGTATGTGTTTTTTTCAATGTTTTTTTTTCTTTTTTGAATTCTGACAAACGAAGCGCGCGAAAAGTGACTATAGGCATAGGTGTGAACAGTATTCCTTTCTTCATGTGAAATAAAAGTCGCGTTTTTTTAGCAGCGGCTCTCCGATTTTTGAAAAAAAAAAACGCGCCAAGAGGTGGACATTTTTTGCACACAATTTTAGGAGTGGTGCTTTTGATTTTTTTTGTTCATGTCCCGGGAATTAATCGTCTATTAATTGCGACAGTCTTTGAACGCATTTTCGCGAAAGTGCAACATAACCTGAAATTCTGATACTGTGAAGTGTACGCCAATTTTTGCAAATTTGAAAAATTCAAACTTTTTTGCAAAAAGTGTGACATTAGGTTTTTTTATTTATTCGCGGAAATTACACATATTGCCTCTATTTGCAATTATATATTTTTTTGCAACATGTGCGAATTTTTTTGCAAATTGTTCAAATGTGTATATTTTCCCAAGATTTGCAAATATTTTTTTTTTTTTTTGTAAATTCGCAAATATCTTGAAATGTGCAGAAATTCCAAAAATAGCAAATATGGAATTTTGAATATGGCGAGCATAACCAACATTTTGCATAACTCAAAATTACGAATATGAGAAATGGGCCAAAAGTTGTGAAATATTGAGATTAAAAAGCGCGCCAAAATTTGAAATGGAGCAAAAATGTTAGCATGGCAAATCAGGGAAAAATTTGCGTATGCAAAGACGATATCGCCATTCTGTGAAGTGAAAAAAGTCGTTCTATCTTCCTTCAAATAGCGTCTTTTTGGGTTTAAAAAAAAGTGGCGCGAAAAGTTTGGTAAAAACTGCAAATTTTTTTTTTGCAGAAACTCGGAGTGGGTGGAACGTTTATGTGTAACATTTCTTGAGGGAATTATGTTGACGCTCAACATAACCTGAAAATTAGTGACATTTTTATGTCTGCAGGCTCTGTAGTTACGGAGTATATCAATCGGATTCCAAAATTTTGATTTTGAGTCGAAATTAAATTAAAATTACTCTCTTATGTGCCAAAAATATTTGCAAAAGAATTTTGAACATTCTTCGTGAATTTTGAAATTTGAAAATTTAAAATTGGAAACGCGCCAGTTAGAAAGGGCAAACATAGCAAAAGTGTCAAAAGTTAAAAAGAAGAAAAATGAAAAATGGGAAACAAATTGCGAGATCATGAGCTTCCATTTTTTTGCAACTGTATTTGCGCGTCTTTTTGGCCATATGAAGTGTGTAAATTGCGGCGACGTTCGGCAAAACCTGAAATTCATGGAATTTTGGCATTTGGAAATAGTGGGGAGGTGTCAGTAGTCACGGAATGTTAAAACAGACAAAATATTTACACATCTGACAGCCTAACTCCCATTCTTGGGAGTTTTGAAATTCATCGTGGAATACCTCAAGTTGCTAGTTTTTGGTCTTTCAATTTTTGGACTTTGAATCGAACATTTAAAATTAAAAAAAATTTCTAGGGGCTTCAGATATTATTTAAAATTTTCTTTCTTTCTATTTCCAAAATCCTGAGAATTTCAAAAATGGCGAAAACGAATAAACAACGACATTCCTCAAATTTATAAACTATAAGAAAACAATTTTTCAAATCGCTCTAAAACAAATTACAAAAAGTTGGAAATATTTTGTACAATTTATTAGCAATGCCAAAAATTTCAACACTTTCTACTCAAACGGTACCGAATTGAAAATTGAAGACACGTATATAACAATTTCCAGAATTGAAAAAAAAAATTGACTCTTAAAATTTGTTTTAATTTTATGAACTAGTTTTTTTGTTGTACACTTCGAATATAAATGTTTTTCTTTGCATTTTTCCAGCTATGGCAGAGGGAAATGGGGAACTCAAGATGGACGACAAGCAGTCGAAGGAGGAGATGGAGTACGTGGAAAGAACTGAGGACTATGCTAAGCTGATTCAGTATGGACTCGATGAGAAAGTGGCCGCTAAGTTAGACGAAATTTACAAAACTGGGAAACTTGCTCATGTTGATCTGGACGAAAGAGCCCTTGATGCACTTAGAGAATTTCCGGTCGATGGAGCACTTAGTGTTCTAACGCAATTTTTGGAGTCTAATCTTGAGCACGTTTCCAACAAATCGGCTTATCTCTGTGGTGTCATGAAGACTTACAGGCAAAAAAGCAGGGCGGGACAGGGCACAGGCACTAGTACAACGCCCAAAGCACCAGATGAAGACAAAATTAAGGTGATTAATTTGAGGAAAAAAAAACAATACACGGGCAATTTCAATAATTTCACATATTTCGATTTGTGAAAATAAGATTTGAAAGAAAATATTTGAAAAAAATTGAAGAATGTGAAATTGCTGAAAAATTTGCTCATACAAACTTCGAAGCTAAAACGATTCTTAAAAAATTAAAAATTGAAAAGAACTAATGACAAAAAAATGAAATTGCTCAAAATTAAGTAGAAAAACCTGAGAGATCCAAGAACTTTAAAATATGCAAAAGTCGACATTCAATTTTCGTTTTAAATCAAAGGATTTATCTAAAACAGAAAGGTTCAGAAGATCGAAAGGAGAAGAACATGAAATATTGAAACCTTTTAAACTTTTGTGCAGATGATACTTGAGAGAACTGGATACCCACTTGATGTCACCACTGGGCAACGAAAATATGGTGGACCACCCCCACGTTGGGAGGGGCCTACTCCCGGAAATGGATGTGAGGTAATATCATTTCTATTTTACCTAAACAGAGAAATAACAACAAAATACAAATTTGAAATGTTAAAAAAAGTTCAGAAAAAAAAGTGAAGAGTTCAAAAATTTAGGGAATGTAACAAATTAGGAAAAAATTCAGAATATCCAAAGAAAATGAAAATCGAAAGAATCCCAATTTTAAAAATGTATATCCTAAAACACTCAATAAAACAAAAACAAAAAAAACATTTAAAAATCTTTAATTGTTTAGGTATTCTGTGGAAAAATTCCAAAAGACATGTATGAAGACGAACTAATTCCACTCTTTGAGAAATGTGGAAAAATTTGGGATTTGAGGCTTATGATGGACCCCATGTCTGGTACCAACAGGGGATACGCTTTTATTACATTTACTAATCGAGATGCGGCACAACAAGCAGTCAGAGAGGTATGTTCTACATATTCACATTTTCTTCATTAATTTTTCAAATAAATAATTAGCCTTTTAGTATGTTTCATACATAACATGGATATATTTTTTAAACCGAACTTTGGTTTTATCCTGTAGTTAACAATACCATAACGAACCAATTGGATATCCTAATTTTTCTTCTTTTCAAAATTTTCTTACAATTTTTCTGAAAATATGGAACCAATTTTTGAACTTCAGGGGAAAATTCTTCAGTTTTCTCAAAACTATGAGGAACCGTGAGAAAATATTGTCATCAAATCTTTGGTATTGCCTTTACATTGAAACGTGATAAGTGTGTCATTTACTTTCTTTATTTTTATGTATTTGATTTTGGATTTTTCTTGAGCTTTTCGCAGTTATAGAATCAATTTTTTTTTCACTTTTGAAATGTTTGTAATTTGATTTCTTAAAAGTTCTTCGTGTGAATTCACGCGTTTTGTAATTTTCAATTCTGACAATCATTCTTCTCCCCCATTTTTCGTTCAATTGTTTCATCCCTATCTGGAAAGCTCAAAAGTTGGCTCCGATATCGCGTAACCCCACATTCGTACAATTTTGTTTCTTCAATAATAGTTCAATGACTCGTGATGGTCAAAATTAAAATCCCCTATGGTTCTCTTATAATTCATAATTCAATATTGAGTCTAATTTACGCTTAATTTTTGTTATAAAGCCCTAAAAAAACATTAATGCCTAATAACTTTTTTTTCAATTTTTTACATGCATACGCATTAGTAAACAATGCAAAATGATGCAAAATAATGCATATGGATGTAGTGAATTACCCCATTCATAATTTCCCATTTTACAAATCTGTAGTAAAGTAGTGAAATCAAATACGTCAACTAGGTTTCCAAAATAACTGGAAATCTAAGCGAGATCGCGTAGTTTCCATGGAAATATATTTTTTAGCTCTGTTTTTTCTCTGCCAAAAATGTTTTCATAAAATGTGTATTTTTTCCCATAGATTTATTAATAATTCAGGATTTATCCTAGAATCGGCTTTATAAAAAATTCGTAGTCTGATTTATTGATTTTTCTTGCAGAATTCCAGAAATTTCTGAATGTTTTAAATTTTGGAGCTTATTAAGAATTTTTATAATATAAAAAGAAAATTCTATTTCACAGGATTTTAATCCGAATTTCTCAAGGTTTTACTTGCAATGTCAACGCATTGATTGTCTTGTAATGTTCCAAGTTGTTGAATTTCATCAAATTTTGATTTTTGAAAATTTTCCAAATATCAGAATATCAAATTTTTCCAAAACTTGCAAAAGTTTTTTGGGATATGTACCCAAGCCTCATTTCTCGACGATGTTTTGCCACTTTGCTACAGAAATATTTCATTAATGTTTATTAACGTCTAGTCATAAAACAACAATCCAACCAATTCCCAGAATACATCTTGTAACAGTGACTGATGGATTCATCAAGTCCCTGGATGAGTTTCTTTTTTCCAGCTCTCCTCTTTGCTCAGTGGGCAAAATTGGGAGTGGAGGAATCATCTTCAAAAAAAAAAAAAAAAAAAAAACAAGCAATAAAATATACGAGTATTGAGTTTGAGTGTCATTGGTTAGGGTACGACCAAAATTGAATCTAATTGGTTCCTAAATTCAAACTGGAGTAACAATTTTTGTAACAAAATTTTTCAGACCAGGCACAAAAATTTGTTTACAGGTTTTTTTATTGGTATTGCATATGTTGATTGAACACGCGAATGCCGGTTCGATTATATTTGTGTAACATCGAGCGAAACCGCATGCCACGTGTTACCCAGAAGATTCAAAATTTTATGGAGAAAAAATGAGTGGACTGGGAGCTTTTTGAGTGGCAGAGGATTTTTGGAATTTTTATTTTTATTCATTTATTTTTTAATTTTAATATTTTGTAAGGCTGCTCTTAGAGTTTAGGAATTTTGCAAATTCAATTTCCAAAGTTTGGAAAATTGTTAGAATTTTAAAATTTTTCGAAAAGAGTTATACATTCCAGTTTTTTGTGCACACTTTCAAAAAATTTCAAGTGCTCGAAAATTGAAGAAACTTGACTAACTTTAACATTTTCAATATTTTCAAAATTGTGAATTTCCAAAGAAATTGAATACCCAGAAAATTCTGAAAAATTAAATTTTCCAAAAATACTAGTACACATTTTTCGATACCGCGAGAAATTTCCCCTTTTTTCTCATTTTTCAAATTGATTCAAAAAGTTCTCCACATTAAAGCATTTTTTCTCCACACATACTTTGTCACCTTTGTTTTATTGATTTTCGTTAATTTGCCCAATTTACAAAAATTAAACGAGAAGCAAAATTTAATTATGCACCACTTTTTTTTACATTTTTTTTCTTTAGTTTTTGTTTATTGAGAAAAATGTGCGAAAGCGCAATGTTTTGTTTTATCAATTGGAAAATTACAAAATTAGGCATGTGTGTGTTTTTTTCTTCATCCCACAGCTCGATAATTACGAAATAAAACCCGGCAAGAGTCTGAAAGTAAACATTAGTGTTCCTAATCTACGACTTTTCGTCGGGAACATACCAAAGTCAAAAGGCAAAGAGGAGATCTTGGAGGAATTCGGTAATTTAACAGGTAAAGTGAATTCGAGGCGTGTGCACACCTACCTACCTCTTACCTAAACCTACCTGTCTACCTATTTTGAGTTTTTTTTTATCATTTTTCCAATTTTTTTTTCTTAGTTTTTTTTTTTTAATTTTTTTGGTAATATAAGAGTGGTAGCTTTTAAGTAGTGGTTGTAGATGGTATGGAAAAAAGTCAAAGAATAGAGTTATACATGTGTGTAGAAGTGAAACTTCGGGATTTAGATCAGACAGAATTTTGTTCATTTTTTTAATTTCTTCAAATTTTTCGAATTTTTGACATTCTTCGAAGGTTTTGAAATTTTGGATTTTTTTGAATTTTGAGGTCTGTGTTCTTGACATTTATGATGTTTTTTAACAACCTTTCAAATTTTTCAACTTGCTATATTTCAGACCTTTCAGTTAACTTTGAATATTTCTGAATGGTCAAGAATTTTTTAAATGTTCATTTCAAAGTAGCATAATCGAGAATTCATTGATTTTTAAAAAATTATTTTCGTTTTTGATTCACGAAATTTCGGCATTCTTATATTTTTTTTCATTTTCTGCAATTTTTAATCGTTGACCTATTTTAAAAAATTTTGAAATTTTTGAAAAACTTTGTGAATTTTGAAAAATGTCGAAAATTTCGTAAGTTTCGAAAGTATAAACATTCTTACTAGAATTAAAATGTTTTTTTTTTCAAATTCTTATCGATTTCTGTTGTACTAAGAGAAGTTTCACTTCAGAGAAGTTATTTCAATCGAGAGCAGCCATCAGGCGATCGTGCGATCGTTTGTCACTGAATTTCTGGAAATCTGAAAATCTTCGATACTCGGTCGAAGCTTCCTTGCCTCTCGGTTTATTAGTGAAACAGTAACACCTCTCTGGTCCAAGTCTTCTCTTCCCTCTACATTTAGGTCTGAGTTATGAGTTCATTACATTTTTTTTTGCTTCATAATAGTGTATTCTACGTTCCGTTGTACAGGATTTTTTTTTCCTTTCTTTCATTTCCAAAAATTTAAACATTTTTCAAATTGGTGAGATTTTGAAAATTTTTCAATTTTTGGGAATTTTCGAAATTTTTCAAGTATTTGAATTTTTTTTAATTCTGGAATTTCGTTTAATTCTTCAAACTTTTCCCTCATTTAAATTTTTCATTTTTTTTGAAAATAAAGTGCTCGACTTTTCCGAAATTATTCAATTTCTCAAATCTTCCACTCGTTTTTTGTTTTTGAAAAATCTTGTTTTGAAAATTATATTGGTATTATACGTTTGCAATTTTTCGTATATAAAAACCCTCAAAATTATTGAAAAAAAGATAGAATATTTTAGAATATTTAGAAAGGTATAAGTTTAAAAATTTCAAAAGTTTGCAAAATTATAAAAAAATTTGAAGAATTTGAAAAGTTTCCATTTTTTTATGCGGATGGCCGGACTCGATTCTTCAGCGAAATCTGTCACTGCCTTCTTTTTTTCTCAACCGATTACTTTTACTATCTTACTCTACTACTTGTCACTTCATCACAATTTGTCACTACTGCGCTAGTACTTACCTAATTACTCACTAATTACTGCAAAGTCTAATCTTAATGAACGTAAATCACTGCACCTTTCTATATGGGGGATTTTGCGTTAACTCAGCCTGGTATTTTCATCCAGATCTCTAAAATCCATTAGTTATTGAAAACTGCAAAATATCTAGAATTTTTCCATTGCTGGCATTTTTGGATTTTATCGATTTGCTTCAATTTTGAAAATTTGTAATTTTTTCAAGTTTCTAAAATGTTTTATTTCGAAAACTTTGATCTTCTTCTTAATTCAATTTTAAAAAATCATTTATTGACATTTTTTCTCCATGAAAAATCCAATCTGATTTCGTTCAGATTTCTTAAGACTGATGAAAATAAATGTCTGAATCTATGGAGAATCTCCCATATTTTCATGTTTTTACTGTTCAATCTCAATGTTTTCACATTTCTTTCACTCATCTATTCACTGTACTCTATTTCTCGGAAATATCGTTTTTTTGCCAATTAAGAGTAAAGCCGAACGAAAAATTTATGCGAAATAGGTAAAATTTGTTTTTAAAATTTTTTTCAAAAAAATTTTACCTTTATTTAATGTATATATGTGCATATATACATACGTATTATATATGAGTGAAACTGGGGCCGGCTTTAATGCAGACTTTATTAATTTTTTTCGGTGTTTTTTTTTCAACTAAACCGAGTATCTACGAAAGATGGAAATTGAAAGTTAGGGACACTGGTTGTTTAAGGTAGTTAATTAGAAAAATGTAAATCACGACGTAATCTAGAAATTTGTCAAAATCGCTTATTACATTGATTGCATCATCCAGGATTTTTAAAATAATTTTTTACAATTTCGTTTTCAATTAATTAACATTTTTGCGATCTTGAAAAATTTGTCAAACTGGACTTGATACATTTTCAATGTTAATTTTCAAAAACAAGACATAAACAATTATTTCAAATATCCAACATATCCCAATCAATTCAATAAACATTTTCGATTAATTTCGAAACATCTTTTTACATTTTTCTGATTAAGGGGGAAGTATACTGAAAATGAAAAGTCTTAGAATAGAAAAAGTGTTATAAAAAAATTTCGACTAGTATACCCACTAAAGAAATGAAAATATATCCACAATTCTGATCCAAGTTTGCCAGATCTACGTACGATTTAAAAGACGCACCTTCGAGAACCAAAAACAAATGTTGCATTCGTATTGAAGCATTGATTTTAATTTAAATTTTCAAGCGAATGCGTAAACGTGAAAGAAATTTTCAATGCTCCGTGATTCTCATATTCAAAAAATGAATGAATAGATAAAATTGAGCTCAAATATTGCGGAAAAAATGAGTATGGATCAGTTTTAATTACCTAATTAATTTTGATGAAACAATTTGTTTTAGTCCTCCAATTTTTTTTACTCTATCTGAACTGTAAAACAATACAACGAAAAGCTTGAAACTGGACTACAGACTTATAAGTGAAAAAAATCTTCTTTTAAGTGGGAATATTCGTTTGAAAGTTATTAAGAACAGAATTTTTCTATATTAGGACTCCAAAATTTCAGTAGGACCTCATTAAGGATACTATAGTCCGATTTATTTGCCCTCAATAAATGTTGAAATGTGCAAATTTTTCTAATACATTATTCAATCTACTTACAGACAGTATTGAAAATATGAATGTACATACTTGGTGAAATGATAGGGAAAATTTCATTAATTATATTAGTAATTACTTTGTTTAAACTTCTAAACAATAAACGTTTATCTATCGATATCTATCTAAACTGATAGACCAAATCAAGTTTCCTTGACACTTGACTGCGTCTGTGAGAAATATCTTGAAATCTAAGAACGGTACCCAATGTTTTGTGCAGACGTTTTCGTAGATCTAAATTAGCTCTACAAAACATTTGTGTAAAAGTATTGTACCTCTTCGAGCTTTTTAGATCTTTGACATAAACTAATTTTTGCTTGGTCGTATCAAGCAAATTATCAAATTCATTTGATACGATCTGTCGATAAAATCTGCAAATCTTCTACTCTATCGACACTTAGATAAGGTATAAAAACTGCTAAATTTACCTAGTCCTGTTCAAACCTATGCATAAGCACCAGCTTTGAAGTGCTTATCTGACATTTTTCACCAAGCATTTATATACGCATTTTGCTGGACGTTTGTGATAGGAGTAGACTATATATTGGAAAAATTTGGTTCGCATTTGATAACATTTTTTTGGAGAAAATAGAGAGACTGTAACGTACTTGAATACAGTAGGATCTTTAATTTCGACGTTAAAAATTTTCATAAACAGTCCATTTTTCGTGAACAAGTGGTTTTAGGGAAAAATGCCACAAGACATTTTTTGTAGGAAATTCAATGACTAACAAAAAAGGTCTTGTACGATCTTTGCCTAAATCGACTCATTTTCGAGATAAATCCCTCGCCATGGGCGAGAGTGCTTGGTCCATGGCCAGACCACGAGGGTACTATTTATGTTTCATTGTACAGTCGAAATTGCAGAAGATCTATTGTACTTTGGTACGTTTAGTGAAAAATTGGGAGTATGAGCCGGAGCATGGGGGTACGGGAGACCTGTGTGGACCGCTGGGGCGTGTGGCTCGCTAACAAACAGACAGGCACTCCCAACCACCCAAAACCCATCTACCAATTTGTTTAATTGATTATTTTTTTTTTCTTAGTCACATTTATACGTCCTTAATACGACATCCTTAATCCATTCGATCTCTGTCGGATTTTTTGGAGTTTTGAAATTTAGCAATTTTTGCCATTTTCGATGGAATTTTACATGTTTGATATTATCAAATTTTGATCATTTTTGACGTTTTTATAATTTTACGAAATTTCGCCCAGTTTTTCGATATTGTCAAATTTTGGAATTTTGAAATGTCTCAATTTTTAATGAAAGTTGATGAATCCTGAAATTTTCTTGCGAAGTTTGATTCAAAGTTTGCATAAAAATTTTTTGTTAGAGTTCGCTGTCGAAAATTTTGCAATTTTTTAGTTTCCAAAATCTCCAAAATTTCCAAAATTTTCTAAAATTAAAAAATTCCCTCAATTTCCAAAATTGTTAAAAATTTCAAAGATTCTCATAATTTCCAAAATTTTCCAAAATTGTCAAAATTCCCCAAAATTTCCAAAGCTTCCAAAATTTTCAAAATTCGATATCGGACAATGAACCAATCCACAAACAGCCTCTGCGAAGTACTTACTTTGATAAGCCGCAAAACTGGAAGTTCCTCGTATTCACTTGAAAATGAACCGACCTGACCAAAAATCAAAACAAAAAAAAAAACAAACAAACTCGAGCCAATGAGCAGGCGAGAATCAGTGTAAATGAGCAAGCTTAATTGGCACTCTTCCACATTATTCTTACAGCTGAATGATTATGAGATTCGGAAAGGCAAAAAGATTGGTGTTACCGTATCTTATAACAATCACCGCTTGTTTGTGGGAAATATTCCAAAGAATCGAGACCGAGATGACTTGTTCGAAGAGTTTACAAAGCACGCACGTAAGTTGACAATTGCCCTTAAATCTCCAGGCAGAGAGTTTTTAATCCGGGGATTAAATTTATTTTTTTTTTCTTTTTTTTTAATTATACTTTTTGTTTACTGGAGGAATTTCTGTGCGAGTGAATGAGTCGTTCAATATATTTTAATTCAATAAAATATTCGCAATTTTTGGAATTTTTGGATTTTTTTTCATTTGAAATTTTTGGAATTTTTAATTTTTTCAAATTTTTTGAAATATTTGAAATCTTTGAAAATTCTCGACTTTTTTTGGAATTTTTTGATTCAGAAAATTTCAATATTTTCAAATCAACTTTTTAGCCTGTCTCTGAAATTTTTAAAAATTTGAAGTTTTTTAAATTTTCTGAAATCTCCTGAAGCTATTGAAATTTTGAGAAATTTCGAAACTTTTCAACTGTTTGGAATTTTTCCAACTAAAAAAATAAGAGTTTTTAGTTCATGGTTTTTAATTTTTACTAGAGAATTTTTTTTCTCCGTATGGAAGAAAAATTGTGGGAATGAATGAGCCTTCAAAAACAGGAGCAGCCCTCACATGAAATTAATTTCAACAACTTTTGATTGTTTAAACAATTAACACCCGAAAAAAAAATAATTCAAAAGTTTATTTGAGAAATTTGGAAAGATCAATTCATCTTCAGGTTTCAAGTAATATCTCCTATTTTTCTTTATTTTTCAAAATTCAAGACTTGCGAACTTTTTGCAATTCCCAAAATTATCTGGAAAAAACAAATTTAAAATTTCTGTTTTTTTTTCTCTAAATTTCCCAATTTTTTAAGATTGTATTCCAGTAAAATTTGTGGGATTTACTGGACTTTTGAAAATCCATGAAATGAGATTAGAAAATTCCCATGTGGCATTTTTGGAAATTTTCTGATGGAAATTCAAGAAGTGTCTAAATTTTGAAAAAAAAATTAGATTGAACTTGTTTCAATCTGAATATCTTTCCAATTTCGAATTGATTTTCAGGTTTTATATACACTTAATTTTATTACAATACTAAGTAAGTGTGGACAGGTTGACGAAACGGAGAAAATAACAGATTGAATATAAAATTAAACCAAAAAAATTTTGTGCTTGACTGGTTTTTTCATTTTTCGATACACACGCTTTGCGCAATTTTACTTTTTCTCAACACTGTTTCATTTTTATATTTCATTTGAAATCATTGAGGAATGCAATGGCTGCTTGGGTGTGTGATTATCTTAATTTTACAATTTTTCTTAGTTATGGGAGTGCAATGAAAAATCAGTGCATGATGTCAGTGAAATTTTTTTGTAGCAGCCAATTTTGAATTTGAAACAAAAAAAAATTAAAAATTTCTAAAAATTTGAAGAACCTAGATTTTTTTAATGTTTTAATTTTTTCCAAATATTTCTAATTTTCCTCAAAATTATCGTTCTTTTTATCAGTTCTTCTGAATTTCTGGGAAACTCAAAATTTCCAGATTTTAATTTTTTGAAATTTTTGCAAACATTCAAATTTCTCAATTCATGCTACTTATATATATATAGAAATTTCACAAAACAAAATACTACCTCATTTTTCATTTACCCCAGATCGATAATTATTTAAGGAGTTGAATATATTTATCCATAAATCATATTCTTTTGCATGGGAACTCTCAGAGTCTGGACACAGAGAGGCCGTCGTTATTATAAATTGAACGTAACTTTTGTTTCTATCCATTTACTCAAGTATTTTGTTTAATTTCTATTTATTTCTGGTTCTATTATAATGGAGTGTGCACTGTGTGTTTATATATTGAGGACTGTTTGATTATTTATTTTCGTATCATTTTGTATTGCGTAGAAATAAATCATTTATTGTTTTCGGGGTAAATCGGGTGTTTCTTGGATTTTACTTGTATCATTTGTATTTTATTTGTTTATGTACAATTGTGGGGAATATTTTTTGTTTTATGCAAATTATTGATGATAAATGACTTCTCTAATTCCGACTATAGGGGATAGCATAAAAATTTAATTATTTCGAGACTGAGATTTTGGGGGGAAAAAAATAGTAACTTGTTTTTCCTTAATTAAATGTTTTAGTAAAAATATTTCTTGAATTTTTTTGTATTTTTTTCGTTGAGGTCGTAATTGATCTTATATTTGGGGAAAAATTGTATGAAACTTTTTTTGCCAACATTTTAATTTCGCATAAAAAAATGTAATTATTTCGAGAGTTGATTTAGAAAAAATTTATATAAACCTTTTTTGTCAACTAATAAATTTATCAATTCTTAATTGCTAATTGAATTTTTGTGGAAACTTTCGATGTTCTCGGTGAAATTAGAGAAGTTGCAGTGTTTTTGTTAATTCAATGTTAAGCCTTAAGTCACCATTGTAACTTTTAAACTGAGAGGAAAGGGAGGATAATATGTGGTTTTAAGAAAATGGTAAATGTTTATGAGGAGATGCGAGATTATCAAGCAGGTACGATCATACATTTTGCTGTTAAGGTAGAATTGGAGAAAAAAATGATCGAAATTTATATCTAAAATATTCCAGAATTTTGTTCAAATTTAGAAATTCTCATTTGTTATTTATTTTTCAAGCTCATTTTCTTATTTTGGATTTTTTCATCTTTGGAAAGTTAATCTTTCGAAGTCTCAGGGTTTCCAAAATTTGAAAAATTCCAATTGCGGAAATATTTTTAGTCTTCAAATTTTTTTCAAATAAATGAATGAATAAATAAAATTAATTATTTGTGTCTTGTTTCTGTTTGTAAACTCGCTGATTACTCTATGACAACAATTCAACTGTATAAAATAACGATCTTTAGTTTACGACAAGTAAATGATATTCACTTTATCAATTTTTATTTGTTTTGTTCTACATCAATTTTTCGGAACAATTTGTTTTCAATCAAAAAAGCTCAAGGCTTAAGATGGTTCGAAGTTCGTAATTTTTGGGTGCATCTTGAAATTACTATTCAACAGAAAAAGGAATTTGCCATAAGACTCGGGACTTCAATCCAATTAAAAAACTGCGATGAAATCTATTCGTTTCCGATAAAAAAAACAAAGTTCAAAACATCTCCCTTTTTTTCAATCCCGAAGGGATTTTTTTTCTCCAAAAAACAGAAAATATTTGATAGAAAATTTGCCAATTTTTCATAATTATTTTTGACGGTTTGAAAATGTACTATAATGATATAATTATCTCACAACTGAGTGGATTTAACGATAAAATACAAAACGTATTTTTTGTTGGATATCAGATTTCCAACAAAAAATACGTTATTGCAATTTTTATTAAAAGCGCCCCGCTAATAATTGGGAGTCTCGCTCCAATTTCATCGCAGTTTATTTGAACAAAAAAATATCAAGGGGATTTTTAGCCAGATTTTGAACACTTGGCTTACTCATATTTTTATGATTTTTATGAAACTATAGCTGGCCTGACCGAGGTGATAATCTACAGCTCGCCGGATGATAAAAAGAAAAACAGAGGTTTCTGTTTTCTCGAGTATGAGTCCCATAAAGCTGCATCATTGGCGAAAAGAAGACTCAGCACAGGTCGTATCAAGGTCTGGGGCTGTGATATCATAGTTGACTGGGCTGATCCCCAGGAGGAACCTGATGAACAGACTATGGCTAAAGTGAGTGTGAAAAAAAAATTGAAATTCCGAAAATTACTTTTTGCAGTTCTTAATTTTTCAGTTTTTTAATTGAACAATGATTTACCCTCAATTTTATTCATTTATTTAGGTACGTGTTCTCTACGTAAGAAATTTGACTCAAGACTGTTCTGAGGAGAAACTTAAGGAGTGCTTCGAGCAGTTCGGCAAAATCGATAGGGTTAAGAAGATCAAGGATTATGCATTTGTACATTTTGAGGACAGAGACAATGCAGTGAAGGTAATTCATATTGACGGAAACTTTCGCATAGATCATTTGATTTCCAACACAAAATGTTGGGTCATTTTTTTCTAGGCTGACCCGCTCATATGTCGAGAACAACAGACACATCGTTTCTGATTAATGAGTAAACAACTCGATTTTGCACAAACATTTTAGAAACTATTTTATATATGAAATGAGATTCGTGAGCAATTATTTATTTTCCATAGAACCAATCAATTTATCTGATAAATGCCATGATAACAATTGTAAATTGTAATATCTTCTTAATGACACGTGCTTTGGACTCTATTTATTCATATGTTTTTCTCAGTTAGATCATTTGATGCGGAATTTTTTTCTTTTTTTTTTCAAATTTAATTGGAAAAAAAATTAGCCTCATCGTTTATGGTTTTCCATTTTGATTGTTATTATTTTATTTTTCATTTTCCAGGCAATGCGTGAACTTAACGGAAAAGAAATTGGTGGCTCACATATAGAAGTGGCCCTTGCGAAACCCCCATTTGACAAGAAAAAGAAGGAAGATATGTTAAGAGCTAGAGAACGAAGAATGATGCAAATGTTGCAGGGACGTGGCGGGTGAGTAAATTTTGCACAATGAAAGAAGCATATAATTTCAAAGTTTCCAATTCTTGAGACATTTTTGGAAGAAACACGAAAAAGTTTAGGAAAAAAAATTAAAATTGCAAGAATTTCAGACATGTGAGAAAAAGAATGAAAGAAATCAAAATTAACATTGCGAGAGTGAAGCACACTTCAAAATTGCTTATTTATTCCAGGAGCTCCCCGTCGCATCCCAGTATGATTGGTGGCCCAATGCCAGTTCGCGGAACTGGCAGCCAAGGCCCACGTGGCACTGGCACGGGAATGAGACCTCCCATGGGTCGTGGTGATTACAGTAAGTATTGCATTTTTTTCAAAATTGTAAAAATGTGTATTAGATTCATAAAAAGTCGAACTTTCAGTTCATTTTTATTTTGCCAAAAATTGAGAAAAACATACAATTTTATGCCTTTATTTGATCATCCGCAAATATTTGGTTTTCGGTAAAAAAATTCATCAGTTCAGCAATTTTTATTTAAATGATTTTCGATATTTTTTTTTACGTATGAAAAACACCAAAATCCCTGCATGCTCTTGGGAATTTTCACTCATTTCACTCATAAACCTTTGGCTTTCGCGCATGACAGGCGTTTATTTTATCATTTCAAAATATTACATTTAAAAAGTGTGTTCAAATATTTTATCCAATTTCTTGATAAACAAGTCGAACGATTCGGTTGAAATCCCTCATTTAGTTTTTCATTGACGTTTTGCGATTTATCTCGAAATCTACGATAGATGGCGGAATTTCGGTGATATATTTTTTTGTAGAGAATTTCAAGGGCTTGAAAAAATGTCTATAGAAAAATTTCGCTGTCTGCTTCAGATTACGAGATATTGAGAAACTAATCCTGTCCCAATCTGCCAAAAATAAATTATTAGTGCCTAGTTTTGTGGCGGCTATATGCAACAACAATTTGGAGCTTATTTGGAATCTTGAAGACTTCCGGCATTTTTAAAATGTTTGAAATTTTTGCGATTTTCAAAATCAAGTTTTTCAAAATTTTAGAAACTTTGAAATTGTTTTGAATTTTCCGGAAAATTGCTGTTTTTTTTTCAAAATCCCAAAAATTTTGAAGATTTTTCAAATTGAGCGCCATGCTAGTTTTCAATGCACTTTCCCCTTATCAGGATTATCCAAAAGGAAGATAAAAAGCAACAATGAATGCAAAAACACATTAATCAACCAAGACTATGTGGACAATCAGAAAGCAGCAATTAAACTACCGCAATCCCTTTCACTTTATTGGTGACCAAAAAAAAAATTAACGTAAATGTTTGGATAACAGGAACACTCACCAATTCCTAAAGCCACCCAATCTCATTCCATTAATACGATAGAGGTTCGAACGATTGCATGAGTACTGTTTTATCCCATTGTACCCGTAGTTTTTTTTTAAACAAGATTTTTTTTCTACGAAAGTTTATGTACATTTTTGGTGTTTTTTTTTTCGATTGTTTTTTTGGTTGAGCGTTAGTAGATTTCAGTGTTTAAAATGTAATGAATCATTGCAAAAAAAAAATCTGTTTTACAGCCATCAAGGATATAGGTAAGCGGAAATCATTGATTGACGATTGCATCGATAACAATTCAAGTATTCTTAGATTATTATTTTATACGTTTTTTTAAGTTTTTTGTTTATCACTTTTTTTCTGGCCTTTCTTCCGCAAGTGATTGAGGGGTTAATAGGATTTTTTTTTTTTTTTGTTTTCAAACGAGAGTACCAGTGTTCGACGTTTATCCTATTATTATCATTATTGTTATGATGTTGGGGAATTTCATAATTGCTATTCACGGTTTCTGTGACGTGGTGATGGGTAACAATTTCACGGTTTTTAAGGAATAGCTTTTCGGTTATTAATGAATACATGGTCAATGTAGAAAAATCGTCGATGAACAGTCTCTCGTTTTTTTTTTAGTGAAACTTTTTTGGCGATTGGGTACTTCGATAAGTTTAAAACTTTTCAAAAATTGGGGATATTCCAGACATTTAGACATCTACAAACATTAAAAATTATCGCGATTCCTTACAAATTTTAACGCATCTCAATTTTAGTTCTTATTTTTTTTTTTTTTTTAAGAATGTGAAAAATTTTGAGTGTAAAAATTTCAGGGTATGTAAAATTTTGTAGAATCTTGTAGAGCGGTAAAAAAAAAACTGAAGGAAAACAAATCAATTTTCAAAAGCCAAAACAATCGCCAAAAGTTTCCTCCAATCGCGCAAAAACCAGCGCCAAAATTATCTCCATCTTAACCATAATTACCATAATCTTTTCCCGGCATGCCTCACCAAAGGAAAAAAATTGCATAATCCAATTATGTTCTTCTTTTCTTTAACCCAAAAAAAAAATCATTAAAAAAAAAGATCTAAAATTCCATTTCGTGGCTAAACCGACAACAAGATGAAATTTTCTGGGTCTACTTGTAATGTGTGTTTTTATAGATTATGATTACGACTATTACGGTTATGGGGATTATCGAGGTGGCTACAGTGATCCATATTGTGATGACTATTATCGATACGAAGATTACTATTTCGATTATGCGCCGCCTCCGCCACCTGCCAGAGGGAGAGGCAGGCAGCCTCAACCGGTGGGTCGCCTTTTTTAACAAATTTTTTTCTTATCCAAAACAACAAGAAAAACAAAAATTACACATTTCGTAGAGTTCAAGTACAGTACGTCCTAATTTAGGTTCAATAAATTTTCATGCAAAATTCATTATCTGCTTCCGATTGGGCTTAAGAAAACATGTTCTTCAGCATTTTTTGTAGGATATTTAATACCCAAGAAAAAATCTTACCTGTCATTTTTTTTTATATCGACTCGTTTTCGAGATAATCGAATTTTTATGTCCTCCCATTTTGTCGAAATTCGAATTCTCCACATTTGCATTTTTCCAGTTTCGACCGAAATTTTCGTAAAAAGTCGATTATTTTTTTATGAGTGGCTAAAAAAATTGTTGTAGTATATATTATGTAGAAAATTTGATCTTCCATAAAAATGTTGATTAGCGTTTTTTCCTATGCCGACTCGTTTTCGAGATAATTGAAATTTTGTGAGATTAGAAGTCGAAATTAGAGGCGTACTGAACTGTTGATTCTCAAGGGGCATTTGAATTTTGGAGGGAAATTTAATGATATCGCTCGTATGGAAAAATCTGAAAGTACATGAGTTAGGGTGAAAAATTATGACGTGATCTTGTCATTGTTTTTGCAATGTTTTGTTTAAATTGAACAGTTTTTAAATACTTTTTGCAAAACTAATTTCGTAATTTTTTCAAGATTCTCAATAAGGACTTGGAAATATTTTGAGTATTTGGAAAATTTGGAGCAATTAAAAATTCTGAAACCTTTGAAATATCAAGAAACTTTTAAATATTGAGTCTTAAAAAAAAATCAAATATTGAAAAAGAAAACGAGTGAAGAACGAAAAATGTTTATTGAAAAATTTTGTAAAAAAAATTCAATTTCTTAATGGTAAATTCCGAAATTACAGAAAAATAATTCTGAAAAAAATTTTCTTTGTATTTTGGATTTGAAAGAAGTACCCCAAAATTATGCTCCTACAATTTTATAATTAATCAGTTTAAACATTTCCCAAACCCGCAGTTGTTTTCAGTTTCAAAATATGAGAAATATCATTAAAAAATTTCACCAATTTCAAAACACACTCCCTTAATAAAATTTTGCAATTTGTCATTTAATTTTGATATTTTCGTAGGCGGTAGTTTGATTGTGGCACAGTGTTCGCGGATTCCTTTCTTCGTGCGTCCAAAAGAAAAAGAAAAATTACTCATTTTTATTTATTATTTTCCTCTGTCACTCACAAGCCTGTTCAATCACGTTTAACAACCATTTGCTAATGACCCAATTTGCACCAAAAAAACATGAAACTTTTGATACTTCTGATGCCAAGGAAGGATTTTTGAGGGATCCATTTGCCTTTAAGACCTTAAAACTCAAGATTTCACGACTTAAGACTTAAGAGTCCAATACTTGGGGCTCAGAGTTTAAGACGTACAGACGTAAGACTTTGACACCTTGAGATTACAGACTTAAGTGCGCTTAAGCTTTTAAGACTTCCAGATTCAAAGTTCAAACTCACTTGAACTTCAGGGCAAAAACTTCCGGAATTGACGACTTCAAATTTAAAAAATTTTAAATGCGCGTCTTAAAACCGTAAGACTTTAAGTCTTGAGGCTTGAGACTGAAAACTGCAATACTGAAAGCTTTAAGATTTAAGATTCGAATAATTGAGCTGTTAGTCCTTTAAGCCATACGACTCTAGAGTTCCAAATCTTGGAGACTCAACACTCTAAAACTTAAGACTTTAGTTTTATTTTATTTTATTATTTCAATACTTCATACATTAAGAATTTACATCTTAAAGCATTAAGATTTGGAACGTTGATTGTGAACTTAGAATTCGATGATTTAAGACTTTGAGATTAGGCCTTAAAACTTGAGTCTTCAAGTATTAAAATGTTGATTTAAGACTTCGGGACTTAACAGTAAGACCGGGACTTTAAGCATTGACTCTTGAAGATTTTGGGATCTTACGGCGAAAAATTAAGAGTTGAGACTTCGATTTGAGACTCTCGGAAGTAGAATCAGGTTTTTCAAACGAAATATGAAAGTTTGGTTTTTTAACTCGAATCTTGAAAAAAAAAAGTTTCTTATTTTTTTGGGTGTGTGCTCACTAACAATATGCAAGGGATTGTTGATATGTTTCCCCATGACTTAATCGTATATTTTCGCTAAATTTCATTTTGCAACACATTGGCACATTGTATAATTCATAAGTCACGCATTTTAAGTCTGCAATTTCCAGATATTTTTTGTCACCTGCACAAATTCCCGGGGCTTAACGTACTTTCTTGGGCTATTTTTGGGGGCCATTGTAAATAATCTGTACAGGGGGGGGGGGGGCAAAATTGGGGGCTGATGGGACAAAAGGATGTGAACAAGTTTTGCGCCATTACAAATTCCCCTTATCCTACATGAAAGAAAAATGTCTGAAGGAACTAATCGACTAACGTGTCAGGAAACTGTATTTTGCATATGAAGCAGAAAAAAAAAGTTTCTACAATGGAGGAAAAAATGGTTAATTCGAGGATATTTTGTTTGAAATGACGTGTCTGATTTTCCATGCACAGAAAAGAATATGTTTTTTTTTAATTTTTACAAAATAATATTAAAATTTGTGAGTACGTCCTCAATTTTTTGAAGTCTTTCAGTTTTTGAAATCGTGAAAATTAGAGAAAAAATTGACACTTTTTCACATTTTTCTAGATTTTTCTTTGAATTGTCACGTTTTTGAGCCTTCAATTTTTAAATTTTTGAGTTCGAGTTTTAATGAGTTTTTTAACCTGTGACTTTTTCTTTCTGAAAATCTTCATAAGTATTTGAATTCCATTTTCTTCTAACATTCCCATCTTTGTTTCTAATTCACAAGATTTTTTCAAAGTTTGGCAAAAAATTTAGAGCGTCAAAATTTTTCAAAACCTTGGAAAAAAATTGTGAAAATTTCCCAATAATTTGTAATTAACTCAATGATATGTTCCTCGAATCGATCAATTAATAACTCCATAATTTCCAATCCATAATCATTTTTTTTCTGTGTCAAATGTCACATACATGAACATCTCTGTGTTTACACTTTTGCACAATTTCGCCCAATTCCCACTCGTAGCCCTCGAACACACTGCCACTTTCAAATTGTCAGCGCAAATCATATCTGAGCCATAATAGACCCACTTCTAAATTTTTCTTTTCGATACGCAAACAAAATTTGTTAGTTCATCATAACCGGGAAAAGTCAAAATTGGGTTTTTAAAATTTAAAGACCAAATTTTTTGAATATTTCAATTTTTTAAAATTTTCAGACTTTTTAAACTTTCCAAAAAAAAAATGTTATTGTTATAATTTTTAGAATTTTCAAAATTTTCAAAATTCGAAATTTTGTTGAAATTTGAAAATTTTAAAAAATTCTTTGAATTTGAGAAATTTGAAAATTTTGAAAATTTTTGGAAATTTTCAAAATGTTTCTGTAAGAAAAAAAATTTACGGGGCCGAAACGAAAGAAAGGAAAACAACCAAAAATTGTTCTATTGATTTCCAAAAAAAAAGATATCAACAGTTGATATCTCTTTCCCAACCTGTTCCTCATTTGACGATTTTTGACTACTTCCTTTCCCTGGTGTGTGCTAATCTTAATCAAATTTCTGGTATGTCGCTTTTTGAGGCACATTACTAAAAAAATCTCTGCTGATCGCATTCTGAAGAATTTAGCTGTGGGTATCAATTGATAAACGCTTGAGTCCTTCTAACATTGATAAACAAATTAACAAATTTGAAACTACCTATCGCATTTGAACAATTCAATTTGAAGTCAAGTCTCGTGGCTCGGATATGATACCACCTATCTTTTCATACCCCGGCGAATCAATATATATATATATGCAGATGAATTTTGCAATTTAAAATTTTCTAATTCCAGTTTTAATTTGTTGACTTTTCAATTAGTTTTTATAATGTCTAAAATTCTTCAACATTTTTTCACTTCATAAAATTTTTATAAAACTCCAAAATC
This sequence comes from Asobara japonica, assembly GCA_026005395.1. Lineage (NCBI taxonomy): Eukaryota > Metazoa > Arthropoda > Insecta > Hymenoptera > Braconidae > Asobara > Asobara japonica. The sequence continues at coordinate 1,990,950 of BQMI01000280.1, forward strand.
ATCGACATTTCTCAAATTGAATTCTTTTTTAACGAAACTCAAAATTTGAAAAAAACTTCGCGCATATATATTGTTTTTTCGTGTGGGTATGTTTTCTGCCTTCCTCAATTCCGCTATCTTTGTGAATAGTTTTTCAGGTCAGTTCCGGAGGGATTAATTAATCAATTAATGAATTATTTAACTAATTAAGCGATAATTGGCAGTGCTTTCGCTCATGCATTTATCTTTCTGTACTAACAAAAGTTGAGGGCTAAGAACTTTCCTCAAGTGATGCATCAATTTCAGGGTTAAATTTGGCTTTGTGAATAAAGTTTCACAGTTTACTCCTAGCATTTATGTTAAAGATCTTTCGTTGAATTTTTTTTATTTAGTTTTTTTAATGTTTTAATTTGTTCCAATATTTGAATTTTTGGTTTTCAAAATTTGAGAAATATTTTAATTTATCCATTTTTGGATTTTAGAAAATTTCCCATTTTTTCATTTGTTGAAATTTTCGAATGTTTTTGACTTTTCGAAATTTTTGATCCTTGAGGAAAGTTTGTCAATTTCAGGGACTCAACTGGGCGTTCCCGCTGATAACAATTCCACTTGTACTAACCCATAAATTTCACAATAATTCCCTGAATTAGGTGACCTAATGAGGAGAGGAAGCGCTGAAATGGGAGTGAGACTGGACAATGTACATTCTGTAGAAAATCATGAAAGAAGTACACAATTCCAGAAACCAAAGCAAAGAAAAACGCACTAAGCTATGCTTGCTTCAGCCACAAATTACGCTTTTTTGCGCATTCGTTAATGCTTTACGCCTAATATTTTTTTTGTGCTGCTATTTTTTTTTAAACTACTCGAAGGAAGAAATCGATACAAAATAGGCTTGGTTTGGTAAAGCTGTAGTATCTACCTTTTTTTATCCATTGATTTATTCAATTTTTGAAACCCATTAACTGCGCCGATATCGAAGATTTTGGCAAATTTTTAACTTTGATTTTTTTTTCTTTTCAAGTATTTCAAATTTGATTTTTGAAAAATATTTTTGAAAAATATTTTTGAAAATTGAATTTTTTTTTTAATCTTAATAATGTTTCACAATATTGAAATTTTTACATGGGTCGGATTCAAGTTCTTTGTACAGATAAAATAATTTTAATTACAGCTTTACCGTACGGCGATTTTGTTGGAAATTTCTTAGAGTATAAATTGTGACGTCAACTCTTCTAATTTTTTGTAAAACTTTTAAACGTTGGAAATTTTTGTTTGATGAAAAAAATTTCGAAAATTTTCCAAATTTTCCTAAAATTCCAGAAACTTTCAGAATTTCCTTAATTCAACTTTTTTTTGATCATCATTTCAAAGAAGTATTTGAAAACGTACAAAAAAAAATCGGATATTCAAATTTTTAAAATTTTAGATTTTCAAAACTAAATTAAATTTTTTTAATTGATAAAAAAAAATCTCAATTGAGTGTTGACGTCACGTCCCTTTTGTGCCCCGCTTATTTTTTTTAATGCGCCTTTTGTTTTAGCTGCCAGTAGGTTGTGTTGCTTAAACGAATTTCCAGAAAGTATGCCAAATAAAACCGCTTTACCACCAAATGCTGGATAACCTGTGCTAACCCATCCTGCTGCTGTAATTGCATACAAAAAAATTCAAATCGAATCAAAAATCGATAAAAAAAACATTGTTAATAACACGATTCGGTTAGTAATATTTTTTTTTATTTTTTACAAAAAAAATAATGCTTAATCCTACTGCCTTATTCTTTGCACCGCTCTGTGTTTTATCATTTTGTATATTTTTTTTGCTCACAAGTGCCAGCTTATGGGTCGCACCAAGAATCTCAAACCTCTTTCAATCTATCGAAATTTCATAGAAAAAAAACAACAAACATAAAAGGAGTAAATTAAAATCGTGCCAAACGTCAAAATAACTTACAGAAAATATGTCAATAAAATTTTATTTCATTTAATCATAATTAAAATATTGGGCCCACATCTCTAGATGTCACATAATCATAATATTAGATCTGAAAATAATCGGAAATTTTTAATGAAAAATATCACAATTATTTTCCACCGGAATTATCACAAATTATTCTGAAATAAATACAAAAACAAATTGGATCTCCAAATTTTTTTAAGAAAGACATAAAAAATTGGAGAAAAATTTAGAGAAATTTATCAAATTTTTCCACAATTTTTAAGAAATTTTTGAGACATTTCCAGAACAGTTCAGAAAATTTTTGAACCTCCGAATGGTTTTGAAAATTGCTGAACATTACCACAATTTGTTGAATATTTTCCTACGATTTCGGAACAGTTGTGATATTTTTCACCAAAACAATTTGTTTCTATACTCGACAACACGTAATTTTTTCAGATTTTGTTGAGTAGTTTGTGGCAGAAATATAGTTTATTAAAAAAAAGAAACACAAATCAAAATTTGTCAGCACATCAAACACGCATTTTATATTTATGTTTATATTCAAAATTAGATTTTTCTGTTAACCTTGGGATAGAAAAATCGCCAAAATATTCATGTTACTTTAATAGAAAACGTTTCATGAATATTTTTTTTTTAATTGATCACATTTTTATCGTAAAGTTAAGGAAAAACCGAAAGTTTTGAGTATAAACATTCTGCTAAGTTGCATGTTGGATTTTTGCTAAAACTAAAAGTGAGTTTACACAACTATATCTGAACCAGACTCCTCAAAAAAATTACGTATCACATTCTCGAGTACATAAACATGCTGGAATAATTTTCCATACTTTTTCAAAGATATATTTCAAGCAGGGGTGGCAACATTACTATAGTGAAGTAGTAAAACGAGGTAACAGCCCTCATCCTTCAGCTACTCCATGGAATACCTCAGCAATGCTCAGAGATATCGAAATCTTCATAGGAACTTTTTTGTAGTACTCATCGTCCTCCACAAAAAGTTCCCTATAAAATTTTTTCTATCTCCCATAATGCTCGAGATATTCGTAAAAAGCCCTGGATGCAAGTTGCCCCTCCTTTTTTGACCGTCCAAAAAGCCACCCCAAAAAAATTCCCCATATTTTTTATACCTCAAAATCTCCATGAGCAAATTTATGTGAAGTTTAGGGATGCCAATATTTAAAAAAAAATGAGTCAAGTGTACTTGAGTGTACAGCTTAGATATAGTTGTTGTTGAAGTTAGGGTAACATTTGGGTGTGTGTTTGGCTAGGCTGGTCGTGGCCGTGGACTGGCGGGCCGTGGCCGAGTAGTCGGTGGCCCCCAAGCCCGTGGCCCAGTCAGGGGGGGACGCAACCCCGCAACATCAGGGGCCCGTGGGGCCCAGCGGCCAGCCGTTCGTGGGGGGGTCCGCGCCAAGGGAAGTTTACCAGGTGAGGATGGTCTGTATCCACATGCAATATATTTCATTTTCATTATTTTTTTTTTTTGGTTTAAGTACTTGGCTTAAGTCGTGGTGGCCACATGGAAATTTATATTGTGTAATATTTTGCAAAAATTGCTATTTTTCGAGCTACCGGATTTTAGCAGACACTATCAGACCAATTTTTGTCGAACTGACAAGTGCATAGCGTGGTCATCAGTAGCGAAGGGGTCAATGGAGTCGTCTCTTATGTCCTGGTGTTACTCTTTGGTAACTATCTCGAAATCTAAGAAAGATAGGACAATTTGGATCAGAACAAATTTGTAGGTCTCATTGAGCTCTACCATAAAGGTCCTTATCAACTTGCCACTGGGTGCCTTAGATTTTGAGATATTGGACGAAAACTGGGAGCAGGCCAGAACTGACTCGACTCGATAGCTCACCTCGCTACTGGTATCCACGATTTGAACATATAGAGGGAGAAGTGGTTCTGTTTAAAATTCGAAAGTCGATGTATACCTCTGTAATGATGTGCTAGTTTCGACTTGTGGTAATGTAAAAGATCGACTTTCATACCTTAACTTATCATAATTTTCTATTAGTTCACTAATTTTCATGCACATTTTTCGGATAGAAAATGAACGTCGTTTTTAGCCAACTCATATATGTGGAATATATTACATATGTAGCATATATGTCTCGTATATATTCATTTCCATGGGGCTGTGACTCTTCAGAAAGAAAAATGTGAACAATTTTGCAGTGTGTGGATATGAAAAGCATATTTTTCTGGCAAGGCTGTAAAAAAAATTCTGAAGAAAAATTTAATTTATTTTTCTGGAATTTCAAAATTTGTGAGATTTCTTATATACTAGAAATTTTCAATTTTTGAGATCCTTCTCTTTTTCTTTTATTACATTTTTAATCTCTTCATAAAATTGTTATTTTTTTGCGCCTATTTAGAATTTTGATCCTCACAGTAATTATACCCAATTAACACACTGCGAAATTATGTACACATTTTTTTTTCCTGAAAAGTGCGCGAAGCAAGTCAACTTTTGGATGAGCAGTTGTTTCCTCTCCCAGCTTATAGCAATTTACCGCTTACAGCTTTATCCCAGTTCTCCCATTCCAGTTGCACAATCCTCTCCAAGAACTGCAAGTCACGTTATTTATATTATTTAATTTTACAATTTATGGTTTGATTTTTTGCTCCCCGAAGAAAATTATTTAGTTTTTCACATTTTGCCCACGAAAAAAATTGATTTTACGTTTTCATCTGATTTTCAACCTTTTTATCTGATTTTGGAAAGATCGGGGCAAAATGGGTTACCGCAAGAAAAATGGCCATTTTTAAAAATTGGAGATACCAAAAAATTTGTTCTTTTATATTTTGATTTTGTTCAGAGTGCCTTACAATTTGTCATTCAAAAAATTCAAATTTAAAGAAGACTTTATCCTAATTTCGAATTGGCCCGTCGCCAACTCCCTTAAAAATGTTTTCATGATCGTAACTCACGTAAATGGAAGTAATGAATTATATTCTCCAGGGAACAGGAAAAATTAGGAAATAATTATGTTAGTCGCTACTGTTAGAAAAATTGGTACCTTTACTGAACCATTGATCTTTCGCTCTCTGAAGAAGTTATCATGCCCAATGACCGTAAATTTCCCATTTTCATTTTGTAATTTCCATTCTGATTATAGAAGACCCACTTTCCAAGAACTACCATTTACCATACAAAAGTTATAGATTATTCACATTCTTCACAGAACTGAAAATCGTAGAGCATTAGCAGTGACTATTAGAATTCCTAGAATTATCCCGATTATTCGTATTGTATGTTTGTATTTTCCTTCAACAATTCACATTTGCTCTCTGAAGAAACGTCATTTTCACGTGTCAACCGTTTCTCATTACCCGAAAATTATTATTCATTGTAGTAATGTAGTCCGTCGTTTTGCCTCACCGTCCCTTCTCAGGTTGTTCCCTTAATATCTCGTAACGAAAAGCAAGTAGCACCCTTCCCCTAAGGACCTTTTTTGTCCAGAATTTCCCGATTGACAAAAAACGTTCTGACCAAAATTTTGCTATCTACCTCCAATCACCAGATATAGCGACATCTAGACCCCCCACAGCTGGACTGACCACTTCCCTGATTTCCATATCTTCAGAGAACATAAGACCATGCTGCATAAGTCCGTTAGACTTGTCCCCAAAAAATCCGTTAGCTAACTTCCCCCTAGTGAAATGGTCCTGACCAGTTCTCTCCTCCCTAGCATCTTCTTCTCACGCAAACACGTTTCATTATAATACAATATTTTTTTCTTCTTTTTCTTTGGAAATTTACAGCAGGTAAGCGAAAATTTGACGGGGGTCACCAGAACCAGGGGGAATCTAAACGTCGCTTCCAGAGCAGCTGGGGAAACCAGCCCCTCGCCCAACAACCACTGGGCAATACGTATGGATTAGCGAGTGTTAACGGTGGCGGTGGTGGTGGTGGTGGTGGCAGTGGTAATGTTGGTGGTGGTGGTGTCGGTTTTGTTGATAGAACAATCGGTGCTGCTGCTGGCGATGAGCACGAGTGGTATCAAGATTCATATAATTCGTGGAGCTAACTTTCGTCTGATAATGACATGCAATTCGATTAAAATCACTAAAATCATTAAATACTTTGCAATCGATGAAACATTTTTTTAATTTTTTTTTTTTTTTTTTTTTTTTTTTTTTGAGAAAAATTGTGAGGAAAAACGTTCAATTGAGGGACTTTTTCTAGGGAGTAAACGTTTTCACGGGCCTCTTGACAACATTTTAACGCTTATTGAATATTCATATTGAGATGAGGGGATACATCAGTAGTGATGTGAAAGTAATGAACAAGTAGATTTGTTTTTTTCCACCGATTTTGTTAATTTGTAGGGAGTTATTTTTTGTAGAATAAAATCATGGGTATTGAAGAGTATTTTATGGTCCTAGTGCTATCAAATATCCTTCGACACGTGGTTTTATTGATGTTGCTTCAGGCGCATGCGCAGGAGTTTGTGCGCATGCGTACAACTCGGTGCGCACTGCACGAGAACATTTAAAAAAAAGTATCTCTCCCCATTTCCTACATTTCCATCAAAATCTGTGCCATAAATCTACTTGTTAAATCTTAACTGAACTACTGAACTAATGAGCTCAATCTTAGAGCTTTAATTATTATAAAATCACCAATTAAACAGACTAAAAATCATCAGAATCCGTCACCGATGCTGCTTCGAACTCGCGGTTAAATAATGTAATAATTGTAAATGTAGATTTTGCAACATTTAATGAACCATAATTAATACTGAGGAATTTAAAATAATGAAAAAAATCCAGAAAAAAAAACAAAATGAAAAAAAAAACATTTGATATTTAGGTGAACTAAGCCGGCGCGGATGTTTCGTTTTTCTAGTTTCGATTGTTCTTCTTTTTTATATTATTCATGCCCCACACCAACACCACACCGTCATTCGCGTCATAGTAAAAAAAGGAAATTAAAAAAAAAAACGTTGTTGTGATTTAATGAATGAAGAAAAATGTACAGTGATGTGCCACTGGGACTAGTTATTATTACATCGGAGTGACCACCCATCCACCCCGTACTATTAATTAATAATGTTAATTGTAATATCGTAATCGTTAAGATTTAACCACTACTGCATTGTCACATTGTTTACTGCCAAGTGAGAGAGTGATTTTTTTTAGGGGAATGATTATTGTGAGGGCAAAAACGAGCATGATAAAAAAAAATGAAGCAAATTATTAACAAATTTAGAAGCTTAAAAGTTAAATGAAAAAATTTAAAAATCGAAAAAAAATGTTTATTATTATTATATTAGTTTGAGAAAAAAAAATTAGGAAATGATGAACGTTAAAAAAAATTTTTTTGTTTGGACATTTGTGATGGCTCGTATTTAGTTAAGTGGTTATTAATGGAAATAAAAAAAAAGTAAAAAAAAAACATTAACAAGTAGCGTGATAGCCTGTGGTTGTAAAAGCGATGTTCGTTCGAGTAGATTTTTTTTCTTTTTTTTGTTTAAAAAACGTTTGTTTACTTCACACTCATTGTTTCATTATTATTTTTTTTTTGTCATTAATAAAAGGAAATAAATAAAAATAAGAAACGAAAAGACTACTCGTAGCAAGGTTAAGGTGGCAGATGACGACTGAGAAAAAAAAAGAAGCCAAGAAATTGGTGAATTGATGGGAATGTTTATGTGTGGCGGGAGCGTTTGGAAATTTATAAGTGTGTGTGTGAGTGTGTGGAGAGAGATTTTTTCGGGGCAAGAGAAATTTGGCAAGAATTTTAGTACATTAGGGAAAACAAAAAAATTTGCTAAATTGAGGAGAAAAAAAATGGGTAAACACAATGAAAAGCGGCTAGGTTTAAGGAAAGAAAAAAATGAAAGCAGATGTGTGCATACTCCTGTGTGTTCATGTATACGTGAGGATTGATGATAGCCTAGACTTTCAATTGTTGGTCTATAATGTGTACAGTCAGTGAAACTATTATTATTAAGGGTCAGGCAAAAAAAGCTTTCTTTTTTTTTTAATCGGGCAAAAAAATAATTTTTTTCCACTCTTTTTTTGCCCGTCTGAATGATGGTGTTCTTTGACAAATTTTCAATTTTTTTTTCTTTTTTTTTTATTGTTTGCACGTAATCATTGATCAATTTACTGATCATGATGATATTGTGATGGAAGGGTCCGAGATAAAGACTAATATTGCTCACTATTGAGACTAAATTAATTGGACGGGATTAGGAAAAAAAAAGTAATCGCAATTTTCTATATTAGCGAAAAGAAAAGAGAAAAAAAAGAAGAAAAGTAAACTAAATAACAAATCATTCGATTTATTCAATTTGATGAATTATTAAAATTTATGAATAATTCATATTTCTAAATTCTATACTGTATTTTCTTTACTGCATTTTTCTACAAAATGCAATTATTCTTCTCCCTCCAGTGATGCATTGGAATAGATAAATAATAATGGAGGTGAGAAATTGAAGAATTTTTTCAAGTGAGAACTAAGAAAAAAAAAAACAAAAAAGTGAGACTAATTTTTTGCTAATGCGCGACTATTGCGCTGTCGCATTTCTTTTTGATATTTAAAGAAAGATAAAAAAAATTCGAGACATGACTGGCTACCGAATTGATAATGATAGTTAACAGATTTGAATGATTAAATGAGGGGAAAAATAAAAAAAAAACAATGATTATGTAGTAGATCATAAACGGGATTATAATGCATGGAAATTACAAAAGTGGGGTAAAAAAAAAGATGGTGGCGAAGAAAAAAAGGAAAAAAAAAAGTGAAACACATACAAGCACACGACTTTTTGAGTGTTGAGACTCGTTGTTATTGTTAGCCTGTTAGTTAATTAGTAAGAGTTGTAAGTGCGGGTTGTAAGTTGGTCCCTGTCCCTGGAGCCCAGACATCCCCCCTGTTCTGGAGATTTAAATACATTCAAAAATGAAAATGATGCAAATTAATTAACGAGAAAAAACAAATATTAAACAAAAAATATTAATGGCAAATCATTATGAGGAGAATCATTTTTAATGAGTTAAATTGTACTTTGATGGATACTAATGAATATATTGAAAGTCAGAAAAAATGGATTAATAACTAACAGAATTGAACTGGAGAAGATGAAAAATGGAAAATACAAAAAATGAATGTGAACAATTTACGTATGCAACACAGACACGCGCAACCCACTGAGTAAACAAAACCGAATGGAAATCAATACTTGCATTAAATTTCTATGATGATAATTCAATTAACTGAATGAAAATATGAGAGGTTATGTCATTAGCTGCGGAGGTCGATCTTGAAGTCACTTTTTTCGAATTTAAACATGTATAGTGTGTTTTGATTTGTCAATTTTTTTTAAATTATGTGATAGTAATGTCACAGGTGTCTAACAAAAAAATATTACATGTAAAAACTGCACTAGATTTCACGAACGTGAATATTCAGTATCGAATCGTTCGATGGGGTTAGGTCGATCTTCGATTTTTCTTTGATTTCTCGGAAACTAAGGGAGATAAAAATTTTGCTGAGACCATTTTTTGTAGATCAAAATGAGCTTCACAAAAAATGTTATGAGAAAAATTTTGCTATCCCCTTCCAATTTGGAGATTTTTTGAAAAATGGAATTTTGTTGGGAAAAACCGAAAATTCTTTTCGATATTTTCTCTCACTAAAAGATATTCTGAAAAAAATAATAATCGCTGATGAGTAACCCACATTCGAAAAAAATCACTACGCGCCAAATGACGTAACCTCGAAATTTTTAGGCGCGAAAATCGCAAAATGGCCGACGAAAGTGAGGTGATAATTGCGAATTTTCCCGCCTAAGCCCAAAAACTGAATTTTTAACAGAGTTTAAAAATAGTTGACAATCGAAAACAAAACACTGCAAAAATGTTTGTAACAGACATAAACCATAAATTAGCACCTCAGATTTATATGCGACCCTCCACGCCTCCCTTTTCACTGGACTTTATATAAAAAACCTTGCAAAAAAAACCAAAAAAAAAAACAATAAAAAAAAAATTTAAAAAGTCACAAAAACTGAAAAAAAAAATCGTAAAAAAAAATCGAATGCCGATACAATCAGCAATTGACTCTGCACAATTGACAAGAGAATCAATTTTTTTTTCTTTCGTAATGAGGAAATAATCGGCCAAACTACCACTGACGATGAGCCATGTTGTTAAATTTTCAAATGGTAAATCTGAACTATAAAATCGCGAAACTGGGGCTTGCATCGTGACACAGAGATAATGAGATGATGAATTAATGAATTTGATTATCCAAGCATAAACGAAGATATAGTTATTCAATGAATTAAAATGTCTGGATAAATGAAAAGAGAGAGAGAGAGAGAGAGAGAAAAAAAAAAGGAAAAACTGAAAAAATGATATGGAAGATCGATCGCTCGCAAACCCTCCTATTTATGAGCATTTTTTTGTTACTTTTTATTCATGTTTTTACTTAACTCTAATTGTTTATACCCCCCCGTAGAAAAGAAAAATTGAACCGACGAAAGGAAAAAAAAGCGAAAAAAAAAAGATGATTGAAGGAGAATATGGAAGGGGGTTAGATTGCAACTAGTTTTAATAATTGATTAATAATCCCCCGCAAAGAAATGGAAAAAAAAATATGATATCCCCTGCGTCTCTGCCTTATTAATTATTACTTTGTCTTCAACTTTTTTTTTTGTCAATAATCAATGTACAAGATCTGTAATTTTTTCTTTCGTGAAAATGTTTTTTTCTTTATTTCTTTTTTTTCTTCCTTATGTCATTAACGTTTAATCAGCTTATATAATCCGAGAGAAAAAAAAAACGAATACGAAACACAATACCCTAGCCTATCCTTTATATTTTTTCAACGTTTTTTTTTCTTTTTTTTTTAATCACTTTAATCCCTTACCCTATTTATAAAAGCATAATATCGAGGATATAATATTAATATTAACAATATGATAAGAATTGCTATTGCTAATCAATTACTGAGTGGGTTTTTGTGAACTTGATAAATATTTCCGTATAAAATGAATAGAAAAAAAAAACATGCGAGGGTGAAAAAAAGCAAACTGAGGTAAATTAAGATAACAAAAATCATATAAGGGATTAATTTACACACACAAAAAAAAAGTGAAAGGTAAAATTTTAACGCAAAATTATGAAATGAAAAATCTTCAATCTTTGTCGAGGGCAATTGTAATGAAAATTTAAAAAAATAAAAAAAAAAAAGAATAAATGCAAAATTTTATTGGACGGCTAAATGAATAATGGTGAAAATTTTCTGGATTATGTTTTTTTTTCTGAATTTATGGAGGATCGATTGGCTTGATTTATTATTCTTGGAGTTTTTCTCTTGAGCTTTGGTGCAATGATCTATATACTAGCTGGATGGATTGTCCCTGTGGTCCCAGCATGTGGAAACGGTGTCGACCTAGGAGCGCCTCCAGCGCCATCATCAACCGGAAAGGACATGTGCATGGTACGGTGCGTCTGGTGCACAAAGACTGGCGTAATAGCACTCCCCACTCCGCCGCACTATGCTGCGCATGCGCAGTTACGTTAAACTTAGTACCAGTACCGGTTGAGGAGGCGCTGGGTCAGCATTTTTTTTTTTTTTTTTTTTTTTTTCCACTCTTTCTCTATTCGTATTCACCCACGTCCCCGCTGGTAAGCATTACTACATGGGCAATACTACGGATCAGAGTACCCACCCATTGCGGCTGGGGCCGACTTCGCCATTTCAGCTCATCGTATTTCTAATCACAGGGTAAACCTCCAGAAACCCCTGTGATACGATGGCGGGCGTCTACGATGGAACCCTCCCTCCCCCCCCGCGCGACGGGTCGCGTTCGGTCCCGGCTCACGGTCTCACTTCATGGATACCGCCGATAGCACACACGGAATGTTCCTGCCATCGGTCGGAGTCCGTGAGAAAATATTTTTCAGAAAAAATATTTTGCAGTGAGCGGGAATCGAACGCGGGACCTTTAGAATAGTAGGCAGACACTCTACCGACTACGCCAAAGCCCCGCCTCCAGCGCCATCATCAACCGGAAAGGACATGTGCATGGTACGGTGCGTCTGGTGCACAAAGACTGGCGTAATAGCACTCCCCACTCCGCCGCACTATGCTGCGCATGCGCAGTTACGTTAAACTTAGTACCAGTACCGGTTGAGGAGGCGCTGGGTCAGCATGCGAGTGGTTTCACTTGCATTTTGGAGGACAAGCCATCCAGTTACTACGTAGACTAGTGCCCTGTTGTGGTGACCTTGAGGGTGGCACCATTCCGAAATTGTGATTTTCGGTCCAATAAAAAGAAGAAAAAACGGAGAGAAAATTGTAGTCCTACTCTAAACTGGATAGAAGGAATTGCTCGATTTGGAAGATATCAACTTGCGGATAGGGAAAGTTATCGTAATGACCCCGAAAATGGAAAGTGTCAGATCGATGAAATTTTCCCTTTTCTCGTTTGGCATCATCCTGACACGTTTTCAATGAAATGTCTGTGTGTGTGTGGGACACAGTTTCTCCTGAACAGCTGGACCGATTTGAATTTTTTTTTTAAATTACATCTAGCCGTTGCAGAGAGCAGAAAGGAGTGTCAAGTCTAAAACACAATTCCTTCAATTGTTATGAACAATTTCAATTGTTTAAAACGTATTGCAAAACCGTGAGAGATAGAGGAAAAAGTTTCCAACGAATGTTGTTCCCCACAGGAATATACATATTTTATGTTTAATGACTTTTTTCCGTAATGGCGCTAATTTACGAGATATCGCTTAGTTAATTAGTTATTTTCACATCCCATTCATTCAATTTCGAAAATGACAGAAAATTCGAAGAATGCGGGCTTGTAGTAGATTAGAGTGACATGAGTACAAGGTACAAATGGGAATTTATTACTCAATTTTTTCCACCTTAAAGTGTATATTGGTGTTCACATTTGAGGGACGTATCCCGATGAAAACACTTTCTATCATTACCATTAATAATATCAATTGTTTATACATTTCTACGGTGAGGGACAATTAGAGATAAAAAAGATTAAAAAATAATGAATACGTTTGCACATTTTGTGCCGTCCGGTGTTTATCGATAACTCTCAAACCTTGGAAGATATCGTGGATGGAAGTTGCCGGCGGCAATTTGTCGGACGGTTACAGTTGATGACGCGGTGTGTAGATGGCGGCAGCCACATCCGGTGCGTTCCCGCGTGAATGTCCGCGTGACGAGAGATTCCTTCCTCATCGTGCCTAAACCCGCTGCTTCCGCTCCCCATGGCCACTATCATGACCATTAATATTATTGCTCCTTCCACCATGAATCTCACCATTATTATCATACACGCCGGCACGAAGATCCTTGTAGTACCAGTTAGTGATCAATGCGTAATGAAGGGGAAGAACTGAAATGAACCAATATACAGTCAGTAAATGCCGTCAAATCGGACAATGTGAATAATACTTATCAGTAATGAGATAATTTAGCCGAAAGTCTTTCACATCTTCAACATTTTCTACCAAAAATTTCAGAAATGTGCAATTCGTTATTTCCTCGGATATTAAAATTATCTCCAATAGAAATTGTTGAATAATTACTCGAAAGGGCTAGGCATATGGCAACTCCTATGGCAGCTGTTCCGAAGGGAATTTCAGGCATGAACAACGCGACCACTAGGGCAATATACAATGCGATGAGTTCTAACCAATTCATCACGACCGCCGGTAAGACCCAAATCGCTGAATTCTGAAATACATTAAATCTGTTAGATCACGTGATACATGGTGCGCAAAATTTCAGATTTTTATATTTAGGCAACTAGAAATCGACTTTAAAAAATTGATTGAAAAAATGTTAATTAGCAAAAAAATCTGAAAAAAAATTGGGATGCTTTTTTCATCATGTAGTATCGAGAAAAAAATATATGAACTGAATTAGACTAGGTCAGGTTTCAAAGTGGTAAATTTGGGGTTGAATGCCCCATATATAGTGAGATATATACAGTGCGGACAATTATAAACACAGTGGCAAGAAGATGCTGTTTTTCAGCAGACTGATGAACATCATTTTTTGTTGTTATTCTGCCCTGAAAAGGGGCTTCATGGTCACGAAGTGGCTTCGCATATTTTGCGCATACAGTTCGCTCAATCATTGGTTTCTAGCAAATTGAATAATTGACGTTGGTTTGAATAATTGCAATATTTACCTTCATCACACCTCTCAATGCACATAAGTTGATTAAGAGTGCTATTACAACCAAGGCCCATTTTGCTGAAACGGGCAGTTGTGGGATCTCCATTTCGCCTGTTGTATTGTACTCGGCCACATCGCTATCTGTCAAGAGGACGATGATAGATAGACTATTCACTATCTGAAAAATAGATTGCCAACTGCAATGTAACCGATATGTTTTTACCACATTTTCCTATTTGTACACACACACACACACACACACACACTGTGACGGGGCTTTGGTGTAGTGGGTAGAGTGTCTGCCTACTATTCTAAAGGTCCCGCGTTCGATTCCCGCTCACTGCAAATTCTTTTTCTGAAAAATATTTTCTCACGGACTCCGACCGATGGCAGGAACATTCCGTGTGTGCTATCGGCGGTATCCATGAAGTGAGACCGTGAGCCGGGACCGAACGCGACCCGTCGCGCGGGGGGGGGGGAGGGAGGGTTCCATCGTAGACGCCCGCCATCGTATCACAGGGGTTTCTGGAGGTTTACCCTGTGATTAGAAATACGATGAGCTGAAATGGCGAAGTCGGCCCCAGCCGCAATGGGTGGGTACTCTGATCCGTAGTATTGCCCATGAAGTAATGCCTACCAGCGGTTACGTGGGTGAATACGAATAGAGAAAGAGTAAAAAAAAAAACACACACACACACACCCAAGTCGGGGCTTTGGCGCATTGGGTATAGTACCTGCCTACTATTTCAAAGGTCCCACTGAAGTAGGAACGTTCCATGAGTGCTATCGGTCGGCACCCATAAGCTGCGACCGCATGACCGGGCGGGAACCTAACCCGACGCAGGGGGGGGGGGCGTCATAGGCGCCTGCCATCGTAGCGTAGGGGTTTCTGGGAGTTCACCCTGTGCTTAGAAATACGATGGCCTAAAATGGCGAAAGTCAGCCCCAGCCACATGGATGGGTGTCCGGTAGGCCCCCTGAAGGAATGCTCAGACGGCAGCTGCCCGGGGCGAAAAAATTGACAGGGATGGAGACATAAAAAATCACTTGCACACACACGTACACAATCAAGTTTAGTTTGAGGATTTAACAAAATTGTACTTACAATCCGAAGCACAGCTAAAACTGTAACTCCCGTTCGTGAAGTCATACAACAGCAACATGTCCGCGTTTTGATGAATCCCTGAAAATTAGATTGTTACAATTTAGAAGTTTGAATAAAATATATATTCAGAAAAAGATAAGTAGGTATTGTCCACTTTGTACTCACCATTTTTGTTGGCGAAAGGAAGGCAATGTCTTGGCACTTGAACGCGTCTGGCACAACTCAAACCAATGGCATACGGAACAATCCCTAAATCAGGAGCTTTGGTCGGCCTTAAATATTCGGATCGTTTGGAGAGTAGATAAGCACTAATAACGTATAATTTTCAAAACGTGACTAACGCCTGATAGCAGGTGAATTCGTCATTGAACAGTGGGAAATCACATTAAAATAGTGGAACTGGAATGCGCGGTTTTTAAATCGTTAAGTGAGATTTCATAAGTTTTGAAGAATGATTCTAAAATTTGTAGTTCATGATTCTATGATTATCGGTGTGAGGAACCTTCTTTGATGCTTAATTTCCGGCCAAAAAAATAGTACAGGTTTTCTAAATTTTCTTTGCACATTTTGAATTTTCATTCGAAACGTCCTGGTGGGTGAGTGTGTGTATGGGTGGGTGTGTGTATTGGTGGGCGGGTGGTTACGTGTATGTGTGGGTAGGTGGGTGACTGGGAGGGTGGGTGGATGGGTGACTGGGAAGGTGGGTGGACGGGTGACTGGGAAGGTGGGTGGGTGGGTGACTGGGAAGGTGGGTGGGTGGGTGACTGGGAGGGTGGGTGGGTGGGTGACTGGGAGGGTGGGTGGGTGACTGGGAGGGTGGGTGACTGGGAGGGTGGGTGGGTGGGTGACTGGGAGTGTGGGTGGGTGACTGGGAGGGTGGGTGGGTGACTGGGAGGGTGGGTGGGTGACTGGGAGGGTGGGTGGGTGGGTGACTGGGAGGGTGGGTGGGTGACTGGGAGGGTGGGTGACTGGGAGGGTGGGTGGGTGGGTGACTGGGAGTGTGGGTGGGTGACTGGGAGGGTGGGTGGGTGACTGGGAGGGTGGGTGGGTGACTGGGAGGGTGGGTGGGTGGGTGACTGGGAGGGTGGGTGGGTGACTGGGAGGGTGGGTGGGTGGGTGACTGGGAGGGTGGGTGGGTGGGTGACTGGGAGGGTGGGTGGGTGGGTGACTGGGAGGGTGGGTGACTGGGAGGGTGGGTGACTGGGAGGGTGGGTGGGTGGGTGACTGGGTGACTGGGAGGGTGGGTGGGTGGGTGACTGGGAGGGTGGGTGGGTGGGTGACTGGGAAGGTGAGTGGGTGGGTGACTGGGAAGGTGGGTGGGTGGATAGATGACTGGGAAGGTGGGTGGGTGGGTGGCTGACTGGGAAGGTGAGTGGGTGGATGGATGACTGGGAAGGTGGGTGGGTGGGTGGCTGACTGGGGGGGTGGGTGGGTGAGTAACAGAGAGGGTGGGTGGGTGAGTAACAGAGAGGGTGGGTGGGTGGGTGACTGGGTGGATGGGTGAAACGTAAAAGATTTGACCCAGTCCACGTAAACCTTGAAAACTATTTAGTCCTTCTGCAAATTTGGATTTGCAAATTGCAAAATTTCAAACATTGTCAAGATTTAAAAAATGGGGAACATTTCGGAAATATTGCGATTTTGCAACTCCAGAAATCCTGAAAAGTATTTGAAGATTAGAGCTTTCAACAGTTAAAAATACTGGACAATGTTCATTTTAGTAACCTTTAAATGAAGAGTAATATTTCAAATTTTCAAAACTTGAAAAATTTGACAGTGGTGAGTGTTTTATGAAATATTCACCAAATGAATTGTAGATCATTTCCATAAATCCCCGATCTTTCAAATTAACAATAATATCAGTAAGTAGATGTCGAAATGGCTGGGGCCGAGTGGATTTTTTCACTTTGATATTACCACATAATTGCTTTCGCTCCTGCTTTTGCTCTGCATTTGTACCCTGTACGATAAGACCTAATAGGTTTGTTTTTTACGATAAGACAAACTGACAATTCAGAATGCCCATAATACTCTCATTGAACCGATCTTTTACGGTAGATTTTCCGCTAATATTTCGTCAACGAGAACCTTTAGCAGAAAATATCATAAGATAATTTCTGCTTAGTTATATTAAAGATATCCAAGCTTTGCCGCCTTGTGCCAAGCTTGGCTCAATCTTAGCGTCCCTAGCGTTGGTCCACCGGCAGACTCCAATCTACGTCCAATATTGGATACATACATACATCCAAGCTTGCTAGAATCATCCAAATCCAAGCTTCAGAAACCATGTTGTGCTAAGCTTGGTGCGAGCTCAGTTTTGTTAGCTTTGAATCTTAGCTTTAACAAGCATGAATGCCGGAATGCTCATACCATCCAAATCCAAGCTTCTGAACTAAGGTTGAACTAAGCTGGATTGAAGCATTTTTTTCCTAGTTTTGATTTACCAGCTTCAGCGAAACTCTGCTTAATATTGGATTCATATATAAATCCAGGATTGATGCACCACCTAAACCCAAGCTTGGAAACGAATGTTCAACTAAGCTTGGTCCAACCTCAATGTTCCTATCTTCGAAGTTTGAATCAAGATAAATTTTGTAGCTTGGACCAAGATTAATTTCGATGCTTCGACCACGAGAAACTTTGGAACTTGGACGAAAATGAATTTCGAGGCTTGTACCAAGATAAAGTCCGAAGCTTGAACGAAGATAAATTTCGAAGCTTGTATTAACCTACGTAACCAAGCTAGGACGAAGCTTATTCTCTAAGCTGGGATTGGTGTTACATTCGCATGTTCTGCACAGATTGACCGAGGCTTCAAAACACAGCTTTGGCGAAGCTTAGTCAAGCCTCGTCCAAGCTTTGATCAAGATTCATCGCATGGTCAATTCCCACCTGGGATATGGATAAATAAAGCCAGAGCGAACCACGACCATCTTGCTCCTTCTCTGACGGGGAAAAATTTCATTCAATCGGCACAGTGTCAGTGTGGTCACCTAAGTGAGGATCTTGATCATGTTCTCTGGCACTGCCCCCGCTACACATAGATATACCATATGCCACATCCTACAAGCAGATGCATTCATCCTCCGTACTCTAGTGATGTAATCCTCAAAAACGTAGATCTGAAATGCCCAAAGATTACCACAAACTTTCTACTGATGCAAAATCGATGTATAAAACACCCACATGAAATGTAGAAACGAATACGACCTGAATGTATACACATGCGAATACTGGATTACAAAACTACCTTTATAACGATCTCTTGTCTTTTTTTTCTGTAAGATTATCTCTTCTCGCTGTATTAACCTATAGGTTTTGGGTTCAATAAACAAAAATTTACGAAAGTTCTGACAGTAGTTTCTTTCTAAAAATAAAACATACATTACGCAAGAACATTAAGTGGCTCATCAAATGGTCCGATGATATCATATCCCAATATAATATTCCTCCAGCTTTCGGAAGATTACATTTATTTCCTCAAACTTTGATGTTTAACATCCCGGGAGGGCAACATTTCTGACCATTTCAGAGCATTTTTAATAAGATGTGTGTGTGTGTGTGTGTGTGTGTGTATGACGGTGTATGTATCAAGACAAATTCTCTCTCCACCGATTTCTCACTATCAAATTATGCGATTGAGATGCTGTATGGCGCAATCGAAGTATCTCTGTGGCCTTCAAAGCTGATTAGGTTTGGGTTGGAATCGATTTTGTAGTTGTTCCATATTTCCGAAAAAACTGCGGTTTCACATTAAATAACGGGAGAGAAATCTTCCTCTTTCAAATAGTTTCTATTTGGAACGCTTGTGACAACGTACTATTCGATTTTGAAAACGTTTTTATGCCATTTAAGTCTTTCGAACATTTTGGCAAAACAAGTTGTCACCACAATTTTTGTAAATTGCGCGGCGCGCAGTGTGATTGGTCAGTGCGTCACGTGACATATTCGCATGTAGCGACACCTGTCGTATTGGAATGTTCCAAATTTCATGATTCATATTTTTTCTCTGAAACCAATCCTTAAACATTTAATGGCAAGCAGAAATTACAAATCGGGAAGTTTTGTTTGTGCTCCCAAGGGGGGCAGGCACGCTTCCATCTCATTATCTATCCATCCGCATCTCCTATGGAGAAGTTGAAAAGACAACATTGTTGTTTCAATTGATCATACTTTCAATTATTAGTTATACATATGATGAGTTTCAAGTCATTCACTTTTGCGGACATTTGAATTTGGCGGGCCTTGAATTGGGTACAGAGAAGCGCTCTGGCAACATCGCACTCAAGAATATACAGAATGGCCTGGGCACATGTGATTAGATAATGTACGCTCGGTGAAGAGGGGCTACTATCACCCGAGGGTTAAGAGAATATTTTGGGTCGGCCCATTGGAAAAGTGGCTTGATTACGATGAGAGATTAACCGTAGAAAATACATTAGACACATCTAAATTGCAGGGCCGACATTCAACGGGGAATAGAAAAATCCCTTACAATTGTACGGACGATATAATATGTGCCTACTGTTGCTCTCGCAGGGATTTTGCGCGCAATTTTTAGCGACTCTATTCCAAAAGTCCAACCATGCGGGATGAAACTTATCTATGTTCAAACCTATAACTGCCACAAAAATTCTTGTATATTGTTGTACAAGCCCGAATGCGCGCTTCGTGCGCTGAATTACAATTTGATATTTGAAGTAACAATATATTTTCCGAAGTTGAAGATACTGTTAATCATTGACTCCGAAAAAATGAGAGCTTTCAATTTTCCAATTTCGTACAAGCATCTTTTGTTTTTTCTGTAATTATCGCGTGCATATAAAATTTGTCAACACTGGACAGAATATGTAAAACACTCGAAACTTAATAAATTAACAGAACGTCAAAAAATATTCTGTGTATATGATTTTCAATAACTACATAAGCTATGACAACTTGAACAATTGTCATACTTTTGAAAACTAAAGCCGAATCGATATCCCAAATATCGATGTTTATCGATGCAAAGGCGATTACCAACCAACTTGACGATGTAATCTGACTAATCTGATCGAGCAATAAATGAATGACGATTGAAAAGTAAATCATGTCACGATTTTCGAGATATTTCGACTCTAACAATGTTCATTTATGTGTTCGTGATTCTTGAATAGGATCTCCCATGTCTGTCGTAATTACGTAATTCATTAAGTTTCGAGCGTTTTACATATTCTGTCCAGTGTTGACAAATTTTATATGCACGCGATAATTACAGAAAAAACAACAGATGCTTGCACCAAATGGGAAAATTGAAAGCTCTCATTTTTTCGGAGTCAATGATGAACAGTATCTTCAACTTCGGAAAATATATTGTTACTTCAAATATCAAATTTTAATCAGTGCGCGAAGTGCGCATTCGGGCTTGTATAAACAAATAGGGGCATATCCTTTGCGCAAAACACTGCCATGATTCGGCCGCTCACCCCCGCAAACATAGAAAAACCCCGGAAATTGGTGCCTGTCTGGAACCGCTGGCGCATTTTTACGGAAGGGGGAGATCGCCCGTCACCTAAACATCGGCCGCCAAAAAATTCCCCCTCGCTCTGTGTTCTTACTGCCTTCTACCGAAGTGGACCATCGTAAGCTCGGGACCGTTCGGCACAGCCGAATTTACCTGCTAGGCCACACTTTTGCTCACTAGAACCGTCCTCGGGAGTTTGCCCCATAGACGCACGTCAAGCAGTGATATAGACAATTCCGACGCGGTAAGTAACAACCGAAGACAATTATTATTATCATGATTATTATTATAAATCGCGGGATAGCTCAACCAGTGGACAAGTCCAGTAGATATGGTTGGGCAGAAAATGAATCATAAAAGACGTGCTTTGGAATTTTTGGAGACGAAGTTTTAGGCTTTGTGTGCGCTACGCGTTGCATTCTTACGTCAAACCGCAGGCATGTTACATCACATTTTGTTTTTCGCCGGATAAATTGATAAGTTTATCAGTACATAGGGCATAGTATGCATTGAGAGTTCGCATATTGAGAAAGCTTTTAACAAATTAAGTGTAAGCTGGTGTGATCATTTCTAAATTCACTTGATAAAAAGAAATGACGCAAAGATGGAGGAACATTTATATAGCGCGGATTTTTGTACTTTTCGAGTTTTAACTTCAGGACTTTATCGAGTAGTTAGTTAGTTTTTGTTGAGATGTGGAATGGCTGTCGTTGGAAGGGACGTGTGGCGCTTCTGTTGAACGTTCCTACCGGCGGACAATGGAGTGCGATGGAGGTTATGCGTTGACGCAATGTCGGAGAATACAATGAAGAGAGTGGGGAACTGTATAACGGATCGCTGTTTGAATTATGTAAATAATTGTGGGAAAACCCAATGCGGTTCCATAATTTTGACTAAGATTAATATTGTGGAGCCTTGTCACGATAATTTCGTTTATAACCTGGTCGACAATTGTTTGTAACGCTCTAACGCCGAAACGGTTAAACATACGAAAAAAGTCAGAGGACACAAAATATGTATTTTTTTATAAGGAACAACATTTATTCGACACATTTTTGCGTATCTATCATATTTCGTGAGATACAGCGTTATCAACAATTGAAATTGTCAATAGCAATAGAAACCAGGAGACATATATGGAGCAAAAACTAATCAGCTCGAAGTTACGGCAAGACGCTTCGATTGCGTCATACAGAATCTGGATCGAATAATTTGTTCACGAGAAATTGTCCGGGAAATTTTTGGTTACATACGTACATCGGCACACTTCTCGCCAACACCCCAGTTACTCTCAGCAAGTTCGTGCACCACGGCGCCACGGAGGGTGTTATAGAGCCCCCGCCAACCATCCGACCCATCGATAGAAATCATCACCCATAATTTTAATATAATGACTCACGATTTCCACATTAAAAGAATGAACTACATACGACGCTCTTAAACCTCAAAATAGTCAATTGAGTTCATAGATCCATTAATTTGTAAGTCATCTATGACTCATCCCCAAATGACTGTCCTAGATTCTAAATATGTCTCTCCATAACCATTTTTCAATTCAGTATCATTTTTTTTTCCAGTACTTGCGCCTCAAATTGAACGGACGTTAAGTTTCTCCAATCGACAACAATGGTGATTATATATTTTCCCTTCAATAAATGGCTCATTATTCTCAAGATTTTAACTTTTGTGATATTAATTTTCAGGGTTTCTTCGAAACGAGGACATGCTGCTTTTGCGTACCGCCAAAAACGGGAATTCTAATTCTAACCATAATTGGGATTGTTAGTAGAAATTTTCAATACTATAAAAAATTAATTTGCATTCGTGTGTGTGTGTGTGCAGATAAATTGCCCTGAATTAATATTATGTTGTATTATTTGTTCCCTAGATCTCATGTTTTGCTGGCATGATATTGCTCATAACAAATGCCGACAAAGCTTTGAAACCAGAGGGAAGCGATGAAGAAATGGTGAGAGTACCTCGTTGGGTTAGTTGGACCACGAACAGTATTGGACTGGTCCTTCACGCATTGTTATTGAGAGGAGTGCTTGCGGTAATTACTTTAAATCATTTGGTCTAATCGTACATGACGACGATTTCACTATGGTAGGGCATGACCATGTTGGCCTAGGAGTTTTCATGGCTGGCGACACTAAAAAGAATGCGCACCTGGTGAGACGCGCGGGAACTAAAACGAGATAATCGCGGAACCACGCATAACCCTCCTTTGCAACTGCATTCTGTTATTAGATTCACGTTAAACGTTCAATTTAGAATCCACCACGTTGCAAAGCATATAATTACAACTCCTGTGACAGTTGATTAAACTCCCCGTTAACTTTGCCACATGAGTAACCATTTTGAAACTGATAGCAGCGCCGTCATCGGTATTTAGTGTCGCCAATGCACTCACATCAAATTGCCCATAGAATGTTTCAATATATTTTACTTTTTTTTTTGCATATATTGCGAACCATTTATATTAACATAATTATATAGGATGTAGTTAATATGTATGTTTTGTTTCTGTGGATTTAACAAGGTTAATATGTTCTAGGACAAACCAGGGTTCATCCTTCCATCGGTTGTGTTGGGGTGGATAGGACTGGTACTCATGGCCTTGGGATCATTGTCCCTATTTTTCACAAATGGTATATCAATTGGTCCGGCAATTGCAGCTTTCCTTATATACCTCGCTCTTATGAGTAAGTATCTATCGGTTAGTTATGTACACATCACTTCCTTCGCCTTTCGACACCTAAAGGATATTTTCTCGCTTATTGTTCCGGCAAATATTTTGGCATGGAGCTGTCCTAGTGACGGGACACCTCCGTATATCCGACCATGATTTTATCATTTCTATTCCAGCTTTACTAATTATCCATGGTTTGATTTCAGTTATTCCACTTCATTTCCTATTGATTACTACCTGGTACTACCGAGATCTCTGCGACAAACAACAGTATAATCATCCATCAGTACGTGCTTGAGCACATGCGAGGGAAGGAATCTGCATCTCATCTACATCAGTCCAATTTTAATTGTTTAGAACGTTTTTGTACGAGATTGTGAAGACAGCTACATTGCATAGAATTTTTTCTATGTTCAACCGTTCGCGGATTGGAGGGTTACAGATCATTTGAAATATCGGTTTAAAGGGTTTGTCTTCATCGGTTTTTTTTTGAAGCGGACTAACCACATTTAAAGTTTTTGCATGAAGTATCCCATAAGGTAAATAATTAGTCCCTCCAAACCACGTGGTTTTTTACTTTTTAATTATAATGACGTTCCTGTGCAACGAAAGGATAACCAAATAAGTGTTTCAGTAGCTCTTTATCCGATTTCCGAATTACGTATGGAAAGTACAGGCGAAAAGTATATAGCGCAAATGTTGCGCCAAGTTCTTCGGGATAAGAAGTTCCTATATTTTTTACATATATTTGACACGCTATAAGATATTTGTATTTTTCCAATGGTGCCATAGTTTTCCAATGTTGTACATTTTTGAGATGTAGAGATATATTTTTAGTTTTTACCATTTTTACAATTTTATAAAAGCTATGATTGAAGATACCGCATTCTAATTGTCCATCCCCCAATAAATTTGGACAAGTGGAACATATATTTGCAGCAGCCAAGCTATATATAGTAACTCTTTTCTGTATCGTCGATGGGCGCACACATTCATTAAGTTTTAATATTCACCAAAAGACTTTTCAATTTTAATATTTTCCCGAAATGAAATTATTCATGTAATTAATCAGTACAGATTTTTGATTATTCAATTTTGTGTTTCGTTACTGTAACATGTACTCAAAATATATAATTGGTAATATGTGTGCTAAAAATGAACAATTTTTGTGTTAAGATTTGATTTCAATTCAATGTTCAAATTTTTTTATCACAATATGTTTTTTTTTGGGTCTTTATTTTCGATGGAGAGCCCGGTATAGGAAAGCTGTCCGGATGTACATGAATATAACTTATGAAAATTAGATATTTCCTGGGTACGAAATATATGACAGCGAGACGGAATATATTTGGGCTTGTCCAGATTCAGATCAGGATAATAATTCAGGGGAATGCTGATCGAGTATGAGAAATGGTCAACATCATTTATTAAGGTGTTAGAGGTTGTATAGCATTGGAAGTGGGAGTCAGTGGGAGACAATTCAATGGGGCGTAACATCTACACTGTGCGCTAAACGAATCCTTGTGATTGATGATAAACAAATAACTAATGGCGATAAATTAACTCAAATCATTGGTTTTGAAATATCTAATGAATTCTAGAACCATTTCCTTGGCTATTTTTATCAGATGGGCATCCACTTAATACCGTGGATTCCAGACAAATCGCGTTACTTCAGTACTGAAACTCGTGAGAGAAAAAAATTGAACGAGAATGAGTGGGATACGAGTGGGAGTCATTTTCGATCACACAAGAAAA
This sequence comes from Asobara japonica, assembly GCA_026005395.1. Taxonomy (NCBI): domain Eukaryota; kingdom Metazoa; phylum Arthropoda; class Insecta; order Hymenoptera; family Braconidae; genus Asobara; species Asobara japonica. Next base: position 2,016,130 of record BQMI01000280.1, read on the forward strand.
CATTCCGATTGAGTATGTTCCTCCAGCATCCATGGTTTTCCGCGACTCACTCAGAACATCGAAATATCGCGCCAATCGCACCGGAAAATTGATTTGACTTTTTCGACCCAAATTCGACGGGAATATCTTCTAGGGGTTCCGATTGGATAGTATCAACGCACACGGGGCCAAAAATTCAATTTTAAAAAATTTAAGTTTGCCTCCCCATAAGGTCCCAATGTTAAATTTGGCCAAAATCGAAAAAAATTAATTTGACGTTTTCGACCCAAATTCGACGGAAATATCTTCTGGGGGTTCCTATCGGATAGTATCAACGCACACGGGGCCAAAAATTCAATTTTAAAAAATTTAAGTTTGCCTCCCCATAAGGTCCCAATGTTAAATTTGGCCAAAATCGAAAAAAATTAATTTGACTTTTTCGACCCAAATTCGACGGAAATATCTTCTGGGGGTTCCTATCGGATAGTATCAACGCACACGGGACCAAAAATTCAATTTTAAAAAATTTAAGTTTGCCTCCCCATAAGGTCCCAATGTTAAATTTGGCCAAAATCGAAAAAAATTAATTTGACTTTTTCGACCCAAATTCGACGGAAATATCTTCTGGGGGTTCCTATCGGATAGTATCAACGCACACGGGACCAAAAATTCAATTTTAAAAAATTTAAGTTTGCCTCCCCATAAGGTCCCAATGTTAAATTTGGCCAAAATGGAAAAAAATTAGTTTCAATTTTTTGCTTCAAAACTGCCAGAAATATGTTCCTGGCGGTCCAATTAAATAATGTCAATTAATCCAATTGAATAATAAATTTCACTTGTCAAAATAAGCGATGATATAAAAGAAGAAAAATTAAATAAATCCTGACACGAAAAACATCTTTTTACCCGGACAACGTAGATGGAAAAATCGCGTAGCCGATCGAATAGCCCGAATGACGGGCAATAGTCCAGAGCAAAAATTTGCCCGCCAAAATTTCTCTCGTATAGCCAGCTTGCTCTACAAATAGCCAAATCTGGCAACCCTGATATTCAGTCTATGCAGGTATCACGAACCCGTGGCCCCCTCCCCTCCCCCGTCCGTTCGTCTCCGGCGAGCTGGCTTTCGAGATCTTCAGACCCTTCGGAAAGCCGAATTTCCTCGAACCATTTTCCTCTGACGTGATACACACATACAGACTCGGTTCATCAACGAACATAAGCGCTCCACGCACTTGTCAGCTTCGCACGCAATATCATCACCGTAGTTACGTTAATTAACCGAGTCAATAGTGAAATTTCGGTGAATAAGGTCAGTATTACCTCCTTCCTTACATCCCTACCACATAAGCGAAAAATTATAAGTGCAATGTGCATTTCTTAATGCAAATATAGAGAAAATATGCAGCAATTTTCAATACCTCTGTTTCGTTCGGCATTTTTTTTCGCTTGGCGCATGAACGGGAACTCGCCCAAAATTTTTTGGTATTTTTCGTTGGTTTCCTATCCCGAAATTAATTCTTCATCCAGTTTAAGCCTACTATTATTTTTGAATGTGAAAAAATTCACAAGATCTTGCGACCAAGGGGCACCTATTGTCAGCTGAACAACATCGGTCCATCTTCAATATTTTCTACTGGGATTAATTTTTAAACAAGTTCAATAATGGAGTTATCATTACTTTAAGAACTATGGATCGAGACAATCGCCACCAGGGCGATCTAGAAAAATATTGTGTGTGTGTGTATGTGTATTTGCCCAACACTTATGAGAAAAAAAGCAATCAAGAGTCGTTGGATAATGACATCACCGATGTGAGTTGGTAGAATTAGTATTGGTTCCATATTCACATATCCATATAAAAGCATTATGAATGTATTTTTATGTCTGTTAAAATTAGTTTTAAAATCTATCATAATTAACTATCGTTGTTTCAGTGGAGTATAGCGATATTGAATCAACAGAACGTTATAGTAAACGTTGGAATCCACAGAAATGGTGAATATATTTTTGACAATATTTATTTCAACTTTTTTCATGAAATTCGTTTCTGTATTTTTTAATAAATTCTATCTTTTAAAGTGGAAAAGTGTGCGACAATGTATATACAAGGTTGCTCCAATCGAAACTAGTGTATCATTAATTTCAAGCGTTCTAATCGACTTCAGAATTACATGATTACTCATGAATTGTTAATAATTTTTTCCAGGATTTCATAAAGACGAAGACATGTTGCTGCTGTGTACCACCAAAAATCGGGATCACAATTCTAGCCGTGCTATCCATTGTTAGTAATTCTTTGCTTCATGATTAGAGAGCAATTCGCAGTACCTGTTCATGGATTTGTGTTTGAAAATTTATTTTTTAGGTATGGTCTGCAGGGACCTTACTCTGGCTGAGTATGAACGATGAGAAAATACCCGATAACCATAATGAATATGACATTCCCACTATGCCTCGTAGCGTTCGATGGGTTGACTCTACTCTATCCCTAATCGCCAGCACAGCTTTATTATGGGGAGTGATCAAGGTGAATATACGAGTCAATTCATTGGGTTCATTTTTTAAAAAGTCCAACAAAATTTTGAAAAGCTTAATTCACAAAAAAAAAGTAAAAAATTGGTGTTTTTTTTACGTTTAAAGTTGGTACTTTAAAATTGGTACTCAATAAGCCTAAATATTTTTTCCAGAGTAAACCAAACTTTATGCTCCCATCGATTGTATTGGGATACCTAGGAATTGTCATTGGAACCTTTGGATCTTGCGTGGTCTTCACAGTACCCAATATACCAATTGGCGCTGCTTTCGCCGCATTTATTTTCTGCCTATGCATTTTAGGTAATTATCAACAGATCATGCAAAAATACGAATATTGATGTTAAAATATTTTGTAACAATACATTGTTTCATTGCAGCTCTCGCACTTCATTGGCTATTGGTTACTACTTGGTACTATCGAGATTTGCGTAACCAAGTGTGCCATCATAATGGAAGGGGGACTGTTTGAATATAACGCAAAAATCCGCCACGTACACCGGGAATTACCCGTCAATTTTTCTATTTTCTGACTAAATTATCATTTATAAAAATTTAAGAAAATTAAATGATCTTTCTATTATGTTTAGAAATCAATAATCATTTCACTGTTACTCTCCATCGCAATCATGAAATTTTGTGCGAATCCGGTGGCGCGCGCTTCGCACGGGCATTTCCTTTTCCGCAGCCATGACCGGTGGCGCGTCCATTTCGGTCTTACGGTCTTCGATAATTTCGATAGTTGCCCCGCGCGAAAAAACCTTCGTTTTTGAAGCAGGATGTATGCTTCTGAGTGTAAAAGTGGGCTAAACGCGTGAAACATCCCAAAAATTCGTTATGAATTCATATTGACGTAAAGAGGTAACGATTTTGGAGAAACCAATTGAGCACCAATTCGGAAGTTTGAAAAAGTCGAAATTATGCAAAATAACAAAAATGTCAGAAACTTTGATTTTTTTTTGTGATTTTGCTAATTTTGTCAATTTCAGAACTTCCAACAATGCAAAAGAAGGATTAGACACAGAAGATAATAAACCGAAAAGAGCCAATTGTTTGGGAGTATTGAAGGAAATAGTTTGACGAAAGAATTGAAAATGTCGTTATACTCTAATGAGTTGATAGCATTCATCATCCTACTTCCTTCTCCTAATACCTGAAAATTGATAATGGCCCTTCTTTCCCACTGTGACCAATCCATTTTTATCTATTGTCACATGCCAGTAATTGTTATGTTTTCTCAAATCAATCCGTGTAGAAGCCAACAAGTATAACTAGTTGGGTCTGAAAGTGTCGTTCTGAAAATAGTGTGACGTCGCCACGAAAATAGTGTGAAATTCTTTGATAAATTATACGAGTCTGCCAACATAACAGGTAGTGATATAAGGGTTTAATAAGTGACAAGATCTGTGGTTCTGAACAAATTCAGAATTTTCCGTGTTCGTTCCTCTCGTTTGTACCCCCCCCCCCCCCCCCCCCCCCGCCGTAGCGAGTGTTGAGCATTCCGTCAGAAGACAGTGCTGGACACCTGCTCATGTGACTGGAACCGACTTCCGCCATTTTTGACGCATCCTATTTCTAAACACAGGGTAAACCTCCAGAAACCCCTAAGCTACCTTGGCGCATTTGTTCCATCGACGTGTCTCGCATATGGCGAGGTCTCAACCGAGTATAAATTGCAAACCCCAATCGTCAAGTCTCTGGTAAAACAAGTTATAGTAATGACACCGAAAACATGAAATTTTCAGCTCATTTGTACATTTTTTGATTGTTTCATGTTCTTCTGTCACATGTTGTGAAACGAAAAATTTGCGGGGACCCACACATATATCCATGATTTCATGTTGGGAGATTTTGATAATGGAGGGAACAGGTGCTACCGACAGTGCCCATAAAAGCAAACTGCCAGACCGGGCGGGAACCTAACCCGCGGCAGGGGGGGGGGGGCGGTCCGTCATAGGGCCATCACAGCACAGGGCTTTCTGGAGATTTACCCTCTGTTCAGAAATACGATGGCATCAAATAGCGAAAGTCCCTTCTGAACCACTACGAGAGAACAGCTACTCAACATGGACATGGACATTCTGTTAACACTTTGAACTATGCGAAACTTTTGGAAATGTAGCTTTAATATAAAATCGACTTTCCATTTTAAACGACGAATCAATAGCGTCTATTAGTTGTCAAATTAATATATTCAGAAGTCAAATTAACTCTGGTTTAAATTTGTTTAAACATGCAATTTAATTCAATGTTTGTTTCCAGTTGATTTTTATTGAATTGACACACTCAAATAGTACGACCGATTCTCACAAACACAATGAACGTGAGTATTTGTTTTTTTGTTTTATTTATTTTTTTTTTTACTTTATATTCTTTCTTTATTTACTTAATTTTTTTTATTTTCGTTTGTCTTCGATGTAGTCCTTACTCTGCGTATACAATTGATATTCGTGTTTTATATTTATCGTTTATATAATTACCAGGCTTTCTTCAAACCGAAAACATGTTGCTGTTGTTTCACGCCAAGGAAAGCAACACTGCTCATGGGAACACTAATGGTGGTTAGTACAAATTGGTTAGGTAATAGTGCAAAAAATTTAAAAAAATTGAAAATTTCAAGAACATCAATTCTTGAAAAGTTGAGTTTTGGAAATTGCTAAAATTTCTAAAAATCCTGAACTTCCCTAAATATCGAAACTTTCGAAACCCTGCAAATTTCACAAGTAAAATATTTAGAAAAAAACGAAAGATATAAAAATTCATCCGTCATTATTTTCAGATGTTCTCTCTTGCGGGCTTAGTATTAGGACTTTTAAACCTGGTGAACTTCACTCCAAACTGTGAATTGAGCGATAGTTTGCCATTGTTATGTCATCTGCCGAATTATACAGTGTACTGTTGTCTTGGCACAGTGCTATTGGCCGCTATATTACTGATAGTTGGAGTGACTAAGGTAAATATTGCATACATCAAAATTCCTGTCAACCTGGCTCTCAAATCGATCTTAGGTTTCCTATTGGATTATATGCGGGAGATCTCCCTCAACCTAGCTCATCATCCTTCTGATATTTGGCTACTGTAAGCCATAAGAGCATCGCATACAGTGATTCTTACTCCTTCCCTCAATTTCTGTTAACTCCGAGTCAAAAGATCGAACGTTTAAATTTTTTTTAATTTTCTGTCTCTCCAAAATTTCTAACTCATTCTTGGCAATTCTTTGGAATAGTCCGCAGAGATTTTCCGAACATTTTTGGGAGCACCCGCATAATTTCGATAATATGCAAATTTTGGTGAGAAGAGCTATATCTCATAACGCGAGAAGAGCTGTATTAATAAAGTGATTTTTTTAGTCTAACACTGAACCGAATAAATGCCTTCTATTTTCTAGTGCAAACCGTACTGGATGGTTCCAGCGATTTTGATAAATTATGCAATAGTTATCATTGGAACCTTGGGATCACCATCCATATTCCTGTTGCACTTGGAGCCAATCGGCACAGTGATCATCACATTCATCTTATGGATAGGCTTAATGGGTACTTATCAATTATCTATTCAACATCAATAATCAATCCAATTTTCCCTGTAGGAAACACAATGTTGGTGATATATCTATCAATTCGGTAGCAAAGTCACCTCGGAGGAGTGCTTTTGGATTTATTTTTAACTTCAAAACTCGGAAAAGGAAATGTCTGAGATCGAAAATTTTTCCCTTTTATTGGGTTTCTGACACATTTTCAATCAGGGTCGTGTGTGTATGTGTGTGTGTGTGTTTGTACAAGGATAATCCTAATTGTTGTAAAAAAAAAATATACATGATTGCAGCCAATTCCATGCATTGCATGATACATCGTTTTAGGTACATACTGTATATAATTTTTATTCTATGGAAAATACGAGCAATTTTATGTTTGTTGCGAATGTAAACAAATAGAAAAAATAAAGAAGTTCTTCCAAGATAAGTTCTCCGGCAAAATAATTAGTTAAAAAGTAGCTGAATGTGAAAATGTATTAGAGCAAAATTATATGCCTGTGATGAGGGACGGGGGGGGGGGGAGGGAATCGGGCAGAAATTTGGAGCATAAGTGTGGATGCTTCTATGCTGGAAACATTTTTTTCCTTCAGTCGGGCTATATATAATATTATATAGTAGATATATCCAACATGTATTTTCACTGATATGCATGGGAGTCATATATGTAATATATATGATATATATGATATATATGGTTTGTATAAAATATATGTCTCATATATTTTCAATATATACGTATTCGCATGGAGATTGTCAACTTCAGATAAAATATTTCTCATTTCAGTTTTCGTGCTGCATTGGACATTAATCAGTAGTTGGTACTACATAGACCTACTCAACCAAAAGGAGAATGACACAAAAATAGCCGAACAACCATCAAATAATCTTAGCGTAATTGAACTCAACGTCTACAGCCAAACAGCTAACGTAGAAAATGCCAATTCAAACGCTTGTTAAAAATATCGATGTATTCGATAAAAAAATTGCAGGCATGATATATATATATATATAAAGAAAAATAAACTATAAGTGACAAAAAGAGTAAACCAAAAACGTTTTCATGTGACAAATTAAAAACCGTGTTCAGGTCTTTTCATTTTAATAATAAGTAAACGTTCCATCATTTGATTGGTTCGGTGCTTTTGATAAATTCGTGAGCAAAAATTAATCGTCTCAGTACGGATACATATATATGTTTTTATTGTTATTTAATGTCGCCATATTTATGCTGGAACGAAAGCTCTTGGAAATAAATTACGAATTGGATCTGTGAGTTATACCAAACGCTTCGAATTACTAGTGTAGACCTCATTACGGATATTTGAATATATATTTTCTAATCCCTATGCTGGCCCCCAAAAATCGGCAGGTCAGAAATTCCTCCTCCCCCCCACCAAGAATGTGATATTCCAGGTAGGAAAACCAATAGGGATCAACCTTTTAGTAGAACGTCATCGTTCATTAGCCGGCCTAGGCTCCTCAATGAAGGAAAATCGTGTTTCGACTTGAAAACTCTACCACTCCCTCCCCCCCCCCCCCACCCGTCAGAAATTTTCCGAACGATATTCTTGCTCCGAAATTTCTGAATGAGTGTAAATAGAAAGTATGCAATAGTGAATATTTTTGATTAGGTGGGTTCTTCATTTCGGGTGTTTTCGACGTTTGTTTTGGTATCCTGATGGGTATTTTTGATGAATGTTGGTACCCAACGCCTTTGAAATTTGCAAATCTATAGGAAATTTCAGCAAATACGATAATGAAAATTTTGAAGTTGTGAAATTTTGAAATTCCGAATTTTTTGGAAATTTCGAATTTCTGAATTTCGAAGTATTTTGAACGTTTCATAATTGCAATTTGAAACCTTTGGAGGGTTTGAAATCGAAAAAACTCCTGACATTTTACAAATTGAAAAAATTCAAAACTTTTGGAATATTTTCGGTTTTTTACTTGAAAAGTATTTCTCTTCAAAAAGGTTTAACTACATTTTGTTTCATTCCTGGAAATTAGGCGAGGGAAAAACCAGTGTGTGACAGTGAATATTTTCAGTTATGTGTGTTCTTCATATCAGCTATTCTCGGTATTTATGATTGTGACAGTGATTGGTGCACTGATGGATACATCAATTCCTATGTTTAGTGAAAACAACCTTTTTTTTATATTTTTTCCTGTTGAAAGTAATTGATCACACATATTACATATAGAATTGTCTTTTTGAATTTTATTAAACGCTGTGAAAACCTTCTTTAAAAATCGGTTCCAAAGATTGAAGATTCAAATATTTCAAAAAAAATTTAAATCTCAACGTTTTTTTCCTATTCTAATGGTTTGGAAAATTCTAAATATCTAAAAAAATAGAATTAGAAATTTTCTCTTCGTATTTGGAAAATTTCAGAATTTCAGAAATTTCGATATTCCCAGAAATTCCCACAAAATACAAAAACTCCAATGTTCAAATTCGTTGATTTTGGGAATTGCAAGTTTTCCTAAAAATAGAACTGTCAAATGGTATCGGGCTAAAGCCTGATCTCAATTTTATATATTTTTTTTTGCTATTATTCTTTCAACATTTAATCATTTTTTCCAGCAGTTTCATCCTGATCGACTATTTACTGATACACGCTACGGTCTAATTACACATGGGAGAAACCATGAGGGTAAGTACCCTGGCGATTGAACTTACACGCAACATCCACGCTACCATTCACTGTCGGATAAACGAATTCTTATAATGGATGATAAATGAGTGACTAATGGCTCTGAATTGCTCAAATAGTTCATTTTCAAATGTTTAATAAGTACTAAAAGGTTATTTTTTACCTATTTTTAACAGAAAATCGACATACACGCAATACCGTGTATCCTAAATCGTCAGGCTATATATTCGAGTATATTTCTATTTTTCTTAATCAATTAAATTTCATCCGCGAAAGAATGTCGAGAGGGAACAATTTGATGATCTTAGAGGCCTGTTTTCTGAATTTTCCCATTTTTGAGCTTACAAAACCCACGAAAAATCGAAGAATAATTCTATTCCTACTCTTTCGAAAGTAAAGCTGATGGAAAGCCCCTATGTTTAACCTCCAAATCTTTATGATCTGCTCAAAACCAATTGTTCCATTGTCGACAGAGCCAAGTTTAATGAAATCGCATCGTCATAATAGCGTGTCGAATGTATTTATACCTCAATTCTTATCCGACATGTTTTTTCCTCCCAAAATTTTCCAAAACCTCAAGCATTAATTCTCTAGTGGTTACGCGTCACTGTGCCTGGCGAACTGCGCGCGCAATGCGCCAGACAGTATGCGCGCGCGCCAAATTCAAACTCAAGCTGCGCAAGTACAATCTGATATAAAATGTGTATTTCTACGTGAGGAGTATTTTTATTTCGATACAGTGCTTCCTGTAAAAGCCCATTATGCCCTCCCCCATCCCTCTTACGTTTCAAAAACGGTTTTGAATATTATTTCCATTTCAGGGTTTTATTGAAGCGAAGACATGTTGCTGTTGCATATCACCGAAGTTAGGAATTCTAATGATGGGCGCCTTCTTAATCGTGAGTATAATATTATTGAATTATCAAAAAAATATGTTACGCTCACATTTTCCAAAATAATTGGAAATTTGCGGCGATATAAGAATTTTGAGATCTTTAAAGAGTTTCGAAATGAGAAGAATTGCTGTTTCTTTCAAAATATTTCATACATAGTGTTTATTTTTCTAATATTTTTCAGTTACTTCCCATCACGATTGAGATACTGGCTCATATATATAGTGAAGATATCACCGGAGTATGCGGAGGTGTACTAATTCCTTTCAACGTCGTAAATTTAATTTCCGGCGTATTACTGATAATCGGGGTGCAAGCGGTAAATATGTGGTTCAAGTATTTGACCCCCCAGAGAGAAAAGCTCATATTAGGTCCTCTTAGAATTTTAATTTGAGGCATTTGAAAGTCTCGAATTAGGGTATGGTTATGGAGTCTCTTAAATGTGACCAATTTTTACGTGATCGAATGTCTTCTTTTTCGCCATTTGAATGTTTGTATTCAAGTCATCTGTGTGTTTAAGGGCCAGCTCTTGATTAGTGAGCGCCATATTTAATTTTGACGTTAAGGCTTCTGATTGGTCGAAAATTTTATTCCGGCCAATCACAACGCTTAATTTTAACTTTAATAGAGATTAATTTAATAGAGAACTCGCCCTAATTCAACTTCAAACGCCTCAACGCAAAAACTTCACACATCATAATTTAAGGCACTCTAATATCTTAATTTGTGACTCTCAAGTCTGAGCAGTTCAGGACATTAAATTAAGATTTTCAAATTCGTCAATTTAAGACGTAAACTAGTATTGGTAAACAAATTGGAGAACAGATCTCCACCATTAGTTTCAATCATCTTTTAGAGAATTAAGGTAATCTGGAAAGATTTTGCTCATTTCATAATAAAGATAATGCCAATAACGAAGGAACATTTTTGCGAATCTTTTTCCGTTTCATCAAACTTATCCGTATGTGGAACGTTTATTCCAGGAGAAACCGGCCTTGATGGTTCCAGCAATCTTAATCAATTTTGTCGTGTTCATCTTTGGAGCCTTGGGATCATTCTTCATATTCATGTGGATACCTGCATCAGAAATCATCTTAGCTATTGTGACGTTCATTTTATGGCTATGCTTTCTGGGTAAGTATCTGAAATAAACTGTCCAATTTCGAGGAATTTCGAAGAACGAATGTTTAAATAAGTTGATGAATATTGGCTCTTTGAAAAAACAAAAAATTCTGTTTTCAATTTTCGAAATCTTTGAGATATTATAAATGCTGGAAATCAAAAAATGGCACGAATTTTCGGGGTCTCAAAATCTTTTGAATTGCGGAAGTTTTGGAAGTTGTACAAAGATATAAATAAACTTTGAGGATCGAACGTTGGAAATTTTCATTGCCAAAGAATATTCTATAATTTCAAAATTAGAAAAATTGTAAGAATTAAAACAAAATTTAATTGCGAAAATTGTAAATAATTTGAAGAAAATTTAATTGCGAAAACTTTGAAAATTCTGAGAATTCGAAAATCTTCAAAGTCCAAAAAAAAAATGTCAATGTCATTATAAAAATTTTATGAACTGAAAAATAACTTAACTTTTTTTTTACTTTCAGTCCTTTTACTTCATTGGACATTCATAACTATTTGGTACTACGTAGACCTTCGAAAACTACCAAATGACGATAAAAAACTGCAGCAAAGTGTCTGATGAACAAAAATATCTGACCAAACAATTGAAACGCAAAAATGATGGCGCGCGCTAGTCCCAGCCATCAACAACTTAAATTGTAAATAAATGAAAGCACGAATAATTATTAGCCCTGCCTCTCAATTTTATAGAAAAATAAGCTTCAGAGATTTTTTTCATAAATTCAATTAAATGCCTACTTTTTAAATGTACGTGGATTTAGTTTGTTCATTGACAAAAACTATGGTTATAATAAAAAAAAAACAGAATCATAACAAAAAAATTCAATTCATAAACGATAATAAGAATTGTGATTGAATCGTTTATTGAAAATAGCATATATTGCCCCCCCCCCCCTCCCGCGCAAACGGTGAAAAAAACAAAAAGTAACAGCGTGTTTTTTAAAAAAATATTCTGGGCATTTTCGTTGGTCGATTCAAAGAAAAAAAAATACGAGACAAATTATTTCAGTTGATAAGTGCTGAAAACAGAGAAAAATTGGAGGAATTCACTTTTCCAAAATTCCGAGTATATTTACTAAACTATGAAGTACAGTAGAGCTCCCTTTATTTTCCGAGCTCGGGGGGTGACCTTGAAGCAATTTCGTGGGAAAAAAAATTAAGGAAGCCCCCCACTCTGCCCACTGGTTGGTTGGCGTGGTGGGGGTTGTCAGGAGTGGAAGGGGAAATAAGAGCAGAAGTAAACGAACTATGTATCAAGAAAATAGGTTATGTTTCATGAATGCTCGGTCCCACTATTGAGACGCTGCGCAGTCTGGAGCGCATGACGTCGAAAACAAGGATAGACAAAGTACGGGGAGTGGGAGAAGGTTTTTGAGGGGAGACAAGTCGTGAGGGGAGTACAGCGAAAATAAAGGAAGCGGAAAATTAAGGGAGCTCTACTGTAATCGAAAGGATCAACTTTCTGTTCATACCAAATTTTTTCACTTCCTGTCGGGGAAGTTATCGTATTGCCGCCCAAAGGTAAAATTTGGTCTTTCATCGTATCTCGTTATTTTAAGTTATTCCCAACGTTTTTAGACCATCGTGAATAGAACGTCCTTTGTTTTCCATTGAAACTCAAAACTTCGAAATTCTATACAACTGCAAAAGAACGTTTGTGTGACACAGATTCTGTCCGTACGGTGGCAGCACCAACTTGACACGAATGCTCATGTATATTATTCCTGCCTTATCGGTGTTTACGTTAGATCGATCGCTTTTCCACCCATATCGAGCTCAGGAACATAAAAATTGCTATATTTTTAGTTGAATAAATTGCAGAGTAAGATTCCTTGCATTCTGAGGCGATATCGTGAATGTGACGATTCTTTGTGTTCCCACAGCATTTCTAACTTTCCCACTGAAGAAGTTAACCATCGCGAAAATCTCCGCAGAATTGGCAGATAGTTAAGCTATATCGCGATGAAACAAATTCTGGTAATTTGGAAATGACTTGGGGTAATTGAGGATAACGTTTTTAATGACGTATGGTAGAACGACCGAATATTGTATAAAATCCGATGAATCGGTAGCAAATAATTTCCGAAGTTTAAAAAAAAGCTTATTTAAAATTTAGGACGTGATAGTTATATTTATCAATAATTGTTTTTATAATTTGTTGAGAGAATGTTCCCGCTCTTTTCGCGTTGAGTCGTTTGACTGCCATGCGCGGCGCGTGATGCGCGGTGCACAGTGCGCAGGGGCGCACGTGTTGTTTTTTAGTTACTTCCCATACAGCTAATTATTTTGATATGATTAATGCTTTATGACAATTAAATCAGACGAAAAGTTTTCATTGTGAAATTCAATGACGCAATCAACGCTGCTGTCAACGCTCGGAAGGATATATCAAGGATTGAAGGATCCTTTGCATAGGTAAGTGAAGCTTTTCACCCGTAAACGCTAACTGAAATGTGGTGCACTAATTTTTCCATCTATTTACTCAGTAGATCCTACATTATTCCCAAATCAATGAAATTTATTTCATCGCTAGAGCTTTTAACTACCTGCTAATGTTACACGAAGCTCAAACGCAAAATTGTTATGACATTTGATCATTTCTCGACAGTTGGGCACATACCGACGCATTTTCAGGAGGATATAGGCATGCATATGGGCCTCCTGACCGCGCGCGCATATGCGTGTTTATCAATTTGGTCAGAATTTCTTCTAAATGAAGATTTGGTTAAACATCCTAAATGTTTCTGTTCCGTTATGGAGAGTTTTGAAGCGCTAGTTTAACTCTTCAGTGGTTCTATATAGTTGAGAATAGGATTAGAATTTTTTTCTCGTTTTTTTCGTTCAATTCGAAATGGAGAGAATTTGAACTTTGCAAACTTCTGATTATTCCCTTTTAATAAATCATTCTGCATTTTCAGGTCGCAGTTTGAAAAATCCTTTTCTGGAAAATACTCAGCTTTCTAGACCAATATTTCCGATACGAAAGTTTAAAGGAGGAATAAGAACAGACATAATATCCGTTGCCCTGGAGGATCATTTTTCGTTTTACATCGCAGATGTAATTTCCCATGGCCCGATTATCACCTCCGGGACAGTTCACTCGTGGGTGTGTCGTCAAAGCACCAGTTTCAGGTAGTATAATACTGGAAAAAAATTGAGGACGAAAAAGAAATAATGGAAAGACATTTTTTCTCTATAATTTTACCTCGATCTTTGAAATTTTCACAATTGTTGGGTTCAATGATTCACTTTGATGTTAAACGAAATTTTATTTAAAAATGCATTTAATTTTTCCTCGATATCTTGCGATTTGTAAAACATCTGATTTTGAAAGTAAGTTCAAGGGGTAAGTCTATGTTTAAGTTAATGTTCATGATTTTTTCAAAGTAAAATTGTTACATCGCTGAGAATAGACAAGTTCAATTGAATGCATTGACAAATGTCCACTAGAAATTCAAAAATACATTGCGCGGCGCATCGCTCACCAGGCGACCAACGATGTCGGGCGGAGAGGTGGGACTGCTGAAGGGTTGAACATTAGCTATATGAGGAAGTTAAAAAGAAGGAAAAGAAAGAAAGTATTGAAGAAATCATCGTATCGTGTTGGGCGCATATATCTATGAAGAAAAGGGCAGGGAGTCGCGGAGCGGTGTCGTCATCTGCGCATCCGTGGCCCACTTAGGAGTAAGCTTATCTTTCGTTCTGCCAAAAAGGAAGAAAGGGATGGTACGTTAAAAAACAAGGATCACCTCCTGAAAATCCGCAGTGAACACAATTTATGTTTGAAGGTGGAGTTACTCTGGACCCGTTCATTAGATGGCACGTAATCATTTCTAAATCAGGGCGAGACTAGCAATTTTAGAAATTCTAAGTATTTCAGGAACTTGGAAAATTGCGAGAATTAAATTAAGTTTTACAAATTATGCGTTTCTTGGAATTTCTTTTGCAATTTTTTCTTGGAATTTCTTTTGCAATTTTTTCTTGGATTTTTTTTGCAATTTTGAAAAAATATCGACTCTTTTGAAAATCCATTTTTTCAGGACCAATCAAAGTTTTAATGATCAAAAATTGCGGAAAATGAGGGAATTTAAAGAATTTTAAAAATGCAGATTTAAGAAAAAAATTGCAATTCCAAGATTTTGCAAAATTTCAGCTTTCTTTTATTAGATATTCACTAATTGCAACCAACGTTGATGGATTTTTTCAACTGTGAGCTTAAAATGTGAGGCATCTAATTGAGCTTGTATTTCCATACATAATATCAATAGCGACAAAGTGGGACCTTTTCCCATAAATGGCATTATTATTCCTCCAAGCAGGGTAAATGTGCATAGCATAGCTTGAAAAAACGTTCGCATTTAGTATTCTAATTTTGGCGATCTCTGGTTCCGTTTCGCAGAGCTGAATGTTTTCACATAAAAAGCAGAATCCGGTCAGCATTCGAATAACTCGCGCATTTCTCTTGATAGCTGTTCCCCAGCGGCCCCTAGGATCGCCCACCTAGCGTTCCTGGGAATATAAGGGTCGTCCAAGTTAAACCGAGTTTTTTCTACCCATTATTACAAATACCGAGAGTTCAAAAAGTTTCGAAAAAAATTCCAAATTTGGGATTTAAAAAAAAAACAATTCAAATAACATCTCAGAATTGGAGAGATTTTAAAATGTTCGATAAATTGGGAATTCCAAAATGTAAAAGTGCTCTTGTTTTTTGAAAATATTGATATTATTGTCGAAAATTGCGTTTTATTGAAAAATTTATATTACGCAATATCGTAATTTTTTTAAAAACTATATATGATAATTGCACACGTGTTGAAAAATTCGGAGATTGGAAGAATGTGGAACTACATTCCTAGTTCCCAACTGAATTTTAATTCCAAAGACTTCAATAATTTCAACAAACAACATCAGTATTGTACATGCCAAGCGTCTCTCCCGTGTCTCCCTAAAATCAAGGGTGCCCCTGCGCTTGCGCGCCCACCCACACACCTCTCCCCATTCGAAAAATTTCCGAAAATGCCCAAACTATCGAAAATCTCTAGTCTGATTATTCCCAGGAATTAAAAAAAATTCAGAAGATCCAACATTTCGGTAAATTTCCGAGTTTAAAAAAATGAACAACAAAAAATGTTCAAGATATATGTTTTTTTTTTAAATTACGAAATGCAATGTTGAGCATCTCAAATATCATTAAAGTCTATGATGCAAGATTATTATTTATAATTATTAGATAGAACAATCGAAGATTATTGATTATTGATAAATTCTATCAGATATTTTGTTTTATTTGCAACAATATTAAATATGGACTATTATGATTATTGTTATTATTAAATATTCAATATTGGCATTTTTTGAACTACAAAAATTCCAACGAATTTACAAAAACGAAAAAAAAATAATACCAGTATTGTACGTCTCACACACCCCTTCCACGTCTCCCCAAAATGGAGTGTGCGTCTGCGCATGCGCGCACCCCCACACCCCCTCAATCACGCAAAATATCCAAGAAATCGTGCTCAGTGGGAGAGTATGCGGCTTCCCATTGTCGGAACGTCGTCTCGATCGCGAAGGCCACCCCCTTTACACTTTAAGGGTGGCAAGTACCAAAAAAAAAACGTGTTCGAGACCCAAACAACTCAATTACCCTGCAATAAACAATTTTCCATATAAAAAGCCCATATTCGAATAAACGAGTGACATAATAAAAACCCGAGTGACACAAAGACGAGTAGAGCGTGCGCAAATTGACAACTCTACCCAAAATAAATTTTTTCTTCATTAAAAATTTCCTAACAATCAATAAACCATCAAAAACCATTGAAGGAAAATTGAACACAGTTAACAGCTCAATTAAAAATGTATCCTCATTCTTCGAGCTGACGCGATGAAAAAAAATACATTAGCTATAATAATAATAGTACTGATGACTTTAAAAAATTAATAATTCAATTTATGGGGCTTTCATGGTACTCAATATACCAAAAATATCGGATTGAAATTTATGTGCAAGTTTGTGGAAAAATTGAGACATGCCTGACAGACGGTAGGTTTATTTTTTTTTTATTTTTTATTTTTTGTTGCATATAGAAAATAAAATTGGATTTGTTAAACATTATATAAAATTACGAAAAGAAAATATTCAATAATTTTGAGGAAATTCAAAAATTGAAAGTTAATTGAGGAAAATGAATGTTGAGAATTTTTGACTAAGCTTTTTTTTCATCGATGGTGTTTTTGGATGAAAATATTTTGTGCAATTATTTCGAGTGATAATTTTTTTGGGGGTTTATTGTTAATATTTTTTTTTGGGAAAAGAGAATAACTATTGACCAATATCCGTAGCGCATGGGCGCGGTTCAGATCTTATTACCCCGCCCTTTATGGCTCACTGTGCACGTACCATTTCTACTGTATTTATTTCCATAATTTTTGGGGTGTAGATTTTCGGGGATTTAGATTTTGATTTTTGAGATTTTTTTTTAGGCTTTTTGGGGGAATTTTTTCGGTAATTTTTGAGAGCGTGGAACGTTTCAGGCACATGGAATCGGCCATGTTTTTATTAGTTATTGGGCTAGAATGGGGCCAGAAAAAGCAATTGTAGTAAATGTTTTTTGTGGGGTTTCCGGGGGGAAAAAGGGCGCGAAATTTGAAAACGGGCAAGGGATTGGGAGAGGTTTTTCCAGGGAATTAAGTTGGCCAGAGATGGAAATGCGGGAACTTCGTCCACTTTCGCCCACGTATATGTGGAAAGTGATTTTTTTGTGGGAATGGGACAATGGGCGTGGCTATTTTTTAATCAGTTTTTGTGATTGTGTGAGTGACATTTTGGGAAAGGGGAGGGACTCTATGGCGTAGATTTTTTGGAGGGGGATAGGATGTTTTCGGGGCTTTTCAAAATATTTTCGAGTTTGAACAGAATCTTTTGCATTGCTGAAGTTCTCGGAATTCTGGGAATGTTTCACCTTATTAGAATAGTTGAAATTTTTCAAAATTTTCGAAATTTTTGAAATTTTCGAAATGTTGGAAATTGTTGAAATTTTTGGCATTGCTGAAATTTTCAGATAAAAAATTTAGAGGTTTGGAAATGTAAAAAATCGGGGATATTTTGAAATTTTGGAAAGCTGACGTTTTCGAAATTTGTAAAAAAATTCCAATTCGCCGAGTTTTAAAAAAATTGTGGAATGTGCAGTTTCTTAAATATTCTGGAAATCTAAATGTTTAGATCAAGGATTCAAAAATTTTCAAACTGTGATTTCCCAATTTTTGAAACTTCCCAAATTTTCAGGTTTTCTAAGTTCCTAAGTACTCGAGATTGTTGAAAATTTTGGAAATTTTTTTTTCTTAAAATTCCCAAATTCATCAAATTTTCTGAATTTCGAATATTCGTGAAATTAAAAAAAAAACCATAATACTCAGGGCGATTGAATTTGTGCTTGATTTTTTCAAATTGAAACAAAAATCCCGAATAGTTCCTTTTCGAAAAATATAGGCTCCCTTATGAATATCCTCAAAGACTCCTACGATGACCATTTTGAGCGCATAGTTTCGCGAAACGAAAAGATAAAAAATTATAGAGTCGCAAATGTGGGTGAGTGGGATATTAAAATGAGAGGCAAAAAAAAAAAATACGGGAAGGGATGAACGGCGTGCGTGTAACCAGTCGAGGGCGTGGTAGGTTTTGGCACTCTATAATTCACCCTCCCCCCTTCACCTCCTGACCTAGGGCGTACGGCTCAGGTGTTTCCTCAGAGGCACTCATCCGCGCCTATGCACTCGCCTGAAAATTGAGTACACTCTTGTATTATTTATTTACAGCTTCATATAACCCTTGAATAGTCCTCTCTGCACCGAGATAGATGAATAGTAGTACCTACTCTGTTTAATTCTGTCACTATCCACCATAATATCCACCATATGAATTGGAGTGATTTGTTCGTACCATAATACGGACTGTTAGGTCACATGGGCGTACTATGCACTATATCCCATCTGTTCTATGTACCATAGTGATCTATCTTATGAATTCAGATTTGTGGTTACCGTCTTCCAGAGTTAGAGTCGCTATCCTCCGCGCTCAAGCAACTCCCAAAAAAATTATGCACACTCGTATCCCATTAATTTACCACTGGAATTAATATTAATGAAACCCTACATAGGTCCTCCACTGAACACTAGTGCGTACCATGTTGAAAATGGTCACTATTAATATTTTCTCTTGCATTTGTATTGGCAACTATCTCATAGTAGGCAAACCTACGTGAAATACAAGTACTATTAAGTTCTAAACTTTACCATGCGATAAAACGAGTCGGCGTGTCCATGACCCATGAAAAAATATGTGTGACATAAAGCTGATGAACATATATAAAACATGTATTAAATTCAATTTATAGTTCCGGGAACACGTCTAGGTGGAAGTACACTTCCGGGAACGGTTCCAGGTGAGCGCTCAGTTCGACGAACTGTTCCAGGTGCATATCCCGTACCGGGAAGTGATTCCAAGTCAAGATCCTGCTCCGGGATCTGATCCACATGGAGATCTAGTTACGGGAATTGCCACCGCTGACGATAGACATTCGCAATCTATTGCACATGAACATGCAGGAGATGCTCCAGGTGCAGCCTATTGAACTCGATGCAATATAAATACGAAAATATCCAACATCCGCCATTTTGTTAACAGCATTCGAGGAATGGAACTGCATAGGACACTTAATCTGGATCTCCACTTGAGACAGTCTTGAATTTGATGTTTTATCTGGAAGGGTCGTCGGGGGTTCCACCTAGAGCCATTCTCGCAACTGCATTTCCACCTGGAATCGTTCCTGCACCTGTACCTCTACCAGGAACCGTTCTTGGAAGCGCACGCCCACATGCAACTGCTCCTGGAACACCCTAACATCCAATCACCGAAGATTTGTGACTGAGGTACGTCTCTCCGTCAATGTTAGACATACGCGATTATGTCACAAACATGGACTGGAGATACATACCTCTGACTATTACTATGAAAACCCTACTCATGTAATCTAGGAATCTATGCTCACCATCGTACATGGATCTTTCTAGACTAATACCAAGATAAGATTATACAAATTTATTTATTCCTTCAGATGATTCACCGGGACGAATTTCCTCGTTCTACCTGGACCTGGAATAGACACTGACGATATGGTAATTATTTATTGCTATTCAATGGAAAAACGTATGAACTACCTGAAAAGGTAGGAGCTTTTTCAAAGTTTGAGGAGTGTACTCGGTTTTTTAATTTCTTAATATTTTGACCATTTTCAATCCATTCAATCTTTTCAAATTTTGGTGTTTTGCAAATTTTCGTCATTCAAATTTGAATATAAATTTTAATGCTTCGAAGATTTTCGTCATTATGATAATTATTGAGGATTCAATTTTTTTAGAATTCTTCCACATCTTCAAGCTTTTCCAAATACTCCAAATTTTTCCAAATTTTTGAATATCATTCAGAGCACTCTATAGTTTTTGAGATACTATAGAGCAATGCAGTTAGTAGAATGTGCGAAGGAAATTTGAGGTAATGTAACTCATCGGTGTGACTAATTATCGATATTTTTATGGTATTTATAGGACACAGTATGGCTTCGGTACTGTGGCATGCCTCTGGGAGTAGTTTCGTCTCACCTGCAGTCTTTTTTCTCCTGTTACTTTATCCACATTCAATTGCAGGTCAGTTAATTTTTTCGGTAAATTGATAGTATAGAATATCAAATGAAACTGAACAATTGATATTGGATGAACGAAGTGGTCAATTGGGTTCAGCTACTTTTAGTATGGTGTTAATTTTGACTAGAAATGTGTAGAGGTGGGTGGGGCAGAATGGCATAGGGGGCATAACGGGACACATGTATAAATTGAGCCATATGGCATATCGCGGTCCACCATACAACCTGTCCCATCATGTCCTCCGTCCCACTCTGTCCCCTGGCCCATTTTGCCCCACTCCAATCAAAATTTGGGCGCAGTTTCCCATGAGATTGATGTAGGAAATTCTACGATAGCTTGTGGGAAAAATCCCATGGGACTTCCAGAGGAATTCCAACAGAAATTCCAAGGGAATTCAGAGGAAATCCAACAAGAATTTCTGTATACGGGAAACTCTATGGAGACAATATGTATATAGGGTAGACCATGCGAAGGAAAATCCTGTATAGATTTCCAAGGAATTGCCTATGGACTTTGCCATAAAAATTCTATAGAATTTCTTACAGCTTTCGTACGATTTTGTATAGGAAAGAGCGTTTCCATTTCTGCATATACATGGAATCCTATATAAGTTTCCATAGGAAAAATCCAAGCATTTTGTCCTACTTCATACAGTAATTCATATGGAAATATCTATGGTAATTTCCATAGAAATACCACATAATTCATCAAAAGGCAATGAATAGAGTTGCCCGGTTGACCACTTCGCTATCGATTTCATATCTACAATTATAAGCAACAGTCGTTTCCTTCCACGTATGAACAAGTCCTATGGGGCCATCCCCACGAGAATTCTGTAGCATATTCTACAGAGTATTTTCTGTCAGTAATTATATAGGTAATAATTATATAGTAATTGCATGCAATTCACACGTAAAAATTTCCCAGAAAAAATTTATCCAGAGATAAAAAATTAGGATTATACATTCTATGGGATATCCCCATGGAGCTCCCCATAAAAATCCTGTAAAGCAATTTTGATGCTATTTGTACATAATTTTTTATGCGATTTTTTCATACGTTTCAATTTCAGATGAAAGTTTCATCCATATTTCATGATTCTGCGTTTCTGTCCGTTTTTGTTTCTATGGGATTCTTATGGGGATGCTCCTATGGCAATATCGCGATACAATAATCATTACCATAGGACATGTAGCAAAACTCCTATAGCATCCTATAGACAAATTATGGGGCACCTCATCGAATTGCAGAAATTTCATGGGCACCATAGCCTATGGGATTTCTCATTCATTTCGTTACTGTCTATGCGCAATACTATTGGATATCTCCCAGATCTTTTGTGAAATCCATTTTCACAATCACTGATAGTTTACTGAATCATCACATAGAATATCTATAGGAAATTCTATGAGATATTTTATGAAATTTCTCATTCAATTTCCGACGTTTTTTTTCATGAATATTATTCTTTTACATTTCGTTCCATTTCCATCAGAAGTTCGCTCTAATTTCAGTTTTTTGGTCCTACAAAAATCCCATAGGAATTCATACCAATTTTATGGAAGTTCTACAAGATGTCATACGTTTTTTCTATCATTCAGTGTGGAAGTTTTTATCAAATTCCTATAGGATTTTTTCGTACACGCAGAAAAAGGGGAAGAAAAATTGTGCTTTACGCTTCAGAAAATTTACACATCTAATATTTATGATTTTTAAATGGTGATGCTGTGATTTAGGCATCATCTAGAGGAAATCACTATCTGAAAATTGCCATTGATTATTTAGAAATGGCGACTCACAATTTTTGGTATCATCACTCTCAATTCTGGTAAATCACAGTTTGGGAATTAGTGCTCACTAATTTAAGAATTGATGATTCACAGTTGATATATGCTGATTTATGATTTTGAAGTCATGATGCCCTATACTCCATTACATTTTTTGTACCATGAATCACTTTTTTGCAATCACTTTTTCTCCGTGTACACTTCATTTTCTTATACTCAGTTGAAAATTTTTTCATTGAATGGAGAGTTAATTTGCGTGGTTTAATGATAATGGTACGGTGTGTTCCCGGTGGGGGTGGACAAAAATCATACGTTTGGGGTCATCTTCTATCTGCTTAATAACACACGACTCTTCCCCACGACTCTGACTACACCAACTTCGACCAATCTCTGGGTGTGATTAATGAAAATTCTTGTACGATAATACAAAAGGCCGCGAGGTAATTGATGTGCCACTGCCACAGCAAGACTACGTACCATCCCTACCGCCACCACCACCACCACCGGGACCCATCACCACTGCCAAAACACCAAGTACGTCGTCAACCAATTCAATACAATTTTTCCCCAATTTTTTTGTTTTTTTTTTTTCTCCAGTAGCAAAGTGGTAAATCGGTATGAAAGTCAAAGTTCATTCGCCGGGGGTTAATCCGCGATATCTCTGAAACTATGGGAGTTAGGACAAAACATCATACAACATGAAATGTGTAGCTTTACATCAGGAATAATTTTTGTTTAAACCATTTGTTCCTATCTTTCACCATTCTCGTGCTAGAGTCCTATAAACAATAGTAGTATGCAGAATTATTACCATGGTGCTCACATGCACACGCAGATCTATACACAGATATACACAGAAGGTAATTTGATTCGAACCGCTTGACCACTGTGCTACTAACTTTTTTTTTAATATTCGTAAAACGAGAGTTATCAACGCTCACAGTGAGTATATCTATGGAAATGTTCAAGTTCTGTGTGACAAAAAATAGCAAGAATTTTGGTTCAGTTGTCAATAGCTGGAAAATCTTCCAGATTTTTTTTCGTTGCGATAATTTTACTGCATCACGGAGAACAATATTCCTTGATTCAAGTTTATTGGTACCGCATTCAAAAATTCTACAGGGAACGTCCATAAAATTCCATCGGGAATGTATGGTAGTTTCTATGGTGATCTGATAGGAAATTCTATGGGAAATTTTATAAGAAATCCTATGAGAAATGCTATAGGCAACATATGGAAGATATTATGTGGGCAACCTATACGAAATTCTATACCAAACCTATGGGGGAACTCCATAGAGAGAACCTACAAGAAATTCTATAGGGGGAGCGTTGGGGAAATTCTATGGCAAACATACTGACATCGCTATGGGGAATATAGGGGAACTTTCTTGAAGGATTTATTCCCATGACATTCCTCTACCATTGATCTGATCCCTATGAAAAAATTATTTGATCCTATCTGCATATTTACATAACATAGCTTATTGATGAATTATATTTCCCGTTTAGACGCCATACAAACTTTCTTCATTTTGTCCAATTTTCAATTGTATTTTTCTAATTGAACGATTTCGTACACTTTTTGTGTTCTAAAAATTTTGGTAAGCCAAATTTCCCTGGCACTT
The DNA here is from genome assembly GCA_026005395.1 of Asobara japonica. Lineage (NCBI taxonomy): Eukaryota > Metazoa > Arthropoda > Insecta > Hymenoptera > Braconidae > Asobara > Asobara japonica. The sequence continues at coordinate 2,039,983 of BQMI01000280.1, forward strand.
GATTCAGGAATATTTTACCATGCAGTTTCGTAATTCTTGGCAGTTGATTTTATTCGTTTTAAATGTTCTTAACCAGGAATTTAATATTTGCAATTTTTGGATTAAGTCCACATCAAGTTTTATATATTAAATCACTTATGTACATTCAGGGTGCGACCAAACTTTCGTCAGTACATCTGGTGGATCGCAGAATGGCACCTTTCACGCCCCAACTTTGATAAATCCGGAAGGGGAATCCCAGCAGTGTGTGTATACATTTATCGCAGCGCCACATCAACGGGTGGAGATTGTATTCACTTTATTCGGCTTGCGAGGCACACCGCCAGAGTGAGTGAAAATTTGTTTTTAAAACTACACTGGCTTTAGTTTATTCGTCGCATGGGGCCATCAAGTGCTCAGTTAAGTTCCCAATTTTTCGTTTGTGTTGATCATGCATGTGGAGTCAAGTGGTAAACTGGGAGACATTTTATAAAACGTTCAACGCCATGGGGCAGATGGTTGCGTTAGACGTCTGACATCTGCGTTTTAGTTCATTTCTTGCATGGGACATTTTTTGCTTGGCTTGATCACGCTCCTGGAGTCAAGTGGTAAACTAGGACACCTTTTTAAGGATTATTTTTATGGGAAACTTCCACCTCAATGGAGCAGTTTAGCGGGTGCATCAGATTTTTTTTGCGGAGTTGTTTAATAGTTATTCTGTTATTGAAAAACGAAGACCAGCACTTGCACATTTCCCATTGCGCGACGATCAGAGACGGCTTAATCTAGCCAAACACTTTGCACTCGGGTTGGATTGCACAAGATTTATAACGTTTTTCAGTTTCAGGTACATGGCTAAGGTTGCAACATTCGCATGAGATGTGCATTGAATTTTTATGTTTCAATTATGCTCCTAATAATTGAGCTTAGCAAAAGAGAAACTTATGTCACGGGGCACGATCGCAGTTAAATTGATTTTCTAATTTGAGTTAGTCAATGGCTTAAATTTTTTGGCATCTTTGGAAAATTTCTATTTTTTGCGCTGCAACCACTTTACCACTTTGTTTCACAGTTGACGCTATAGAGTAAAATTTCTTATTCCAACTCAGGAAGTGTCTTTGAAATTTCGCATTTTGTACAATAATCTATTTTTTGAAACCAGATATTTTGAATTTTTCGACTTGTTGACACTTTTGAAATTTCTACAATTTCTAAAATTTGGACTTTTTTAGATTTTTCGACATTCAAAATTCGGTGGTTAACGAAAATTCTCAACATTTTGAGTGTCTCTGAATTTCCTTATTTTATCAAATTTTGGGCTTTTTTGTTTGTTCAAAAATTTGTTAATGTTTTTAAAAAATTACAAATTTTTTCCTCTTTTGTTGATTTCTTTTAAAACATCGAGTATTCCTGATTTACCACTTTGCTCTATATTTGATGCTAACAGTGTTATTTTGAGTCCGTTGCGGTCCCAGTGGGTGTGTATAATTATTTATTTTGCATTTTTTGCCATTTTAAATTTTCTTCTTTTTTAAGGTTTTCAATGTTTTAAAAATATTTGAATTTTTCAACTTGCTGCTCAGATTTTTCCAAATATTTTAACTTTTTTTTTCATGAAATTCTTGAATGTTTCGCCAATTTTTGGATCACTTAAGCTATTCGGTATTCTGCACAAATTTTAATAGCGTGACTTACTACTCCAATTTTTTATGAGTTATTCCATGCCAACTCAGCCGCCCAAATTTTTTTTTTCGTTTATGAACTTCAATGGAATACTAGGGAAATAAAATTGCTGTAGCATTTGGTCGCGTTTAACGTAGTTGATCGTCTAAAATTTTTGACGACAGTTCAAATTTTTCAAAATCGATTTTGAAAAAAAATATTAATACACATTTGGGCTTTGTACATCTCTCCCAAAATTCAAAACGTTTCGTTTTTGTATGTACTTCAATCGAAGAATGCACTTTTCTTTTAAGGGCGCGGATTTGACATGGAAAATCTGACAAGATTTTGAACTTCTGATAGGTCGCGCTATGAGCAAAGCGCCGTACTTCGTCTATTTTTTTAGCAAATCATCATCGATAAAATTTACAAGATCGTTGCAATTGAATGAAAATTATTTCATTGAAATTCAATTATTTGAGACAGGATTGCGGTAAAATGACCCCAAAGCGTTTTGAATATATTTCCGTAATGCCCAAATTCACGGGCGGCGATCTGCTATACACGCGAGCACAGGCTGTCGGCGAGTGAACGCGACCTCTCAAAGCTTAAAATCCCGAATCAATCCAAGAATAGAGCGACCCACGACTTTCAAATTGCGCATCATCAGCACCATGAATCACGATTTAAAAATCACGTTTCTAAAGTCACATTTTCAATTTTCTGAGTGATCATTGTTTTATGCAAAATGCAATAAAAAAAAATTGACTAATAAAAAGTGTTCAGCTACTGGGACAAGCCCGGCTCATGGGGCCCCACCCACACAACAAACAAGCATAAACGTAAAAATAAAAATTACGTAAATACGTTATGTGATTTGTGTTCGCTGCCTGGGATGAATCCACAGTGGAGCTGCTGTTGGGGAATTACCTGCGTAAGTAGTCCAGTGTATTCCCACACCTAATACACTTCTACGAGCTTTCCCCAAAATTTCAAATGTGAAATTCCCCACGGAAATGAATATATAGTGAGAATATAGAGGATGTACCAAAATTGATAGCAAATATTGAAGATAGTGGATAAACAAGTGCAGAGAAAATTTCTCTCCGAGATAAGGAAGTGGCATGGAAACCCGATTCACGAAATGACTCCACTATCATTCATTACAACCTATCAAGTACTAGTCACTTGAAATTCATAGCAATATTTTTAGCAATTTTCAGGAACAATGTTCTGAAAAAACGAAATTCACTAGGTCAATTAATGGTTTGAATACGCAGATGATAATTATCGAAATTAATTTGAGAGAAAAAAAAGTCAAAGTGTTTCCTGGAAATGGCACCGCACTTCCGGGACACGGGGCCCGCCGCGGAGGCGGAGTGGGGGGTGGTGGAGATGTGCCAATTCTAGGAAATTGGAGGGGAAATGAGACGCGTCGAACGCGCACCTAACGGACTCCCACTGTCCTCACTATTCAAACTTGAAATTTTACGTGGAATATGTCAAATGTGTTATATATATGGTACATATATTATATATTTTACATGAGAATACATGGGTAATTTACATAGGACACATGCACTTCCAACATATATTCTTTTCCGTGGGGGATACACATGAGTTTAATATTTAAGTGAACATTGAAAAATTCAAGCTGGACCAGAGATGCTGGAGCATTGCGTGCAGTTGAATATACGTTTTCGATGTCGTTTTGTGTGTTTTTTTGACTGCATGCGCCGAGGAAAAAAATATGAAAAATACGGGTGATGGGAGTTTTAATAATTCACTCATTGTCATTGCAATGCAAAACCTAGAGCAGGGCATTTGGGAGAATGCGCAAAACCATCATCTCATTAATTGGCTTGAAATTGCGAATATCATGTATAGTAGAACATCATGATGTTGATTTTCATGTGAGGTTACACTTGGAATGTGTTTGAGTTATTAGGAAAATTTTGGGAACTCTAGAAAATTACAGTTTCTGACTATTTTTGAATTTTTACTTGTTTTAATTTTGAAATTTTCCAAATTTTTCCAGCTTTTTCAATATTTATAAACTCTTGGAACTTCGTTATCGGAACAATTGGTGAATTTTTTTTTTTTAATATTCGCCGTTTTTCTGGCAATTTACGGTTTTTGCAAATTGTTTTTTTGTAAATTTTGAATTCTACTCTTTGTAACAAAAAATAATATGCGATGAAATTTTCACGAAAAGTGCAATTTCATGTCCGTGAGGCGATGAGAACAAACAGCGAAGATTGAAGTTTAACAATTCACTCATTGGCATTGGGCTGAAAAAATAAAGAGAGACATTGTGCCCGAGTTATCCTCTCCTCCCCCCACGACCACCCACTGCCAATCTCCCCCACCACCCAACCTACCGCCCACCCACCCACCCACACCGTTTTGCCTCCCCCCTCATCAGATGAGATTGGACCAATCTCGCTATTTCTCAACTCAGTCAATCAATTACTAACAAGATTGTATTGATGACTTATCCACAAAAATGTTCTTTGCCATTTTTTTTGTATTTCCATTGTCGAAAGTAAAGAATTTTGTACAATTTTTCGACATTTAAAAACATTCAAAGAATGTATTGAAATTAACATAAAAGCACAAGAAACTCTCAACATTTTTAACAGTGATACTAAATCATACTGTCTTCTAATCGTTGGTATCAAACTATGTAATACAATCTAGGAAAAATTTTGCTCACTGCATAACATTGCGGCGCGTCGCCGCGAGTAACGTCAATAAACATTGCGCAAGTAATGAAGGCTTACACGAAAATTCTTCCAGATGTTTCCACGAGTACATGGACGTTTACACGGAGATACGATCGGACAATGCTACGAAGCTGATAGAGACACCCTTCGGTGGTCGCTACTGCGGTCCAATACCACCGAGAAGACGTGTGTCACTATACCAAGGAATTGCGCTAAGTTTCTTCACGGATAAGAACATAACATTACCGACTCTCTTCAGTGGTCGTTACTCCTTCATCAACGCTTGTGAGTATATCAATTCCTTTTACGTAATTGGTTAATGTACCTAGACCAATTTTTTTGGGTTCCATCAAGAACATTCTTATTCACATCTTGCTCCAGCATACTGATACCCCCCAAAATTTTTTGAATATTCAAATTTCTTTAGGTCCCACCAATAATATCCTGATTCACTAGCTCCAGCACTATTCATTTTGCCACAATTTCTTTATACACTCGAAGATCTGGTGAACGCGTAATCCTATAGTGAAAAGGAGAGGCAAAAGAAATTATCGATATATATCGAAATTATCGAAAACCGTAGGAACGAAATCGACGCGACACCAGCCAATGCGGCGGAAAGGGGAAATGCGCGAAGCACGCGCCACCGGGCTCAGCTTATTAAAACATGTAATTGCATTTTTGTTGGCAGTGTTTTTCAGGGGATGATAGTTTCAATGTTTCCGGGAAGGAAATCCCGGACCAATTTGAATTATAGAAACCAGATTTAGTCCAACATCAGTTTTTTGGAGATGCGCAGATTTGGCCTAGATTTTTCTATCTGAATATTGAAGTGGTGATGACCCACTGTGCGCCCTTTAGGGACTTCATCAGGCAATTCGTTTGTGGGAAAACCTGGGCGAGAGTTTTTGATTATTCATATATACATCGGAACACACATACACACGTTGGAAGTGCATTGAAATATGCAGATCTCATGCATCGAAAAGTTGCTTCTTCAATTCGCGGGCCTATTGATTACCAGTTGGGATATCAAAAAAAGAAGTTTTGAAGATATTTCCGTCAATTTTGGCAATTTTCAAAAGTTTAGACAGTTCTGACGGTTACTAAATTTTTGAATTTGTGCTCGAAATTTCGGAAAAATTTTGAGTGTTCCCAATTATGATTTCAATTTTCAATTTTCAAAATTATAAAAAATTTCATGAATTGTAGTCGATGCATCGATAACAACAACCAATGCATGAAATTTGACATTTTGAAAGTTTTGAGTTATTCACAATTTCGATTTTTTTTCTAATTTTCGACTAGTTCAAATTTTTGGGAGTACAATTTTTTTTTTTAATTTTTAAAGATCCAAAAAAAATTGGAAGGTTACAAGAAAAAAAATTACGAGAATATACCACTACCAAGTCTCGTCAGAGGTCGTTACTCTTTCATCAACGCCCCTGAGTTTATGAATTTTCCATTGAATTTATAATTGTCTCATTTGCGCCGGCGTAACAATCCCATCTCCATGAGAAAAATTCAATTATTCAAAAGTGCAATGTAATCCGGTATCACGAAGGATTAACATTCTATTGGAGAATCGTCGGTGATTCCGAGTTCGACATCATAGAATCGCGGTGGAAAAAAAATTATTTTGTAAACACTATATTTGTCCCATACAAAATGTATACGTTCATACACACAAAATATGCGAGCAAATTGATCAATCGAGTTGAAACATTTTTTTTTTGCAAATGTTTTTCCCCCGAAAATCGAATTTTTATCACGGCATTGTGTTACGATTTTTTTTTCCCAATTCCCATATATACACAAACACACACGCGCACGCATGCACAAACGATTCCCAAATCACAGACTAAATATTGCTCTGATAAGAATTGTTTAATTTCCTATCCGGAATCATTTTACCAGGTGCTTGGAGAGTTTTGGAGTATTTTTCAGAGTTTTAGAAATCACAAGTTGTAAATAGAATTGACAAAATTTTGGATTTCACAAATTTTTTGAGACTTCGAAATTTTTTGAAATCTTGTAAATTGACACTTTGCATGCAACTTCTCTAACTTTTACATTGAAATTTTTTTTTGCAGCTGAGTACGAAGTCGGTACACCAGCACCAAGTACACCATGCTCCTTCGTGGTAAATTCTACCATCAAGCGTACAGGGACAATCTTATCACCCACCTACCCTGGAACTTATCCGAAAGATCTCGCTTGCACATATAAATTTATTGGGAATAGCGGCCAGAGGGTCCGGCTGGAATTCCGGGATTTCGATCTCTTTTTCGGAGGTCCACAGTACGTAGCAAATTCATTTTTTCATTGGCGAAAATTTTGTAAATTTGGTACACAGAAATTTTTGAGGTTTCCCAAAATTTGTCCCATTTTTTAATCCTCAAAATATTCCTCCTATTATTCATTTAATTTCTTAATTTAAAAAAAAAAAATCCAAAATAAAAATAAAAATTGACTATTTTTTTGAAAATTTATTTTAACGATTTTGAAAGCTTGATCAACTCACGGTGGTACCGTAAAAATTCCGAAAACTCATCTTCAAAGATCCATGCATGAAGGGTTTAATGCATGTGTTTATTGCCCACAGCTGCCCTTTTGATTACGTCAAGGTATTCGACGGCCTGAACACGTCGACTCCAGTAATTGGAACTTACTGCGGTCAACAGCGTAATCTTGTGCTCTACTCATCTCACTCGAATCTCACTGTTCTCTTTGTCACACTCCAGCGTACAGCAAATACCCAAAATCGTGGCTTCAAAGGAATCTTTGAGTTCTCCGAAAGTTTCGTCAAATTAGGTAATTTTCATATTTATAAAGTTTGGATGGGAGCAGAACGGAGACCGAGTATCTCCCCGTTACGTTTAACATTTTCTGACACCAAATTCTGTCATGCAGAACGCTGGGCCAGAATTAAAAACATATATACATCCTAATTCGTTTTTTTCAACCTGCTCTAATAAGAATTTCTATCATTTTCAGATTTCATAAATAGTTCAAAAGGAATGCACATGCGAGGATCCGAGTGTGACCAGAAAATATTGAGTACAAAAAAATCATCAGGCTTCGTCGTGAGCCCAAACTATCCCTATCCATACATACCAAAGGTCGTATGCCGCTACTTCATCTATGGTATGCAAGACTCACAGCATCTCGAACGTGTCAGGCTTGAATTCCAGTTATTCGATATAACGAAAGGGGAGGCCAAGGGGGAGTAAGTAGTTGTCAACGCAATTTCTCCACGTATCGCTCCTGTTCCACTGAAAAATTGAACGATATGTGAGAATGGCCCTCTGCGGGTCACACCAATAACTTCCGGATGAAAATTGCATAAGTTGCTTCCTCAAATTTACTTTAAAAAACGATTATCTCGTTAACAAGTGGCTTGACACAAAAATGTTTCATATTATTTTTTATAGGGAATTTGATTCTGAAAAAAAAATGTTTGATGTCTTTTTCCTCTCAACAGCCTCCCAAACGAGATATGTTGCAAAAACTAGACCAATTCATTTATGAGAATTATTATATACCTGTAGTCTCTCCTCGATGACCCTTTTTTTTGGAAACTTTAAGAATGACCAAATTTCATGAATATGTTCGTTCGTAAATTGCAGTTCAGCGTGTACAGATGGTTATTTAAAAATCTACTTGAAAGGCCAGGAAGCAACAGACTCATACGACAAATTTGATTACGAGTTGTGCGGCAATGAAAGCAATCCGAGCCAAGTAGTTAGTGAGGGGCCGCGACTCGTTATGGTATTCAGTAGCGGTGAGTCCAAGCAGGGTAAAGGTTTCAAAGCAATGTAAGTATCAATCTACCAATTAATCAATCAATAAATCAATTTTGCTAATCAAGTAGGAGACTTCCATAATTTCCATTATTTTTTCTCCTGAAGTTGTTTTCAATGACCTTCATACCTTTGATGCATTAGAACCGTGTTTAGTTTACTGAAAAAAAGGCATAACACTCTAAAAAAATTTTAACAACTTAAATAAATTCAATTTGTTCTTTTGCAGATACAATTTTGAAACCGAGTATAAGATACCAGGCACTGCTGCACCAGATGGCAGTTGCACATTCACCTATCGTAGCTCCTCACGTAAAAAGGGAGAATTCAATTCACCCAGATATCCAAGCAATTATCCAAGTGATACCAATTGTACTTATCTATTTTTGGCAACGCCCAATGAGCAGGTCACACTTGTCTTCGATCATTTTAAGGTCAGAACGACGATATCCAATGATTCATCTGTGGCGTATTATGGGTAATTGTAAATTGCTATAACAGTTTAATGGAAAAAAATTCAAATCATTTTGACAGCTATTTGTTAAAATTGTTGTTACATCAGAAAGAGCTTCACAGTTTTACAAATATTTCAATGCTTCAATTTTTTAAAATGTTACATTTTAAAATTACATTTTAACAATGAATTTCAACAAAAATTCAAATCATTTTGTCAGCTATTTGTTAAAATTTTTATTACATCAGAAAGAGCTTCAAAATTTTACAAATATTTCAATGCTCCAATTTTTTAAAATGTAATTTGAAAATTTTAACAATGTTAATTTGTGACCTTAACGATTTCTAAGGTACGAAAGAAGAAAATATGTTTTTCTATGATTTTAGAATATTGTAAAATTTCCAATTTTTAGGAATTTAATAAACTCGGAAAAAATTTAGAATTGAAAATCTTGAAAAAATGGAGCGTTCGAAAAATTTGAAAGTTTCAAGATTTAAAAAAAATCATTTTTATAGGTCGGAGTTATGCCAAGATGATTGGCTGGAAATCTACAACATGTATCGCGATAACACAGAGAAATTGATTGGACGTTATTGCTGGATGACAGCACCAGGACCAGTGGAATCAAATTTGGGAGCACTTGGTCTTAAAGTTATTCTCCACTCGGATTCCGAATTAGTCTTCAGTGGCTTCAAAGCGCGCTACACATTCGAAGTTACGAAATCGATATTCGGAGGTAGCCTCAATGCCCTGCATTACAATTTTGAAATATCAATAAACGTGATGGGTCACACCAAAGAGTCCCTCAACAGAAATTGCAAAAGTTTATCTGATTTCTGACAATGATCTTTTTAAACATTTTTAAATCATTTTCTAAAATTTTCTAATTTTTTGACATTTACCCACAACAATAATCTTTTCAACCTGCAGTATCTCCTTAATGTCGGGTGCTAGGGACAACAGCCATACAAGCTCACATCCGCACCAAAATATTTCTTATCATTTTTTTCCCGCCAACGATTTCTACGATAGAACGTTCTAAATTATTGGGATTGGTAATAAAAAAAATTATGTCAATATAACACCTGCTTTGCAATAGAAGCAAATCCCATCAAAAGTCTAAAAATTTTGTTAATTTGATAATTTTACAAATTTCAAAGATGGTAAAAGTTAAAAAAATTGAACTACAAATTGTCTTATTTACAGATTGCGGCACAAATATCAGTAGCCTCGACTATGGCGTGATAACAAGCCCGAATTATCCGGAAAAATACGATGGGCCACCAAAAAATATGGCGAGCAAAACGTGCAATTGGTTCATCAGTGTGCGTCCCAATCACAAGATATTGCTCCATTTTGAGGAATTTTCGGTGGAAGGAGAGCAGTCTGGTAATCACATATATCATGAATCAAATCAACCCGTTTTGCCCATCATTTTTTTTAGCATTATTTTCCAATTTTTGCCATAAGCGTTCATAGCACATATACAGGCCATATGCTAACAGTGATAATCAACTCAACAATTCGTTCAAAACATAGTAGCTCAACGTCTGAAATTATGGTTTTTACTCCGGGTTGGTCTCCCACCGACTCCATGGAATAATTTTTCTACCTCCTCTATTTCAACAAATAAGAATATTTGATATTGCCTGAAAGATACACTTGATAGGGAGAGGGAGACATGTTGACAACTGCTGCGCGACCAATACTTTCGACCGCCATGGTCGGTTTTCAACTTCGTAATAATTCTGGCTGATTGGCTTTTGAATGCGACCTGACTACCTCAACGAGATTGAACTTACTATATATATATATATGCCATTCTTACAGCTAGGGGCTGTCCTGCTGCGGTTTTGCGCATGTGGTTTTCTCTGGCGGCACCTCCAATCGAACTCTGTGGTGGAAAGCCAGCGGATGTGCCTTGGAGCTACATTTCAGATGACAATAACATGCGTCTGAGGTAAACGGTGAATTTGTTTTTCCAGCTTTTCAATTTTAAAACGTCAAACAATTCCTGAAACATTCATCCCATTTTTTTTCGCAGCTTTATATCTTCCGATAAGGCCGTAGGTCAGCAGGGCTTTCAAGCCGTCTGGACCGAGGTATCACTCGGAAAAGAATGCGACGCCGATGAATTTTACTGCACCACAACGCAGTACTGCATTGCCGAATCACTTCGTTGCAACAATATTAAAAATTGCGGTCCCGAAGATGAGTCCGACGAGGACAACTGTGAGTCATGAAAATAATGTAAACGAAAAGAACTTAATCTACCTAAGGCAAATTGACAACTCAATTAAAATTAATATCTCCATATAATTTTTCCATTATTTTGCTGTTGTCCTAAATGCCTCACAACTATTTTTTACTATCTCTGCTGTGTTCTAGTATTAAATCACGGGCATCTTACCCCAATACTACTTTCGAAACACCTCTTTCTTATGGAATATCAATGTGTGTGCCATAAAAAATCCTCCATGTATGGTGAAACCGTTTATCGATATTAGGAGAATAGGGAATTTGCATGATTGCCAATTTCTCTTTAGCTTACTGAATTGGGATTTTACCATATTTTATGGGAAGCAATTGTGAAAAAGTTACAAACGCATTATTCATCAATTCAAAAAAAAATTGTGTATTGGATTTTCCTGACAGTTGCGCGCGCATCTCGTACACCCAAAGCAAATCTCCAATTACGTTTTTCCGGGCTTTACAAGCTTCACGTTTTAGGTTACAACTTGCAAGTCTCGAGCCAAGATGCTCCTCTCGTGGGGATCAATGCATCATGAAGATTGAGCCTCTAAAACTGTTCCTTGAGATATTTTATGGAATGGATAGGAAAGGTGTATTGTTTGAGCAATTAGAAAATTTTGAAAACCATGCAGGTTCCCTATTGCATGCTAATCACTCCGGAATACATGTCTCGTTCGGTACGTGGATCACAAAGTGTCTATTAGGGAAGCCCTAGGAGCCGCCGGCAATAGGAATCGCCCAAAACTGATCAATCCTTGACAACAGATATATCTATATATATAACAGATATCTATATATATATTTATGAAGAGGAGACCGTGGTGAAGTGTGACCGCGGCGAATTGCCATTGAGTTTCCCTTTTGCCTCTAGTCAACTGGAGAACTAAAATTATTTGTTGCTATTATTTAAATCATTTATATTTTACATTACCTCGATGAAGCGGACCTGTATTTCATGAGTTCTAACGTAAATTAAGGCTGTGATTATTATTCACTGCACTCATCGAAGAACTATAAACATATATGTATTTTACAAATTCCAATGAATCCAATTTATATTTTTCGTATATGCAATAAGAGTGCGCAAAAGACTTGTCAAATTTGATACACAGAAATTTATTGATTATTGAAAAGTATTTTTGTCCCGATTCTCCAAATGAAGGGAAGGCAATGGAGTCAGTGGATTCCATAACAATACAATTTTGACTTTCACCGAGGTCTCCTCACAATCTAGTTAAGCTAGAATGAACCTCTTACTCACGTGATACCCCCCACTAAGTGTCTAGTCTCCATATACTGCACGAAGCATGTATTTTGCGCGGGAAAATTCAAAACACAAAACGTAAGCATCATACACCCAAAGGGAAAACAAGTCATTTTCACGACGTATAATTTCCATATGAAGTTTCTAAAGGATTCAAATCGGATAAGTCAATTCCTAGAATTCCAACAAAATGAGAAGTTGTAAAGGTCCAAAATTTTTGATTCATTCTTTTTGAGAATTCAGAGTTATAATAAGCCTGAAATATCAAGACCTTCAAGATCGCAATTGAGTTTTTTTTTATTAAATTGTTCCCATCGAATGTGGTTCCATTGGTTCCATTTGCCGCCAAAAATTCCGCGCCAAAAGAATGCTCTTCCATTTTTTTTTTGGGTGTACGAGCAATTAATACATTGAAACCATTATCCAGGGGAAAGACCAGAGCAATCGAGTTCGAGATATCGCAGAGTGGCGCCATAATATAATTTCCTAACACACAAAATTGGGGGGTTTGTGAATGGTCTTGTCATATCTCTCGCAGGTACAGCATCAGCCCCACTGGCACCAGCACTGGCTGGACTCTCTGAAATGCTTCTTCTCTGTCTGTGCTTTGTGTACGTCACCATCTGAGGCCTTCCTGAGCCTTCCACCAGACTTCTACATATTACGAACAAATCTTCCTTGAATCACGTGAGTCCACTCACACAGTACAAAAAGAAAGTTAGGGATGTGCGAATAATGAATTAATCGAATTGGGTCGAATAGGCAAATTGGTTTCTTGTTTAACCTATTTTTTGGGTGAGACATTTGTCCCAAATAGGGCACGTAAGCTGCATGTGCTAGGTCATATGTAACGCATCAGAATTGTCCACAATTTAATGCCATAGGACAATTGACATGTGACAGTTAGTTTGGAGAGTCAATATCCAATTCATAAATACTAAAAACAGAGAAGGTCCAGTTTTGGCGGGTTGCAACTCCTTCTGACCCAACACCGACGCACTCCGTGTGTTGATATACTCACAGAGCCACGCGCGTTTCCCGCGCAACGATCGCAGTGACACCGCGTGTGGCGTCGATGTAACCTGCTGATCTTATTGATGATAAATGTGTAACTAATCACTTAATTATTCAGATCTGTTGAATTATTTGAACAGCATTTAATTATTAAAATTTAACGGATGATTAATGGAGATGAAAACTTCGAATATTCGCACATCCCTCGAAGAAAAATCAGCAGAACCATTCGACCAATTTTTCACCAATTTGTGGAGCAAAGTGCAGCTGAAGACCAACTCCGTTTAATACATTATAAAATAGTAATTTTAAATGAAAAAAAACGTAGGTACTTATCTAGAAAAATGAGGAATACCAGGGAAACAAACAAACTGCATGAGATAATCTGAAAAGGAATGAAAGTGGCTTTTTAATCTGAGAAATAATTGCACGGAATATGAATGTTATATTTTCTTCTCTTCCTCAATGTGTAACGCACTTCTCCCACTCCATTAAATACATTCAGGTGAGAGAATCGGTAGAATTACTGTTAAGTTAGGCTTACTCGTGATTAATTGTCCCCAAAACAAGTTTAAGTAATAATTTTGCACCTTCATAAAATTTTCGTTTAGTTTCGTATTGACAGCCCCATTCAAAAAATCTGACGCACAGAAATGAACCTCGTCAAAGTCGAAACATCTCGAAGAGCGTAAAGTTGCTTCCCGATTGGTCAATTCGAGATACCTGAAGTTGGTTACTTTCCCGCGCGAAATTCAAAATTGTTAGAATGTGCAAAGCGTTACTCAGTTGCGTGACATCAAATATTGTATCTGTTGTCATTCTTGACATCAACTATGATTTTCTAATATCACGATAACCAATAACAGAAAGTATTCCTGCCGATCTCTGTCAAAATGGCGATGAATTGCCTCATCCAATAGCAAAGTTGAGCGGGTTAACCTCTCTTCGCTTTGCGTCAGTTTTCGCTAAATATCTCAAAAACTAAGATAAATACCGTTATCTTCAGTAAGACCTTTTTTGTAGAGCACAATCTGATCTACCATTTCCTCCAAATGACAATTGGGCTAGCTTTCTCAGATATTGCGTCATTTACCAGAATCTGATACCAACCGAGACATAACCTGTCTTCGTCTGACAACACTTGTTGGTGAATATCTGAATATTGAAGAAAGATAGCCACACTGTGATGTAGACCTTTTCGATAGAGTACATTGTGATCTACAATTTTCTTCAAATGAAAATTCCGCTAGCTCTCTTAGATTTTGCAGCGTTTACCGAAATATAACAAGCGAATGTGGAGTTAACCCCAGATACTTCGCTCATGTCTTTTCTAACCTAAAATTTAATTGTAACTTTGATGCATTGCATTTTAGGTACAACAATCGTGCCACCAGTGAGCTATACAGTACCAGCAGCCGGTGCAGCAGCTGCAGTTACCATAATTCTGTGTATATGTCTTCTTTGTCATCGCAAGATCAAATGTCGTGCTCAAGACGTGCACATTGACGATTTACAGCCACGAGTTGAGGATGTTCGTTATTGTTATCGCCATCATTGTTTGCCTCAGCGTACAGCTAGTATGCACAGCCATGGGCATAGTCATAATTATGATCAATATGATTTGGACCAGCCAAGTCCACCTAGCGACAGTGAACACGTGTGCGGGGAAGAGGTTAGCAGTCCAGAAAGCCCGTGACCATTGTACTTCATTGTCTCGTATTTTCGGGAAATGATTATGCGGAACACCCAAAAAAAAGCATACTTTATTTAAAATGGGAACAGCAGTCAAATTTCGTTTTTGAAATTTTTTTTTAATAAAACTTTTTTTATTGAGAAAAAAAAATTTACGCGATTTTATAAATTTCTCAAATTGTAGAAGCATATAATCGCTTCAAACTAACAATTTCATATTGAAACATTGATCGAAATTAATGTGAGGGTTTTATATACTTCCAGTGTTTAACCTCAAATTCAAGCTTTTTAGTATCTCAAATTCAGGAGTTGACCACTCGTAATTTGGGTACGGCTTAAAAATCAAATTGGAATGGTCCCTTTTTAAATATCGTGTGATAAAAATATCGACTTCCTTTGGGTGACTGGAGAAAAAAAATTGATTGATTGCACCGCATTGCTCATAGCATCATGCAAAAATGAATATTCATGTAAGTGAATGTAACAGTGATTGAAACGTGACGCTTCGAATGATGAAATGAAGAAAGACACCCGAAAACGAATATATTCAAGAAACAAGTGAAAATGTCCTTGATTGAAGCATATTCAAGGTCTTAATTTGAGAGGCCGGCTAGCTGAACATAACCTACCAATACCTAAATTTTGGTATCGCGGATTCTCATCACTCGTTCGATTATGTAAAGAACAAAAAACTCTAAAAGGAGGAGTCCATTTGTTTCATCTCATTTTCCCACCAGAATTTTTTTTCTTAGATTTGTTTCCAAATCAAATCAAATTCGAAATCCTACGATTTTTTTGATATGAAAATAGCCCAAAAGTGGTTTTGAAAATTGGGAAACATTTCTATTGGAAAACAGAAAAAAAACACATTTTGAGTATACCCATAAAAATAAAATATATATTGGATGTTTTGCAGAATTTCAAAACGTAAATTTTCAAAAATATTCATATTTCTGTTTCAAATTTCATGAAAATTGAATTCTGTCCGCCATCTTGGCCCGCCTGTCTTCGTCCGCCATTTTGATGCAAACCCAACCAAAAATTATCAACACACACTCCAGCTCATAAATTTTGTTTATCCTTTCAGTTTTTAATTGAACCAATGATGAGACTTTTCAATACTAAAATTCTGAAATTTGTGAATCCATTATTTCTTCAATGATATGAATATTCTTAATCAAAGAATATCGATATTCTTCAGCTTCGAATATATTATTCACCATCAACTATGGAAAATAGAAAAGAAACGCATAAATAATTTGTTGTTGTTGTTGTTTGTTTGTTGTTGACGAAGATGTCGGTGATAACGAGTGATCGACGCAAAAAAGCTTGGGCAGTGCCACTCCATAAACAATTATAAACAACGTCTCAATAATCGCCATTGCCAATTGGGCAATCATCTGAATTTACTCATTTGTGGCTCATAAAAATATGGAAGAAAAAATGTGAAAGAGATTACGATGCGAGGAGCTGGATGTAAAGCCATTTTGCATAATTCTTACATGTCTGTAAATACATATATTACGTATATGTGATACCTAGTATAGTTAATTGGCAGGCAATTTAATGGTTGAAAGAAGCAACCATTAGATCATTCGGATTTTACATTTTGCGAAACTGGGGGGAAAAAATTGTTAACATCGAAATAAATGGAACGCTTTTTTTGGATGAGAAAAATCACGTGATTTATCAGTAGATGATTGAATAATTTTTGTAATGTAATAAATGATATAAGAGAAATGGGGGAATAAAAAAAAACTTGTAGGCTGGTACCTGCGAAACATTCAAAGAATCACGCGTTAACTCAATCTTTTTTATTGTGAAAAAAAAAATATAACGCGATATATTTTGCCATTACAACGAAAAATACTGTTCAAACGATAATACCGAAACAGTCTATTTTGCATTCAAACCACGTGACTTTTTTCATCGTTCATTGCAACTGGGCAATGAAGGGGGAAAATTAATAAAAATGAAACATTGTAAAATCGGAGTATAAGTATGTAGGGATAAACAAGTGTTGGTTTTATTAACATTAAGGGTAAACAATTTTTGTTCGTTCTCAGATCGAACAAACTTTTTAATGGCCAAATGGAATAGAGATCAATTTGTTAACAACAAGAATCGAGATGGAATTTGTAATCAATGAGATTTTCTACTTTCTTCGAAAGTAATTCAAGCCATCAATTTGTTTGCGTTCTCATCTGTTTGTAAGATCTCCCCACATCAACAAATTTGCTAGGTTAAAAAGTGGAGGGGATTCATCGGGGAATAGTTGCTTTAAAAATAATGGATGATCCACCTAGATAAGGAAATCATTCTTATTAAATACACCCTTTGCTAGTCTGCTACGATTTGTATAGATACACAGGGCCCATTTGTCAGGCTATAATATTCATTAGCTATTTGCAATACCTGAGTTTGTAGATTTTGAGTAACTGAAAGGTAACATTTCAACATTTTAACGTCATCTACGCACATCTTATGTTTTTTAGAATAATGAAATCATAGATACTCAGTTCCTTTATACGGTGAAAATTTAGTGAATGGGTCAATCGGGGTTATCTCGATTTAGGTTATCCTCGCGTTTCTTGTGAAAAATCTCTCGATTGAATGGAAATAGCAGATGCTTTTTTTTTCTAAAACCCCCATGGCATATTGCCTGTTCCTCATTGGTCAACGAATTGACTGAAGTTAGGTGGGGAAAAAGCGCGGGAATTTTAAATCCTATAATAAGTCAAACTCAAACAATTGCTGATTTCCCTTTGCCGTGTCGATTTTCAGCGAGAGCCCATTGACCACGTTGTTACTGAATTGCATTTTTCCATTTTATTTGTTTTATTGTATGTATAATTTGACACTATATCAACGAGTGCCTGATTACTTATTTCATAACTTCATGTAATAAACTGCCATTGGGTAAATCCATCGATTTAAAGTAGCTCCACAATATCACAGAGTTTGAATGCTTATTAATAAAGCACGAATTTATCATTTGCTATTTTCTATATTAATGGAATTCATGCGCGCGCATCGTGCTGCGCGCGCATTATGCCATTATGCAGAAATCACTGGGGATCCCCCATTTATTGAATTGTCTCTTATTCTGTAGCCGTGTTCGTCTAAATTCTATTAAAAATTCAAAAACGAATATTAAATCGAATTTTTTTTTTATACTTAATGACTATGGTTGTAGCTGTGGAGCTACTTAAATGTTTCATTATCCCACTAAAATGAAAAACTGAAAGAGAGAGTACGAACGAACGATGAAATTGATTGCCAATCTTCCAAATTCTAAAAACAGAGAACGCAGTACGTACTATTAAGTAAATATTCAAAATAATAATAATAATACCAATGATAAAAGGCAAAAATTGATATATGATTATTATTGTAACGATATTCACAAGTATATGTATATTTCAGATTAATCGCTGCCATTGGAGCTATACCAAAGTATATTCTAAACTATGATAAATAAATTTAATTAATCGTACCATCGACATTGATGCACTGGATAAAAAAAAGGACATAGTCACGTGGAGAAAAAAAATTAAAATATTGAATAGGAAACTGTATACATACTATTTCAATTTACAGGTGTAATTTCTACCCACATGTTTGAATGTGAATAATAAAAAACTCAATGACGCGCGATGCTAAAGGGGTGACTATTGGGAGTTTTTGATTGGAAATTGAGGTAGCTAATGATTTTCAATCATTTGTAATCCAAAATGGAATTATAATGCGAAATCTTCGGCATTTCTTGTCGGAGGTTATCTAACGAAAATTTGAGGTTGGCACCATTATTGTGGATCGATTTGATGGCAAAATGACTTTTACGAATCGTAAAAGTTGATTTTTCTAATGTTTGACCGTTTTGAAATTTTTGAGATTTCCAACTTTTCAAGTTTCAAGATGTTCAAATTGCAAAACGTCTTTGAATTCTTGACTTTTGCATCATGAGAGAAAAATACATTTTTGCTGGTTAATTTGCTCAATTGAAAATTCATGGTAGTCCCCCTTAATGCCTGAATAGTGCATGACAAGTGAAAAAAGTTACTAGGTGAAACAATACGACAAAAAATTGAATTAATTATTGAGAATATAAACAGAAAGCTGAACTCCGTTGCTCATCGCATTTAAACATTTTTCTTAAGCGCAAGTTTTCACATTTTATAGTGTAATTAACAAAATGGAAAAAATGAAAAAAAAAAGGTGAATTTGAAAATATATATACATGATATAGGCATAGTTAGAGGAGGAAATTAAGTCACGAGGGAAAATAGGTAATAAATATAAAAATAGTCACAACAGTATGTCAAGTAAGACTGTTTTATTTTCGCAAATTAATGGAATTTTTTAGATTTTCACGATAAGTTAAATTTTTCTGGGCCTCCTATCAGTTTTTGCTCTCCAGTTTTGGATTTTTTTTTCAAATTTTTCAATTCGATCAATCATTACAAATTAACTGAGCTTCTCGCCTAGCAGTTCATTTCACAAGTGTGAAAATTAAAAATCTGAAGAAATGTTGATGAGTGAGCCACCTTAAATTGAATAATGTGATAATCATTATAGATACATCGTATCTGCAAATTACGACGAAATTATCACATGAAATTTCTTTTCACCTATTCATTTAAAAAATTCTAACGAAATTCGAATTATCGTTGAAAAAATGTTAACTGTAAAAATGCAAGTTTTAGTTTTATATTTTCTTAGAATGTCCCATTTTGAATAATTTTTGGGAATTTTAAAAACTTGGAAAAATGTAAAATTTTTGAAAACTCCCAGGACGTCAAACAATTCAAAAATTTTCAAAAGATGAAAAAAAAATTAAGATCTTGAAACTTTTAGGAAATTTCGAAACTACTAAATTCTTTTAAAAATTCAAACAACTTCGAAAAATTGAAAAAAAAAATGAATAATTTAACACTTCGTTAAAATCTTCAATTTTTTTAATGTTTTGAAAATTGTCAATTTTCTCCCAAATTGCAATTTTTTAAAAATCCCAAAATTTTCACAATTCGCAAAAACTTTACAAATTTCAAGTTTGAGAAATTGAAAAAATTCCAAGTTTTTTTTTCTCAATGTAAAATTTTTGTTCTCCAGATTTCAAAACAGGAAAAAAATGTGAAAAAACAAAAATACTAAAAACGGAAGTACGTGAAAAAAAATTGTAATCATTGCGATTAATGGGCCAAGGGTTTTTCGGGAGTACGAGGGGAATGTTATTATAAATAAATATAAATATATATATTATATATATGAAATCACGGATAAATAAACGGAGGACGTGTGTATGTGTGAGTGTATAAATTGGTTAAAATGAGAAATAAAAAAATGCCATTTGTATAGAGCTTCGGTAGGCGGTATGTGGAGCCGACTAGGCAAAAAGGAAAAAAAATAACAAATTGACGAATGAACTTTCAATTTTCTGTTTCTTATTTTTCATGTCGCTCATCCTAATCGAAAATTTCGAGTATTGAAATTATGGTCGTCTTGCGGGAAGACAGAGTCAAACATGTGCAGGACATTCGTAATTAGTGAGAGTATGGAAGAGTTTTATTAATTGTAAATACAAGAAAGAAAAATAAAATGAAGAAAAATTGAAGGAGGTCGTGTCCCAGTTCTACGTTATTTAGTCTAGTCTAACTGAATTTATGTTACTCATATACCCATATAGGGTAACAGCAACAGTAGATGAACACCCCCAGTAGATGGACGATTCCACCCTTAATTAAAGATTGTGTAGATTGCAGCAAAATTAAGATAGTTTTGGTTCGAAATTATCAATAATGGCATCGATTTAAAATAACGCAATAACAGTTTTAGTCGAATTCATTGAGCTTTTAAGTGTTAAAGCACCGTCCATCTACTGGTCTTAACCGTCCATCCACTGGTCTTAACCGTCCATCTACTGGTATGGTTACCCTACATGCTCCAGAAAAAACTAATAAAATAAATGTACATCGAGGCAAAAAACTATGCTGAATAAGAAAATGGATTGGTCCCTCCAGATTTTGGCTTGGGTCCATTTTTAAGCAATCACTCTCCATTTGTTCGTGGTACTGTGCATGTGCATTGCTATTGTGCACGTGCATTGGTACAGTGCATATGCATTGGTACTGTGCATGTCCATTGGTACTCAACTGTTTCGGATGGCATTATAAACCGTAGGTCCAACCGCTACCTTAGACCTGAATGGCGATCTAAAATAAACTCTAGTAGCCTTTGTAAAAGCAAAAGAACAGAGTATAAGAAACGAAAAAGAGACAGGCAAAATAAGTCATGAAATCAACTCTACTAGTATGCATCGTGCGAGGTATGTTGTAGATTAAACTGCCCTTCTTTTTCGAGAATATAGAACTGTACTGTGCATTGGTACTGTGCATTGGTAAAGTGCATTGGTACTGTGCATTGGTATTGTGCACTGGTACAAAGCATTGGTTCTGTGCATTGGTATCGTGCACTGGTACTGTGCACTGGTACTGTGCATTGGTACTGTGCATTGGTACTGTGCATTGGTACTGTGCATTGGTTCTGTGCATTAGTATTGTGCATTGGTATTGTGCATTGGTGCACTGGCAGGTGGGGGGGGGGGGGGAGAAGGTGGGCTCCATCATAAGCGCTGGTCAAACGGATGGGTGTCCAGTAGTCCCCCTGGAGGAATGCTCTAACAGCAGCCATCGTGGGGAGTACAAACACGAGGGATGGAAACAACAGAAAACACACACACACACACACATATTGGGATCTCAAATGAATAACTCTGGTCCATAATTTTACTGTTGTATTTAAATATTTAAACGTTTACATCAACTCCAAACGATTGAAAATATATAAATGACTAGATACAAATATTGCATATAAATTTACATTGCAAATGCAAAATAATATGAATGTTTCGCTAAATAAATACCAATGTAAATTAAACATTGCGCATTAAATGGCCACAAATCACCAGTGTCGGATTAATATTGATTATTATTTATCATTATCACGACACGTTGAATAATGGAAAATTGCCAATCTTAACATGTCCTGCATGACAGCTTCTTCACTGAGATTGGCAGGATAATATTCAGGTGTCATGTAATTGTTTGTCTATTTCTTCCATGAAACAAAAAAACAAATGGAAATTATAGAAGCAACTTAGTTTGTTTTTAAAATTGAATTCATTATATGGCAAATTTGTGGAGCGAATCCAACGAAATAAAATTTATATTCTCTCTTTTTTGCGGAAGTTTGATCACCGATACGTTTTATTTATTATTGATCACTCAAACTAAGTGAAGGGTTGATAGTTTTAATTTTCAAAATTAGCTTTGAAAATCAGGGGAAAAAATGGAAAATTTCGAAGTTTTTAAGATATTGAAAATGTTTCAAATTTTGAGGGTTTCTGAAATTGTTAGACTTTGGAATATTTTTAACAACAAAAAAATAAAAAGTTGCAATGAATCAAAATTTTTCAACATTTCAAACATGGAAAAAATCATCCTAAAACCTTCAAAAATTCATAAAGTTCCAGAATTTAAAATTTCAGAGCTCTAATAACGCCAGATTTTTTGAGCTCCAAAAAATAGAAAAGAAAAAATGAATTGAATTTTTTTTTTTTTTTTTTGAATTTTCAGAATCTTGACAGATTTAGGTTTTCCAAAAATTTCAAGTTTCTCGAAATTTTGAAAATAGACAAAATCAAATGTCTCCAAAAATTCAAAAATTGTCTTCTCATAAATGAACAATGATACATTTTGTAGGTCACCGATCGTTGAGTGTGAAATTTTCATAGTTAAATGTTACACAATGACTCATGCAGCCACTCAACAATAACTGATTAATCCTTTCACAACTGCACACTCTGTCTCTCTAGAAATAATTGCCTGATCAGGTCTGAGAAAATTGCAAATTGGGGAAACATGTGTTGGAGTAGAAAAAAAATTTTAAAAAATTGGCTACTTTGGGTTGCTATGGTTGCCTAGGTGGCAGGTATCCGGGTAATATCGCGAGTTAGTAATTAGCACACGCACTTTTACCTATACATGTAATCAATAATGCCTCCCTTGTCATGCATCAGATCATCCCAAAGCACATCTTCCAACTTTTTGGATCCTTGGTAATTTACATAGTACGATTAACATTTTGCTCACATGAAATTATCACTTTCACAAGTTTTATAACTTGTGATCAAATCTTTTCCCGACTTAAAAATTTGTAAATTTAATGAGTAGTTGGGATAAGTAGGAGATCCATTCACGAATTAATGGATCGTAGAAATAGGGCAGCCATACGAGTTCAGAAAAGCGGTAAAATACAGAGACATCCCCCAAAATTCTGGAGCACAATCTGCCCTCGATCTTCACTTCTAGCACCTCAGAAATGACAACTTCCAATTTTTAGCACTCCCTCGGAAATTAACGAAAATTTAGAAAAATTGTTTTATGACGAAAAAAAAATCAAAAAAATTTTGGATGATTTTTCGAAGATTTTTCTGGTCATTGACCTATTTGGAATTATTTGAAAAATATAAAAAATGAAAAGTGGGGTCAGATTACCTCAAATATTTAATTCAGATGAAAAACGTCAGACATTTTCTTTCCAAGCTTTGTATGATTTACAAAGGCTTGCAATATTTTGCCTCGAATTTTCCAGACATAATTCCACACGAATGAAACTCCCGAAATTTTCATCTGATAAAATATCAAATGTCAGATCTTCCTGACATTTTTTCCTGAAAAAATTGAGGACTTTCTTGTGAATTTCGTAGTTATTAAATTATTTCGAGACATTTCTCAGGAGCCCTTCATTTTACCACTTTCCTTAATAAGAAACTTGCGTATTTGAAAAATTGAGTTTAAAACACTTTAAGAAACATTAAAGGTTCTAATCCAATGACCATTTAAAAATCAAATTTTTTCAGCCAAAAAACTTTTCCCCACAAAACCTAATTTTTTAAAATACATTTTAAATGTATGTGCTATTCCAGTAGACACATGGGGCCGAGAATTCCTCCCAGACAAAATACCAAAAATTGCAAAAAAAAGCTCCTATTCTCAAAAACTAAATACGCAAGTTCCTTATAGCCTCAGACTCTTTCCTCCCTTTTCTCACCCACCCTTATTTTTTCCTAACTTACGACGTCACTTGCGTAGTCTTCATGTCCGCCTTCTTCAGGATGGTAGGTTCGTCCTTCAAGAACGTGCCGGACCTGGACCCAACGGTGGGTTGCTTCACCTCCTTCCCCTTGACCTTGCCCCTCTCCTCCCCCTTTCCCGCCCTTTTCGGCACAACCCTACCAGGTCTCGTAACTCCATTCATTTTCGGCGACCTCTTACTAGGACTCTCACTACTCGAAGGGTTACTGTCCCTCAACGAATTCCTCTTTCCAACTGGAGGTGTGCTGGTAGAAGGTGTGCTCTGCCTGGACCCACTCCTCGACCCAACCCCATTGACCTTCCCAACATCTGGCGTCTTCGCAGCATCCAGTAAATTCCTCCTGAGACTGGGAGATCCATGATACAGATTGGTAGCAGCAGCCCTATTCCTACTAGCAGCTGTCGAGCTCTCCACCGACCTCACTGACCTTGCCACCGTCAACGGACTCTTCTGTGCCATCGGCGGTGATTTTTTCACCTTATCAACCTGCCCCACAACCTTTGCCCTCCCAAGGTTCGGCGAGACCTTGGACACAGTTGTCTTCCCGGAAGTCTCACCCATCAAACTATCCGTCGACATGGACGTATCCATCTTCCCCTTTCTCACCACAACTGGCTTTTTCTTGACTTCCGCTAGAGAATCAGCGGACAGCCCAATCTCCTCCTTCGTCCTCAATGACGGAGATTCTGGTCTTGTGATTCCACAGCTCTTGCTCGATTCCTTTTTCACAGTCTTACCGCAGGATTCGGCCAAGCTGTCGGTCGACAGGGCCCTCATGTCCTTCTTCACTGACAGTTTCATCTTAGTGGGGGGCTTTTTGTCAATAGCTCGTTTCATTGCGGGACTGGAGGTCCTAGAAGAGTCCGACGATGATATCATGATCTTTCGTCTTTGCGTGGAGATCCTGTCGTGCAGCATTGGCGGCTCTCTCTGGGGCTTTGGTCTAGGCTCCAAGTACCTCGATTTAACTTCAAGCTTATTTGGCCAGGATTTCGGACGCATTGTGGATTGTTTAGTTTCCATTTTACGTTCTAAAGGATCTGTCTTAGGTTTTATCAACACCTTCTTCAATTGACTGGTGCCAGCTTTTGGCTTGTCAACTTCAACAGTTAGTTTGGATTTCCTCACTTCCGGTCTGATTGCTGGTTTCGGGGTCTTGGAATCCTTCACATTTAGGTGTCTCGTGGGTCTTTTCAGGACCTCCGGGAGGATGACGAGGCACGCCAGTTCCTGGATCCTCCTCCTGAGCTCAAGATCCATCTTAAGCCACGTCGTTGTCCTCGCAGCTCTTGGTGCCTCCTTAACGAGACACTTCTCCACCCTCACCTGGATCTTCCTCAAAAAATCCGTGAACAATAGATTGCCTTGCTTGTCCTCTCCCACTCCCACCATCTTAAATAATTTAGCATAGCTCCTGCAGGCCTGATCAGGGGGCAACCTGTCAGCTGCTGCAAGCACATTATCCTCAATTCTACTGATATTCCATGATAAGTCACGCCCGAGTGCCTGAAAGCTATCGTTACTAAGTACTGCCGAGAAATTGTCTGACAAGTACTTCAGCCCAGTCTCCAGGAGATTGGACACCATTCTAAAGACCGGCTCAGCCCACCGTATGTTCGGTAAAGTCGCCAAAAGCTTATCGCAATCCATGATGGTTTGCAGTACGTTATCAGCAGACATGTGAACAATGTGTTGATGATAGCACTTGTCCATAAGTTCTCTAGGAAGGGTTGCGAAGGCCTTGCAGGGCCAGATCCTAACGAAATGCCTGGTGATCCACCTCAAGGACTTTCTGTAGACCTCATCCAGACCGTAAGCAGCTGCCAGAGGTAGGCACTCAAGTACTCCAGTGGCGCAAAGCTGACAAGGCTTGTGGAAGAGATGACAATACTTCACCTTCAATGTATACCCAATGACCTCCTTCAAACCCTCCAAGCATAGCATATCCGCAAGTGTTGCCAGCTCCACAATACTAATACTCTCCGGAATATTGCTCTCCCCGCTATATATATGACACAGTGCAAAGTGAACTGATGGATAGGAGTATCCCTGTAAAGAAATCACATTCCCAGCACTCTCAATCCACCCTCCACTCAAAATTGCAGCGAAGTACTGACACCTGGAGCTCAAAATGCACTTGTGCGCACGAATTCGTCTGCCAGAAACTTCAATCGTAACATCCGGATTGATCTCCTCGAGGAACATCCTCAGCAGGTCCTCCCCAAGTCTGTTGTAGGGTTTCACATTGGCGAATGATGATGTCTCTGTTTCCTCTGTTGAAACATCAGCTCCAGAGCGTCCCATACTGCTCTGCATGCTGCTAATGTCTGACTCTGAGATGATGCCCTCAGCCTCTGGGTCCACATCGTCAATGGGGGATTTATGTTTTGATGGGAGAGACGTACTCATAATCGGTGGAAATTTTCTGGTGCTCAAGGGACGAACAGATGGGCCATTGGCTCTTGTCAGTGCAAGCTTACTCTCAACCCACGAGATCTCTGGGATGCTCTTGCTCATTCTGTAAGAGAGATTGGTCACCCTGGATGTCTCCTCTGATTCAGTTATCTCGACTTTTGCTGGTGTCCTGTCTAAATCGGAAAGTCTTACAAAGCCAGATAAAGTTTCTGACTTATCCACTTGTTGAATGCAGCCCTCTGCAAGTTCGTCTTCGATCTTCTTGATGGTCTTGGTGATGGATTTATGAGTTTCCGAGAGTTTTCTGGGGATCTCCTGGTGCAAACGGCCTTTTCGGTAGTCGGGAATCTCGAATTCCTGGTTGTCACTCGAAGAAGGTCCACTGCCACTTCCACTGCTGATGTCGAAGGTCTCGCTCTTTCGCGTGTGACCTTCTGTGCTCTCTGTAGCAGTTTTCTCCCAGACAGAGGTGTCCGACGGTTCGTCCTCGACTTTGGGGTCTGCAGGGGCTTCTGCACTTGACATCATCTCGGCTCTGGGTAATTCGTGGAGCTCCTGACGCGAGCAACCTCGCAGATCCTCGTTCAATATCTCCACGTGAGAGTTTGGGGGAGTGTCTCTGGCTTTATAGTCCAGGACTTCTGGAACTTCTGTGGGACATTTTGGAGGAGCAGACCCAGCGGATTGAGATGGAGTGTCCTGGGGACTAACAGTCTTGGAGAGCTTCAGTAGATCTGGATCGATAGAAACCGAATGCGCTCGTTTGTGCTCCTTTCGTGGTACCTCCTTGAGACCGTTTCCTTGGACCTTCTCCATGTTCCAGGAGTGCCTCTGAAACGCAGGTTTTGACGTTGAGAGTGTTCTTCTTCGCACCACAGGCGAGTCAGACTCGATGTACATGAAAACACTCTTTTTCTCTGATCGTGATTCCTGAGAAGACTCACTGCCCTCCTTGCCACTGTCCTCAGAGCACTGACGAGGCTTCGTTGTGTCCGAGTCACTCAAATCAATGAACATTGAGAAAATATTTTTTTTGTCAACCGATTTTGCTCGTCCATTGACCTCCACCTTCTTCCTTACTGAGGGTGATTTCTCTGAAAGATCCACGAAAAACTGTTTGGACTCCTTCGTGGAGGTAACCTTTTCCTCCTGGGGGCTGCCAATGTCATTTAAGTTGACGAAGAAGCCCAGACTTCCTCGGGATTTACTCGTCTTGTTTATGCAGTCTGAGGACGAGAAACTTTGGGACATGTGGGCAAGGCTGTTGGGCTTTTGGGGCTTGCAGTCGCTCATGTCGACCACCCAGGTTGTCATGGAGGAGGACATCCTTGGTTTTCCCACCCTCTCCAGGGGGGGATTCATCAGGACAGCACCCCCTGAGACTATCGGTGTCGACTCAGTCTTCCTCCTAACTGAGGGGCTCTCTGTTGGGCGTGTATAATCCACAGAGCTCACGCCACCAGACACTATAGGTGTCATTTCGTCACGACGAGGCCTCTTCAACGTGCCAGATCGACTAGACAGGAAATGGGATTCCAGGGTTGCTGGTAAACTGGTGCAATCCAGGGAACTGTCATCTGTCTCAGAAAAGTCCCCCAAATTTTTGTCACTTGCACTTTTTGTGAGACTTCCATTTCCCTTTCCATTTTCTGGAGACTCGGTGAAGGCAACTGAGTACGAGATCAAATCATTGTCAACTTTGTGCCCTGAATACTGAGGAATTGAACTGTTAAAAACTAGACTCCCCTGACGGCGCTCCTGCTCCTGTCGCAAATGAGAAAGCTTCTCATCCGCAGGCTCCAGCTCAAAAGTATTGCCTCGAATCAAGGAAGATCTTCTGGAGTCACTGGCCTCAAAGGCATCATTGGAGATCTCTCGAGTATCACTCTCACGAGCTTTTTTATTGTTGTCAATGCAGGGCGATGGATGATTGCTCTCTCCACTGTCTGCCTCTTTAATCTCCACAACTAGGGATTCTTTTTCAATTTTTTCCACACTGTCCCCAGGGGAGTCTGTTCGTTTGAGTTTTCTGGGCTCGGGAATGGGCTCCAGGTGCTCAGTAAGCTTCAGCTCTCGATGGAATTCTGTGATCGACTCGTGGGACATTTGGGGAATGGGGAGCGATGATTTTCGAGGCTTTTGATCCTCGAGGTTGGTCCTGGAGGGAATGTAAGGGGACTCCAGGTATGGGGGAAGGCTTGTACCTGATTTCTCATCCTTGGAGAGCATCAGGGAGGGATCGGGCTCGTCATTGAGGCTTGAGGCATCGATGAAGTAGTAACTGTTGATGGTGGAGGTACTCTTCTTGAAGGTGGGGTCACTTTCTCGACTTCGTGGCTTACCTTCTGGCGGAGAATCTAAAATGTATTTTGGGAGAGACGAAGCAGTTAGGGGTGATGAAGAGGGCTCGATGAACTCGAAGGAGCCAGTGGGAACGAAGGAACCCTGATCATTGCCATCAGAGTCGTAAAATGGGTCGTTCAGAACGTCACTTTCGTATTTCGAGATTTCGCTGTCCCCCTGGGTCCTTGATGATCCTGGGGGCCTTGACGATCCTTGACGACCAGGAACGTCGATTTGCCGATTTTTCGGCCGCCGAGAATTTACCTTGGGCCGATCGACGTCTCCTGTTATTGAGACTCGAATGAAATCGTCGTCTGTGGAGAGAGAGGGAATGTGGGACTCTTCGAAATCAGTGCCAGATGTCTCCGATTCTGTGGTTTCTTGGAGACTATAGGAACCGGTTTCCAAACCGGAATCTGCCATTTCTGAGGCACTAGGGCTCAGGCACGATTGCTCCGCACGACACTCATGGCTCCGGGATATGCAGGTGATCAGGTGAAACTCCTCGCGGGAGATCTCCAAGTTGCAGTAGAGGAGGCTGGAAAATCGGTATTCAAGGTTGAATAAATTATTTAATTTCTGAATCTTTCTGAATTATAGAAAAAGTTTTGGTTTTTGATTGACATCGACATTACAAAATTGATAGCACAGGAACATGTCAGGTGCAATCTTAATTTTGTTTTTGGAAATTGAAATTGTTAGAAGATCTGAGAAAATCTGAACTATGAATAATTTTTCAGGTTTTCTGAGTGCGAAATGGCCCAAAAATTTGGGTTTGGTTTGTAAGTACGCAAATAGTTTAATTGAGAATTTTAGAAGAATAAATATGTTTTGTAGGAAATTTTGGTTCGTGCGGCAAAAGTTTGCTCGACATTTTTCCCTCTAAAAATGGAGCAATAGTGTAAAATATTTACCGCACAAATCCCTGAATCTGTTGGAACAAATCCTCGGATCTCAAGTAGCATTTGATAGGGCTTTGCCCAGCAAAATAACCCTCCAACACCTCATACAACTTGGGAGATCTTGCTTTAATAATACAAGTGTTTGCTTGAAGTACGTATGGGCCGTGTATTATGTGAAGATCGCAATGCAGTCTCTCTGAAAAGATTCTGAAAAAATCAACAAAAATTAAGACGAGAGAGCAAAGCTAAAATTTCTCTGCCAAAATTGCTTCTCCGGAAATTTCTTCTTGCTATTTTTTTCTGATCAAACTTTTATCAATTTCAAAAATTTTTACAAACTTTTGGAAAATTTTGGCAAACTTTGGAATTCATGAAAATCTTTTAAAGCTTCGGATTGTTCATTATTTCTTCAGTGAAAAAAATGAGCTTCAATGAAAATTGAATAAAAAAATTACGTTTTGAACTCAATATAAAAAAGCAATTGATGTATAAATAAATTTTTCCTGATCGAAAATTTTATTGCAATTGTTTTTGGTTCCAAACAATTTCATTATTTATTTCATTTATAGAATAGAATGCGAAAAATTGCGAAGTAGCAATTTCGAATATTGTAAAAATTATTTGCTACAGAGTTTAGTGTTTTATTTTTATATATCAAATGGTAGAGGAATGATAAAAAATAGAGAGTTACCTAAGAATATTCTGCTGAAGTGTAGTAATATTTTTATTGTAAGTACGTCTGTTCTCCACTATCTTTCGTTCCTCAAACGTTTCACTGCCAACACCTTTAACCCCCTGATTATTTCTCTCGCATGTCCAATCTCCAATTCGATAATGTCCCCTTTTGCCAGTGCCTCCAGCCATGAGGCGAATCTAGTCATCCATGATCATCACCTTGAACCATCAGAATATGAAGAATTGTGAGATAAGTCAGTGGACCCGGTAAAGCCACACAAAAAACTTGACCATTTGGCATTTCCGCCTAACACTGTTTTCAAGGATTTCCTTAGAAAGTCAAAAATCTCGTTAACGAGTAGTTTTACGAGGAAATATTATTCAACATTTTTTGTAGGCAATTTAATTTCAGACAAAAAAGTTCTTTACCATTTTTCTCTGAAACCAGTCAATCTCGAGATCAATCAAAAGTTCGATATTTCCATTTGTTTTTTGATGAAGTTAACAAACTTATTGACTTAAATGCACACACACACACACACACACACACACACACACACACACCAAAAACAAAAACACATGCACACGCACACACACACACACACACACACACTTTAAATTGTCCTAAGGGCTGTGGAGATTTGATAATCATTTGTTAGCCTAATAATCTTAATACAAGCCTGTCACTTTTGGGACACCCTGTACATATAATGGAGTGTATTCATTTATATCATTTTCGCCTATTGAATTCAAATAAAATCTACTTATCTACTTCGAGATATACGAATCTTATAATTGAAACACATATTCCAAAAATTGAAAACAAATACCGGAGAGAAAATAGAGAAACAAAATGATCTATCTATCAACGAGTATAAATATTCAGTTCAATAATTTCAATTATTCGATAAATATTCAATAGTCATTAACTGACATTTATAATGCCATTCGTGATCGATTGGCAGGATAATACTCTTTGAATTTTCATATACCAGTATAACGTCGTAACTTACAAAATCAAAAATTGTAACTTGTGCAAATTAGTAATGAAGAACGCAATATTCAATTAATAACAATGAAAATTCCCAGTTTCCAAGGCTGCGTTATTATTTATGGGAGCGACATCGAATTTTTTGGCGATGTCTGTCAATGTGACATAATGCGCGCATGTATTTAAATGCCCAAAATGTTCTTATTTTTTATTTATACTTCTCAGTTTGGGATAAAATATAAAATTTCAAGTAAAATCACGTATGCATTGATTGTTATTCCAATTGTGTCACTGGAGACCTCGGGACATCAATTTTTCGTGGCAATCGATTCTTCTCATCTTTTCAATTATTTTTCCGCTACTTTTGCATTAGAACAAATTAAAACTTTTGCCAGGCGCTCTTCCGGCATATGTCAAAGGGTTTTTTGATGCATAAGGGACACTTCAGTATTCTATTTCCAATAATTTATTGATCCATTATGTATACATGTATTTACCTGGTTTCCACGCCGCTCCTACGGACACCGGACACTCAGCAGTTTTTTAAAGAACAACATTTTTCTGGAGGTTCTAATTGGGAATTTTGAGAGCAGGGGTGTTCACTTTGTTTGATGATTTGTTTTTGCTCTTTTAGAATTGTTTTGATGACTTCTTTATACTCCGGTAGATAATCTCGCGCACGATACATCGGATGCGCGATTTTTGACGGGGACAACTAGAGGCGCTAGTGTGACATTGTCCATGTGTATGTGGATGTCGGTGTGCCGCGCTTTACAGGTTACAATTTAAATGCATTTTGGCGCCATTTTTTTTTTGCGGACAGGTGTATGATATTGCGCATGTGTAAATCTGTTTGAATTTTTTGAAAGAAACATTATAAGTTTTCCAGTTTTTTTTTAGTTCTCAGGTTTCGTTTTTTCAATTTTCCAACATTTGGGAATTCGAAAATTTTGCGCACTTTGGAAATTTTTGAAGGGTTTTTACAGTGTTTATGTCGATTGAACATATAGCTTTTTGTGATTTTCTTATTAATGTTATGTTATATCTATATATATGACCGATTTCTAGGAGCGTCTTAATGTTTTTTTCAATTTTGGAACCAATATAGACGCTAATGTGGCAGTTGTTTTTGAAATGCCAATGACAGGACCGCCATGATGTCCCCTGCAATTGGTCTTCGCAAACTAACCTAATTTCATATTACAACAAATGATAGATAAAATTGATTGTTGACAGGCTCTTATTCCGCTCGTTTACTATATAAAAAACAAGGCTTGCGCTCCCCACGCTCATTCGCGAGTGATGATGCGCGAATTTATGTCACGGTCAGTCACAATGTGATATGAACTGCCTTACGATCCAAGAGGCATTTATTTATCGTGCCCACAAATACCGAAAATTCTGATAAGTTCAATTCATCGCAAACCATCCATCGAAGTAAGTAATTGCATCGAGCCCATGGCAATTCACTGATTTCAAATTTTGGTCCAGATTCTTGAGTGATCTTGCATAATGTCTATCAGCGCCGAGTTTCAAGAAAGTGACAGTGACAGTTAAAAAAAAACGCAAAGCACCCGCAAATTTTTCAAAATTATTGATCAAAGAGTTTCGCACGACATCATCCATCTTTCATGTTTTTAATTTAACATGTACTGCTATTTGAAACAGATTTATTTAGTCATTGACACCATAAGAATTGGTGAAAATCATTTGGACAAGATGACGGAAAGTGATGATATAAAAGATCCTCACATAAATAACAATTGAAGGACCCCATCTGGTGATTATTCAAAAATAATTAGTAATGATTAAATTAGAATTTAATTTATAAAAAAATTGAGACATGAATTGTACTTTGGATGTGGTTGAGTATATTGGAAATTGATTTTAACAATTTTGAGGGCCTCCCCCCATGAGTAAATATCTGCCAATAATAAATAAATCATGCATTTGATTTCATACATGTGACAGAAGCATCGACTGTATATTTTGTCATGTGTGCAGAAATATTGGTTAGGCATGTGCATATATAGGGTATGATTCATATATATCGTATAAGGAATTATGTATGTCATATATGGTACGATAGATAAATTCGTATATAACTATGAGTCACATAAAAAATGGCTGAATTTAATTAAGTACAAAATTAATGTTATACATTTTCCTGTATATCTATATATATAGTAAATGTGGCAGGTACTTCCTATATATAATTTCATCTATACATATATCTATATTTCTCAGGTTTTTTACTAACTTTTCCTAACGTTTTCCAATTTAATAAATGTTTCATTTTTTTGTGCACTATCAATCTATTAATACATCTCTTGTTTTTCAGGGAGCAAGATGGCACAAACTAACGGCTTCCCTCCAGAGCAGTTTGCCCTCAAGTGGAATAATTTTTCGCATAATTTGTCGTCGGGATTTTTGACTCATCTTAATAACCAGGATCTCGTAGATGTCACCATTGCAGTAGAGGGACAACTACTCCAAGCGCACAAACTTGTTTTATCAGTCTGCAGTACTTATTTCCAAGATATATTCAAGGTACTTGTTTTGTCAAACATGTGAGGCAATTTCATACAGTAAAAAAATGATGAATTGAATTAGGTTGTATATATAGTTAATCCGGGGGAAAAAAGATCAAATATTCTATGTTCAAGGCCAATCCCTGCCAGCATCCAGTAGTGATCCTCAAAGACATGGGCTATACCGAGGTAGATGCACTCTTAAGATTCATGTATCAAGGTGAAGTGAATGTGAAGCAAGAAGAGCTCGCCAGTTTTTTAAAAATCGCCGAAATACTTCAGGTCAAGGGTCTCACTCTGGATAAACCGAGCTTAAAGGTCAGTTTCCTTTCTAACTCTCCTTTTTTTTTCTCATTTTTCAAACCCATTTTTTTTTCTAAAAATGAAAATTTTTAGCTTTTGAAAATCATGGTCAATTACCAACAATTAAATACCAGTGTCGTTTGAAAATTTGTCGAGAACGTTTATTAAAATTTCAAGAAAATTGAGGTGTCTTAACTAAATTTTTTGAAATGTTCGCGACAAATTTCTACTATACAAAATTATTGGACTGTTGAAAAAATGAAAATTTCCAAAAACTAGAATTGTCGCAATTTTCTGTGGATTCTTCAAAGGTTACAATCTCTCGAAACTATTTTCCAATTCTTTGAATTCTTTCTAAATTTCAGCGGCTTCCTTGTGATAATGACATTTCTGGAAATTCCAATGGAGTCCCAAAAGTTGAGAGTGACTCCGATAATAGTGGAGTTTCAGCAGACACTGCCAAATCGGTGAAAAAAAACAGGGTTTCGAAGAAAAGATTGCAAACGACGACTGCTGGGAATCAGTTGAAAAAAACTCGCAGTTCTGCGTCGAGTGTGGAAAATTTTGGAAGCGTCTCTCCAAAAAATGATTTAGATGATGATAGACATGAAATTGATCCAGTGTGCAATGGTCCAAGGGAGCCTTCAGAAATAGAGCTTACAAAGAATGGTGCTAACATTTAATTTCTTCTAACAGACATGACTAATTTTTCCCAGTTTTGAATTGCTGTTAGTTTTGAATTTAGTCCTCTGAAAACAGAGCAAATATTTATTAGCTACAAATTCGTCAAAAAAAAATAACCCTGTCAGCTTCGCAAATTATCATTTTTCTTCTTCAAAATTATCCAAAAATTTGTAGAATAATTACAAAGGAATTTCGGTGTACTCCTCGAATGGATAAAGCAGTTTTAGAAATGGGACAATTTTTTAAATAAAAAAATCGCAAAATTCGTTTTTTACGAAATTTAAAAGTGGTTCGTAATTAGCGTTCTTGGACAATTTTGAGAAAATATTTTTTTTGTAGCTCACAAATTGAGTTCACGACTATCTTTCAGTATCGAGTAATTTTGTAATTGTTGAAACTTAGAGTTATAATTTTTGTAAAAAAAAAAAATTAACAAATTCTGGAACTTTTTATTGCAGTGGGCGATTCCATTGATTTGACGAAAGACGTAGATTTTGGGGATCACGAGGAATTTATGCCCACACACATCAATAAGCCCTCAGGAGTAGCAAGTGAGTATGAATCCCTCGACAGTCGCCTTATAAGACTTTCTGTCACAAATTTACTTTTTGTGTAGGAAAAATTAATTGCAAATTTTTTTTTGGTGCAGGAAAAATTTTGGAATTCAATTGAAAGATTGTTGTGGACATTAATGAGCAACTGAAGCAACTGTAAAAAAATTTTCAAGAAAAATAAAGCAATTTCATTTTTTTTTCAGATGTGGAACCAGTGACTTATCGTTTATCAGCTCGAGGAAGGCCTCAGCTTGTGCACGCTGGCTACGTGTACAATTTGACATCGCGTTCAGAACCGCTGAATCGTTCGCACTATCGCTGCGCTGAGCAGCATCGCGGCTGTCGTGGAAAATGCGCTGTTATTGCTGAGAGATTTATGCCAACAGGTGTTCACGACCACAATCATCTGCCGGGTTATCAGTCCGAGCAGGATTATCGGAAGAAAAAGACCGCGGATGCAGATTGAACAGTCAAGGATGTAATGAAGGTTTTGGAATAGCAGGAAAATAATTCAGCATTTTTTTTACTGATGGAGAGTTATAGACGAAGTATTCCATGTTAAATCGACGAACGACTCTACCCCTTAGGAAAAATTTCCGTAACTTTCGTACTGATTATGTACTATGGAAATCGGTGCTCTGATTTTTTTTTCAGATTTCTGCAATTTATTTTATTAAATAATTTTTTTTAATTTTTTTTTTGTATTTCATTGACTTTGGAAAAATATCCATGAAAAAAAAATTTGACTCATTAATGGAGTGATAAATATCACAGTCAAGTTTTGGTTTCCATTGGTTTCATTGCAAAAAATTTTCCGAAGGCCCAATTTCGAGAATCTTGTCAATCTGGTGCCATGACATTTTTTACTGTCTTAACTCCTATTTTTCATAATTTTTATTCTTAAAAACTTTCGTTAATGTTTTAAGTTTATCACAGGACATGGATAAATAATATTGTCTATTGCTGTTATCGATATTTATTCAGCCTAAACTTTAAAATCATCTTCATTGGTGATTAGATATTTCGTACTATAGATGATAAACTTGTATCAACTGTGGATATTGCAAAAGAAAAATTGCAAGGCTCCCATTACATCCTTAAACTCACTTCAAGCCATTCCAGTCTTACCAAGATTCTGCCACTATTTTTGTACCTCCCAAGATCCAAATGACATGTGATCTCTAGTTACGTAGACCTCATTCCAGGTAGTTCTTCAGCCAAACTAGGTTTTAAGACAGTCTTCACAGCTCGATACCTTTCGATGATGAACTATATTGTAAGGTGTAAGCAACGTGTAATAGTGTTATCATTCACGTAAATAAAAGAATTATTTATTTTCCAATTTGGACTTTTGCCAGTTTCGAAGTTCTTGAAATTTATGAGATTTGGAATTTTGGAAATTTAAATCCGTTTCGTTTTCAACGCTGTTCAATCTTTCCAAATATCTGGAATTTTTAACGTTCTAAAATTATGGAAATTTGTAAAATGTTGACATTTCAAAAATTCCCAAAATTAATTTTTTTTTCGATTTTCAAATTTTCTGATATTTTTATTTTTTGAAGTTTATATATATGCATGTTTATAATACTGAAATTTTTAGAAAGTTGAGAAGAGTTAATAAATAGAAACTAATGAATAGATAAAATTTGCTGATTCTACTATTTCTCGTCTTAATAAAAAAAAATATTTCTCGTCTTCGTTACCTATCAATTATTTTTGGGCAATTTTTGTGCGATCAAAACTATTATCAGAGATTTTTTTTCCCGGGAAACAATGTTGGGGGAATTTTTCCTAGGGCAAAGTAGCCCTAGATTTCGAACAATCCACTTTTTTCTTGACAATTCCACAATTCGAGAGCCAAGAGCCCAGTATTTATTTACTAATTCTCGGGTGAGTAAACAATCAAGCTAACATCAACTGAGGAAAGGATTGTTTATTTACATGGAGTCTACGGCCGAGACAGGGCTCATTCGACGAATATTAAATTTAATATCTGATAATTGATAATGAAGCTGACAGTTGTTACTGGGGTGGCTTCCAGGTCTCGATTTTGGGCCTGGTTGTGCTGTAGGGCATGTAGGCATCTTTGGTACCAGATGGATTCATGCGATGATCAATCATCCACTTGTGGTTGGGCCTGGTCGGGTCCTGATGAGGCAAGAGATCAGTTTTGTTGTGCAACCAACCAAACCACTCTGGTGGCACTTGGGAACCATCGTAATTCATACCAACATGCTCCGCGTAAACTATCCATCTGTTGCGACCTGAATCACAGAGAGACATTTTTGAAATTTTCAGTACTTGTCAGCATTTATAGGATCCTCAGGAATCCATTACTAAGATTAAAATGTCAAATAATATTTCCCTAAGCTGAAACAGCAGTGGAGACCTCCAGGTCAAATTTTCGAGTGATCCATGGTTTTGGAAATTTTCGATATGAATTAATTATGAATGAATTGAGGAGTCACCTGAGGTCTCATGCATGCACAATTTTTTTTTTTAACAAATTGACTTAAGTTGGTTGTCAGCAAATTGAAGATTAATGTAAATACTGTCAACTTACCGTGGAAATAATAATTATTTTCGTAATATTTGTTTCCATATTTATCTTCGCCCACGAGGGTTCCCCATTTCAAGTCGTCCATCCTGGAATAAAAAGGTAGATTGTGAGTTTTAAGGTGGTTCTAGAAGATCTAAATTTGGTGAAATGCCCGAAAAAGTTGGAAATATTGCCAGGAATTACGAGATTAATACCTTTTAAAGGAGAGAAAAAGAGAGATTAGGAAATTAAATGCTCAGTGGAATTTTCAAACGTTTTTCGGATTCATATTATTTATGTATTTTTTTCTAATGATTCACCCACACACAGACACCCACCCACCCACAGCAAGCCAGACAGCCACCCACCCACCCATCCATAGACACACCCCCACCCACCCACCCCCACCCACCCACCCACACACACACACACACACACACACACACGTGCACGTACACAACGCTGATCACCTGTCACTTGCATGTCACGTGTCAAGAAACGTCAAAATTTCATCAAAAGTAATAATTGTCCTTCTCAAGAAAATTTCAATAACGTCTCTATGAAAAGGTCGAAAGTCCAAAATTCAATTTCAAAAATTCTCTGGGAAACACTTTTAAAATTCACAAAACATTGTGAACATTTTGGGAGGAAAAATAAAGTTGAACACTTATGAGCATTTAAAAACGGAGGAAGGAAAAAAGGAATTTGATCAATCTTGTAAAAGTTTTTTGACAGTCAGTATGAGGGAGTTATAGCAGATAGGAGAGATAACTGTAGTAGATGTGACAATAATTACGTGTGTCGTATTTTTTGAAAATCTTTTTTTTTTTGACGCGTGACAGCAACATTTGAATAGAATTTTCAGGGCTCAGGGAAATGTCAAGTTGAGGAACATAACCTGTACGACAAAACAACGGATTGGTTCAGTTCGTAGACTGATTGTTTCGTGATTTGGAATGTTTTTAAAGGTCCTACCTGTACATGGTTTTAAGACATCCTATTATTCCCCCA
This sequence comes from Asobara japonica, assembly GCA_026005395.1. NCBI lineage: Eukaryota > Metazoa > Arthropoda > Insecta > Hymenoptera > Braconidae > Asobara > Asobara japonica. The sequence goes on from BQMI01000280.1 coordinate 2,078,934, forward strand.
TTTTGCTTGTAAATCTTGCCAGCGTTGCTTAAAACATTCCAGTAACTCTTGAGAAAACTCATCTTCATTCACTAGAATGTCCGATTATGTAAAGGCATATTTCGGAAGTTTGGTTGGTTGTTGGTGAAGCAGAGGTTGGCGGCCTGTCGGTAAGGGAGACGGAAGCGCTCGATTTTAGCAGCGTTGAAATTCCTCAAATTTGAACTTGGCACAAAAAGAAATCGAAATTTTTTAATGTTGGAATTGGAAATTTTGGAAATTTTGGAAATTTTGGAAATTTTGGAAATTTTTGAAATTTTGGAAATTTTGGAAATTTTGGAAATTTTGGAAATTTTTGAAATTTTTGAAATTTTTGAAATTTTTGAAATTTTTGAAATTTTTGAAATTTTTGAAATTTTTGAAATTTTTGAAATTTTTGAAATTTTGGAAATTTTGGAAATTTTGGAAATTTTGGAAATTTTTGAAATTTTTGAAATTTTTGAAATTTTTGAAATTTTTGAAATTTTTGAAATTTTTGAAATTTTTGAAATTTTTGAAATTTTTGAAATTTTTGAAATTTTTGAAATTTTTGAAATTTTTGAAATTTTTGAAATTTTTGAAATTTTTGAAATTTTTGAAATTTTTGAAATTTTTGAAATTTTTGAAATTTTTGAAATTTTTGAAATTTTTGAAATTTTTGAAATTTTTGAAATTTTTGAAATTTTTGAAATTTTTGAAATTTGAAATTTTTGAAATTTGAATTCGAATTGCGGTTGAGCGAGCCTAATTTTAAAAAAACTATATTTCTCACCTTTTTTTTTTCAAAACACCCTCAAGATTCGTTTCGACTACCGCAGTACTCAATAACGCGAGTTCCAAGCCTCATATTCATCAGTGACTTTCTACTGCAAGCCTGGACCACATTATCTATAATAGTGTCTAAAAAATGATGAACCGTATTAACTCAATGGTCAATACATACATACATCCAAGCTTACTAGAATCATTCAAACCCAAGCTTCAGAAACCATGTTGTGCTAAGCTTGGTCCGAGCTCAGCTTTGTTAGCTTTGAATCTTAGCTTTAACAAGCATGAATCCCGGAATGCTCATACCATCTAAACCCAAGCTTCTGAACTAAGGTTGGACTAAGCTGGATTGAGGCATATTTTTCCTAGTTTCGATTTACCAGCCTCAGCGAAACCCTGCTTAATATTGGATTCATATATAAATCCAGGATTGCTGCACCACCTAAACCCAAGCTTGGAAACGAATGTTCAACTAAGCTTGGTCCAACCTCACTGTTCCTATCTTCGAAGTTTGAATCAAGATAAATTTTGTAGCTTGGACCAAGATTAATTTCGATGCTTCGACCACGAGAAACTTTGGAACTTGGACGAAAATGAATTTCGCGGCTTGTACCAAGATAAAATCCGAAGCTTGAACGAAGATAAATTTCGAAGCTTGTATTAACCTACGTAACCAAGCTAGGACGAAGCTTATTCTCTAAGCTGGGATTGGTGTTACATTCGCATGTTCTGCACAGATTGACCGAGGCTTCAAAACACAGCTTTGGCGAAGCTTAGTCAAGCCTCGTCCAAGCTTTGATCAAGCTTCATCGCATGGTCAATTCCCCCCTGGGCAGATCTTCCTCTTCATGCAGATGTCTTCTGAATTTCAAATCTATAAGGAAAAAATGTAAATGATCTATCATCCATTAGTATTCCAGTATTCCAATAATCTCATATTCTATCCCAATTAAAACATAACAACAATGTCTTACCATGTATCAGCATGATCAGCAAGATGCCCTTTCTAAATTGATCCACTGATTATTCCAACTTCTTGCAATGAACATAAAACCTGCGAGACACTTTTTTTCTCACAGTTCATTGCTGCCCCTCTTCACCTTATCATTCTATGATGAAACTGAAGCGCAATTCCCCTCATAATTCAATCAAATGAATTGATTATTCCACGAGCGCCCCAATAAATGAGGAAATAATCTGTGACAATTGGAATTACTAAAGTTGACACTTTCAAAGGAGAAAAAAAAAGCAGAAAGAAAAAAAAAACACCAACAATGCTGAAAAAAAGTTGGATAATTTTTTCATCGTCTGTGGGAGATTAGACATAACCCTTAGACATCACGTTACATTCACCATCGCTAATTAAGATAGTGAATGAGACATCATCGACGCTCGCAAATAATATTTCTTAATTTTTTGTACTACGGTGTCTGGACGCAATCAACGCCAAAGTATGGTAGACAATTTCTGGGGATATGGCATTTATCCGCCAAGATTAGCTCACTACTGGATTACTTCAGTTCACGATGATTGCACAAAAATAAATCGTCTGATGCTTGACGCACGCCAATCAAACGCCGGCTATTACACCATCTAATCTTTTGCAGTAATCGTCATGCCCCTGAAACGCGCGGAAGTCATGAATAATAAGTGGGACCCAAGGGAACCAGCAGGACGAATGGAATTAGCAGGACCAATGGAACCAAGGGAACTAGTAGGACCAATGGTACCAAGGGAACTAGCAGGACCAATGAACCCAACAGGACCAATGGGACCAAGGGAACTAGCACGACCAAGAGAATCAGCGGGACCAATGGACCCAACAGGACCAATGGAACCAGTGGGACCAATGAAGCCAGCAGGACCAATGGAACCAGTGGGACCAATGAAGCCAGCAAGACCAATGGAATCAGCAGGACCAATAAAGCCAGCAGGACCAATGACACCAGCAAGACCGATGCAATCAGCAGGACCAATGGAATCAGTGGGATCAATGAAACCAGCAGGACAAATCAAGTCAGGAGGACCAATGAAGCCAGCCGGACCAATGGAACCAGCAGGACCAATGGAGCCAGCAGGACCAATGGAGCCAGCAGGACCAATGGAGCCAGCAGGGCCAATGGAGCCAGCAGGACCAATGGAACCAGTGGGACGAATGAAGCCAGTAAGACCAATGGAATCAGCAGGACCAATGAAGCCAGCAGGACCAATGACACCAGCAAGACCAATGCAATCAGCAGGACCAATGGAACCAGTGGGATCAATGAAACCAGCAGGACAAATCAAGTCAGGAGGACCAATGAAGCCAGTCGGATCAATGGAACCAGCAGGACCAATGGAACCAGCAGGACAAATCAAGTCAGGAGGACCAATGAAGCCAGTCGGACCAATGGAACCAGTAGGACCAATGGAACCAGCAGGACCAATGGAACCAGCAGGACCAATGGAGCCAGCAGGACCAAGGGAACCAACGGCAAAATTTAGGATTTTCCTCCAGCTTCATCATCTCTATCCCGCGATCGTCCAATCGCTAAAAAAACATTATTGACTATAGCTATTTTTCCAAGGTTCCCATCACCTGATCATTGTCTTCTTGCTGTATTTAAAAAAAAAAGCCAGCAAAAAGTGGTTTTCCATGCAATATTTCTCTACATGTTTTCCGGCTTTTTTTTATCCACCACTCTTCAATGATGGCAACTACTATCGAAGCACTTATCACCGTATTGATTAGTTTTTTCGTTAATTTTTTCCCGAGGTATACACCGATGAGAAGTTTATCTTGAGAAAAAAATATGGTTAACAAATTCACAGCAGGGTAAAAAATCAAAACAAAATGAGCGAAATATCTTCTGGTAGTGGGGGGAGAGGGGGGGGGGTGTCTAATCAGTCCTCTTATGGCTGAGTGATACCCCGTGGATATTTCTTCAGTCTCGACGAAATGCCGATTCTAAGCTCCAAGCGATTGCGGCAGAGGTGTTACCCGGGGGTCAATTCTCAAGCGAAGGTTATCGTTGGAATTGGAGAGAAAAAGAAAAATTGTGGAGTATGGTAACGCGGGATTTTGTGTGACTGCTACAGAAGATTTATACCAGTCAGGGTAGAGCCATTCGGCAATACACGCCAAGTGCAATAGCTCTATTAAATTCTCAAGTTCAATTATTCATTGGCTGCAGAGGTATTAGCTATTCGCATTGCCTTCCCGTCCCTGCGCCACAATTTTTTTTTTTTACGGCTCTGGTTAAGCAGGAGCTTTTTACCAACTGCATTGTCGAGCCTGTCTCGAGATAAAAATTTCTCGATTTATTTGACGTTGTGACAAGTGCGCGAAGATGACACGCGTCACGGCGGATCCTGATAGATGTACATCTTTAGCATGTGGCAAGTGTGGGCAGAAGTGTCTTATAGCTGCCTCATTGACCATGATAGCATCCAGTTTTCTCGTTATGGTTGTCTTCTGGTGTACTGATTTTTTTTCCAATTTTTTGGTATCAACGTTGGTGGTTACCGAGGACTCGGAAATGTTCAAGTGGTGGGTGGAACCACCTATTCGCGCTGCCTACAACATCAGAATATTTAATTACACGAATATTGATGAGTTTATGAGCGGAGATGCGGCCAAGTTGAAAGTGAGAGAAGTGGGACCTTATGTGTATAGGGAGACCCTGACGAGGGTCAACACGCAGTTCTACCCCAATGGGACACTGTCCTTTCAGGAGAGACGGTCGTTCCAGTGGGAGGGCGGCAGTCCTGATGATGATATGGTTGTGGTACCCAATGTACCACTTCTATCGGCAATGGCTTTTGCGCGGGATAAACCCTGGGGCGTTCAGTTTCTTCTCAATGTTGCTATCAGCGCATTCACACCCAAGACATTTTTGACATTGCCCGTTGGCGAATTTCTATGGGGGTATGATGACCAACTGTACACGCGCGCCAAGGACGTCCTCGATCTCATAGGGCATGATGTGACCATGGAGAAATTTGGAGTACTTGCAATGGTAAGCTGCCTCTATCGCACGAAATTTCCAAAAAAAAAATTCTTCAAGAAAATTGCTTTAAAAAAATTTCTTAAAAAAAAATTTCATTAAAAAAAATTCTTTAAAAAATTTCTTAAAAAAAAATTCTTAAAAAAAATTTCTTTAAACAATTTAAAAAAAAAAACTTTCTTTAAAAAAAATTTCTTTAAACAAATTTCCTTCAAAGAAATTTCTGGAAAAAAATTTCTTTAAAAAAATTTCTTAAAAAAAATTCCTTCAAAAAAATTCTGGAAACAAATTTCTTAAAAAAAAATTCTTAAAAAAAAATTCTTTAAAAAATTTTGAGACACCCACAAAATTTTTTCATCATCTTTCTTGATGAACTAAATGCTGAGGAAGTACTGTAAACACTTGTGCGTGGGTAAAGCAGCAGGAAATATGTAACAGGTTGACAAGGGGATTTGCATAGGTCAAAAGTTGAGAAAATTTGAAAATTTTATTGAGACAATGTTTCGCTGCTACACTTTTGTTGCACCTAGGTAATGAATTATTGTGTTCATTCTGGACGACAATGTCAAGGTGCCAAAAAATTGTTCAGTGCAAAGTGATTTTCTCTTTTGCCCGTTTTTTGACTGGTAATTTTTTTTTGGATTTATGTCAACTGAGACTTCCAATTAATTTTTATTTAATAAAAAACATAATAATAATAATTTTTATAATGAGGGAAGGAACATGAATTTTTTTTTTTCGTGTTTCAAAATATATTTGGAGTCTAAAAAATATTTTTTTATTTATAAAATAACTGCTAGTATCGGCGGGAAATTCAAATTTGTGCAGCACTTAGACTCATTGATTTTCCAACGAATGATGCTTTGGCTGCGAGAATTTGTCGACGCAATACTTCCCATAATGTATACAACATTATTCGCAATGCATAATACATCACATCTATCATTACTTTTCCAGAAACAAGGTGTCTCGAAAGACGTAATAACTATGCACACGGGCCAGGGCAATATCTCAAAAATGGGGATGATCGATCGTGTCAATGGCGTATCGAAACGCAATATTTGGGGCGATGACAGTTGCGATAAGGTTTACGGTTCTGCGGGCTATGTTTATCCACCGGACATGTATAGGGATCCCAAGAAGCCATTGGATATCTATGCAGCTGATATGTGCAGGACATTTAAACTTGACAGAGTTGGCCATGGGAGCTCTTATGGGATTCCAACTTTGAGGTAACAATTTTCAACTGCATGTACCTCATCAGAATCATGCCAAACACTTTCCCGTTTGTGCTTTCTACTTAAAAGAGTTGTTAACTTCTTGATGAAGGCAAGTTATGGGTTTAGCCCCAATTTAATAGAAATTGGTGTTTCAATCATAACTACTCTCAAAGAGATGTGTATGTGTGTGTGTGGGTCGTTGGGTGACTGAGTTGATAGGTGGGTGGGTGGGTGAGTGGGTGGATGAGTAAGTGAGTGAGTGGGTGGGTGAGTGGGTGAGTGAGTGGGTGGGTGAGTGGGTGAGTGGGTGACTGAGTTGATAGGCGGGTGAGTAGGTGGGTGAGTGGGTGAGTGAGTGGGTGAGTGAGTGGGTGGGTGAGTGGGTGAGTGAGTGGGTGGGTGAGTGGGTGAGTGGGTGACTGAGTTGATAGGCGGGTGAGTGGGTAGATGAGTGGGTGGGTGAGTGAGTGGGTGGGTAAGTGAGTGGGTGAGTGAGTGGGTGGGTGAGTGAGTGGGTGGGTGAGTAGGTGGGTGAGTGGGTGGGTGAGTGGGTGAGTGACTGGGTGGGTGAGTAGGTGGGTGAGTGGGTGGGTGAGTGGGTGGGTGAGTAGGTGGGTGAGTGGGTAGATGAGTGGCTGAGTGTGTGAGTGGGTGAGTGGGTGAGTGTGTGAGTGGGTGGGTGAGTGAGTGGATGGGTGGGTGAGTGGGCGGATGAATGGGTGAGTGGGTAAATGAGCAGGTAGGTGTGAGTGTGTGTGAGAGGGAAAATCCATATTGATACAAAAAAGCCCCCCATAATTAAAACCATCTCCACTTAGGATAATCGCCTGCCAAAAAAATGATTGATCTTCAATTACCCCAATTTCTAATTTCCCTAGTTATAAACCGCCAGCAGACGGATTTGATTCCTCCCCGGACAAGGACTACTGCTTCTGTCCAAAAGCCTCGACGAACGATGTATCCAACCGAACTTGTGCACCAAACGGTATCTTCAATGTCTCAGCATGTGCATTCAATACCCCAATGGTAGCGTCATTTCCCCATTTCTTCGGAGGAGAGCCAAGCCTATTCTCCAAGATAGAAGGACTGAACCCAAAGGCGGAGCTGCATCAATCGCATCTCGAGATTCATCCGGTGAGAAATAAAACGATTCTGATTGGTATCTCATATGACACTTTGATGAACATTGAAGGTTTATGAGGTTCTAAGCTCACCCCGGGGAGGTTCTAGGCGACCTGGAGCATTTTCGTTGCTTTTATTTTATTATCAACTAAGCTACCTTGGAGCTGCTGGTGCTAGGACACCAACATGTTGGAACCATCTGGCAGCCATCCAAGTCATCCAACTGTGCTAATTTCAATTTCCTAACTTTGCTATTTGCCTGTTCCAGAGACTGGGCCTGCTGATCGGTGGACACTCGAGAATCCAACTGAACATCGAAGCAAGAAAAGCCACTGGAGTACCATTCCTGCAGAACCTCAGTCATGGTCAAATACTTCCAATCCTCTGGATTGAAATTGGAATCGACGCAATGCCGGATCACATCCTGAATCGTCTGAGTCACGCATATTACACAGCTGGCATCATCGAGTTCCTCTGCCAATGGGGCAGCATTGCCGGCGTTATCATTTGGACGTCTGCGTTACTTTATCTCCAGCAAAAGACCAAGCAGGAGCATCCAGTCCTAGTGAGGAATGTCTCGGGTCAGGATAAGCTTCTTCAAGAGAGTGGTTGAGGAACAGAACGGAACGCCGTTGGAAGAAAAATAAGTTCCCAGAACAACTTTCTCATCCCAGAGTACGAGAGGAAGAGACGAGAGATTGATAGACTTTGCTGTGCAAAGTCAGCAGAAAAGTGATGAAACTCTGAGAAGTTTTCTGAATATCAATTCAGCCAATATATATATGTATATATCTCTTGCTGTTGAATCTTCGTTATCTGTTCGGGATGCAGACTGATAAGACTGTTACGTTTAAAACTATCGTCTCAATATCATAATTCATCAACTGCATTTAATCGATGAAACCTCTAACTTTCAAACAGCCCTTGTTTAGTATTTCCTCCACAAACGAGATCTAATTGACTTGTCAACAGTCAGCAATTAAAGTAATGTATTGATGTTAATTATAAGTCGCGATGATGTGGAAGAGGACTCGCGGTAGGTTCTATAAATTATTATTAGTTGATAGCTGCTTGTTTATCGTGCACTGCACATTTTTATTTGTTTATCCAAACTCATCCAACACGCTGGAGTCACGAGTTGATCTTGTGTCAGCTTTGTATCGCGCCAATGATAGGAAATTTGTTTTATTAAAATTGTTTCGTTGTGTTTTATTTTTAATTCAATTTTAATTGAATAATTAAAACGACTGTTGTTCAAATCATTTGAGGAGAGACCTCAAATGGGTCTTACGGCGCATGCGCGCTCCACCGCCAATCAGAGGCCGTGCGCAACAGGTTGCGCAGACGCATCCAATAGAAAGTCGAGAAATGTTAGTGTTACTATTGTAGCGCCACAATGTTCAGGAGGGATTGCCATGAGTGTCAACAGTGTCAAGTAGTACTTAACAGATTGTAATAATTGTTTTAAAGATGATGTTCTGGGCAACCTGGAAGAAGGAAGAACGACAGAGCACAATTGAACAAATCCAATGTCAGGAGCGAAAATTGTGAACTATTTTAGGTTAGATCTAAAGAGGCTTAGTGTACATAATCTTCTTTCTCGTTTCCAATAAAGCCCATGATACAAGCCACCTCAGTGTCTTTTCACATTTTTATTTGTACAAAATTGATTTTTTTTTTCATCATCACCTAACAATGTTTACGATACTATATACCTAACTATATTATATAATTAATTTATGATAGAAACATATACAAGGAGAATAACATACAATGATCCACATTAGATATAATTACATCGATTGGAGTTCAATTGTGGGCAGAGTCGAATGAATAAAATTTGAAAAAAAAAATCATTCGGTCCAAGTAATTGCAATTATTTTTTCCATCCACAATTATCCCCCCCCCCCCCCCCCCCTCCTCGCCCTTCCACTCCCATGGACGGATTAAAAATCTCGTAATTATCCAAGTATTAATACAAAGTTGAACCGAACAATTAATCTGTTAATTTATAAAATTGCACAATCGACATCATTTTTCATTTTTCACTTGGCGCTTACGAGATCTATATTTATTTAATTAATCGTCCTTGCATAACTTGAGCGTCATTATTATTAATTTTCCAGAATACTTTGCGCAATATTGCCTCGGTATTAATATGCCTAAGAGTTCTTCATCAACAAATTGGTGATTAATCAGTAGACTAAACAACATAACTCTCTTCTTTTTTTTTTCTTCCTCTTCTTTTTCTTATTTCTCTCGTGTTTGCGTGATTTGGAATGAACCACTCACACTACCGAGATCGACGAATACAATATTTCGTAAACAATTGTGAGACAAGAGGCCTTAATCAGTGTCTGGGTGGAATTAAGAGTCATTTTTCCATTTTTTGCTTACAACAATTTGCACTATATATGCAAAAAATTCACAAAATTTTTATGGGATTTTTTCAGCACTAGACAAAGTTCTCTACAACTCCCATAAATTCTCACAGAAATTTTCGGGGAAATTGGAAGCGTTCCCGAATCTTTTTTCATCTTTTTCCGTATAGAATTTTCCCAGAAAATCCCATAAAAATTCTATACATTTTTTCCATACCCAAAATTTAATAATCCGTTAAAACAATTTCCCAATTTGTGAAATCCTCATTTTGTGTCCGATTATTGAGATTCACACACGTATAAATAAGAAAAAAAAACAGGTCAATTTAGAATTCTCTAAGAGAAGAGCCCATTGGCGCAATTGATGTCACAAATAATAATAATAATAATAATAATAATAATAATAATAATAATATAAAAAAAACACAATCAAAAACAGTAAAAATAATCATATTTCCTAGGTTGAGATTTTATTTATCTCTCGACCTCGACCCACTGCGACTAATGATCTCGCCATATGAGCCAGCGGAATCATGGCAAGAGATATGAAATAACGAGAAATGAAGGATTTGGAAAAGATGGATTAACTTGTAATTTCCCTCTCCTCAGCTTTCACTTTATTCCTCGTTCGTTGTGGTACATCCCGCAACCACTCACTTTTCTCACGTTAATTGTACGAAATATTTATTTCGCAAATAAAAAAAAAAAATAAAAAAAAAACGAGAACGATTCTAGTGTGTCTATTCACAATTTAGTACTTTCTGTAGTTTTAATTTTGAAGCATGTGCTTCAGGAAGATTGATTAATTGAGGGTGAAATTGGCGATTTATTTTGGACCTTGGAAGGCAGGATTGAGATTGCCCTGCTTGGTACTGGCACCTGGTGGTAGTGGTGTGCTGAGGTGAAGTTTTTCTTGGCGCTTAGCTGCTCTCGCTAAGCAGAAAAGCGCACCCACGAGGACAATTGCACCAACAGCAGCTAGTGCACCGGAAATAGCTGCGCGCGCAATTGGCGGTACGTCCACTGCAATCTTCATGAGCGATGTCACCTCCGATGCGAGTTCATCAACGGCCTAAAAGGGAAAAATCAGTTCAATGAAGAGAAATAAGAATTTTGCACCATGAACAAAGTTGAGGGGACCTTCACCGCAATGTAAGAATAAACCTCGAAAAGTGGTAATTTTCAATAATTAGATGTCGACAGTCAGCAGTGACTTTCCCAGATCATTATTCCCATTGAGTGCACCAGCAAGAATAATCAATATTCGCCAAATGGCCCGTGAAATTCATGCAGAAACCTTCAAACATAGTAGCAGGCTTATGCACTTGAAAGTTGCATGGAGAAACCTCAACCGGAAATGCAAATATTTTTGGTAGTAAAATTATGGTGCTTGCTTATGGTAAGTTGGGGAAGACTAATTACGACACTTACGTCCTCGAACCACATGATGGGGAAGACTATGTCGGGGAAGGAGGCGACCTGCTTGATGTCCCGAACTTGGCTCACGGCGAGGTTGATCTGGACACGGGCGCGCGCTCGCACGGCTGTGCCCATCATCGGCTGGACATCGATGTACAATGCGTGTTTATCCTCTTCCGGCGGCGAAATGCCTATCACGGCTTCGCGCAAAGCGGGATCAGCTGGAATGTCATTGTCCAATAATTAGAGATTGTAGCGGAGATTGTATTAGAGTGATTTTTGCGTGATTACTGAAAAATAGATATTTTATGAAGATTATATAGATATATTCTGTAGAAACTGAGTTCTGTCCACTGCGTCCAAGGGCCTGGGTTGGCGTCTGCCTCCGGAGCATCCGTTGCAAAGACATATTTTCTTACGGATGCCATTCGAACGCTAGACCGGAAGGGAACCAAGCTGTCGGGGGAGGGGGGGGGGAGTTCCACCCACTAATCTGTGTGCTAACTGGATGGGTGTCCCTATGGGCTCAGCATGTGCAAGCTGTGTCGACCTAGGCGCCTGCAGCGCCATCCTCAACCGGAAGTGGTACTAATCGGAAAGGAAATGCGCATGGCACAGTGCGGCCGGTGTAGGATCAGCGCGCCCCACTCCGGCGCGTTATGCTGCGCATGCGCAGTTACGTTGAACTTAGTACCATTACCGGTTGAGGAGACGCTGGGTCGGCATTGACCGGTTTTACTTGCGCTTTAGGGGATAAGGCGTCCAGTTAGTGCATGGATCGGTGATTCTATCGCAGGAGTTTCTGGAGGTTTACCCTGGGCTTAGAAACATGATGGATGGGTGCCTAGTACGCCCGAAGGAATGCTCAAGAGCAGTTACTGTGGGGAATACAAAAGTGAGGGACGGAAAATAACGCATTTCATTCCTTAATTAAAAATTGTGTATATATATATATATATATATAAGTGGTGTATAAAATTGATAATGAAGTGTAGGTTCTGCTTGATCGTAAAAAAATATAATTTTTTTTGAACTTATATATTCTACTCGAGAAACCAATTTTCATTGATATATTTCACCGCAATCATTAAGATCTCCTCGAAAGTAAAAGCAAACTTATTTACTAGCATCTTAAATAAGAGAAATAATGATGAATGAAAAAAGAGCAATAAAAAAATTTAATCTTCCCACGACGAATGAACGGCAAACGCCTGGGAGTCTATTCTCATAATTACGACGAATGTTCATTGTTTGTCGGAAGAAACAAAAAGTAGGGAACTATACTTGACGCCCCGGAAAACTCCATTCACCACTGTTGTCTACTGGTGTTTTTTTTTCGATTTTACCTAGTATGGTAGCGATGGAGCTGTGAACTTTTCTACAGACTCGAAATCTACTATTTTCCAAAAGCTTCGCACCTGGAAAATTGTGGATTTCCAAGGCCTCGATGGCTCCACAACTAGGACTAAGTGCTGATCCCTCTCCATTGGGAAGCAAAAGACAATTGATCAATTCGTTATTTTCATGCGACAATTTTTTTTCAGATATTCCGTAAACTATCTATTCGATGGCTATGAACAATCAGTAGTTCATAATCTTTATTATGTTAATTAATATGGTAATAATAATAATAATAATAATGAATGGACTGTGGGTTTGACCCTCCGCGGCCCGAAATTATAACTTCCCGATGTCTGCGTGTGTGCGTGTGTACTTTCTTTCCAATCTCTCATTTTCTCACCACAGAGCTCTCTAAATGATTTCAATTGTTTATAACGCTCTAATGCCGAAACGGTTAAAGATACGAAAAAAGTCAAAGGACACAAAATATGTATTTTTTTTATAAGGAACAACATTTATTCGACACATTTTTGCGTATCTATAATATTTCGTGAGATACAGCGTTATAAACAATTGAAATTGTTAATAGCAATAGAAACCAGGAGACATATATGGACCAAAAACTAATCAGCTCTAAGTTACGGCAAGACGCTTCGCTTGCGTCATACAGGTCCTCGATCGGATAATTTGTTCACGAGAAATCGTTCCGGGAAATTTTTGGTTACATACGTACATCGGCGCACACACACACACACACATACAGACATTTTGTTTTAAATAGTCTAGAAAGGTCAGAAACACCATGAAACGTGGAGATCTGATGGAAAATCGATTTTTCATTTTCGGGGGCAAAACAATAACTTCCCCAATCGGAAAGTGAATAAAATAAGATTGAATCAGTAGTTCATAAGTTTTGCAATTTCGACATTTCGAATGACAAAGTCGGGTACTAGGGTGAAAAGAATACTATCGTCCGTACCTAGGTAGAAGTGAGGAAAGCTGACGAGAACCGGCGAATCGTATTGGCACAGGGAGACGTTGAACGTGCCCTCTGGGGCGCATGGCGGACCGCCGGGACAGTAGCACATCTGGGATGGCTTGTTCTCCACGGATGTGAAGACGTCTTTTGGCGGGGTGAATCGATATGCCGGGACATCCGCTTTGGTCATCACTTCCTCCTGAAATGTTACAAGTTCAGATTAGAAATTGCCATTTGCACACGTGTCTCAATAGTTTTTACTACGCGGAGAACAAAAATCCTTTGCAAATTTCGGGTAAGTCCTTACAACCGTCAAGGACCCATGTGCATCAGTACTTGAACAACATTTAGTACCCATAAAAAAATTTCAAGCCCTAAAAATTTCCAAATTTTCAAAATTTCAAAATTTCAAAAGTTTCAAAATTTCAAAAGTTCCATAACTTCAAAAGTTTCAAAATTTCAAAAGTTTCAAAAGTTTCAAAAGTTTCAAAATTTTCAAAATTTCAAAAGTTTCAAAATTTCAAAATTTCAAAATTTCAAAATTTCAAACGTTTCAAACTTTCAAAAGTTTCAAAATTTCAAAAGTTTCAAAATTTCAAAAGTTCCAAAATTTCAAAAGTTTCAAAAATTCAAAAGTTTCAAAATTTCAAAAATTTCAAAATTTCAATATAATACTTTAAAATAAAACAAAACAAAAAAAAAATTGTAAACAAAATTTAATTAAATATTTTTGCCGACTTTAAAAACTTTCCGAGAAGAATAAAATAGACACCATTCGTGCATTTTCCTTATTCCCCCTTTCCGAATAAATTATCCCCCTCGGCTTGACAGGGAACAATCAAAAAATTCCGCACTCCAGCCTCTCACAAGCTCCCCCCCCCCCCCCCCCCCCCGCCCATTTCTCCGTTCGGAGCCGCGTCCCGGTCATAACAATAAATAATCCCCCATAAACTTGGCGAGGAGGAAAAACAAAATTGACAAAAAAAACCAGTTCACCTTGAAGACAAGTGGTAGAGTTCTGCAGAGGTCCTTGTCGAAGATCTTGAGGACAGTCTGTTTGCTGATGTGCGGTGGGAAAATGCTTCCATCACCACCTAGGAGTGAGTCGCACTCAGGAGTTGTCCAGTGGCCTAAGCTATTTTTCCCATTGAACCTATCCACCATTCCATACTTGGTGATATCACTGGCACCGGTAAAAATTGTGTAAACATCGGGATGAGTTCCATTTTTCCCATAGAGAAGTCCAAACTGATCGTACGGCAATTTTTGCTCTTTTGGTACAACATCCTTTGCCAGCTTCAGCAGTGGATCCTCGTAGCCCCAGAGAAGTTGGCCGATGGAGACCTCAACGAATGGCTTTATCTTCAGAATGTCCATGATCGAGGCCATTGCGAGACGCAGGAAACGCGCTGCGTGACGTGATTGACTTGTTGCTGATAGCATGGGAACATTTGGAACCACGACCAGATCGTCCTCAGTTCCGTTTGATAATTCCTGCAATTATGTGAAAATTAATTTCTTTTTCGCCGAGAACGGGTAGGAAGAGACCGGTTGTTTTCCTGGATATTTGGCTGACGTTCTTCCTGCACAGAACATTTTTTGAGCCCATGCGCCACGGAAATCTTGCCGCAACAAAACTACGGTTCCCTCACGTCGCCAATACCTCAAGCGAAAATGTTTTGGTCGAATAACAAAGTGCTCCACTTCTGCAAACTATCCGACACCAAACAACTTTTTCAACTAAAGAATCCAAACTATTTTTACTGCTACTTTTGTAATCTCTCCCCAGTAACAAATTATGTTGCTTTCGTGAAATGTGTAATTTGGTCCAGTAGAAAACTGAATCACCTCTAGAAGGACAAAAAAATTGCCAAAGGTAGACGAGTTTTACATGGCGCTTGCTTGGCGATCACTTTCACCTCGAACGAATGGGAGGCAATTACAGATTAAACTGAAAACGCGTGCTCTCGTCCACCGATTGAATATGAAAAAAATATATGAGAAGATATAGAGTTTTTATATGGGATTGACCGAAATAATCTTCCCTTAATTGTTTAATCAGCGCTTCCCCCAGTAGTTTAGAAAAAAAAACAATAGTTTATAACAATTAATGCATGATTTATTTTTCAATCGTCATTCATCTATTGCTCGATCAGATTAGTCAGATAACATCGTGCAGTTGGTTGGTAATCACCTTTGCATCGATAAACATCGATATTTGGGATATCGATTCGGCTTTAGTTTTCAAAAGTATGACAATTGCTCAACTTGTCATAGCTTATGTAGTTATTGAAAATCATATACACAGAATATTTTTTGACGTTCTGTTAATGTATTAAGTTTCGAGTGTTTTACATATTCTGTCCAGCGTTGACAAATTTTCTATGTACGCGATAATTACAGAAAAAACAAAAGATGCTTGCGCCAAATTGGAAAATTGAAAGCTCTCATTTTTTCGGAGTCAATGATTAACAGTATCTTCAGCTTCGGACAATACATTGTTACTTCAAATATCAAATTGTCATTCAGCGCGCGAAGCGCGCATTCAGGCTTGTACAGATGTATAAAGAAGACGGCGGCGCGCTGATCGTTGTGTGACCGAAGTCGTCCGCGTGACAGATTTTTTCATGTAGAATATATTGAGTGCATTGCCATTAAGTTGATAGCAAATGTAGGATTGAAACGGAGACACTGAGATGAAATAATGAGGCAAGTGGGACTTTTCACTCTGGCCGACACACGATTGCGGAAGTCAATCTAGATGCATGTAACAATGTTGATTCACGTATTTTCCCCGTCTCAGCAGTATCACGAGCATCATCATCGACTTAGACGAGTCGACGGAGCGTTGCCGTGCGCTTGATATGGAAATTGCAGATTGAGGAATAGTTGCTGGGAAATCTGAAAGGTTCCGTCATTTTTAATGAGCCGCCATCTAGAATTAGGTGACTTTGATTTTCTAAGTGGTTTTGTCAATCATCTTGAGCGATTGATGGAAACGCGTTCCATGACAAAATGTGCTTTTCAATTGGATTATGTGGGTATAATGCTATTGAACTGTCATGTGAAACGATCCGATTTTCCACGAAAAATATATGTAAAAATTTATGGCATTTCATGATTCGCTTGGAGTAAAACTATCTCTGTAGCAAAAAGGAGAGACGGAAGAAAATATCGTTGTATATCGAAATTATCGAAAAGCGTAGGACCGAAACTGACGCGACGCCATCAGTGCGGCCGAAAAAGGAAGTGCCCGTGCGACGCACGCGCAGTCGGGGGGGGGGGGGGGGACTAGCCGAGAAAAATTCAGCGTCCTTCCCCACCAGCTTGCCATCCAAGGCTTGGCCGCAAAATTATAGACGTGATTGATATGAAAAATGTAGAGATTTTTAGATGAAACTCGTGGTTGTCGGTTAATGAAGCCTAATTAGTCTAGACATCTTTCTATACGTTTTGTCTAGACTAATGTGATAAATCAGAACATTTGAAAAAATGCATCCTATGATAGGCATACTAATGAGGCTGCGACAAACAGTAAACAATAATGATATCTAACTTTTGTACATTTTGATAGCTTAATCTGATCGATAATTCAATCATATATAATAATAAAATCAAAGATGCAAAGTAAATATTGTTGAAAAAATGTGTTTCAAATTTTCATATTTCTAAATTTTAACGTTATTTTTAAATTTTCAATTTCAAATTTCAAAATTTCAAATTTCAAATTTCAAAGTTCAAATTTCAAATTTTGAATTTTGAATTTCAAATTTCAAATTTCAAATTTCAAATTTTAAATTTCAAATTTCAAATTTGCAAAATTCCAAAATTCAAATTATCAAATTCCGAGTTTGAGATTCCAATTTTTTTTACAAGAGGTAGGTATGGAGTGCCCGTGATCAACAAAAATTAAGGATGATTGAGGAAGTACTAAAAGCATTGATGAGGAGCGGGAGGGCGGTGGGGGGCGGGAATAATGAACTAAAATGTCGTTAAAGCAATTTTGAAAATTTTCGAAGTATTTGCTGAGATACACTATATTACAGATATTCTCGCATGATGTTCTCCAATTCGCTGAAGACCGCGATAATGATTTCGCGCTTGCTACCCTTTCGAACCGTTCCAACTTTCATCTGGAGTTGATCGCGTAATGTATTATCGAGCAGTCTTCCATTGCATCATGGTGTGCCTCTGCAAGACCTTTCAAATGTTATATTGGTTATTCCCAGCCAGCGGGGCTGCATCCAGATCAGAAGATAATTAGAAGTTACATATTTTTACTAATAAGTTGCCTGCTCTATCTGAAGGTGATAAATCTTCTCAGTTGAACCCCGACCATTCGATAAAGCCCATTACTATGCGCAATTTCAAGTACAAGCCCGAATGCGCGCTGAATTACAATTTGATACTTGAAGTAACAATATATTTTCCGAAGTTGAAGATACTGTTCATCATTGACTCCGAAAAAATGAGAGCTTTCAATTTTCCAATTTGGCGCAAGCATCTTTTGTTTTTTCTGTAATTATCGCGTACATAGAAAATTTGTCAACACTGGACAGAATATGTGAAACACTCGTAACTTAATAAATTAACAGAACGTCAAAAAATATTCTGTGTATATGATTTTCAATAACTACATAAGCTATGACAACTTGAGCAATTGTCATACTTTTGAAAACTAAAGCCGAATCGATATCCCAAATATCGATGTTTATCGATGCAAAGGCGATTACCAACCAACTTGACGATGTAATCTGACTAATCTGATCGAGCAATAAATGAGAGACGATTGAAAAATAAATCATGTCACGATTTTCGAGATATTTCGACTCTAACGATGTTCATTAATGTGTATGCGCTTTCTTGAGTAGGATTTTTCGCAATCATCCGAAAATTGATTTCGCATTTTCAAACCCATCTCAATCCGATAACGAAAATCATACAAAAAAAAAAGCAAAGCAGAGGATTACAAATGCAGACGTTATTGCGCAATGAATCACGTCAACTGACTCATAAACTTCCTGCCAATGGCATTAAAAAGTCTGTGAGTATTTTATTCAAAAATAGGTAAAGCTATGAATACCAACCGCTGAGAATGTGTATCGCTTCCTCAAGTGATAGCTGACAGTGCCATTGGCGTTGAATGTCAGGTTTGTCTTGTCCCACTTTTGCACGTAGACGTAGGGCCCAAGCTCTTCGAGAATGGGCTTGTCACCGTTGTTGAGGAACTCATCGGCGTTGGTCACGTTGTATATGAAGACCCTCATGTGGGGTACTGCTGGTGGTGATTGCCACCATTTGAACGATCTACCACCGTCTTTCAGGGTCACTTCGCTATTTATTATTGCTTTCATGATGTTGGGGAAGAGAATGCCTACGAGAATCGCAGATATTATGAGGACAACACCAGCTACTACTGCGGCCCCTGCAATCAGAAAATTCCATTTCACGTTAGAATAATAAAAATAAAATTGGTGTGTGTGTGTGTGTGTCATTCACAAAAAATCTGGTAACAATACCGAGCTACTGACCTTCGATTGCCCTAATTTTTTTCCGCCGATGTATTTTAATCAAATATGCCATAATTGACCAGAAAGTGTCGACAGAAGTGAAGGTTTTTCTCCCCATTTTTAATCGTCAAATTTTGCCTAATTTTTGTCGTAGTAAGCGTTACCGATGTTCGTACTCAAACCGGGGTTTCTCGGCGTCCTGTTCGGGGCGGCAGGCGAGTTATCTACTGAACCCAGAGGTAGCCAAAGAGGTCGAGTTCGCTTTAGGGTCGTATACAAATACCGAGTGACTGTTGCGTCATGCGCTTGGGCGACGATGGGTCGGTATATAGTCGGGCGGACGAGAGGTGGCCCTTCGGGAATCATCGGATCGTGTGATCCGCCATTGCCAAAACAACTTTAAAGTGATCGGTAGGAAATTGGTTCCACAGTTCAACAGTACAAAAAATTTTGAGATGGCAATGTGTGGGTAAAGAATTGTATTATAACAATAAATATAGCGGAGTAGTTTTTTCTTTGGAGATTGAAGTATGCTGAGTGGATGACGACGCTTTGGATTTGACTTTGATGGTGTCATTTTGGCGGGAGAAGTCTAGGTGCAAAAGTTAATTGCCTACGTGCGTGTGTACGCATGTACACACAGGAACATAGGCAGACACAGACACACATTGACTCTAAATTTGTTGGGAAGCATTTTGGTACTCATAAAAAACCACTCACAAAAAATTGAATTTGGAGATCAATACAATAACTTCGCGGAATTACATACTTAAAAATGAACATATATGCGCTCCAAACATATAGTGTGAAGCAATAAAAAACAACGGTTTTTTTAGAAAAAGAGGAAAGAAAAAAATAATAATAATAATGGCACGAAATATTCCATCTACGTTTCATTTCAAATACAAAAAAGTTCGATTATGAATTTCGTTAGCTGCGAAATATTTCCCCATTCTCTTGTAGTATGAAATTTTCATAGATAAACAATTGCAGTTGTTTAACCATGCAGGTACGTCATGTTTGTAGAACATGAATTTTTCATAAATAAATAATTGAACTAGTCTAAGCATACAGAAACCTCATTGTTGTTGTGGAATTGACTTTACATTAAATTCTGAATAAACATGCTTTGGCAACAGAGCTGAAAGAACAGTTGGGGACTGCAAAATGCTCGAATGAATATTTTTTGTCAGGATTACAATATAAGAATGGAGGTTCGAAACTTGGAATGGAGAGGTATCTCTTCGAGAAAATTTTTTCGAAAATATTTTCTCATGGATTCCGACGGAAGCAGGAAGGCTCCGTGTGTGCTATTGGCGGTATCCATAAAATGAGACGACATGGCCGGGCGGGAACCTAACCCGACGCAGGAGAGGGCAGGGGTGAGTCCCATCACAGGCGCCCGCCATCATAGCAAATGGGTTTCTGGTGGTTTACCCTGTGTTTAGAAATACGATAAGACAAGTCGGACCCAGCCGAAGCATGGATGGGTGTCCAGTGGTCCCTTTCGAAGAAATGCTGAAGAGCAGCTACCGCGGGGAGTACAAGAGCGAAGGACGGAGGAAACACACACACACATCGAGATTTTCTAGGTGCCTAGAAATCTTGCGATGCGTTTAACCACGGAGAAGTGAAAAGATACTGACTAGTAAATGGTTAAATTTTTCTAATGCTTCCTCAGGGTCAAAATCATGTGGAATAATAAAATCGTTGAAGAATCTTCCTGTAAGTTGGTGTAAAATTCAGCGTTAATACGACTTCTCATATTTTCCATTTTTCGCAAATTTCAACCAATTACACCTAATTATTCCCGTAATTCACACGGGATCGCGTGTTTGATAACACCATCACGTAAAGATTATGACACCAGCGATCAGAACCCAGCGCCTCCAGGCGGTGAATCATTGGACTATTGACCAAAATTCAGGTGATCAAATGATGTAATCATGTAATGGTGCTGAGTCAGAGATATTTGCTTATAAAAATATTTGTTGGATTGAGTTTTTGGGACACGATTATTATCGCAGGGCCAAATAATCGAGGATACGACGTTCGATCATGAGGACAAGGCCATCAATTGATGATCACCTTCGCTTCTGCTTGAGACACTAATAACAACAATTTGTTGTTAATGAAAACGTGAAAAAAAATCAATGTCAGAATTCCACTTTTACTTTTTGTCCCTCGTAAATTCAATTCTCGAATAGTTTAACGATTTTTTACTGCGGTTTTTTTTAATTTATCAAGCCATCAGAGGCATTAATAGCAGAGTTAAATAGGCGCTTAGACGTACCGTAATCAACCACCGGTTTTTTTTACCGATCATCCATAAATTGACAATCATGTTACTCTATTATCATACCGATCTTTTGCGCTAATTGAAGAGATTTTTTGTGGCATTTTTATGCGGTTGTATCGACTCAATTACAAGGAATAAATAGGAATTGCTGAGAAATCGTTTAATGCTATTTACGATATGTGGATCTTTATTTGTATCATATACCGATTTTTTTTGTAATTTCAGAATTATTGAAAATTGCCATATTTGAACCAAGAACAATTCTAAAAGAACGATTTTTAAAAAATTGGAGGATTTCCCATTACCGATCATGCAGAAATCGGCAATCAATTTGTTTATTATTATACCGATTTTTTATGCTAATGGGATTTTCGTGCTATTACTTTGCAGTTTTATCCACTCACTTTTAATTATAAAATTTTGTTAGCTCAGGAAGATCGGTTGTGATATTACAATGAAAAAAAAAATGGAAAATTTGGGAAGTCACAAATTTTGGAGAATCTCAACAGTTGCGGGAAAAAAATCACAAATTTTTACAAAAAAATTGAAAGCATGAAAATTTTGTTTTCAACTAAAAAAAAGAGGAAGGGGGAATCAGTTCTTTAAATCGGGATAAAAGAATTAATTATGATAATTCAAATATGGATGCTCCGTCATGCGTGTCTCCGATGAATAAACTTGAACGGAGTTCAAATGCGGAAGGGATTTATGACAGAGTACGTTGCGGACGATACGCCAACACTTTCTAGTGTATGCAATGGCTAAACTGGGCTTTTCCGGAAGTTACTTTTGTCCGGAATTGCTGCGCAACTTCGTTTACTCCAATCGTCGACTTCTTCTTTAGCTCAAGGATTTTCGCAAAAAAAAATGCGATTGCGTGATGTTGTGTTCTTTCAATTTTTTGCGTGGCAAAGGAACACCGTTCTTTGATGAAGAGTTTGTATTTTAAAAGTTTCTTTCAAAATTAATTTTCATAACTTTTGGAATACCAAAGATTTCCACAATTTTAACCTTTTTTTAATTAATTTTTTTCCCAAATTTTCTGAAGCTGATTAACCGCAAATTTCTACTTCAAACCAATGGCACATATCGTCGTCGATTCAGCATTACGAGACATCCTGGAGCAGAGTGTCACAAAAATATTTTCGTAGATCAAAAGTTATTCAATGAAAACGGGGCTATCTGCGAAACAGCCTAACGAGCTTGATAACAGTAACGGATAGTCAGCGATTGATAAGCCTGGGGAAATCCCTATTATCCAAATTTTTCATCAGGGGAGGATTCCCTAGGAAATTCCGATGAGGAAATCCGGAAATGGAATGTCCAAAAAATTTAATTATTTTTCATTTGCTAGAGAAAATGTGTCAATTATTTTATTTTATGAATGTCTTCCACTTTCCAAACTGGTTGCAAATGTCAAAAATACTTCAGGTTTTTTGTATTTCCTTTATTTTGAAAATATGAAAATTTCGTCAAGATTGAAATGTAAAAAAAGTTCAGAAAATTTCTCATTTTCTGAAAATCGACCATAGGAAGGTGTTGCATTAAACATCATGGGCATCATCATGGCCACGACAATCGTTTCCCCCGGTGTTTTTGTGTCCAAAGATATTCAGTCATGGACCGCGATAAGAGATATGGAAATTCAGATTATCGACCTCTAAAAAAAATTCATTGACGCCCAACTCATCAAAGCAAAATATTTAGTGTTTACGCATTGAGACGCCAATCCCAATCAATCAATGACTCTGTCATCATTGAGGAAAGATACAGTAAATCTTGGCGGACGAATAAACAAAAATTGTGCAAAATATCACTGCTGAATTTATTTTGCGCAATGATGACAGCCATCCACCCACTGACCAACGCCCACTCACCAACACCCACCCACTCACCAACACCCTCCCACCCACCCACACCCTCCCACCCACCCACACCCTCCCACCCACCCACTCACCCACCCACTGACCAACACCCACCCACCCACTCACCCATCCATCCACTCACCAACACCCACCCATCCACCCACTCACCCACCCACCCACCAACACTCACCCATCCATCCACTCACCAACACCCACCCATCCACCCACTCACCCACCAACACTCACCCATCCATCCACTCACCAACACCCACCCATCCACCCACTCACCCACCCACCCACTCACCCACCCCCGACGCCCACCCACCCACCGACACCCATACCCACCCACATCCACACCCACACCCACACACACACATACACACACATATCTGTATTAGTGTTATTATTATGAGTAATATAAGAATAGGACGCAACTGAATTAACAATAACCAACGAAAAACCCATAATGATTATTCAATTGTCACGAAATTAATTTAACTATTGACGCTGAAATGTGATTGGCTAATTTGATGCACATTGACCTCCCCGCGAAGAATGTCAGGGACGCAGTGTCCTTGGGATGGACTTGGCGTGTGCGTGAGGCGCGGACGGTAACGGAATCCTTTTCAGTGTTTCGGTGTTATTCTAAAGGTCGGCAGTCCACTGACCCCATCCCTTCGTATAGCTGTCCGATGCAATGGCGCGTGTTCTTCATTATAGGGAAAATGACATTAGTCGATAATGAGAGATATGGTATCCTCCTATCTCAACGTAATTACATATGCTTAGGGTCTTATGGGGAAAGCATCCCGCAAGTGTCAATGCGAACTGATGACAACCTCCACAGGGTGACCGCGCAACGGCCCAAAAAATAGCGACAACCCAATTACCTAGGAACGGCATCATTGCCATTTTTATATTAATGACAATTTATGCCTCGTGGAAGGTTTTTCAATATATTTTAATTGTTTTCCTATATTCTTACGGAAACCAAGCAGTGAAAGTTATCTATAAAATTGACTACACTACAATGTATATTTTTTAATACAATACTGCTTGATGGGAACCCGCTAATAAATGCTTAATCGCTTTCCGCTAATTACTGCTGTTTGTATGTACCAAGCAAAAGGAAGCAAAATATGGAAGTTTCTACAGTTCCTCAACCTGTGCTTTTCAGCAACTCACATATCTCCTCAAAATTTTTCCATTTAAACAATATCTTCCAACATCTTCCGGACATCTCCAATGATATCACCAAATTTTCACTTTCAACTTTCACTGAACAAGTGCTCATCAAATAGAAAATATTGTCTTTCACTTTTCTGTCATCACGACTAATCGTCCGTTTTGTATAAGAGGCAAATTGAATATTTCTTCGATTGTCTTCTTGGTGTTTTTCTCAAATATCTCTTCAACATAAGTGCGTGGCGCAAAATTTCGGCTGATTTGTGATGATAAGAGATGTTTCCCAAAATTAAATATGTTACGGAAAATAATTTTCCAATTTTCAGTTATTTTTTAGAGGAGAGGAGGGTGGGTTTGGTGCCTGGTCCCAGTGACCCATTTTGCCCCATCCTCAATCTATATAGTGGAACTATTGGGTCTTCTGTTTTTTTTTCCAATTCCCGATGGATAAAAGCTTCCATCATTTCTGAGCCATTTTTAACCACTGGATACCCTGGAGGGACCACTGGACACCCATCCATGAAGCTGGGGCCGACTTTCGCCATTTGGGCTATCGCATTTCTGAACACGGGGTAAACCTCCAGAAACCCCTGCGCTTCGACGACGGGCGCCCGTGATGACCCCCCCCCCCTCCCCCACCACCCCCTGTGTCGGGTTGAGTTCCCGCCCGGCCTTGCGGTCTAATCTTATGGGTACCACCTATATGCAAGTTCTCCATTCAGGTGACGCGAAGAAGAGATGCTCGACAAAATGTTTCGATAGCTGATGAAAAAAATTGAACATGATAAATTGTCAGGTGACTATTCATTGAGAAACAATCTCCAATTATTCTGTACTGACACCTTGTAAGATGTGTTATATTTGTGAGAGTCCCCGTCATCTTGCGCAAAGATATGGTTAAAGATCAAGGCTGCCAGATCGAAATGATTGTGGAATGTTTTGCGAGAAAAAAACGGCTAATGATTGAGTCGAGAAAGACGAGAATTCAAATGCAGCTTATGTTAATTCACGTTAATTTTTTTTTTAGATTTAAAAAAAAAAGGCAAGCGGCCTGTCACTGTATCTCTATTTTTTGTCATTTATTTTCTATATCGGTTTTGATAATTACCGCTATGAGAAACATCAGTGAAATGAGATTAATGTAAATTCGAAAAGTGCGCTCGATTATACACTCAAAGTCAGTGGAAATGTGACTTTGAAAAATGTAATATCTGCTGATGCCCTCAAGCGTAATCACAGTAAATGCACGATTTATGAAAAATTTCAACTTGAGATAGAAATTGTAATCGCAAGTCGGAGGCTTCACGGAATCTACTAAATTATTATAATCATCGTTTTGAGCAGTAATGTCTATAGATTTTTCTGGAAATTCAAAGCGATAAGTATGGCTGAGATTGGGAAGAAGATGCAAAAAATTGTCGTACATTTCAGAAAAATGAGGAGTCAAAAAATTGATAAATAGTTCTAGTCGTCATTCGAACCCGGGTCTTTAAATCCTGATGAATCCGTGACAAATCTGTTAATAGGGAATTTAAAAAAATGTTCGCGTGTATTGCTTCGGTAGTCCGAGCCTTGTAAGACGGTACATCTTGTTTGACCGAAGGGACAAAGATATTTTTTATCGCGAGACGATAACCCACTTTATTCATGAAAACTGATTGACCGCTCTTTTTGTTGATTTTCTCAGAAAAAAAAATGATTTTTTTTCACGATCATGAAGAATCTTGATATGTCCAAGTGGAGATTTCTGAATGCTAAGTGTCTTTACAAATCAAATCTAGTCATCAAGGTGGCGTAATGTGAGAATGAATTATGCTGATCACAAATTGGCTCGATGCGCGTCAACGGCCTTAACGAATTATTAGTGAGACCTTGTGACCCGAATGTTGAGACACCGAAAAGGATAGTAACTAGGTCCAGTGACCATGAAGAAAGTGAAAATGGAAGAGGAAAGGATCATTGTGATGCTCATTTTTAGTCATTTAGGCGAAAGGAATGGGTGTTTCGAAAGTTTTTAGCTATTATTGTGATTACGAATTTCAGTGCTTTCAAGTACCGATGAAAAAATAGATATGTTCGTCTTAGATGGTGATAACCTTAGTTATCTTTATTCTTCGTCCTTGAATCTACCGGTTTTTTAATGCATTTTATAAACGACTTATCTACGATATTAAACCATATATATATATATATATATATATATATATATATTTGCTGAGGCAATATATATATATATATTCAAACAGATCTTAAAATTTTTATGTAAGCATTGCAAACGAGTAAGACCGGTTGATATTCTTTCCAGCTCTTCCTGCCAGTAAAACTTCATTTATTCAGTCACAATATTGAAAACGAGACAAAAAAAATTACACTCGATAAGCAGAATCAGAAGAAATTTAATAATGTTCCAATGAAAATCTTCGTTGTTGGAAGGCCAGCTCCACAAATGCTTCCAAGAACGGTTGCAGATAAAAGTTCAATTCAGGTCCTAGACCTTAACTTTCATACGCAACAGTTCTTCAAACTGTTGCTTAACCTGAAG
Source organism: Asobara japonica (assembly GCA_026005395.1). Classification (NCBI taxonomy): domain Eukaryota; kingdom Metazoa; phylum Arthropoda; class Insecta; order Hymenoptera; family Braconidae; genus Asobara; species Asobara japonica. Next base: position 2,105,569 of record BQMI01000280.1, read on the forward strand.
CAATTCTCGGAACTCTTTCTACATCTGGTACAGTTTCCGGAATTGAATTTCAATCCAAAACCGTTCCTGGACTGGCGTTCCCAAACTGAAGAAACATTACCTACTCACATAATATTACCTACTCCCAGAACATTGCCTACCCCCAGAACATTACCTACTCCCAGACCACTACCTACTCCCAGAACATTACCTACCCCCAGAACATTGCCTACTCCCAGAACATTACCTAGTCCCAGAACATTACCTACTCCCAGAACATTACCTACTCCCAGAACATTACCTACTCCCAGAACATTACCTAGTCCCAGAACCTTACCTACTCCCAGAACCTTACCTACTCCCAGAACATTACCTACTCCCAGAACATTACCTACTCCCAGAACATTACCTACTCCCAGAACCTTACCTACTCCCAGGACCTTACCTACTCCCAGAACATTACCTACTCCCAGGACCTTACCTACTCCCAGGGCCTTACCTACTCCCAGAACATTACCTACTCCCAGAACCTTACCTACTCCCAGAACATTACCTACTCCCAGAACATTACCTACTCCCAAAACCTTACCTACGCCCAGAACCTTACCTACTCCCAGAACATTACCTACTCCCAGAACATTACCTACTCCCAGAACATTACCTACTCCCAGAACATTACCTACTCCCAGAACATTACCTACTCCCAGAACATTACCTAGTCCCAGAACATTACCTACTCCCAGAACATTACCTAGCCCCAGAACCTTACCTACTCCCAGAACATCACCTACTCCCAGAACCTTACCTACTCCCAGAACCTTACCTACTCCCAGAACATTACCTACTCCCAGAACCTTACCTAGTCCCAGAACATTACCTACTCCCAGAACCTTACCTACTCCCAGAACATTACCTACTCCCAGAACATTACCTACTCCCAGAACATTACCTACTCCCAGAACCTTACCTACTCCCAGAGCCTTACCTACTCCCAGAACATTACCTACTCCCAGAACCTTACCTACTCCCAGAACATTACCTACTCCCAGAACCTTACCTACTCCCAAAACCCTACCTGTAGTAGTCCTATGAACTTCCGCTAGGACAAGAATAGAACAGGAATGCTCCATAGCATTGCTATAAAAGCCCCATGGAACTCCCATAACATGGGCTCTAATTCATTCCTCAGAAATCCTACAGGATTTTTTCGTATCTACAACACCCCTCCGTTCCAAGTACAAAAAGCAAACGAGACAAATTAGAATTACCACTAATCATTAAAAAAAAAGTTGTTCTCCGAAAAAAAATTGATCCATCCGGTTCTTGAAAAAACTATTCCCCAATTTCCATTTTACCTTCGTTCTGCAGACTAAGATAATTCCCCAATGATTATTGTTTCTTACCCATTTTTTTGTGGTAATTTTTGCAAATAACTGCCGGATGATTACGCTGGTAATTTATGATTTTTTTTTCTTAAATATAATCGGTGGAAAATTGTACGTTGAGTGTGTGCGGAACTATTTATTCCAGTAAGAAATTGTAACAATGTGAAATGACATTATTTAATTTTTTTCCCCATTTGCGAGGTCGGTGTTGTTTTTGTTTTGCGCAAGGCAAACTGCCTTACGTCAGGTATAAAGTCATATACATAAATCATAGGCATAACTGAGATTTCTTAATTGTTGAAATCTCTACCGGTTAATCGAAGGAGAAATTGATGGGCTGAGTGCTTTATGATTATGCATTGTGAGTCACTCAGACAGTGATAAATGGGATAAATTATTGAGCTTCTTAAATTCCTTCATGTTACTCTTTTAACACCCAGTGGATAATCTTTAGCTTTGAGTTAAGATAAAGATTGTTTAATGGATGCGAGGAGAAGAACGTGAAGGCATTTTTCAACTTGCATTTCGGTGAATGAAATTGTATCGCTCAACGTTTCACATGCTTCTGACAAATTTTCAATGAGAGTTGTCTGTGTGTGTGTGTGTGTGTGTGTGTGTGTATTCCCCACAATAGCCGATCTTCAGCATTTCGAGAATTCGGCTGGAGCCGAATTCTGCCATCGTATTTCTAAACACAGGGTAAACCACCAGAAACCCATTCTTCCGGAACTTCAGACTATTTTGCATTTATCCCGTACACCGTTCGTTGTAGAGAAAAGTGGTATGGAACTTTTTTGTTACCATTTGTATTTTCTACATAGAAGGTCTTATGACATTTCTTCGTATCTCACATTATTCCCCAGATTTCAGGGGGAGAAATTGACAACTTTCAATTTCACAAAATTCAATGATCCCTTCTGTCACAGCGAGATGAGGCTACGACTCTCCGCGGGTCGAACCCATAACTGCCCAATGTGTATGTGTGTGAGAGGACGTCCGCGTGCTTGTGTGTGTGTGTGTGTTCGTACCTAACCGGCGAAAAGATACAATTGATTAAGCGATGGCAGCTGAAGTATGAAAAAAAAATCGTAATTAACTTCTTGTTTCATAATTTGTTTAAAGATGAATAAAATGTTATTTAAAATGTGTTTGAACAAATACTATTTTGGACACATCCGTCCATTGAAGCATCCTTAGCCGATGGAATTCTCGGGCGATACCATTCTGTGACTTATCGTTGAATATTTTAAAAATTGTCACTTGGAATTCAAGGCAACATTGCCTATCGGTAGTTGCAATGAGGACATGAATTTTTCAATAGAGAATGTCAAGATCAGATGTCCAATGGAATTTCGTCGATTTTTTTAAAAATCAGATACAACAAATAATGCGCGGAAGATTTTGAGGCTATTTCCTCAGCCGTTGCATAATAAATTCCAAGCACTTTTCATCAGCATTTGCTGCGGAACATCGCATTGGTTTTTTTTTTTCAACGAAAATTGCGTACGCAATTTTCCGTGCGTAGCCGAGAGTAACCCCGTAAATTATAAAAAAAAAAAATACATATATATATATATATATATATATATATATATATATATATATATATATGCATAATCGTAACTTTTGTATACCCTGCGCCGCGCGAAAATTCCACCAGACATTGCGAAAGACATTATTGCTACTTGCCAATGCACGTGGTGAAATGTCAAATGTGGGTCGCACATTTTTATTCGCTACCATACATTTCCAATTTTCAAACACTGCTGCAAAATTATCATCAATCCTGAATTTTCAATTTTAGTCGGTTCATTTGCAGAAAATTCTTTCTCAATAAAATAAATAAATTATGTGTAATTGAGCATAAATTGTTTATGATGTTTTCATGATTTTATCGTTAATAATCATTCACTTTCTGTATATTTAATTTTTGTTTTACTCCCTTTTAGATAGATTTTCCACAGAAACAGATTTTTCTTGGTCGCCGGACTTGTCTCAGTTTGAATACCAAGCTCCAAGCTAAATTACCGGGCTAGTTCTCATCCTGAAGCTTAGCTTGGCCCAATGTTCCAAGCAGGAGTGGCACAGGCTCCCTTGCCAAGACTGGGAGAGGTCAGGCAGGGCTAGGGACTAGCCTGGCCCACGCCTGCGCCAGTCGTCAACTCCCAACTGAGTTGCGCGCGCGGGAACGCTGTGGCGCTGCGAGCGTCAGCGGCTGACGAGCCGTAACGCACAGTTCCCAAACCCTGCATTCTGCCTCAAGTACTTTTCTCTCAGGTTTATAGAGGTTTATCTCGACAAGGCGATGGGCGTACGCGAAACGGAGTATCAGAACGCGTTACCAAACACTCCATTGAAATGCACCATTTACCACAGCGTGGTAAAGAAAAATGTTTTCTTTGAATCTAATCGTTCCGTATAATGATGTATCGCTAATCAAACAGTGAAAACACTATCCGCAATTATTAGTGACATGAGACACAAGGTGCCGGCAATTTTAGGGGGGGTATCTATTACGTATCTCCAGTTATTTCGATAGGAAGCAGCACTCTCGGCGCTCCAATTCCCACTGCATAATAATAAAGCAAATGATGATTCTCCCACACGACAGTCTATCCCAATCGGACAATGCACGACTTTCCAAGCATCTTGTGCTTTCTAAACTAAAGTTTTGGGAAAAAAAAATCCTGGCAAAACCCTCAAATCATTTGTTGCCGTTAAAAAAAACTCGTTTTTAAAGGTGGAAAAAAAGGTATAGTGAGGGGAGAGCTCCACTGTAGAAAGCAGCACGTGTGCTCTAAAAATGAATTTGCACGTCCGTTATGGTTAGAATAAATTTTCCAGTCTCGATATTACTTTTTAGTGGTTTAATGGGATGCTTCAATTTCACTCAAATAAATATGTAGGAAGAAGGAAATTTCATCTCACGCAAAATGCGCTTCATCGTATGATTATTGTACAATGTTGTCAGGATTTATGAACACCATTGAATTTTTTTTTCTACAGTTATTATGAGAGCAATTAAGCAATTAAGGATATTCCACCTATATTGGCTAAGATATAAGAATTGCTTGAAATTTTGACATAATGTTTTTAAAGCGGTAACAGATGCCTGTATGAAATTTGAGATTGATTCACAACACCGTTTTGTAGTTATTAATTATCAAAGTTCTCAATTAACACGGCCTCTTATGGGAAAAATAAAAATGTCTGTAAATACAGTTCAAAGTATAAAAATTTGTTGAAATTTTGAAAATTTACTATTGAAGCAGATATAGAACGATATTAAAAATTTCATGACGATTGACTAAATTTTTTTTTCATTAATTTGTTTAAACAATATAATATTGATTCGCAAACCAAATACAATATAATAATTTTCTATGTCTATCACTTCAACTAATTAACGCATTGAAATATTAATTGAAAATTATTGGCGATAAATATAACGAATTATAGAAAGGGTCATAAACTTTTGTTTTGACTATACGTGTTGAATATCCTTAAGAAAAAAAGAGATCGAGTAACTTTCGAAGGTGATCCAGATCAATTAGCGCCAAAGTTCGGTCTTTAGAGCTAGCACTTTCGGCCCGAAAGAATGCATACTTAATTTTATATTTCATATTTTATGGCCCTGTTTCACTCACCATTCGGCGCATGCGTGCTATTGGTCCCCACCAGGTGGTATCCGTGTATTACAGAAGTGAGAGAGTTACGGTCGCGCGCAATTCGTATCGTTACGACAGAAAATCTACTTTTGCAATAGCTAAATGTACCTGAGGTGCAGAACTTTCGCAGGTGAATGCCGTGTGCCACTAGTGATCCACTGTGCTTAATTGCGGAGGATCAAGTATTGAGTATCGATGTTGAGTTAACTGTTTCTACACTTAGGTCAGTCTGCCGCGGATAGGACGAAAAGTCCAGTTGAAAAATTCACGATTTTGTGTGTGTGTGTGTGTGTGTGTTACGACATTTTTCTACAAACACTTCCGATGAAGCAATTGCAACCACCGTTGAGTAAAAAGCGATGTTAACAACAAGATTAAAACTAGCGAATTGTAAGATGGATCCAATTTATAATCAATTGCAATTCACTTGAAAGGAAAATCGTTGATCGACAAATATAATACCAAATTTGGATTCAAAATCACGGCAAAAAAACCTATGGCGGACGTCTGTGGTGGATCCCCCCCCCCCCCCCCCCCCCCTGCAGTGGGTTCGCGTCCCACCTAGCGTTCCTGGCTCTTCGTCGGAATCCATGAAGAATATTTTTTCTGTTGAAAAATTTTGTCGGCAAGCCGGGAGAGAACCCAGGACCTCTGACGGCGTCATCCCGATTACCGGATATAGTCTTCCGGATGCAAGGGAAAAATAAAAAAAATTATAAATAAAAAAGAAAAAAGAAAAAAAAGTAATTATTTTGTATGTAAAGTGTGAAATTATTGAGAAATGACGTTTGCTGTTTAAACCAATTCGTTATCGACTCTAATGACAAAATAATGAATTGATTCTTTCCGTTCTTTCTATTGCCATTAAATTGCCTGGATTGAATGAACTTGAAACTGTCCATGAGCCAAATTAGTGTGTAATCTTTTGAGCGTACTCAGAATATAGATCATGTGATAAGCGATGATGATCAATAGTTCTTCGATCGTTAAATTAATTTCCAACGTTCTCCCTTTCACTACTTTTATCATTATTTTCCATCCATCGGTAGGAACGCCACGTCAACTGTCGAACCGCGAAATGCGACCGCAACTAGAGGTCACTATTTCAAACATTGCAATAATGCGATTACAAAATCAGGCAAATTACCTGCAGAGGAAAAAATGAGGAGATGGGAAAAAGGCCGCAAATAATAATTCAGCGAATTATCACTTATGGGGAAAAAATCCTATTTCCCGATATGGTGATGCTAGCGATCCCGGTTTGGAGATATAAAAATCCGCGATGCTGAGATAAAATATAATTATAACTGAATTTTTTTCACCGCGGATATTTCCTCCAGGATCATTCTCCAAGGATCTCCTCCAAGGATGCTGCAAATATTTTCCCCTAGAACCCACTTAGCCCACGAGTTCCACATCGCTCTCCAAGACCCTCCTGACTAAAAAAGTGCGGATTTTAAAATAAAAATCGTGAATTCAGGATGTGCATTTTTAGGATGAAGGGCAATCAATAAAACTCGAATCAGTGGCTCTCATCGGGCCCAGTAGGTGCACATACGCATGCATGAACACTGGAAAACTCGTTGAGCCGGTGTACAAACGCCTGCGGTTCAACTTGACTCACCGATCCCCCCTCCCCCCCCCCCCCCCCCCCGCGGAATCCAGTGCGTATATCGTGCCCTCGTTCACTCAACTTTGAATTTTTGCTCCAGACATTTCCTTTCTCGTGAAAAACTAAATTCCGCGGTTAGAAAAATAGGGAAATTGTTGAAATACCGTCAGCAATGAGTGTAAAGTCATTTTAACGAGATTTTCATGGAAATGTATAATTAAAAAAAATTATTTCAGGATAAAAGTCGGTGCGGAACATGGGGGAAGTTGAAAAGCCATTCACATGCAAGGAGAGATGTCCAAAAAAAAATTGCGGGACCAAATTGAGACATACATTAATGACACTAGTCATGTATACATATATATACATATTCCCGCCGGGAACCCACCCCGCCGCGGGGGGGGGGGGGGGGGTGGAGGGGGTTGCATTGTATTGCAATGATACGAACTTACGCCCCTGGCGAACATTGCCAGGAGCAGTCGGAGTATCCTGTGATTTTGTGTCAAAAAAATAAGCTCCGATAATTGATCAATGAGGAAAATCTATGATTACTTCGTAATTCAAAACTAACCATTAGGCTTTCATAATTGTGAAAAAAAATATTCACCGTTGTGTACAAATTTCCGTAGTAAAGAGGAGAGACCAAAGAAAATATCAATCTATATCGAAATTATCGAAAAGCGTAGGAACGAAACCGACGCGACACCAGCCAGTGCGGCGGAAAAAGGAAGTGCGCGTGCGAAGCACGCGCGTCTTATCTCGGATTGCAAAATCAAACAGAGAGGAACCGAAAATTGGTAGACTATATTAGAAACCAACTCCACAAATTGAGATGAAGTAATGTGGATAGAAAATAAAAACAAAATTGTGTTAATCATAAACTTAATCCGTCATTTTGTAGTAATGGATGCACATTTTTTCATTCCTAAGGTATTATAGATACTAATCCGATTTGATCCTATAGTTGCCCTGGGCTATGAGGTCGTTAATGAATAGAAATTACATAAACTGGAATGAAAATTGGGGGAGTCAATACGTGTGACCCACACACACACACACACACACACATCAGGGAAAATTGCCTAAAAACTTTTGCAATGCCTTGAAAGAAGAAGATACAGTGAAAACCGATTCCCTCATATCGGATCCGGACCAATAACTAGGGGAAGTCAAAGATCTGTTAGTGAAAGAAATATAATCGTTGGCGGTGCTTAAAAATATTTTCGTAGACGCAGAACATAATTGAGCCAACAATGCACAATTGAATGAAAGAAAAACCCACTGAAGTGCCCAACGACTCTGACCGATGGTGCGAGCAATGAATGGTCTATAGAAAGTTTCCGCGGTAACGGTTTTGAAACTCGTGAGCAAAGGTCCCTCTCCGTCGCGGCCAACTACATTCTAGAATTTGTACTCGGCCCCTCACACTCAGCGTTCCGGTGAAGAAGAAGAAAAACCTATGTCTACATAAAATGATTTTGCCCAGTGCAAAATCAGACTGGTAACATTACAAATTTGGTGAAAACACGGTATGAACTGGACTGGTTCCAACCGGCAAATACCTGTCAGGTTTTAATTCTCATCATAAGAATCGGTATGGTGAAAAAAACTTCCTCGATCCACATCTGGTGCGGTTCCCGAAAATTGAATATTCATCTGGAACCGTTCCTAGAATTGGACATTTATCTGGAACTGTTCCCGGAATTGGATATTCATCTGGAACCGTTCCCGGAATCGAACATTCATGTGGAACCGTTCCTAGAACACTTTCGGAAGCTCAAGTTCCACCTAGAAGAGTTCCTCCAACGCAACCGTTCCCGAAATCGAACGTTCATCTGGAACACTTTCGGGAACTCGAGTTCCACCTGGAACCGTACCTCGAAAAAATTGAGCCATTTTTGAACGTTGCGGTTCCCGAAAATTGAATATTCATCTGGAACCGTTCCTAGAATTGGACATTTATCTGGAACTATTCCCGGAATTGGATATTCCTCTGGAACCGTTCCCGGAATCGAACATTCATGTGGAACCGTTCCTGGAACACTTTCGGGAACTTAAGTTCCACCTAGAACAGTTCCTCGAACGCAACCGTTCCCGGAATCGAACGTTCATCTGGAACACTTTCGGGAACTCGAGTTCCACCTGGAACCGTTACTCGAAAAAATTGACCCATTTTTGAACGTTGCGGTTCCCGAAAATTGAATATTCATCTGGAACCGTTCCTAGAATTGGACATTCATCTGGAACTATTCCCGGAATTGGATATTCATCTGGAACCGTTCCCGGAATCGAACATTCATGTGGAACCGTTCCTGGAACACTTTCGGGAACTCAAGTTCCACCTAGAACAGTTCCTCGAACGCAACCGTTCCCGGAATCGAACGTTCATCTGGAACACTTTCGGGAACTCAAGTTCCACCTGGAACCGTTCCTCGAAAAAATTGACCCATTTTTGAACGTTGCGGTTCCCGAAAATTGAATATTCATCTGGAACCGTTCCTAGAATTGGACATTTATCTGGAACTATTCCCGGAATTGGATATTCATCTGGAACCGTTCCCGGAATCGAACATTCATGTGGAACCGTTCCTGGAACACTTTCGGGAACTCAAGTTCCACCTAGAACAGTTCCTCGAACGCAACCGTTCCCGGAATCGAACGTTCATCTGGAACACTTTCGGGAACTCAAGTTCCACCTGGAATCGTTCCTCGAAAAAATTGACCCATTTTTGAACGTTAATCAGGCGATTTTTCCATAAAATCAAGTGCCATCAATACCGCGTAATCTGTTGAGTGCTGATTTATTCATTGCCTCAATGAGTATGTATTTTTACTGTCAGACCTGGATTAATCTGTCAGACCGCAGAATTTATTATAGCCAACTGAGCTAAACGTGAAAATCATTCTAGAACGCGGACAAACTAATAAACTGATTGTTCTGCCACAAATTGCAAAACGAAAGATGAATAAAAATTTCAAAACTATTTTTCAAAACTGTCAAAAAATTCCTTTTGACATTTCGAGTGAAAAATCCCGGAACTCTCATTGATTTATAATTGATAAATCGGCCCAGGCTCTTGAACATTTAATTAAATCGGAAATTAAGAAAATTCAGATAACTTTTTCTTGCGAATTTTAGGTCTATCATAAATTCAGTTGAATGTTATACCGAATTTTCAAAACAAATTCAAAGATGGCGTGCGTCATTGAAGCCTGCATGATCAATTATAATGAAGAAATCGAGTTTATGGAAATTCAAATGCACCTGTCACTGGAATTTCAGAAAAAAACCTCTAACCATGCATTTAAGAAGAAGGAGTGGAAAATTAAAACAGACATCAGTTAATGTTCGTCACGTCCTGCACTTCTCTTGAATTCCCTCCACCTATCACCATTGTCTCCAAGATTCGTGACAAAAGCCACCGATCGTCCATGGAGACTCATAAAAGCCTGCGATACTCATTAACATTTTAAAAACATGACAAATCGAAATTGACTCATACAATCTCCAGGTGTCAATGCACTCAGTCAGCCTCTATATCCACAACTCTCGAATTTCGTCCTTCAGATAAATGAATGGTACATGTAAACACGAGGTGAGCGGCCCGGAAATTTCCGACTGACGACGAAACCTGTGCACTTTTATGAAGAGCACACGAAGGAAAAATTAAAATTTTCTTTGCAAAAAATTCTAAACCCTCAATTTTTCTCAGATAATGCAACTACACGAAGAACAGAAGGTGAGTAAAAATTGAAAAGCAATTATTTCCTACCATAAAGCGTCTCAAAGGACGTTCTCCATGATGCAAGAAACTCAATTTCCGAAGAATAATTATGTCACTTGAGAAAAATTTCAATTTTCATTCTGAAGGTAAGTTCCATGGCCTCAGAACAGTTAAATGGAGTCATTAATGGTATTTATTGCTTGTGACAGTGGGGCGTCGATCGGTGAGGCTACCGTTACGAGTCTTTCGACAAATTATTCACTTTAAGATGAATAAACAAGCTCAGGTGGCAAGTGCCCGCTAAACTTCATTTACTCCGAGAGCTCGAGGTCTTTGATAGAGGACAGATGCAAAACAACGCAATATTAATAACATTAATAGGACTTAACGACCTCATAAGGATTTCCCAGAGAATCGAACTCGAGAAGTTCCTACACTGGAACCCGTTCCAGGAACGGTTCCTATACTGAAACCCCATCCAGGAACGGTTTCTATAGTGGAACCATATCCAGGAACGGTTCCTATAGTGGAACCCTATCCAGGAACGGTTTCTATACTGGAACATGTTCCAGGAACGGTTCCTATACTGAAACCCTATCTACGAACGGTTCCTATACTGGAACCCTATTCAGAAACGGCTTCTATACTGGAACATATTGCAGGAACGGTTGCTATTCTGGAACCGTTCCAGGAACGGTTGCAGATGAAAGTTCGGTTCCCGCAACTGTACCCGATATGGGAACGGTTCCGTGAATTGTTCTAGGTCGAGGAACAGTTTTAATCACTGTTCCAGATAGACAACTAAGTTCTATGAATCGTTCCAGTGGGAACTCCCATTAGGAACACTGTTCCAGAGGGGTACAAGAACCGTTCTGGGTACAGATCAGTTCCCAGAATGAACCTTAAACGGGTAACGATTCTTGAGACTGTTCTCGGAGTGGAACTTTCATCTGGAACCGTTCCCAGAACGGACCCTTAACGGGTAATACTTCTTGGAACTGTTCGTTCACTTGGAACCGTTGTCCTTGCACTTTCTAGATCGAAAAAAAAGTAAAAAAATTTGGATTTGTACATCCAAAAGAGAGTTGAAAATAAATTAGCAAACTTGTCCGTTAAATATTCCCGTGGGGGAGGGGGGGGGGTTGATCCCCCGGGCTAATAAGGATGAAAAAAAAAATTCCGGGTATTCAAAGAATCCACTTTGCGCCCAATGAAAATATTCCGATGGCGAATATCCACTGAACCTCGTTCACTCAAAGAATTCTAGGTCTTCCGAGTACACACAGTACAACGGTACATTTTTTTTTTCTTATCACCCATTTTCTTAGTCACTACCGCATGTGCTCCATTGATACTTGCGTACATTATTGTGTTACATGAACAACGAATTACATAAACAATTTCGCGAAGTTGATTTCATTTTGCGAAAGAAATTTCACTAACTTGCGATTATGACTTGGATTATGGGGTAAATAAAAAAATGGGCTGACCTAAGGCGTAAAAGTGAGGTATGTTGACGTTTGGGAAATACGTGTGATGTCATTGGAGGCTGAGTAATGAAATGCGCGAGGTATGTGCTGGATGTATTGGGTATATCAATATTGTCATATTCCAGTGAGATATGAAGTGCGATATAAAAATTGGATCATTTTGCCTAGAGCTGTCTCCGCCCAACATATTCTCATAAATGAAATATGTTATTGACAAATGCTTCTGAAGAACATGCAACGAAAAATTTTGACAGAAAATCTTATCTTAGATAAGCCATATATCAGCTTTCTTCAAAACAGTGTATTACGGAAGTACATCCACAAGTTCCTAAAATTCCTTATTCCCACATTGTTCCTGTCTGATAGGAAGAATAACATTCCCGGGATTTCAACCTGTGTCTAATAATATCTAAGTTATGAGAATATACTTCGGTTATATCATAGACAAGCCTTATCACATTAGTGGATCGCCAGATTAGGTCCTGGGCAATTTGTGATATTATGAATGCATCAACACACATTCACATTTTTTTTTCTCTAATCAGAAAGGTGAGCCTGGGGGCTATTGAATTTGTATTATAAGTGGCTTGGACTATTGGAAATGAATTTCCGGTTTTGGACAGTTGTTCTAATGAGTTCGATTTCGAAATTTCGATTTTCTCTACTGGCCTTTTAGGTATACTAAAATAATGGCCATCAAATTTTCAAATCTCATTCTCCGGTGGTATAGTGGTGAGCATTTCCGCCTGTCGTGTGTGTGTGTGTGTGTGTAAAAAAAATTATTCGCGAAATTTTGGATTTCTTAATGCGAAAAAGCGGTGACATCAGGCTCTGCTCTGATTTCATCATAGTGCTACAAAAATCCTGACCCCCCCCCCCCCTTTGCCCTGAGCACCCGTCATTCTAGTCGTGTGGTGTAATATTTGAATGAATACTCTATAGAGAGTTTACTATTTACATAATTCAACCTATCACGCTGAGTGCGGTCTCTCTCAATGAAAACACTTTTTATATTCTTCTTATTATTAGATACAAAGTTGGCATTTTTGATAATAGATGTAATGTTTTTGCAAGATCTAGGAAGTTAACAGAGCTAGTGGCATTTACTGTTGAAGATTTGTAGGTTTGAGTTTTCTCTTTTTACGGGTTATTGTAATCAGTTTACAAGAAAATTGAAATAACAAGATAGTTTTACACACACACACAACCACCCACTCACCTACACACACCCACCCATCCTCGCACACCCACCCACCCATCTTCGCACACCCACCCACCCACACACACCCACCCACCCATCCTCACACACCCACCCACACACACCCACCCACCCACCCACACACACCCACCCACCGACACACACACACACCTAACCACCCACCCATACCCACCTACCCACCCACCTACCCACCCACACACACACACACACACGCACACACACACACACAAACATCTTCTGTCTGCAGCGGCAAGTTCCCATGGATTTAATTTTAGGCATGATTGCAATAATTTCCCCTATGGAGAACATAACACCTAATGAGCCATCATTATGTTATGATTCAGAGGGGCTCTATGGTATACGTGATTCGAATCACAATGTTGAACCCTGTGTGCCCCTGAATTCCGGCGACATCGATGCGCGTAGAGGCGACTAGATGCAATAGATATTGTGCACCACTGAGAATTGACGATTTATCCTCGATTGATTTCTCATCCATTCGCATAAAACAGAACATCCGGAGGACAATGTCTGCAATGCGACCCACATACCCAGTTTTTATCCATCACGCGTTTAATAGCACTTAACGACATTCATGTTAGACGAAAAATAAAAACATTAGCAGTCCACTTAATAAATTGCTGAGATCCGATTAAAGTAGATCAACGCAAATGGATTTTAGTACCGCGAAATGGGAAATTTTTCGAAATAGCCGATATATTCATTTTTTATCTCGTTCGATATATATATGTATATATATATAGTTTGAAATTGAGGAAACTGAAAATCGACATCAAATTTCATCATCAATATTTTTTTTTTGCCCACTACTAGTGCTTTCCAACGGCTGTGGTCGCACCTATAGCGCATCGCCGCCCATGTACTTTCCAATTCCGAAGAAACAATTTACATTAATCGATTTTTCATGCAATGATGTACTCATCATCCTATTCTTAGCTTCGGATGCTGAACTTGTATGCACTCGAATAAATAAATAAATATTGAAAGCGATGAAAAAAAGATTGCGAGATAATAAAAATTTCTTTGATTTTTCGGAGATCACTTATGCTGTGAGGTAAAACAGAAACTTTCCAATGGGCTCTAACAATAAAAAAATACACAATCTTTGGAGCGCTATTGGGAGTTTGCCAGCAAATTCATTTTGCTATAAAAACGTTCGGATTTTTCTTCGTAATTAAATTTCGCGAAAGTTTCGTCAATTACGATATTTTGTGACATTGACAAAAATTGTAATTAAATTCAAGAACAGATAATTACTTACACCATCGCCTGAGAAATCCCCCTTGAAATTTCGCACAAATTCCACGATTAACCCTCATCTTTGGAATAATCACTGTCCTTAAATTAATTATTCATTAATTAGAAGAAGAGTTTGTTGATTTTTTTTTTCAGTTCTACAACTGTCCACTTCTCAATTCACCACAAGACTAAAAATCATAAAGCCGTGGTGTATTATTACCATTAAAATCACAAATGTTTATATCGAATTTAGCCAGAGCGAAAATGATTTTGTGGTTACGATAACCGATGGCCGATAGTTTCTTCAGCGACACGGAGGTGAAAGTCGCAGCCAAGTATGCCGTGTTTTCGTTCAGATGACGAGTAATCGCTGACTCTATATTACGTTTACATTCAAACATTGACTCTCCTCATTAAATTGATTAGTCAGTTATTATCACGTCCACTTATCACTTTTCAAAATTTTCCTATTATCATTCAGCTTTGCGTCAAATCATAGTTGGACCAGGTAATTGTGATTCAATAATTGGTGGCAATTAATTTCAGCGACGAGGCTTGTTGGATTCAATCCTATATATATATATATTTTTTTTGGTTTATTAGCGCCGTCGACTGGTGAACGTCGACTTGAAAACCGTTTTGAGAGACACGATCCTCTCGATGTCGGCCCGGACACTAAAAGTTACTATCGCCTGGCGCAAGAGCCACCAAGCGCGCCTGAGCCCCAGGTGAACGATTCATTATTGCCCCCACCTGCAACAGCACAAACCGACCTCCACCTTCTCTTTTCCAATCCATAAATTCACAATTTTTTTCCATTTTCCTGCACTTGTTTTGGTGGACACGCCACGTTCTACGCCCCCCCCCCTCCTCCACCCCCCCCCCCTTACGTTGGTCGCGAAAAAATAAAATGATCGGCGAAGATTTATCCCCGATTTGGGAATTAAACATCCCCAGTTTGAAAATATTTTTATCCCCGTAATGGGGATGAAAATGTGTTCGACTGTTTTATCCCCGAATGAAGGAATTCTATCCCGTTTTGGGGATAATAATATTCCCGATTTGGGACATTGGTATCCCTGATTTGGGGATATGGATATCCCGATTTGGGGATAATGGCATCCCCGATTTGGGGATCTTGACATTTTCGATTTGGGGATAATGGCATCCCCGATTTGGGGATCTTGACATTTCCAATTTGGGAATTGAATATCCCCACAATGGGGATGAAAGTATGCTCGAATATTTTATCCCCAATTGAGGATCTTTCATTCGTGAATCGGGGATGTCTCATCCCCAAATTTAAGATTTTCATATCTTGAAATTGTGGAAATTCACATGTCTAATTCGGGGATATTTGGTACCCGGTTGGGAATAGTTTATCCCCGCGTAGAAATGGGGATATCCCGATCCGGAATCATCACCGAACATCAATATTTTATCCCCGAATCGGAGATATTCCTAGCAACCAATGAAGGATCTTCCTGTCTCTAAATCTAGTTCTCTATCCCCAAATCCGGGATGAACTCTCTTCGAATCGTTTTTTTTTTGGAAGAACTAAATGTATCCGTCAGTGCATGGGGAGGCCCTTCGATTGCACTGATAAAATTTTCTACATTTTCCGAGCCCTAAGATTCATGATCACTTTTCAAATCACAAAAAACACTTCCAGAAAATTAGTCTGCTAAAAGGTATCCGTGAAAATTTTTTAAAAAACTGTAGAAAAATGCAGACGTCGGCATGAAAAGGGGCCACTTTGTCGATCTGGAGGTATTTCAATATTTTTTTTTAGCTATAATTTTACTTCCTTTTTTTATAATAAAATAAATAAATAAACAGACTATTTTGTACCAATCACGCTAGGCTTATTTTCATACTGCGACTTATTGATTTTCACGGAATATTTTCCTGTTCGATCTGCGGCCTTAACTCTCATTTACTGAAATTCTGTGTTGTGAAAATTATAATCCAGTCCTCACAACAAATTCATTCGACAACTTATTTACGCATCAATTCACATGAAATGGAAAATTTTTAATACTATGCACACGAGCAAAAAAATAAGGAATTCCAGGAGTTGTTAGCGGAATCTGTGTAAAATTCAGAGGCGCCCAATGATGGCTTGACAGAAATTAATTTTTTATCTCGTCATAAAAATTAAATGACCAGGTAAAAACAATGGCGGTAAAAAAACCGGGATTACAAGAAGCAAGCGAAAATAGTGTAATGAAATAAAAAGCGTAAGGGCGATGATGCAATACTGTAAAAAAAAAATGTTCGCTCTTTACCTATGGTCGGGTAATTTTTACCCTGACAGTTTGATAAAAATTACTTAACGATGAGTAATTTTTACCCCACCGGTTGGATAAAAATGACCTACTACAGGGCCACATATAAAATTTACCCAACCACACTGAAAATTTTCAATTTCCCCAAAAATTACTCAAAAAATTTACTATATAGCAATACAAAAATTACAGTTTTTCAAAATCAATTTGCGTGGCAATATAAAAATTTTGAATGTTGGCGATAAAATGTACAATATAAAATCCCTTTTACTTTTGGGTGAGTCCTTTTTACTGCACTTCCGTATGAAAAATATCCCCCCCCCCCCACCCCCCTTGGACGGGTAATGTTGACAGGACTTTTCTACACGTGACAAAATTTTCGCTTTCAGGGTTAGATGCTTTTAGCAACTTTTTCCGTGTTTTTTCCCTCGACTATCGGCTCGATCAGTGGCTTTTGCTGAACGGGTGCTGCCAACGCGTTATCGGGACAGTTCTTGCGGATAAGTGACAAATGTAGATAGCCATTGTACAGGTATTCTATATCTACGACGTGCTAATTGAGGAGTCCGGGCGCTCGGGGTATTTAATGAAACGAACGGCCGGTCAACACGCGATTGCTGACACGGGACTAATCGCTATGACGTGGCATCAGCGGTGAAAAACTTTGCCCACTTGCAGCACCTCAAATAACTGGTGAGGTCTTTATGACAAATAAGTGGTACCTTGTAATTTTCAAGTTTAATGATAGGTCAAATGACGATTGCTGACAAGCTCAACATTCCAAAAAATCTGTTTCACCCGGTCTGACCATTACCCACATTTGAGTCACCAATAAAACACATAAATTATAATCCGTCAAATCGTTCTTTCATGCATCGTAATCGGTGAAACTGCTACTTTTCTCCAACGACATATCAAACATTATTAAACGTGATCGAATTCCCCTGCTATCGACACGTTGTCAATAGATACCTTGATCATTGGCTGCAATTTATCTTTTCATTTCATACCCACATCCACCTACCCAGCCATGCCCACCCACCCCTGCCCAACCACCCACCCACCCATCCTTTCCCACCCACACTCCCCTGCAGACCCACCCAATCACCCATACCCACCCACCCACCCACACCCACCCATCTCCACCCACACCCACCCATCTCCACCCACACCCACCCATCTCCACCCACACCCACCCACCCATTCACACCTCAGTCACTGTCGCACCCACGCACACTCCCGCTGTCACACACACACACACATACCCATCCTGAACACATACCTTCATTCCTCTCCATACCTATATCACCAATTCCATACCTGCGAAAATTACAAAGATTTACCGCGCTATTTGTTTTTATATCCCTCCCAATTAACGTTTGCGGCTGACAATGACAGCCTCCATATTTCCAGCATCTAATGAACATAATACAAAATCCGCACATGGGATGTGCATCGTTGTTGTGCCCCCACTAGCTTTCATCGCTCCATGTGACGCAACTTCCGGCCACAGTGCAGAAAAACTCTCACTGAGTCGTAAGCCACAGACGGTGAATTTAAACTATCAAATTTTGATTTTATGGTTTCCATGGCTCTAACCGTTTTTTAGAAGGTATAATAGGCGTTACGTTGTATTTATTACATAAACATTGTTAATAATTTTGTAGCCATTGGGATCCAGGTCCAATTATGCTGCTTCCGAGGAAAATGGCTTTCCATCTTTTGCATTCTCTTTTCGTACCATCCACTGAGTTTCCTGAAGACTTCTTCTAGATTGACATAAATCTTTGAAGGTTGGGAAGCTGAGAAGCTATGGAGATCCTTGAGGACATTGCCAAGAATTTAATCTTCACTTTCTCGAGGACTAGACGTATTTCCAGCCCCTGAAGACGAGTAAACACTTGCGTGACCGGTCGAGGATTCGCGGGAATAAAAAAACACTTTGAAAAATCCCGTGAACCTCACGCTTTTACGTCAGCAAATGCGCATCTTGCTCGCTTACTTGGGTCCTCTCTGTTGGCGATGACTCTTCCCAGGATATACCTCACTGCACGATAATCAAAGCCGTGCACGTTGGATACGATTTCATCCCAGTGCATAATCTCAAGTATTTGCGAAACGATCTTGGCGGCTTTGCCGCTTGGGTAACACATATGCACTTGAGTGCCATGGAGGAACTTCTACTCATTAACATAATAATAATTTCCTCAGCAATTGTATTCGCGAGACAATAATTCGTGTGAAGGCGGAAAGTGTCGGCGTCATCCTGAAAATTAGACGATTTCGCTCCCATGAAAAAAATACATGGAGAAAATATGTATTACATATTTCGATTCGTCTGTAGTTAGACCATGTTCTCATATGACCTACCTAGCAGAGGAATATTGATTGGACATCTGCGAAGAAACCAGGCATGGTGTTCCAAATCTGCTGTCTTCAACTTTCTTCTCAGCCCACTGGCAAACAGATTTCGTGATCAGAGTTCTACCTGGAACAGTTCCTAGAACCGTGGAGAAATCCTGTATATTCTAAATTGCTTCAATGATACACACAAAGTCTTCACGTAGGAGAGTGATCAAGCAGGCAGAACACTCCATCTTGCTCCGCGAACATGTTGATAACCTCATACATGATGTATTGGTCCGTCACTTGGGACACCGAGCTTCATCCACCCGGTTGACTCTCGCCTGCTTGAAGTCAGCTAGCTTGATGTCCGAGAGTGAACGATTAATGCATTCGTGTCGAGATGGCGTGATAACCACACGTGCGCATCATCGTCGGCTGCAATTTCCTGACATTCGGTGTCGGGCTTGTAAACGATCTTCAGAAACTCCACCGCATCTTCTATCGGTTCACCCGGTGTATCTCGAGCTATATTGATCGACATAATGTGGCTTCGAGAATGCTGTGTTATCTGCGGCACAGTTACGGAATAGATAAGACGCCAATATTGCGATAGATTCCAGGAGATATTGATTTGGTGGCGAATGATTGATGTCAAATCTTCTGGAGCGATATGGAGCAAAGGAAGAGAAGCTGCTCAAATATCGATCACTCTAGGTCGATTTGGGTCAATTCGGCTCGATGAACTTAGACATCTTCATCATTGGTTCCCTTGGGGGAATGCAGCATTCTTCTGTGTCTGAACTTGAAACCGTTCCACCATGTAGGCCATGATATTAGCTGACCAGGTGCAGAAGGCTGTCATCCTTGGGTGCCTCCGTCTACTCAGACTACAAGATTCTGGACAGCAATAGAGCTGACTCCGGTCGGAGCGATAAGGAGAAGTTGACATCGCTTCGCTTACTGGGCGGTCTGCGCGGTGAAGTCCAAAACCGTCCAGTGATCATATCAATGGTAAACAAACAGTAATAATCTTTCCTAACTACTGAGACAGTCATAACAAAAAAAGAGCCTGGAGGTAAATTAACTTGCCATGTTTTACTACTTCACGATAACCATCAAGGAAATCTTAAATTTCATTTATAGCTTATAAGAGTCGTTCACAGGGCATAACTTCTTCTATCTTTTCTATCAGTGCATAACCCACAATATTTTCGATAATGTTAAAACAAAACAACTTGGGCTCGCGTAGGCGCTAAAGAGCACTTTTCCGTAATTTAGTTTCACTGTAAACGTTGCAAGCCACAAACCGTGAAACTCCACTCGGCTCTCTCCGTCCGTCATAGCAGCGTCAAATCTCGATTTTCCCGCTTCCTGAAGCAATAAGTGGACCACTATCACATCGCGATGCATTACGGCAAAATTGTTCTATATAAAAACCTTGGGAGATCCATGGAACGAAACTTTTGGAGTCAAAAAAGGGGAAGGAAATGTTCCTCAAGTTCGTCTTATACGCCTTTGTAAACGCAGAAGAACAGAGTATAAGAAATAGAGAAGAGAGCCAATATTGGAGCCATTAAATCAACTACACTACAGTCTGAATAATATTCAGAACGTACTTGTAACCATAGATATTCAGTTCATCAAGCACTAGGGTAATATTCACCGAACTCTTCTCCATTTACCTTCCATTATTATGCGAAGCCTAGAAATCGTATCTCAAGGAAAAAAAATTGTCTTCCGCCTGATGAAAGGCAAGTGCACGATGAAGATATCGCGAAGAAAGCACAACAGCTCTTTACATCATCTACATTACGCTCTGCAAGAGGTACAGTAACAAGTTACATAAATATCTCGGATATTAACGTTGAGAATAATTAAGTTTGAGGGGAGGCAAATTGTAGAGTGGTTGCACTCGAATGAGAAATCCATTAGTAGCTAAAAATCCAGGGACACAGTTGCAAATCAACCTCACTAGGATAATATCTTCGAGCCAATTTCCTCTACTTTAACTTCACATTTTTTTTCACGGAAACGATCGAATCAAACAAATCTTACGGACTTAATGTCATTCTAAATTGGGTGTATTACGTAACAGCGCCATACTCCACGCATTCCTTCAAATAATTTCCTTTTAATAATCATCATGGAGGGTATTGTTCAGTTGAATCATATTCAAGTGGTACTAAAATTTTTGCTTCACACCTTTGGGATATGTGTCTATGTGCACGTCTATGTGTGAGTGTGGGTAGATGAATGTGTGTGGGTGGGTGGGTAGATGAGCGTGTGTGGGTGGGTGTGTAAATCACAGGGTATGGGTGTCTGTGTGTGTGTGGGTGAGTGAGTGCCTATGTGTGGGTAGCGGGCTGTGTGTGTGTGTGTGTGGGTGGGTGACTGGGTGTGTATGTGGGTGACTGGGTGTATATGTGCACATCTATGTGCGAGTGTACGGGAGTGAGTTTGGGCGAGTAAGTGTGGGTGGTTGGGTGGGTGACCCTGAGTGGGTGGTTGGGTGGGTGACTCTGTGTGGGTGGGTGACTCTGTTTGGGTAGTTGGGGGGGTGATTCTGTGTGGGTAGTTGGGTGGGTGACTGTGTGTGGGTGGTTGAGTGGGTGACTCTGTGTGGGTGAAGGTGTGAGAATGGGTGGATGGGTACCTATGCGTTTCATCAGGACCCATTGAAAGTTTTTCATATTCCTGTAGCGGAACAGCTTTTACACATAAAGAACTCCCAAATAAAAGTTGATCCTTACATAAATGTCCAGATTTCATATCGTATAACTTTTGTTCCTTTCATAATTTAAAAGACACGACGCGTTGACGCTGGTAAATTAACGAAGACTTAGGGAAGCGGCTTCGCGAATCCATCCATTTTAGTCCATTCGTACCACCACACTTTCTACAATGTAAGATTTGCTTTATTTTTTTTCGTCGGATGGTAATTTCGTTTTAGCAAGCACAATCAGTGGAACAGCGGGTCATCAATGTGGAGCGAACCGAGAGGCCGATTAAGCTACAATCATTACTGGACTGAATATTACATCTAAAATCTTGTGTTTATGCACACCTGACGACTGCTCTCATGTATCATCATGAAGAATTACATTTCTAAGCTTTCAAATAATTATCCTTCCTCGCATAAACACACTTCCAGTTTCAAACGAATTTCTCATAATTTGATTTTCTCATTTTTCGACTTGACAGTCACAAATGTAACGAGCGTTCCTTTTTCTGATTCCCTAATGATGAAAATTGTTGTTTTGTGGCAATTTAGTTGGCAGATACATCGAATGAATTTCATCGGTCTCGTGCTGCTAGTAATTTCATACTTATGTAATTTTTATGTTGTTCTTACTTCGGAAAAAAAACAGACAACCATATGTGACAGTTTTTTACGTCATTTGACTGGGTTAATGGTGTGTTTAGTGACCCTGAGACTCGAAAATTCGATTTTATCATGTTTTGGTAATGAATATTAAAGATGAGGGGCAAATGATAGAGCAAGAGGCGGCACGGAAGGTCGATCATTCGGTTAATCAAACATGGATATGATAGTCATGCAAGAATGTTACACGACTTAATATTCATGACAAAATAGCAATGCAAAAATATGTATTTTTTTTTATTAAAGTATGGAACCTCATGATTTATACAGCTAAATGAAAAAATGTATATGCAGGAATCTGAAGGGGGGGAGGACGGGTGGGTACGCGATAGGGTGTGTGGGTAGGCGGGCAGATGTGCGAGTGGGTGAACGGGTGGGTCGATCGGCTGGGGGGGGGGGGGGTCGGCTGGGAGGGTGAGTGGGTTGGCTGGAAGGGTGGGTGGGTGGTTGGGAGGGTGGGTGTGTGGCTGGGAAGGTGGGTGGGTGGGTGGGCAGAAAAATGGGTGAGTGGGTGGGTGAGGGGAATTCCATCAACTTTTCTTCCTCTCTAAAGATTACTCAGTCAAATAACATCTCATATTATTAAAACACCCTCCCCAACCTAGAGATATTACATCTTAATCAGAGAAACACGACGAACTTGAATAATAATGAGATTTGAAGAATTTGCGGTGATCGCGAGACTACATTGAAAGATATTTCAGATGCGCGGGAGGTGCACATTTAAGCTGCTATTGTTTCAGCGAGGATAAGTCTTGTTACGCAAGCATTGAGAAATATTACAGGAATTAAAATGCTGACCAGGTAGGAATCACCTGCCAATGTCGCGGGGATCATAAGTGGGACTTTGACAAAAAAGGCGGTTTTCGTTGATTTCAGGGACAGGTAATTTTTAAGCTTCTACTTTGTTGAAATTAGCGCGATTTGAATATCGTGGTATTATTCGCAGATAGTAGTACAGCAGTGGGTATTTGTCAGTCGGCATAGCAAGTTCATAAAACATGTGTGGAGAACTGATTGGGAATTGCTGAATGGTTTAATAAAATAATTTAATACCGGATTGATAATTAGCTGAGCATTAATTCAATTTTCTAGTCACGATCTCATAACTCTTGTCTGAATATTTTTTTCCAGTTTCATGACATTTTTCTGTCAAACCATCATGCATTTAAATCACGTATACAGGCTTGTGGTTTCGCTCACGTGCACATGCCATTCTGCCCCATATTGATATTATGCAAGTGATGCATCAACTTCCCAGAAGTCAGTGAGAGAGAAATAAAGAGAAAAAAAAATGGTAAAATCATGAGAGAAAAGAGATTGCAGTAAAATTCACTATCTGCCTGCCACGTGCCTCCTTTTTATTCCATGACATTTTTATCCCCACTTTTTCATAAATAGGGTGAGTTCATCAAGAAACCGGATAATCTGGAAATGGCGAATGAATTCAAAACTGCTGTAAAAACTCAAAAGGTCGAATAAAAAAAATCATTAACGACTTATCATGATGAATTATTTGATTATTCCTATTTTCATTATATCTGATGACTTGGATGCATGCACATTTTTTGTTCAGGGTGAACTTCCTGATAGATAGCAATATTCATTGAAGCACTGCTATAATCATTGAGGTGAATTAATGATTTTCATTAAGGATTGCACAACTATCTTCGCGTAAAAAAGGTGTATTATTGACAGAGAATGCAGTAAAAAATAATGATGGAGGAGCGAGTGATAGATAAGTTTATCCTACTAAAATCTAAAGCTGTTGCAGCTCACGAATCTGTAGAGAATGGTGGGGCATAATGGGCCATTTTTCAATATCCTCCAATTTTCAATATTTTGAGTCGTACACTAAAGGATTGATGAAGGAAGATACGCACACACACACACACACCCTTCCACCCACCCACCCACTCACTCACTCACTCACCCACACCCACCCACCCACCCACCCACACACACCCACCCACCCACACACACCCACCCACCCACCCACCCACTCACCTTATTTCTCTTTTTTCTCAATTCTCAAAAAAAAAACACACACCAGTCGGGGTTTTGGCGTAGTGGGTAGAATATCTGCCTACGATGTTAAAGGTCCTAGACGTTCGCCTGCTCCTTTTTAGTCTCCCTAAATGAATGAATCATTTTGAAAATCCTCTTGTCTTCGTATTCGCAATGAGTGGAGTTGGGGAAATTCCAAACGCAATATGACCTTTCTCATTTACCTGAAACCTTGCACAACACAGATAAAAAAATAAACATAAAAATATGGTCTCTTTGGCAATGACCCACGTACCATTCGGGTAAAGAACTCATGAAAAATTCACGCCATACGTTCCACCCATTCTCAATGCGTGCTTTACATTTAATTGAATGGTCATTTCAGTAGCAAAGTGGTCAGTGGTAGCGAAAAATATATAAAAAAAATGATTTGTCATGAAAAACCCAAAATTTTTGCGTTTTTGTCAATTCTTTGCGTAAGCTGGAAACTAACAGTTTTTCCATAAAGATTTTGTACTTTGTCATACTGGAGGAGAAGCTCGAGCACAACGACAGACACCGAAGTGCGAAGGAATGCTCCAATAATCGCAAAAATTCCGCGAGAAAGAGTTCGAAGGATTACTCTCAAATTTGCGAGTTAAAACCCACTTAAACCGGGATTCAATTGTGGGGAAAAAAGTGGGGGACCACGCGGTTGAATTATGCTCCCTTGATCCATCCTTCAAATGTCTATTTCCTGTTTTGCTGGAGTGCCTTGAGCTACGCGCATGAATAAATCAGCTGAGAACTTTGAACCTCAAGTAATGCCTGATGTTGCAGGTAGTTGAGTATTAATTATGAAATCTATTTTTGCTGCTCGATGAATCAGTGATTTTCCACACCATTACATGGTTAATGTGTGTAAAAAACATTGAAACACAAATCACAGGCTGATTGTTTTATGATTTAAGAATATTTTTTCTTAGGGGCTGACATAATGTAAAAAAAGGTCCAAAAATTTGTTATCAGGAAAATAGCGAAGTAAAACCACATCGTGGCCTTCCACCTTGCATTGATAAAAAAAAACGTTGACGATGAAGCAACGGGTGTGCAAAAAAAAATTCCTGAAAACAACTCATATCTGCGAATTAAAAAAAAAAAAAAAACTACCTTCAAGATAATATTCCTCACTCTGGATATCCAAAAAGTCATGGCAAGATCACACTCGGAAAGACGTCATCCTTGTTCCAAGATCGATCAAGGTCGCTCGTCGTTATCCTTCAGTCTACCCGATGAACTATTCAGCGATGAACTGGTTTGCCATTTTTTCCACTGCAAATATAGTAAATAAGTTATAAAACTAAAGTCAGCTATCACATAGTGCAATTAAGAATTCATTTGCACACATATTTTCACGATATCGAGTAATCGTACACCTAATTGCTGTTTAGTCTTCGAGTCGAGACAGTTTTTTTTCTATCGCTCCATAGGAAAGCGGGGAAATAATATGCGAAAGATGGGGGAGGGGTATTCTGTAGTGCTCCTTCATCTCTCGCACTTCGTCCGCCTCATTGTTTTCTGTTATGCACCAGATAACAAGGGATAGTTGTCATGCTTCATTTACCAGAGGTCATCAAATTGAAATTAACAGAAAAAAAAGCGTCTACAAATCTCGCGATTAATCCGCAGGGCACAGGAAATGGCTCTTAGCACATAATTCGTAATAGATTATCCTATTCAAGAAAGCGCATACCCATAAATGAACATTGTTAGAGTCGAAATATCTCGAAAATCGTGACATGATTTATTTTTCAATCGTCATTCATTTATTGCTCGATCAGATTAGTCAGATAACATCGTCAAGTTGGTTGGTAATCGCCTTTGCATCGATAAACATCGATATTTGGAATATCGATTCGGCTTTAGTTTTCAAAAGTATGACAATTGCTCAAGTTGTCATAGCTTATGTAGTTATTGAAAATCATATACACAGAATATTTTTTGACGTTCTGTTAATTTATTAAGTTTCGAGTGTTTTATATATTCTGTCCAGTGTTGACAAATTTTCTATGTACGCGATAATTACAGAAAAATCAAAAGATGCTAGCGCCAAATTGGAAAATTGAAAGCTCTCATTTTTTCGGAGTCAATGATTAACAGTATCTTCAACATCGGAAAATATATTGTTACTTCAAATATCAAATTGTAATTCAACGCGCGGAGCGCGCATTCGGGCTTGTATATCAACATTGTATTAACATTGACCCATCTTTTTCATTGATCCCGTGCCTATTCCTCCCCACTTGTTGAGCATTGTCATAGTGGAGAAATTTGTAGAAAAAAATCAACGAGAGGAAATGACCTGTACTTGATCAGATTCTACTCAATGCGGACTTGATTGACATCAAGGTACTTTAGCACAGAGGATCGCACTTAGCGCGGATTACTGATTACGCTCTGCGTTGCCTACGCCTATGCACTCTGCCTGACCCTCCTGTACCTTTGCTAGTAATTCCAGATACGCACACGCACACACAAATGCATGTGCATCTACACACACAATTAAACATTTTTCCCCTCATTCTCTCAGTCATTACAATACCCTGCCCTATTGACAACTTAAAAATGACGAGATTCCTTGAATCAACAGAAATTTTCGCATCAGTGAAAGAAACTGATAAGTTATAAAAGTTTTTATTCCTATAACTCTCATAATGTTTCATCGCGTATGGGGCAGATTTTTGTGAAATAAATATTGGGGGACTTGGAATAATCTAGTGACCCTCAATGTGGCGTGATATTTGACATTGAATATTCTCGAGGGTCATAATCAATGAAGACAAGTTACAATCACCCTGTCGAATAATATCGAATGTTTTTAAATGTCTTTTTCTCTCAATTTTTTAGATGTTCTCAACCCTCATTCATTCCATCTCATGTATTGGAACAGTTTTGCAATTAATTTAAAATCAACTCATCTGGACATATACCTGTTATCATAGTGTTGAATAAAATGAAAATTGCGGGGGCCATATCAATTTTTGTGCGACGCATGCGCAGCGAACAAGTTTGATTTCAATTCCATGTTAAGTTCCCGGCTTCCGAAAATTATTGTAGTTACCCAGATTACGAACTTGTTTATTTCGACTTGTTTATGTCAGGACACGACGAAAATTGCAAAATGTTGATTTCCCCATGAAACTCATTGAAATTCAGAGTTGATTAACATTATTGAAAAGGATACGGAAAATGAAATATCTGTATATAGCCCTTAATCAATGAGAAGAGCGTCAATGTCGAAAACTGCGACGAACATTTCGAGAAATGTCTCCATTTTTTCCGAAAAAAACATTTGTCCTATGAAAAATACTTTGTGCCGTCGAAGTCATTTGCTTGGGATGAAGTTTCCTCGGGAATCCACGGACGATGACATATAACAATTGAATGTAAATTCAAGATTACCTTGGCATCCATCATTGACTTTTCCGATAAATAATCCATTTTCGGACTTAACCTCAGTAATCTTCTCCATTTTCAACATTTTTAAATAACTGTGGCGACTGTTGGAAGCACTCGGTGAAATCTACATTATCGTGACTCGGTCCGCATGGTATACCGAGCGGCAGTTCCGGTGGGCTCTGCGCGCGCATCTTCTTATTGTCCGTATGTTATCCAATGAGCACACAGCACAGAAAAAGTTATACCGACTGATCCAATTCCAGTCTGCAAATCACAAATATCAAATCACAACAGTGTTCTAAGTGTAGGTCGTTCATGTGAATCTGAATATTGAAAAAATAAAAGGCGAAAAATATAATGTACAATGCTTCTACACGATGGAAATGATAATGTTCAGTCCGCCAATGTATTAAACTTTTAGGCGCGAAAGCGCCCATCGATTCAGCAGGATACGGGTATTTAAAAATACACGAATTTAGGAATTGAATTAATATTTCACTATGTATAAAAATACTCATTCGACCATATAATTATGTTCAATTCCTCGTAATTATTATATGATTCAAGTTGAGGTAACTAGTTGATAGTTACAGTTAAGTTAAGAATACACTTCCGTTTCTACCGGGGAAAAAATGGCGCGCTTCCCGCCATTGTCATACAATGGCAGGAAAACTCAATTTCTACAACCAATAATTGGTTTATTGGTCTCAATGACAAGTTTTCACGCATTTATATCATCATTTTTGGCACTCGCAGTATGTATTTCGAAATTTACATATACATATTATTACGTGCCTGGATTTTTTTTGAATCAATCGCAGTTTTGGCGCGTAATGCGAATATTCATTCTCATCATGTGTACATGGTACAATCAGTTGAGTGACATATACATTCAATTGGGGTACATTTTTTTGCCTTCTACTTTTCCGATATTCACGTGCATGGCGTACATCTAGAAAACTACAATAACAAATTCCAAATGACAAAAGGACTCTTGAATGGTAAAGTATATTAAGTTGAATTGAAAATTTTGAGAAAAATGGTTCGAATTGCGGCAAAAAATTTCTCTGCGTGAACTTTTGAGAAGCATTTGTGTTATATCGCGATCAATTTGTGTTTAGGTTAGCTCCAGCTAACAAATACATATGTCATCTTATCTCTCCGAATGATTTCCCTGAAGTTTTTGATAGAAGTGGTAATTTTTGTTTGTACCGGTCGAGGGATAAGTATAACTATATATATATTGGTTTATTTTGGCGCGCATTAATGAGTAATCTTTGCGGAGTAATTTTTGTCTCTGAGTTACATTGTATAAAGAGGATTTTTGTATTTGGGAGTTATCTTGCGGAGATTTCTTGTCTTTCAGATGTCTTGCGAGTGATCTTCTTGCGTCACCAAAAACATCTGCTGGAGGATCTCCTTCAGAATTCCCAGGAATAAACAAATTTGAATTTCCGGATTATGAAAAGTCCGCAAAAATGCGCCACTAATTCGTATCGCTCCCACATGAATTCCTCACCTGCAATACAACATAAATTGCAAATGTTCGATTCCAGAACAAAACGAATATCAGCGTTCGCTGGAATAAGTAAACAAACAAATTAAATATCCCGATATAATCAAAAAGTTTGTCGTTTCCAGATAATGTTCCTCCGGGACGTGGGTGTGTCACGTGCACCCCCATTGGGGGGGTTCGTTACGCGATCAGCGTCAGCAACGTGACTGTTTATCCTTTCAGTTACATAACATCGGTATTATCCTCGAGAATCGATGGATTACATGTAGTGGCATTATTCTCAAAAATAAATAGAAAAGCGATTGAGGATTCAACGTCTCCACCGCATGTATCCCCAATAATGAACGTTTGCGCAATAGGCATTGACTAATCAATCCAAAATAAATTTCACCGAGAATGCTATTTTCTAATTGCGCGTTGTCTTCCTTAACACGTGGATTGTATGCGTGAGCCATTTCCGGTGCTACAGAGCACTTCCGGATTTGTGGCTTGACTCGGTTTGATCAGGGTTTCAAGAGTAATTTCTTCCCAAAAAAAAAAAAAAAAACAAATTTGAGATACTATGAAGATGGTTGGATTCAAGTATTTGGAATGCATTGGGGTAATTGAGAAAAATTGAGAAAAAATGTTCATTTGTTGGCGCGACCTCAAAAGTTGAAAATTGTGGAAATATCTGAAATAAAAGTTATATCACTATATCAATTTCGTCACATCATTACATAACATTTTGTCTACACACAGACACACACATAGACATCTGGGGATTTGCTGTAGTGAATGGATGTTGCTGGAGGTTAACCCTGAAATTGCGGAAGTCGGCCCCACCAGAATGGATGGATGCTTGTTGCTCCACTTCGAAGAAATGTTGAAGAGCTCCTATCGTGGCAAGCACAAGAGAGAAGGACGAAAAAAAGCAGACACACAGGCATGACTTTGGAGATTTGGTAGGAAACGTCGAGAAACATAAGTATATAAAAATTTCACTTCTCATTTTCAGGGGGATTAAAATAATTTCTCTAGATCAGGAAGTTAATGCAAGTTGCCTTGTTTTTTCGTTCACTAGTGAACAATTTTTTGTCCTACTCTCGTGCGTGAATGTTCCACTCAGCTGTTATTCTTCAGTATAAAAGTATACCTTCGTCATTTTCCTTTTAAACGTCTTGATTAAATTCTGCCCCTCTGAAATTTCTTCCATTTTTTCATTATTCATCCAAGAAGTCCTTGCGGCACCCCAGTGTTACGCAATTCGGTTATAACTACTGAAGCTCGAAACTTAGACCGCGTTGTTTGCAATCTAGTATTGCATTGAGAAGAAAGTTCCAGTTTGAGTAAACGTTGAATCATTGTTGATCTTAGGTCATTACTTGGTCCCTTCTGCTACGTATAGAAGCTCTGTTAATATCAAATTAATTCAAACGTTCATTATTTCCCACTTCGCCAATGGATATAAATGTATAAGGGAAATATATGATCCACGGATAATATACTTCACATATTTACTTATTCATTTTTTCCAAGTTAATCCGACAGATAGAGGCTAGTAATAGCATCATCGAGATGCAGAAATTTTTCTATTTTTTGTGATCTTCATTATCCCATTGGCCTGGAAATTCAGATTTAGAAAAATTATGTATCAGCAATAATATTTTTATTTTATTTATACTTCTAAAAACAATACATTATATTGCATCTAATTTTGTAGCTCATCACTAGCACCTTGGAAGATTTGATGACACGAACCTGTGAAGACAGTCACCCTTCAGACCAGAGCCTTTGGGTTTTTCTTCAAGTGGGTCTTTCATGATTTCTACCAAAAAATTGTGAGGTCAGTGAAAATTTCCTGTCAATTATTCCTTGCTACCAAGATTTTTCACTTGAAGCTTCAAGTGTAATTTTCCAGCAGTGTACCACTGCGCTGTAGATTCAAGTCTGCAGAACTGGCATGTCACCTTTTTAGCAGTTGATTTTCACAAAATTTGTTTTACGCTCCAAGGATCCATTCCGTGTTTATTGAGATCGTATACGAAAATGGTGCGTATAGCGAACGCCTTGAGAAGTTACCACCGGAAATACACTGTGTATAGCTTGTGCACACATAAACATTGAGGAATATTCGAGATCGAATGTACGGGGCAAACATTGATACCAGGAGTGTAGTTCCCCCTCTGGCCAATCATATTAACAATTTCCAATGCATTGAGAGGATTTTCATATGCTTTTTTTTTACTGATGTCAGGGGCGAGATGACCCTGTACTTCCCACAAATGCTCCTACGTTTTTTTGGCGCCATCATATTCCTTTGATGTATCAATTCATGCATCGATTTTCTCACTAACAGACGCAATTATACAAATGCTCTAGATTATTCAGCATAATTTTTCATCACGTCATAAGATTTTCATGACCTGTTAGTTCATGAATGACTATTTTACACACCAACAATGCTGTCGATTAAATCACTCCCATTTATCTGTTCCTCTACGCTTCAAGTCAATAATTTCGACTTCTGAACAATCTCCATCGATGGAAAAAACAAAGATATATGCAAAGAGCTAGGCTGATGGCTACCATGAAAAAACCAGAAATCATTTGAAAACTGCTGTTTGTCTAGTTCCCCTGGAATATCCAATTCGATCCCAGAGTTGGCCGAAAAAGATCTTCGTACCGCCAAGTTGAAAATTTCAATTAACAAAATTAATTAACCAAGTTCCATTTCCCAATTAATTTCCGGAAACCGAATATGATAGCATGTCGAATTTTTTTTTTATATCAATTTTCTAAATTATGGCTTCCCCAATTTGAAGAAGGCTTTTTACGCCGCCGCCCCCCCCCCCCTCTCACCTAGATTAATACCGGTACAAAGTATAGCCCGCGGCGGCCGCAGGAATCGTGCTCAACAAAGCTCTACCTCACGACACACTCCGATCACTGGCTGATCTGATTATTGAATAGGTGTTAATATGTATGGCAAATCCCTTATGTTTCGGATGAAAGTAGAAGATATTGGAGTAATATTCGATCAACCATCCGTTCTATAGCACTGTCAATGGTGTTGCACTCATCTTTCCCTGTATTTCAACATCGACAAACCTTAAAATTGCAAAAGTTCCAGAAATGTGAACAATTGATTATGCAATTAGGAATTAAAAAACCAATTTCATAAACATTTTCCTGGTCATTGTAATAGCTTTCGCTATGAGGGAAACACATGTCACTGCCCATGCCAGTGGCTCATGTTCCGCACTGCCTTGTACTTTTCCTCATTCAGGGATTGGTATTAACCCCAAATTAGAATCTATTATCCGCGAAAGACTTGATTGAACACTTTTGCTATCTTCGGAAGTTTTATTTAACCCCATCGAGCATTGAGAAAAAGAAACTAATGAACTCACAGTCATTACTCACATCGATGTATACCAGAAAATAATTCCCAAAACAAGTATTTATAATTTGAATACATATATAGATCAATAAATTGTATCTCCAAGGAAGCGCATTTATCGCTCTGGAAGCACTACACTGGAGAACTAATATTTGAATAATTGAAACAACCCGCGCCACATTCGCCGCATTTTCAATGGCAATTGAGCATGGGAGATGTCGCGTGATGCATACAGAGTAAATATTAAAAACTCTCCCACGCTAAAATCCATTTTCAGTGCTAACGATCTCGGAGAGATCTCTGTTTAACCGCACATTATTTCGAGATGTGAGGCTTAGACAAGCGAACGAAATACAGAATGCGCTATATTCGTTTATCTTCCCGATAGCGGAAGTTGATATATAACCGGGCAAAATAAGAAAATGAGTTTTCCTTAGATTTTCATGAAATTCATCCTGAATATCTGGAGAATTTTCCACAAAATTTGTTTTGGTATAAGGTGTTAAACCATTGATAAACTAGGGGGGAGTCGTTCTGTTGCAGGATTGATTAGAGATGAATACAGGAAGTAGTGGCCCCCATTAGCAAATTCAATCACGTTTCTCCAAAAAAGCTCCCCACACAAAAATAAACGCGTTATGGAATATGATTGTTTCAGTAACTTTCTTAGTTTAGACGATATCAGTCAACCAATTGTATCTTTTCACCGATCAAGGCCGAACACACACACACACACACGCACAGGGGCGCCGACGCGCTTGCACATACACATCCAGATATCGAACATTTATCGGTTGGATCCGTGGAGGGTCCCCATCGCATTTAATTGAAGAATTTCTTTAAGTTTGTCACATTTTAAGTTGTCAATCTCTCCCCGTAATAACTCGTGAACAATGCGGAATACAAGGAAATGTCATATAACTTTTTATGTCGAGAATACCATTGGTAACAAAAAAGTTCATTACCACTTTTTTGTATGTCCACTGCTATACGAGATAAATGCAAAAAGCTCCGAAATTGCCCTACAAAGTTGGTGGCTTCCACGAATAACCAAAAACCAATCGGTGAATACTCTTATAATCGCCACAAAAATGATCACACACACACACACAACTCATGATATCACTTTTCTATTAGCGGTCATTACAATAACTTTCCGATATTCGAAAATTAATGAAGAGGTTTGTTGTGAAGATTCACAAAACTAATCAATGGAAATGGTGCAATGTCAAAAATCGTGGGCGCAATACAATCAAGTTTATTTAAGCGCCAATCGATGGGTCTTCAACAACTTGCAGAGGATTAGATTTTGGATGAAAGCCCTGTGGTGTTTATATTGTTAGCAACAATTTCAATTGTTCAAAATGCTCTAATACGAGAACAGGTGGAGAGGTGGGACAGCGTGTTCACCAGATGCCGTCTCTCACGTGGGAATACATATTTCACGGCCCATGCCGTTTTTCACGATTTTCATAATCAAAGAGATATTGGTGGTTATATGTGTTTGCAAAACTAGTATAACTCTCAATGCATGAAACATTTGTTTTTATCTGAAGAACACTATTCATCCGTCATTTTTAGAGAAAGTTGCAGAATTTTTAGCGAAAATTTCCATGACAAACGAGGTGGTCGAATATATGCATTGTAGAATTTGCATGCTACAATTTTGAAAAAATGAAAAAATCGAATTTAAAAAAAAATCTACGAAGCAAATTGATAAGTAATGTCATTAGCATGGCAAGTAATTTTTCCGAATGCCGATACGTGCTTTAGTGTTAGAGAAAACAATTGTTTAATGTTGATGGAGACGGTGGATCGAATGGATCGAGCCTGGCATGACGGACAGGAACATGAGTTGATCTACTTGATCGATGCTATACATGGAGAGCTGATGTGGTAGGGCTATTCATGAGTGCAGATTCAAAATTCAAAATTCAAAATTCAAAATTCAAAATTCAAAATTCAAAATTCAAAATTCAAAATTCAAAATTCAAAATTCAAAATTCAAAATTCAAAATTCAAAATTCAAAATTCAAAATTCAAAATTCAAAATTCAAAATTCAAAATTCAAAATTCAAAATTCAAAATTCAAAATTCAAAATTCAAAATTCAAAATTCAAAATTCCAAATTCCAAATTCCAAATTCCAAATTCAATATTCAAAATTCAAAATGCAAAATTCAAAATTTAAAATTCAGGATTAATTTTTTTTCTGAAAATCACATTTTCAAATTTCTCAATTGTTTTTTTTTTTTTTTTTGAGAATTCGAATTTCTAATTTTGAATTTAAAAAAATGATCTTTCCCGCCAAAGCGGCCAAAAATACTCTAATGCAAAAATTTTTGAAATATTTTCCATGCAAATATTATGCAAGTTCCCTATTGTGATACCATGGGTTGAGCGTTTCTCTGGGGATGACGGAGAGCCGCGAATATGCCCTCGCTATTTCTAAAGCCCATTGAAGATGTTATCGCGATGGAATGAGGGTACAGGTCAGAGACAGGCCGAATTGTCTGCTCTTTCTCCGGATTCCTTTGGTATCAATTTAGAAAGCATTATTAATGATAGAATAATGGTTGTCACACTCCAGAGCTTTCTACTGAATTCGGTATCATTGTGGTAATTTCCACAGCTCGAGACACTTTTAGAAACAACGTCAATCCTCTTTAATTTAATGTTATTAAATATATATAACTCATGCAGAAAAATGCTAAACATTTCGACATCTTTAATTCTTGGGCTTCAAGTTCAATTTGCATTTCCTCAAAACGTTAAAATTTTTGGACGTTCGGAAAATTAAAAAGTCCAAATTCAAAAAATATTCTGAAACTACTTTGAAAATTGCAGAAATTTCTGCAACGTAGGCAATTATTGATAAATTACTTTATCAAGAAGTCGGTTTACGAAAATTATCTTCCAGTGTCAACATTTGGAAAGGCCTCCTGCTGATCCAATTGAGTAATCTGGTTACATGATTGTAATATAAAACTGACTGACAATGAACTTTATCGAGTTCTCTGATCTCCGACCTAAGTCATCCATTCCTAATGTCCGCAATCACTGATTTTCACTCATGCAAATACTTGGAAAATTGATGAGCATTTTAGTGAACGTGAAAAGGAGTGTTTTGAGGAGACAGAATTTCGCGAGAGCACGAGGAGAGGCACATGAAATTTTACTATTGGCGGAAGCAATAGGGGTGGGAAAAAGCATGGAATGCGCAAGGAGAAATGTCGAGTGCGTTGGCTGCACACGAATATAACCAACAGTCGCGACGCGTCTTTTGGAGCGTTCGCAAGCTCCCAAGCTACCTAAGCTACCAAACCACCCTCCCCCAAATCCCTTTTTCAAGTCTTGTAAATTTTTTAATCATGAGGTGAACCCCAAAATTTTTTCAACGTTCAAATCCGAATGACATACTCACGGAATCGCATAAAAATGGTAAGCCATTCACACTCATCAATAAAATATTTTCTATCTAAAACCGCAAGGTATAAAAAATATTTTTCCTCTGATAAAGCAAGTTCTATATCTTCCATTTTATATTCGAAGCCAACAATCACTCGTCAATGATATGAAACCTTTCATCTACCGTCCACACATGTGTCGCGCTTGCCAAGTCGGCCTATTGCTCTACCCCCAACAATTTCCATATTCCAATGCTTTATAACAATAGATATTCATTTTACCATTGTATATTTATTTCTCCCCGGGGCAAAACTCGGTTCAATCGTGATATATTTTTTTTTTGTTTTTTTGTTTTTTTGTTTTTTTTTTTGTTTTTTGTTTTTTTTTTTGTTTTTTTTTTTTTCATTTTTTCAATGTTGCGTGGAAATTTGTTCGAGTAAAGTGGAAAATTGAGAAAATGGTTTTGTGGGAAAATGTGTGTGTGTGTGTGTGTGTGCAGCAAATGTGCAAGCTATTTTGGTTTTGTTACCACTATAATTCTGATATTCTGCTATAGGTTCCGCGAAACTTCAATACTATCACAATTAGTTCAACAGAAAATAAACAACTTCTTCTTTCCCTCTCCCAATAAGAGAAACTTCCCACAAACGAGCTTCCCCAAAGGCGTTTGTTGCTTACGCAAATGAATATTTTTCCGTATCGACAAAAGCCAGTTTACAATCCCACCACTATGTCACAAGCATTCAGGTGCACAATCATTCATTATTTACTTCTCATTTCGCGCGGGATAATATCAATTTCAAGTAAATCAATAGCAATTTTCTTGGATCGAAATTGCACGATTGGCAATTCCATATTCCTGTATTCAATTAATTCCATTCACTCGGATATGAAATTGTCAATGAAGTGAACATCAGTTGTATCGATTATTCCTCGATATGAGAGGCACTCCTCATGTCCGCGTGTTGCTGAGTGATAATCGAGGGAATCCTCAATTTAAATCAACACTTGAAAAATATCTTGAAATAGTGACCTAAATCGAATGCCTCCAGGTTTCACATGAGCAAGCTTGATTCTTTGGTGATCACTCATTTCAACTTGAACTGAGATTTCATCGATTATCGCGAATGGTTGAATCGTTAAGTTGCGAGTTTTGCTGACTATGTTATAACGTATATTTGCACCCGCTGCTCAAGCGGCAAACGAGATGTGAATGAAGTTGTAAATTGGCCAGAAATAAAAGAAGAGAAACTTTCGGCAATCTCTGCGAATCAGATTTTTTTTTCTCGTTTATTTACGTTTCAATCGAATTTTTGATATACCGTGACCGCACCAATGGACGCCGTCTTCTTCCCGAACTAGAGCTTTCTCTCAGTTTACAGCAACAA
This sequence comes from Asobara japonica, assembly GCA_026005395.1. Lineage (NCBI taxonomy): Eukaryota > Metazoa > Arthropoda > Insecta > Hymenoptera > Braconidae > Asobara > Asobara japonica. The sequence continues at coordinate 2,143,061 of BQMI01000280.1, forward strand.
ACCCAAGGTCTAATAGACCTTGTACCCCTCCACTTGTCCAGTAATTGAAGAAAAACCATGGACAACCTCAATTAGTAGAGCCCTTTCCGTTCCGAAAGTTCTCGTCGACGATGAATCCGTATTAGAGCCTGAAAAATTCCACTCTATTAGATCGAAAGGGGATTCCCCGTACGGGGATCCTTGGACCTTGTCTGCTAAACGCCAAAGCTTTTTTTAGTTCAACAGTGTTCTTAGGTATGCTTAAAAAAAGTACTTCCCTATTTACAGAATGACATAATAATAATAATAATAATAATTAAATGGAATTATTAAGATGGGAACGATATGACTGTTAAAATTGAATCAACATTTCCAGTTGATGTTTCATGATGATAATGTCGACTGCGAAAAAATGTAGTCTCTCCTTTACTGCAGGCTTTGCACAACTTTGTTCCACCAGAATATGGGGCAAGATGGGCATGGGGCAAGAATGGGACGTGAAAATTTTAGAACCACTTAGTTTTACCATTTCGCTACAGAAATATTCCTGCTTCGGCAATAAAATCCCACCTCGCGAATTTCGACAGTATCCTCGAATTGGAACTACTCTGTCCCTGAATGGGCCGGAAAATACTGGCGAATCGAGGATATTAAAATCCTTCAATGTCGCCTATTTTACCTTCAATAGGTTTGTAATACGCCCGATTCGGGTATATTGTTTTCCGTGTCAATTCGCAACGATTGAATTCAGTGTTTTCCTGATGGAATTGCAAAATTGCGCGGCCTTTCCCGACTATTGTTTGAGTTGTTATGTCAGGCGGGCGATGCTCCAATTTCCAATTTTTCACACCGTAAGCAACAAAAATAAAATAAACTGGCAGATGTGAAGAGGGCCATTGGAAATGAAACCGTTTAGAAAATGTATCTATAATACCCCACCCCCCTCCCCACCCACATCTACTTCCCACCCCCCCCCAAACACCCACCCCTACTCCCCCCCCCAAACACCCACCCCTACTCCCCCCCCCAAACACCCACCCCTACCCCCCCCCCCCCAAACACCCCCCCCCCCCTACTCCCCCCCCCCCAAACACCCACCCCTACTTCCCCCCCGCCCACCTCCCACCCACTTGTACTTCCCCCCCTCCCACCTTACCTCTGCTCGCGGTACCTGGACCTAGAATATCATTGTTTTCCCATGATTGCTAAGTTGTAACCCGGGGGGAGCATCTTTCGGACTCCATTTGACCCTGATCAACTCGCGCTCCTCCACCGACGTAAAAGCTCGCATGGTGAGCACGCCGCATCCCCCGGTTCCTCGTTGTACTGTTGCCCGATTCGCATTCGCTTCGCAGTCCAAGGCTCCAACTAATATGATCCGATAAAAAAAAACAATACGGAAATAAATAAAATGAATAACAATGAATTCATTTTATCTTTCATTTGCGAAAATATAAAAATAACGAATGAATCAATTGACCGGAAATTGAAATACGAGATTGGCGGATGATTTATTTATTTGACAAATTGAACATGTTTTGCAAATTTTACATATGCAACAACACATGATCTCCTCAATTTATGAAATTCTACCTGATGAATAATCAAATGACATTTGCTCCAATCGAACTGTTCATTAATTTTCGATTAAAAAATTGTTTGATGCATTGGCAGAGAATTCTTTTGGAAACATCCCAAAAGCTACTCGCGAGTTGTTGAAGCTTAACTTTATATCAGCGGATTTCCTACAGCGATTCCTTCTGTGCAGGGTGTTTCTTCCCCTAACCTGTGGACTTTTCATCGGGGGGTGGATGGGGGATGAAATTTCGAGTCGAAAGTTCCTTTGCCATTTTGCCGTCCGACGCGCCCTCACGGAGTTATTCAACTTTATTTGTCCTCCAATCACAGCGCAGCCTCGACTTTGGGCCGCGCGTCAGTACCTGTGCGTGTGTTGCCCACGCGCACTTCCTTTTTCCGCCGCACGGACGGGCGGCGCGTCGGTTTCGGTCTTCCGTTTTTCGATCATTGCGATATATATCAACAGTTTCTTTCGTCTCTCCTTTTTATGATAGGATCTCCTCGAAAATATCACCACTGGTCTCGAGGCAGGCGTTAATCCGCTTAACGACGTTGCCCGGGAATGCGTCGGACAGCAAAATCGTGAAGGAACTTTCGACTCCAAATTTCATCCCCTATCCACCCCCCAGCGGAAACTCCGCAGTTTAGGGACACCCTGTATAGCATTGGCAGGGGTTGCCTTCTAATGCGCGCTCTAGCGACTATCCCTAACACTGGTACAAGCAGACCTCGGGGACCATCGTTTTTACTGCTACTGAGTGGAGAAAACATAAACAAACATGAGTAGTCTCCCACGACAAGCCCCACCGCCGTTTCAGGAGGAACACATGGTTGGGAAAGTTTTCTTGTGTCATCCCGCCAACTTCAGCTTAAGCAAAACCGAGGCCCAACTTCGCGGCCCTAATCATCATCTAATTATTACACATTAGATCTAATTGAATACATGTTCGTGTTATGCTAATTACTTATTTCTAAATGAGATGCTAGCAGGTGGGACGATCGAGAAACTTGTCCAATGCATTTTTCATGCGCATCACAGATTGAACTAACATTGCTTCACTATTAAACTTAAACATTTCCTCAGAAAGTGTGAAGAAAGTGGAATTTTTCAATTGAATTGGCAAAAAAAATATGTACTTTTCAATGGAATTCAGATAGTGATAGAATTTCCAAGCAAATGTGAGGTATTTCCAATGATATTTTCTTCATTCACCTCACCTGAAGCATTTCAACATAAATTTCCGCCCACCTCCATATTATCGACGCGCGTTCTTCTAATCAAGAGAAGTTGGTTTGACATTCTTGGGTGCAATTGTCCCTGGCGCATAGCAAAGAGCGACTGAATAACTCCAGCTCTTTTGCCCACCGCAATGAGGGCTGCCAAAGAGTTTCGTTTGAACAATGCATTTACACTTGAAAGAGATAACAGTAATACTCCAGTCGGGGTCTGCAATGTGGACAGCATAGGCAGAAAGAAGTACAGCTGGTTATATTTCACAAATAAAAAACATATTAGTGATTTGCGCATATAGTGGGCTTGTTTCACGCCTGTCAGCCCACCCTTTAATGGCCATTTGCACGCCTTGAGCTACTCCATAGCCCCAGTCTCGCAGTACGTGAGGGAACAATAGCATTTTGTGAGGTATCAAGGTCATTGAATTGACACCAAATTACGAAATATTTAAGTTGATCGTGCGCACGTGCCCGATTGCCCCAGCTAGATTATCACAACTCTGTCAAATCCATCGATTGACAATTATTCTATAGTGCACGTTTCCACCTTCCTTGAACAAAAAAGAGCATGCAATAAAAAATATAAAGTTCATTTCCATGTTAATAAATAATGTCTCTTGGGGCAAGGAGAATGGAGGAACGATGACACGCTGATGGTGGAATTGTCCTTCATGCGGCGGTTCGATATATACCGTAGCATCATCAGGCTATGACATGAACGCCGCTTAATCTTGCTAATTTATTTCGTCATTTGAATAATTGAGGGGAAATTGGCACGAGTGATTTTGTTACTAACAATTTTTACCGGTTTTAAAGTTCTTTTAAAAGTTTTTTGAAGTAAGTTGATCACGCACACACACACACACACACACACACACACGCGCGCGCGGAAATTTAATCACTCGACAAGTGAACGATTATCAACCTTGAGTGGTCGCACGCTGAGCGCGTGCTCGAGACGCGCATGCGCGTTACGTGAGTGGAAGCGAGACGCCAACAACAGTATGACCGCTCCAAGGTTACACCCGCGATACATCCTTAATTATGCAAATTATAATAAAACTTATTTGACATAAAATGTGTATCTTTGCATGAGGAACAACTTTTGTTGAACGATTATTCGGCTAGCTCTTACCGTTTACGTAATAGAGCGTTATGAACAATTGGAATTTATTTATACTTTTTGGTATAAATAAGACTTCTACGGACAGTGAGTTTCGGTCCACCTGCAAAATTGAATGTGTAGAGGTTTACGTTGAGAGGGGTCATTGATCCTAACGGAATGCATGTTCGTGTTAAAATCAAGGCAAAAAAAAATATAAATGTCAAAAGTCTAATCAAAAATGGAAATAATTTAATAATAGCAATTCTCAAAAATGAGACGTTCAATTCCATTCAATGGAAAAAAAAACACCTCAACGATTTCACATGGAGCATTATTCTTGGCACTAAGGTAGCTGAAAACTTGCATTGAAATGTAATGAAGTTGATGAAGTGCAATTCACTGTACCATCCATTTTTCTTCCGTACAAACTTTGCAAACGAACGAAGCATAACCATCACTCTCTTGCAACTCTAACTTTTCACTCTCGTGCTTTATTCCATGACATAGAAACAGCAGGTATAAGCACTAACTAGGACAGGTCTTCACAGGAATGCATGGTACTGCGGAATGCAGTCCGCAAATCGTTTGCAGTTATGGAAGGAAACCCGAATGCCGTATGCATTTTAATACAGGCGCGCGCCAAAACACTTTCTCAAAGTTTTCGAATTTTCATTTTACTGCAAACCACGTGGTCATATCCGAAACTAGAGTGCATCAGTGCGTCCCATCGGGGTCGCAACAAAACCTTCCCGATCTGTAATTTCAACCTGTAAATCTCTACTGTAAAGGCGGGAACTCGTTCCAGCAAGACTCGGTAAGCTTCCTTGTCTCAGCTTCCGCCACTTTGTGCAACGTCTAAACGAAAAAAGTCAAAGTTCAACTTCTTTCGCGCACATTTTCTCGCTGTAAGCCATTCCTCACGGAGAGCCGAGCCACCGTCAGCGGCTTATGTCGCTCAACCAGGGCGCACGGTGAATGTCGATTTCCAATTGACTTTCACAGCCGAGTAGTATCACCAGTTGCGATAACCCTCCGACAATGTCTGAAGGTATGTACCGAGCTCGAACATCCTCACATTCCCGCCAATTTCATTGCTTTCTGTCGGTGGTGGTGCTATTCTCCACCCGGTGGATACATCCCAGAATATTGGTGATGCTCGCTGGCAGCGTGCCGTTCGATCACGAACCAGGACTAGTTGGCCTTCAGAAGACAGCTGCTTACGAACGTGAGTCCTAAGCAGCCTATTGAGCTTGCGGGTTACCTAAGAGTAACTTGTAGGAGGGTTCTTCTCCGGTTCGTCTCCCGTCTACTCCAGTCAACTTGGAGACCATTGGAGACCCCAGCGATTGACACGGAGATCCGCTGCTTCGCATCGTGCACGATTCTGTGCAGAAACCTCTCGAAGTCTTCAAAGGAGAGGTTGGATGGTGCATAGTGACTGCAAAAATTATGAGATCCTGCCAGTGTTTTCCATTTTTCCCCAAGAAAAAATGGTGGGCACCATCTGACGATACAACTCCGAGACTCTCCACCCTCCTTCAAGGTACCTCCTCGTCGGACTTAGTGTTCCCATTTTATGGATACCGCCAATAGCACCCGTGGAATGTTCCTGCTGACGTTTGCAACCTATGAGAGGATATTTCAGGATGAGAAATATTGTCGGGAAGCCAGGCGCGATCCAACCTTTGACGTTGTAGGCAGACACTCCACGATACCAAAGTCCCAAGTAGTCTGGGGTATGTCGCCAATTTTTCGAACGGTTCCTCTTGAAGGGGACATTAGACCTGGAAGAACAACGCTTTTTTTGTAGATAAAAAAAATTAAACGTTTGTTACACACCCACCCACTTTTTCACCTACGCCCCCCCCCACCCATCCACTCACCCACCTAACCACCCATCCTCCCACCTATCGAGCCTCCCACCCACCCTGCCACCCGCCCAACCACCCACCCACCCACCCACCCTGCCACCCGCCCACCCACCTACCCTGCCACCCACCCACCTACTTACCCTCCCCCCCCACCCTCCCACCCACCTACCCTCCCACCTAACCACCCACCCACTCGGCCAGACACACACACACACACACACATACACACACACACACTCACATGGGAAGACGGGGCTTTGGTGTAGTGGGTAGAGTGTCTGCCTACTATTCCAAAGGTCCCGCGTTCGATTCCCGCTCACTGCAAATATTTTTTCTGAAAAATATTTTCTCACGGACTCCGACCGATGGCAGGAACATTCCGTGTGTGCCATCGGCGGTATCCATGAAGTGAGACCGTGAGCCGGGACCGAACGCGACCCGTCGCGCGGGGGGGGGAGGGTTCCATCGTAGACGCCCGCCATCGTATCACAGGGGTTTCTGGAGGTTTACCCTGTGATCAGAAATACGATGAGCTGAAACGGCGAAGTCGGCCCCAGCCGCAATGGGTGGGTACTCTGATCCGTAGTATTGCCCATGTAGTAATGCTTACCAGCGGGGACGTGGGTGAATACAAATAGAGAAAGAGTGGAAAAAAAAAAAAAAAAAAAAAACACTCACATGGGATTCATATAGCCTATTTCTAAGGAATCCCATAGGAAACTCTCGGGAAACAAATTCCATCAAAAATTTTGATTTAAACCTTAATGGAATATCTCACACAAAATCCTAGATGAAGTCCTCCGGAATTTTCCATACAACTTTATGAATTTGGATTACAAATATGGAATTGAAATATTGACATATGTTGGTAGGAATCAATAATTGAGAGATATTGAAATGAGTCTCGCTGATTGCACACGTCAAACGCTGCAACAACTTGTGGAATATTAATAAACCACGAAAAAAAAAAGCGAGATGTCGGGTGATGCATTGCAGCGATATACATACATATACATATATACAGAGTCTGCGCGGCGTTGTGCGCCATCGATTGGATGATTTAATTGGTTACGCTAGATTTATTACCAGTCAATTTATCAGACGTGGATACGGGGTTTTGACCCTCAAAATAAAGGGGGGAAAAAAAAATATTGTCCTTGCTCTAACTGACCTCGACCCCGCACCATCGATTGTCCCATTTCACCGGGACCCTGTTTTCTCTAGTACTCATATATATGATGATTCCTCACGTGTGAATGAGCTACTGGATGAGGTTGGGACAATTATAAATACATGAAAAAATTAAATTAAGACTAATTACACATAGAGAAGAGGCAATCGTCTTCATTAAAAAAATTCCAACAGATATTCGTCCGATTGATCTCTTCAATAATTGGCGTATCTGAAGATCAACAATAATGCAAATTTTTCCACAGTTTAACCCCATTTCCTGCAATAATCTACCACGAAAGCCTTAATGAGATAGCAAGTATTCTTCATTAAATCCAAGGGTTTTAAATGAATCTGAAATTTTACCTCATCCAAATGAGTTGGAAAACTGAAGGATACCAGGACGCAACTTTAATCCATGATGATCGCGAGTTGGAAACATTGGAGCTAGCTGGGGGCAGTTAGAGAGACTATCTTGTATTAATTGCTCATTAAAACTCGACCCCATGTAGTGCATTGGGGTTAACCACAGTCCACAGCTGTGATCTCTCGGCCATTAAGTATCCACTGATCGCGCGTGGTGTTGAATGAATTCAGGAATTCCACCTCGGGAATTACATTCTCACACATTTACCCGCCGTTTTTTTTTTTCCCAGCCACATCCGCTCTTCACGAGTGTTAATATTGTTGGAATACCTGCAATATCCTTCCACTCTTATATTGAACATTCCCCTTGCTACATCGCGCATATGAAGTGAATCAGTCTTTGAGATAGAGCCACTGCAGAGCATTCGCAATTGCGAAATATAGAAATCATTGGGAGATTGTTGCAAGGAGGAAATTTTGTCCTTTATGACTTATTGATTTTTGGGAATATGATCTTGGGGATGATATGCCAGCATCATGATTTTATCACAAAACTTTAGATGGCGATATTAATATTGAGAAGCGCTTGCGAGATCATTTGAAGTCAAATGTGACGCGGACGATGCCTATTCAAGAAACCACATACACATAAATGAACATCGTTAGAGTCGAAATATCTCGAAAATCGTGACATGATTTATTTTTCAATCGTCATTCATTTATTGCTCGATCAGATTAGTCAGATTACATCGTCAAGTTGGTTGGTAATCGCCTTTGCATCGATAAACATCGATATTTGGAATATCGATTCGGCTTTAGTTTTCAAAAGTATGACAATTACTCAAGTTGTCATAGCTTATGTAGTTATTGAAAATCATATACACAGAATATTTTTTGACGTTCTGTTAATTTATTAAGTTTCGAGTGTTTTACATATTCTGTCCAGTGTTGACAAATTTTATGTGTACGCGATAATTACAGAAAAAACAAAAGATTCTTGCACCAAATTGGAAAATTGAAAGCTCTCGTTTTTTCGGAGTCAATGATTAGCAGTATCTTCAGCTTCGGAAAATATATTGTTACTTCAAATATCAAATTGTAATTCAGCGCGCATTCGGGCTTGTATACGTAAATTTTGAAATTTAAGTAGTCAACACCTTACAGACTCTTCCATGGACCAGTATCTTTTGATTGGGATACAAAAAGAAGCATTGTCATCAAACTGGGAGGAAAATGGGTCCCTTTGATGTACTGACTTTGACCGAATTACGAAATGTGCAAATTTCATTTCCCTGCCATTGTGTAATTTCATTAGCCGCCATTCGAGCGCGATAAATAATCTCGCGGCTGCCACTCGAACTTTCAAATTGATTGGAAATTTTCCTCAGGTTTCTATGGTGACAAATGAACGCGTCAAATTTTCAAGGAAAATCACTCGAGCGAGCCAGTGATTTTGTAACGTGGAAAAGCTTGGCACGTTCATTTTTTCCGATGAACCCTTCGCAAAATTTTTTGTTAGTTTTGAGGTTTTAGTGGAATTATTTCTCAGAAAAATTATCCATTGCAAAACCAAGAAATTAGGTTTTCCTGTACTTCATAATAAGAAGAACATTTAAAATACTGCACATAACAGCTTAACTGAACGGAGATGATTTCTTCTATTGGAAAAATTATTGTAACCGAGAAAACGAAAAATTTGAGATTCATGAAATGGGATTTGTGTGTGTGTGTGTCGTTATTTATAAATAGAAGCAGATGTCTAATAATATTCAGAGCTCATGATGAGAATATTCCCGTACATGTATCATTTATGGGTCAATTGACACTTGAACACTCCGAAACTTATCTCATTTCATCTACTTAACCGATTTAAACTTTCAATCGCCAACTTGATGTGACAATTTCTCTCGAATATTGCAGTGCGATTCAAAACCACTCTAGACTTATTTCGTCGTGGCGCGACTTCTTCAATTTCCACCCTTATTCCATTAAACTCGGATGTCTATCTTCATAGAACGGAATTAAATTAATAAGCGGGATGTTAACCCTTAGCGCGTCGTCCCTTTCCCAATAAAGATCCAGGAAAATTCACTCCTAAAGAAAAACCTCACCGGCCTAAAAGTTCAAATGTTTTGTTACGAGTTCGTTTTAACCTATCCAAGAAAGCGCATGCACATAAATGAACATCGTTAGAGTCGAAATATCTCGAAAATCGTGACATGATTTATTTTCCAATCGTCATTCATTTATTGCTCGATCAGATTAGTCAGATAACATCGTCAAGTTGGTTGGTAATCGCCTTTGCATCGATAAACATCGATATTTGGGATATCGATTCGTCTTTAGTTTTCAAAAGTATGACAATTGCTCAAGTTGTCATAGCTTATGCAGTTATTGAAAATCATATACACAGAATATTTTTTGACGTTCTGTTAATTTATTAAGTTTCGAGTGTTTCACATATTCTGTCCAGTGTTGACAAATGTTATATGTACGCGATAATTACAGAAAAAACAAAAGTTGCTTGCACCAAATTGGAAAATTGAAAGCCCTCATTTGTTCGGACTCAATGATTAACAGTATCTTCAACTTCGGAAAATATATTGTTACTTCAAATATCAAACTGTACATGAACGCGCGAAGCGCGCATTCGGGTTTGTATTGTATTATTGAAGAGTCTTAACTTGCGTAAAATAAGCAACTGTGCAAAAAAAATATATAAAGGCAAATACGATTCTTCCGGGTTCGGGCCGGACGAGAACCTAACTAGCGAAAGGGGGAGGGGGTGGCCAGCCCCCCACTCCTCCAGTGTCTACCTATTCGGATGAGGCTAGTCCTCATCCCCACTCCTCCTAGGCGCCCAGGAGGGGGGCGGTGTAACATCCTGCCTCATTCCGGAGCTGTCGAATGTAACTAGTGCTACAGGGAGGGTGGGGCGGAAGGAGAAGGGTGGGGGGCGTCACAGGGCAGAACGTTACATTCGATGAATTCCAGGAATTTCTGTCTTTTCGAGCGCACAAAACATATATGCAATGCCAATAGATCGACTTACATCATACACAATCGAATGTAATACATCCAGAATTTCTAAATATGGACTATTCCCGCTTGCAAAGGTACAGATACTTTTCAATGATCCTATAAGAATAGCTTTTGAATGAAATTCAATGATTAAGATACAGTAGCAGGGAAAGGCGCCTCTGGGAAGCTTAAGAAAAAGAATATTCAGAAGTATATCTCGGGAGAATCATGATAGCATAGTTTGCTCAGCAGTGCCTTTGCAATCTATGGCTTGGGCCCTGGAGCAAAACTCCTGCCACTCCAATTTAACATCCTTGGATGCGGATTGCCTACCATGTTTTCTTTATCTTCAAGACTTATTATCGTGAACAATCTTTGGATAACAATAGACATTAATTGCAGGTTATATGTAAACATTATTTTAATGAACAGCAATTTCGTGAAAAGAAATGTGAATTCTAGTTTAGAGATCGCTGCGCAAATACTTTTCTTCCGCCTCATATTTTCATTCCCAAGTGGTTGCTAGTCCGCAATTTTTTTTTGTACAATTAAATTGAAGATAAATGTAAACGCTGATTTGGCTCTGCAGCATGAGGAGAGCGCGATTAGTATTGAAGGATCTAAATTTTTTTTTCTGCTAGCAGATGGACACTCTGAAGGAAGGACTACCGAAAGTTTTGGCCCACGTCATATCGTGCATTTTTGCTTGTATTCTTTTTTGGAGGAAAGCAAATTTCCAGGGCTTTAGCATTACCCAGGTTGCCCTACAAGGAGCTCTTGCCAAGCCCCACCAAATCCCTCTGAGCGTGCCGCAGAAATTTCCGTGCAGAGATATTATCAGGACATCCCTGCGGAGGTCGTCCTCAGCGCCACTTTTTTATGTGAGATATCCGGAGTACGGATATTGTCTATTAGACAGAGTTAAATCTAAATTAACAAGCAGTGGCTTCTGGCATACATTTTCTGGATTTTATTAACTTTCCGATAGGGCAAATTATTGTAATGATGGCGGAAATCAGAAGTTTTGCAGGAAATTTATACATTTCTCCGCGGGTCACGGCATTCGGCAATGGTTTGTACAGGTTTGTACAATTTCGATTATCGATGTCGCAATACAAATCGAACTCGAATACAGACAAGTAAAGCCATGTGGCCTCGTAGCGGCCACCGCCAAGGCACTAGTCTATGGTAAAAAGGAGAGACCGCAGAAAATATCAATGTATATCGAAAATATCGCAATGCGTAAGACCGAAACCGACGCGCCACCAGTCAGCGCGGCGGAAAAAGGCAATGCACTCGCAAAGCACTTGCGGCCGAACCCGTATCCTAAATCGGGTCACAGCGTCAATAAAAAAATACCATACAATAACAGAATTTTCACTAAAATTATACGCTTCGCGATAAAAACGCGCCCACACATTGCTTCTTGAAAAGCAGAGATCCCTCGAAATTTCACAGATAAAATGTTTGTCAAATCTTTCAATGGAAAAGTTATGTACTGAATTTTTCTGAATGACTTTTTTCTTTCTATTCCAGTTGCAGTGTTTACCCTGGACGAGGAGATGAATGACGGAAAATTCTGTAAAATTCGGATACTTCGCAAAGAGAGTTAAAGTGATGGGCATAAACGGTGGCATGCACTGAGACAGCTTGGGGAATTAGTGGATTTGAGTTGTTGCGAAAGAAGTTTCATCCTTTTCGTGCCATCGAGAAATAGCTCTCAGCATTTGCGGACGAAAAGTTCGCAGTGAGGAGAGTACGGAGTAAGCAACTTTCGAAGCGGCGCTTGCATCTCAAAAAATGAGAATAATAAAAAATGGGGGAATACTGAAAGTGGAGTGATTTTTACAAGGGACCACACAGAGAGGATAAAAAACATTGAGAATGGTTGATCTCGCAAATTCCAACCAAAGTTTAGAGATACATTGCAAATTACAGTATGAAAACTTTGTGATACCGCAAGGAGGTAACTATTAATCTGTTTGTTATACCTTGTTTAGGTTTGTTGGCTCTTAGGTCAATCTTTAAATTTTCGTCTAGAGAAATTATTGTAATGACCCCAAAGATCGAAAATTTTCACTTTTTTCGATATTCGACATTCAATTATTCTGACGATAAGGGTTTGCTTTTCTGTTGGCGATAGGGAAAATTATTTCTGGGGCGGCCGAATTGATTGTTTTATTTCAAAAATTTAAAAAAACTTGTTTTAGAAATGAAAAAAATAATGCAGCTTTTATAATCAATGAAGAGCAAATTGTTTTATTTATTTTGTGGTATATGTTTTTGAACGAGATGAGCTGACATTTTATCACTAATGTGTCATCTGTAATACCGGAAAATGTGTCACATGTTCGTGAAATTCCCTGAGCGTTAAAATTACCTTTTTTTGCTTTATAGAAATTTGGTGCGGATGGGTATGGGACTCAATTCTCTGTTGGGCACCAATACGAGCATCGACCACAAGTCTCCAGAGATGTCCTCCAGCTAATGGTATCGACACTACGAGTAAGTGATAAAATTATCAGCTGTGTGGCAAAGTGGTGCCTGCTACACAATTCGAATTTGAAGAAAACTATTCGAATTTCGCCACAGTATCTTTCCCCATATCCACAAAGCTTGACTATTAAAACTAAAATCATGGATAATGTTAAAATGATAAAAAAATGGGTATTGAATTTTCCCATTGTATTCAGTTCGCTCTATTTCCCCTACAATACTGCTGAAATTTCTCCAGATTTAATCTTTCAAATTTAACGATATGAATAGACCATTCGTGAATATGTCACGACGAAGCAAAATGGAATTACCCGTTACCCCCATTTGACCCCTAGATTCTTGAAATTGAATTATAATTTCACATTTAACAAGAGTCCGCAAGCTTGCAAAATTCTCATAACTGAATTATTTTTTTTCCACAACTGGACTACTGTTCCCATCCGACAAAAAATTAGGTCGTAACCTCATAACGAAATGCGCCTCCAGTATTGGACCGGGAAAAAAATACGTAGAAATGGCAGTGTACTATTGATGAAATTCTGGGCAAAGTCCCAAAAATCGAATCGTCAGGCTGTTCGTCAGATAACCGCGCGGTGTACATTTTGCCGGCAAGAAAAAAAAACAGATGAAAATGGCCACACACTAGCCGACACTAGTCACATTTCGCTGGCTCTCTATTTGCCCTGTTGTCAATTCTCACATCGTTGACTAGTTCTTCCCGAGCCATTCCACGATTGAGAGAAATAAAAGTTGATGCAAAGATAACTTTCCGCTGCTGCAAAAAAATTTTCCCCCTCTCACCGTTCGCCCCCAGCATCCGCTGCAACTTCCATTTCCATTCGCCCTCATCAGATTTTAAATGCCCAGAATTCCACATACGAGTGCTCCCGTATGTACTTCCGGCGGCTAAACTCTTACATCGATTCATCTCACCTGTAATTATTAACATGTCCAATCGAAATAGGCCATCAAAGTCAAGTAATCGTTTTGCGATTATCCTATCAGCGCATGCGCACAATTGTCAATTTTTAACGCGCGACATGTAGAGATATTTCCTCGGGACAAATTTCCATTTTACCACTGAAATATTCGCACTAGGATCTCCTCTTTCAACTGATGGAATATTCATCAATGTAACTCGCCATTCAGAGAGTTTGCATGGTAGAATTGAATTTAATGCGATTATGGGTTTTGCAAGTGAGAAAATAAGCACATGTGACTGATAATTCGGTAATGAAGGGGTAAAGTGTAAATAATCGCTCCCTTTTCAAATTAATTTTTGTTTTTTTTTATTGTTTTTTTTTTTTTTTTTTTTTTTGTTTTTCAATGTTTTGTTTCTTTTCCAAAAGCTGGGTTTGTGGATGGAAAAATCTGAGAAAGAAAAATTACATATAAAAAAAAAATCATGAAACTATTTTCTCAATACCTATTGCAGTCCACAAGAGCGCACTTGCAACAATTAAGATGCGCTCACGTGAGTTAGACCACGTGACCAGTCGCGCATGAAAACGGAAGTCGCATTCGAACGATATGAAACCACTCGCGCCCGCTCGCACAACCACCACCGTCGTATACGACGCGCCGTCACGTGGCACAAAACGCCCTCGACACTATCTCCTGACCTTTCACCGAAAACACCTGCTATATGTATATTCGGGGCATTAATCACCCCGAGTATTTGACATCTCGAAGGTCAGATTAATCGGACGTAGTTGATCTGAACAATGCACGGAGAATGGTGAAAATTTTAAGTGGTATTTTTTGATGGAGGAATAAGCGAGAGCTGTGAATTGAGAAACGAGTGAGATAAGGGAGAGAAATACAGTGTGTGCGAAACGAGAAAAGTCAAGTGTTCTCCCTTTTGTTTGGCCTACTCCAGTGCTGCTGTATATTCAGCTCGTTTTCTTTTCTGCCCAGCCGAAGAGACATCAGATATACCTTCAACATTTCAAGCGCCCCAGCTAATGATTTCCATGGTGATTCTGGGGGGAGGGGGTGGGGGGGGGGGGATAATGCAACATCATTAGAAATGTGAAATTGCATATCATGTCATGGGTCCCCTACAATGTGACCTGTAACTTAATAGTTCACTGGAATATTATCGAATAGGAGAAACATTCAGACAGCTCCGCTTTAAATCCAAGGGATGCTTTTTTTTCGGTTATACGAGATATCATCTTCAAAGCCTATAAATAAAATACTCAGACAGGAACTTCTACAACGTACATTGTGACTTCTGCCCTGAATTCTGGTATTCGTAAAAAAATTTTATGAAGAATGCTTTTGATTTTCAAAGACATTTGCGTCATAGGAGCAGTACTATTGGAATGCAAGAGGAGGTATTTAACCAGAGATATACCTCGAGGGAGCTTTCTTAACTGTTGACATAATTTCCAAACATGTCAGAGGGCTGTTTTTTAAGTGGTAGAAAATCGTGGAAAATGTGGAGAGGTCTACTCGATCTCTCCAACACCTCTCAATATTTATTCAAAACACCTGCACGGGCCATTCCATGTCAGCCACCCTCATATTTTTCTATTTTGCAAATGTAAATTGACGTGTTCGGGGCAAAGTAGTATGTGGGAGATTCCGTCAGACATCGCGTTGGCATATTCACGAAAGTTAACGTTTTTTTCTCAATCTTTCAAGTGATTTCTCAGGTGCAATAAAGGGGCGGTGACACAAATAGTTGCTCATGGATTTGTAAAATGAAAACGGCTGGACGGGAACCCAACCCGACACAGGTGGGTGGGGGGAGGAGGGGAAGGTGGTCGTTGCAGAATTCCAAAATTTAATAAAAGTTGAAGTCTGAACGTTGCTTCCAGTTTCGGTCATGTATACGCCGAGAAAATCAGTGAATGCACTAAGTGTCCATTGAAGAATGCCTCGTGTTACGGTTATACCTGAGCTACTCGACCCATTTTGAGGAAAGCGGTATGAGCAGCTTCGATTGTTCGATAGTGCACGTTGCCCACTCCCCGAAACGGCTGTATGAATTCAGAAGCATATAATGCAGAATACTAATGCCAGAATATTCACCATTGGAGTAATAAACTTCCTATCTATATTCGTCCGGCCATTTCCACCTGAGTCCACCCTCAAATGAATTGCAAATGTAATTCAAGGTTAGAATGAGGATATTGGAAAATTGGCTGAGCTAAGTAGATGGATGGATGAAATGAAAATTTCCAACTGGGCCAAAGTGAATTCGGCATATTAAGTGAACAACTCCTCGGGGAAATCCGTGATGCCAAGTCGAGGAGCATCATGAATTTCGCATGATGTTATGGTAATAGTCGCATCAAGTTTGCCAAATGCGTTGCACTCAATGCCACTTCTAAGGCACTTCTAGTTTAATTCGAGAATCTCTTAATACGTCAATCATTTGTTCCGTTGAGGTATTGCTTAAGACAGTAACTTAATCCGTCGTAGTATTGCGCTTTCCGGCCTCAGTATTCCGCAATTCGATTGGGTAAAACTGGATGAAATTGATCGTGGCAAGTACGGAGGGTCCGAAGGAAAAAAAATCGTCGGTTATTTTCCAAATTTTTGGATGATTTCTCTGGATCACACTCTGCACATAGCTTCATGCTCCTAGGATTTACCCGACATCAGTAGCTTAAGACACCTCATTATAACGTAATAAAGTTCGTAAAAAGCTTAATCGGTTGTACGTGTAAGCACTGAAGAAAATTAGTTATCGTTAGGCAAAGGCTTGAACTATGCATGCTGAACACGTTTTGGTAGAAGATTATGAATACAAATTGCTCCCTGAAAACATTTTCATGAAAAAACGAGTGCCTTGTGCAGCTTCCATTGACATCGATTGATCCAATTCCGCAAATTCTCTTACATTCAGATATTTCCCGTTGCACTGTGTTATAGAATTTGCAGAGAGACGTTGCAGTGAGAATGGAAGGTGGGAGGGGAGAAATGGGACGCCGGACGGGCGAGACCCGCCTAATGGATGGACAAACTACACACCATGCTTCCCTCCAGAAATGCTCCTACTCATACGCAAACTTAATGCTGGAAGTGAAGAGGCTGCAAAGGTGAGCAACCCGTAGTTGAGTTTAGTATTTTTGCAAAATACTGAAAGCAGAAAAATTTCTAAAAAGTTTCTCATACAATGTTCATAGAGCCAAAATGCTTGCGATCCAAAAGACCTCTCGTGTTTCCATTTCGTGCACACGATGATACACATACACACACGCATACGGACATTTAGTTGCAAATTATATACAGTGCACTCGTCATAACTCTCCAGTTTGGGGACTGAAGTTTCCGCGCACGAGGAGTTACAGGTTTCCCCCTCCACGCGCGCAAGAGGCGTGTCCACGGAAGGAGAGGGGTCGCCTCGACCTCTCCACAGCATGTATGCTACATCGCCCTTGAGCGCAGGCGCGGAACGCCCATACCCCTCAAGCGCAATGTCCAAGGTCACGGGTGGTGGGGACGCACTCCCCTCTGCTCGCTCGCGCTCCGCGGTACGGGAGGTCCACTGGAGTAATTCTGCAATGCCTTGAAGTGTGATTCGATGAAATTCAATTCTCATTTTCAAGAGTGGAACAATAAATTCCCCTATAGCGAATTCAAAAAATGAATCGTGTACCATCACCCACAAATTGACAAATCTCCACCGATGTTTGGTCCAGGGATTTTCGCTTCAGGCAATATTTGTCCAAGAAATTTCATCCCCACAAAATATTTGGCGTTGCTGAAGGAACCACTCCCGAACTTTCAAGAAATGCAGAAAGTATTTTGCTCATTTTCTTATATCAACGGAGAGGTCAACCATGTGTAGGAACATTGAAGTGGAAAACAGTCAGATCAGCTCTGTCATCAACAGCGAACGACCCAGTTTGGAAAATCTCCGTGTCCGTTGACATAAAGTGTTGAGACTTGTTCCAATAGTTCAAACTTTCCGCCGACTAGTCCATTGATTTATGGTTAACTAGCCTCCAATTTCCCGTTCTCCTTCCCTCCCATTCCCGTAAAATGCGGTCTGCCTGACTGACAACACTCACCCGTCTGATTTGTTAAACACCCTCAATTTAATAATTGCTTCCAGGTGAAATTAGACATTGCAGAGAAAACACGAACCCTTGAATTCGTTGGATTGAGTATCTCGCTAGCAGCCCTTCTGATATCCCTAGCGATCTTCTGCCGATTTCGGTGAGCAATCCACAATATTTTTCTCAGATGGAGAGATTGGAAAAAAATGAAATATTCATCATAAACTCCTCGAAATTGCGGAATTTTTCCATAATATTTTCTCTCCCACATACAAATCATCCTGGGTAAAAAAATTTAATGAAGAAATGCTGCGTTGAATTCTATGCAAATTCTATTGCACTACCCTTACAATATGAGATTTTTGTGAGATGTAATGAAAGGCCATAGGTTTTACCGTTGAGTTCATTTCCAAATATCCAATTGCAAGATTCCATGACCTTTCCTCCCCTCCCCCCCCCCCCCCCCACCCCTTTCTCCCCCTCCACCCCCTTCTCTTTCCCCTTCCCCTCCTGCCCCCTCCTCCTGCCTCCCTCCCCCTGCCCCCACCCCCTTCTCTTTCCCCTTCCCCTCCTGTCTCCCCCCTCCTCCTGCCGCCCTCTCCCTGCCCCCCACCCCCTTCTCTTTCCCCTGCCCCCTCCTCCTCCTCCTGCCCCCCACCCCCTTCTATTTTCCCTTCCCCTCCTGCCCCCTTCTCCTCCTTCTGCCTCCCTCCCCTCCCCTCCTGCCCCTCCACCAAAGGGAAATTCAATCTTCTTCAGATTGAAATTAGCCACTCGACAATTTCCCCCTCCACGTGTGGGTGGGGGATATCTCCCACTCAATCGTCACAATTACCTCCATGTCTTACTAAAACTCAATTAATCCCAACAGGTCTCTTCGCAACACGCGAACGCGCATTCATAAAAATTTATTTGTCGCCATGGTAATTCAAGTGGTGATTCGCCTAACTCTGTACATCGATCAGGCATTCGTAAAGACTGATGTGCATGGCCCTCAGCGGGGCATTAATAATACGGTGAGTTTTTTTTTTATTATTTATTTCTTTTCCTCCTCGAAAAGCAGACGTAAAGTCAAACACAAGTGTACTATACCATTAAACTTCATAATGCACTTTGCAGCCCGTTTTGTGTGAAGCGAGCTATGTGCTCCTTGAATATGCTAGAACCGCCATGTTCATGTGGATGTTCATAGAGGGATTTTTTCTCCATAATATGGTAACTGGTGAGTATATTTTTCATCGCCCTTACACAACTTGCGCTCGCGTTTAATCCTACGTCGAATATCCCCTGGTGAGAATTGCAAAAAGAGGGTGAAAAGAATTTTCCAAGCTTTTTACAGTGTCGTTTCTATATTTATGCTGTTTTTTTTTTCGGATCCTCAAAAGAGACGATTCCTCTTTCATCGTTTGAGGAGAAAGCACATGGTTCCAGCTTCTTTGAGGAACAAGGAAGTCCTGGAACCCTGTTCTTTTTTTAATGGCATGGGGGACCTCAGTGAAGTTGAAAACTTTTTGTCCTCCCTTCACGATCATTAGAGCCGGCAAAATGTAAACCAGTATCCGAAATTCGCAAAATTTTCAATTTTTGAATTTATTTTTTTTTCTAATTTCTCTGATGTTTCCGGTCAACGAAAGATTGAAGTTGTGGTAATTTCTAAATTTGAGAAATTTATAACCGATGATCATATCGAGAATGACTAAGTGTGTGATCGATCTGATTACATCGCGCTTGTATGGGAGCGAGGATGAAATCTAATTCCGATACGACTACATTGACTGCCCCTCTATTTTCCCTTGAATCGCTGCACCCACAATGGTCATCTTCATCGGATATCTTCACAACGTCCACCTTCAGTGACTGTATTCCACGAGACTTCGTATTATCGCATGTATCGCTTAGTCGGATGGGGTTTCCCTGCAGTGATGACCTTTGCATGGGCCATTGTGACTGCATTCTATTACCATCCATTGAAGTAAGTATATTCGACAGGTCATCCTGTTCTTTTCTTATTCTGCATCATGTGAAGATTCACCTACCCGTAATGGTTTTTTTTCTTGGCTTTGCAAGGTGCTGGTGGGGATACAATCTCAGCACGTACTTTTGGATATTGGAGGGACCCAGAGTAGCAGTTATTTTGGTAAATAATTACATTGAGAACAAAAACCTTCCTCATCCTGGCTACATTCCTTTTTCCACGGATTCTGACTGACAGTAGGAACCTCCTGTGTTTTTTTCTGCCAAATCATTTTTATGATTTTTGAGTGTTCAACACCAGAAGATCAAGTTCGCCAGGCAAATTTAACAGGATAGTTGCCTTCGTTTTCTGGAGATGCTGGTCAGAGCTAGGCCAGCACACCCAGAAATATTTGAATGCTGATTCCCATCATCCTGCACAGGTTCGGTCATTAGCTCTTCCATGTACACAGCCCTCAGCATCCCGGACCGTCCTGCGTGTGATGAGGAAGTGGAATTGTCAGAAACAACCCCGATCATTACACTGCTTACAAGATGAGTGAAACCCGATGTATCAATGACCGATGGTCAAAAATCGTGTACTGATGAAGAGGAGAAGAGGAAATAATGAAAAGTTGAAATGAGCATCACGAAGTGTATCAGGAGATCTTTCAGGAAACACGACATAAGAATGAAGTTTCCACCCCCTCCAAAGATCGGCCAAATTTTGTGGTTTGTCAAAGAATGTAGACCACCTTTGTGGTCTGGTGATCATGACACCCCCGACTTCATTGCCCTTCCCCTAATTCCCCCTGCTACCCGTACTTCAGAATCTGTACCGTCGAACCTCCATAGAGACAGCCACATGGGGCTCCACTTTCGCCAAAATTGCATTAATGAAGGCCCCCCACCAGGCCGCGCCAGAGAGTAACCAGCGCAAGGGGAATAGTCTCCTTGGAGGGGCGCGCACGTGTATTAGCGGGTGAGTGGGAACGCTCACTAAGCTGGCGCGTGGTGGGGGCACCACTCCTCGGAAGGAGTCAACGGAGCTGCTTATACAAACCCCCTATACGTTCTATAAGGACTTCAAGTTGGGGAGATCCGTGGGAGTTTACTACAATTTTTCAAAAAGTGCAAAATGTGTTTTCCTCCATAACTTTAATTGTTATCACTCAATCGTCTAATTCATTGATTAATTAATCAACTGATTACTGTTTACCTGATTCGATGAATGATTGAAATTTGACGTTTCACAGCTCAACTTCTTGTTCCTGATGAATATTGTTCGAGTGCTGGTGGTGAAATTACGACAGAGCCATACGAGTGAAACCGAACAAGTCCGGTAATTGAGAGATTTACAGGGGTTTAGTAAGCTCCAGTAAATCATAAAATATCGAATTGTGTTGACAGGAAGGCGGTGAGAGCTGCTGTAGTATTACTACCTCTTCTTGGTATCACAAATTTAATTTCGATGGCAGGAGCGCCACTCGAAGAGACCATGTGGTTTGCCCTCTGGTCATACACAACTCATTTCCTGACGTCATTCCAGGGGCTTTTCATCTCAACATTGTACTGTTTTCTCAATGGCGAGGTACTTTTATTCTCAGTTTATCAGATTTTACGAAAAAAAAAACCACAAAATCTAGGGTTATTGGAAGGCATGCACCGAGCTAAAGGTTCACTTGGTGAACAATTAAAATTCCAACCAACTCAAGCAAGAATAAAGTTTTCTTCTGTGCTTTGAAGAAAGGGGGGAAAATAAGGAAAATAATAGTCAAGTCAAAAAATTTATGGGGAACCAATTAGTAGAACCACGAGCAACATACTCAACACGGTTACTTCAACGAAGTTTTAATAAACTTTCTTCCTTTACTAAATTATATTTTTGCATGAATTTTTCCTGTATATTTTTGAAAAAAAAACTATTTTTTTATGAGACATCTTATTAATTTTTCCAGGTAGTATTAGTATCTATGGTTTCTTCTAGAAAAAAACGAAACCAGACTTTTTAGTCTGACGCCCCCTCATGAAGTTATTAAAGTCTGTTCCAATGCTTTCAGTTCCGAGAACGGTTCCAAGGCAACGAACAGTTCCAAGAACTGTTCCGCGTGAAGACTCCATTCTGGGAACTGTTCCAGGTAGACCTTGTTCCATGTGGAACATTCTTCGTTATAGTTCCAGGAGTTCCACCTGGAACAGTTCCTAGAACTTGAAGTTCCCCTGGACCAGATATTGCAACTGTCCTCTCCCCTCTGACGATTCTTGGAACGGTTCCCGGAATGAAACCTCTCCCGGGAACCGCGCTTGGAACACTTCACTGAACTAAAGTTCCCGGAACCACCTGGAACAATCCCCAGAACGGACCATTCACGGAAAAACAAGTCTTGGGTTCGTACACTTGGAACCGTTCTCGGAACTGATCGCCCAGTTCGCTAAGCAGTCTTGCAAGCATTCAACTTCAATATCTGCTCCAGGAGAGCTTCAAGTTCTAGGAACTGTTCCAGGTAGAACTCCCTGGAACTATAACGAAGAATGTTCCACATGGAACAGGGTCCACCTAGAACAGTTCCCAGAATAAAGTCTTCACGTGGAGCAGTTCCGAAACTGTTCGGTACCTTGGAACCGTTCTCGGAACTGATTGCCCAGTTCGCTAAGCAGTGTTGCAAGCATTCAACTTGAAACTTCAATAACTTCATGGAGGAGCGTCAGACGGGAAAGTTGAAGAGGAACTTTCGACTCGGAATTTAACCCTTTTTTCACCTCAAAAAAAAATCCGCAATTTGGGACACCTTGTGCACTAGAGCTCTGCTTGGGATCAATCATCATCAATCATCAGAGGTTCATCCGAGGCGTTTCTAAACAAAACTTTCTCGGCCCATTCCCTACCACGTGATGGATTTTTCATACAAGCTCCAAGGAAATTACCACTAAATCTCCAGACAATACTCCCATTGTTCTTCCTCTGATAATTGTTGATCGAACGCGCATTAAAATCACTCCTCATTGTCCCTCAGTTTTCCCACCTATCTCATGTGTATTCAATGAATTAAGCTAACTATGATGATGGTAATGACCGTTCTAAACCTCTATTCCTCATTTCAATTTAACATTTTAGTTAGAACAAGTTCAAGTCTCTTTGGGTCGAGTGCCTGAGATGTCGGTTTTTTTTTCTTGGTTTTTTCTTACCCAGCGCAATTCTAATCTTGCAATACCGTGCAAGTGCACGGAAAATTAGAAGAAGTGTAACCCATACCGTCGACCTGGGCATTTTTACGAATTTTTTTTTTTCCAAAAAATTGAACTTTTGTAAAGTCTTCATGACCTCTTGGAGAATTATTAGTTGATTTTTTTTTTCTCATTCTGCATTGATGACCTATATTTATGGCCCGCAATCGCGTAAATCAAAATCAATGATCCACCTATAGAAAACCGTGCTTATTGAATTCATTAGTAATTTTATTTTAATCCACAATGCTGCTGGAAATCTATTTAAGCAACCAATTGTATTGAGCATTGGTATTACTCACTGCTCGAGACTTATACTTTTTTCCCAATAAATTTTTTTCCCCTAATTTTTCCTAAGTCCGTGGAAGTGAAGATAAATGGCCTTACTATGGAGAATCGCATTTACAAGCCTCTAATTTAGAAAGTGATAATGGTAACGTAAATTGCCAATGCTATATGGATTGCCTTAATTTCAGGTGAGACTTGCTTTGAATAAAACCATGTCCCTGTACGTGTCACTGAGAGCAGCGGAGCGACACTCGCGTCGACAGTCGACATTCAGCGCCTGTCAGCCGCAGCGCGTATCATCAGGTGAGGGGGAATTGAAAAAGAAAATAATTCTCGTATTAAGCATAATTCTCTTTACTCGAAAAAAAAATCAATTTCATAACTGTGTGATAAATTCCCATGAAAAAACTGTGTATAAAACCACTATCATTGCAATATAAACTCCGTCAACAAATTTTCTCCTCCGGAAATTTCCTATATATTTTCAAAAAAATTTTTTGGAAGTTCGGTAAAAGTGGTGCATTTGAATTCTCAATATTCTGAACTTTAACGTAATTTCAGACTAAATTGCTCATGAGGATACTGGTCCATCCTGACACATCAGTTTTTCATTATGGATGATCTGAAGTTCCACTGAAAAGTCACTAAAAAATCACAGATCACTAAAAAATCATAAACCACAAAAAAATCACTGATCACAAAAAATGACAAATTACTAAAAGATCCCAGATCCCAAAAAAATGACAGATCACTAAAAAATCACAGACCACAAAACAATCACAGATCACAAAAAATGAAAAATCACTAAAAAATCACAGATCACTCAAAAATCCCAGATCACAAAAAATGACAGATCACTAAAAAATCACAAATCGCAAAGAAAATCACAGATCACTAGAAAATCAAAGATCACTAATAAATCACAGATCACTAAAAAATCACAGATCACAAAAAATGACAAATCACTAGAAGATCCCAGATCCCAAAAAAATGACAGATCATTAAAAAATCACAGACCACAAAACAATCACAGATCACAAAAAATGACAAATCACTAAAAAATCATAGATCACTCAAAAATCCCAGATCACAAAAAATGACAGATCACTAAAAAATCACAAATCACAAAGAAAATCACAGATCGCTAAAAAATCAAAGATCACTAATAAATCACAGATCACTAAAAATTTCATGAAAATTATTGCTCGTTGACATAGTTTCAAGATCCTTCATTTGCAATTTCCAGAGCACTTTTCTAACAGTGTAGAACATTTGCATAAGAACTACGATAGGACTTCTAGGAAAAGCAATTTACAGGAGAAGATAAATACATCAAATTATGCAAGTCGGGAGTCGTATTTCCAGTTTTAAAAGTGAGCAAATTCTATGAGATCCCGGTAGGGCTTGCGATAGGCTATCTGATAAGGTGCTATCGAAGCCATCCGTATTTGAAATGGATATCCATTCACAGTGTACGCGAAAATACTGAACAATGTTGTTTTCAACATAGGGTCAACTCGCTGCCGTTTTAGAGTGTAAATATATATTGTTCGGGAAGTTTTGGCTTGCGCAGGTTTGCCCCGTGGTGATTTCCACGTTTTCGAGTTTGGGAAGTGGGCAATGCCAACTCCCAGGCGAGAAACATTCGGAGGGGCGGGGGCGCAACAGGAAAAATCTGTATCTTCCCCTGCAGAAAGACCTATGGAAGGCAATCTTGCACTTCACCTTTCACCCCCAATACATTTCACCTCAAAAGTCAATACTGTTTTTATCTTCCAGTCGTGGAAATGGAGCCTCGAGAATTGCAGCCCAATAGCTGGTTACAACTTTGCTGTCGTGGTACAGATACACCGCCCCCTGATCAACCCGCTGAGTGAGTGCAATTGTCCGGAAGAATGGGCTTCCACATTTTTCATGAAACGGAAATTGTATCGCTTGCAATTGAAATATCTGCAAACATCTGCGGTTGATAGTTACCATAATGCGCGAACAATTGTGAATTCCATGGATGTTGTGATGTCATTGTGACACGTTGTAATCGCAGTGGTTGGAAAATGTGACCTCCTATTACACTAAAAATTTGTAAACAGTGCTATAAAGCAACCTTTTTTTTCTCAGCAGGTCCGCAAAACCGTGATTCTAAACTCGGTTAGGTCTTTTTCGGACGAGGTCAGAATCGTGCTTTATCCGGCCTAGTCCCAAATAGTACATTTCGACACAAGGGCGGGAACAACTTTTCTGGCGACTGTGAGTTTGGCGACTGTGTCTGGCAATACAGGAGGCAGAAAAGTTACTTCCGCACATGTGTCGAACAATATTTTTTGATACAATGTGCGCGGGCAGGGCTGTCCGCGCAGCGTGCGGAAAACGTTATTTTGCGCACGGTGTGTAGAAAAAAAATTTCTCGCATTTTTCCCCATGGCACACCATAAACGTTCGAAAAAACAATACTAAAGTGCAATAGTAATACCCGAGGATCGGTAATTCCCTAATTTCTCGTTCTAGAACAACAGTTTGACCTCGGTGGTTCTGGCGGAATCATCTCGCCAAGGAGAGACCAGCGTATTGACCAATTGCCTCGCCGCAAATGACTAATAATAATCACAAAAAAAAATCACGCAAACATCATCATCGAGCCACAGCAAGCAGAAACAACTGATATCATGATTCTCAGCCTAGAGTATCTGACACAGAAAAGAGGACCTCAAATGGAAGATATCGTCTGCACATTTTATCAACAATTTGTCGCGAAAAATTGGCTTTTAATGGGAAAATAATTCATCGTATGTATAGTTGGTTTTTCAGTGGAATGCCTGGGGTAGTTGGATACCCGAGCAAAAATGTCTATGGCAAGTAACCTGAATTCACCTAATTTCTCAGGCTAATATTTATGAATTAAACATACTCTTTTCATTACAGAGAGTCAAATGAATGGGCCGATTCTCCAGTGACACTTGTTACATGTTTTAAATACGAAAAATTAGCCGAGAACGGGTGACATGGCTTCCATCGCAGTGTGATTCTTTTGTAATGGGAGATGGGAATTCGATCGTGCAGTAATGCCTCATGGAGTAGCCGAGACCTGCTGACGGGGTAATGAGGCAGCATTGGGTGAAGTACACACAATGCCGCATAATAAAAGCCCCCGAGGGATAGGTTTACCCCCCCCCCCCCCCCCACCCACCCCCCGCCCAACCTGGATGAAGCGCGGATAGCTTTCCTTGCAATGTTTTTTCTGCAAGATACTTGGAAAATTTGTGCATGTAACCATTGTCGTCATTAAACAAGTTGTTTTTATGTGATTAATAGAGATAATGAGGCAGAAAAAAATTAAGACCATGTTCTTGAGGCCAAGGACGTGAATCATTCGACTTTCATGTGATTTGAGGGACCTCAGTCGAATTTAAAAGTTCACGAGTGTTTTTTTTATGACAGATTTAGATGTTTTTACGAAAAAATGATTCAGTTGTGTATAATTTGTTTTTTTTTTACAACTGTCATTTTCCTATTTTTTTTTAATAATTAGAAAACATTTATGCATAGCGGAATTTTTAAATTTGAAAAAAAAAAATACTCCTGGACTACCCATTCAAACATTTTTGGTACATTTTGTGTTGGAGTTGTACTGGTATTTTGGTGTAACAAAATACTTTATCATTGCGACTTTGAGGACTAAGATACTGCACCGCTTTGTCAGCACAGTTGCGAGCGATTGTAGCAATGTTATGTAATGTTTTTATTGAACCCCACATGCCTTGTATCAACTTTATCTGCATCCACTCTTAAGTTCTAAAAAAATGATAAAAAATTCTCACTGGTCCAGCAGGTGGATCAATTCCCCTCACTGCTTAAAAACCAGGCATTGACCATATTTTTTCAGCTAAAAATTTAAGCTAATTGACGTTATGTGGTGAGAGAACGTGTTTACTATCCTCTGGATGAAATTATCCCTAAATGCGATATTACATCTAAGAAATTTAGAATAATCGAGAATTAAAATTTTGTTCAATAAGGGAATGATGAAACATGGCGAATGGCATTATGATATTAGTGCATAATGAAATTTTTAATAAACATCATGTTTCTTAATTTTATAGACGTGAATAATTTTTTTTTAACAAAACTGAAAATAAAGTATGCAAACATTTATTGAATAATCAATCCCATTCAATGATCTACATCTGTGTGATTAGGAGCATTAATTAATTATCGGCAGAAGTCATTTAAATAGTATCACTAACAGTTATGGAATGCAACTCAATTACGTCGGTTAAATTATGTAGAAACTATCACAGACATGTTCTAGAAAAGCTCGAGACTCACACTTGAGATCCCATTGACATTCCACCGTGGCAATTCCCTCGGGATAATTTTTTTTCTCCCCCCCCCCCTCCCCCCACCACTTCCCCGCCCCACTCAACAATTCCCTGTCGCACGTACATCGGCGAAAAATTTCATCGAAATTCGTCGTGAAAACTCTTCTCTGTATCGATCATTTTGCTGTCGAGAAACAAATCCATTTTACTTAAGACCTCGGATAAACTGAGGCTCCTGTCGTGATTTATGTCAGACACTTCTATCAAATGCTGAGCTTCCTGAATGGCGTGTCTGGGATTCCTCGGATCAATGTACATCTGTCGATAAGTGAGAATAGTTGAGCAGTAAGATTTAATCAGATCAGTCACTGGGGGGTGATTGGGTGGGTGGGTGGGGGGGGGGGGGGGGGGAGGGTCAGTAGAGTAGTTCCGTCAGAGAGGAATGCTCATGCATTCTGCTTTACATTGGCCGTATTAACGTACTGAGTGCATTAATTCAAAAAAAAATTATCTTAAATTTTTAAGAAAAAATTTTTAGAAAAATGTTCTGAGAAAAAAGTTTTAAGAAAAGAGTTTTAAGAAAAAAGTTTTAAGGAAGGAGTTTCGAGAAAAAAGTTTAAAAAAAAAGTTTAAGAAAAACGTTTCAAGAAAAAAGTTTTAAGAAAAAAGTTAAGAGAACAATTTTCGAGATGCGATTAATTATGCTGCTGGGCAAAATTTATTGGAAAGTTTAGTGGAAAAAAAAAATTGTGAAAATGTCTTTTTTTAAGTATCTCGAAATAAAAGATATATTGTGGAAAGATTCGTAAATTTTCCTGTAGAATTTAATTCTGTTCGATTCTCGTAGGACTCCCGCAGGATTTCCCATAGGATATTCAGTGAAAAATTTCATAGGAATACTTCATACGTGGGATGAGGTATACTTGAAATGAGGGGAAAAGGAAAGTAGAAAAAGTCAATTTATATAATTTGATGTGCACCTCTAATTTCGTTGTTATTTTTATGGAATTGCTATGGATTGTGAATGAATTTTATAGGGCTCCTATAGAAAATGTTCAATGGTAAAAAAACTACTCTCAACTCGCTGCAGCATTTCCATAAAAAAATGAAAATAAATTCCATGGGAAAAAAATGGTAAATAAAATTGCAAATTATTACCAAGAGCTCGGTTCTGTCAGCCTTTCCGTCCTTATTCTTATCAATCAAATGTCGAAATTCCTGTCGGCGATCCTCACTGCCACCCACCGGTTTACCATTTTGCTCCTCATGAAAGTCCAGGCCCATTCCATCGGACGGCAAATCCGCAAATTCATTCTCCGTCAATTGCTCATCACCATCGCGATCTAATTAATTAAACTCAATGTTAAAAAATTTGCCTTTAATTAGAGTTGCAAAACCGAGAGAGGCAAAATTTAATCAACTCACCAAACTTTTCAAATAAATCCTCAACCATTTGCAATAACGCGCGATGACTACTCTCGGGATGAGTGAACGCAAGAAATTCGTCAAGTGCTAATTTCTCTGGATCATTTCTCGCTGCTTCAATCCATCTCGCTCTATCCCTCATGATACTTTCCTTCAGTGATCTTGGTAAATTCGTGTGTTTTTTGTCATGAGAACTGATGTATTTTTCGGAAAGACCGTGAGATCGTAGAAAGTAAGCGTGATACTCTTCCCATGACACTTCCCCTGTGGAGATATTATACACCATATTACATATAGCCAAATTTGTGTTCCTGTAGAAACGAGATATTAGGTGCGAAAAGATGAGCTCTTCAGAAAAATCTCACGATTTTTTCTAGTGAAGCTCTGAATTTTTTTCCGATTTTTCCACGTTTTTTTTTTACCTCCTGACAGGTCGTTATTGCAAGAAACCTTACAGTGCCCATTGCCCGGAAGTCCTCAACCGGATGTAATGTTCGTGTGCAATTGTAACAGTTACAGATATCGACATCGCAACGAAAAAGTATTGATCACACTTCTATAACGAATGGCAAAAACGCCCCAGATGCAACTTTAGTTCCAGGAACGGTTCCAGATAAAAGTTCAATTTCAGGAACGCACGTGGAAGCTGTCCCATGTCTAGATGACAGTTGAGTTCCAGGATCGGTTCCAAGAACAACTCCCAGAACCTAATGTCCACCTGGAATGAATCTTGCGATGGAGTGATTCCTGGAACAATCCCCAGAATTGAACTTGCGCCTGGAACCATTCCTGGAACAGCTTCTGAAACAGATTCCTTTCTTAAACTGCAAATTGTTCTCCAATGTTCTCCATTGCTCACCGTTTCTAGGATCGCTGTCAATGGCTGTAAAAAGTCCAACATTGTCCCTCATGGCGCGATTAATGTGGTCTATAATTTTCGCATGAATCCACTTGGCTAGTTCCTGAATGCTGAGCTCCTGATTCTCATCGGTGTCGGCTCTCCTGAAGACATCCTCAAGGAGTGTTCTGGGATTCTCTCGGTTCTCCTTGTCCTCAATTTCCCGAATGAGCTGCGAGTTGACATCTCCGTCCCGAGGCACATAATTATCGAGCTCCTTACCCTTCAAATCAAAAGAATCACTTGGCGTCATTGTCATGAAGAAAAATGGCGGGAAAAAAGGCGGGAAAAATTATCTAATCATCTTAACCTATTATCTTTTGCAGATCAAAAGTTTGAATTTTTTTAGAGATTTTTTTTACGATTGAAACATTGTATATGTAATTTTATATAGCAAAATAAATATGCAAATAAATTTCCACGTGGCTGTCACGTGACTGAAAACCCTCAAGATTGTTAAGCACTTTCCCATAACAAAACATTTAAATGTACATGATCTTTAGATGAAAATCCAATCTGTCACTTTTGAAATTCCTGGCGTCACGTGACTAAAAATGGCGCCAAAACTTTGTAATTGAATCTGTCACTTTTGAAATTCGTGTTGTCACGTGACCAAAAATGGCGGCGAAGCTTTGTGATTGAATCTGTCACATTTGAAAATCATTTGGTCACGTGACCAAAAATGGCGTCGAAACTTTGTGATTGAATCTGTCACATTTGAAAATCATTTAGTCACGTGACCAAAAATGGCGTCGAAATATTGTAATTGAATACCCGTAAATTTCAAATCACACATCCTGAAAGGAATTGAGGACCTGATTATTACCTTAACAGCCGAATCAACCTCAGCAACTAAATCCTGAATTTTGTCCTCTGGACTCTCCCTGGAGCTCTTCAACCTCATGATGTTATTGTACTTAACATACAAAAAACAAACGTAAATTATTAGTGGCACGAGAATCGTCCATCGAGCTATCCGAATGAACCTGAGATCAGGTTTGCGCATATTTGAATATCTGCGATTGGACAATTCAGTTCAATCTCCAATGAGTGACATTAGAAAGTCGATTGTCAGCCGGTCAACGTTCAGGCACTTTCCCATTTCCATAATTATCAAGTAAACTGCACATGTTTTTTCATGGTGTCCATGGAGACATTTCAAGGGAGTAAACTATTTAGGTGCAGTGAAGACATCTGTGGCTGAGAATGGTGGAGCTTGGAGTCCAACCTGTCAAACGACGAACACGCGTATTGTATATATGTATACTCAATCCTCCCTAAGGTTTCTCGGTACCCTATCGATATATCCGGGTATCGATATATATCGATCGACACGTTCGATATATCGATTCATATTGCCGGGAGATAAACCCCTGCAGTCGATCATGTGAATCGATTGTTCCCAACTATCGATTACTCGATATATCGAAAATCCGGCCGACCACGTGCGTTTCCATGCGCATCATGAGGACGCGGTTTTATGATTTGTTTATATAGATGGCGCCACCGTAGTCGCGCGTTTAAAAACTTTGTCCGTTGGGGAAGATCAGAAAGGGAGGGCAGCGTCAGATTGATTGGCCCTACAAAAACTGTCCCCATTTCCTCTTATCAAAGTGATTTAATAAATAAAAAACCGGGCCTACTTCAGTCGCTATATATATCAGGTTCAACGTGGAGTAAAAAATTGTATATAGCCAACTACCCCAAAATTGAATTGCTCGACCTCAAAGATTTGGATATCCAATTTCGCCAGTTCACTGAATTCAGTTATCACACCAAGAATAGTTAATCAACTATTGCAAGTGGCCGAATTATGAACGCTGTGGCTGGAAGATTCAAAATTCCTAATAATGTGCCCATTGAGCACTATACGGGCGTCGCTGAGAGTCTTGCTGCTATGCAGGATCATGTGGAGGGCTCCAATGGCAGGTAAGTGCTCAAGATTAAAGACATCTCGATTATTATTATTATTATTACAAACTTTATACGTGTTAATTGCTTTAGCGGGGAAACTACTGTGCGTTTTGCAATGGCGGGAAATTTGAATGTTGGAAAAATGACACGAGGCTTTTTTCAAAATTCACTTTGAGTTTATGAAGTTTACCCACTCATATAGGTTTATATATATAGTATAAGTTACACTTTGTGCAGAAAAAGTTTTTCATATATATTTTTTTTGGTTACTTGGTACTGAGATCTCAATATTTTTTAAGCTCACTTTATCGATATGGAAAGCACGTGGGAGTCATGAACAATTTTTTGGATGGATATTATGTGAATTTCTAAAACTGTCAAAACCTGATAAGTCTCTCCCTGTAATAACGAGGGAGTATAAAATTTTTCATTGCAATTTTTCACGATCTTTCCAATCTATATGTTGGTATTGTAAATTCTGTTTTATTTTTCCTCAGATAATAATGAATGTATGAAATTGATTATTCAGATATCGTTGGTCCTACAATGACTTCGAGCTCGGCGCACCCCTAGGCCGTGGAAAATTCGGTCGTGTATTCCTCGCAAGGGAAAAAAGTACTCACTATATGGTAGCCCTGAAGACCCTCTACAAGAAGGAGCTCGTGCAGGGGCGCGTGGAAAAACAAGCACTGCGAGAAATTGAAATTCAATCTCATCTGCGACATCCTCACATTTTACAGTTGCTCACGTACTTTCATGATGAAACTAAAATTTTCTTGGTCCTTGAATTCGCTGCCAAAGGAGAGTTGTATAAAGAACTGAAGAGGCAACCTGGGGAACGATTCAATCAGCATTTGTAAGAAATTCCATTCTTATTTTATGAAATTATATTCTTGATTTTATCTCATCGAAAAAATTCAACAACTTTGCTTTTGAGTTAATTTTTTCTGTAGAAAATTTTGCTTCCTGCAAGCAACGATTTAGTTTCATAAGTTGACTCCATCGTGCTTGGATGCCCCTGGAGTTAAGTCTACTGAACTCTTTTTGTGTGGAATTCAAGTAGAGTTGGGCAAATTAAAAAATTACTTACCTATCCAAATCGTCTTTTAAGATCAAGTATCTCGTAAAAGATTCTGGGTAAAATGCAGCCTCATTCTAGTGTTGCAATCTCATTATTCATGGCCTTGTCTGTTTCAGAGCTGCGAAATACACGTATCAAGTTGCTGACGCCCTCGATTACTGCCACAAAAACAATGTCATCCACAGAGACATTAAGCCGGAAAATTTATTATTGGATTCTAATGGAAATATCAAGCTTGCTGATTTTGGATGGTCTGTCCACGCCCCATCGTCGAAGTAAATTTTCACTCATTTCAACAGACTCGCCTTATAACATCCTTCCAATTTTTTTTTATCAAAGATAGGAAATTGTGGACAATATTGCGATGATCTGAATGGACAAATTTTCGATTATGTTAAATTTTAGTATTTTTTTTTGTATATTTTTTTATTAGATTAGTATATCAGCAAGTGGTTAATCGAAGTCTGTAATTTCCTCGCCTTGCTCTTCTGCAAATATCTCAAGATTGGAACAAGCTAGCCGAAATTTTTTATAGACTTTTTTGTAGAGCAAAGTGAGAGCTACCAATTTGTATTAAAGCAAATTTCGATATTTTTTGTAATTTTTTTAGATATTTAGAGAAAACTGAATGACATTGTCGAGACAATTTTAAAAACTCAAAAACTTGTTGAGCTTTTCACTATTGCTACATCGATTTGGGGGATTGGTACAGCTAAAAATTGAACGAATCTCTGAATGTAATTCTGAAATGAGCAAACTGAGTGACGTCAAATTTTTTTTTTTTAAGGTTTTTTGAATTTTTGGGGTCAGGTTTTATGGGATTTTTTTTTCGTTAGATTTTGTGGCTTGTGTTAGACTCTCAGTAATTTAATATTTTTTTTAGACGAACAACTTTGTGTGGAACATTGGACTACCTACCCCCGGAGATGGTGCAAGGTCAGACATACAGTATTTACGTTGACCACTGGTGTTTAGGAATTTTGTGCTACGAATTTTTGGTGGGGAAGCCCCCATTCCTCAGCGAATCACAGCAGGAAACTTACACAAAAATAAAGACATTGAGTATCCACTGGCCACATTACATCACTCCTGGAGCTAAGGATCTCATTTCGAAGGTGAGAAAATTCTGAATCAACATTATTGGAGCAAAAACTATTTGTCAGATTAACTCCTCTTAGAAATTAGATTGCAATCAGTGTGATTAGAAACACACAATTCGAGACGTATAATTGTACAAATTTATATGTGATTAATTGATTAAGAAATTTTGAAGGTTTTCAAAATTTCGGAGATCCCCCAAATTTTGGGAACAAATAATTTCTGTGATTTTTCAAACCCAATAGTTTGAAAATTTTGCAGTTCTTGTAACTTTGAAAAATTTGCTAAGTTGGAGAATTTTCGATGTTTTTTCATTATGAAATATTGAGAGTTTTTTTACAATTTTGGAAGCGATGAAAATTTCCAATATTTCAGACACTGGGAATTGAGAAATTTTCAAAATTTTTAAAAATATAGAAATGAAAAAACTTAGAATTTTCCAGATTTTGGATATTCAAATATTCGAAGATTGGCACCAGTTCCAAACGTTTCCAATATTCTGAGACTCCGAAATTTTTCAAATCTCCAAAATATTGAACGATTCTAAAATTAGTAAAATTTCCCGAATTTTTTGAACAATCTTTGAAAATGGAGTTTTCAATTCGAGAATTTTTAGAAATTTTAAAAACGACCAGATTTTTTAAATTCGTACGTTCCCAAATTTTCGAAAGCTCGAGATATCAAAAATTCGCAACCATTTTGTCAAAAATATATTTGTTCCTCAGCTCATCAAGAAACAGAGTCACGAGCGAATTCCCCTGTCGCACGTCAAGAAACACTTCTGGATCCTGGAGAACAAGGACAAAACCCCATGAAATGGAAAAGAATTTCTATTTTTTTATTAACTTAAGATTTTATAATTATGTACAAACATCGCCTTTGAGGGCGGCACATTAATCAAATTCGCATTAAAGATTTCATTTTCATAACAGTGGAGTTTTCGTAAAAAAGTCAGATATTTTTTTCTGTCCCTTACCCATGGAGCACCTGCTTGGGGACGTCAATTGCTTCATGGGCTTGGCGTTCCTGGGTGACGAATTGGGCTTCAGACTGTCAATATCTTTGACAATCACTATTTCCGGAGTATCGTCATTGGCGACAAACACATCCAGAGGTGATATTCGAGTCTGCACCTTCTCCTCCTCTCCCTTTTCACTGATTTTTCGAAAATTCGCCAACTTGTCCTCAACTTCCGCTTCCGTCTCTCCCACTTCCGCTCCTCGAATTTTCCGTCTCTCAATTTTCTTCGCCGGCTCAATTAACTCAGACTCAGCCCCTGATTCATCCACATCACCAGTTGCCTCAGCATACGCCTCCAACATTCTCCTGATCCTCTCCTCCTCTTCCTCCTCCGACAACGCTATCCTCTGCACAGATCTCACAGATCTCACCTCCCTCGCGCTCCTCTCCTCCGAAACCCTACTCCTCGAATTTTCGTTAATATTCTTCATTTCTGGACTCTTAACAACTGGGAAGTAATTAGTCAAAGGCTTCATTTTACTTCGATTAAACAAGAAACGGTAAAAATCCCAATGGTCCGTTGTGGATTCCACGCCGTATTGACGCAGGAGGGAAAACAGGCGAGCTAGAGAAAAAATTTATACAAAGATAAATGATCCTCAAAAAATTGAACAGCCCTATTCTGTTAAGTATTTTTTTTTTTTAGAACGCATTTTCAACTTTTTCAAGTCTCACAGAAAAAACTGTGCTTTTAAGGCAGTTAACTTACAAATGTCGATATTGCGGTCCAGCAAATGCCAGTACATCTCACCAACACTGTCGCGCAGTTCACAATCTCCAAACGTGAAATAAACCATGGATCGCCCTGCCGCAGCAGCTGCCATCAACTGAATCAACACTTTGAGCTTGGGATTACCCCGAAATGCTCCACATCCCCAGTTCCCTGTGGCGATTGCCTGGAGATTGTCACGGGGCAGCTCGGGACAGGTGAAGCCCACAAATGCCTGAAGTCAAAAAATAATCCTTTACCTCAATTTTCTCATAGAATAAAAAACTATGATATTTGACGGTCGATTATGGCTCGTTTTTGGTAGTTGAATCTACGTCAACCTAAGATGAGTGGGACTCGAAAACCAACCCAAAATCTTTTTGAACGTTTAATAAAAAAATTAAATACAAAAAAAAATTGTCACGTGGTATCTGCTATCCCCCTTTAATTTCAAGTTACTCCAAGAAATGATCGTATAGTAAAAATGCACTTCGATCCAGCATTCGTTATCCAGATATGTTGAATTATATAATGACTAAATATTAAGAAATTTCGAAAATTGCAAAAGTGTTGTAATTAAATTGTGAAAAAAAAATTGAGAATTCTAGAAATGTCGAAAATGTAGAAAGGTCGGAAAAAAATAAAAATGGTTACATTTTCCAAAAAAAGGAGCTATTAGGTTGACAATAAAGTTCCGGCAAAGATTGTACCCCCGAAAAATACAAACCTTATTCAACTCTCTAATCACGTTCTTCATACAAAACTGCTCATCCGCCTGTGTAAAATAAAGCGCGTCAATAGCGACAATATTGGTTCTGCGTCTGCCACTGTCATCCCTGGGAGTTTCATCAACAAAATCACCAGTCCACTTGAAGCTACTGGAGTATCCCTCGTACTTGCTATATCTCTCTACACCACTGATCACAAGAGCCTCGGTGTCGTCGAGTACCTCGGTCACGAGCATCGTCACCAAGAGCTCTGGACAAATAACGAAGCGAATTTCCTCCTGAACACAACCCCAGTTGAGAACCCCACCACCCACGAATTTATTCGCAAAGTCCACCTGAAGAAGTCCTGCCCCCTCAGTTTCAATCGTCCCGCGGCTGGTGATGTGCAGGGCTGGCAGCCAATTGTGAAGTTTGTCCCACCTGGACAGGGATTAAAATTTTCAGCTAATCTGTCTTTATTAATAGACTACAAGCCCGAATGCGCGCTCCGCGCGCTGAATTACAATTTCATATTTGAAGTAACAATATATTTTCCGAAGTTGAAGATACTGTTAATCATTGACTCCGAAAAAATGAGAGCTTTCAATTTTCCAATTTGATGCAAGCATCTTTTGTTTTTTCTGTAATTATCGCGTGCATATAAAATTTGTCAACACTGGACAGAATATGTAAAACACTCGAAACTTAATAAATTAACAGAACGTCAAAAAATATTCTGTGTATATGATTTTCAATAACTACATAAGCTATGACAACTTGAGCAATTGTCATACTTTTGAAAACTAAAGCCGAATCGATATTCCAAATATCGATGTTTATCGATGCAAAGGCGATTACCAACCAACTTGACGATGTTATCTGACTAATCTGATCGAGCAATAAATGAATGACGATTGAATAATAAATCATGTCACGATTATCGAGATATTTCGACTGTAACAATGTTCATTTATGTGTACGCGCTTCTTTGAATAGGGTTTCTATAGCGAAGCAAAACATGTGCATTTGTCGTAGCCTCAGTTGTTGATGAATATCTCGAAAACTATGGAAATTCAGATGATCTTCGTAAGACCTATTTTGTAGAGCTCAGTTCCCTCTTCAAAAAGTTCCTCATGGACTTTTGCCCATCTCTTCTTATTTTCGAGATATGCATCAACAAACGATCTTGGAGATAAATTGGTTTACCTCATGTTACCTCTTCACAATTTGGTGACCTTGCACTTTCAGAGTAATTACAAGGGAAGTTACCCTAGGGCGCAAATGTAATATTATTTTGCTAATTTCCGTACCTGGGACAATCCTCTCGAGGCACGTAACGCCGTTGAATGGTTATCGTGCCCTCGGGTGGGTTCGACGTAACGCGACGAAAATAGTGAAAAATGCACTTGAGTTTCTCAGACACTGCGGATGACCGGTTGAGCCTGTCCTCTCGGTAGCAAGCGAACAGGTGATTCAGGTTGATGTGAGGGTAATTGGCGTACTCCGAATGTGGATTCGTTGAGTTGCGCCTGGGAAATGTGCAGAAGAAGGCGTTAGCTAGGAGGCAGGCCACCTGGAGCTGACTCAGGCTCAAAGAAGCGTTTGTGTGTTTCTTCAACAGCGGAATGGGACCTGTCAGCAGCGTTGGCAGCTGCAGGGCTAGCTGGACGACCTTGGGGAGAAGACCCTTGAAGAATACTTCAGACTCCTCTTCGTCGATCACCTGAAAAAAAATGTTATGTCTTCTCACATGTTTCTACACTTTTCACCCAAATCTTTTACATTATGTTTTGCATTGTTTTACACAATTTTTTAATTTCGATACAGGAACTTATTGTGATGACACTTGGAAAATTAAAAGTCTAAAATTGATGGACAATTCATGAAATAAAATCCAGTGAATCAATCATGTTCAAAATTCGTATTGAAATGAGAGCTGAGCTCTCTCATCTCCAATCTGAGTTTTCACCTAAAATCTCGTAACCTAGAGAAGCTGGACAAAAACTCATGTAGACTTTTATGTAGAGCTACTGTTTCCCTAAAAAAAAGTTCTTATCAAAATTTCTCAATTTCCCATAGGGTTCGAGATATACCCCAAAAACCACCTTGAAACCAAAGCATACCTCTCGTACCACTGAATTTATTAAGGATATTCTACCTATATTGGCGAAGATATAAGAATTGCTTGAAATTTTGACATAATGTTTTTGAAGCGATAACAGATGCCTGTATGAAATTTGAGATTGATTCACAACACCGTTTTGTAGTTATTAATTATCAAAGTTCTCAATTAACACGGTCTCTTATGGGAAAAATAAAAATTTCTGTAAATACAGTTCAAAGTATAAAAATTTGTTGAAATTTTGAAAATTTACTATTGAAGCAGATATAGAACGATATTAAAAATTTCATGGCGATTGACTAAAATTTTTTTTCATTAATTTGTTTAAACAATATAATATTGATTCGCAAAATCAAATACAATATAATAATTTTCTATGTCTATCACTTCAACTAATTAACGCATTGAAATATTAATTGAAAATTATCGGTGATAAATATAACGAATTATAGAAAGGGTCATAAACTTTTCTTTTGCCTATACGTGTTGAATATCCTTAAAGACAACTTTGTGGACAACTTTATCCGGCAACCTATCCTCGAGCCACCTTAAAATCTACCCTTTACCTCCGAGAAAAAATGATGAAGTGCAGTGAAGTCCCACCTATCCGCATAATTATGATTGTACGATAAAATTGCCGCTTCAAGTTGTGCACTGGACATGAAGCTCTGGAGGAGTGATTCCTGAATGACTTCCCAGCGTACTCGAAATTCCCTTTTGTCATCCCCATGTTCTATGGGGTAGAGGCTCTGGGGGGAGTTGGGCATTCTGACATAGCCGATGGACCACTTGTCCATGGGCCGAGTTGGGAATGGTTTGGGCGGTCCTCGATTACTCAGCGGCAGGCGAAACAACACTGTGTGAGTCGATGACTGAGCTATCAGAGAATTTTGGGGAGTGCTAAATCTCTCCCGGCCACGTAAAATTTCATCCATGCTCACGCCCTTCCATTCGGGATCGTCGTCGGAGGGCTGGGGCTCCCGAGGTCCATCAACACTTGCGTAAGACTCCTCCAGTCGAGGCGGCGTAGACAACTCCTGGCTCTCCGGATCCGAAAACATGTCCGGCGACATGGGACCCTCCTCCAACGATATCGTCGCATCGCCCATCATTAATCTAGTGATTAACCAATTTTTATTATTAACATGGGATCATTCGTACGGGTAAACAATGTTATCCAGTGCGCTGAGAATTTTGACACTTTGGCCACTTTGGAAACGAGTTAACCTCACAATAACAGATGCCTTGTTGGTAAAGGCGATAGTGACCGCTGGTGGTAATCGAATTTTCACGTGTTGAAATGTTTTTATTTGATGTGAAGTTTGTTTACTATTCAATTCAAATTTTCTTGTATTCTCTTTTTTTTGTTGGATGGTTGAAGACGATAGAAATTTTGAAAAATTCCGAAGACTTAATTACCGCTTTTTTTTATTCGTTGTCGCATCAACTGGTTCTTAGCGACTGGAGTAGCGGAGCGTATTTCGGTGATGGGGAGAATTTTCGTATTTTTTCAATGTTTTCTTTCGTGTACTCCACAGTATATGTGCTCCGCAATGAGGAAAAAATACTAGCACGATTTTTTATTCAGGATTTTTCGGTTAATTACGGGATATTCAAAAACAGCTGGGACGAGACGAAAGTGCCGCGCTTCCCACGCCAGCCAATCACAGGCCGTCTTTACCACGATTCGAGGAGAAGCGTCCAACCGGGGCCCACGGGAACATTAGCGCAACTGTGCCACTATAAACGACAAATTTGCTGTTTGAAATTGACCAATTTTGGATTGTTGATTTGCAATAATTAAGGGAGTATTACCGTGAATTTCATGCGAAGAATTCCTCGATATGTTGTCACAAATTTGTCAATGGGAATAGAACAAATTTCCGATTCCGCGCTTCATCCATTTCTCGCAATGCCTTCTCCGTCTCTCTCCACCTGTCACAGCTGTCTTTGGTAGTGTTCTCTCAGTTCGTCTGCTATTCTTCTTTTCCATTGCTGTCAGCTGTTCTTGGCTCTCCACTCCTTCCCTCCAAAAACAATCAGCAAATCAAACAGAGGAAAACTATTTCATTGTTCTCAGTTTGAACTCACTTTCAATTGACGCGCCATTTTGGGCTCACTCCCACGTGGTCTCCCGACGACAATAATTCCGTAAATTTTCGAGGTTATGTTATGTCAACGCAATTGTTTTTTTGGCAAAGTAAATAAAACTCAAGGTCCTTGCAAAATCCACTGGAGCCCTTAGGAGAGTGATATACAAGTATCAAATGACATCAAATTAGTGCTGATGGCTCACTCCAGTCACGTGAAGCACCAGCAGAAGAGGTAGAACAATTACCAATTTACTCGTTAATCTAACCTAGGAATTGTGCCTACATAGTTTATTAGATAAGAAAAAGCTGAGATAAACGAATTGTCGCCTCGGTGAATAACATATTTTTTCATTTTTTATCGAAAATTTGCGTTGTATGTAGTTTTTAATCTGATGTGTTTGGTGATATAGTTACGACACGGACGATGATTTCGTCCTTATGAAGCGTATCAAGATGGAGCCGGAGGCAATGTTGACCCAGGAGGACGATATTATGGCACAACTCCAGCATGAGAATTCGGACCTCGAGGTGGAGCCGAGCTTTGCTATAGAGAGTGCCAATGGGGAGGACACTGAGGGTGTCCTCATGCAGCACATGGACATTCGGGAACCCTTGTCCACGCTGAGAAATCTTCTGGAGCAAAGGCTCGGTGTAGAATTGACGGATTACTCTTTTTGGCTTCAGGATGCACAAATGGTAAACTATCCATGAATCCCTGAAATAACAGATTTGAAAAAAACGCGGGAAAAAAGTCTAGAAATAGAAAAGACTTTACGAAAAAAAAGACTTTGGAAAATTGTGCTGTGAGTGCCAAAAATGCTCTCCCCCAACTCTTTTTCTTCCGAATCTGTTTTTTCCAAAGTTTTTTTTTCCATAGTCTTGTTTTTCTGGATCTTTTTTTCCAAAGTCTTTTTTTCACTTGGGGAACTTTTTACCAAGTCAGATTTCAGTAATTCGGGCTTACAAGCCTTTCACAGGATTTTATGTAACTCAAAAATGCCATAACAATTTCTGCACTTGAATATTAAGGAGGTGAAAAATATTTAAAAAAAATTAGTGAAGAATTTTTAAGTTCAATTTACTTTTTTGGTACATATAACAGATAATTATTATTTAAAAACATCAGAGTAAAGTTTTACCTTGGAGAGACTACTGAGGTTTCGATCATTGAATTCTACTATTTGTATAACTACTGCAGCATATTCAAACTCCGCCAGCATGATTCCAAAAGGTGATATGATGAATTAGGACTGCAACAATGTTTCGTTCTTTATTTGGCTGGCAGATCCTTAACCGTAGAATTGGAGTAAAAATTGTTAAAAATACCAGTAACATAATTGAAAAAATATATTTATAAATTTTGGAGCGCCTTTCAGGAGCCAGATGAATATTTTGTTTGAATTTTTTTCGTCTAATTTTGGTCAATAGTTATTGCCAATGGATAGGATGGGCAGTTCAACAAATCGACCTCTTTTTTTCGTCGTTTCAGTAATTGTGTAGGCCTAGCATTTTTTTTTAATTGTCTATTTTCAGTTGGAGAGTCATAAAAACTTGGTAGATCAATGTGTCCAAGGTGAGGGTCTTGTCCAGGTGAATGTGCAGATAAAAGCAGCTCAG
Source organism: Asobara japonica (assembly GCA_026005395.1). Classification (NCBI taxonomy): domain Eukaryota; kingdom Metazoa; phylum Arthropoda; class Insecta; order Hymenoptera; family Braconidae; genus Asobara; species Asobara japonica. The sequence continues at coordinate 2,185,361 of BQMI01000280.1, forward strand.
AGGAAGATTAATATTGTGGATGTGCTGAAGCCTGCTGAGGACTACGTGGAAATTCCAGAGGGTAATTGCGATTTTTTTACGAGTGGAATATCATGTTTGATGGTTTTATCGAGCTCTGGAATGGTTTTACAGCGGCACCAGCGCCTCCAGTTCCGGATAATAAACAGAATGTCATCAGGTGGCTAGTGGATGCTCAGTACAAACAGGAGCAGGTAAAAATTAGGTGCAACTAAGGGCTGCATTTAGAGGGCATTTTTCCAATACCATATACATATATATATTTTTTCAAATTTTGAATCTTGGAAATCATTAACATTTTGAAAATTTGAAATTTTTGCAACTATTTTTTTTCAAGTTTCTAAAATCTTTAAATCTTTGGAAATTCGAGAAAAATTCCTATTTTTTTTTAATTTTTGGGGAATTTTTGGAATTTTTTGAATTCTTATGCTTGATTTTTTTTTTAATTAATAATTGGTTGGATCAGTCGAGTACAACTTAACTTAAACTTCACACCCAAAGAATTGAGTCGACACCTTCAAAACCTCTCTCGATTGTTCCCGTATGTCCACTGAGTTAGATCGTTGCTTTCGCCAGAATTATTGTGTGGAGAAGGATTCATAATGTACAGGAAACATCTACGGGGACAAAAAAAAAATGGGACAAAAATCCAATAGGTAGTATAGGAATATTGACGTAAATTGCTATAAACTTTTTTTCACCCAGCAATTTTTTCCCCAAATTAACAAACGCCCTCACAGTTTTGTAAATTGCCTTTATCCTTAATTATAACATCTTGTTGTAGGAGCGTTTGAAGATCCCTGGAGACCCGAAGAACTGGACCCAGACTCACGTGAAGCACTGGGTTCAATGGGCAGTGAGACAATTTAATCTCGTCTCCCTCAGACTGTCTGATTGGAACATAACTGGGGCTCAGTTGTGCGATCTTACGCTAGAAGAATTTCAGGCGAAGGTACCACTGGACCCTGGAGAGGTTTTCTGGACCCATCTAGAGCTGCTGAGACAGTGCAAAATTGTGGGTTAGTAACGTTTGATTGGAATTTATGAGCAGATAACTCTAACAAAGTGCCCGAAGTAGGTACAGTTTGAAATACTGTTCGACGTAGCTATTTTCTGTTTTGTGGAAATAATACAGAAAATAGATTATATTTTCATCTGTTTAATATTCCATTTTTTCGTTTCAATCGTTTTGAGTATTTGATAAATAAATAAATTGATAAATTGACAAATTGATAAATAAATAAATGGATCAATTGAGAAATAAATAAATTGAAAAATGGGATTGGAAGATCCAATCGAAATTCAGTTAATTAATTCGCAGAAAGAAATTCTCAAAAAAAAATCAGAATTTCTGGAAAGATGTAAAAAAACCGATTCGTAATTTTGACTTTGAGACTTTTCCCATTTGCAGCCGTCGTGCAGAAGGAGCCAGTGGCAGAGGACACAGCAGATAAAGGGATCAAGATGCGGGTAACTGCAAAGCCATCAAAAGCTCGAGTTATGAGCCAGCACACGCAACTAGTCGGTGTACCAATGCGAGAGTCATCTCACACGCCGCTTGTCACATCGGCAGCACGCACTGTCAACAGTGGGCAAATTCAACTTTGGCAGTTTCTTCTGGAGCTTCTGACAGATCGTGACCACCGAGACGCCATAAGATGGGTCGGTAGTGACGGTGAATTCAAGCTCAATCAGCCAGAGGCTGTGGCACAGCTCTGGGGTGCGCGCAAAAACAAACCCTCCATGAATTATGAAAAATTGAGCCGCGCCCTCAGGTACTACTACGACGGTGATATGATATCGAAAGTACATGGCAAGAGATTTGTTTATAAATTTGTTTGCGACTTGAAACAATTACTGGGATATTCTGCTGCAGAGCTCAGTCGACTTGTAGAGGAGGGCAAGAGATATTTCTGATAATTTATTCATCTTTAAGTAACTGCTTATCGTTGATTGATAATTAAGAGTCAGATTTAAAATGCTGATGGGTGGAAAAAATTGCGGAAATCGCAGGAAGCAATTGCAGGGGGAATTCTCAGTGTCGATCACAAATATTTTTTCTTAAAACAGTTCTCCCTTAAATATCTTTTTTGGAAATTGGTCTGGAGGAAAATTTCTATCTCAACATATGTACCTGGAAATTCCATTGCAAGTTTTCTCTGAACAATTTTTTTTTCAATCTCTAAAAGAGGTTTTGTAAGAGTTTTAAAATTCTTGGAATTTTTCATTGATTTCTGTGTTTTTTTTTGGTTGATTTTGACTGAGGATTTATTCCCCCATGTTCCCGCTTTTTAGTAATTTTTTTTAACTCGTAGCTACTTAATAGTGCAGGGAGAGACAATTGAAGTCGACATCATAGTTGATAGAGATATTAAGAAATATTTTGAAAGGACAAGAAAATTTCGTAAAGATCAATGTAATAATTTTGGAGATAGTTGCAAAATTATAGAAATACATATGATAAATATAAACATAATTTGATACATCAAGCTAGATGCGGGATCAATAAGTGCTTACATTTCGCATTATCCTGCAGTGGATAATGTAGGAAATGCTGACATCGACTTGAAAAAGAGGCTTGAAAATATATTTCTAAACTCGTTGACAAAACTGTCAAATCTCGAAAAATCTCAGCAAACTTTTTCTCCTACATGCTGAGCTTTCTGAAAGCTCAACTGACTTTCCAATTGACTTCCTATGCTCTATCACTGCACTAGAAAAAGCTCTTCCTCCCCAATTGCAAGTCTACCATCATTTCTAAAACTGATTTCTCCATAATAAAAACGAGACATTTCATTCGCATAAAATGTAATTTTTTTCACAAAAGCTGTCTGAGTTTATACAAAATCAATGGCACTGGAGATCACTCCAAAATTAGAAATTATGAAAACTGTAAGTTGAGTAATTTGACTATAGCATCGGGATAGCATGGCGAATACTTGCTCAATAATTGTTTGCTGGTGACAGTGTACATTACATTATTATATTTTTATATTAACCAATATCCCAACAATTACTAAGTGTATTTTAAATTTACAAATACATAAGATAATCATATTTTTATTAGATGGTAAGTTTGGCCTCTTGTAAATAACGTTCGATTCAATAGAATAAGGTTTAATAAATTACAATTTTCTCAAAAATTTTATTGAAACAGATTCCTCCCTTCCCCCCCCCCCCCCCCCCCAGTTACCATTTTTTTGCTATCATAGGTCTACACATTGATTAAAAGTGTACGTCCCTGTTGGCACGTGCTGAGTGCAATACAAAATGTACTAACTTAACACTTAGAAAAATACATTATCACTATACGTCGCCGATCCTCATTCATCCCAAGGTGCACACACACATGCACCCTTACACCCACGTCAAAAAAAAATATATTTTGGCAAAAATGGGTGATCCAAAGTTGATTCTACACTGAACAGTTTTGTCACCCCACTCAATGTCTCTCCCTCCCACTTCCACCCCCCCTCCCCCAAAAAAGGCAGAACTCATCGCCAATACCAGAGAATCTAGCCTGTGAGATATTGGTTGCACAATCACAAGTTAGGGTCTCAGGGAACCGGCGAAGCGGTGCAGGCATTACATCAAAAAACGAGAATAAAAAAAAAATCTACTTTTCTCAAAACTTTCATATATTTTGTTTCTTTTGAGTCGCCTGACCGCCATTGCCCTTCGCATCCCTAAACCTTCCAAACCATCTAAATTGTCTAAACCATTTTGCCCTCTCTCTCTCTCTCTTACTCATGTCCAAGAAAAACGAAAAATCAACTTTCTCTCCCTCCTCTCCCCGTCCCACCCATCACTTTCCATTCCCTTCTTCTCCACCACCCAAAAAAAAAAAAGCCACAAGGACGACAGCCGCTGGCGAACAACCAGGGGAAGTGATCTCGTCCAACGTTGGGGCGCCGACGACCGGGAAAGTTAGCAAGTTGTACAGTGGATTTCATATCTGCAATTACACATTATTGCAATTTCCCTACTATACAACCTACTACCTCTCCCAGGCATCGCCGCTGTAGCATCTCGTTTCTACCGCAAACAAGTGTTCGATGACAGACAACTTGCGGAATTACTGAGAAAAAAAGATGCCATCCCCACGCTCAATTAGAGTGGAACTTCACGATAGATTTCTGAAATTTGTCTCCAATCACAGACTTCAGCTCTCTCACTGTTGACCACGTGCTCCAAGGTGTCATCATTGGCCTATTGCTGATAGTGCTGATGCTACTTACAGTTATTGATATGGTAGGCTGCTGTGAGGGTGCTCATGTGCTTCCGACTTTTCAGTTGTACATAATGTACCGATCAGTCTAACGACACGTGAGTGTTGGAGATCTGACGGAACCGTTGGACCGCTCCGGTGTCCCGATGATCCTTGGTCCTCGTTGGTATCAAAACGACGGCCTGACTACATGTACCGGTAGAAAGGAGCTTGCGGTATGCATATAAAATAGCCCACAAGTTCGGATCTACGGGTTAGTGTCATCAAGTAAAGCTGGCAAATCGTATTCTCTTTTTTTCTATATGAAAATCGTTATCGCCCGCTTCGCATCGGCTTGATCTCATGATCTTCGTGATTGTGATGTCTCCTCACCCTCCTTTCGCTGCTGATTGTATCCTTTATTTGGCCAGTGGTCTCCTGGATGCGGTTTGTCGTTTTCTCAGTTGAGATCGTTTGAATTGCTCTGTTCATTCTTTCAGGTTTCCTCGGCATTGCACCCGCTTCGGGACTAGTATATGGTGGCGCAGGGGAGATAGTCCTACGGGGGCCAGGTGGTGCGAATTCAGGTTCAACGGGAGGACCCCCCGGAGACGCACATCTCTCTCTCTCTCTCTCGCACCTGGAAGGTAAGGAAGGTGGGGGTTAATTCATGGTGACGTTTTCAAATGGGGGGGGGGGGGGGTCGTATTAATAGGGGCAGTTGGTTTAAGTTACACGGGGAAATGACCTGTTTTGGAATAAAATGTTTGTTACTGGTTGAATTTAATTTGTTCCTAAGAATTTCTGTCCATTGATATTATGGTACTGGAAAAAATCTGCAATGATCTATGATGTCTAGAAAATACGTAAAAAATCGCCTGACCCAACCAGTAGCTGGAAATCTCAACCCCCGTGGGCTGACGCCAATGGCGGGCCCAGCGTCCCGGGACCGAGTCTGAGCAAGAGTCGCGAGAGCGGAGGAGTAGAATAAAAAAAGAAAAGAAATAATAAAAAAAAAAAAAAACAAGAATCTTTGGAGGAAGGTGAAGCTGAGGGAGAGGAATCGGGCCCTTGTAAAACTCCATCTCTCTCTCGCTCCCCTCTAGACAGTTTAATGGCCCCATGGGTACTCCGAGCAGTCGAGCGAGGTCCGAGGGCCCGCTTCCAATTGACCGATTAGACTCTCCTCGTGATACGCATGAAAAAGCCTATAGTTCCACCCAAAAATCTTCAACAGCCTTCACGTTCATGTTGTCCACTGTCATTGCGTGTTTAAGCTTCCTGGAGCATTCCATGTAAAGGAGATTTACGGAAAAAAAATAGGTGGGGGTAGTAGATAACTCGGTCTTTGGAAAGTTCTCTAAATTTTTCATTCACTTTGTTAAGTTACTCATCACTAGGTAATCGGCAACAGTGGACTTTCCACAACTCGAGCAGTGTCAGGGAGCAGAGGGGAAGGCATCCCCACCATGCGTGACGCTAGCGATTGCGCTTGAGGGGCACGACCATCTGGCAGCGTGCTGTCGCGCATGCGCACATGGGCGATGTAATATAAACGGTTTGGACCGGTTTCGGCGCAACACAACGCACATGGCTCTCACTGGAGTCATCGCTCTATCCCCCCTCTCGCTGCGGACACGCCTCTCCCGAGCGTGGAGGGGGTACTCTATAAGTCATTGTACGCGGAGAAATCAGTCCGCGCACTGCAGGGCTATAGAAAGTGGACTGTACATTAGTTCTGTTGAATCTTCTGTTAAAAATGGCACCACTCTAGCTGGTCACTGCGACATGTAGACTTTTTATAATCCCTCAGTTTAATCTCTTGCATTTTTCACTTGACCGAGGTAAAAAAAATACTTCTCTCAAATTTTGTAAAAAACTTACTTTACACACGTATTTTTTGGGACTTTCTGGTACTGCACGGACATTATTCTTGTTTAGTAACACGGCAATTATAACGGCAGGAGTTTTTGGCAGGTAATCCTCCCTTGCGTGAGAATCTTTTTTTAAAAAAGAAAAGGGAGAAAAAAAAACAACGTAAAACTGAAGCCCATCATTATTCCCCCACCGATCGTTACACCGAGAGATTAATATTTTTCCTCTGGTGATCATTGTAATCAGGCCGAGACAACGATTTCAATGGGTTTTTATCCTCTTTTTGGTGGACTAAACGCGAGAGGCAAAACCCGCAGTTAGGTGCCCCTGTGTTTTTCTTGGGTAGCAAATAAATCGTACAAAAGTGTTATGAGCACTCATGAGGGGAAATTAAGGGGAGGGGGGGGGGGTGTATTCAGGAGGAGTGTGAGCACGATTTGATTGATTCGATTATTCAGATCCCATTTTTTGATTTTTGGGAAAATTGTCTTTCTCATTTGTCGAGAGGTCGCTCGCATTGTTTTTTTTTTTGTTTTTTTTTTTCATAAATAGGGAACTACTTGGTTTCATTCATTCCAAAGCACCGAAAAACCTCTTTAATGAGATGCAGAATAGCTTTTAAAAGCCCAAAGCACTTATTCTGGCGAAAGCTAAATAGAACAGCCTGAATATCTTGTATACTGCATTTCAGCGAGTTGACCCTTATCATATGCACATCCTTATCAAATTCATCATCGGAGGGTTGAAACCCCACACCTCCATCTGGTCATACTAACCTACCCATCCACATCCATCAACGAATGCACGCCCTAGAAATGAACCCACCTAAACCAACGATTCCACACCATCCCACCCACCAACGAATCCACACCCACCAACGAATCCACACCCTCCCACCCACTCACACCCATCAACGAACTCATACCCTCCCATCCACTCACCTACACCAACGAATCCATACCCTCCCACCCACCCACCCTCACCACCGAATCCATACCCTCACACCCACCCACCTACACCAACGAATCCATGCCCCCGTCACCCACCCACCCAAACCAACGATTCCACACCGTCCCACCCACCTACACCCACCAACGAGTCCACACCCTCCCACCCACCCACACCCATCAACGAACTCATACCCTCCCACCCACCCACTCTCACCACCGAATCCACACCCTCACACCCCCACCTACACCAACGAATCCATGCCCTCCCACCCACCCACCTACCCAAACGAATCCGCAACCTCCCACCCACCCACACCCATCAACGAACTCATACCCTCCCACCCACCCACTCTCACCACCGAATCCATACCCTCACACCCCCACCTACATCAACGAACTCATACCCTCCCACCCACTCACCTACACCAACGAATCCATACCCTCACACCCACCCACCTTCACCAACGAATCCATGCCCTCCCACCCATCCACCTACCCAAACGAATCCACAACCTCCCACCCACCCACACCCATCAACGAACTCATACCCTCCCACCCACTCACCTACACCAACGAATCCATATCCTCACACCCACCCACCTACACCAACGAATTCATGCCCTCCCATCCACACACACAAACACACACACGAGCGAGCACGCATGCGCAATCTATAATTCTTGCCGATTCCTTATCCAAATTACGCTTTTTCAAACTTGGATATGAATAGCTGTAGAAAAATGGATTAGGATTTAGTTAAATTTATTTTTCCTCGCTAGAGCAGCCATTTTGCAATAAATCGGAGTAGCTTTTTATTAATGGGTCTCTTCTCATCTGTCCACGGCGTTACTTCTGATTCATTTTTTGATGCAGTTTTATACGGTGAAATGATCTTTTCATTGCATGTAAGTTCTTTGTAACGATAATTTATGGTCTTGGGAGATGAGAGAAAACGGGAAGGAACATGTGGCAGTGGTTTATGGAGGCTTGTTAATGTCGCGGGTCTGTCAAGTGGGATGTGGAAAAAGGTCGTATGTGGGTTTCATTGCTTGGGGGGTGGGGGGCGGGGGGGGGGGGGGGATAGTCGAATCACTGTGGCTCGAGGCTATTTCACTGGGGTTGATGGTATTTTGCGCGACAACAAAATTTTTTGACATAAATGCAATATTACCTGTCAAATTTAGGAATAAAATCGGACTCCCAAAAAATTCCCAACATTTTAGAAATAAAAATCGAAAATTTACAAAACATTTTGTAAAAATTTTTTGAATTCAAAAAATTTATCATTTCAATTTTACGAATTCAAAAAAAAAAATCCAAAAATTTATAATTACTATTTTACAAATTCAAAAAAAATCCAAAAACTTATAATTTCGATTTTTCAAATTAAAAAAAAAAATCAAAAAATTATAATTTCAATTTTACAAATTCAAAAAAAAACTCCAAAAAATTATAATTTCATTTTTACAAATTCCAAAAGAAAAATCGAAAAATTAAAAATTTCCAATTATCATTGAATATTGTTGGAGAAATTGGTTACAGAAAAAAAAAAATTGCAGCGCAATTATTTCCACTGGAGTCAGATTTTCGCTGAATTATTGAAAAATTGAGGGATTCGTTGAATGTTGAGTATGTTTGATGAATCTTTAGGGGGCTGTGGTTGATAGGGTACGCTCGGGCTAACGAAGTTTCGTGGGCGTAGGAGGTGGGAGGGGGGGGGGGGGGGAGAGGGCGCAGAATGGAGATGGGTAGACGCGTAATCACAGGGGCGTTGGATTGGGGGTACAGAGGGGAACGGTTATATGGCGGGGAGGACGAGGGTCCGGGGTACAACCGCCATATTATATTTAGCGAGACACGCTAGTGTGAATGAACTTCGCTCGCAGGGACGAATGATAGCAACGGGGCACCCTGGCAATCTTTATCACTTCGACAAAGCCGGCAATACTATAGGAAATAGTTTGCGGTATTTCATAGCTCCTTAACAGCACGTGCCAATGAAAAAAAACTGTATTTACAACAGTTTGGTTCAATGCAATACCAGCTTTTAATTCCCTTTCGGAATTGCGTATCTTCCTTCTGTTTTCGGAAAATTTGAAGTTTTCAAAATTCATGAAATTTTTCATATTTGTAATTTTTTTTTTTCGAATTTTGTAAAACGTTTGGGGTGTTCGAAATTATTCAAGGGTTTAATTTGTTGAAAATTTTACATTTTTCCAATTTTTAGGAAATTTTCAAAAAATATTTTCAAAATTTTAATCGTGAAATGCGCAAGTTTTAAATTTCATATCAAAATTTTTTTGTACTCAAAGGGACTTCCCAAAATTGTTAATGGTGTCACGATTTTCAAAATTGCATAAAAATTTTTTTGGTGATCCCCATAACCCACATCCAATAAAAAATGTTGACGGGCCAACTCCTTAATTACGGATTTCCAAAAAATGAATTTTTGAAACGCTCAAAACCGACTGATAACGTTCGAGGTGCCGGATGGACATTGCCACGTGGCGCCATCCACCGGTGTGACATAACGCGCGCACGCGGTACAGGATATTTCAACCGACCCCCGAATACTTCAAAATATCCCCCAAAGAAGGAAATCCCGAAAAAAATCATGGTACACCTATTCTTTCGAATCAAAATCTTCAAACAGAACCGTTACACCACCCGACAAAACTTTTGCAACTCTTCTCCTGTGTGAAAACACTATAAAAGTTTCGTGTGATACCGCAGGTTATACTCCAAACTACTTGCCAAAAGTTAAAATTGCGATTATTTTTGTTTGTTCTACAAATGTTGATCGGCCGTCACCTGACAGCAGACCCCACACAACAAAGTACGTATTTCGAATACATATGTATCTTATATACTCAATTGTTCACTTGTTATACCAAAGCTATATCTATATATATATATAAAATAGCATTATCATATAACTGTCATATATGTTCGCAGTATATACGTATTTGATCGGTATTTGTTTTTATATATTTCCCGCGTGAGTACCCGCATGAAAAACAACATATAGGTGACATATATATATATATATATTGTGTGTATACAAATTATATACACACATTTTTCGGTCAAAGATGCAATCTTTGATCGCGGATATGTGTTGGTATATAATTTCCACGCGTATATACCGCATCTATATGTCACATATATGTCATATATATATGGCCAAATAATAATGATAATAATACATTGCATGTCGGATATAACAATCGAAAATTATGGTATACAATGAACACAGCGCGGAAACGCCGCAGTGACACTAATGTGATTGATCTATCTATATACAGATATAGTGATTAAGCGAGAAACGCTGCGACAATCAACTCCCCCAGCAGTGCACGTCCCGCAAGTTGATGGATCCCTATAGTCACTATCGTCATGACCCCACCACTGACTATCTCCTCAAGCGCCGCCTCCCCACCACTGTGCCAATGGTCCCGCGCCACTTTGAATGCTATCTCGCTGCGCTTACTGGCATCCGGGAGTGGGGGAAGTAGGGGAGGGTCACTTGTGGGACAGGGCGGTGGAGCGTCCGGTCCCGCGCAGCGCACTAGTGGGAGAGTCGACTGCAGTCTCTATACGAAATGGACTCGAGCGCACGGTTGCCGAACGCCGCTGAACGCACTCGAGCTGTGTAGAGTAAATTTGGCAACGCTGTTGTATATATAGATATATGAGTAACACGGCGCGCGCGTTAGGCGGAGTCGCACCGCCGCGTGATCCGTCCGCCAATGGTTTAACGAATTTCGTTGTTAATTAGATGAAAGAAATTTATTTGTCGGTTTAATCTGCTTCATAAAATTAATTCTATATAATAAGTAGAATGGTCCAGTCGGGCAAAATTTTTCAACTGAAAAAAATGGTAATTAAAGGCGGGTTGAGTGATTTTTGAGGTGCGCGGCTAACGTAATTTGTTGGTTGGGGAAAATGGGAAAGTTACTTTGGTTTTAATGCAATTGTCGATCGAGTTTGAGGGACATTTTCAAGGTGGGAAAGGGGTTAATGAAATTTACGGAGAAAAAAAAAAATGACAAGTTGGGTGAGTTACTGCGCTGAGGGTCCAACCCAATTATTTAATTATTCAATTTTGGATTAGCTTGGAGGAATCGATGAAATCTTCCCATCTGTATTTGAATCTAATTAAAATAATTTGCAAGATTCAGAGAGACCGATACTTAAAAATTGAGAATGCGAAACATTTTGCCAATTCCACCATAAAACTTCACGCCACAATGTTTTTCTTAATTAAACGAATTAATTAATTGGATTCATGCCAGTGATGCCATTTAATTTCATCATTACGTGGTAATTTCATTTTAAGGCTGCGACAGATCTTTCAACAGCGGTGGAGAATTCAATTTTATTTCATCTCTCCAGTGAAGCACTGAGAAGTTACTATGCGCCCATGAAAGTTTTAATTTCACGAAAGACTTTTATTCCCGAATTCTCGGAATATTTTGTGGTGCTGTCGAGATACCCCAGAGAGTGGCAAAAATGCAAGTGAAAAGAGAAATGCGGGAGATGAAAAGGGAAAGACAGAGTGCGGTTACCATGGCAGCTCATTGCGAGCTTTCACGTGCATTTTCTGTATTTCCAATTTTATTCCTCGCAGTTGGGACGATTGTAATGTGGGACCAACTAAAAGTACACTTGGGCCAATGTTGGAAGTAATTTAGCAACATTCGATTAGTATAAACTATTCTTTCGAAAGCTGTGCACATTAAAAAAAAATCCCTGAGACTTCATTTTATGTACGACATTGAAATACGCCTTTTCCAGGGGTGAGACGAAGGGGATGCACCGGCCGAAAATACCTGGCACCATAGTCAAAAATTGCTCTATGACTCCCATAGTCCTATCCCCGCCCACCGGCTAGACGACCCCAGCCAATGCCAGTGCGCCATTCTATTCTAAGCCAATGGATAGGCCTACACACTCGATTCTCACCACGGTCACTTTCTATATTCAAGGGGAACCCCCTCTCCGGCCCCCCCCAGGGCCCCCCCTGGGTGCGCTCAAAGATCTCACCCAGGAGAGCAAAACCGTTTTTTTCAAAATGTTGAAAAAAATTGTGCTTCCCATCGATGAATTATATACCAATCAATAGCTCAGGATTTCCTGATCAAAATTTCGACGACCGCAAAATTGATGATGATTAAAAAACTCTTGAACAATCATCCGTGACTTACTGTGAAAGGATCAAGATATATCCTACATCTCCTTCGAATGCAAAACTAAACTCCGAATTGGGTCTTGTAATGCAGCCAAATTTGAACGTAGCGCAGGGTAAATGGCGAACGTCGAAGTGCACTAGTGTCATAGGAGGAAAAGCAGCGGCCCCATGAGCAGGAAAAGAAGCAAAAGGGCGGAGAGCAAAACCGCTACTTATCGTACCGAGTCACTTGTGCGTAAAATGCATCGCGTGCCAACTAGAGGAAAAAGGGAGCAGTGGGTGCATCCCACTGGACTCGGTATCCGTCTATTTACCAGCTGAAAATACACTTCATTGGGACATTGCTGGGGTTCATGGGGAAAAGGAAATTGTGTGTACACGAAGCCCTCTTATTTAGATCGATGAAGTCAGTTTTTTGAATATTCAACTCAGCCCTTCTATCTATATTTATCTATATAAATAATTGAGAGCTTCGACCAGAAAAATAAATCGATAATCGAATTCGTAAACTCGAAAGTAGAAAAAAAATCGATTATCGAACTCGAAAACTCGAAAGTCGAAAAAAAATTTCGATTATCGAACTCGAAAGTCGAAAAAAATTTTGCTTATCGAATTCGAGAGTCGAAAACAATCTCGATTACCGAAATCGAAGACTCGAAAGTCGAAGAAAAAAATCGGCATTATCGATGACACAATCGAAATCGAACTCGAAAACAGGCAGCGAACGCCAAGGAACCCGTATCTATAGTAAGAAGGTATATTCCAGCTCCACTCGCGATATCTTCTAAACTATACGAAGTAGCAAAAAATGTCATAACACATGAATTGTGTATTTTTGTATAAGGAACAACTTTGGTTATATACATTTTTCTCGTATTTCGAACGGTTTCGGCACTACGGCGGTATAAACAATTCAACGCACGCCACTGAGTTCATAGGTATATAATAAATATGTAAAAACTTGAGACTTTAATCTGCAAATTTAATTACGTTCAGATTCGAGCCACCCAATGCTAATTGCAATGAAATACTTGGCTTAATTGACAGCGCAGAAAAGCCGGTTTGCAGACGCAATTATATTGAAGAGTTTAGAAACAAAAAGAAAAAAGTTCGACATTACAAAAATATGTGAAATGTGCAAAATTTCGAAACCGTAATTTTTTAAATCGTCTGACAAAATATTTGACTGTGAAAAAAATTGGATATCCGCCAGATACTGGAGACCAATCAATTGATTGGTCCTAATTTATTTCAATACTTTTGATATATTTTTCATATTTTGCCATGCTATAGCTATGTCATATGAACACAACTGCAAGCGGAAAGTATGCATATAACTATAGGATGTTGGTCGTTTGACACTGCCAAATGCCATTTGTGCACGAACAAAACAATGTCCCCCCGGTACGTGACTTCAAAAACTTTGAATAATCAAATGTTCAACAATGCATGTCGAAGCACTTTCCACACGGACATAATGGAAATTAATCAGCGATGATTCACGAGTGATTTGTCATCATTTCGAGTGCAGGGAATTTGTTGCTCGTTAAATGTCAACAATTTCAATGGACATTATGCGCACTAGATAATTGCTCCTCATCGTACTCCGGTTCGCCGTCACCGATTTGTTAATTCTCTTATCATGTGTCGAAAAGTGCAGCAAAACGTTTTTCGTCATTACGTGCGGAGGTATCAAAATATTTCCCCTCGCTTGCAATTTTTTCCAGCCGCTTCATCAGCAAAAATTAAAAAAAATGATTGTCAAAATTTTAGGGGCAGTGCAGCATCTGCACAACATATTCCGTCGAGGCCGCGCGTAACGATATCGATAATTCATCCACCCCGCGCCATCGCTAATTGAAGATGACAGTCAGCGAACATAGTCGCACCGATATTGCGTAGCGCAAAATGCATTCCCATTCAGAAGAATGCACTCATTTTTTTGTTTGTGCAACCACCCCCCCCCCCCCCCCCCCCCCCACCACCCCCCGCAATTGAGACGCGTGCGTGCCAAACTCGCACAACTTTGGTATTGATCTTAGCCGGAACTAGTTTCCGTTTCCGTGTTTCCGTCCGACGGTTTTTGGTGTTGTATATAGAACGCCGGTCGCCCTTCGAAACGCGCCGCGCACACGGTCGCGCGCTCTAAGGTCGAGGACCCCGACGCTCGGGGTGTTTCACCTCGGCTCAAGTGAAAGATGGGTTGAGGAGGCCAAAGGAGGGGGAGGGGGGGGGCAAATATCACCGCCAAAACGCACCGCAACTCATTCTTCCATCATCCCCATACTGAAGAACGAGGAATTAATTAATTCCGGGGCAATTAATTCCCAAGCGTAATTATTTAATTTGATCAGAGATAATTATGACGTCATTTTTCAACGTTTGTTTGTTCTTTTTTTTTTCTTTAAGATTGGTGAGAAAATTATTAGGGCTGGGGGTAAATGTGGGAGGTCCTTTTGTGGGTCATTTTGAGGATTGGCAAGTGCTGGAAATTTGACAGGCGGGCGAACGCACTGCCAAGCGGGTCGTAGGTAATAATCCTCCGATTTAGTTATTTCTGCTGCAATATTGTTTTACCAAATTATTCTTCAGATAAATTCAAAATTTTTCTCTTTTTATTTTTGGGAAAGTTAATACTAAATTAACACCGATTTAGCAGAAGGATAATCCGATATATTTGACTATACATATATCATCACACACACACACACACACACAAACACTTACACACAGAGTCAGATTGGGACGTCCTATAAGACGGTCTAAAATTGGATTATACTGCCTTCAAAAAGAACATTCTAGCGCAATTTACCCACAGCTTCACTCTAGTTGCATGTTAGCGAACCATCTTTGCAATGATATATGATATGTTATATATACCGTTTGTTTGCATTATTTTCCCTGTATAACTTGTTTTACTTAGTTAATGCCCTCCTTAATTTAATCTCGCAATTGACCTGTCCTGTTGGATTTAATAAACGGCATGAAATTAAACTAAATGAAAGTCTTATTGTGGGTCATTTCGAAGAGGACAGTGGAAGTGTAGGTTTCGCAGCGCCAGCGAGCAGAGGGGAATGCGTCCCCACCACCCGTAACGATAGCTACTGCGCGTGAGGGGTATGGCCGTTACGCGGCTTGCTGTCGTGCGCGCGCTCATGGGCGACACTATCTCTTTTTCTGGGCACGCCTACTACGATCGTGGAAGGGGGACTCTGTAACTCATCTCGTACGAAAAGCTCAGCCCTCAAACTTTCCAGTTATGACAAAACTTGTCACAACTGGAGTTATGAAAAAATTGTTATACAAACATAGAATTTTCGCTATGGGGAATCTTGCTTCTGATGCCCAATATCGCAATGCTTATCAATCACAAAATTGTTCAATGTATTTCGTGAGTACGTCAATGTATTCCGCGAAATCTGCGTTCTCGCTGTAAACAGTTTCCAGATTTTTTGGAAGTTATTTTTATTAGAGAAGGTTATTTAAGCTAACCAAGACTATCTCCAGCAACTTCCGAGGCCCTGTCTGTGTATGTGTGTGTGTAGATGCATGTATGCACGTGATTAAATTATGATCCTTGTTTCCTCAATTAAGATCATACTCCCAAGTTCCGAAGACGTCCGGACAGGGCGAACAAACTACTTAACACCCATATCAATTAAATCAGCTATGTGAGATCTATATCGGTCATGTACCTTTTCTCAAACCATGGCCGCTGAAGACTATTTCCGTAATCAGAGAGCCAAGTATTTTACGTGATGATAAGGCCCTATCGGGCTGCGT
Source organism: Asobara japonica (assembly GCA_026005395.1). Lineage (NCBI taxonomy): Eukaryota > Metazoa > Arthropoda > Insecta > Hymenoptera > Braconidae > Asobara > Asobara japonica. The sequence goes on from BQMI01000280.1 coordinate 2,201,385, forward strand.
CTTTGATATCAAATCCCCGGCTAAAATAGCACAGAATTGAGTCATTTAGGAAAACTGGATTTTCTAATTAATGAAAAATTCAATTTCCGAAAAACACCATTCTTTGATTACCTTGGGGGGGGGGGATTGCTATTAAAAAAACAGAGTAGAATTACGGCGAAATGTACTATCTCTATACACCGTGCGCAAATTGACGCTTGAGGCACGCCGCGCGTTTTTCGCGCCCTACTACCTAGTTTGTTCGCAATACGAGCAGAGTTAATTTTTCCGGTTCGGGCCTCGGGCCATTTTCTCGGCCCTCCAAAATTTCCGAGGTCCTTATTCACCGGAAAAATTAATTCCGGGCACGCCATGGAAAAATAATGGCCCTGGTCCGCGCGACTGCCATCCGCGGTATCACCGCGGATGGCAATCTCGCGCGCAGTCCGTCTTTCCGGAAATGCCACTTCTGCCACCAGTATCGCAAAGCCCACTTCCGGCTCCTTGTACCAAACTCAACCATCAGCGTGCTGTCGGAATGAGGGACTATCCTGATTGAGGAAATTCTGATAAAAGATAGACGAAAATGTGCACAAATTCTTGGGATTTTCTTGGGTTAAGAGACCTGTCGTGGCTGATGCACCGGAATTCAGTGATGAAGAGAGTGAGAGCGTGGGCAAGGCTCGAACAAAGGAAAAGGCTCAGGGACAGTACGTGCCACTGACCAGCGCCGGGAGAGACGTCAATGGTGCGCGCGCGGTCTGCCATTAGCCGCGCAACCACTGGTTTATCGTCATCAGTGCAATGTCACTGGCCTGGCGGGACGCTTGATATTGAAAACATCGGATGAGATTGTTCGTGATTAGGGCGGAGGATTGTGCGAATCAATTTCTGGATGGCTTTGAGCATTCGCCGAACGTAAATGGTAATGGGCGAGTGGGGCAATGAGCAACCGCTGATTATGCCTACGTCGCGCAACGTCGGGACGCCTTTGTTCCGCTTATTTACGTCGATAACAGACGCGTTTCCATCGATTTAACTCGGATATTAAGGAGATTTTACAATGAGCGTGGTGAGAAGTTCCCTAGAGCACACTTGCTGGCATAATCGAAAGCCGATTGAATGGTTCCTTTTGACAATCGAGAATGATGCGGTAATTGCGCGTCCTTGTGGATGCCACGATGAACGTATCGCGAGATAGCGACATCGCTTGCAATTAGCGTACGCGGATAATGTTTAGGGGAATTGGATATGTTAAAAAGATTGGGGGTTTTTGAACATTTTTATGGAGATTTTTACGGAGGATGGTCAACGGTCTAGGCAGATGGATTAGTAATAGTTTGACAGTTCAATAATCGTTTGGCATTAGGGCGCGAAAATCTACATTGGAAAGTCGCTGCGGATATTGCGCAGACAATATTTTTCCGCTACAGCGTGCGCAAAGTACGGGAGGTAAAGTGAAGAACCCTCAGTCGCGTAGGTAGCAACCTCCCCTTGGGCTTGGCTGGTAATTGCACAAGCGGCTGAGGGTTTTTCATTTTACGTGCCTAGGTTGTGAAAATGCTATTCGCCGGCCCGGGGGCCGAGGGCGAAAAGTGGAAATAACCACTGGGAATAGAATGTCCTCCACGTGTCTATCAGGTCTTTCCTAGCTCAGAAGTAGGTGTCGAGAGGAACGAGACGAGAGAAACGAGACGAGAGAAACGAGACGAGAGAAACGAGACGAGAGAAACGAGACGAGAGAAACGAGACGAGAGAAACGAGACGAGAGAGACGAGACGAGAGAAACGAGGCGAGAGAACCGAGACGAGAGAAACGAGACGAGAGAAACGAGACGAGAGAGACGAGACGAGCGAACCGAGTCGAAAAAAATAATTTTCATAAGTCGAGACAAGACAAGAAAAATGCTTTCGAAAAATTGACAAGTTTTCATCCTCGCACATTGATAATTCCCTAGTTAGCTCAATCATGATTTATGGACAAGCCGTATAGCTGCAAAATTGGATTTTACCCGATGATATCCAAGCCCGTGCAAGTCTGAGCGTACATTAAACTCCGGATTTCATCGTCCCGGTTGCATACTCGTATACCCCAGTGAAATCGCGCGATTAGATCGTCCGGCGAGCGTATGGCGCGCTCAAGTTGGAGCCCAAACGAGAGTTGGAGTGGTGTACACGATGCATATATGTATTCAACAAAATGGGGAGGGTTATGGACATTTTTTTTAGGTGCCCGGGGGGGTGGGAGGGGGAGGGGGGGGCGTGAAAGAGAGACCAGAGATCTACCGTGTGAGAGTGGCCGTTGTATGCAACGCGTCCCACGTACAAAACCACTTTTATTGCGATCGATATAATATTTTCGGTGGAAATTCACCGCACGCGTGTTTTATGCATATTTCCAATGCAGGAAGCAATTTTTATGTGCGAAAAAAAATTACTATTTTACACAAACATTTCCGCAAAAAAATAATTTTCTAAAAAATTTTCTAAGAAAAAAAAAAAAAAAAATTGACAACAAATTTGAAAGTATTTTGAGTTTTTTATTGACGCTATAATTACTTTTTTTGAGAAGAGCCGCCTGTGAATTTCCTCTTTCCAGGTGGAAAAATTCGCGATAGACGCTCATTTTCCCAAGAAGCTAAAAGTACACTAGTAATAATGGACCCAGCAAAAATAGCCGTAACGTCCCTGGAAACGTCGATAAATTCTCACCATCTGACCGACAATTATTCCCGGTATTTCACCCACACACGCCAACAAACTGCAATTAGTTTTCTCACCATTTTCACAGCCGTAAAATCATTGTTCCGTGACATCATAAATAGCAACCACCAGTGAAATAATCCGCATAATAAATCCAAGGATCCTTGTAAAATTGCGTTGAACGTCTGAAAGATGGGATTTGTCCCTGTGACTGAGGGCAGCGATCGGCCTTGACGTCGATACGTCCGTCGGTCGTCCCGCGGACAAGTCGTCAAGGTCCTGAAGTATCCCATTACCCGAAGAAAATTATTAAAAAAAAAAAACATATATATATCCACCAAGCACTGATGACCCTCCCCCACACTTTCCCTCCCACACCAATTTTCCCTCACATTTTCCCTAAAATCACTCGCACAGATCATCAACCACTATAAAGTAATCCGTCATTAGAATAATTTTCCAAAATGCAATTTTCACACTAAGCACTCTCGCGAGGCTTCGACCTACCACCAGCCAATCACAACCCCCCGAGCTCTCCCGCTCCGAGACCAAAAAAAAAAAAATAATAATAATAATAACTCTCACCCACACAATTGCATACAACACTGTCCGCTGAATTCACCAAATTCAATAAAAAAAAATTGAAGCACTTTGATGGGAGACATATTCAACTGAGATAAGGGGGCAAAACGGGGAGGCGAACCGAGTGCTACCTTGAGCATCAGCCGACTGTGTGCAGCGTTGCGACGATGCGGTGTGTGCAGTGCGTCGCCCGGGCGAAACGGACGGTGCGAGAAAGCTGCGAAAGGGTGGTGGGGGAGGGGGGGGGAGGGAGTGGGTGGGAGGCGAGAGGAGGGCGAGGGGAGGACGCGAGCTGTCGCATCGGCGGAGTTGTTTCTAGTCTATTGTCAGAGGAAAAACCCCTCAATCAGAAGAGGAATGACACACACACACAGACACACACTTAATGTCATACTATATATGTGTGGCAGAAAATTAAAAAAAAAAATGTTAACATTTTTGGTACGAAAAAAAAAATTCGCACCCTACACAAAAACCACTTTACGGACGGTGGGAAAAAACACTGTATTCGCTACTCGTTACGGCCCTAATTACTATCAACTGACACGCAAAATATTTCCTCATACTGTCAAACAGGGAATGATAAACGCACGCAGAAAAAATCGTGACAAAAACATAATGACTTCATACGTTTAAAAAACTTTTTACGGATGGGAGGAAGAAAAATGCCATTCGCTACTCGTTGATTTTTTTTTCCTTGTCCAGTAACGAACAAAGTGTTTCTTCATACCGTCTGTCAAGGGCGGTTAATGGCCGGCGGTGTGCAAAAAAAAAAAATAAGTTCGGCGATTAATTTCTCGCGGTGATCCACCGCATGATGCAATGATGACTAATTGGCCGGTTAGGGTGGGGAGAGGGGAGGAGGGTAAATGAACCTATTCCGCAGGAGGTCGAGGCTTCTCTCATGAGAAAAAATGAGAAAATAGCGAACGGGTCAAACGGCATGGGGTTCAGTGACACGGAGGGAATCCACTTTTCCTATAGCTCCATCTTTATCTCCATGGCAGACGGGGGAAATGAGCGGGAAGGGGCGGGAGGAGGGGGGGGGGAGGTGGGAGGGAGGGAGAATTATGGTGCACATGGGCGATGAATTTTCAGGGAATTTCTGCGGTCCCTCGGGTTCCGCATCAGAGCCGTTTCTTTTTCTAAATTCGTGTTTTTTTTTTCTATTGAAAAATGTCTTCGTAATCGATTTTCTTCAGGTAATTTTGTATTATTTGTTGTAATTTTTTTTCCTTAATTTTATAATATTTGGTGAAATTTACTTTAATTTTTTTTTTTAAGTGAGCATTTTTACTCAATCAAATTTTTGTATTATAATTCGTTAGAGGTAGAATGTGGTAAATCATGTGGGTGGGTGGGAGTGGGTGTGTAGATGTGTGTGTATGTAAACCAACTCTTGCAGACGTTCCCTCGAAAACTCATGCACCAATTTCATTCATCTTTCTTTTCCTATCAACCCGTACAATTGTTGTACATAATGTCAATTGTTTATATCGTTATATCGGAAAGACGATTGGAGATAGAAAGAAAAGTGTTAAACAAATATTGTAGCTAGTGCAAAAATACACATTTTATGTTGTACGCCTTTTTTCCCTAGCTCTCGTAGTTTACGAGATATTTTGATCAGAAAACCGGTGATGCCACAAGCGAAAGGGTACCACCCACCTCCCACTCATTTGCATTTCGGATTAATACCAAAAATCGTTCGTATTGGCTTTTTTTTTTAGGCATGCCTGGACTCTTCTTTGGTTGAGGGGTCATCCAAAGGAAAACTGTGGAATTTTAATGAACGTTAATTTAAATTGAATGGAATCACGGATACATGAATACAACGTACACACTGGTATTTGATTTAGTCCCACAGTTGCTGACATTCTGGTGAATGGTGGGGCCAGAGGGGAGGAGAGGGGAGGGGGGGGAGGCTGAGATGCATTTGTGATCCCGGAGTGCACATGGCCGATGGTTGGAGTGCGATTTCGATGGCAGGGGTGGACATGGGAAGAGCAGGGCCCCGCTTTTACGGCTGTGCCATGCATTCGTTCAAGAAGTATTCACATAATGGATCTTCAGTGGAGGGTTAAAGTGAGGTAAGTGCATTTATTGGTAGCCTCGATTTTTCATCTGTCCAGAATTTTTTCCGTGTATCTTCCACATTTCCACTCACTCACCTACTCGTTCAATCAACCGATATCCAGCCACCCACCCACCCACTTACCGGCATCCACCCACTTGTTCATCCACCCACTTGTTCATCCACCCACTTGTGCACCCACCCACTTGTTCACCCACCCACTTGTTCACCCACCCACTTGTTCATCCACCCACTTGTGCACCCACCCACTTGTTCATCCACCCACTTGTGCACTCACCCACTTGTTCACCCACCCACTTGTTCACCCACCCACTTGTTCACCCAGCTACTTACTCACCCACCCACACCCACATCCACACACACCCACACACACACACACACACATTCAGCAATTTATCTACAACTTTTTGCGCTGCATTTGAACACGTGTTCAAATCCCGCGCGTTGACTTCCGGACTCCAAATGTACTACGGTGGCAGGACCGGTCGAAAATACGCGGACGGCATTACGCTCATCACGCGATGCACCGCATTGGCGCGGAGAGCTGCGACGAATCCAAGTTACAATTTCGAAAATGTTGGAAAAATAGCGTCATTGCATTTTCAGCCGAGTTTTTTTATGACGGTATAATTCCAATCCAAGGTTAAAAATATGAAAGCATTAATCCTCCAGTGAATACATGAAAAGGGACTCCACCATAGAAGACGGGCAGTCTTGAAGGGGCGCTATTCACTGCAGCTAGAAACACTGGTGAGGAGTCGCAGAAGCGGATGAGCGAGAGTTGCGGGAGGGTCATAGGTTCGTTGCACGAATTATTCTCTCCATCATGACCGTGTAGAAGCGCTCTTCCACCTCTTTTTAACTACGGAACAATCCATTGCAGAGGCTCACCTCTGAAGCAAGATGTGTGTGTGTGTGTGTGTGTGGGTGGGTGGGTGTAGATTTCCTAGCATCGGGATTTCTGGGGGTTTACCCTGTGTTTAGAAATACGATGGCTGAATTGCCGAAAGTCGGCTCCAGCTACATGGATGGGTGTCCAGTAGTCCCTTCCGAAGCAATGCTCAAGAGCAGCTACCGTGGGGAGTACAAAAGAGAGGGACCATGTCTGCCGGCGTTGCGCTCACCGGGTGACCAGTGATAGCTCAATATAATTGTTCACACTATATTTACCATTAATTCCCTATACCACTATTTCCCCAGACATTGTTTCAAATTTTTTTATAACAATAAATTCATCTGTTTTGTTTTTGCAAAATGGACGACGAAGAAGGGGCAAAAGAAATCTTTGCGTGATTTCCAGCTTTGGTTCTTCCCATTGTTCGATCAGTTATCTGTCTTTTATCCTTTTCTTCTCTTTCCCCATTTTTTCGATTTTTTTTTCTGCCCCTTTATCTTAGGTTTCCTTTTACGACTTTTCGGCTCCGTCCAACGGGCAAAAGGGATCAGGTTTTAGTTAAAGGAAGTGGTAAAGCCCTTATGCCGCGTGGCTTAATGAAAGGAACGAAGCACCCAAAAAAATTGGATTTTTGTGTAGAAATACCATTGCACTGGTGACATGAAGAGATTGACGCGTATGGAAAGATTGGCACATATGGAAAAATCGTTAAGGATTCCTATAAGCATTCGATACGATTTGTGTAGGACTCCCATAAGAATCCCATAGATTTCCTATGAATATTCAATATCAATTCCATAAGATTTGCCTATAGAGATCTTACAGGATTTTCCTATAAGAATTCCATGAGATTTCCTAGAAAAAAATTTCCCATAGGATTTTTCTATAAAAATCCCATAGGAATTTTCTATAAAAATCCCATAGGATTTTTCTATAAAAACCCCATGGGATTTTTCTATAAAAATCCCATAGGATTTCTCTATAAAAATCCCATAGGATTTCTCTATAAAAATCCCATAGGATTTCCCCATGAAAATCCCATAGGATTTTTCTATAAAAATCCCATAGGATTTTTCTATAAAAATCCCATAGGATTTTTCTATAAAAACCCCATAGGATTTCTCTATATAAATCCCATAGGATTTCTCTATAAAAATCCCATAGGATTTCCCCATGAAAATCCCATAGGATTTCCCCATGAAAATCCCATAGGATTTTCCCATAAAAATCCCATAAGATTTTTCTATAAAAATCCCATAGGATTTCCCTATAATGATCCCATAGGATTTTTCTATAACAGTCCCATAGGATTTTTCTATAAAAATCCCATAGGATTTTTTTTATAAAAGTCCCATAGGATTTTTCTATAAAAATCCCATAGCATTTTTCTATAAAAATCCCATAGGATTTCTCTATGAATATCCCATAAGATGTTTCCCATAAGGATCCCATAGGATTGCTCTAACATCCCTGGTCCAAGAATAAAATATCCCCGAATTGAGGATACAATGTTTCTCGATTCGGGGATAAAATGGCGGCCCATCCGGAGACATTCACGTCCTCGATTTAGGGATATGCGTGTCCCCAATTTGCCGATATAAATTTCCGTGTTCCGAGGACCAAAGATGCTCAGTTCAGGGATAACCCATCCACAATTTGGAGATGAAATATCCCCCATTCGGGGATAAAATCTGACGGATCTTTTCTATCCCCAAATGTCAGATACATTATCCCCAAGTAGAGGACATAAGCCCGATTGCGGCACCCGACTCGGAGATCTTTTTCCGCTCTTCCTCTCTACACCTACAGCATCCTCTGGACCAAAATCCTCTAGAAATTTTATCAGCGCAGCCTATACAATCTTCTCATCCGTATATTGACCAAAAACAGTTGGAATTGCTCTGCGGATGGAATAAGAAGCGAAAAATTTTTTGGATCCCAGACATTGGACGCTGGTCCCTCGGGCTCAATATACCGAAATATAAATGCAGGAGAGATTTTTATCAAGCATTTATGGTCTATCCTGGCAGGAGGAAACACACGGGCTGTGCTCCAGCAATTGAGGGACGATCGATGCTCGCAATGGCTCTCTCGAGGAAAACTTTTTTGCCCAGGATATTCTGGTATATGGGCATTTCCCATAAGTTTGTGAGAATGGGAAATTTTGGAAAATGAATGAGTAGAGGAAAATCGCATAATTGAAGTTTTCCTCCATTTTCCATTCTTCCCCACCAAGATTTATTGTGATCCTGTGAAATTAAGTATGCAGAATATTTTAATAAAAACTGTGATAGTCGGTCCAGGTAAATTCTGTTTTATGGGTGGAGGGGCAAATAAACTTCTGAAAATTGATGAATCCTGCTCTGTGTGTGTGTGTGTGTCTGGCTGGGTGGGTGAGTGGGTGGGTATGTGTGTGTTTGCGGGTGTGTGTGGGAGGATGGATGGTTGAGAGGATGGGTGGGTGGGAGGGTGGGTGGGTGGGTGGGTGGGTGTGTGTGGGAGGATGGGTGGGTGAGAGGGTGAGCGAGTGGGTGAGTGGGAGGGTGGGTGGGAAGGTGGATGGGTGGGTGGGTGTGTGTGGAGGATGGGTGGGTGAGAGGGTGAGCGAGTGGGTGGGAGGGTGGGTGGGAAGGTGGATGGGTGGGTGGGTGTGTATGGGAGGATGGGTGGGTGAGAGGGTGAGCGAGTGGGTGAGAGGGTGGGTGGGTGGGAGGGTGGGTGGGTAAGAGGGTGGGCGAGTGGGTGAGAGGGTGGGTGGGTTGGGTGTGGGTGGGTATGTGTGTGTTTGTGTACGCCTATGTGTGACTCGCAGAGACATAAATATAAAGAGTGTGCGACCAGAGAGGTACAGACCCGCATCTCTGTGTAAGAGCAAATTGGTCCACAACGAATAATAATAATAATAGACAACCCAGGGAGATATAGTAATCCCGAATTCGCCGAGGCGGTAAATCGAGAACCCGTGTCCACTGGGGCTGACGTTGTGGATCCGCACGAGGTTTTGCAATGCGCTGCACTTGCCCAAGAGAGGAACAACAGGCTGGCGAGCAACACCAGTACATATTCCTCCTCTGACAATTGCCTCTCGTGTTTCTCCGGATAACTTCGGTACTCCTCTATCGATCACGTGGCCAACAGTCGCGGATATTCGACAGTATCACCAACAGATTTCACGGTGGCACAAAGGACGTTTCATCAATAGTTTTGAGGATATCCTTCCAACATTCAGACGGTCCACCGGATTTCTTTGGGAATCATTCGAAACTAGAGGGGTTTATAATGAATATGTACTTCTTGGAGGAACACCATCCGTGAATAGTTAACTGATTTTGTTTACAGTTAACGATCCTCATTAGCAGCGGAATTTCTCCATCTCTTCCATCAGGGTATCGGCCAAAAAAGAATGATACTTTGAGAAAAAATTTGGATGTACGAATCCGTAACTTGGAAATCTTTGCATCCCCAATTGGGAATACAAGTCGCGGAATCAACTTTTGTGATACACCACCATCCATTTTCTTATTTCCTCCAACAATCCAGGTCATATCAGCTAGAAAATTCTTGATGTATTTACTTCGATCTATTGTAACGTCAATATATCTATATGTGTGGGGTAAAGTGGGTGCAATCAATGACATAAAATGTCAGATCTAAGGTGCCGGTTTTTCATGTTTTCATTAAAGTTTGAATGATATATCGAAATTTGGCGATTCACTTTACAGGTTAGTCTCCGATATTAGCCCCCAAAGTTTACTACATATTTTATGTGACATATAAATCGGGTTATTGAAGTTTCTGCTGCAGACGATACATTACAGAATACGAAATAGATACTGGCAAAGGAGAGCCATGGTTACAAGCACGAACCTCCACAGGTATAGATAATGCCTGAGGGCCTGCGCTCTTGCAATGCATCCTCTCCACCTCTGCCACCCCCCCCCCCCTAACCCCCCCATCCACATCTCCACCACTCCCAGCGGGCAGAGTGTACACCGCTGCTGGACCAAAAGGGCACCGCTGGGAGTCAATTCAAAATTTATATCCCACCGACCATCCACTCCTGTTTCTTCAGAATTTTTTCAACTGTGTTCTACGTTTTCATCGGCAGGTGGGGATTGCTCGAGAAACAATGCAATTTCAGAATATTAAATAGACCTTTTTTTTGGACTTAAAAAAGTTTTAGAGCTCCCAGTAATTTCGCTTTTCCTTTTGAGATTTTCGCAATATTCCTCACATATTTTAGGACTGTGCCAATTTTTTTTTCCACAAATTTCGGAAGTTTCAGAAAATTAAGATTTTAGAAAAATTTGAAATTCTGTTTTTTTTTTTTTTTGTAATTTTAATTCCTCCAATTTCTGGATTTTCCCTATTGTGATTGAATTCCGAAATTTTTTGAAACGGTAAAAAATTTTGTATAATTATAGATTTTTCCAAAATCGAAATGGCAAGTATTTAAAATTTTATTTTTCAGTTTGAATTTGGTTTTCAAACTGTTTTATACTTCGCGCAGAGAATGCTCGATTTTTTTTTTAATTTTGTAGTCTATATATATATATATATATATATATATATATATATATATATATATATATATATATATCAAACGTGACGTAATGGGGCACGGACCTCGATCCAATAGAAAAGAGTCACGTGTTCGAATGCCAATTAAAATTCGCATTATCCAAAATTTATCCCTTTTCGACGAAGCAATTTCCCGTTTTTGGAACGTGAGGTGGGTGGGCGGGGGGGGGGCGGGGGGGGGGGTGGATAGAGTCTGGGCTCCGCGCGACGTTATAGACCGCCCGCTGGCTGTTGCATCGACCTCTCAAAAGGGCCCGGAGGTCGATAAACCTCCAGTATGGAATTTCTTTGTGCCACACGGTCATTTCGTTGAGAAATTTCCCCCTGGGATCTAAAAAATTGGATGCAATACCGATAAGGGAGGTATTTTACCTAGAGATAGAAAAATGGGGGCTTGGGGGTTGTGGAGAGAGGGCTTCCTCCGGGGGTGACAAATCATTTTTCCCTCACCCAAAAAATGCTCCAGGAAAGTTACCCCAGGACCATTCATTTTTTTCTAACAACGATTTCTCACCCCTTTAAAAAATCGGTGAATATTCGATAATTAAGGAAAGGACAGCGAGAAATTTTTTACTGCTATTATTTCTGATTGTAGACATATTCTGGGAAACGAAGAGGAAATTTTCTGCTCTCCAAAATTTGGAGATTGACCATTAAGAAACTGAATGAATCAGACCCCATGAAAACTATTGACTCCCACCCACAAACGTCAGGGCGAATTACACCACAAATATGGGGGATAGAACCGGCAATTATTCTCAGAGTGCTCATTTCATTGCGTGATGAAATGATCACGAAAAAAAAAAACTGGCGTCCTACCCACTCGCGTGATGGCTACCGAAAAAGCGTTTAGTTTTAGTTACAAGCGATTAGTTCGCTCGAGTGCTCCCGTATCCCGTCCTCGCGTGACGCTTCACTGAATATTCAGAGTCATGGGAAACTCGAGATGAATATTATATCCTCATAAACCCGTCAACATCGGCTGCATACAAAAAAAAATTGTTGGAAAAGAAAACTCAAGGAAAACAATCCTGGGCAAAATTTAATCCTCAAAAAAAAATTTTTTTTAGATTTTTTCAAATTCGATTTTAAATTCAAAAATTTGCGCCTCTTTTCTGAGAGAATTTTTTTTTTTTTTTCGTTAAACCGATTTGAGGTTTGCAATTTTGGCAAAAATTTTCAAATTTGAAAATTGAAATTTTTCCCGGGCAAAAGTCACCCGGGAAAGCAGAACTGGAATTTTCCTGAAGGTGCTGTAGCCTCTAGCAGGATGCTGCAAGTTAGCATTGCCTGCAGAAGGAAAAAAAAAAAAAAAATTTTTTCCCCCATACCAAGTGTTAAAAAATAGCTTCTGCGGCTGAGATTGATCGTACGACCCGAGCACTCAATCTAACCTATCCACGCACGTAGAAAAGTGAGCAGGAAGGAGGCAGGGAGGCTGTGAGTAGCTCCCAGACGCAGGAGAGACCATCTCCGAAGCTCCCTCCGCCACCTCCCTCCACCTAGTTCTTCCCAGTCGTCTTCCCCCCTCCCCACCCGCTACCACCCCCCGCCGCCCCTTGACGGTCTCACCCCGGACGAGACGAGCTCTCTTCCCTCCACACAGCCCAATGTCGAATAATGTTCATGTAATATAAAACACTTCGACGAAAAAGAACAATGTGTGTGTATGTATCAATAAGGTCATTCAACTCCATCGACAGTTGGTGCTCTCCTTCAATTCACCGTTTTCACTGACCACATGATAATACATCCATGCAACATATATATCATGAGCAAAAAAAAGAAATATATTCGAATTTGGTATTAGAACAATTCTGTCAATGGAAGATCTCCAACTGGAGAAGACTATCTCCAACAAGCTCGCAAAACATTCTCGACCTAAGAATTTCCGCCTGAAATTTGGAATGGAAAAATTCAATTCTCTTCTCTAATAATTGACAATTTGTGTGAAATAATACAATTGTTTATGCTCGTTGATTTGTTTCCCGGAAAATTAATCGTTATTCCTCCGAAATGTTGGAGTATTTGCAATGAAACAGCCGAGGCACGCGATGATGCCAGTGTGCCAGGTGAGCACCAGGGCGGAAATGGGGTCAGCGTACGGGGAATGTACGTACCTTTTGCACGTGAATTTGATTGTATTTTAGAGGGTAATGGCAAATGGCGCTCGCCATGTGGCCGGGGGGGGGGGTTGGCGATCCGGAAATTTGCCGGGAAGAAGGCGTGTGCGTTTTTTTTTTTTCGAATTTTCCTGATGAATAAATGGGAGTGATGACCAAGCTTAGGTTCAGGTGCAGGAGAACGAGGGTGGAGAGCGCGATACTGGATAGTCCGCCCCTCTCGCAAAGTCCGCGAAATGGAGCAAAACATTCAACCAACCCCAAACAAAAACTCCACATTTGGTTGCAACACCGCCGTGTAATACTGGCGCGTAAAAAAAAATCCCCGAATTCTCGGGAGAAATTCTGGCAATTTCTGCGGTCGTGTTGGTGTGCCTGTGGGGGGTGGGGGGGGGGGGTGGAGGGGGATGCTGGAGGTGAGAAAAAAAAAAGCTGGGCTGAGGAGAGACGTGGAGGGAAAGGGGAGGGCCTTTGTGAGGGCTCTAACACGTGCGCGTCAGAGAGCTCTAGAGCGCAACGTATAACGCGTGAGGCACCCCCCGAGAGGGATCGTATGGCTAGACAGACGTGAGACGGCCTTCGGCCTCAAAAAACAAGTTGGTGGACAATGCGCATTGCCGGGAGAGGACAAACGGGGCAAAATGGAATATTCATGCCGACTATTTTCACTTTTTTATTCACTTCATCTCCCCCCCCCCCGCCCCCCGCTCTTACCCCTCTTTTCTGTTAGCTCTTGAACAAGCATGGAAAAAAGAGCTTGTCAAATAGCAAAAGCGCTCGGAGCGGAGAAAGCTCACGGGGCAAAATCCGCGGATTAGACATATCGCGACGCCTAATTCGGGGAAATATTGGATAATCGAGGGACTTTTTGCTTTTGCGAACTTTTAGTGAGATAAAAATCAGTTTGTGGAGTAACAAGTGGATTGGAGTGGAACCATAGGGGACCACGTGACGAACTATCCGACTTGGATGTCAGGTTCAAAATACATGGAGACATTTTGAGTGGCCCACTTTGATTAGTGCACGGGGGGGGGGAGGTTGGGGAAAAAATTAAATTTGGGAAAAAAAAAATTCCGGAATTTTTTTTTTTAGCTATTGATTGATAAGGGTGGTGAAGACTGGATTTTCGTTTCTGAGGCCTACCGCAACATTGTTACACCCTAGAGAGGGTCATCAGAGTGGAAGGGCCACCCAGCACCACCCCCCGAGACCGTCGGCCATGGACGACGCTTTATTTCTGGAAAAAGGAGCGAGGGTGAAAGGTGCTTTCAACAGTTGCCAAAAACTCCCGGGGAAGAAGGAAGAAGGTCGAGAGGCGACGTGGCAACCCCGGGTTGACGACCGGGTGCTAAATGGTCTAGAAACATTTCCACCCTCCCTCTTTTTATTTTTCCTTTCACGGTGACTTTTACAGGCGATTTGGTGATGGGAAATTGGAAAGACAAGGAGTCTCATTCTTTTTTTTCCGGTCATTCGGGTAATTAAAGCGCAAATAATTTTGGTAATTAATTTTCCCGTCAACGTGAACAGTTTGGTCATCTGCTTTTTATGCTTTTACCTGGTCTTGTGAGTATACTGAAATGATGCACAACAAATTTTGAGTTGATGCATGCGTTCGAGCACACACACGCGCGCGTGTATGTGTGTGGGTGGGTGGGTGTGGGTGGGTGGGTGGGTGGGAGAGTGTGGGTGGGTGGGTGGCTGCGGATGGGTGGGTGAGTGTGGATGGGTGGGTGTGGGTGGGTGGCCGGGCGGGTGGGTGGGTGTGGGGGTGGATGGATGGGTGGGGGTGTGGGTGTCGATGGGTGAGTGGGTGTGAATGGATGGGTGTGTGTGGTTGGGGGGGGGGGGCTAGCGGTGGGTGAGCGGTAGGGTGTGGATGTGGTATAATTTAAAAAAATGAAGCTTTTAAAGAATTTCAAAGACTTATCTAGAGTGCGATAACGAAGGTCTTGAGACACGGTTTTTTTTCACCCACCAAGTATTTACCTTCACTTACTTTTATTTTATTTTTCCGTACAACCCCTCCTGTAATAATCTAATAAACACAAGAACCATTCTTTTCCTTTAATTAATTTGACAAGAGAATTTCCACCATTTTTTAGGGAGCGTGCCCGCCCCCAGGGGTCCCGGATGCACCCGGAAAATTCTACCACCTGCACCCCCGCCCCTCGCTCTGCCCAAGCTCCGCCCATTACCCAAAAAAATTCTGTCTCCGAGGAACAAATTAAAACTGAAATGGAAATCCCACTGCGCAATGGCTCATGAAAAATTCTGGTAATAAAAAACAAAATACAAAATTTCAAAAATTACGAGAATTTCAAATATTGAAAAAATTTCAAGATTTAAAAAATTTACAAAAATTCAAAATTGCAAAAATTTCAAAATTTAAAAAAATTCAAAAATTACAAAATTTAAAAAAATTCAAAAGTTTCAAAATTTAAATGTTTCAAAAATTTCAGATATTCAAACGATTTCCAAAGTTTCGAAGAATTTCAAAATTAAAAAAAAATAAAAATTGAAAATTCAGGATTTTTAAAAGTTTTAAAAATGCTTTATTGAAAAAATTGCGACATTTTCATACATCCGATTAATCCTAAAACACACCCCTAGGTCTACCCTAACGATCCACCTCTTGACCATCAAATTTCTCCGAGATCCGCAACTTAAAACTCAACTGAAAATCCCGTCCCCTGACTCACGAGAAATTATGGTAATTCTCGTAAACTTGTGTCCACTAAACCACGAGGGATAATTATCTTAATCGACTTGATACGACCCCCTCCCCTCATTTTGTTCTTCACTATCTCTAGTATAACCTTAACGAGGGGCTCAATGCCACAACAAGTGTGACGATTATCGATCCGTTCTAGCGCAATCGAGTGACTTAAATATTCCGTTCAATCTTCCACCCCCGGACACCAGAAAAAAAAACAAAATCTATAAAAAAAAATTTTTTTTAAATGCCCCAAAAAAGTGCTATACTAACTATAAAAAAAAAAAAGAAAATTTAATTCAAAATTAAGCCCAATTTTTTTTCTTCAATTACAAATTGATTACATCGGCACAACGGATTACAAAATTCAGCATTGGCTATTTGTCCTCCCGTTCTTTTTGTTTTTGTATTTACTTTTCTTCTGGAGCAGTAAAAACGGCAGGGTCAGTAAACTTTGGGAGGAAACGAGAGGACGTAGAGAGGGATGACAAACTAATGCACGTATGCGCCTACGCATGAGCGCAGAAATCAGCGACGACGTTGACCCTATCCAGTTTTACAAATAAACGTACAACAGAGTTTAACCTACCCTAGGCCACTGGCTCATTGGCCCGACGATTCTTCAAAATGCTGACGTCTACGTCTCTATGCCGTCATAGTTTATCAATTGAGTTCTTATGAATGAAAACGGCCACACATGACTTAACGTTGTCTTACAATGGGCAAAATGTTCTTCTGTAATTTTTCTTTAGAAAGATATAGTCGGCAATGATGAAAAGTACTAGTAAACAATTATTTTCGGTGCGTTTCAAGCCACCCGAGATCAGCTGTAGCCTCGCGAGAAGTGCCGGTGCGCGCGGCAGCCAATCACGGGCCGTCTTTAACATGACTCGAGCGGAAGCATCCAATAGAAACGCCAGCGCGACTCTTGCGGCGGCACGAATAGCACATTAGCGATTCGAAATTCACCTTTTTTTCGTTGCCAGGTAAAAGCTCAGCTGAAAACCTCAAATTCTGTTGACAGTTTTAAGTAGAAAAAAATAGTTTCTTATATTGTACCCGTTTCCCTCTCATTAATCACTCGACTTTTTATGAATGAAGGCGTTCACCCGTGAGTTTAATATCAGTTTCACTGCGTTATTTTTACTGATAATGCTGGTCAAACAGAGCTATCTAATTGACAACATCGACTGGAATATTGATGTATAATTAATTAGCTGACTCAGCGATTCTATGAAAAATAATATGACTGATTGGGAATTACCAGCCACAGAATTTTGACCCAAAAATTTTGGAGTACGTAATCTAATATAGATTATTCAATTTGCGAAATTGCTGAAACATTTTGTGATTTGAAATTACTCCTTCAATATTCTGTTCCTATATGTCCCGGACATAAAATAACAGACATAACCAGTCCAAAAATTTCCCAAATTTGCCTTACATCATATAGACCCTAAATGCTGTCATACTCCATGATCCAGTTCATAAAAAAATTCCTGAAATATTCTTTCGTCTTGTCGAGCACCCCTGGCAAGAATGCCAATCCCTGAAAATCTCCAACCATGGAATATTCACTTGGCGCATTAAAAATAAATTCCCCAACGTCGCAGTGGCTGATAACAAAATTTCCCCCTCCCCCTCAATCTAAACACGGCTTATCACCTACGCAAAGCTCGTCGCCCCCCAGAAAAAAATTAAATTAAAAAAAATGTTCTTTACCTCCTTCCAATGTGCTGCATTTTCCTTTGCGTCCTTCGAATTTCCTTGAATCCAAGCAAAGGAGCTTTAAAAAATGGAGGAGGTGAGTGGGTGGTGGGGGGGGGGGGCGTCCTGGAATCCTCGATTCGATCCGACTCGGGAATCGCGGAGTCTGTGGTGCGCGGCCTCGCCATGTCCTATAGTTATATATGGTATATAGCTATCCTATAGTTATATAGCTATCGCTGGTGTCAGGTCGCCGCTCCCCGAGAGAGCACTGGCCTCTTGCGCGTACTCCGAGAAAAAAAAATGCCTTGAAAAACTCCGCAATTATCAAAATTTTCGCAATTTCAAATTTTTTCAAAACCCCGCAATTCCAAAAATTTTCAAAAATCCGCGATTTCAAAATTTTACAAACTCCGCAATTTTGAAATTTCTGAAAAATTTGGTATCAACTAAAACAAAATGCTAATATATTCCCCCCCCCCCCCCCCCAAAAAAAAGTAAGACCAACGGAGAAATGTCACATTGAAGATATATGACAGTGACTTATATATATATGATGCATTCAAAAGTGAGATATACCTATATATATCGCTTCCATATTTGACAGTTATATGCACATCCCAAATGGACGGCTAAATAATTATTCACGAAACACATTTCGAATGTGTAAAATATATTAAATATGTGCAATACAAGCCTCACATATATATCTATACATACATATATGCATTTATCGATTGACTTCATTAGTGTATTAATTTCCATAGGGGATTATTCCCAATCATGTTGTCTGGAAAAATGGTGGAAGGAGATGGGATGAGAGAAAAAAGTCACGTGTCATTCAAGTTCATTCGTTTGCACATAAATGCCAGTGTCTCCCTACACCAAAAAGAAACGAAAAAACAAAGTATGAAAACAGAGAGATCAACTTAAAAAAGTGACATTGCGGAGTTCTCCTCGACTTTTAAACGTTCGAATTGCCGACTTGATTACATTTGCATCATCCCCATGACATTGTCACACCATGCAGCCCCATAAAAAACATCGCGCACTGTTTCCAGGGGGGGGGGGGGGGGGGGAGGGGGAAATTCGCCAATTGGAATTTTCAATATTGAAAAACCGGAGGGATCTCCAACGCCACCCGTGCTCGCCTTATTTCCGGCCGTTGAGTCGCGCTCGGCAACAGCCAACAATCAAGAGAACTCTACGTGCAGTGTTACACACAAAATATATCACAAAAGGGAGCAGAAGACTAATGAAACATTGCTACAATTGTCCAAACTTATGCGCGCAACAGTTGAAAGAAAACGCGCGCGAAAAAAAGTTGCGCAAATTGAAATGACATTATTCAAATTTCGAGCGATTTTAAAAATGGCGCCCTTTTCCAGCCTCCACTAAAAACGACTAGACAATGTGTTTTTTTGTTGAGTTTTCGCTATTCTACTGGCAGGCTCTCTCAATTTCTCACGTTACACTCGATTAATGCTTGAACACACGTCCGAAAAAACAGTGCGCACGACACGCACATACACGCGGGCAACTTCGATATTCCTCATCTCTTGAATTCTCCATCTCTCTCTCTCGCACGTCTGGTCTTCGCGACCTCCCACCACCCCGTCTGCTCGAGTACCCTCGAACTATCACTTCTTTATACTTGTGAAATCACATACAGTTGATTGTAAGTATTGAATTTGCCCGATTCAATCGATAAGTATTGGCTCCTTGAATTTAATATAACGACTTTACAACAATTTTGACATTTTAATTGACGAGTAAATGAGAGTCAACTCATCCCGGCGCACAGTGGGGAACTACACGCGGCCACTGAACGGCACTAACACAACTTCTAGTTCTGCTCATGTGCGAAATAATCGAGGCCAGTGCCATCTGCACGTGCGACGAAGAGTCTCGGGATTTTGCGAATTTTAGCGAGGGGGGGGGGGGGGAGAATTTTGCGGAGTAAATACACACAAAAGAGGCGAGACGAGTCGTGGACCCTTCGACCTAAGGAGGGTGAGACAGGGATTCGAAGAGGAAGAAAAGGCAAGGGAATGATGTAATAATTTTTTCTTACAATTCTTTGCCAATGTTTGGCACTGTGCAGAAAAGTAATTTTTTTTAACACGTCTGGTGAAAAAGTCAACATATATATATTGCGATGGAAAATGGAGGACGCACGTGGGGGTGGAATTTTTACCACGTGGTTAACGCATTGTTTTTTCTATTTTTATCCCTACAATCCCGAATGCGCGCTGAATTACACTTTGATATTTGAAGTAACAATATATTTTCCGAAGTTGAAGATACTGTTAATCATTGACTCCGAAAAAATGAGAGCTTTCAATTTTCCAATTTGGTGCAAGCATCTTTTGTTTTTTCTGTAATTATCGCGTACATATAAAATTTGTCAACACTGAACAGAATATGTAAAACACTCGAAACTTAATAAATTAACAGAACGTCAAAAAATATTCTGTGTATATGATTTTCAATAACTACATAAGCTATGACAACTTGAGCAATAGTCATACTTTTGAAAACTAAAGCCGAATCGATATCCCAAATATCGATGTTTATCGATGCAAAGGCGATTACCACCCAACTTGACGATGTTATCTGACTAATCTGATCGAGCAATAAATGAATGACGATTGAAAAATAAATCATGTCACGATTTTCGAGATAGTTCGACTCTAACGATTCATTTATGTGCATTCATGGGGACAACCCACAGAAGTTTACCCAGAGGCTTCCGAATTGCCATTGGCAGATGGGTAGAGCGCATAGAGTGCGCTCATGGATAGCGGCCAATAGCGGTGCCCATGAAGTGAGAACACTAGACCGGACGGAAACCCTCTGCCACGTGCGAGAGACGGCTTCGTCTGACATGACAAGCACGTGGGGAAGGATGATTAGCGCAACTGTCTGGGGCGATATTGTCCCGGCCACGGGCTCCAGTAATCGGAGTTTGCGACCTACCTCCTGGAACATGACGATTTTCAGGGCAGGACCGGAAATAGAAATTTTTCTTACCAGTCTGTAATAGTATAGTGTTTTTACAACCTAGTGACGTTAGCCGCGTGCGCAAATTACCAGTTGCTCTGAGGGTTGTTCTGTTGACCTCCTATGGTTAGCATCGTTCTCCATACCGCCATCTTATTCATGCATCTACATACACATAAACGTTGCCAAATTCACTCTGCATCGCTCGAGCGCGTCTGGCGACATTCAGCAACCGTGCGCGCGAGTCGATTGCGCGGTACTCATCGCGCGTTCCATAACCGACTAATATCGTCAGATCACTAGGTCAATCCGGGAAAAATGGAGAATTGGATCTCGCATCTATTGTAATAACTGAAAAAATATTCCTTGCCTGTAACTAGAGTTTCAAGTATGCCAAAAGGATCCTCAACAAATTCTGAGAAGATGTGTGTAAAATTGGTCCGGTGTATTGTTGCAAACAATTTCCATTTTTTGTACCCCTCTACTGCCTAAACGGTTAAAAATACCGAAGAAACTGTGATAACCAAAGTTGTTCCTCATGCAAAAATACACATTTAACATTCTACGACTTTTGTTCTGATCCGCTTAGTTAAGGACGTATAGTGGGTTCAGCCCTCGAGCGGTCGCACTGCTATTGGCATCTCTCTCCCACTCCCGTAACGCATATGGGGCCCTTACCGGCGCGTTCGGCTTGAGCTCGGTTGGTGAGTGCACACGTGACTTAGAATTCTTTGTTTTACCTCCCTAGGCAAGAAATGGTATATTTCCGCCTGATTTTGCGTATACAGAGACAGACGCACATGCAAATCGGTTCGGTCCGAAAATTGAGGAATGTTGTTTTTTAGCAACAATTTGTAATATCTCGCTAAGTATGCGAGGTAGCGTGAAAAGTCCTAAGACATAAAATGTGTATTTTTACACGTAGAACAACTTTTGTTATACATATTTTTTTGTCACTCCAACGGTTCTCCCAAAAGAGCGTTATAAACAATTTCGGACACAAACATACACACAAAAATTGCGAAATATCTTCGGAGGCTCAGAGATGTTCCCACCCATTAAAAACACCAAAAATCTGTCTGTTACTTTAATTTTTATTCTCCATTTACGTATAATAATATATATTTTTCATTTTCACGTCAATATCGTATATATTAATATCTGCAATTTATTTATATTTACTCTGTATCCTTTATTCTCTCATATTGTTTATTTTTTTCACATATCATAAATTAAATAAATAGCTCTTGACTGTGTTCATATTTAATCAATTGAACATAAATATTTTACAAAAGTAAATATAGCCATACGACCAGGTAGTTAATGTTAAATCTCTGTTGATTCATTGCATCCATCACTATAAATTTTTTCATCAGCCTGGGTTGGCTGACTCAATCTTGAAAACAGAAATTGAATTGTCGGCACCCCTTCCATAAATTAAAAAAATGAACAGATGAAACTCAGTCAAATAAATAGTTATAAAATTATTCCTGAAAAATTCAAGTCCCATTCGATGTTTAAATTCAAAGAAATCACACCGACGATTGAGAAAATTGAACTAGAATTTTTTGTAATAAAAATCAATCAATACAAAAACAAAATACAATACGTGTTCTTTTCTAATCTCTCTTTGATTTTGTGATGTAATATTTTGTGAACAAAAGTGCAAGTATTCCACAAAATTCCATTGACTTTCGACGTCACTGGGTAAGGCTTCTTCTTTTTTTTTTTTAACTTGGTACTCGAGATCAGATGAATCTCCATAGATGGTGAAAATTGATGCGGGAAATTTGAAAATCTAAAAAGCAGGTGAACATTTTTGGAATTTGGTAAATTTCAATGATTTTATTTCTCTTTGAAGTTTCAATTTTGGTTCCAAATTTCAAGAATTTTTTTATCTAATAGTATCAACTACTGAATTTCCAAAAGTTAGAAATTTTTTGGAATTGCAAAAAATGCAAAACTTCAAATTTCAAAATTTCAAAAATTCAAAAATTTCAAAAATTTCTATAGTTTTCGATTTACAAAAATTAGAATTTCAAAAAATTGAGAAGCGCCCAAAAACTTCCAAATTCAAAATTCCCATTCTTATCGCCCCCAATAATTTTCAAAATTCATCTGAAATCTCAAGATCTCCCTCCCACGATGCAAAGATCTTGCACCTTTTTTTTGCCATAATTTATGCCTTTTACTGTTTTTTTCCCTCCCTCTTACACCTATGCGTGGCGTTTGGTTACAAATGTGTTTGTTGCTCGTAGAATAGGACATAGGCTTCGCTGGATATCACGGAGCTGGCTGACACTGGTGAAACACGACTGTCATTGTACTCGTGCCACTCGCCTGAGTACGGGTGCTTGCAGTATGCAGTGTAATGTCCTGAGTACGGCGTACCCGAGTGATTGGCGACCCCATATAGATTGTAAGTGCACCCCTGCACATCTGGGGCAGCAAAGGCACTGAGGTCCAATCCCGTCAGGGGAAAGTCCACCAGGACACTGAGTTTCGCACGGAATCTCTCAGTCGGAGAAAATCTCTTGAGGTCTGATCAAAATTTTATTAAGGAAAATTCAGAAATTTCAAAATTTTTCTTCCCTTACATTTTCTTTCTTTTTCTTTCACTTTCATTTTCTCCTCTTACATTACTCTCGATATCATCTTAAGAGGAAAAAAAATAATACTCTTAAAAAAAAAAGAAAAAAAAATATGATTCATGCAATAAAAAAAAAAAATCCAGCAAAAAAAGACTTTAGAAAAATTGAGAGAATATTGCTGGAAAAATTTTCCAGCATTGTGGGTCCTGTGAAAGAGTGGTTTTAAAAAAAGGCACAGAAGAGTGCCATTAAGACAGGAAATAATCAATATAGGGTACACTAGTCGATTTTGTAATTTTTCCAAGTGAAAAAGGATACGAATAACAAGAATCTTAGGGAACTTCTGTATCCCAAAGCTCTTAGTGCATTTTCTCCTCGTCTGACACTTGGAGCACGTCGGTTTTTCATCACCATCGAGCACCTCCGCCTTGGTGAAGTGCTCCAAACACTGATTGAGCTTGACAGTGCCAGTCCTCACGGGTATCGGAAGACTGAGATCCCAGACTGGGTCGAGTGTCACCGATACGTGATCACAGGCTGTACAGGTCAAGGAGGAGCGCAGTTGGCCAACAAAAACGTCCACTATCGTGCTGTCCTCACTTCGCAGATAGCGTTTCCAGCTTTCAGTTGCCTTTAGACTGTCCCTGGAAAACAAGTTAAGTTAATGATCATCATTGACTAAAAAGTTAATTGACATGAAGCATGGTCAAAGCCTCCCTAAAATTTTTCCCTTAAAAAAACTTTAAAAAAAAATTTCCCGCCCTTTTTTAAAACCTTGGAAATTTCGGTCAGCTTCACAATTTTCAGAATTCTTAAAACTTTCGATTTTTTTTTCCTTTTTTTTTTGCAAGTTCTGTATAAAAAAAAAATCACCGAAATTATTAAAATGTTTAAAAATGAATAAAATTTTGACCTTCTGCAATTGTAAAAATTTGAAAAATTTTTAAACTCACGAGTAATGATCCGGTATGTCGGTCAATATTGGCGTTGGTTTGATAGTAACTCTGTTGACATCCTCATGAAGGCCCTCCAACAAGTACCTGAGAAACTCCTGAGCATCCTGCTGTGCATAGCCTATGAACCTTGGTGCAAATCTCTGTATCTGGCTCTTGAGGGCCGTGGTATTGACAACCCTCTCACCACTGCTCTCCCACAGTTCGTGGATTACCTGAGCAAAGGATTTTATCAGTGCGCCCTTCATGCTGGATGTCGTTGTGTTTATGTCATTTAAGTACAACTCGTTTCGCAGATACTCGAGGAGAGGTGGAGTGTTGCTCAGGCATTGTATAACGCTGTTCATAAAACACTGGAAATAAGAATAGAGATTGAAAGATCAGTGAGGCATTTTATCAGTCGAATATTTTTGTCCATTTTCTCTTTCCTGTCTAATAAAAACAAAGAGTGAAAATACTTCAAAAGAGCAAAATTTTTAAACATACGAGATTTAATTAAAATGAGAAAAATTGACTAAGTCATTAATTAAGAGGCAATATAATATGCAGAGAGGTTTGAGCACTCAGACTTCATTTTAATCACGGAATATCAGACATGGAACCAAGCCCATCAAGTCGTTCGTTCGTTACAGAGATCAAGTTACCGTATTTCCAATATTTCTGAGTCCATTCAGCCCATAGCTCTCGTCTCTTCTTCCAGCAATCCTGCTCCTGTTGGGTTTGGATGAGCTTTCCTCCTGTGGATGAAAAATTATCATTAATCACTTTAACTCCCATGCGATAAAAAATCGTTCGAAAAATCTCCATGAAAATAAATTTTTCTCGGTGAAAAATGGACAAAATTACAAGTCGAAAGTTCCTCTTGTATTCCCCATGAATTTATTCAAGGTTGAAGCGCAACAGTTCCAGCATTGCTTAGCCCACGGGCCAGTGCTTTCAGTTCCCAGAACGGTTCCAAGGGATGAAAGAGAAGCCAGAGTTGTTCTAGAAGAAGGGTCTGTTCTGCGCACTGTTCCAGATGGAACTTCAGTTCCGGGAACCGTTCCGTTCTGGGAACCGTTCCGTTCTGGGAACCGTTCCGTTCTGGGAACCGTTCCGTTCTGGGAACCGTTCCGTTCTGGGAACCGTTCCGTTCTGGGAACCGTTCCGTTCTGGGAATCGTTTCATTCTGAGAACCGTTCCGTTCCGGACCTGAAATTCTTCCTGGAACCGTTCCGTTCTGGGAACCGTTCCATTCTGAGAACCGTTCCGTTCCGGGCCTGAAATTCTTCCTGGAACCGTTCACAGAACGGAATCGTCCCGTGAAATAATTCTCAAATTAATTTTTTTTTTTTATCGAACAAGCGATAGTTGCAACATATATATTTTTCCGCCAACTCGCCCTTCGCGTTAATCATAATTTCGCCACACAGATACAATGAAAAAAAAAAACGACTAAAAAACCTCGGAGATCCTCCAGGAAAATGACTCCACTCACCTTGATCCTCAGTCTCCCCGCGATAACGATATATCTCGTTTGTGATTTTTTTAACGGACCAAGGGGTGCAGCAATGCCGAGAAAAAATGCCACAGTGAAGCCAAGGGCTGCTGCGGTCCACGCGGACCACAGGCCCCAGTTTATCACTTGAACAAGCGCCAGTTTACGTGAAAAATAACTCGCAAAATTAACAGCTTGAGATTGTCACCAGATGGCGGCATAATATACAATGAGAAGAGCTTTCACAAGTTCATTATATTTTTTATTAACAATATCCAAAGTTTCCACGCAAAATTCGATTAAACCAGAGGAAATGCACAAGCGCTAAAAGAAAATTCAAAAGATCCCTCAATTTGCTTTTTCGAGATAAGACACACACGTGTAAAACGATGGACCAAGTGGTCCACTGGGATGCTGTCGCAATCTATTAATAAAAATTGTTGACTCTGACTGGGGTTTCGAAATGCGTTTGGGAGAAATTTAGAATTTTTCACCTTTGGTGGCTTTCAATGGCAGTTGTGTTTAGTGAGTGGGTACATTGGGCTTCCTCGTGCATGGAATACTCACGAGAAAAATTCTGTGCGGTCTAAAGATAGGCGAAAATATCGGTCATGGTTGGTAGCCCAATGGTTTATCACACAAATTTTTTTACACCAAGTTCAATGCATAAATTAAATAACACATGAGACATTTGTCTCTATATCTTCAGAGATATTTTGCAAAATGAAAATTAGTGAATAATTGAGTGGGTAAATAACTGATATCCACGTGCCACTGACCAAAAATATCGTACCAACAGCCGAGACCATGATCCCTTGGTAGTACTGTAACGTCTCGGTTCTCTCGAAAATGCAATCGGTACCACCGAGCACCGATTATTCAAGCCCACTGCCGACGTTAAATGTCGACCTGGCTTATTGCTCAATAACACAACTGCAACCACTGCCAAAATGAGTAATTGGGCGGGGATTTGCTTGTCAAATGTTGAAAAAATTAGAAATCGGTGGGATTATATACTTTATTTTCTGCAGGCGGGATAGTGACCATATTTCTATGGGAAAAAGCATGGGGAAAAATTGTAAAATCCAGGGGATGAATTACTCTATGAGGAATTCATGAACAAGAATGGAGCATCTGATAGTACTCATATAATTGAATGAATCTGAATGAATTTTTTTTTGCTTACTTGTTTAAATTTGTGTGATTTTTTTTTTTTCAAAGTTGGTATACTAATGGGGGGTTTTTTTTTGGTGGGAGGGATCATTTGGCTCATTCAGACACTTGTTCCTTCTAAGAGCGATATCATTGCAATCTTCCTTATCGCAGATGGAGCTCATCTGGCTGAGACTAATTGATCATTTTGAACCGCTAATTGCTCGAAAAGTTAGTAATAACTTCAATTAAAAGAAAAAAAAATCCGATTTTTATTGGGCAACTCTAGACACGGCGAAAGCGCTTCTCCATAAAAATTCAGGTCGCTTACACTCATTCCAGGTAAGACCGGCTCAAATCCACGGGCATCGATTGCACAATTGTGCCACAATTTTTCTGAATTTGCTCTTTGTATATTCTCTCATAAAAAAATTCCCGTACGCTTCTGCTATTCTAACATTTCAAGGGTAACACCACTGTAATTTTTTTAATAAACTCCATTCTTTATGCCGTTGATGAAACTGTGGCACAAATTTCAAAAACTTTGTGCGATACGAGGGAAGAATTGTGAAAGAAAAAACTCCCTCGAAATTTGGGGCTTCTAAATAGCAGTTGAAAGCTTTAACCACGTTTTTCTCAGAATATAGGTCAATAATTTCCGTTTTTTCACTCGTAAATGTTTCGTATATCTTCGAAATTATGTGCATGTTAAATGATGCTTTTAGTATTTTCAATTTTACACTTCTGAAGCGAGTCTGTATTTTGTTTGTATACTATACCTATATACTATATCTATACTCGAAATATCACAAAAACAAATTTTTTTCATGTGCAAAAAAATTTCTATGATTTTTTCTACATTTTTCTGGTCGACTTGGTGCAAAAATGATTAATCGTACAATTACGATTTTGTTTGCTTTTCAATTAATCTAATAACTATTTTACAATGATGGTTATTTACCAAACGAATAAACACATTTTCAAAATTATGAAACAATTATTTCACCCTTTTTTGTGGAACAAATCCGATAAAGAAAGTCGCAAACAATTATTACATCCCTTCCCATAGTATCAATTTTCATTAAAAAAAAAATTAAAAATATTAGTTGTATACACACAATTCACAACAACGTGACACAGATATGGCGTGGAATTACTCAAAATTATCTGTTTCAATTAAAAATTGGCAAATAATTCAGAATTTTGTTTTTCGATTCTACCGAAACCCTTAACAAATATGTAAATTTTTGCTCTAACAATTCTGGAGCATAGAGTGCTTGACACATGTTTCACTCCTGAGAAAAGTGGCCACCAGTTTGTCAATCAAATTTCCACCAGAATCCCAGAAAAATTCAAAGAAACATTTTTTTACGATAAGAACAGTCCTAAATTTTTTTCATAAATTCCCAAAACTGAACTGACTCGAAGGGGAATCCCCGACTTGTCTACCAACTTCCCCAACAATTCGCACGCTCCTCCCTCTTTTTTCACCACCAAAAAAACGTTCGAAACATTTTGGCATGCAGCGGTGTTACCCCTCAACTCCGTTTCACGAAGTCACTTACGATCTCCTCAGTGAGTCCCCTATAGACCACCTGGTGAACAGCAACAGGTCCGCTGTTTCCCGTCTCCTCAGTATTGCACCAGGGGAAGCCCTGGTTCCTCCTCGACGTGGACGGCTTGGACTCATCATGATTTCCAGGTCTCACCCTGTGGCCCTCCTCGCTCACCCCCTCCCCACTGCTCCACTGTCCCTTGCGCCCACTTTCCACTTCGCTCAGCCTCTTACAACACTCCTGGGCATTATTGTTAGTCACCAATTCATCACGATTGTTAGTAACTGCAAAACTACCCCCCGGGCATTCACCCCAGCCCGTATCCGGCGACGACAGCGATGATGATGTGCTCTCGTGATCCTCAATTTTCAACTCATTACAGTTAACATTGAACTCATTCGTATTATTATTAGCATTAGGATCACTCGCACTAGGTGCTGGGTTAATATCAATCTCACAATCTCGTCCCTTTACCTCATTAACAGTGGCATCGATCTCGTCGAAGCCAGATGACAATGGTGTGCCACGGCGCTTCGCCTGCCTTGACCAACGCTCATTTATCGAGCTCTTCTCATCGCCGCCGTGCAACTCCGCGAGACCTGGCAGACTGGTGGTCAAGGGAAAGCGACAGTGGCCATTGACTGGAGTTGTCTCTGTTGGAGATCTGGGCAAGACATCATCAAGTCAGTACACGATAGCAATTTGGTTCTATAATTAGGGCTAGATATTTTTATTTCAACCAGTAAATCTGTAATGGAAAACGCTTCTTTCCATTTCTTCCATAAATACTTCCGTTAAGGCGAACACTTATTGACAACTTAATTAGAGCAAATTTTTTTTTTTAGATATTTTTGTTAAGAACGGATTGTTGGAGCAGAGTCCCAAGAGGCTGATCACATATTATGGCAATGTCTCGGAATGTCTTATAGCTATAAACAATTTTTTACGGAAGGCAACTTGTGAATATAGGTACAATGCCTGTAGGTTATGGACGGTTAAGTAATCCTATTCAAGAAAGCGCATACATATAAATGAAGATCGTTGGAGTCGAAATATCTCGAAAATCGTGACATGATTTATTTTTCAATCGTCATTCATTTATTGCTCGATCAGATTAGTCAGATTACATCGTCAAATTGGTTGGTAATCGCTTTTGCATCGATAAACATCGATATTTGGGATATCGATTCGGCTTTAGTTTTCAAAAGTATGACAATGGCTCAAGTTGTCATAGCTTATGTAGTTATTGAAAATCATATACACAGAATATTTTTTGACGTTCTGTTAATTTATTAAGTTTCGAGTGTTTTACATATTCTGTCTAGTGTTGACAAATTTTATATGCACGCGATAATTACAGAAAAAACAAAAGATGCTTGCACCAAATTGGAAAATTGAAAGCTCTCATTTTTTCGGAGTCAATGATTAACAGTATCTTCAACTTCGGAAAATATATTGTTACTTCAAATGTCAAACTTTAATTCAGCGCGCGAAGCGAGCATTCGTGCTTGTGTTGGTAAAAAATGGATGAACCATTACCAACAATGTAAATAACTCCACTTGGGTTCCATACTTTTAGAATAATCAAAATTGTGTCATGTTTGGACTGAACAATTCACAATTGAATTATGCAAAATTACCTATAATTTCCAATAGTATCACGAGTGCTCTGGAGGTTGGGGACGTAGTGCCTGGGTGAGTACTTTTGGTAAACATCATCAGCTGTGAGAATCTTTGTCGTTGGTGGTACCGTGCGCTCACGTGTGCTTGATGATGATGAGACACTTGAGGATGCAGATGACGTGCCTGTTGAGGACCAATGTTGCAAAGTTGATGTCGACGAGAGTAGGGAACTTGTGTCGCTGTATGATGAGACTGATCTGTAATGTCAATACATGGGTCAGCGGGCGATAGCATCAACGGGGCGAGAGGGGGATGCTGCATTTAATTTTCATTAGCAGATCCCAGAGTTTATTACAAAAAATCTGAATTAAAAGTTCATCAAACAAAAAATAAAATAAAAATAGAAATTGAAATTAGTAATTTGTAAAAATTGTCGGTGTATTTTTCTTTATTAAAACCACTTGTTAACTGAATTTTCTACTTTCTTCCAAAAAATAGTCTCACGCAGAAATTGCAAATCGCCGAAGTTGTTTTCGGATAGCTCCAAAGAGCCGCACAGTAATCTTGTAAATCAATTCGTGACCATAGTACTTGAAGAATATCTCTCAGGACTTGCGGTTTAACTCGTGGGCGGGAATATTGATTGAGGGGTAGACAGGGTTGTCTACAATTGCAAGTGTTTCTTGGTGGAGTAGTTATTCTTGAGGGGCGAACTCAGAAAAACTCGTATTTCCCAAGTAAGCCCTAACGAGCCTAAACTAGTTGGATTCCTCCCCATGAAAAATTAATATACATTGCATAAATTAGTAACCGTTCTCATGGCAGGGGTTGATATATATATTTCCATGAGATTTTGCCTTGTAGACGAGGTCCAGGGATCGAATCCCCACGCGAGGACTCCCCTGTCGGGAAATTGACTCTCTTCGATTTGACCTTGAACATTCCCACAAATTATCTCGTTACCTAATGACTTTACGAGAAAAAGTTATATGACATTATTTGTCCCAAATTTAAAGCCCGTTAAAAAAGTCTTCTACAGTTTTCCTCTGAACCCAATCACTTTCGAGATAATCGAATTATAATGCTGCCTGCGGTATCGAAATTAAAGCGGTCTTAGTGGGCTTGTAACGAGAAACTCTTTTCATACTTAGTCATCATTTAGTGAACTTAATTTTTTTTCTTTGATAGGATAGGGGTGAGTTTTATTTGTACAGTCTCGTGGGTAAACACTGGGTTAACGTGAGTATGTTTACTGAGCAGGCGCGATCAATCGATAGCGAAAAGTTGGCAATGGAGGAGGGGCTATGCTGCGGATGTTGGAGATGCGGATGTTTTTTTCTTCTTGGTTTTGGGAGGTTTTAACGAGCCACTGCGGACAGTTCATTTTCGGTCAGCAAATTTTCTCCAGAGAAAAAAAAATCAAAGGAGGTTTTGCCTATAAGTCATTCTCCGCCCAATCAGTTCTTGATGATCAAAGCTGGTGATGCTGCGTTGGCCTGGTCCATTCAATTATTCTGGGTATTTTCTCTAGATCAACTGATGCTTTCAGCTTGTGGGCATGTCCCACGTATTTCCTTGGTATCCGATGGTAGCCGAAGTCGGCCATTCCTTCTCTTCAGGCTCACCACATGGAGGATCACCAGTTTCATCTGCCGCAAACCAGCGGTCAATGTTGATAAAACTCCCTGAATAAGCCCAAGATTCACCAGTAACAAGTCTCCATTGAATCCCCTTTACCTTAACCCTTATTGTTCCCAGCCCTTCGAAAACTATCCGGCCAAACCACCTTGTGGAATTTCATAATTATGCCGTTGACGAGTGTCGTGGTCATAACCTTGTACCCCTCAACCCTCCCTCAAACTAACACACAGAAGTGGTATACGAGAAAATATTGAACGAAGCACTTTCTCCCTAGACCACTAATCGGATAATGCTGTTGTGACAGGGGGCCCCAAGGGGGATTCCCCTAGTTCTCGCGGTGGACTAACAACTCAGTAAATCCAGTTGTACTGGTTTCACCCCAAAAATACTGAAGATTGACCGTGTCAAGAATGCAAGTGTGACCTAGAATGCTCAATAGCCACTCGTGAAACGTTTTATTTAGTTTTTTTTTCTCCTTCTTTTTTCTTCTGTCATTCTGCGGGCTCTCGTCTTTTTCCTAGGCCGCGACCTAGACCCCATAGACCCGAGGCGTGAATACCGTGGACCCTTAATTGGATCATTGTGACAAGGAAATGGGGGACAAAAGGCCTTTTGCCCCCCCCCCGTGCAAATACTCATTGTCGTATTTGTTCGTGCTTACAGATTGCTGACTGCGGCCAAGATGGTGCAGACTTGTTATGGACCACAGTAGGTTGAGGTATTTTAGAGGGGATTTTCCGTGCGATTAACTGAGAAGGTTTTAACGGGTCATTAACCAAGGCGGAAGGGGTGATTACTTTGAGAATGATATTCAAGGAAGCGCATACAGATAAATGAACATTGTTAGAGTCGAAATATCTCGAAAAGCGTGACATGATTTATTCTTCAATCGTCATTCATTTATTGCTCGATCAGATTAGTCAGACAACATCGTCAAGTTGGGTGGTAATCGCCTTTGCATCGATAAACATCGATATTTGGGATATCGATTCGGCTTTAGTTTTCAAAAGTATGACAATTGCTCAAGTTGTCATAGCTTATGTAGTTATTGAAAATCATATACACAGAATATTTTTTGACGTTCTGTTAATTTATTAAGTTTCGAGTGTTGTACATATTCTGTCCAGTGTTGACAAATTTTATATATACGCGATAATTACAGAAAAAACAAAAGATGCTTGCACCAAATTGGAAAATTGAAAGCTCTCATTTTTTCGGAGTCAATGATTAACAGTATCTTCAACTTCGGAAAATATATTGTTATTTCAAATATCAAAGTGTAATTCAGCGCGCGAAGCGCGCATTCGCCCTTGTATTAGTAAAAAATGGCCTTGGAAATTCATGATGATAGTATTCAAGCGTGTTGTAAAAATACATTTATATATCTAAAACTGCTCTGCAAAATTTCCCATAAACTGAAAATTATTTCTCAAGCCCTACCAAGAAGATCGCTCATGTCTTAAAGTAAGTGCCCCCCACTCTTCAATTACTCCAATTAATCGTCGATTCATGTAGCAAAGTGAATGGCAACTTTTTCCACAGGATAAAATGCGGCAAGTGGGTGGTGGGGGGGGGGGGGAACATACGACCGGAATTCCTGCAGAACCTCCACTTATCGTGTTCGCATTCTCTCAATGGTTTATTCCCCTTTTCCATTGACGTAAACCGTCTTTTACTCGGGAGCAATGGCCCCCAAGAATGTAATATGTATTTCATGCGTAACGCAAGGAGCTTGAAAGAGATATGAATGAAACTATCAAGCTGCGTATTTCCAATGTTTTTTAGGAAATTTATCTAAGGATGGGTGTTTCCAAGGCACACACACACACACAGCAACTCAGAATTTGTTTCCAATCATTTGAACATACGAAAAATCAAAAGTGAACTACGATCATTAATTGCTATTCCAAAATTAAAAACTTCGATCTGTGATTTGTTATCAGAGTGAAACATTAAACTCATCAAGCAGATAAGTATCTTTGCCTAAAAAACTGACCAAGACAGCACAAAATATTAAAGAGAAGAGATAATTGTTACCTGGTTGGAGAACATGGGATTCTCCTCCCGGGTAGTCGATAGCTAGATGATATTGTCGTCGTATAGGTGCGCTCCAATGAGCCCATAGGCGATCGACACGAGTCGTACTTAGTTGTGGTAGTCGAGCTGCCAATTCCAGATGTTGTGGTAGGGCTGTTTGTACTTGAGTACCTCCGATTTGGTGACAGCGGGGCCATTGCATTAACACCGTAAGAGACTGCTACTGCACCTGGATATCCACTGCGATGGTATGACATTGCACTTGGATGGTGAAGTGCAATGCTTTGACACTTGGCTCAGTATCTGAGGAAAATTGCACGAAATTAATACTTCAGCTCACGAAATACTTTCTCTATACGAAGGGGTATTGGCGACAGTGTTGAGTTAAAGGCAGAGATATTGAAAACTCAACACCTGCATTGCGTATGCAAAAGGTAATGGGAGGAAGACAGCAGACATCGTAGCACTTGGAAAGGTGATGGATATGATACAATCTAGTTAAATTCTGTCCTTTCTGTCAGATGCCCCCGAATAAAGTCACTAAAGTTTGAAGTTGACCAGTTACAGCACCTTTTAGTCGACTGGGCCAGTGCTTTCAGTTCCCAGAACGGTTCCAAGGAAATGAACACTTCCAAGAATTGTCGGGCATGAGAGCTGGAACTTCAGTTCTGACTATCGTTCCAAGAACGGTTCCAGATGACAGTTCAATTATCGGAACGGTTCCAGGTGGAACTTCAATTACCGGAACGGTTCCCAGATGGAACTTCAATTCTAGGAACGGTTGCAGATGAAAGTTCAATTCCGGGAACGGCTCCAAATGGAACTTCAATTCCGGGAACGGTTCCAGATGAAAGTGCAATTCCGGGAAGGGTTCCTAGAACCGAAGTTCCGCCTAGAAAAATTCCCAGAAAGTACCAATTCATGGTACTGTTCTTGCACTTGGAACCGTTCTCGGAACTCAAAGCACTGGTGCAGTGGGCCAAGCAATGCTGAAAGTGTTCCACTTCAAACTAAGAAGGTAAAACTGGAATAAATGCTATACATGCGAGAAAAAAGCCGGATGACATTTCGAAGAAAAAAATTCAAACACTCCAGTCGGGTTCTAACCCAGAGTCTCCCACTTTCGCGCCGGGAAAATAATCACAGTCTCTCCCGCAGGATAGATTGCCATCCGCGGCTTCGGCGCGGATGGCAATCACGTAGGGAACGCAAATTAATTTTCTATGCGCCGAACCAATGTTTTTCCGGTCAAGGGCCGCGGTAACCGGAAGTTATATAAACATTAACTGATTTTCAAAATGCATTCCAGGAAAACCGTCAACTCCCCAATATCCGAAGGTACACCATTCAGTATTCCTCTCTAAAGTCACTAAAAATAGCCCACAAATCTCCTGAAGCCACATTACCCTGCATCCCAAGAAATCCTTCGCATTAATTACCTTTTACGAAACGCACTCGAGTATCGATAAGGCAGTGGTCAAGGCCGCGGCATTGATATCACTCATTGGGACGACAATCCCAAGGATCCTTCAGAAATTTATGTGACGCCACCTGACAGCTAAACCCAATTGATAAATATTCCAACCCTCTCCCGCTTACTCCGCTGGTAATCTCCCCCCATCGACAATAGGCTTTCGCAGATTCATTTAGTGGCTGACCTACTTCGCGCCTTTCCGTACTTACTCGCGAGAATTTACTGGAATTATTTTTAAAAATAGCTCAGGTTAAAGCTCTCTTTTTCTTCCGATAACACGGGCACGCGATGAGAGGTGCAGTTGCGAAAACAAAATTTCTTTATAGCAAATTGTGGACAAGAACGTAGATCTCATTCTTTAGATGCTTTAAGAGCAATTGAAAACGAATTCAGGGACTTTTTGAACTCTGTGTGGGTGCCTGTGGGTGGGTGGGTGGGTGGTTGTGGGTGGGTGGGTGGCTGGGTGTGTGTGGGTGGGTGGCTGGGTGTGTGTGGGTGGGTGGGTGGGTGGGTGGCTGGCTGGCTGTGTGTGTGTGTGTGTGTGTGTGGGGGTGGGTGGGTGGGTATGCATCGAAAAATGGTTTAGGAGAAGCCGAGAATGCGAAGATTGCTTCATAAAAAAATGCCTGTACAATTTTCAATTTTCTTCTTTCGATAAAAATATGATTGAGCTGAAGGTCGCAACTGCAATCGCGTGATGCCAATTTTTTTTCTCCTTTTTGCTTTTCATTGACCGACATGAAATATTTTTCTTCAATCTTGAAAATACGCGGAAGTTTCTTTTTCTTTTTTTTTTCTTTGGCTGATGCATGAAATGCGATCCCTCGAAGGTCATATGATCTACATTGAACCGAGCTGATCTCTTGTTAACTCAATAATTGCAGTCATTGAGACATGTGTCATGAGAGTCACTCGTCTCCCTATTCTCCATGTATTTTTAGAATTCCGCGGTCCACTGGAAAAATAGCAAAGTGACGTATGAGACATTTGTTGTTTACGCCATCGCCTCGGGAGCACGTGGGCTTACGAGAAAATGTCATAAGATCTGCTTCACACAGAATGGAATTGCAAACAAAAACACAAAAATTCGTTTCAACCCAGTACAATGCTACCCAGCTTCTTTGAAATACGTCTTATATTTACTCTCATTATCTCAATATGTACTTTGCACATTCAGCCAAACACCAAGTTGCTCAAAATAAATGTCTACGTATAACACACAAGCTTATTATAGCACTCCCATATCTACCATTCGATCCATTATCTAATACGGAAACCATTCACGGCTTTATAAACAAACAAATATTACTCTGACATCGCGCTCACAAATCCCCAAAAAAGGTATATATATAGACAAGCCCGAATGCGCGCTTCGCGCGCTAAATTACGATTTGATATTTGAAGTAACAATACATTTTCCGAAGTTGAAGATACTGTTAATCATTGACTCCGAAAAAATGAGAGCTTTCAATTTTCCAATTTGGTGCAAGCATCTTTTGTTTTTTCTGTAATTATCGCGTGCATATAAAATTTGTCAACACTAGACAGAATATGTAAAACACTCGAAACTTAATAAATTAACAGAACGTCAAAAAATATTCTGTGTATATGATTTTCAATAACTACATAAGCTATGACAACTTGAGCCATTGTCATACTTTTGAAAACTAAAGCCGAATCGATATCCCAAATATCGATGTTTATCGATGCAAAGGCGATTACCAACCAACTTGACGATGTTATCTGACTAATCTGATCGAGCAATAAATGAATGACGATTGAAAAATAAATCATGTCACGATTTTCGAGATATTTCGACTCTAACGATGTTCATTTATGTGTATGCGCTTTCTTGAATAGGATTATCTTGTGAAGAGTATATCTATATATATGAGGATACTGACAGAGAATTGCTTGTTCGCAATTACTCGCTCTCAAAAAAAAAAAAGAAAAAAAATTACGATAGAAGAGAGCCCTGGAAAATCCGTGGATAAGGAAAATATATATTCTTCCAAATTGCACAAATATAAACACAAAGAATTGGCTCGACACATCGAGTATCTAAAAAAAGTCACGATTTATCGATAAAACAAGCGCTCAGTACTTTGACACAAGAAAAAAAATTGGAAAATGTCGTATTCCACAAAAGATGCTGAGTGATTCACACGTGTTGGAAAGTATACTTAACACATTCCAAACGTTTCAAGCAGCATCCTCTCAGCAATGGCGACTTTCCAAATCCCCCTCGGCCCACTCCGCCTCAAACTCTTGGCATTTTCTATTTATAAAAAGGCGTGATAATACGCAGTCACGAAAACCCGTAGCACCAACATCTTCGATCACATGAAAATCTAATCCACTGAAATAAGGGAATGTGGAGGAACAAACGTGTGCTCATGTATTATTTATTGTCACTGCTGCATGAGTCAATTTGTGACACGGAAGTTCCCGGAATTCTAGGGTGGAAATTTTGTTCTCCGAGCCTCTGGAATTTTGTCGTTCCCACCCTGGAGGGAGCGGATGATTTACGGAATTTTAAGCTAACAGCTTTGCGTATCGCAATCGCGTGATTAAATGCACGAACGCTTCAACTATGACGTATGAAAAAACGTTCTATCAGATTCCCAGAGAAATGCTGTACAATGCTTTCATTTCTACTCATTGGTGAACTACTTCCGCCCTGAACACTCCCCGGAACACTACCCGAACATCCATCTGGAACAGCTTTAATAACCGATCTTCTACCTTTAAAAGCCCCTAAAACCCAATGTTCATCTGGAGCAGATCTTGGGAGAATCTTGGAACAGATGATCTGCCAACGTTTCCTGGAACCGTTCCCGAAATTGAACTCGCATACGAAACTGTTCCTGGAACGGTTGCCAGAACCGAGGTTCCGCCTGGAACAGTTCCCAGAATGGAACCGCTACATTGGATAGTTCTTGGAACTGTTCGTTTGGTTGGAACCGTTCCCGGAACTGGAAGCACTGGCATGTTGTGTTAATATTTTGATTTCGATTTTCAACTTTTATCTCTGAATCCTCAAACATTAGACGAATAATTTATGTGAAATTGAATACTAAAAGTTTGGGAGGGTCCAAATTTGTACTGTAGCTCAAATTGTGCTACTCAGTTTTACGGAATCTCATATGATTTTCCATGTGGCCGCTCGTAACATTCCAAGTGTTTCTCCGCGATTAGTGATCGAATACCAGAGACGTTACTCAACTCTCGATACATGTAACCTGCTAGATGAGAGTAGAGGGGCAGCCTCGTGTGACTGTAATCCGTGGCACACATAAATACGTTTTATCCGATGCCAGGGGGGAGGGGGGGGGGGGGGTGGAGGGGGGTTACGTCACCGAGGATAAGCCTCGTTAACGAACAGTGGAGATACTACACCAAGATTGTACACTAATGTGCCACGTTTTACGCAACGATTCAGCGGTCTCTTTTTTTCTTTCCTTTGCATTCTGATAAAAGCGTTGATTCATGAATTCCTGTTTATTTTCCCCACTCGCGAGAAAAGTGGGTGCGGGATTGAAGAGATTATGGAGTTGTTTCGATGAGGCAGACCCAATTGTTGGAGGGGAACAATTTGACCCTGATATAAATGATCTGCATTTTAACCGTGGTAGGTTATGCAGCATCTTTGGGCTGGACCAAAGTAGCCAAATGTGATGTACGGATTCTTGGACATGTTTTAGAAGAATTCGGGGCATTTCAACACAGCTTTCCGACTCATTTTTGGAGAGTTACGACATTACCTTGTATTTAATCATTCTTTCGAAATTGTGGAAATTTAAATTTGACGAAACTTTGTATAATTGTTGAAGACAACCGACGTTTCAATCGCTATATGTGCTCCTTATTAGGACTTGACCAATTTATAAAATACAATATAAAAAAGTGTCAATCACATTTTACAAAAAAAATTTCACTTTTCATTCTCCAAAATAGCAAAGTTTAGTCAAGTCCCAAAAAAATGTATTGAAAAAGTTGAGACATCAAATTCAGCATCTTTGGTCCATTGCAGGATTGTTGACATCTCAAAAATCAGACAACCTTGAGAGTATTTCAAAGAAATGTTGGGGAGAGACGGGCAAGAAGATGGGAGGGGGGGGGGGGGGGAATTTTGGAGTACATCAGTGGGAGGGGTTGTGAGTACAATCGTTTGTTTGGAGGGTATTTCTGGATTATGGTAGTGAGCACTGGGGTGGGCCAATCGATAGGGGTGCGTGCACGTGAGCCGTTTTGTCCTCCATTTGTATCGGATTTTATGTTACTTTTCCACGTTCGATGTTGCGGTTACATATTAGCTGACTCGGAAAATTTGATTTGCCCACCAAGGGCTTTGGAATCTGGGGTGACAGCCGGGGGGGTGGCGGGAGGGGGGGGGGGGGGGAAGATGACTTTGTAGTGCAAGTCATGAGGTCGCACTATATACAACCACATTGCAGCTATTCTTCTCCATTTTGCGAAAATTTTTCTCCAAGAAATTTTCGATAGCATCATAAGCCCAATCAGCGGAAACGTCAAAATAAATCACCTTAACTGGACGTCCAATAAAAATCCAATTATTCCGGAAATTGCCTCCAGTTTTCTCTCCTAAATTTTCACATTTGCAAAGGCCAAAGTCTCCCAAGTGTTCTGCACAAACTTGCAATATCTAAAAACAAAAAAAAAAATTTATTACAAAATTGAAAAGCACGAATTTGCACCAACACTCGCATTCATAAATTATCGCCCCATGTAACCTAACCCGTGCCCCACTGCCGGTGAATTTTCACACGTGCTATTTTCTAAAATTACGTATGAAAATTCTGGCTCCATGTATTTTTGTAATGAAGAAAGTGGCAACTATCCCCCGCCTCCCCCCCCCCCCTCCCACCGCCAACATTTCAGCAAGCGGAGAAAATGAATTTTGAACAGTGGTGATTTAGCCCCTATAACCTAAACGCCCACGTCATTGCCGATGAAAATAAATACTCACATTCAAGACCCGTCGACTTTTCAGAGAGTTAAAGCTCCCGGCAGTTCCCAAGGCAAAAGCCAATTGCAATAAAACACTCGTAAAATTCCGAGGGGGGGGGGGTAGAAGGGGGGGTGGGGGACTATCCCCTTAGACTCCAATTATTTAATTTACTGCAACCGAACTCGAGCCCCCAACTAAACTCTCAAATTAACATAATCGACCTTCGATGACGTCACCACAATTAATTACTCATTTATCCCTCCTTTTTTTTAACGGAGCTCTAAGCCGAAGGTCGTTCCAGCATTTTCACCTGAATTATCACTAAAACATTTCACCAATGGAAAAGAATTTCCCGCCTTTCGCGCACCTGAACTGTCAATGCCAAACTCAGAGCATGGAATTGCGGGTGAAGAGAAATTTACCAGAAAATTGCGCGTAAGGAAAAGAAAAAAAAAAAGTACGTGCTACTGCACCGCGGTCGTGGTGCGAACTGACCGGCACGGCACCACGAAGGACCCGAGAAAACCGCGAGTGATCCAATGAAACGAGGGATTTTTTTTTTCCCCCATTGGAGAAACACACGAGACAAATATTTACCTTTCTCCGGGCGCTCCCCTCAATTTAAAAGGCTCTTTCCCCTGCGACACACACACACGGCAGAGTCCGGAGAACTGCGGAGAGCTATTGAGTTTTTTTTTTTTTTTTAACGCGCAACGTGCGTACAAACAATATGGCGGACGGTAGCGCAAGGTTGCCGATTTTCTTGCCGATTATTCATTCCTTTTTTTCCGTGGACTGTTTTGAGGAGACACACACACACACACGGGTAGAGTATTGCGGAGTGAATCAGGGGTTTTTTCGGAGGACTGCCTTGACCGAAGGGGGGATGTGAAGTTAGTTGCGATCCGCGCGGCGAATCTGCCGAGCATTTTTTCGATGGTTGAATGGTTATTGGGTGGGGCGCGAGGTGGCGAGATACGCGCGGGACATTTAAAATTAGCGCGCACGGTATGATTATGCTACTGGTTGGATTCTGTCAGAAAATCTGTTGCATGATGAAACACATCGGAGAGGCAGGAAAGTATACTTTTTATAGTTTCGAAGAGAATTGGTTCAAACATTGCGCATAACGTTGTACAGTTTCGGCAACGCAGCACGCAGGGGGCTTTCAGCAACGTCGCACCACGCAGTCTTCCATGGCACACATGAAAAGTTCGTTCAACTTGTACAAGCGCTGTCTATGAAGTTTTAAATCTGAGATTACAAAAAAACTGACACCAAACGTTATTTGAATTCTATACGTTGCCATTTCAATTGTCCTCACAACGTCAACAAACATATGAAACGTTGTTTATGTCGTTCTTCGGTTGGCCTTTTAAACCGCATGACGCGTTCAGGAAAAGACAAGGATCATCGTTTACGTTAAAGCAAACTCATTGTTTATCGTTCCCCCTCTATGCGGTCTATTTGGCGTCTATTCAAGGGGAGAAAACAAGTGTTTTTTTTGTTCCAGCTGTCTCTTATCTAATTTTTTGTTCTTCAGGAACAGTGTCCATACCAAAGTGTATAGACTTCCCGAAGGATGTTCCTCAACTTCGATAATTTTGGGGGCGGGAGGGGAAGAGCCCCCCAAAGACATGTTGAGACCCGAATGTTGAACCGTTATCATTCCGCGTCCAGTCTGCAAGACGACCTGAAGGAAGAATAAAGCAAGAGCCAGCCATGAACTACAAAGTTATTTGCCCTCTGGACCCACGTCACGAGATTTTGCGAACTCGCTTGCAATACCATATCGTGAAATGCATGCGAAATCATCGCAATGAGGACAATGTCGTCTGCCCGTATAATGCTGCACACATTGTTCACGCGGATGATTTGCAGGTAACT
This sequence comes from Asobara japonica, assembly GCA_026005395.1. NCBI lineage: Eukaryota > Metazoa > Arthropoda > Insecta > Hymenoptera > Braconidae > Asobara > Asobara japonica. The sequence continues at coordinate 2,243,131 of BQMI01000280.1, forward strand.
CTTTGAATTTGTCTTTTTTTTATTTAAGTTCTTCAGCGTCAGCTGGATGCAGGGAAATTTCACTTCATGAGCAATTTCCCAAATGCATGTTGCCGGAAATTTTCCTTGAGAATCCCTTTAGATACTCTATCACCAAATTGTCAAAAAATCTTTAAACAAATTACAATATGTTAGCTACGCGAGATATACAGCTGAACTATACCCACGCAATATCATTAAGTGTATTAATGTTGAAAATTGTAAAGAAAAAACGATAATTTTGCTTCGCGAAATTTGAAATATGGAGAATGCCATAGTTATGAAAAAAGGGGATTCCCCTAGAACTCAATGAGGCGTAGAATACATTGTTCGAGCATGCGCATGTGGATTTTTTTAAGCTTTCTCATTATTAATCATTTGGGTTTTTCTGCAAATTCTCAGGATCATTTGAACAAGTGTCTGGACTATCGTTATGCGCATGGCCACACGTTGGAAGCTGATCATCGAGAATTGGCGGGAATCATTCCTGTGGAGGACGTTATCAAACGTCATGGAAAACGTGCAGGCAATGAGGAGAATTGGGATGGGGTAATGATTTTTTTGCGATGAGAAATTATTGGATTTTGTTTTCACATTCATATTCGTTTCCATATTTTATGAACTATTGAATTGGGGGATATCAATCAAGTTGAACATGGTTGAAAAAAAATGTTGGCTGGAAATTCCAAACCGGGAACGTTTGTTTTTTGTGCCCCCAAGGGAGATCACACACTTGTTCAGCTCACTAGTTCATGATTTGGTTCACAGGACATTAAGTATGTCCCCACATACGATCCTCGTAAAGGTACCGAGGGAAGGCTGGTCCTACGAACAACGATTAGCTTCTCAAAATTAGAGAAATTACAATTTCGCATGCAGGAGCGGGAGAGAATGAGTCGTTTGAAAAAAGAGATGGCGGCAATTGTGCCAGCTCTTGAGAACAAGGATGAACAAGTACGTAGAAGTATTAATTATCTCAAATCTTCCTTGTTGTGGAAAATTCGTTTCCACAGCAAAGTTGCCACAACTTTTAGTCTCATGAGGGCTTTACCTGCTTTTCCTAATTAATTTATTATTTTTCAGATGTACAAGAACAATTTGACATTGCCACTGCGTCTACCACGTTCCTTCGTTTTGTAGTGATATGACGTTGGCTACTGCAAGGATTAAAAATGCATGTCTAGGCTCTCTATATCCATAACGTTCGGCTCCATTTAACTGAAACTGGTCTTCTTCATTAGTCGATTACGAAAAAAATATGGTTTTCATTTCTTCCTTTACGCTGAATTTCCAAAGCTTTATGAAATGTTGAGTGTTCCAAATTGCTGTCAGATATTGGTTTAGGGACTTCGAATGTTTTTTTTTAATCTTTTTCTTCAACTTTAACGTCGCCCCGAACAGGTATTGCCAGTGTTTAAACTTTGAAGTAATAACTACTCAAGTGAAATGTAAATGTATAGCTCATGTCATTCAAATTCATGTAGAAGAAATGAAGCGAAAGCAAAATACATAAAATGAAAAATGAAATAACCCGACAAATGCTAAGTGAAATGTTCAAGATGCTAATGTATATGGATCACCAAAAAATTCACTCGCATTCAATAAAGATTAACCTGAGTGGCCAAGCTGTTAAGAGGACTGCTTCTGACATATCTTTGATGCTTTGACAGTATGAAGCAAACGACCTTGTCGGGCAGATAAATTTAAACAATTCGAGAATTTCAGGTGAATCGACGAAACCATTCGAGGTAAAATTGTGGAAATTACGTCTTTTATCAATGACAAACTTAAGGATCATCATGTTACATTTTTTAAAATGCTGACAATACCGCGTCTCAAACGATGCTTGCACTTCAAACGATCAATAAATAATTTTGTCGAATTTCCATCTAATCAATAGACATTCAAAATATGAGAGATTTATGCTATTTATTCAATGTAAATCTCGCTTCTAAGAGTTTTGCAACTCGTACAAGCTTCCTCTTAAAAAATAACCTGCGCATTTCCCTTAATTTTGAATTTAGCCTTCTGCGCATGCGCATATATGCCCAAGCGCTCTTCGGCACATCACACAAACATCTCATGTATTTTGATTACAATTATCCCCACACTGGGCTCTGGTGTGCTGTTGCAGTGCCGACTCATCGTTACCCAGAATATTTTTCGAAAGAAACTGGGGAAAATCATCCTTTTTTGGTTGTCCCATTATCGTGCACTATAACACACACAATTTAGAAAATAGTTAGGGTGTAAAAGTGCGAGGATATTTGTTGATTAAAGTTGATAATTGCTGTGCGAAAGATGATTATCACATTGAAAAATCTCCAACAACAGACTTTCACTGTAGAAATTGATCCATCAAAAACGGTGAGAAAATTTAAGTTGTGCAGTTAATAGATTAAAAATTATCCTATTATTTGTGTTTTTTACATATTCAGGTGTTGGAGCTCAAGGACAAAATTCAAGCACAAAAAGAATGGCCAGCGGAGCATCAGAAACTGATATATGCGGGTAAAATATCAGACATAACCTCACTTTTTAGGGAGTCGGTCCATCATAATTAGCCAACAACTGCTGATAAGATCGACAATTATCCTAAGAAATGAGTTTTTCTTTCAATATCAAGTGCTTCACGCAAATTTGTGAAATTAATTTTTCCCCATTTTTCGCTCTTTTTTTAGGAAAAATATTGACAGATGATCATCCACTTACTGAGTACAATATTGATGAGAAAAAATTTATTGTAGTCATGGTTACAAAGCCAAAAAATGCTAGTGCCAGTGGAGCAAGCGAGAGCCAGCCTGAGGAGAGCAAGGAGCAAGCAACCACTAGGTGATTATTGAATTATAAAAATATTTTCCATTCTAATAATTTTTTTTGAAATTTTCATGTTCTGTGCGTCAATATATATATATAGATATAGATAGATTTATTACCATATGTACACCCATTCGGGTTTTTACATTTTGTTTTCTTGTCCTTGGTATATATAGATATATATGTGACGGAGAAGTTGATGTCAATGCTCTCTATATATTTTCACCTAAGTTGATAAATTGACTTTATAAATTTTATGAGTAAACCCATTGAGCTATGCATGCAGAAAATCATTGAGAAAGCTTTGAATTTTTTTTGGTCTCGCCTCCAAAAATTGAATTTGATTTGATCTTTCTCATCAGTGCTAGCCCAGCTGCCCCCGCCAACCCCCCAGCAGCTCAAGCAGCGGCACGAACAACCCCAGCGCCCGAACAGCCACCAACAGCTGACGTAAGGAGTCAGCAAGAGAGTGCCCTCGTCATGGGAGAGGAGTACAATACAATGGTGGCAAATATAATGGACATGGGTTATGAGCGGGATCAAGTGGAGCAAGCTCTACGGGCGAGTTTCAACAATCCCGACAGAGCCGTCGAGTACCTACTCACAGGCATCCCAGCACAGCTCTTCGAGGATCCACCAGAAGTAGATAATCCCGAGGGACAGGAAGCCCTCGCTGCTGATCCACAGGGCCAGCTTGCCTTCCTGAGAACGCAGCCACAGTTTCAACGAATGTGCCAGATTATTCAACAAAATCCACAACTTCTCAATGCTGTTCTTCAACAGATCGGACAGTCCAATCCTCCATTACTTCAGCTCATATCTCAGAATCAGGAGGCTTTTGTGCGAATGCTCAATGAACCTGGTAAGATTATTGACTCATCTAACAAATTTTATGATAGCCCATTCTGTCTGTGCAATAGACATCTCCAAAAAGTTTGGGTGATCTGAATGGGACAGCAAAAGAAAACTCACCTCTGGAGCATTTTTGGCATTTTCAAAATTTGTAAATATTAAATTTTTTTTTATAATTTTCTGCAGTTGGTGCAGCAGGTGGAAATCCAACTCAGGGTGCACCAGCCGCCTCACCAACTAGTGGCGCTGTACGCACTGGTGTGACAGGTGGTGCAACACGTGGTGGAGGTGTTACTGGTGGCACTGGTGCAGGAACTGGTATTCCCGTATCACCCCAAGACAGAGAGGCAATTGAGAGGCTCAAAGCCCTAGGTTTTCCCGAGCATCTCGTACTCCAGGCGTACTTTGCTTGCGAAAAAAATGAAAATCTCGCTGCTAATCTTTTATTATCCCAGAATCTTGACGACTGAACACAAATAACGCCCTTCTTTTTTTTTTTTTTTTTTGTTGCCCACGGCTAAGTTCAATACCTCCAGAGCTTACGAGACTGTTAAAGTGAATGATAAAATGAAAAATGACGTTCGGGAGATGACAGGAACTGTTAATGACAAATGTATAATTAAATCCTCCTCCCCTTCCCCCCCCTTTTTTTGTCAATTAATCACTATTAATTCTTTTTCCTTTATCGAAATTGGTGGCGTTAAAGTGTGTTTAATTCTGCCGAATTTTGGGATAATACAATTTAATTTCATCTTGAGTGCAACTGCACTAGATATAAATAAAATATTTTGAAAATTACAGTTTTTTTTTTATTCTGACATTGATAATTATGGACCCACTTGAAAAGTGGGTCGACTGCATTTCACCCACAATTGACCTTCTCTTTTCAAAATAAATTAAAGAAAAAAAAAACGTTATCGTTTCACCTGGAAGCATGGGAGAACGAGAGTAATTTACTGGAATGTAATGTTCTGATAACTATACGTAAATTGTAACAATCTGAAAAGTTTCTATCTACGAAAAAAAAAAACGTTCTCCGAGGTGAGAAAAATAGAAAATAAATGAATAACTTACTAAACGACATTCATTCGATTTGTTTTTATACAGATGGATCATTGATTAATTAACAAATTAAATTCTGGTGATATAAAAATACATGGTCAGTACTTCAATATTTTATAACAAAGTTTAAGGGGTTTTCAGCTTTATGACTGGATTTTAACAGAGGTGAATACTATTGGAAACACTATTTAAAATAGTTGCGACTATTTTCTAATTCTTTTGAAAGTTTGTGAGGTTTTTTGAATTTCATTTTTTTTTAATTTCTCCTTTTTTTGAACAACTTGTATTTTTGTGATTCTCTTTAATTTTGCAAATTTATTAAAATTAGGAGATTATTTTACGTGACATCTGATTATTAACGATTTAATTCAGTTCAGGTTGATTCATAAGTATAATTTTTTCTCATAAATATAAATCAGTAAATACTATTTTATTCATGATAATAGTCAACACGAGATAGAACAAATAGCATCTCATAATGTTGAGCTGTTTGAATTAGTATTTCTATTTCATTTTTAATATCATGAAATAGTACCCACCTCTGGGTTCTAAGGAATTTTAGGTGACCCTGTAGTGGTAGAGGGACATTATTTCTCTGGTGACGTTGATTCCAGAGCACAAGAATATTATATATATGAAGAGGGCGATGGGGAGGACCCAGAGGATTCCAGCAGTCCTGTGAAGTATCTCAACACCTGAAACGTTCAATTATGACACTTAGACTTGTACAGTATTTTTTTGTTTTTATTCAATTTTTTTCGTTTTCCAAGAGAAACTTTTGAAGTGACATTCTTTAGTAGAGAAAAAGAGATCAAAAATCAATAGAAAAGTTTGTAAATCAATAAACATTCAAATGTCTTTGAAATTTTAAAAACAATCAACACTGTGAAATTGACGAATGATGTTAACATTTTAAAATTTCCAAAAATTTTCAATTTTCCAATTTTTAAAATTTTCTAATTTTCCAATTTTCCAATTCCAAATTTCCAATTTCAATTTTTTTTTTTAAATTTCCAACATTCGAAAAAAAAATTGAACAACATCAAACTGCAAAATAAGGAGCAAAAATTTCGGAAACCGGAAGAATTTTGAAAAATGCAATCCAACTCACTTGTGTATCCTAAAAACGTTATGTACACGTAATAAGCTACAGCCACCAGCCAAAAAGTGTTCCCAAAAAATCGGGCGGTGAACGAGTCCGAGTTGATGATGGCTGCAATTCGAATAAAATGTGAGTAATTGACATATTTATCAAAAATGATTTATCTCAATTAATTGCCTTACCGTGGAAAACAAATAACTGGAGAAAATTCAGAATGACTAAGGGTGGAAAAAACGCATTTAAGTGAATATCAAAGGCGTATCCCCACTCCACGTCCTGTGTGCGATCCAGTCGTAAGTAGCGATTGGTAACAACCCTGCAACAATTTGTATTCCATGAAAAATTAAGAAAACAAAAAAATGAAAAAATATATTTTCAAAAGAAAAAAAAAACGAAATATTGCAATTTTAGTAGAAATAATTTTTGTTGCACTTTTTTTCTGCTACAAAAAAAAACTCTTTTCTGAAATCATCTCCAAGGCAGTGAAAGACATTGAAAGAATTATCTTTAGCTTAGGGAACATTCTTACCAGAATAATGTTGCCACGCACAATCCAACGAATATGCAATCGACGAGAGTTGTGTACATGAGGAATTTGAAAAATTGGAAGAAACTTAATTTTAAAACGAGGGCGAAGCCCACTGACGACACTAAAAGCCATCCAGCGAGGAGGACGAGGAATGCTGGGTCGTCCCTGGCGAATTGTTGTTTTGTTTCTGTAATGTTAAAACAAAAATGATGATAATTATTGATCAGAGCATAATAATAAAAATCAAGAACAAGTTATGAGGCACATATTAAAAAAAACGCAATTATTGGGTACATATTAAATTCATTAAATAATATGCCTGATATTTTTTATTTAAATAGCTAAATGATTTATTAAAGGGGCATATTTACGTTTTCGACTTTGGAAATTTCTGTAGACTTTTTGCGGCGACGCAAGCAGGAAAACCATCTGCCAGGCTGCAAACTCAAAGTCCATTTGCTCGAATTTCAAAAGTTTTCTCAAGTATTTGTAGCATTTTGTCGCTGCTCCCATACAATTGTGCCTGTAATTTTTCGTAAAATATTTACACATTATTAAAAGTTGAGAAAATGAAATACTTTGTAAGTAGAGTATGACCAAAGATATTCGAAAGGTGTGAAAGGGACGAAAGTTTAGTTAGATTTTTTGAGTTTGTGGAAGAGTCATTTTCAAAAATATTTTACAAAAACTCCAACGATGAAATCAAAATGTTCCCCAGCCTAACTACTCAATAGGAATATACCATCTTGAATCCTGGGCGAACGATTTAAGGAAACAGATGTCAAGATTTGTTTATAAGCACCTGTAGGTGATCGGAGTTGGTAACGATGAGCTCGAGCTGAACATCATAGGAGAACTGCAACGACTCGTTGACGGGGACGTTGCATACTTCATGTTGTACCTAGAATAAGCAACTCATTAATTTTCCCTTGATATGTCAAAATCTGTCAAACCTCCAAACAACTTCCCCAAAATTCCACGTTTTTTTTGCAGGTTTTGCCATGCTCCTACGAAATGGGTTGACAAGAGAAAATCGAGGATTAGTGTACAATTTCGTAGAATCATGTAAAACCTAAAAATGTTCGAATATTGTAAACTTTTTAAATGGGTTATCTATGGGTTCAAATTATGGGTCTAAGAAAATGGATGAAACACAAATTGGTTTAAAGTGACACTCAGTGTTTTCACTTTATCAACGAATTGGAACTCTGTTCACCAATACCACGTGGTAATGAGGCTGGACTCCGGAATTTCTAACGAATTCTAAAACTCCCCGAAAATATGAAAAAAAGGGAAACTGCAAGACTTGTCAATGTCAAAAATTGACAATTGACCAAAAAAATTTTTGAAGAGAACACTTGCTCCGTTTCATCGGCCCCAATGTATGGGCATTACTCAATTCATTTGGATAAGGAACAAATTACTGAGTGACAATTGTTGTGAAAAACCTGAGTATTACCGGTTTATTTGTCCCAAATGTCAACTGATGGATCGATAACACATGAGCGAGCTCGCCACATTTTCTAGTTAAAAAGTGAACAGTCGTAGGGGCAAAGTGAGCGACACAATTGCATGAAAATTTGCCCTAGTTGATCGTGATGTACAGGGTGTTCCAAAACAGATAGTCTCTACTTCATGTATTCATAACGCAATTCCTGCGCAAGCTTTTCTTCAATTTTTGCGCTACACAATTACTTCATATTTCGAATCAATAATGAATAGATAAAAAGTGATCAAAACGAATTGAACAAATGAGCTGATATTGCAATTCAAGGATTGTTTCCATCCGGCTGAACCAATATATATATATGTGAATATGGACGCGTAAGTTATTTTGTTATTTTTGTCAAATATAACAATTAAACTCGTATTAATTACACTACATTTTTACTTTATTTATGGTTTCGACCTAATTTTTGTTCATTGAGTAAAGATTTAGTCGACAGTAACGAAAAATTGCAATTCCGACATCGAAAACTTTTCCCGCGCAATATTTGAAATGGAGCCGCCATGACACTTTGGATGAACACCTCTACCATGACAATTTTCAGTGCATGGGTTTTATTACAATAGAGAACATAGAATACGTAGTAATGCCCGCGGTGAATTTTCTTTTTTTTCCTCGTAAACGCACCCATCTATTTCCGTGAAACAACGAAAATACAATCCGCCTACACAAGTGCCACCTCCAACATACACCACGATTGGGTGGAAAAGTTGGGAATATATTGTTTTTATTTTCGGCACGGTGTGACAATACGCGAGGGTATGTACAATACGTATATTATTATACGTTGTTCAACAATGTGTAACTGTGTGCAATGATATTTTTTTGGAGCTCTTCATGGACCACGCATTGCCTAAATTTTCAAACTCACATTCGTAGATTTTGCGAGAAATTGTACAATGCGGATATTTGTTAGCCGTGATTCAGTGGCTGGAGCTGCATACCACCTCTGTTCGTCATCAGACGTCATGAATAATTCTTGCAGCTCCTGAAACCCAGATTTTGAAAAACACTTTCTGAATATTAAAAAAAAAAAAAAAAAAACGTTTTTTAGGGAACAATTGGGGAATTTAATGTTCATTTTTTTTGCGGAAGGGAAAGTGGAAATGTTAATTTTTCTGTCGACTTTCTCAATCATAGAAACGTTTTTCTAAATACATAATTGACAGGAGAAAAATTGGCGATTTTTTGAGCGAATGGCAGAAGTCGATTTTCACAATTTGTCCAATTTTCCGATGTCCTTGAAATGAAGAGCTCAGAAACTGGGAAATTGCATTTTTTCCGGATTTTTGTGCATGGTCCAGTGAGACTCTTTTGCATTCTCAATTAGTGGATGAAGTTAAGAGAAACATATGGGTTTATCTGGGCAAGTGGTTCCAATGGAGATGTTGGAAATTTGGCAAAAGTCAAACAAAATTGCGTTTTTTTCCAAATTACACAAATGATTCGAGAATTACAAATCCTGGTCGCTCATTTTTTCAAGAGTGTTGTGGTAGTAAGGGATCGAAATCAAGATGTGCAACTTTTGGCCCAGCCACTCACCCACCCACCTATCAACCCACCCACCCACCTACCCACCCACCCAACCACCCACCTACCAACCCGCCCAACCACCCACCTACCAACCCACCCAGCCACTCACCCACCCACCTACACACCCACCCACCCGCCCAACCACCCACCTACCAACCCGCCCAACCACCCACCTACCAACCCACCCAGCCACTCACCCACCCACCTATCAACCCACCCACCCACCTACCCACCCACCCAACCACCCACCTACCAACCCGCCCAACCACCCACCTACCAACCCACCCAGCCACTCACCCACCCACCTACACACCCACCCACCCGCCCAACCACCCACCTACCAACCCGCCCAACCACCCACCTACCAACCCACCCAGCCACTCACCCACCCACCTATCAACCCACCCACCCACCTACCCACCCACCCAACCACCCACCTACCAACCCGCCCAACCACCCACCTACCAACCCACCCAGCCACTCACCCACCCACCTACACACCCACCCACCCGCCCAACCACCCACCTACCAACCCGCCCAACCACCCACCTACCAACCCACCCAGCCACTCACCCACCCACCTACACACCCACCCACCCGCCCAACCACCCACCTACCAACCCGCCCAACCACCCACCTACCAACCCACCCAGCCACTCACCCACCCACCTATCAACCCACCCACCCACCTACCAACCCGCCCAACCACCCACCTACCAACCCACCCAGCCACTCACCCACCCACCTATCAACCCACCCACCCACCTACACACCCACCCACCTACACACCCACCCACCTACACACCCACCCACCTACACACCCACCCACCTACACCCCTACACACCCACCAACCAGCCTACACACCTAAACATCCACATATCCACACACCCGCATCCTGTGTATTAATTAATTTATCTACACTTAAGCAAGAGGGGGCATAATGGAACCCATGCTCCAACTGGGACATGGAAACATAATGATCCACTTCTTACCTGATTCTGTCCTCTGACCCTTGAATCCATATTTTCAGAAATAAAAACGAGATGTTGGAGGTTGGTTTGCGAGTGGTTCGAGGCCACGATTGGAAATGGAAGGACCAGGATGGGGGTGAGGGTCACGCGGGCACAGTAGTGGAGATAGGCAAGCCCCCATTAGCCCCAATAAATGGCACTTCAGCTTCCAACTCCGACAAAACACCTGACAAGACAGTGATTGTCCAATGGGATCATGGCTCGCGCTCCAATTACAGAATTGGTTACCAGGGTTACTACGACTTATTAGTTTTTGATAATGCAGCAGCCGGCGTTCAGCACAACAACATCGTATGCGATGGGTGTAAGAGACATGGCATCGTGGGCATCAGGTGGAAGTGTGCCCAGTGCTTTGATTATGATCTCTGCACACAGTGTTACATGGATGATGTTCATGATCTTAGCCATGTGTTCCATAGGTTTCAAACTGCTAATGCTGTCGGGTAGGTTAAAAATTCTAAACACAGAGTCTTTTTTAGAGTAGAGGAGATGGATGTAACACGAACATTCTGAACCTTTTTTTTCCATGTTGGACCATTTGCAACCAAATGTCTTGGCACATCTCTCTGGACATAATTCTTCAATTGCTTTTCAGAGTCGAACTAACACCTCGTGAGGGCTGCACGAAAATCCCCCTCAAGGGCATATTCATCGGTGCCAAAGTTGTTCGAGGACCTGACTGGGAATGGAGCAATCAGGATGGTGGACCCGGCAAGACAGGGAGAGTCATGGACATTCGTGGATGGGACAACGAGAGTAGTCGTTCAGTAGCCACAGTCACTTGGGCCTCCGGTAGCACAAATGTTTATCGTTTGGGCTACAAAGGTTGTGTCGACCTGTGCTACATCGATGAGGCGACATCCGGGACATACTACAAGGAACATTTACCAGTTTTGGGAGAGCCGGTGCGTTATCGATGACGTTTTTAAAGTCAATACACTCTAGAATGGATCTAGAGCACTATCGACTCAACAATGGTTTTCCAAATTTTCTTACATTTTTTTTCTATATTTTCTTTCTTCACAAATGGGGCAAAATGGGTTACACAAATCGTGACAGCGGAAAAAAAATTGCGTTCTTCAAAATTAATTTTTTCATTCGGCGCAGGTATTGACGGTAGCTGAGGGGGAAACGAATGGCGGAACGAGCGCTTCAACCACGTCTAGTCCATGTCACATGACATTCAATGTTGGTGACAAGGTGAAAGTCTTGCGGGACATGGAGACCCTCAAGGGCATGCAGATCGGACATGGGGGATGGAATCCCCGAATGGCGGAGTACATTGGAAAAGTTGGCACTGTTCACAGGGTCACAGACAAGGGCGATATCAGGGTGCAATACGACGGTTGCAATAATAGGTGGACTTTTCATCCTAGGGCGCTCACGAGGGTTATCAGCAAGGAGACATTTGCCCTGGGAGATTTGGTCCAAGTTAAAAATGATGCGGCAGTTGTTAAAAATTATCAGCAGGGACATGGCGAGTGGATTGACGTGATGAAAAGTGTAAGTTTAGTCCGCTTCTGCTTCAATCTTTGTAATTCACCAAGCAAAATTATATGCTTTTCCACTGAAGGATGTTCGACCCATATAGTCAAAAAGTTTATTACCCTTTCTATAATTCGTTATATTTATCGCCAATAATTTCCAATTAATATTTCAATGCGTTAATTAGTTGAAGTTTATTTTAGTAGAAAATTATTATATTGTATTTGATTTTGCGAATCAATATTATATTGTTTAAACAAATTAATGAAAAAAAATTTTAGTTAATCGTCATGAAATTTTTACCATCGTTTCATATCTGCTTCAATAGTAAATTTTCAAAATTTCAAGAAATTTTTATATTTTGAACTGTATTTATAGAAATTTTTTTTTCCCCATAAGAGGTCGTGTTAATTGAGAATTTTGATAATTAATAACTTCAAAACGGTGTTGTGAATCAATCTCAAATTTCATACAGGCGCCTGTTACCGCTTCAAAAACATTATGTCAAAATTTCAAGCAACTCTTATATCTTCGTCAATATAGGTGGAATATCCTCAATCATGTTTGAAAAAGTATATTTTTCGCCAACTCCATTTTCCATCGTATCGTACAAATGTGTATGTTCTCGAATTTAAATACTCTTGGCATTGCAATTTTGCCAGGCTCTCGGTAAAACCGGAAAAGTCATAAAAATCTACCCAGACGGTGACATACGTGTGACCCTGGACGTTCACACGTGGACGTTCAATCCACTCAGTGTAACTCGAATAGCCAGTGGGCAAGATGCGGATGCAGCTCGTCACCAAGTTGAGTCGCCGGTGACGGATGGAGCTGCAATAGAAGTGGAGAAGCTCCTGCGAGACGCAGCACGTGTTGAAGCGGGTCTCTCCTCAGTCCGTGAGTTCGTCCGCAAGTACTCAGGAAGTGTTGATGTACATCCGAGTGGTATCAGCGGTGGAAAAAAAACCTGCTTACAGGTGAGACCAGTGATGAGTAGGGCATTCGTTGAGGTTTATCATATACCAATTTGTTGAACGCTGTTATCGAGGGAGAGATTGAGGTGTTTCTTGAAGTTAGCTGACATTAGCGTTGATGACTGCTACAGGTGGCAGCGCACCAGGGTAACCGAGAGCTCTGCTTCCTTCTGCTGGACGCGGGAGCTTCCTTGAGAGCGGTGGACGAGGATGGGGATCCACCCCTGCACTACGCTGCTTTCGGCAATCAGGCAGGAGTAATGGAGCTCCTGATTAATCGAGGTGCTCCCATCGACGCCGTCAACAACTCAGGCTGCACTGCCCTCCACGTATCAGTCAATAAACAAAATTCGGCGTGTGTGAGGGTCCTCCTGCGGCACAATTGCAATGTCAATCTGCAGGATTCTTACGGTGACACAGCCCTACACGATGCTATCGGTAAAGATGCCACTGATACAATTGATGCACTAATCAATTGCGAGAGAATTGACTTTACACTGAGAAATAAGAGGGGCTTTAATGTGCTGCATCATGCTGCGCTGAAGGGCAATGCACATGCCGCAAAGCAACTTATGACTAGGATACAGAATTTGGTGGATGTTAAGAAGGATGATGGATTTGCTGCACTACATCTAGCAGCATTGAATGGACATCGCGATGTCTCCCAGATCCTCGTGGCTGAATCAGGTAATTTTTGTTGAGTGAGTGATTTGTGGGGAGCATTGCAGGGTAATCCTTTCACGTTGAACTTGTTCCCAAGGTAAATTCAAGGTTTTCAGACATGATTTATTTTTCAATCGTCATTCATTTATTGCTCGATAAGATGAGTCAGATAACATCGTCAAGTTGGTTGGTAATCGCCTTTGCATCGATAAACATCGATATTTGGGATATCGATTCGGCTTTAGTTTTCAAAAGTATGACAATTGCTCAAGTTGTCATAGCTTATGTAGTTATTGGAAATCATATACACAGAATATTTTTTGACGTTCTGTTGATTTATTAAGTTTCGAGTGTTTTACATATTCTGTCCAGTGTTGCCAAATTTTATATGTACGCGATAATTACAGAGAAAACAAAAGATGCTTGCACCAAATTGGAAAATTGAAAGCTCTCATTTTTTCGGAGTCAATGATTAACAGTATCTTCAACTTCGGAAAATATATTGTGACTTCAAATATCAAATTGTAATTCACAGCGCGAAGCGCGCATTCGGGCTCGTATTGTTAATTTTGTAACCATGAGGCTGTGTAGAGTTGGGTTATGATTACAATTGTCCGTTCTTCAGGTGGCCGAGCGACGGTGGATCTTCGCAATAATCGTCGTCAAACACCCCTTCACCTTGCTGTATCCCAGGGTCACTGGGGTCTCGTTGAGCTGCTTTTGGCTCACAACGCTGACATCCGTGCAATTGACGAGGACGGCGACACAGTTTTGCACATTGCAATATCGAAAAGTCGTCACCAAGCACCGATAGCCCCCACCCCAGACCTCGCTCGAGACTCGCCCCAGGTGCACGGCATTTGGCAGGACCTGGTGAATGCCAATGGGCCAACTGAACTCGCATTAAGTTGTTTTCTCATCAGTTACGACAGCACCAGTGGAATGTTTCTAATCAACTCACAAAATGCGAAAGGCAAAACGCCATTCGATATTTTAACTGCAGAGAGGAGTGATGGGTCTATTGGTGATCTCATGATGTCATATGTTCATTTCAGGTATTTAGATGTCGTATATCGTAGATGTTATGTATTCATTGCAAGAGTAGAGATAAGCCATCAGGAAATTACGGACAGTTTCATCATTTTTAGGCTAAAATATGTAATTTCAAAATAGCTTGAAGGTATGAAAGTCACATCTAAGCATACAAAAAGTACACAAAATTGAGAAAATTTCAGAAATAGGGTTGGGGGTAAAAAGTTCCAAATTAGAATTTCAGAGCGGGTCAATTTTTAGGGAACACACATCGACCTAACTTCCCACCCACCCTCCTCCCCAGCTACCCTCCCTATCATCCACCCACCCTCCCTATCATCCACCCACCCTCCCTATCACCCCCCCCCCCCACCCAACCTCCCTGTCACCCACCCACTCACCCCCCCCACCCCAACGCCCCTATCACCCACCCACTCACCCACCCACCCATCCACTCACCCTCTCTTTCACCCACCCTCCCACCCACATCCACACACACAAATGGTCGTTTAATATAATTGTGAAGATGAATGAAATAGACATAGTGAAATCGGAAGGTTAAAACATGAAAAATGAAAAGAGGTGAAGGGGTTGTTATTTGTGCATTGTACATGGAATACCTCCTAAAAATCTGTTGTATCCCTTTAGGAATATCTATCATCCCAGACTAACTAGTAAGTGTTTTCAATTGAATTCAGGCCTAGGCGAAGAGACTTGGCATTGGATATGGATGTGGACATGGGAGTCGAGGCCTCGGAGGAGAGCTCAATTGCTGAGGAGGAGTCCAGTGGTGCCGATTGCTCCCAGGCTAACAGTGAGGCTCTGGGCATTGGTGGCACAGACTCTGGTGGACGGGCCAATGAAGATAAAGATATGGTGGAAAGGGAGAAGAGCAAAGACTTGGAGAGACTGAGGTATTTAGAGACGAGGGTCGCCGATCTCGAGGAGGCTAACATGTGCAGCATCTGCATGGAGAGGAGGCGAAATGTCGCTTTTTTGTGCGGACATGGGGCTTGCGAACATTGCTCAACGCCCTTGAAGACTTGTCACATGTGTCGGAAGACTATTACCAAAAAGATCAATCTTTATTAGGGTGTTATTACGGTAGGAGGGAGAGTCAGGGGAAATTTGAGGGGGGAGGGTTTTTTCCAAGGTATTTCAAGGGGAGGAGTCACTCGACGAATCCGAGAGCAAAAGGTAAAAATAGGATTCTGTGGGTTTAGACAGAACAATTTTTATCCAACTTCTCCGAATTGAAAATTTGGATTTTTCAACGTGAGAAATCGACTTATCCAAAATCTCCAACGTTTTGGCATGGCTCGTTTTATTTATTTATCGTTCTTCAGAGGTGGGAAAAAATGTTTTTGGTATAATGAAAAATGTTTTGGCCCAGTGATTTGGTGGAAAAAGCATTTACGATTTTTTGTAAAAAATAAATCGGTAAATTTTAACTTTTGAGACTCAATCTGCATGTAAGAATTTTCATCTGGTGCAGTCCAAGCAAAATTGAAATATTTCTTCACGAATTACTGCGCAGAGAATGTTTTATAGAAGTGAAAAATTTAGCAATTCATAAGCACTAAATAAATAAATAAATAAAATTTTAAAAAAATACTCAGTTTCGGTTATAAATTCGTGGGCACATTCAGAAAAGTGCTGTCTCGGATTTTAGATATATATATGAAAAATTAGAGGAGATACGGAAAATTTTATGAGAAACCTTTTGTAATTTATTTAAATTTTTGAATTTTTATGCATCGCTAATTTTTTCACATCTTCCCAAAAATATACCATGATTTTTTTTTTGTTAAAAAAATGGTTATAAACTTTTTTATGTACAATTTTGAGTGGTGATTTCTCGGGACACTTGATGTCGTCGAGTAGAAGAATACGAAAATTTATATTGACGTATTTGTTGAGAGAAATTGTATAGTAACTGCTGATGTCTTGAAATTCATAGGGGACTTTTGAGACATTGATTAAATTATGTGTGATTCTGAATAATTTTCTCATATCTCGTCTTCAAGTAATGAGCAAAGTGAGAAAAATGTTCTTGGCTGCCTAAAAAAAAAGCTATAAGCTCAAGTCTCAGACACAATTAGCATTGCCCATTAGTTGATAACTATATGAGAAAATTGTTTAAAAAAAATGTGTGCGTAGATTTATGCACGGTAGAAGTGAACCTTTGATATAGAATTGTGATGGAAATTTTGACATTATTTATATTTATAACTAATACTGCTACTAAATTTTTTATTTTTCAAATTTTTACGATTTTTTTTTTCACTTAAAAATCTTTAATATTTTTTATTTTTCTTAAAAATTTGAAGGTCTTTGAAGTTTTTTCGAATTTTTTTTTAGCATCCCTCAAAGTCTCATAATTTCGCAAAGAGGAAAAACACGAAAAATCGAATTAAGAATATCATCTGAATTACAGACTGACATGGTGTTTGTTTGAAAATTTAACAGACCTGACCGTCGTCATTTTGTTTCACTACCCCCTCTCCTTTACAAGATGGCCGCCCCCAGATTGTCCATCACCTCGCGCTTTTCCACATTTCTTACAATTATTCTTTCTTTCCAAATTAGTCTCAACTTGTTTTATTTTGTAATTGCAAAATGAACAATTTTCCTACACTTTTCAATTTTTTTCTACATTGATTAGGTCGAGAGAATTCATGAAGCTTTCCCGGGGATTTAATTTTTCATTCGAAGCCTGCAGCCTGATGGCTTTTAGGAGGATCGAAGATGACGAACGGAACTAATGTTTTTTATTAATAATAGAAAATCTCGAGAGGTTAGAGAGTCAATGTTCTAAGAGATTTTCCTGAAATATCTTGATGCGTTTATCGTAGAAATTGATGGATTCAATTTCCCTTTACCCTGGGTTTTATCGATGTCTGAACTGTGACTATTTTTGTCTGGTAACTCTTAGGAGTAATTTATTATTGTAATTGAGGGAAGTGGGAGGATGAGTGGACCTTCTTTTTTTTGGTATTTTTCACATGCAGAAACCAGTGAGAATGTGTTAAAAATTAATTTATCCAACTGCATGAGGGTGCCAAACATTACAATAAAAACATATTTAATAATTTTTTTTTTTCATAAATTAAAAAAAAAATAATTTATCCTCCCATTTCCTCCATTCGTGTAGCTAAACTAACTGAATTTGCCAAAATGGAATAAACGAGTTTACGATTCTAACAAATTGTACAGAATTGTGCCATAACGATAGCTTCCAGTCTCGAATCAATCCCGACAACTTTTTTAAACCAACAAACTGTTCATTCGACTGTCATCACAACATCAATTACAATTGACAATTATCCCAGTAATTGATTCTGCACGTGTGGCTAATTATTATCCACGTGACAAGGTCGAATTCTTTTTTACAATCTATTTAAACTTTTTTATTACTTGTTCCTCATGTTTTTATGGAAAAAAAAAATACGAAAAACAGGTCCACGGTGGCAACTGCCGTAATAATTAAGACAGAACAAATTTATATTGTAGTTAAATAGGATATTCATATTGTAATATCAATTTTAAGAAATTTATACTCACTGATAATTAATCAGTAATTTAAATAAATGAATTTAAAAGAGAGATTTTTTTCGATTTAATCTGACAGTTCCAGGATTCCCTTCCGTCCGGACCTTCCTTGAGCTGGTCCTTGCGCAGCTTCCTCAGAACGTCCCTCGCAAAGATCCATCAGCTGTCTGCCTCGCGAGGAAATGAATCCTCTGAGGAGCAAGCTACAGAGTCCTTGCCAATGTCCAAAGATCCTCACTACTAATCTATTTACAAATCCTTGTCAGATCATCTCCACCATTCCAATTACTCAACAATGAATTGAGCCCGTGATGTGGACAACTTTCCAAATATCGCTCTAAAAATCTTGTAATTGAAGCAATGAGCTTGCTCATAAAACCCTACAATGCCTGCCTCCTCCATAAAAATTCCATGGAACTCTGAAAAAGAGCAGTGGTACCACCAGCTGATCAGAGTAACCGACGACAGTCCACCTAAGATTCAGAAGAAGACACCGTGGTTCTTCCACTGGACAGCGACAAGACCTTTGACTCTATCTCTCCCTTCAGGATTGATCAGACCAATTATCACACGTGGTCGCCCTGCCTGCACAATGCAGCAACACCCAGATCATCTCCAGATCTCCAAGGTATCCAAAGCACACTTTTATGGATAATCCCTAATTTCAGGATGACAACTCCGATGTTGGATATGCATACCGTGCTCGACATAGCAACCATATGTGAATGTATTGATGACATCAGCGATAGTTTTTAACTGGAACCACAAGCCCATCCAAATCCTCACCTCCGAACCATTGGTCTGATCACTGGTCCCGCTTCTCGCTATATGGTGTTGCTGCCTCCACCTGCTCACCCATGCATCATAAGTTCTTTGTTAGCGGTCACATGGGGTGACTCGTGACACCAGCCTCTGAAGAAGTGGAATTACAAATCTTACACTTTCAAATTTATATGACCAGTTTTTCCAACATCATCTATGAGTTAACTAACTTGAATCATCAGAAAAGTTGAAAAACTGTTATACATATATATATATATATATACACGAGTTTTGATTTCGATATGAAAAAACACGTGTTCCCCATTTTTACCATTTCCAGCGCACTCCTCAGTAAGCAATTGGTACAAATGTATTAAAATACAAATGACAATTTGTACTTAGCAAGCAATCTTATTTATTTTGGTACTCCATAGTATTTCATTAGTGTGTATGATACAATCTTGAGCCAGTTTGCAAAAAACTGCAGTAGTATTTTGTAATAATGACAGTAGTAATAATTCATCCTAAGTAACCTAAGGCAGTAACTATTAGAGTGATACAATGTTTTATGCAATTATAGTACGATCTTATGCGCAATTAAGGGTCTGCTAAATCTAAAAATGGCCCACACGTTCCCCCCCGTTCGCCCCCACCTAACGCCAATTCACCTTGACTGAAATGAATCGTAAAAATTGACAAGTCTCCTTGAGTTCCACAAAATTGACGAAAAACGTGTTAGGGTCGAGACCCCCCTCCCCTCCCCATTTCATCTATTTGCCCTTAACATCAATAAAAAATTGCGGGGGCGACCCACACTGGGTCGCATACACCAAAAAACCCCGTGAAATAACGCATAATAACACATGTCGATAATAGAAAAAGGAAAAAAAAAGGAACCAACGAAATTAATCGTAGACAACGCCTATCCAACCAACAATTTCAATTATTACGAATATCAATAACTCAAGTGTACCTAATTTTTTTTACACCGTAAACTAGATTAAAATCGCTCGATAGCCCTCAATTATCCAATTATTTGAATTCAGGTGATAGAGTGGATAAGAGGACATGAACAATTATCAAATTTCAAACTAGGAGTGATTTTTTTCACCATTAATAATCGAGTTTTTTTGAACATTTTGAGGGATGTGATATACGAAAATATCATTAAAAACGGGGACCTCATTTCCTGGTGAATATCTCGGAATTTTGGAAAATTGAGGTAATCTTTATAGAAACTTTTTTGTAGATATTAATCGTCCCTACAAAAAGTTCCTTATGAAATTTTCTCCATCTCTCCTCTCTTCTGAAATATGGATGAAAAACGAGGCTTTCGATTTTTATTCCAATTGAAAATTTTCGATTTGAGATGTTCGAAAATGAAAAAAAAAATCACGTATTATATATAGGTATATATTGAGGCACACCACACCAAATGTTCAACATAACGGATTACTGAATGTCAAAAGGTTTCCCCTCAATTCGAACATTATCACGGTCGATTAACTTCATATTCAAGAAAAATTATTTAATTCCATTCTCATTGGATCAGTGAGAATTATCTAATCGCCCTTGCATTTCATTAAGCAAGATGATAAATTGCACTGATTACACAGTCATTGAGACGTCCCAGAGGAATCACTTACAAAATCAACTCGAGGTGAACAATTGTTTGGTAAATAAAAAATACCACCTTAAATTTATTGTCAACAGGTGGAATTAGGGGCTTTTCTATACTTGTGGCTCCCTATGCATTTTGTTAACCCTTTCACTCCATTGGCGTCCCATGGATTTTGCAAAAGCATTTTAGCGAAAAGTGTTTGCAAAAATTACGAATTTTTGGCGCAAGAGTTGGTGCCAAGTTACAAAGCTCGACCACGAAGAACGTGAGTTCAGAAAAAAAAAATCAATTTTTTTGCCTTGTCATTGAAGAAGGCAATTTTCCAAATTTTTCTGAATTATGTAATAGCAATAACGAACCCAAATCGTTCATGGGGTAACCAATGCCCAATGACTGTATCAAATTTTCTACAAAGTTCAATATTCAAAACACGATTATGGAAAAAAAAAAAATTCTAATTTTTGCATCACCTGTAAGAGATAAAATTGGATCGCTCAATTTTTCTTCTGGGCTGTTCAGCAGTTATTTGCAAAATGGGGCGGGCCAATGATGGGTTAAATAATCTGGGACTCTTTGCAGGATCAGAGTGGCTCGATCAGGGACAGGTTTCAAGCCACCACTGGACCTGTGCTTGCCTCTGTCTCGTTTTGGGGCTCTATTGTGGTGTTTGGATCGTGACCGCCTGCGGGTGGAGCCACTGCCGCCCACTGCGTTGTATATGGCGCTGCACGCGCTTGCCGCCGCGCTTTCCTTTTTGCACGACGCTGCTCCATCACTTGTCGAAGACGGCGCATTTTTCCTTTTGTTGCTTCATTCTCTTTTGAGAGCTCTTCTGGAATTGTTCATTAATTTAGTTATTTCTTATGTGATAATTGTTATTGAATCTGCTTCTATATTTCAAATTGTTCGCCAATCTCCTTACAGCCTTTTTTCGCGGGTAAGTTTCAATAGATGTCACTAGTAAAAAAAAAAAAAAAAATCGCAAGGTTTTGTTCTCTGCATTTCTCTCAGACGAAACTTTATTAATAATAATAATAAAAAATCTACTTGTTTTCAGGTTTGTTTATTTGCCAAAAATATTAAAAATCTCAGAAGTTTTGAATCATTAGAGAATTTGGAAATAATTTCAAAAATTCAATCACAAATTCAAGAAAAAAAAAGAGAATTAGTCAAAAGTTAAAAAACAGAAATATCTCAAAACTGAGCCAAGATATCGATATAGGTATATAGACCTTTTGGGTAGAGTAAACTGAGCTCTACAAATTTTGTACTTAGTCGGTTTCAATATCTCTATTAGTTTTGAAGATATTTAGCGAAGACTGAGGTCAGGCTGAAACTAGCCTCCACTGACCACTTCTTTACACTGAAATAAATTACGCTTGTAATTGCATTGACGCAACAGAAAAAGGGGATACAAAAAAATTGTCCTGAAGCAAAAAATGGGAATGAAATACAAACCCAGAGAGCAGGTCGTTGGAGCATTTTCTGGTGATGGTTCAACCATTTGTGCACTGGCTCCAGTACTTGTTGAGCTGCAAGGCAATTGCTGACGACTGCTCGTTCTGTAGTAACCAACACTCGTGACCCCTGAGGCAGGTGTAGCACAGAGGAGGTCATTCAAAATGTGGATAATTGTGCTTATGTCGCGCTTTGGGCGACCGTTGCGATCCTGGAGGGCTGGATTCAGAGTTCCACTGAATGTACCGGAATACACGCCCTTACCATGATGATGCATGCTCTCGATTATTGCACCTTGTCTGCGTCGCGCATGTTCCTGATAAAAATACAGTCGAATGATGAAAATTAGGACAATCCTCAACAAAAAATTCAGCAAAAAATTCCGAACAAAATTCCATGCTACAAATATGAGTGAAGTGGGTGGGAGCTTCTTATTACCAATTCCTCCCCACGCTCTATTGGATAAACGGTTGGAGCTAGCGAAAAAAATTATTGACAAAAGTTGTTCCCCATACAAGGATTGGCATTTCATGATCAATGACTTTTTTCATAATTTCCATAACTAAGGAAGTGGGACCGTTTGAAAAATTATTTATGCAATACATCGAAAACGGAGAGAAGGAAACAGGAGGCAGGTGTTCAGGTGTTCCTCACCAATTTTTTTTACTAAACCTGTCCCACAATTTTTTAAACAGTTCAATAGATTACATAGCAGCTAAGACACCTATTGAATATCGGTATGTGTTGATCAGCAGAAGGAACCAATTGATGCCTCCTGCTAAGAGCACGTAGTATTTCACACCGAACTCCATTCGTTAATACCACTCTAACGAATGCCGCAATGAAAAAACTTGTAAAATAGTTTTTTGTAGAGAATTTAATACTCAGCAAAAAAGGTTATTACCAAAAAAAAGATACTGTTTGTAGTTTACGCAATAGCCACGAAAAACTGCTCGAAGACGTGAAGCAGCATCTGTACCCATGTGGGTATAATTTAGATGTCATATTTGACTTTGATAAGAGCTACTTAAAAAAAAAAATTCTTAAGCGACATTTTTCACTCCCTGACTCCTGAACTAAGACTGGCCCTCCCTCCCCCCCCCCCCCCCCCCCCCAAAGTATAATGAAAACAGGCTGGGTAACTGCTTCGGTAAATATACCTCGGCGAGGTCGACCCGCGAGGTAAGTACCTCAGAGGACAGCTGCTTGAGTTTCTGGGTGAGGTTCCTGGAGGCTTCAGCAAGTGCTCTAGTATCAAGTGTAGCAGCAACCCTATCCCCCTGGCTAGTCTGTGGACTTGGTGGGCTTTCTGCTCTTGTATCCTGATGGCAATGTGGTGCAACAGCGCAAATTTTTTTCTTTGGTGGTGTGCAGGACCTCTCCTGTCCCTGAGTTGCGGAGCTCTCCGTAAGGCTTGAGGTAGCTTGGCTATCACACGCAGCTTGTTTGTTGCGGTGATAGTGATAGTGGTGATGATGATGGTGGTGGTGATGGTGGTGGTGGTGATGATGATTGTGACGGTAATGTGTTAAGTGTCGACGATGCCAGAAGACTCTGGAGTTGGGTGAATCTGGCGATGTGTCGCCCTGATTTGATGATGATGATGGTGAGGATGATGGTGGTGATGAGCGATCTGTTGTGCAGGGGCTAGTGGTGGTCGTGGCGGTGGAGAGGCTCGTGCTACAACTGGCAACTTGCAGAGCCGATGCTAAACTGCTGATCAGGGAGGAGGTATTACTGGTGTTCTGCTTCATTCTCATGCTCCTGGCCACGTGGTCGCGTCTGGAAATTAAGGAATGAATCAAAAAACCAGTCTGGAAGTTAATTCATCGAGTGCACCCACATCACTACAGATATAGATATATGTCATGTATGCCATTATTATATCCTCAGTTTTCAAGATTACACAATTGTTAGGGGGTCCTGCTTCTAGTAGAAGATTGTGCTTCAGAAATTTCTGGATGAAACAAATAGCAAATGGCACAAACTATGGAAGTGTAAGTAGCTTTCTCCGACGAATTTTTATAAAAAAATTTTCCGCGAAAACAGAAAGTTCATCAATGAAATGAATTGATGTAGCCATTTTCGACTTAGCATCCTTAGCTATATAGTTTCCAGGATGTTAGCGGTCAAGGGATTTCAGTCAACGATGTTGGGCTTCGACGTTGCATCGACAGGATATGGTATCACTCATTTATTCTCTTACAAAATTAAACGAAATTTTGGCTTTTGAAGGAATTCAGTAAGGAAGAGATGAAATGGGTTACATCTGTTTTTACTCTGTCTCTTCTCGTGGAATATCTTGAAAGGTGAGCTTGAGGCTTAAGAACTACATCGCACTTGACTTCGGGACAATCTTAATCACTCTGCTCTAGGTAAAGGTCCCTATTTAAGGATCCCTTTCATCACTCAATTACGAAATATCATATGGAATCCATGATAAGCTAAGCTAACTTGAAAGGATTTACGGCTTCGCTACTGCATTGTGCCACTAGACCAAGAGATTTTGGCCCACAGATTTGGAGCAAAATACTTTGGATTGAACGAGATTGCACTGAGAAACAGTAGATGTCCGAGCTGTGGAAACCTAAGCGCCCTCTCCCATGTGCGAGACTGCCATCCGCGGGAAAGCCGAGGATGGCAAGTGCGCGGGGAAGAGCGATGAGTTTCCGGGGAAGTGCGAGGCCGGAACCGAAAAAATAAAATCTTCACCAAAAATAACAGGAAAAATTCCGAAAAAAAAACAAATTTTCTGGACAAGTTCTGTAAAGTTGGGGTTCTAATCAGAGGATTTTCTGCAAAATTTCACCTGTGGCTGGAGTCACTGGTACTGGATACTGGTGAAGTTGATGTGGAACCTGTACTGATAGTCTCTGCATCACCAGTTGTCTGTGAAGAACGGGGCATTGATGACTGTCCTGGAGCTGAGACTGACGTTGTCGGAGTGACAGTCGATAGCTGGAGCTGAATCAGCATCATCTGATCTCCCAGACGCATTGTGAGATTCAGGGGGGCTATTCCAGATAGAAAATCGTTTACCTGGGAGTCATTGAGGGACTCCAGAGCCTGCATAACACTCTGCTCAGGGCGCTGACCCTGAAAATGGAGAAGAAAAATGAGCTACGTACATATATAACTTATGCTACTGACTCTACGATGGGAAAAAAATTATCATTTTGATGTTTCGTGTGACCTTGAGGTTGAGCATTGGTCCCGATTGGTCCAACTGATGCAATTGCTCCCTATTGGTCCAACTGATGCAATTGGTCCAATTGATGCCATTGGTCCAATTGATGCAATTGGTCCCGATTGATCCGACTGATGCAATTGGTCCGATTGATGCAATCGGTCCGATTGATGCAATTGGTCCGATTGATGCAATTGGTCCCTATTGGTCCAACTGATGCAATTGGTCCAATTGATGCAATTGGCCCCGATTGATCCAGCTGATGCAATTGGTCCCGATTGGTCCAATTGGTCCCAACCAAAAAATTCCACAATATTTCATGGTTGTAATGAAAAGTAACAGTAAAATGATAATTAACTTTTAAACATGGCAGACAGACACATTCCAATTTTTTATCAAACGTAGTTTTTTCATAATGCAGAAAACTATATACAGGCGGCTCATTGCTCATACCGCGAGGGTTACCATGCTGCAGCTCGATAAAAAAGACACCTGCAATTTATCCGATCTTTATTCAGTTTACTGACTATCCTTGAAGCGCAAAAATCTCTGAATAAAATATAGTTCAATCTACCAGCAATGCGCTGAACTGGGTCAACTCGGTTCTCGCTAAATATCTCGAAATCTGAAGGAGATATAGAAATCTTCCTCAAGACAAATTTGTGGCTCTCAATTGGCTCTACATAAAAGGTCTTAATCAAAATGCTGTTATTTTCCTTAAATTTTGAGATATCTCGCAAAAACCGGGGTACGGACTGGAGCATACTTAATGCAGGTGCAAATTCATGGATTCCCTCCTCCCATCCTCCCCCAATTTTTTTTCAAATTTTTTTTTGTTCAGAAAATGATACGATACCTCTCCCCCGATTTTTATTCAATTTTTTTTTGTTTAGAAAATGATATGATACCTTTTTAGTATCATTGTTAAGGACCATGTTTTCGAGGTAATTTTAAAAATAATTTTTTTTTTAAAT
This sequence comes from Asobara japonica, assembly GCA_026005395.1. Lineage (NCBI taxonomy): Eukaryota > Metazoa > Arthropoda > Insecta > Hymenoptera > Braconidae > Asobara > Asobara japonica. Next base: position 2,269,291 of record BQMI01000280.1, read on the forward strand.
TTCCCGCGTAAATTCATTTCTGGGACCCATCAAGAGTCATCCTCCCCACCCACCTATTGTAAATTTTGTTCTGTCCATATATTTAATAATTCAGGAATAAAAAAAAAAGTTGCCTGTAGGTTGGGGAGTTCGATTTCTAAAGCAAATGAATAGAAAAAATTTACATGGATTCAATGGGGATGATTCCCACAAACCGCCCGTGCTGAAAAGCGAGATATGGAATCCCAAGAAGACCCTGAGTCGGAGGAAACCTCGCGGGCATGAAGCTCCACTCTTCCAACCCAACCGGAGCATTTCTGGGTGATCACTTGGCCATCCCTATGTGACTTCATTCAACACCTAACGGACTTCCTTTATACTTTAAAGCTTCGCCCTAATTCAATTTACAAAATCGTCATATTTGTTCATTACGATATTGAATCGAATCAAAGTATTTCCAAAAATTGTAATAATTTCTTTGGTATAACATATTTAGGTGGAATAAAACGAGAGTGAGTGATTCTTTACATTTGCAATTGCAGTTGATATTTCTAACGATTGTGTCCAAATGGAATTGTCTCGTTTTACAATTTCGCTACTGATATGTATTATTATGGGTCTTTACTGTATATATATATATATATATACATACATATATACAATATACAAGTATATAGACATATATGTATGTAAGTATATAAGTATATAAGTATATAAGTATATATATAAGTATATAGGTATATAAGTATATAGGTATATAAGTATATAGGTATATAAGTATATATGGACTTACATATGGAGTAAATCCCGAAAGAGTCCCATAGAAAGTATCTAGAAAAACCCTATACAAAAACTGTCGAGTCCCCATGGTATTTTGTGAGTCAACTTCCGGTTCGGGGAAAATGTTGATTTACCCCCGAATTAAAAAAAAAAGTAGACTCTTCATCAGATCTCTACGTTCCACAGCTTTTCCAACAACTATAAACGATTTTTAAAGCCTTGTGTGTGTGTTTATAAAAATGTTCCCCAGATTTTTTTCCACGTGTAAGAATAGCCTCTGATGCCCCCCCCCCCCCCAACATAAAGATAGCACATGCCCTGTACCCCATAAAAATGTTGCATCGACATGAAAAAAATGCAACCTGTACCACTGTCTCCGGGTGTTTCACGTCCAACTCATGCGTCCCACGTGTCACATCCCGGGGGCACCAATTAAACACACGAGGGAGATTGGGCGAGGGGCGAGGGGGGGGGGGGGGGGGGGGTCGACAGTGCGGAGCCAGTGAGCTATGGACGGGTTTTTCAACCCCACCCACGTTATCTCGATTCCACTGGGACAGTGGTGGAGGCGTCGTTGCAACGTGGAATTGAGCATTGAGAAATGGAACCCCCTTGTCGTGTGGACCCCTGGTGGGGAAAAGCGACCCTCCAACGCCATAGCTATGTCCCCGGGCGCCTACACCGGCAACACTGCGACATTTTAGCCCATGAGACATGACGGTGATCTCTTGGGCTCCAAGATTATCATTTTTTTTTTTTTTGAGGGGTGAGTCTTTCATGGGGGCAACTTTTAAGGGTGGGGTTGGTTAGTGTTGGAAATGCCAAATGGGTTCTGTCCATTTTTTTTTGTTCCATTTTTCAACACTTTTTAATTCAAGAAAATTTGGCAGGAGATACATAGGACACATCCACCCACCCCCCACCCGCCCACTCCCTAATCCACCCCCCCCCCACCTACCCACATCCACCCGCCCACCCCAACCCACCCACCCACCCAACCAACCCACCCACCCACCTAACCAACCCACCCACCTAACCAACCCACCCACCCACCCACACACACACACACACCAGCTATTGGATAAGTAAACGAATAACTACGAGAAGAATTCAATATAAACTTTTTAAGATCTTAAATCTGACCCAAATTTATTGAACATGAATTCCAAAAGTTTGATAAATGAAAATGAACGAAGGGAAAAAAAAGGTTGTAAGGATGTTTCGAATAGTGTAGGCAAGGGACTGGCGGACAACTCGAATAACTCGAGTATGAGAAAGAGAGAATGGGTTCTGCTCGATTGCTGTTGGATGATATTGAAGGAGGCGAGTCACGAGGGTGACGATAAGGACCTGCGACGTTGCCAGAACTGCTTGAGAGGATATTTCCCACGAGGCGAACGTGACCGATGGTGACCGCCTGGATTTTGGGCCCCAGCAAAAGGCCCTACCCAACAAAAGAATAATTTCTTATTCATCTGCATAACAATCAAATGTCCATGGAGCACTTGGATCAATTGATTTCTGTTTTTTTTTTTCATGTTAGAAAATAAGGAACACCATGCGGTAAAAAAGCGAGTGAAAAATCTATGTTTGATGGAAAAATAAATTCTTGCGCAAGTTCTTGGCCTGTAATTGTGGTGTCAATGAGTCCTTCACTTTTGCGAAGAGCCATCTTGTTGGAAAATTCATGAGTATTAATTTGGGAAATTACAAAATAATGAATAATGGGAATGACAGTGCCGGTGATGAATAGACTTCAGCCTATCATGTTTCTTTCTAAACGAGCGTTGAAGGAGAACGGTATCATGGCTAGAGCATCCTGATAATCATATTTGTTCTCACTTCTTAAAGAATATATTGTCCACGTATAGTTGTTACATACCACGATGAATTGCTTGGAAAATAGAGGGATCCCATTGCGGCGAATGAAAAAACTGTGTTCTTGGAATATCAGATTTATCACCTATTTACGAGTCAGGGACATGCGGGAGTTTAAAATTATCCAGTGATTCTTTACAGTGATAGGTGACGGTATTTGAGTTAGAGGCCGAGTGTCACTTGGACTGAATATATTGAGCAATATCCGGAATTGAAATTGGACAAGCGATTTTCCTAAATTTTCTATCAGCAATTTTTTGGTTTTTTTTTATTTGCTTGTTTTTTTTTTTTTGTTTATTTATTGTTTTTTTCTGAATATTTTTTCAGTATTTTCAAACTACGCAAATTTTTGCATTGATTTTTGTTTTTTAATTATTGAAGTTTCGATTTTTGCAATTTTCAAAATTCTGTAAATTTTCGAAAGAAGAGACGAAATTTTTGGAAACTGATGAAAATCCAAAAAAAAAATTTCAATTGCAATAACACATCCAGAAAATTTTTCAGCGATTTTCGGGTTTCTGTAATTATAAGAATATTTTGATATTGTAATTTCCAAAATCTGGGAAATTTTTGAAGAGTTGAAATTTTTTCGAAACTGATGAAAATATGAGAAAAAAATTTTGGGGGTTGCAATTGCAGGTTGTGAAATTTTTGGTGGGACCTGATAGCGCACATTTGCCCAGTTTTTTTTTTAAATGGGAACATGCGATGGGTTTTTGAGACTAATCTTGTCGCACCCAAAGCCGTGATAACCCAAGAGATAGAAGTGTCCTCTGTAACAATACCAGACTGGAGCGGAAGATGGACGCATTGCGGGTATATCGCAACGCTCTGGATAAAGACCGTTAGCTATGGCATACGGACGTATCGGTCAGGTCACTTGGTTTCTCGGTCATGATATAGTTTATTTCATTAATTACCATGGTTTCAGGGAAAAAAACTTCGACAGTTTTCGGTTCGGTTCTCTTAACCCAAAGCAATCGGAGAGGGAAAATGCGTCCGAGAAAAAGCGAAAGAAAATTCCAATAACAGTTTGAAAATTTCTAAACTCTTTCAGGATTCGAAAGCAAAAAGAATTTTGATATATTGAATTTTTTAAATGGAGTGGGCTTTTCGGAAAATTGTGGTTTAGAGAAAAAAAAATTTTAGCACTTTCTCCAATTTTTAAAATGTTGGAAATCCTTAATTTAAAATTATAACAAATTTTTTTGTTGAACATTTTGGACGTTTTCAAAAATTTCCGTTCTTTTCAAATAGTGCAGGACTTTAAAAATATGTTTCAAATTTTTCTTTAATTGATTTGTTAATTGAATTGAATTAAGATTTATTTTTTTTTAATAAAAAAAAAAAATTGAATAAAACAAAAAATGAAAAAAAAAATTAAAATTTAAGTTTTTATGAATTGTGAAAAATTTTGAAACAGAAATGAAGTATTTTTCTTTGAAAATTCGTGAAAGGTTTTCAAAACCATTTCACCATTTTTTATATTGACAGATTTTATTCGGAAATATTTGAAATTGAAATGTGAAATTTTCCAAATTTTCTCATTTCCAAAATTTCCGAGGTATCAGAAATTTCCAAAATTCTTACAACTATCAAAATCCAACATTTGGGAGCCATCGCAATTTTCTCAGTATATTCAGCAATGCAAATTACGTTTAAAACGCTGATTCACAAAAACAAAGTAGTTTAAGTGCAAAAGGTTAAATGCTGATTTGTCATATTCCCAATATTGTCATTTTCCTCTGAGCGAAAAAAAATGCCACAGGTCATAACAAATATATATTAACTTCGCCTTTGAATAAAGTGCATTCCATTTTGTCATTTTAAAATTTTGAAATCTAGAAAATTTTACCAATTATTATTATTATTATTGCATTTTTTTTTGCAATTTTCAGAGTGGTCAGAATTTTGTCAATGTTTGAGTGCCTTATAGGGAAAGGCGCGATAAAAAAACTAAAACTAAAACTCAAAAAGTTGAAAATTTTCGAATTTTCGACAATTTTAAAAAACTTTCGAAATGTTTCGAAATTTTTTTCGAAAAAAATCACTTTACACTTGGTTCAAAATAAGACGAAAATCTTGACTCATTGTCCCCTGGAGTGGTCCACATCCATTTTTTTTTCACAAAAAAACTTGATGTTGAAAATACTCACCAGGAGGCCAGTTTCAACGCTGGGTAGTAGCGTCAATCGGCTGCCATTCTGCAGACGATTTTCCCTGAGTGTGCCTTCCCTCAGCTGTCTGAAAAAATTCAACAAAGAACATGAGTATATTCATCCCGAAAAAAAACCCCTCGAGGATGAACAGACGATAAAATCTAAAAGCCTCCGCTTTTCTCGCGAACAAAAACTTGAGACTTGGACTATGCTCCATGTGATCTGGTTTTCAGTTTCCTTCATCTCAAAAAAATGTCACAATGGATGAAAAATATATTGTCAATTTTTTCCATTTTTTTATGTAAATTCTTAAAATTTTGAATTTTTTTTTTCTTCAATTTTTCCAAAGAATTATTTTTTTTTCATTGCAATTTTTTGAAAGTTTCACAAAATTTCTAATAATTTTTTTTCTCATTAATTTGTTTGCCGAAATTTTCGCAGGGCATTCAACTATTGAAGAAAGTTTTGAAATTATTTTGGTTGTAAAAATGTCGTTCACACTTGAAAGAGTCAAACGCAAACGACAGAAGTAAGATTTGTTCGAAGACCAGTAAAAAGTTTCATTTGAAAACCGAGAAAATGAGTAAAAAATCTGGCGTATCAATTTCACATTTTTGTTGCAACATCAGAATATTAAATTACCAGATGTGCACACGCTGTTAAAAAGTGGAAACATCAACTTTAATATTGATTCGTTGCAGACACTCGCGCCATTCATTTTCGTTATCACAAATTCCTCGACTGAAAATTTTACAATAGGAAAAAAAAGATCATGGCTGATTTATTTCGGAAATTTTTTTTTAAGTAGAAAAAATTACCATGCATGCTGATCATGATCTTATGCAGGAAAATATGACGAGTGGTTATACAGAACAGTCATGATAGCTTGATCTGTTAGCACGCTCAATTACTATCCAAGATCTGGGCAAATAAAATTTGTTCAAACAACGTGTTCAATAATTCTGATGATTTCTCCGAATTGAAAACTCGTGTGACGACTATGGTGGTACGTAATTGTCCGGAGGACGCGGACCATCGGCTCAGAAAAACGGGAATGAACGGAAGAAACAGAAAAAAAAAACAGGAAAAAGCAACCAATGCTTTGTAGCCTTTCGGAAATTGCCCTTTGAAAAAAAAGAAAAATCTAATTAGGAAGATTCAAATTTGAAAATTTTGAAATTCTAATATTTTCACATTTCAAATTTTCAAATTTCCAAAATGTAAATTTCTAAATATCAAATTTTCAAATTTCAAATTCCAAATTTTGAAATTTCAAATTCTCAAATTTTCAAATTTCAAATTTTCAAATTTTGAAATTTCAAATTTTCAAATTTTCAAATTTCAAATTTCCAAATTTCCAAATTTCCAAATTTTCAAGTTTCAAATTTCAAAATTTCTAATTTTCAAATTTTTAATTTTCCAAGAATCGAAGTTTCAAATTGCAATTCATCACACCCCAATAATTTCATAATACGCAGTGATGCTGAACACCACTAGCACCTAAAGCACTATAAAGCCCTGTCTCCAATAATCTGCTTGGCTGAAATTTTAGAATAAATCCTCCAAAATGTCCCAAAAACCCCCTAAATTTGTGTACTAAAACTAGTGCGCAGGCGCGTTGAGTAGAGGGTGTGGGGAAAATTTATTCACGTCCCCAGCTTCTACACGGAGGCGTTTACCCACGAGACGCCGACACCGCCCGCCACCGAGTATAGCTCCCGGCGTACAAGAGCTAGGTGTGCATGTGTATGTACTGGTTCCGTTCAACACTTGCAGGGGGGGGAAGGAGGTTGGGGGGGAATTGGACGCCAGGACCTCGTACACTGGCTCCGACCCTAGACGTCCTTGATGCCTGCGACCCTCTCAATTACTACAGGAGCGAGAATACCCGGGTGAAGCGCCGCATTATGTACGGGATTGATAGGAAAGGGGAGGTCCTCTCTTTCGCCAATTCTTTTGCATGATCCCCCGGGATGTACAATCCACTATTTAAAATAGTTGCTGCTATTTTCAACCCATAAAAATTCCCCATACAATTTTTCCCTCTCAAAAATTCCCTAGACAATAATTATCAATGAAAAATATCAAAATGATAAAACAGTATTCATCAACAAATCAGCTAAACCTAATAGCAATAACTAACCCGGAGACTAATCCTATAGTGAAAAGGAGAGACGGAAAGAACTATCGATATATCGAAATTATCGAAAAGCGTAAGATCGAAACAGACGCGCCACCTGTCAGTGCGGCCGAAAAAGGAAATGCGCATGCGCAGTACGCGCCACCGAACTCGTGGTAAAAAAAAATCGGGGAATTTTGGAGATTTTTTTTTTTCAGGGATTTGTAAGCGCGGAATTTGTTTCCAAGGTCATTGGCCGTGGGCCTCCGGCGAAATCGGGAAGTGCCCGGAGTAAGCGGCGGGAGTCGAACCCGAGTCAACCGCGTGGGAGGCACCGACTCTGGCTCCGAATGTACTGGACAAAATGCCCTCTGATTGTCCCACATCTCTGTGTTCTTCATTGTTAGACGAGTTTGTCTGATGGAATTCCCGATGCTGGATCAATTGGAAATGGACCATTTTGGTTGAGCTAGTTTCGGAGATATTCGTGTTTGTCGAGAAGAGACTTCACATTTAGATCAATATTAAATGATTTCTCTGATGTTTCCTAGATATGTCGTTTGATATGCTACCAAGGTTAGGGAATCGGATCAAGATTACTCTAGTATATATAGCTCAATACTACCCAAATGGTCCATTTACAAGGGAATGTTCACGGATGATAATCAGTCTGAGATATTGGATGATCGTAGAATGCCGAGTGATTGCATAACTTGATTTTTCTTTTTTCAAAATTTCGAAATTTTTGTTGGAAGTCAAAAGATTTTTTTTTTTATTATTATTATTCGAAATTTGCCGCCATCCTTGAATGTCTCAATCAATATAACTATCCTATTCAAGAAAGCGCATACACATAAATGGACATCGTTAGAGTCGAAATATCTCGAAAATCGTGACATGATTTCTTTTTCAATCGTCATTCATTTATTGCTCGATCAGATTAGTCAGATAACATCGTCAAGTTGGTTGGTAATCGCCTTTGCATCGATAAACATCGATATTTGGGATATCGATTCGGCTTTAGTTTTCAAAAGTATGACAATTGCTCAAGTTGTCATAGCTTATGTAGTTATTGAAAATCATATACACAGAATATTTTTTGACGTTCTGTTAATTTATTAAGTTTCGAGTGTTTTACATATTCTGTCCAGTGTTGACAAATTTTATATGCACGCGATAATTACAGAAAAAACAAAAGATGCTTGCACCAAATTGAAAAATTGAAAGCTCTCATTTTTTCGGAGTCAATGATTAACAGTATCTTCAATTTCGGAAAATATATTGTTACTTCAAATATCAAATTGTAATTCAGCGCGCGAGGCGGGCATTCGGGCTTGTATTCCTCAATTTATTGAGTGGCTGAAAATATTTTTACAATTTTTCTGATTTGTTCCGTTCACTAATGAAAGAGTTCCCATTCATGGAATATTTATATATATATTTTTTTGTTACACGACGACCAATGAAACCACATTTGTTCCTTCAATTCAATTCATTTCTCTTCACTCATGCGTATGTTTATGTCATGGCGGCCAAAACCCGTTTCAACTCCGAGTTTTTGGCCGGTGGAAAAAAAAAAAACCTCTAATTTTTACCAAACAAAACAGTGAGGATCGGGGAAATGAGGAGCCTCGGGTAACACGGACATCGTCATGGTAATAACGGTAACATAACCGTAAATCCCAGGGCCCGGACAAACGGCCAACTGTATATTCACCGATCGCACTCTTCACAAGTTTAGGTATTTAATCAGAAAAAGGTAAATATAAAGGTACCGTACAGGTCGGAATCTACCGAAGACAACTTTTCGAAAAAAATACAATTCAGTTTGACCTGTATACGCCATTTTGGGAATTTTTTTGACAGAAAATTACAGCAAAAATTGCGTACGCCGCCCTTTCGTTATTAACCTCGCGGCGCGCTAAATAACGTCGCGGTTCACCAAGTTTCCAGGGCCCAAAAATTGGAAAAACTGCTGAAGCGTTTGACCTCAATGATCGTGTTTGTACAAATTTCTAGTGTTTTATATTATCGAACATATTCAACTTCGAAAAGTTTAGGCGGGCTGGGGAGGGGGGGGGGGGGAAAGAAAAGTTGGGGAAATTTCTGTGGATAGTGCTCCAAGATCCCAACGTTTCTATAGGATTGCGTGTGTGTGTGTGTGTGTGTGTGTTTTTGTTGACATCTGTCGACTGTTTTTTTTTAGCATAACAATTCTCTTGTTTACATCAAAATATCTCGAAAACCCATGAAAATCTGGGAAAAAAGTTTCAACAAATTTTGTTCCTCATGTTAAACTGCACATTTCATGTTCAATAAGTTTTTTTGTAAGATTTGTATTTTAAGAGCCAACGTCGATGGCGCACCGCGGACGGCTGTGAGCGCTTGTGAGCTCCTGCGCCGGCTCTGCGGCATTTTTTGAGAAAAGGAATAGAGATAGAGAAAAAAAGTATGAATGTAAAATCTGGGGAATGAATAGTTGCATCAATTAAGTTTTATGACTTATTCAAGTATTTTCATTATTTTACGACGTATTGGAGTTTATGTGCGACGGAGGGAAGCCAATGTGCATCCCGTTCCACATTCAAGCCTCCATTCCTCGGCAAGTATTACAGATAGTGATATGATTCATATAACATGAATGATTCTCCGGAAAACAAGGAACATTTTATAGTAAGAACTTTTTTCTCTATCTTCATAATTTCATGAAGTTCAATGGAGTCAAAGTTACAGATCGGAAAATTTTTGTGGTTCCCCTTGGCTCAAGCGACCAATCCACTTGCTCTATCATTTTCAATTGTGTGAAATGACATGCTCAACATTTGAAGTTCATAAGCTTCTATCAGTGACTTAAAAATGGAATTACCCGAGACACGACACAAATTCGGTGACTGGAGCGCAATAACATGACATTTACTTTCTCCCGTTCGTCAATCGAAAATTAGGTAAATGAAAAAAATAAATGAGCAAAAAATGTGAAATGTGGTTTCACTTTCGAATCACCAAAAGACCTTTTTCGGTTGGTGGTACCACGCTGAAAATTAAAAAGCAAATTAGAATTGGTACTATAAGAATTTTAGAATTTTTTTTTCTCGGGGACCGCCATTTTGTAAATTAATTTTTTTTATTAATTTGTAAATATTTTCGAAAAAAATTGAAAGTTATTTCGATTTGAAAAACGAAAGAAATTGATAATTTTCAAATTTTGAAGATGCGATATATTGTGCGGTAGCAAAATCAAGATCAGCAGGTTAATCTATTTCAAACAATCAGTTGCAGTAACAAACAACATTCTGAGCTTATCACTTTCTCAGGTATATCAGATTTTTGTGCAAATTTCGCGGACATTTCCACTTGTCATGCTTCATAGTTATCAACAATTTTTCGATAGGTTCCTGTCAAGTACCTCAACACACGGAGTTTTTCAGATTAACCTGAGAGCTCGCGGTCACTCGACCGACGTGTGCTCGCGCGTATAGCAAACCGCCGCCCGCGGATTTTCCCATTTCTGAGAAATGAGAATTCTGTATTCACGTCTCCAAATGTACTGAAGATTATTGCAAGAATATATCTATATCACACTTCGACATTTGAAACGAATAAACTTCGAAAATATTCAAAGTGTGTTTGGTGTCAATGGACCTGGCGACTTAATTTTATTTTCTAAGAGAAAATTCAAAAGAAATATTAGAAAAAAAAATTTAGAAGAAATATTTTTTAAAAGCAAATTTAAAGAACAATTTTTTGAAAGAAAATTTAAAAGAAATATTAAAAAAAAAAATTTTTAAGAAATATATTTTATAAAAGAAAATTTAAAAGAATTATTTTTTTAAAAGAAAATGCAAAAGAAATATTTTTTAAAACAAAATTTACGATTAATTTAACATCATGAGCGTCATTGACGGATGATTCTTCCCTTAAATTAAAAACCTTCCGATTTACGAAGATTCTCTTCTAATTTCATTGGTAGAAATTCCGAAAAAATAGACCGCAACACCTAAAGATCACCAAGACCCTCCAAATTTTTTTTGCATAAAACATTTCTCTATCTGACCGACAAAATAATGACTGAAACAAACGTCCACAGGTGTTCCATATTCAATTCAAATGCTCCAGGAGAATTTTCATCGGCTTGAGTAACGCTCATACGTAATTATACGTAATTACCTCAAAATAACTGCAGGTGAAAAATAAATCAATGGCACAACTTGACATGTATGCTCCAATAAAAGAAAAACCTTTATAGATATACGCGGGATATAATTAAAAAAAAAAAAAAAAAAATCTACTGCAACTCTTTTTGTAAATCCCTAAAAAAAATTATCCATCTCCCTCCGAATTTGCAGACCGCCTGTTCCATCAGATTCTACATGTTAAGACATTGCCACCAATGGGGGACTCCCATAAACTATTGCAATTCTTAATAACTTTGTGTAACAATTTTTTTTCACCAATATTTAAACAATAGAGACGGCTAACATCAAGCGAATAATTTTTTTTTTAAATTGCGATAGAGTGAGCGTAGTCTATTCTCAACGTCTGAATGCGTCCCACTGACCTTACCTCACGACGCACCATTTTGGCCATGTGCAGAGTCACTCCAAAAAAGGTGTATCGAGGTGAGTAAGATGCCAAGAAGTGGCAACGAGGCCTGGTCCCCATGTATACCATGGAGTCCACGGGTTTTCTACACACATATAACAACACGTACGCATTCAAGTAGCTTGCGAGGGGTCGAAGGACGAGAGCAGCCAATGGGGGGGGGGGGGGGGGGTAGAAGTGAACAGAGAGGCTGTGCTCGCTGATAGAGAGTGAGGGAGATACGACAAAAGCAGCATGTACCATGCGACTCTCACCACTACCACCCCAATCGGCTTTCGTCTCTCATCTTCGATCCGTTGCCGTCCGAAATATGCCCCCCCCCCCCCACAGCAGCCTCTCCTCTCTCCTGGACCTCAACCCAGACAGCTTCCCAACACCATACGCTCTCTCATCTACAAAATCTACCTATTTACAGCACTGTTTTACGGTAGCAATCAACAAAGTTTGGGCCAATCCCCTTCACATCTGCGCCATTTTTTTTCTGTTTGCTTGTTCCGGGAGAAAAATTAACTGGACTGAATTCTAAAACATCTCTCCCTGCACTCTCCTGGACCACGGCCCAGACGCTTACACGAAACATTCTCCCATCTCCAAACTCGGTCTACCCAGAAACAAATCCACGGGCGGCGATGTGCTATACGCGCGACCGCAGGCGTTGAACAAATGCAACCTCCCAACGGTTAAAGACGATATCTCGCATGGAGCGACTAACGACTGGTAAAAAAAACTATAACGTCCAATGTTGCAACTTTATTGGATATTTGGGTGTGAAAAATAATCAGAAAGAAACGAGAAATTGCATAAAGCGCAATTACGTATGAAGGATTTATTCGAGTGCAAGTATTTCCCAATTGGTCTATTAATATGGTATGCCTATACGTTAGATAGTAAAATAACCAATGAGTTGAGTAATTTACTATAACTAATGCAAAATGAGCTACTTTTAACATGGACTCCAGGTCGCAATGTCATTTCACTTCTTTAGCCATCTATACACGGTGTTCCCAAAAGTGCGGACTTTATGTTGCCCGATGAATTGAAATTTCATCTGGAATCGTTCCTGGCATGGTTACTGGAACTGAAGTTCCTACTGGAACAATTACCGGAACTGAAGTTCCACTTGGAACGGTCATCAGAACCGAAGTTCTACCTGGAACAATTATGGAAACTGAAGTTCCGCCTGGAACGGTGACAAGAACTGAAGTTCCACCTGGAACAATGATCGAAACTAAAGTTCCACCTGGAACGGACCCCAGAACCAAAGTTCCACCTGGAACGGACCCCAGAACCAAAGTTCCACCTGGAACGGACCCCAGAACCAAAGTTCCACCTGGAACGGTTACCAAAACTGAAGTTCCACCTGGAACGGTTATCAGAACCGAAGTTCCACCTGGAACATTGATCGAAACTGAAGTTCCACCTGGAACGGTTATCGAAACTGAAGTTCCACGTGGAACACTCCCCAGAACGAACCGTTCACGTGGAACACTTCTTGGAACTGTTCATTCGCTTGGAACCGTTCTCGGAACTGAAATCACTGGAACCTTGGGGTGATCAGTACTGGAACTATTCAACTACGCACTTCCATAATTTCATGGGAAGGATGGCGGTGGGTGGGGGGGAGGAGGGGGGGTCGAACAGAAAAATTGAAGAACTTTCGACTTTCCTCGAAATTTTGTCCTCAGTTCACTCTCAAGAAAGTCCGCATTCGTGGAACACCCTGTATACCTACAAGATACAGGTAGATTGTTATTATCCTTTATAATTTTAGGATGCGCACGCAACAATTAAGCTAATTACCGCACATATACGTTCGGCAATTGATTGGTGGAACGGTGACGTGACGTCATGAGCATTTCAAGCAATTCAAAACATACAACTTTTAATTATCAATTCATAATTACCGGATAACCTTCGAAGTGCGTGTGACTTGAAAACTGGTATTGGGGTTATAAACCTCATGAAAAAAATTCATAAACAAAACTCGCGAGACAAGTGAAATTTCATATTTAGTTGAGCTTTTCAGGTCAAATATATGGGGAACATCTATTCCGTGTATAGGAATGGAACAAGACTTATATGAAAAAATGAAATAAGTAAAAAAAATGGCTAAAACCAACGTAAACAAATCAAAAACTTAAACTCAGGAACAATTTAAAAAATACTGAAATTGAGCAAATTTTATAAATTGTCTGCAAAAAAAATTGTTTCTGGATTAAAAAATAATAGACGTTCCGTAGACTACAAATATTGCAATTTGGGTATTTCAAAAACTTGAGAAATTACCAATAATTTTAGCCGCCAAAAGAGCATTCGTTAATATAGTTCTGTATTTTTTATGCGCATGCGCTTCACTCTCCACCCGTAAGTCTCACTACCCTTGAATGCAAGTATCAGAAATTTCACGCAATCGTTGAAACACAACCTCGAAAATTTATTCATCTCAGAAAAACCTCTCGAAAAAATTTAGCTCGCTCATAAAAGTGAAGAATATTCGAAAAAATCATTCTTAGCTATATCTATTGCTATGATCGATTTGGAGTGTTCACGCTGTATCTCCAGAACGGTAGCACATAGAAAAAATTGTATGAAACGAAAAATGTTCCTCGCATAAAGCTCCACATTTTATGTTCTACAATTTTTTCCCTAACTATCATAATTAAGGCGTAACCCTAGCTAGACCGTGCAGCTGGTGCTTACGCGTCTGAACGTGCCCCGCGCAGAGGCGCTCCCTAGGTTCCCCACGCACTGCAAATTTCAGACCCCCAGGCGTAAAAACCATGTCAAATGAGACTTACAAATCGGGGAGATATGTCTTCTCTATAAGAACCTTCTCCCAAAAGCAGGGAACTCGCATAACTTACTCAACTCCAAATTCAAACCTAAATTGTGCGACTTCCCAAAAGTATTCCCTTCCATTTCCGGTGACGAACAATAATTTTGCGCTCAATTGCAAGGCGCGGCATCTCCGTGAAATACATGGAACGATCACTTTAATGTTTTTACCGACAATTTAAATTGCCCTCCATGCGAAGAGATTATTGGAATTTATTTAAAGTCCAGACACATTGTAAAATGGGAAAAGATGAAAGGAGCGCCTGGTGGATGGGCTGATGCCCAGTGTGACGCACACATGGTCGGAAGGGTGCAGAAAGGAGTGAGAGGGAGCGGGGTGGGGTGGGTGGTAAGAGATAGACAAGGAGAGAAAGGGGGCGGGGGAGGGGGGGGGGCAGATACAGAGCGCGAGAGGCTGGGGGGGTGGGGTGGGAGGGAGATCCATTCTCGTGGCAAGTCTGTCTCGAAATACCTTGCCCGACCACGGGAGGAGCCTCCCAGACCCCTATTCCTACCCGTGTATCTGTATTCGCATTTATCCACTTTTTTTCTCGCTTTCTCTCGTACTCCAAGGCCTCTGGTACACGCTGTACAAAAAATAATTTTTTTTTTCGAGTTCAATAATCAACGCAAATGAGGTCCATTTGGGTGGAGGGGAATTTATAATTCGGGGGATATTGATTGTTGCAATTATGTCAAGAGAGATGGAAGAAATATATTGAGACGGGTATTTCGGAATAATTTTTTCCTATTTTGTGGGAAATTTTTATGGCAAGCTTATTCTACTCCACCCAAGAGCTCAATTGCTCCACTCGTGTGCACTTCAGCCACGGTTTATGTACATTGAACGCGTCGTTTCCTTTGTGACGCCCCGATGTGGCCAAAGACACCAAGATATAATACAAGAGACATTCAGGTACTACGGGTCACACCAATGACTGTTGCAACGTGTGGGACAGATTAAGCAGTATCGAAACACGCTTGCAGGGTCTTTTCATTATCATAAGGCGGGTGACGAATGCGGATGGAATTCTTCATTTAAATGACTCGAGTTTCAAATTTTCTTTGCATGAAAACTGACACACATATCACAATGTTCTGCTACTCCAAAAGCGGAATTGCTAGTTTTTTTTTTTGAGAAAAGTTTGATGCACAAAATCAATTAGAAAATGATGTTGGAAAATGAGTTTATACGAAGATTTAGTTTCTTTTTATAGAGATTAATTATAGAAAAAAAGTGGGGACTTGATGGAAATTCATTGCTCAATGTGGACTGTATGTGTCTTTTTTTTCCATGATACAGTATGTGGAGTGGATGTGCATATGTACGTGCCCGTATGTCCGTTCAATCGTCAATAGCCCCCGCCTGCACCCACAGGCCCCAGCCCAGAGCCTCTTTACATCTCCACCTCACCGCCTTTCTTTTTATTCCCCATTTTTTTTTCTCTTTTTCCTTATTTTCGCTTTTCAACTGTGGCCTAGCGGAGGAGGATCTGTCGGCCCCCGCTACGCCCACGGCCCCCCCCCCCTCCCCCTCCCCCTGCCACCCCCGCGACAGCCCAGGCCTCGAAAAGCCAAATCTGCACTGCGCCGATTTCCCACTCGTCTTATTTCTCACTACTACGTGTAGCAACCGCCTTTTTTGTTGTTGTTGTTGTTGTTGTTTTTCGTTTTTTTTTTTAAGAAAAAAAAATTAATTTTGAAATTTGTCGAAATTTTTTAGGTTTTTTTTATTTCTAAAAAATTGGAATTTTATTAAATTTAGAAATTTTCATTTTTGGTAACTTTGAAATTTTCTGGAGGAATTTTCATTTTTTATCAGCAATTTCAAGAGTGAAAAATTGAATTTTCAAAATTCATGAACGTAGAATGAAAACTAATAGTCCAGAAACATTTTGCGACAGCCCTTTTTACCAAATACTTTTTATCTAATTTTTTTTTAACACGTGTTTTGGAGGAAAGAAAAAATTCCCACGCCCTATTAATTTTCTCGAACCGACAAAATGAAATTGACAAATTTTAATATCAGGTTCTCCCAAACTTTTTCCCGAGCAAATTGGCTGGGTGAACGTTTTTTTTATCGCTTTGCTTTTCCCACATTTTCATTGAATTTCCAATTTTTCTGATTTTCTGCCATATACTACACTTGAATACGAGTGACCTCAAATAGTGAGAAAAAAAAAAGTGATTGCCTTCAAACGAGTGAAAGTTTTTCAAAGATATCACGGAATCACCGAAAGATATAGATATTTTTATGAATGGTTATTTCCAGCTTGACATTCTCTAGAAAAAAATTTCTTATCGTTTTGTTGAGTTGCCGATACACAACTCCCTTTCACATTGAGTCCACTCCCTTTAATTCCCCCTCAGTCAATTAATTTATATACTCCAGAATTTTCCTAGCTCTGGCATTGAATCAATTGCCAATACCCAAATTAATGGCCCAATTTTTTACGTAATTCTTACGTCAAAATTATCAAAAGTACCACGAAGGGAAATTTTCATCCTCCACTGGCCATTCAACAAAAAACCCACAATAATCCTCCCACTACAATCTCCGTGAAAGAGACAGTCACAATACTCTACTGTTCTTTCAAATCTCTCTTCAAGTTTGTCGAAACGTAAAATTATCGACAGGGACTCAAATTTGGGGATTCAAGGATTTCAAAAATAAGAAAAAAAAATTGTGAAATTTTGAAGGAAACTCGAAATTTAATGAAAAGAATTTTTTCTTCCCAAATTGTGAGCATTAATTTTTTTTTTTCATTCATCACTCCAATTTAAAAATATTTTTTGGCAAATAGGAGGATTTGGATAATTCGAGTGATTTAGAAATTTTTCAATTTTTCTAATATTTCCACATTTTCACAAATCGAAAATTTAGACAATTTACAGACACCTGAATCGCAAATTAAAAAAAAAAAAAAAATAATAATTCTTGACTTAATAAAATTGGAGAAAATGTTGAAAGTTAATTTTTTTTTTAAGTGAAAAATCGAAAAAAAATGTCTGTCCAAATTTTCAAAGAAATTTTCAGGTCTGTCAGAAATCTGAAGTATTGTGACAATTTCCCGAGTAGAAAATATTCCAAAAGTTTCGAACCTACAAAACTAAAAGTAGACTCCGGAAAACCCCAAACCAAAAAATAAACAAACTAAAAAATCCCCAAAATCCGAAGTACAAAACTCCCCTAAAATCCTAAATCCGATTCCCAAACTCTGAACCGTCAAAAATCCCTTAAATGTCAGACATTTAAAAAACCTCAGCATTTTCAACAGTCCTAAACCTCCCGGAAATGGTACACCATTCCCCCCCCCCCCCCAAATTTCTGAAAACCTGAACCACCCCCCAAGCAAAATCCGATGCACCAACCCAAGACTTTGTAGCAACCCAAACAAAAACCCCTAAAAATCAAAACTAAAAAAAAACTGTTCAAAAAACCTGGTCAAAACCGCAAAAGGAAAAAGCCCAAGCCATCAGGCCCAAACCCCGAGCCTCCATAATAATGGCATTCCCACACCCATGACTCACTTTTCCCGATGTAGCAAGCAGATCCTCTCCTTAGCAACTTTCAGCCTCTTGGATATGATTTTCTTAAGGCTCTCAATGCTCTCCTTGGTAGCAACAGTAACATCGAATACTCCCCCCGTAGTCGGTGTAATGCTCAGCGTTATTTGGTCATTATCAATGCCGGGTATATCAATAGGCAAACAGCCACACCCCGTTGTACCACCAGTTGTTCCCAAGCCGTTGTTTTTCTGGTAATGTATATGTTTATCATGAATATCAATACTCTTAATAGGTGGTAATTTGCCACTGCTTGGACCAGCCGTGCAGTAACTACCATCATTGAATGATGTCACTGAAACTGGCGCTGTTACTTTTCCCGTTTCATTTTGTTCATTTGCCGATTGGCTATTTGCTGCTATATTCTTATCACTGTTATTTCCACTTGTGTCCATTGCCGTTACGTCGGACGAGGGCTGGTTGGTGCTACCGTCCATTGTTGTTGATAATGCAAACACGACACGTATATATATGTGTATCTATAGGCTCATATATATATATCAAATACTCTCACCTTTGCACGCGCTTGTCCCTCCCCCCCGCCCGCAGGTACGCCGAGTATTGGAAATTTAGCGAAATTTATCGTTATTGCCCCTCGATTTACCACTAGATCACTTGCTAGGTGTTTTTTTTTTTTATTCAGTTTTTTAGATGCACTTGAATTTTTAATTGAAACACGACTGGCGAGCTCCCATTGGTTGCATTGACGCAGGTCTTTTTGGAGTCTGTGTAACTGTGTTTTTTGAAGTTCACTGATGACTTTCGGGGACACTGGGCGGACAGTAGAGGGGGGAGGGGCGCGCGCGATGAGCCCATGGGCTTATTGAGATAATGATAACGCTTTATAACGCCCACACTCCCTTTTTTCCACCCATTGACACCGTCAACTTGCGGGATAAACCCTTGCACGACTGGTCTCTGCCCTGACACTGACGATCACTCGGTTTGTGGGGGACAACTGATGGGGGACGAAGAAACACGAGGCCCGGAGGAGTTCAACGAGTGTATACGAACAAGTGGACCAATGGGAGGGCGCGGTGAAATGGCGGGAACTTGTCAAAGATGGGGTCTACTCATTTTGCAAAAATAACGGTGGAAAGTTGCGCGTTTTTTTTTAGGGCGCGCGATTTTAGGTGATGAGGATTTTATGGAGCAACCGCTATTCAATGTGGGATTGGTATTGTTCATTTGTTGATTGTCGTCGAGCGCAAATTTCGAAATCATACGCTGGCCCTTTAATGAATTGTGTAGGGGTCTCAAATCAGGAATATGTTTGTTCATGGATAACTACTGTATATTTGTGAACACTTACCTTGGTTTGGATTTAATCTGAGTTTCATTCAATTGTCTGTCTCCTATTTTTGAATTTGGGTTTTTACTAATTATTGATCAACGCGATAATTGATCGCTTTGTGTAGATGGGGGGAGGTATAGCGAATTTTTATGAAATTTAAATATGGCGCCTGTGGCGATTGGCCCGTCATTCAAATAGATGGCCAATAGCTCCGCACAGCGGTAAATTTAAAAAATACATTGAATGCAGAAAATGAGAAACATGTTACTTTTTTGGAGTATACATAATTTAATTTGTCAAAAAATAATGTACGAATTTTATTTCGTAAAAATTGTAGTGACAAGAAATTAATTTCACGAGTTAAAGGGCCAAAATACCATTGTTCATAAACAGCCAAGGTTTATGAAATGCTTCAATTTTCTCGTACCAATACTTGATAAGAAAAATACGTCATCTGATGAAATTGGACAGGCAAACAAAATAAGGCAAACTCCGATCTTTTGGTATAATCTGTTCATTTTTTTTTTATTGTCCAGCAATCTGATATACAACCTTAACCATAGCCTTTCTCACCCAATTGCGACCTAAATTACAATAATTATCACGCATCAGTCCCTCAGACCGTTCGGCAATCACGAGAAATATCGCGGGCTCTGTTGAAAAAAGTCGTATTTCAGACACTTGAGTCATTCGTTTTACAAAAAAAGTTTCTAAAGGGGCACAATTTCTCCATGTTTCAGATGATTTAAGGTAAAGCTACTGTGACTTTTGAAGGTTGAGGAACGTTTGCAAATACTGGAAAATTTGTGTGAAAACGGTAGACCGTATCAAGTAGCTGCATTTTCTATGAATATTTTGAAATCTAATAGAATTATGGAAATTTTGGTATCCTTTTTTTTATACAGATACTTGAGATCTACAAAAAAGTTTGAATGAAAATCTCAATAGCTCCCTTAAATTTCGACATATTTTTTGAAAATGCAGCCGAGTATCTACAGGACTCTGCACGATTTTTTACTCCATTTGTATGATATATGTAATACATAACATATCCGACGAAAGTGGTGAAATGCGGTAAGTGTATTTGTCGGTTTTTGATGAATATCTTAGGATCTAGGACAATTGAGATAATCTTCATAGGAACTTTTTTGTAGAACTTAATTGTCTCTACAAAAAGTTCCTGATGAGATTTTACCCATCTCTTCCCAGTTTTAAGATATGCATGAAAGAATGAGCGTGGAGATAACTTAACTTGCCTCATTTTACCAGTTCACCAAAACCTTTTTGGACCAATTTATGTGTGAATATATATGTTTCGCATAGATCTTTCCGTAAAAAAGTTTTCCTGTACAAACGTCTTTTGTCACAAAAAATTAATTCTGAAGGCAGTGCTGCAATTTTGAAAAATTACATGAAACATGCAGATTCGGTGACCCCCCCCCCCCCCCGTCACGCGCGCATGACCTTTTTTTACAACACACACACACACATACGATGCAACTATCCTTGTTTAATTAATGATAATTCTTGTCTCAGTGATGTGGCACTTTCAATAATTGATTTACCCCGTTTCAACCCTCGAAACGTCTGGAAATTCTGGAAAAACCCGTTAATCTACCCTACCCGTGGGGCCTTTCGAAATCCCATGAATGCAATTCACTTATTTCGAAATAATTGCATAAAAACTATTGGAGGAAAATTCATTAAGTAGAAATTCGTCAATTTACAATACTTAATTTTCACCTAAACTGATGTCTCAAATGCTCGACTGATTTGTCCGTTTGTCTATTCGATTCTAGATGTGCGAATTTAATGAATCTTAGTAGAATGAGGAGAGAGGTGATAGGAGGAATAAAAAATGTTTGATTGTGGAAATTTCTATATAAAATTTCCGTTTTGTTGGTTTGTCACTTGTCGATGGATAAATCAGTAGCAATGTGGTCAATGAGTCGAAAAATCGAACATCATTTCTCGAAATTTCTTACGTTCCGTAGATGCGGTATCATTTTTTTTTTATATATAAATTTCTCAGATTTTGTTTTCAAGTACTCCAAGGACTTCCACAATCTTCTCTTCATGAAGCAGTATATGACAAATTTTCTCAATGTCATATATAGATACATTGGTTCGGAAATCGATTTCCTAAATTTTTCAGTGCTAATCTGTTTAGGTATTTTTTTTTTCAATTTTGCGTTATCGAAAAACAGAAATTCAGCGTTTTTAAATAGAACGTTGAAAAACACATATTTGAAAAAAAAATTATCGTGTAAAGAATCAAAGCCGATGCAATAAAACAACAAAATATTGTTGTATTGCTTGAAATCTGCCTGACCCCAAAATTTTGTTTTTATATGGACCATGAAAACGTATGGCTGCTTAAGAAATTCCATGAGGATACTCATTTTGATTATTGTCCGCTTGAAAACTGAATGAAAAACCTCAAGAAAATCGCCAAAAATGATGCTCAATAATTCAAGTCGATATTATCGCCTTTTTCTGACTAAGTACTTCCAACGAAATTCTGAATTTTTCAGAATAGAAAAACTGTTAGTAACTGTTCACAATTTTTCGCCAGATACCCCCCACCCCAAACCTTCAGCTTTCGTCAAAAACCAGATTTCCGAAAAAAAAGAACTTGAACCCATTGACCACTTCACCTCCGAGATAATTTCGTTAATTTTTCAATATTGACCTAATTTCTCGGTTTGTCTACGACACGAGGGACACGATAATTCATGATCCAAATTCCTCGGTATCTGGCTCAATGGGTTTGAACTCAAACGATCCCCTCCCATCCATGAGTAGATAGTACTCATGGTGTTTCCACAATGATCGTCTATGGGACACCGTGAAAAGTGTTATGTGGGCTTGTCGACAGTATGAGTACATAGAGTCCTCAACGTCCATGCTAACAGCACTTGTGCATTCATCGAGAATGGCAAATTGTGGCTTGTGATAGAATAATCTAGCCATGGCTATTCGTTGTTTTTCTCCTCCAGAGAGCACGTCCATCCAATCTGCAACAGTATCCCATCCACCCTCGCGCTCAAGCAGATGACCAAGTTGCACTAGGTCCAAGAATTTTTGGAGATCCTCATCCTTGGCATTTCCACGTCTCAGCATTTCTGCTTGTGTGTGAGGATAAATTACCTGATCCCGAAGTGTTCCTAGGGTCATGTAGGGTCTTTGAGGAATGTAAAAGAGCTTTCCACTGGGTGGCTTGGTCACAGTACCGCCCCATACCGGCCAAAGCTAAAAAGAGCATTCAATTAGTATCTCCTCTCTTTCTGGCCTTGTTTTGCATAAGATCATCCAAAGAATTACAAAGTCCGCAAGTTTTTTAGATGGTTCCATAGGTCACATGCAGAATAAGGAAGTTGCACGCGCCTTCCTCAAAATACACACAGTGTAAAATCGATTATGTGGGACACATCTTTTTAAAATGAATGATGGAAAAAATTATGCAAATTCCCTATTAACTTGATGCTCCAACTGTCACATCTTACCTCTCCTAAAACACGGAACAACGAGCTTTTTCCGCAGCCATTGGGTCCACAGACGAGAACATTCATTCCCGACTTGACTTCGAAGCTGAGGTCCCTGATAAGGACATCGCCATTAGGCGTCACTAATGGCACATGGTCGAATAGAATGATGTTATCCTTGGCTACTATTTTTCCAGCTCCGGGCTTTCCCACACTTTCATTCTTTCCATCAGTCACCATTGTCCTTTGGTATTTTCCATCGTTGAGATCCTGCAGGACACTCCTTATCTCCGTGACACGTGCAGTGAAGCCAGCTAGTCGGGTCATTTCTCGTCCAGCGAGAATTAATCGACCAATGGCTTCCGCCAATTTTATAAGCATTCTTCCATTCTCGTAGTAGTGTTTAAAACGATGTTGGGAAGTGCCTTTGAGGACTGGATGGTCCTTTTGGAAGAAGGGGACACTCACAGCATAAAAACCAACAACTGTTGCTACATCTGAAATTCAACCCATTTTTAATTTTCTAAATGTGTAAAGTTGGTATCCATCAGGAAGAACCTAATAATTAGCTGGAAGGGTGCAGAGCTTACTGGAAAATAATTGTCTATTATATATTTAAAAATCTGAAGAAGGAAGTTCAGCAGAAGTTGCAGGTCGAAAAGTTTATTCTGAATATCTTTCAATGGCACAAAGTGCAATATTGTACTTACATTTTCCAACAAAATTATCAATAACTCCCATCGCGACTTTGAACTCCAGAAGTCCTCGCAGGTGTTTTATCTATCAGAATGATTATATGAGTACAATGGGTTCTTCAAGAGTTGGTATCAATAGATTATGGTAATACTCACTAATTTATGGAAGCTGGCGAAAAGTGTCAGTTTCTCACGATTGTTACCGCGGTAAAATGCAACCTCCTCGGAATTCACTATCAGCCGAGAATTGATATGACGATATTCACCTTCCAGTCGCTGCTCTTGCGCGGTCATGGAAGCTATCGGTTTACGGAGGTGAGTGAGGAAAGTGCCGGCTACCAGAAGATATCCTAACATCAGGGCCGGCGTCTAGGAAATTGCAAAAATGACAAACACAAAATTGAGAAAAAAAAATCCTGATGAATTAATTTTATGTAACCAGAACCTCTCTTATCATATCTACTACAAAGTTGATTTCTTTAAAATTTCATTTCTTTTCCAATTCTCACATTTTCGAAACGAAAAGTGAAGAAGGGATAACAAAACTTTGGATAATTAAAGATAATTTTCAAAGTGTTAAAAAAACTAGAAATGGTGAGAAATTGAATAGCTCAAATAACATCGATGAATGCTCAAATAACTCAAATGAACTTGGACTCAATAGATATCAGTGGTTGAAGCAATTTGACCGATCGATATGAGAGCCATATTCCGGATAAACATGTGAGCAATGGAAAAGAAAATCATATTTCATAGAAAATTTTTATAACTTAAAAAATGAAAAATTGATCCGTCCCCAGTTTTTTTAAAATTTGCACAACCTCAGATAATTTAATTTTCCCATTTTCTTCGACAAAATTCTTTGGGCATGCTTTGCATAAAATCGAGGATAACATTGAGCATTGTAGTACCTTTCCACCTAGCGATGTTGTTAATCTATACACATAAATGCCGATATCTAGAATAGGCTTGGCAATGTTGCTGTAGAGATCGGTGCAGCTATCGCAGAACTTATCGATATCAGTAGTGAGCAGTTGATCTGGATTAGCGATACGGGTATCCAAATTCGTCATTTTGTAATATGTAAAGCCCCTGGAAAATGAACGAAGCAAACAGTAACTCCACCATCGAATGCAAATTATCGAAACAAACATACATAAAACATTAATGGCTGCTATCTTGACCCTCATTGAATTAACTGGTTGCCAACGTTCAATCAATGAATTGAAGTCTTTCAACTTTTCGAGAGGGAAAGTTGTTGTCGAGACAACGCAATGAGAAAATGCAATGTAATATTCATGGAATTCTGTAATATTTCCCACCATCCTGATGTATTTTGTTGAGGTTGTGTGTGTGTGTGTGGGTGGGTGGGTGGCTTTGGAAAAGTATTTGCTCAATCGAATTCGACTAAAAAATTTTTGTTTTTAAATTTTGGATGTATCTCATGAACAAGTAAATTGAGAGAAAAATGACAACAAACTTTTTTGTCAGACATCAAATTCTCTGCATTAAAGATCTTATCACATTTTTCCGTACAACCTCTCGTTAACGACATAACTGCCTTTTCAGGAAAGTTTTACAAGTGATAATTTGTTTGTCGGTTCTTCTCACTTACTTAAGATAATTCTCCAATAAATATCGAGTGATATTCGTTCTCATCCTAAGTTTCATCTCCCCTATTCCGTATTTCAGGATATTATTGACGACTGATATCTGCAAAAAGGCAAACAAAATTCCTTGAGATTGAACTAAACCTGTTTTGGCATTTCGTGTTTTAGCAGAGATCTCAAAATCCAGAGACGAGATGGAAGGAGAATCTTTATCAAAATGTAAAACAACAAGATGTAAAACAGGTCACAATAATTCAAAATGACCAAGTTAGCCTAAAACATTTTCTTGAGCATGGCCAAAAATGAAATTTTCGAAAGGATTTTCCCCATGATTTTTCGAGACATCCAACATTAAACATTCGTTTTATAGCTCACTGCCAACGTTTGACGATCTACATCTAGAAAATGGGCACGTAAAAATATCCGAAAATTATGAAAACTATTTTTAATGTTTCAAAAAAAAAAAAAAAAAAAAAAAAATCAACTCAAACTTTCATCAATTTAACCCATTCCCAATTTTTTATGCATTTCTTCAGGAAAATAACGCTGAGGAAGTACCCCGATACTGATTTGTAATTTAAAATAAAGGAATTTTAATTATATCGCTGTACTTACCGCTGGAAGAGCCGCTAGGAATGTCAACAAGAGTCTCTTAAAGTCCTTTCCATCCATATTAACAATTGTACTAGCAACAGAAAAAAAGCACAGAAATCAAATTAGATCAGTGTAATATCTCATCAAGAATCTGTAGAAAATTTACCAAAATTTAGCAACTTAACAATTCAAAACAAATCCACATTATACTGTTCTACACCAATTGTTCATTTTTATATATTACTGTATGTCCCCTTCTCCATTTCCCCAAACGTAGCCATGCATTGCATAAAGTTCCAACACATAATCTTATTGAAATGTATTGAAACCCACTGCAGAGGAAAAAAAATACAGTAGCCTCGCGGTGAGCAACTTCCGCAGGAACTTTTCAAAGTGTAAAATTTCATGTTTTCTAGGGCAGTTCCCCAGAAAAGCGTGGAGAAGAATGTATTACACCAGGCCCTTAAATGCAAGTGTAGACCTCAAACGATGAGAATGATGAATCAGATTAGCTAATCTAAAAGTCTATTACACCTGAAAATAACTTGAAAAAAAAATGAGACTGCTCCTAAAAGGTGACACAATATTTGCAATTTTTTCTCGAATTATATTTCACGTATCAATGTCTCTAAGATTATCAATGCAAGAAGAAATGATTAGAAGAAATTTCAAACGTCAGGCGAACAATGACGCGTTAATGGTCCCATCAACAGAGCCAAAAATTGTAAAGAAGTCCTAGAGCGTTTTTAATTGTTTCCTAGTCATTCAGACATTCCCCAGGCTCTTAGTATCCAACTCACAATTCCCCTAACTTACCCTTCAATCAAAGTCGTAGTCCTAATCATCCACAAATCGCACAGAGACCTTCCAACAAGGGAGGCAGCAATAAGTAGGGCAAATCCAGCTTCTGGAGATACTGCTCCAGGTATTCCAATTGCCAGAAGTCGATAGAGTTGTCGAAAGAAAGTCGCATCAACGTGGGCCTTAGGGCCCTTGGGTTTCCCCTGCTGTAACCATAAAAATGTCAGTAAAGTAGTGATATATCTATTGTTCAAGAAACGAATCCAAAAAAAGTACCACATGAGCTTTAACATCATCCACCCTTTTAACCTAAAAATTTCATATCCCCGGATACCTCGAAAACGATTGTACATCCTTGAGATTATAACAAGTATCTCCCACAGATGTGGAAACATGCGAAAAATGTATATTGGAAAATTTCTGAAATTGTTTTAATTGTTGCACTATATATATGAATTTTCGTTGGTTCAGAATTTTTGAAATATTCGAGGAATTTGAGGTGTTTAAGAACTCGTCAATGTATTGATATGCTAGAAACAAGCATGGAAAATATCGACAGCAATTTTCCATGTGCAAATGAAACTATGAGTCTGGAGTACAGTGTAAAATATTGATGAAAAGTTTTGATGAAAGTTTTGAAAATTCATCACTCAAACTTACCTCGTTGATGACATACTGCACATCATTAGCAGGCCACACGTTTCTGCAATAAAACAAATTTGTCCTCAATGTCTCTTTGATTAGCCCAATAATAATCATCAGATAATTAATAATTACCTCGGTTTCGTAGTTCGTTTATTTCGCTTTTTC
Organism: Asobara japonica; assembly: GCA_026005395.1. NCBI lineage: Eukaryota > Metazoa > Arthropoda > Insecta > Hymenoptera > Braconidae > Asobara > Asobara japonica. The sequence continues at coordinate 2,296,499 of BQMI01000280.1, forward strand.
TTCAAAAGCCAAATTAGGGCAGTTAATGCAAATGCACCTGCTGCACTATTCTTCGTAACGTATTTACTCAAGACAACTGCCATGACTCCACAATAATTTACCAATAAATACAACTTGTTACATTGATTAAAAAAATATGTGCGGCCTCTAGTTTTTGCTGGAGCGTTTCACAACAACGTGTGTTATCGCCTGTCGCTCGTGGACTCGGTCTTCAACTGTGTCGTACTCTTACACTGTACATTTATTTTGTTGCAGTGTGTGGAATTATTGATATATATATATATGTTGTTACAAAGGTGGCTCTTTTGTCAGGGTGTGCGTGTGGGTGTGTGTGTCGAGCCACTGCAAGAGTCAAATGTGAGTGGACTGGGACGGGGGTGCTCGCTACTCGGTTCTTTTTTAATTGCGCAACGGGATCAACTGTCTCACTTCCGCCATGGTGTCACTGCCTCCCCCCCCCCCAGCGCTTCGCGATGCGAGTCAGCTGATTGGGAAGAGTTGAGAAACGGCAAATTTCAGAATATTGGATAACTACGAAACTGATTTTATATCGGACTTTGTCATTTCCTTTCATACTTTACAATTTTCTTTGCATGTCCGACAATGTGAAGTTTTTTTTTTACATTTGAAATTTGAAATTTTTTTAATTTTTGGAAAACAAATAGTTGACGTTTTTTAAATTTCGCCATTTTTACTATGTTACAATATATTCTTTTTATTTAGTTTTTATATTCTTCTTGTTTTGCATGTAGATTCTTGATTTGATAAGCCTCTCATTCTCAGCCTTTCCTCCTACTTTTTCCTCGTGTATTAACGTCCCTTATGTGTATTGGAAATGGAGTATATTGAATAAGTAAATCAATGCATAAGTGAAGTAGAACTGTCATTTATTCGTTCAGTAAGACGCTCGGAAGAGATGTCCACTCGATTCAAATTCCGTAAAGGAACTAACAGTAACCATTTCACAAAGTATTTTTTTTTTTCTAAATATTACCGATTTCGGAATAATACGAATTTATGGAAAAAGTAGTTTACTTGAGTGATTCGCTCATTGATAGGAAGATATTCATTTGAATTTTTCATCCTGTCTCACACAGTTTCCCTCCAATGTATTGAAACCACGTGCTCCATTACTCCAACATAAAGGAACTGAAAAATTGAAAAAAAAATATCACCAACCATGATAGAATACGAAAAAATGTCTAACATTATTTATTTCCACTTTCGAAATTATCTGTAAAAAACTTTTAGCCGAAAGTTTTTGAAAAATCTGAAAAGCAAGTTTATAAACAATTCGTTCAGTCACTTTTTGTTTTCATTTTGCAGATGGCGCCTGACAATCTTCATCTTCAGCTTGCAATAGTAACCGGTTAAATAGCTGATCAACTCTTTTGACGTATCTTGAAATTTTTCGCGGGGTTCTGGGAGGGGGGTGGGGGTGAGAAAAAGTGGGGAAAAAAACGTGAGATGCGCAGTTGTGGCTCTGGCACTATGTGACATTGTTTTATCACGGGGGGGTGAAATAAAAATTAATCCTGTTTAAGGGTGTATTTTGGGAAATTGGGCTTGCCCGTTGGGCCCTTGCAGCCCAAGATTCCACAGAAATGTCGATTAGGACAGTCGCACTGCGTATTGTCCAAAATGGTAAAATTATTCTGCGCTCTCTTCGTCATAACGAGCACTGTTCAACCTATGCAAAAGGTCAACTCGACAAAATACACGTTGTGCAAGTAGGTGAGTATCTGCCACTTATGGCCTTAATTTTTATGAAAAATTAATTAATTATTTAGAGATAGTCGAAAGTAGAATATTCAATGGAGTGCAGGTGAGAAATGAGTACAACACTTTGAAAACCACCTAACCATTTGTCAATAAATTTTGCTCTTCCTCTCTGTTTAGCAAAAATGCTTTCAGAAATATTTTATTTAAAATCTCAACCATATTTCAACTATCAGTAATCAACGATGGCTAAAATTATTTGAACGAGACTTTCGTTTAATTTATTTCAACTATATTTTGGAACTAACCGGATGGCGTGGACAAAAAATGTTGGTCTCAAAAATATGCACAATATCCAAAATAATTTCATTGAAATTAATAATCATTTTACTGATATTTGGAATATCCAAAGTATATCCTGATTTCCTTGCAATTTTTGTTTAGGTTAGGTTAAGTTGACAAGTCAGTGTTATCGAAATGGCTTTTTTTTAAATGTCATATAACATTTCTACAGACTTGCCATTTTTTTTATGAAAAAAACACTTGTTCGTAATAGTGGTTCTTATGTAAAAGAAAGTCTGAATGACAAATTTGCGGTCCCTTCCAAGTTGAAGTCACCGTTAAAAATGGTGATAACGTCAAAGTGAACTCATCTTGATTCACCACCACGAGTGTACACCTATATATATATATATCGTGAATATATTAAAACGAGAGCAATTCTTGGTCGCTAAACAAATTTTTAGAATTCATGATTTATAAATTTTGTACCAGGAAAACCCCTGAGTCCGCTGCCTCAGGGTGGCAGTAGCACAGCTGCAGCTCCAAGGACCCATCTCGGATACCTGGGAGCCCAAGCACGTCGGCTCTTCGTCGACAATATCCTGAAGAGAGTCACCAACAGTCTCGCAGCTGATTTGCGTAGAAAAGCTGCACGTCGGCTCCTTTACGGTGATTCTGCTTCATTTTTTGCACTTGTTGGTGTGTCCCTGGCATCTGGAACTGGAATTTTGACGAAGGAAGATGAACTCGAGGGCGTCTGCTGGGAGATCCGAGAAGCAGTATCGAAGCTCAAATGGACCAAGCCCCAAAACGATCGAAATTACGAGTCTACGATCACCACCGAGGACTCACCATCACTTCGTAACTTTGTCATAGGTATTGCAAGATTTTAAAGAATTATGTTTGGTTTATGAGCCGCATATACATTATGTTTACCATTTGAGCACTGTTCACTATTCACATGATTTTCTTTTTATTAAACTGTCTCCAAAATTCCAAAATCAGGTCCCCCCATAGCTAAGGGCTGTTCTGCGGTGGTGTACGCTACGAAATTTAAAGATAACGATGAGTCGAACGAGCCAGTTATTGATAAAACTTCAAAGGATCCATCGGCCTTCCCCTACGCCTTAAAGATGATGTTCAACTACGATGCAGAGTCAAATGCTCTTACGATTTTACGAGCAATGTATCGGGAAACAGTGCCTGCGCGCAAATACCACAGCAATGATGAGGTTGCTATCTGGGAGCAGAGAATGGCTGAGAATAAGAGAATACTTCCACCTCATCCGAACATCGTCGCCATGTACTACGTTTTTGCTGATCATGTTCCATTGCTTCCAGGTTCGTAATAACACTTATAAATTAATTACATAAGTGCCCAGAGCCTCTAGGAGTCTGCCTAGGCCTCTGTATCTTCTTCAATAATTTGTACAAGAAATGTCATCTCATCAGACGAGAAAAACTGACACAACAAATCTCGTTTCTCCATTAAAGGTTCCATCAGATTGTACCCCGACGCTCTTCCAGCGCGCCTAAACCCGGAGGGTTCGGGAAGAAACATGAGTCTATTTCTCTTGATGAAGCGTTACGACGTGACCCTAAAGCAGTACCTAAGATCCCGGATATCTTCCGCAGACACCACAAGGGAGTCAATTTTGCTGTTAGCTCAACTTCTGGAGGCAGTGGCTCACATGAGCGCTCACGGAACAGCACATCGCGACTTAAAAACAGATAACATTCTTTTGGAGACATCAGAGGAGGCAAACTGTCCTTCCTTAGTCGTCACAGACTTTGGCTGTTGTCTTGCTGACAAGAACCATGGATTGTATCTCCCCTACGGTTCCCATGACGTCGATAGAGGTGGTAATTCTGCACTTATGGCCCCCGAGGTGATAAACGCCGAGCCCGGGCCCTTCACCAGCATCAATTACACGAAATCTGACCTCTGGACAGTCGGCACAATCGCCTACGAATTGTTTGGTGAAAGAAATCCATTTTATGGGGAAGACGGACGGAAGGGGATGCTCAGTAATTTTTCATATGTGGATGAGGAACTTCCCGAACTTCCTGGGGATATTCCAAGCACCATTAGACAACTTGTGAAAAATATTCTGAACAAAAGTATCCACAAACGTTTGAGTGTCGAAATGGCTGCTACTATCATGCAGTTATATCTCTGGGCACCGAGCTCCTGGCTTCGTAAGCACACTAAAGTACCATCCAGCAGTGAAATTATTCAGTGGCTCATCTGTTTGACCACCAAGGTTTTGTGTGAGGGTCGCGAGATAAATGTATCGTCGACGGAGACCGCAAGTATGGATGACAGGAAGCCAAATTTGAGGAGTTTTCAGAGGATGATGTCTACTCGTTCCTGTGGACGACGTACTATGCCAGAATATCAACTTATTGCAAATTTTCTGGGGAGGGTCAGTCTGCCCAACGTGAGGGAGGGATTTCGATGGATCCACAAGAATACATTAAATTCAGTTGTGTAAAATGATGAATCGGGGGAATGGCCCTCGAGTGGTCAATCCTAAAACGGTGATTTTTGGATTTTGATTAACCAAAGCTAAGGTAAATGGGGGGAAAAATTGTACTTCGAATTCGGTAATGAAGTCGTAGACTAGGATAATTGCATTGGACCTTATGCGTGGAATATTTTATGAATTCTTCTTTTTTTGAAAACGTCCTAAAAAAATCAAAAGTTTTTTTAATAAAATATTTGCCGTCTCCATTTTAATTTCGACTTATGTTGTCAAAATGGAGTCCAAATGCTTTTATCCTAGTTTACTATTTGCTAGGAAGATTTGCACTATGCAGAAAAAAATATGTGATGTTGTTTTTCTAGAAATTGAGCAATTCGAAAAACTTCAAATTTTGAAAGTGAATCCAAAGGAAAGTTCCTATGATATTTTTAATTTTTTTTTTATTTTGGCGAAATGAAAAATCAGTTAAAAAAATAGTTACTTGCACGTAAATAAAACTCTAATATAATGAAACAATATTGTGGGACTGAAAAACAAAATATGGATTTTCTTCTTTCTGAAAAATGGTAGATGGTCAGTGGAAAAGTGTGACCACTCGAGGGACACATAGTAAATTAATAGTGCTTAAAGAAATTGTTGTATCTGATAAAATGAAATTAGTGAGAATTATTGTCCATGAAATCTGGTAAAATTTCATTGGCATGAAATGGCCAATTTTTTATGAGTGCTTTTGCAAATTGTACTACAAAAAATTATTTTCGATCATATTTTTGATACTTTTGGAATCACGAAAAAACGTGGAGTGTATCCAATGGATCAGGAGTGCTTCACTCGACTTCCTTCTCATGTGAGAAGTCAATGGGGTACATGTTCTTTCGTATTCTGGAAATATTTACAAATGTTTTATTAAAATTATTTATTTGTAATCAGCGTTTCTTCTTCATTTCATGAGTTCTTAAGGAAGTTAATATATTATTCCAATTGTTATGCAGCGCAGTATAAGGTAGATACAGAAGAAAGATATTGAATGTTTAAATTTTCGAGCAATAGTGTTTAAAGAGTGTAAATAATGTTGGAGAGAAGATATGCTCGATTGAAGTTTAAAACCGAAAATAAAGTAATTTAGTCAAAAAATCTGAAATGTTTTGCTGTTAATTTTTTCGTTTGGGCATGTGGTCCCTGACTTCCGGTTTCCCACAACTTCTCATCTTCTGCTTCATGTCCTTTAAATCAAGATCTCGGTCTTCCGCCAAATCCTCGAGATATATCAGAAATTCCTTATAGTTGATTGCTCGTTTTTCGAATTTGAAGAAGCACAAGAAAGCGTCGGTTTTCGTCACTCTTACCATATCAATTATGTTGGCTGAGATTAGCCACAAACTCAATTGAGAGAATGGAAGATGATTGACGTTCATTGCATCCGAGACTGGGTCCATGTGACAGTGAGCTGAGGATTTTCAGGGGGCATGAATTTTGCACTGAGGAAATTTTTGTTGGGGAAATTACGTCGTGAGAAAATATGTTCGGCTATTGGTTTACTTAGCTTGACAGGCCTTAAAAAATTGGTATTGCGAACCATGGGTATCAAATTTTTTTTATCAAAAAAGAAAAAAATATTTCTCATGTCAAATTGGCAATTTTTTTTTCCATGCCTACATATTTTATATTTTCGAAATACCTTCAAACATTTCCTTAAGGGGAATTTTTTGGGTATCTTCGAATGAAGATCTGGACGATTCCATTGTATTTATTGATGAGACTCTGACCACATACTGCAGAAGTTTAATTTTTTTTAATGGCTCTTCTTCTCGTTGTTAAATAATTAGTCATTACATCGATTTTGTGAAACCGAAATAGTTGATGCACCGCATAATTAACCTTTCAGTGATCGTGAAAAGTTCACAATTCATTTTTTCTGGTGCGTTCTCTTGTCATGACCTGGATCCCATCGATACTTTTCAAATGTCAAAAATTATGAAAACTTTGAAATTATTAGAAACGTGAAAATTCGCGGGAATTTCAAAAATTCTCAAACATCTCAAAATTTTTCAACCAATTTTGAAGATTTTCAAAAATTCTCAAAATTTGAGTTTAACATTTCCAAAAAAATTCAAATTCAAAAAATCTCACGAGTTTTCAAAAAAGTTCAAAATTTCAAGCACGTCGAAAAAATTGGCATTTTCAAAATTTTTGACAAATGAAAAATTGTTATGCAAATATTTTCAAAATTTCCAAAATTGAAATGTGAAGAAACTCAATAGCTTCGAAATCTTCATTATCGACTGACGCATGATCACCAGAATGATTCCGAAACATCCAAAATATTGAATCCGTACCACAGCTGAGAGCTGAGTTAGCACTTAGCGAAAATGTCTGGTCGTGAGACTTTTGATATTTCCCCACTGCAGAAGAAGATTCTCTTAGAAAAACAACAGCGTAGGACTGCCCTTCGTAATGACTACCTTTCGCAGAGATTAAATCCGTTCAGGCATGCCCTGGGAACTGGAGGCACTCCGGTAAATATATCTAACCTCAACTGTACCCCACCTATATTTTGTTCTCTCAAATGTTGGAAATTATTCCACCAAATTCATCGTACCTCAACACCTAATTGTCACTGTCACATGTTCAACTTCTCTTTATCAATCAAAAATTTGCTTCCACTTTTCCATCACTCCACTGTCGTTACATAACATTGGAGCGACTTTGTTGATGTTTTAAATGTCAGTACTCAATGAAACTCATTCCCTAATAATTCAAGTTTATTATACTTTGTCAGCTTTTCCTGAATATCTGAACACTAAAAGATATATCAAAATTAGGTTTCATACAAATTTGTAGTTGTCATTTTCCTCTAAAAAAAGATATCCATCAAAATGTCCTATCTGGTTGCAATTTTGACATACATTAAGAGTTTGGTTTTGCGGAATCAGTGTTTGCCTATACATCTATGTATAGTTATATACTCTTCTCTCAAAATGCAATTTTTTTTGCAGGAAAGCCAATTTTATAAGTCTTTTTTTTAAATATTTTAAGTTAAGTTATTGAAATTGGTATTCAGACTTTTTTGAGGAGTAAATGGGACCCCTAAAAAAATTTTCAAGAAAATTTTCATAACACTCAAGGTTTGAGATATTTCGGAAAAAATCAATAAAGTTTTTTCATTAATTATTACGTCTTGTTTTCTTAATTACAGGAAGATCCTGCGATTCTTCGTTTCATTGGCCATCGCAACACAGTCTATTCTCGATTTAAGCCAACATGGGGAAACTATGCTTTTCACTTTTGCTCAGTTTTTCTTCCTATGATCGTTGGAATCATCGTGATCGGAGGTGATAAAGTGAGTAGAAGTATTGTACAGATGTCCCATATTGCCCCTTTAAAATGAGAAGCGTGGCGAGAAATATTCGAAAATTTGTTTGACAATGAGGAATTGCAATTGGGAAGTTTTTTCTTCACCTGAAATAATACTCGCTTTTTCTCATTTCCAGAAACGCATAGAGAAGGAACGTCGTACCGGTCAAGTGAGCTACCACGACCGCACTGATAAATTCTGTTAAAATATTGTTAATTCATTGTAGAGCTTAAATTCGTGTAAATTATGGGGGAATAAACATTGCATACATCTATGTAACGTGTAAAAATCATGATAACCTTTATTTGCGTGATGAATTGTATCAATTCAATAGCGAAATGGTCGATGGATCGGCAACTTATAAACAATTTTTATGAAGAACTGTTTACAAATCTCACAATTTTCAGATTTCCAAATATTTGTAATTAAAAAAACTAATGGCATGCTGAAATTTGGTTAATTTGAAGTATGAGAGAATCCCATAAAATTCTTGCAGCATGTGATGTAAAATGTTGCATACAAACGAGAAATTCTCTTCAAAATTTTAGAGACTGGCATAGAAAATATTATGTGTTTTTTATAGGAAAGCTATGGCAAAATTTATAGCAAATTTTGTTCGGATGTTTCAATTGGCACCAAAAAACCAAAAAAAGATGCCAAACAACAATGACAAAGTTGGGGGAGATCTGATTGTCTCTTGGATGTTCTTCTCGGATTTTTTCCTCATCTTTTCTTCATGAATTAATCACTTCGCTATTGAAATACTTATCATTTTCAGATCTCATTCAATTTATTTAAATAATTAGTTTCATCGATCATCCAGTTGTTTATCTCTGGATATAACTGAATCGTCAAGTTTCACCATATACGTCGTCCCCTTGTGCCAATGTGCCGTTACTTTCGCCGGCTAAAATTTCAGAAGGACCATTTTATTAATTAGAAATCTTATCAAATATTGCATCGAAGAGAATTTGAAAATTTTTTACAATGTATTAGAGTCACATTTGAAGACTGCAGTGTGGAGGTGGGGCACAACGGGACGTTCTGCCATCCTCTCTAAATGCTTGAATGAAAATATTAGAATTTGGATTAAAAAAACCTCCGCATTCTTCCCCACCCTTCCTCCCTACAGTAATCCGTAGTAAAGTGGCAAATCCAGGTGACTTATCTTAGCATTGTTTGATGAATATCTCGAAATTTAAAGGAGGTGGAAAAAAATCCATGAGGCACTTTTTGTAGAGAAAAATGAGCTCTACGAAAAAGTTCTTACGAGAATTGCTGTATCTCTCTTAGAATCAGAGATATTTATTAAAATCAAGTATGGAAATAAATGCACTTACTTTCGGAACTTAGGGTCTATGATGTAATAACACTTTCTATGAGAATCGTGCATATAAGGCTGATACTTAAAAAAATCTTTTACATAAAATGTTTCTGAATTTCATATCTAGCACATTGCAAAATTTTTCAAATTTTTCTCTTTGAATTACCATGAAACAACGAAAATTTCTTACGAATCCAGAGTCACATAAAACCGCCTCAACAATTCCAGCAACAAATGATGCACAGTTGAGACTGCCCTTGTCCTTCGGCACAGAAACGAATTTATTTACTAATGACTCTTTTTCGATGATGTAGTACGTTCGTTCATCATCATTAGCATGCTCCAGTTTATCAGCTTCACGTCCAAACAATGATTTCCAGAGGGTACTTTTTATGAATAATAGAACATTGAGGAGTTTTATTTCACGCTTGCCACCTTTTTCTCGCATTATCAGAAGATCTGTCATTCTGTGGCCAACTTCTGCACCCATTTCGGTTAATCTGCAGGGAAAAGAATTTTCGATTAGCAAATTTTTAATGGCAGAGCAAATTTGGTCTCAAGGTACTGTTCCACTTGTGGAGTATGCAATTTATTCAGAGCATTTGGAAAATTCCTAATTTCAGGAAACTTATAAATGTGACACATCGATCGATGAAAATTACTCACTTAGTCTGGAGCTCAGGTACAGTGTAAACTCGATTTTGACAGTACTGAACTACCTCGGAGAAGAGAAGAGCATAACAGCTGAGGCTGACCTCCCCTTTTCCCTTGCTCAATGATTTATCCAAAATGCTGGTGCGTGGTCGCACAGCGGAAATTGTAATATTGTTTATATTCATGTTGCACAACTTTGAAATACTGCTACCAGTCTTGACAGCTCCGACAGCTCCAAAGAGCCCGATCAGCTGATCATGCAGCGCTCCGTTAGTGAAGCGTTTTCAACGAGCGCGTCTGAGCGACAATTTTCGTTACTAGTGTCGTTTACAATTTTTAAAAGAAACGAGTTACCGCCAAAACTTTTAGTGCACTAATTTCGGAAATTCGGAGAAATTTAATCACAGTTTGGACTTGCATAATCTTTTATTTCCCATTCTTTCGATTTAATTAACTCGCTTGGATTAAACGGGAATCATGGATGCAAAAATATTGCGTTGATAATTCCCCCCCCCCCCCCCCCCCCCCCCCGAGAATGAAGTGTCAAAAATTTAAAATTTTCTTTTTTTTTGATTCACATTATTCTAACGTGTTTTCGACGAGGATTCTGTTTGTGTGTCTATCAATTCATATTTTCTTCTCATATTTTTATTTAACATCGGTGTGTAAGTGTTTACGTGACTTTGAACTTTCGAGATGTGAAATTTTCTAAAGGCAAGATTTATGAAATTCCAAATTTTTAATTCACATAATTTGAAATGGTTCAAACCCACCCATTCACCTCAACACACACATGGGAGAAACCTAACTCCCGAAACCAAGGGTGCCAAGGGTGGGCTCCCTATAACAGCCTACATATTAAAGAAGAAACCATGGCCAGTACAACCATTGGAAAAATGATTACGGTGCAGGGGAGGGATACCCCAGTACCGGCGGGTGAGAGTGCCGAAGCAGGCTCGAGCTCGTCGAGATCCGACTACTGCAGCCCTCAAGAGGTGGACCACTTGGCCTCTGATGGATCTACTACCCCAAGTGAAGAACTTCTGAAGAAAAGGCAAGCTGAAATGGTTAAGATTGATAACCTTTTAAAAGACTTGTTGGAGTATATCACTCCGAAGGCAAACGTTCACAAGCACATTAAGTTGCAGGTCAATAAGATGAAAAGCAGTTATGACCGTTTCGTGGCACTTGACAAAAAAGTGATCCCACAACCAATGGTGCAGACTGCTGACGCCCAAACTTCACCTCACCTAAGTGGGCAGCCGAAGAGAAAAGATATCTCACCTCTGGAGGAGAGAAAACTTCCACGACAGGTGAAAAGAAGGAAGGAAATGACCTTGGAGAACTCTGAGACTGCAAACTCAACCGAGGCCACGGAGAATGACCGAGTAGTTCGAAACCCTAGTATCCAGAACGTTACCTCGGATACGGGCGAAAGTTCCAGTTGGACAAAGGTCCAAAGGCAGGGAAAAGTGGCGAAGACACACCAGAATCAGCCTCGGACGAAGAAGAAAGCAGTAATCCGCCCTGATGCGCTAATTATTCGTCCCACGGGGAAGGATACGTACGCTGAAATATTAGGACGTATAAAGAAGGACCAAGGTGTCTACGCGGCTAGCTCATGCGTGGACAAAATCCGTAAAACAGCCTCCGGAGATGTTCTTTTAATTCTAGCGAGAGGAAAGAAGGACGAAGGTGTTGAGCTGGAGAAGGCACTAGTTGGAGCCCTCCAAAACGAAGCTAAGGTGTTCAATAAGGGACCTCAACAGGAACTTGAAATCAAAGACCTCGATGACGTCACTACCAAAGAAGACATACTTGATGCCCTGAGGAAAGCTGATGGCGCAGATAGTGATATCTCATTGAGTGCCATCAAGTCTCTTCGCAAGGCCTACAGAGGAACACAATCTGCTACGGTGGTACTCCCTGACGCTACTGCAAGAAATATACTGAGCAAGGGTAGTAAAATACGAATAAGCCTGGTATATGCTCGCATCGTGACAGTGGTAAGGCCCATCAAATGCTTCAAGTGTTGGCACTACGAGCATCTTGCCGGCAATTGCAAGAGCTCCATTGACCGATCAGACCTGTGTTACAAATGCGGCGAAAAAGGGCACAGAAGCGCCGATTGTAAAGCGTCTCCAAAATGCGTTCTATGCGTAGAACTGGAGCCCACGAAAGACAATGCCCATGTAACTGGTAGTATCAAATATCCAGTCTACCAGGGTGCACTCCAGAAGATCCGTACACAGTCATAGTGCGCGTGTTACAGGTGAACCTGGCTCACTGCACCACAGCACACGATCTGCTGACGCAGACGGTTTGAGACCTGAAAATTGATGTTGCCGTCATTTCGGAACCTTACAGGAACCTATATACTCAAAACTGGGTTACTGATACTAGCAATAAAGCCGTCATTTGGTCCTGCGGTGCTCTGCTGCTTGAAGCATATGACGGAGACCAACAGTCTGGATTCGTTGTGGCCAAGGTGAATGGTATCTATCTTTATAGCTGCTATGCACCACCAAACCTTTGCTATGAAGACTTCACAGCATTCCTAGATAGACTCGTCGTGGATGCAAAACAGCATTCCCCAGTGGCAATTGCGGGAGACTTCAACTCTTGGGCAGTCGACTGGGGCAGCAAGGAGACGAATCAACGAGGACGGGCTTTACTGGAAGCCATGTCGACCCTAGATGTTGTCCTATTGAACGATGGAAACAAACCGACATTTCGCAGAGGACAAGCGAGCTCATGTATAGATCTCACCTTCGTCAGCAGCAGCCTGATGAAAGGAAACTGTGCATGGGAAGTATCCGAGATCTACACTGCCAGTGATCATCAGGCAGTACTCTGGGAGGTGTCGGTTGATTGGAGATCCGCACCCACACCGGAAAGAACAAATGGAGTCGGCTGGAATGTGCGAAAATTTGACATTGCCACCTTCCTTATGGCACTGAAGACTGCCCGATTAGACAGTAAGAATGCCACAGGGAAAGCAGACGAAACCATGCGGAGAGTCACCGACGCCTGCGATGCCACTATGCCCAGGAAATTTAGTGGAAACCGACGGCCACCGGTGTATTGGTGGAGCGGTGAAATCGCGACCCTCCGCAGGGAATGTTTCGCAGCGAGGAGAGCTTGGCAACGCGCAAGGAAGAAGTCCAACCCCGAAAGTCTCGAAGTGGAGTTTAAAGCCGCTAAGCGTAAGCTTACTAAGGCCATAAAGCTTCGCAAACGAGACTGCTGGAACGAACTGTTGGAGGAAGTGGAGAAGGATCCTTGGGGCAGACCGTACAAGGTGGTTATGACGCGGCTCAAGAGCCAGCCGATGCCATCACCAACCTGTCCTAGGCTCCTGGAGAGAATTGTCTCAGTCTTATTCCCCCAGCAAATGAGTGTGACTGAAAAGCAGGTGGAGGGTGCTATTATCGACGGAATACCGCCGATTACAGCTGAGGAACTATTGCAGGCCTGTAGTAGAGTGGGCAACAACAAGGCCCCCGGTCTCGATGGTGTGCCAAATATAGCGTTGAAAGCCGCCATCAATGCAGCACCCGGCATGTTCCTCGAAATGTATAATACATGCATCCAGGAAGGTATTTTCCCCAGCAGATGGAAGCAACAGAGACTCGTGCTTATCGCCAAGGGGAAAAAGCCACCGGACGAGCCATCATCATATCGTCCACTCTGTATGCTGGATACGGCGGGCAAGATCCTGGAACGCATTATACATCAGAGAATTGAGGCAGTGGTGGAACCCCTATTGGCCGAAGCTCAATACGGTTTCAGACGACGACGATCCACGTTGGATGCTATAGACCTGGTGGTCAAAACAGCAAAAAAAGCAATCGATGGCAGGCGATGGAAAGGAGGTACGAAGCAGTATTGCTTGGTTGTTACCCTGGACATCAAAAATGCCTTCAACTCGGTACGGTGGGATCCCATCCTCGCGGCATTGTCGAAGCTGCAAGTACCGGCATATTTGCAAAAGATGGTAGGTAATTACTTTACCGACAGAGTACTCAGATATGACACAGAGGTTGGTCCTAAAACATATAGGGTGACTGGGGGGGTACCTCAAGGCTCAGTGTTGGGTCCTCTTTTGTGGAATATCGTATATGACGACTTGCTCAAAATAGCATTACCGGCGGGGGCCAAACTCGTAGCTTTTGCGGATGACGTAGCCATAGTCATCGTGGGCAAACACCTTTCCACGCTCCAGCTCATTTTCGAGAATGTTTTTAACAAGATACGACAATGGATGGACTCGATTGGGCTACAACTTGCGGAGCATAAGACCGAGGCACTCCTCATTACGAGCCGGAAGAAAATAGAGACAATTACACTGCAAGTCGGTGAGCACGAAATAATTTCCCAGCCCTACATACGGTACCTGGGAATTATGATTGATGCCCGACTTAGTTTTAGACAGCAAGCTCAACATGCAAGCAGTAAGGCAGGAGCAGTGAAGACTGCTCTTGCAAGACTTATGTCAAATATTGGAGGGCCAAAACAGAGGAGAAGGCTCCTGCTATCATCAGTTGTCACGTCGGTATTAACATATGGTATTCCTATATGGAGTGATGCATTACGAAGCCAAGCATCTCCGTGGCAAATTGTTCCAGTCTACAGGCTGAGTGCCCTTGGAGTGGTCAGCGCATACCGCACAGTATCGAACGATGCTGTATGTGTCATTGCTGGGATGCTACCTTTTGAAGTGCTAGCAGAAGAGCGTAGGCGACTCTACACACGCAAAACATCAACCGAGCTGAGCTCAGTGGAACTGAGGACAGAAGAACGAAACCACAGCATCCAGCGAAGGCCGGTGGACTCACCGACTTATTCCGTAGCTAGATGTTTGGCTTGACCGATCACATGGACAAGTCAATTACTACCTAACCCAGATGCTCTCAGGACACGGGTGCTTTCGGGAATATCTTCACAAATTTAAGCATGAGGATTCTCCGGATTGCCCAAAGTGTCCGAGAATGAAGGAAAACGCGGAAAATGTTCTTTTTACGTGTCCCCGTTTCGACGTCCAACGAGCTGTATGGGAAAGTAGCGCAGGCAAACCCATCAACGGTGGAAATCTTGTGGAAGTTATGCTGTCATCAGAGGCGGCATGGAACGCGACAAGCGACTTCGCAATGGAGGTTTTGCAGGAGCTGCGCCGCGAGGAGCAGTTGCGGAAAAATCCAGAGTAAACGGAGGATCTTCTTACCGTTAACGAGCGGAAAGGATTCGCTACTGAGGAAGCCAAGGCTATCGTCCCCTTCACAACGAAGTATTGCTCAGCAGATGTTCCGTCGTGTTCTGGGGACCAACCGAACTGTATTGTATGTGACAAGGGGTATTGTCCTTTGCACGTTATGTTTTGTTTGTTAATTCTGTAAGTTTGTTTAATAAAGGAAAAAGTAAGAAAAAGAGGAAGGAAAAAAAAAAAAAAAAAAAACCTCAACACACACACCACCATGCACATGCACAGACTCACACCTCATTACTAAAATAATGTATTCACAAATGCCAAATAATGTGTTCACAATTGACGTCCACGAATGTAATTTTCAGGTCTGGCATAATGAACAGACAGGTTTGGATTATTTTATAATTTATTTGAAAATTATAAAATGGAGAGATCGTCTTCCATTCAATGGTTTGCATATGGTCTTCATGTCGACAACTTTCGATCCTTTCCCATGATAAGGGCACACTTTGTCGATTTCAGGTTTGCGCGCTATTCGCCTCCTTCGCAAGTACCAAAGTTAAATGTCTTCTGCAATCTTCTCCACACTTTTTGGGAATAGTGTGGGACATTATCCTAGATCGACGAACTGGGACCTTTTCATGCTCTCCCTTGAATGGACAGATACACTTTAATTGCGACTAATAGTATCAGTAGTGATTGGCTTGTGCTGCAGTTGCCAACATATTTGCGAAAATTGAGGTAGAATTGTTGAGTAAATCGCTGGGAGTGCCCATCTCCACGATATTTCCCGCCTCCATAATCAGTATCCTATCGCAGGGAAGAATCGTTTGCAGTCTGTGGGCTATCGTTATAATTGTACAATTCATAAATTCCTTCTGAATTGTCCTCTGGACTATGGCCTCCGTGCGCGGATCTACGGAGGCTGTCGCTTCATCCAGGATGATAATCTGATGAATATTCCTTACATTAAAACCAAGGTAAATAAAATTTCAGGATATAAGTTCCCTACAGTTAAGGGCACACATAATCCTCTCTCTCTCTCTCTCTCTCTCTATCTCTACAAAAAAGAGGAGAGACCAAAGAAATCATCGATATATATCGGAATTATCGAAAGACGTACGATCGAAACCGACGCGACACGAGACAGTGCGGCGGAAAAAGGAAGTGCGCGTGCGAAGTACGCGCAGCGAGTCTTGTTAACGGAAATACCCAAAAATGTTAGTGCTGTTTGCAGCGAAAAATTTAAATGATGCTTTTTATGGAAATATTGTGACAAAATTGTTAAACATTTATCGTGGCCGAAGTACCCAGATTTGATTTTTAGTTCCCAATAGAATACTGACAAAAAACCGAAAATTATTGCCAAGCATATGTTCGTTAATGAAAAAGAAGAGACCTTATTTTTGCGAAGAATCGCCCTGGCTAGGCACAACAGCTGCCTCTCACCCATGCTCATGCCAATCCCCCCCGAGTCAATGACGGCGCTGAGCTGGCCGGGCATCAGTAGAACCTTATGCTTCAACTGAGTCTTGTCAAGTGCCACCCAGAGTTCCTCATCACTCCTGGAGTTGAAGGGATCCAGATTAAACCTAATAGTTCCACTGAATATCGTCGGATCTTGGGGTATAATTGACAAGTGGCTCCTCAATCTCTTCAACGACACCGTCGATATATCTATACCGCCGATCTTGATGGTTCCACCTGAAAGTTCTACAATCCTAAACAAGGCAGCAATGATGGAACTCTTGCCGGATCCCGTTCTCCCTGCAATTCCCAGCTTCTCACCCTCTCGCACATCAAACGAAACTCCATTGAGGACTGTGGGTAGATTTTCGCGATACTTCAATTCTACATTATGGAACTGAATGTCCCCCTCGAGGCTCGTGGTACCTGGGCTACCTTTGGTGTTGGCATCCTCGTCCTTCAGCGTATGCAGATAACTGCCAATTCTCTCCACGGAAATGAACTTCAACTCTGTCTGGTACATGGTCCTGATGGAATACTGAATGAAGCCAGTCATCTGTCCGCAAAATGACAGAGCGAGACCCGCCATTGCTGAAGACACCTGTCCAAAGAATCATTCGTCAGTATACACTGTAACAAAACCTACCCAGAAAAGTCATTATCCTACAAATCCCCTGTAGTATCATTCTTCCATGAAGCACAATCAGAATATACATGTTTTCCCTATATGCAAAGAATGCAAACCACTATCCCATAGCACTAACCTGGTCCTTGAGCAGAATCATGGCTAACCCAGTGGATGCATAAGCCGTAACAGTGAGGGCATCGAATCTAATGGTGGACCACCTCATTGCGATATTATTGAGCAAACTGGACGCGCCATTGGCATCAACTTTTGTATAAAACCCTTCAATAAACTCGAACTCCTTCTCAAAGGCGTGGATGGTGTCCAAGCCCTGGAGTGTTGCGGTCGCATGACTGAGAATGGGAGCACGCGATGCGCTCTCCATCCTCTGAATATCCCTCAGGACAGTCCTGAATATCTTCGTGATGTAGTAAAAGCCGATCATCAGGAGAAAGAAGACAATCGTGAGGTACGGATAGATCGCACAAATAATGAAAATGTGCAAAGGTCCGTGCATGAGATTATTGAGGAGGTTCTCCAATGCTAGAGGCAACTGAACATCGAGCTCGTCCACGTCTCTGCTGAAGATGTTCTGCAGACGTCCGCGTGGAGTTGTGTCGAAGAACTCCATTGACGCTTTGATCACTCGTTTGAATAGCTTATTGTGCAATTTTGTTGATGCCCTCAATGTCGTTTGAGTTACGACAATTCCACGGAAGATACCCAGCAGAATTATGGCAACGAAACAAACACCATAGACAGACTCATAGAAGTGCAGATCTGGGTTATCAATTATGTTGCTGGATGTGATTGTCTCGTTGTTTATTGTGATGTTAACACCACCCCCGCCGGCTTTGATCCACGATGCTAGCCACCAGCTGCTGAAGGTGGAGGCAGCGACATTCAGGAAGACGACGAAGATGACGAAGAGGGAGATCCCGTAGCCACCAATGGCTTTGATGTAGTGGAGATACGTGTGTAACTTTATGGAGCCTCTTTCCTGAGCTTCCGGTTTTATCAATTTCGAATCCGTCTGGGTCCGCACGGAGGTGAGGAGACCGTTCGCTGGAGGCGATGGAGTTCTCTTTGATCTTCTCTTCAGCTCCGGGCCAACTCGATCGTCAGGGCTTGAGTTGTGCGCAGACAGCGATTTTACCATCGTCGAGTAATCCTTACCAGCTTGCATCAGCTGCATGTGTGTGCCGAATTCCACGATCCTCCCATTGCTCAACATGTAGATTTCATCGCAGCGCGTCAGGTAGGATATCTGGTGTGTCACCAGGATGATGGTTTTATCGTGGAGCGCATGGAGAATCAAGTTTTCGAAAATTTGGCGGCCAACGTTGACGTCTACTGCACTCAGGGGATCATCCAGAAAGTAAATGTCCCTGGGAATTGGAAAAGTAAAATTGAGTCAGAGAAAAATTTGTTCTGCCAAGTAAGAATTAAAACGACTGTGCAAAAATTGCCTCTTACCGGTTGGCATAGAACGCCCGTGCAAGTGCAATCCTCTGCTTCTGCCCCCCCGACAAATTCACACCTCGTTCTCCAATCTCAGTGTCATCAGCTGCGGGCAGTAAGTCCAGATCCTCTCGCAGTTCGCACAGTGAGATAGCAGCGTAATATCGCTGGGCATCGAAGGAGTTGCCGAAAACTATATTCTCCTTGAGGGTCGCGTTGAGAATCCACGCCTGTTGACTTACATACGCACAGCTTCCGTCCCTCGACAACTTGCCCATAGTCATGCGTAGTTGTCCCAGGGCAGCCCTCAGCAAACTACTTTTGCCGCTTCCAACATTGCCGCATATCCCAATTAGTCGCTTCTTCGTTGCTTCGAATGTTATGTCACTGAGGACCTCCATGCGGATTGGAATCAATGGCACCTTCAATTCTTCAGCACCTGCTCCTTTCCCTTTTAACGAGGTTTTCCTGTTATAGAGAATCGTTTTCTTGCATTGGCAAATTTAGGTATGGGCTGCTATTTGTAACGTCATTTACCTTTTCTCTTTCCTTGGTTTACCAAAATCTCCAGATCCCAGATCACAGGTGAATGTCCCATTGATAATCGATATAGCCTGAGTTTTCACTATCGGCTTGTGGATTGAGCAATGGTTTTCGGACATGCTGAGTACACTCTGGAATTTCAATATAAAAAAGTTGAGGAGGGGTAAGAGAAATTTTGATAGAGCACAAATTGTTAGACATCCGAAGCGAACATGCAGAAAGCGGTAAGCGTGACGAAGTGACTTGTGATACAAACGGAGCAGGAAAAAAATTGGTGAATGAAGGACAAGCATATGAAGAAGGATACAAACACACATGATGTCATCCAGATTATTCGAGAATTTTTCAGACACTAAAACTGATGAATTGTTTCATGCTAAATCAAGGGAAAATGGTTTTTGGATGCAACCTGATCCTAACGTGCTTTCTCAGCTGAATCTCTAAGTACTCCGCAACGTATATGCAAATCTTTTAAACTTTTGGACTGAACAAAATTTGCTACACATTTCTTCTTAGAGATTAGGATGAGACAAGTACGTCAAGCAGTTGACAACCAATTAGCAGGAAGAAAAATATTAATTGAATCATTCATATATAAACACCTTCATTCGAGCAAATGAGACCCTCGAATTGACCAGCGTGGATATGCCCACTTCGAAGAAGGCTATCATGTGACGTATCATCGTATTGAATATCAGTACAAATGGAAATGCCTGAAAATAAACATTGCAGAAATAAATCTAATTTATTCATTAGATTTATTAAATTTATTTTTTAATTAAAAAATTTAACGAAAAAATAAATTAAATGTGGTAAGTAGAATGCGCGTACATGAATGTTTTTGCTCCGCAATCCCAGAAAAAATAAATAATAATTGTGGATAAAACCTTCATTCGTTCACAGGAAATATGATAATTCATTAATTGTGTTGTACCATCTCGAATGCTACTCAAGCAATGTTTCAAATAATTTCCGTAAATAATTAATACTGGAAAGGCCTGCAATTATCAAGAATGCCAAAATCATTTAATCGTGATTGAGAGGCAACTGAAATATTTTTTTTGCTATTTGAATCGTTTGACTGAGAGGGGAGAAAGTTAATGAAAAAGTTTGTTGGTACCTGCGCTGCTGTGAGATTATTTCCCCCAGCCACATGACCCAAGAATGTCACAATGGCAGATATGAGGGTGATTGTTATTGAAAATGCAGAACCGTAGCTTCGGGCCATTGTCATTTTTTCCAACAGTGCTTTCTCGTTTCTTCTGATTGCTGCAACAAATTATACAAACTTAAATTTTTCTGTTCACTGTTTCAATGTGTAAATTTTGTGTGAGACATTTCACTAATTTTGTTCCATACAGTCCTACATCTTTCAAATTTTCTTCACTATTGGTCCACAGACTTACGCTCCTCAGAAAATAACACTTCTCAAGTTTCGAACAAATTTAAATAAGTGGAGAGTATAATTTGGTAAGATAATTCTTTACCAAAACACGTCAATTTTGGTATTCATAAATTCCAAAAATAATTTGCAAGTGAGAAGAAAATCTCGCAATTTTATCGGGCAATAATTATGAAATTAGCGCTAATAAATGGATACATTTATTTGCCCATTGGTGAACAAACATGAGAATTACGTGCGATCTTTAACAAGCGTGTTTGATAAGAGTCTCTGTTGTAAATAGGAATTCAAGGTGAAGTACGGAATAAACGAGGCAAAAAAAAATAAAATTCGTACATCATTTTCACCAAACTAATTGCATTGCGATCCGGCAAGAGGCAATTTTTGGGAAAAAATTGACAAATCGATGAATGAAGTCGAACAGAAAATTAAAAAAAAAATAGTCTAGACACACACATGCACATGCATGATACAAGTCAGATGTTAATACACGTCACAAAACTGCGGGAATTGTTTCTCAGGGTACAAAGAAGTCAAAATTTCAAATCGAAAGTTCCTCTTCATCTCTTCCGTGTGATACCTCCCCATGAAGTTATTGAAGTTCGAAAGTGAACCATGTACAGCACTGCTTAGCCTACTGGACCAGCAGTGCTCTCAGTTCCCAGAACATACTATTCACCTGGAACAGATTTCGCCACTGTTCTCCCCCTCGAGCGATTCCTGAATTGCACTTCCACCCAGAACCGTTCCTGGAATGGTTGCCAGGTCTAAAGTTCCACTGGGAACAGTTCTCAGAACGAACCCCTCATAAGAAACGATTCTTGGAACTGTTCGTTGACTGGGAACTGTTCCTGGAATGGTTCTCGGCATTGAAGTTCCACTTGGAACAGTTCCCAGAACGAGCCCTTCACGAGAGACATTTCTTGGAACTGTTCTTCGATTGGGAACCGTTCTCGGAACTGGAAGCACTGGTCCACTTGGAACTTCAAGGGGGCTCTTCAACAGAAAGGTTGCTGAAGATCTATCGATTTCGACTGTCCTCTTTCCCCCCCAGCGTTGCCAACCCGTGGAGCTCGGTTTATGGTATGGAGAGGGAGAAATAATGGTATTTCGGGGGAAATAATGGTATGTACCCATAAAATAGGGCTCTTCAAAAAAATTCAAATAATCTCTATTATTTTACATTAAATGTCTCAAATAACATCAACAACAATATACTGCGATTTATATATCCTCAAAAATGAAAAAATTCAATTTTATAAAATTTAAGTTTGCGTCCCCATAAGGTCCCAATGTTAAATTTGGCCAAAATCGAAAAAAATTAATTTCACTTTTTCGACCCAAAGTGGACGGGAATGTCTTCTGGGGGTTCCTATTGGATAGTACAAAGGCACACGGGGCCAAAAATTCAATTTTAAAAAATTTAAGTTTGCCTCCCCATAAGGCCCCAATGTTAAATTTGGCCAAACTCGAAAAAAATTAATTTCACTTTTTCGACCCAAAGTGGACGGGAATGTCTTCTCGGGGTTCCTATTGGATAGTACAAAGGCACACGGGGCCAAAAATTCAATTTTAAAAAATTTAAGTTTGCCTCCCCATAAGGCCCCAATGTTAAATTTGGCCAAAATCGAAAAAAATTAATTGGACTTTTTCGACCCAAAATCGACGGGAGTGTCTTCTGGGGGTTCCTATTGGATAGTACAAAGGCACACGGGGCCAAAAATTCAATTTTAAAAAATTTAAGTTTGCCTCCCCATAAGGTCCCAATGTTAAATTTGGCCAAAATCGAAAAAAATTAATTTCACTTTTTCGACCCAAAGTCGACGGGAATGTCTTCTGGGGGTTCCTATTGGATAGTACAAAGGCACACGGGGCCAAAAATTCAATTTTAAAAAATTTAAGTTTGCCTCCCCATAAGGTCCCAATGTTAAATTTGGCCAAACTCGAAAAAAATTAATTTCACTTTTTCGACCCAAAGTGGACGGGAATGTCTTCTGGGGGTTCCTATTGGATAGTACAAAGGCACACGGGGCCAAAAATTCAATTTTAAAAAATTTAAGTTTGCCTCCCCATAAGGCCCCAATGTTAAATTTGGCCAAACTCGAAAAAAATTAATTTCACTTTTTCGACCCAAAGTGGACGGGAATGTCTTCTCGGGGTTCCTATTGGATAGTACAAAGGCACACGGGGCCAAAAATTCAATTTTAAAAAATTTAAGTTTGCCTCCCCATAAGGCCCCAATGTTAAATTTGGCCAAAATCGAAAAAAATTAATTGGACTTTTTCGACCCAAAATCGACGGGAGTGTCTTCTAGGGGTCTCAATTGGATAGTATAAACGCACACAGGGCCAAAAATGGGATTTTAACAAATTTAAGTTTGCCTCCCCATAAGGTCCCAATGTTAAATTTGGCCAAAATCGAAAAAAATTAATTTCACTTTTTCGACCCAAAGTCGACGGGAATGTCTTCTGGGGGTTCCTATTGGATAGTACAAAGGCACACGGGGCCAAAAATTCAATTTTAAAAAATTTAAGTTTGCCTCCCCATAAGGCCCCAATGTTAAATTTGGCCAAAATCGAAAAAAATTAATTTGACTTTTTCGACCCAAAATCGACGGGAGTGTCTTCTAGGGGTCTCAATTGGATAGTATAAACGCACACAGGGCCAAAAATGGGATTTTAACAAATTTAAGTTTGCCTCCCCATAAGGTCCCAATGTTAAATTTGGCCAAAATCGAAAAAAATTAATTTCACTTTTTCGACCCAAAATCGATGGGAATGTCTTCTGGGGGTTCCTATTGGATAGTACAAAGGCACACGGGGCCAAAAATTCAATTTTAAAAAATTTAAGTTTGCCTCCCCATAAGGTCCCAATGTTAAATTTGGCCAAAATCGAAAAAAATTAATTTCACTTTTTCGACCCAAAGTCGACGGGAATGTCTTCTGGGGGTTCCTATTGGATAGTACAAAGGCACACGGGGCCAAAAATTCAATTTTAAAAAATTTAAGTTTGCCTCCCCATAAGGTCCCAATGTTAAATTTGGCCAAAATCGAAAAAATTAATTTCACTTTTTCGATCCAAAGTCGACGGGAATGTCTTCTGGGGGTTCCTATTGGATAGTACAAAGGCACACGGGGCCAAAAATTCAATTTTAAAAAATTTAAGTTTGCCTCCCCATAAGGCCCCAATGTTAAATTTGGCCAAAATCGAAAAAAATTAATTTGACTTTTTCGACCCAAAATCGACGGGAGTGTCTTCTAGGGGTCTCAATTGGATAGTATAAACGCACACAGCGCCAAAAATGGGATTTTAACAAATTTAAGTTTGCCTCCCCATAAGGTCCCAATGTTAAATTTGGCCAAAATCGAAAAAAATTAATTTCACTTTTTCGACCCAAAATCGATGGGAATGTCTTCTGGGGGTTCCTATTGGATAGTACAAAGGCACACGGGGCCAAAAATTCAATTTTAAAAAATTTAAGTTTGCCTCCCCATAAGGTCCCAATGTTAAATTTGGTCAAAATCGAAAAAAATTAATTTCACTTTTTCGACCCAAAATGGACGGGGATGTCTTCTGGGGGTTCCCATTGGATAGTACAAAGGCACACGGGGCCAAAAATTCAATTTTAAAAAATTTAAGTTTGCCTCCCCATAAGGCCCCAATGTTAAATTTGGCCAAAATCGAAAAAAATTAATTTGACTTTTTCGACCCAAAATCGACGGGAGTGTCTTCGAGGGGTCTCAATTGGATAGTATAAACGCACACAGGGCCAAAAATGGGATTTTAACAAATTTAAGTTTGCCTCCCCATAAGGTCCCAATGTTAAATTTGGCCAAAATCGAAAAAAATTAATTTCACTTTTTCGACCCAAAGTCGACGGGAATGTCTTCTGGGGGTTCCTATTGGATAGTACAAAGGCACACGGGGCCAAAAATTCAATTTTAAAAAATTTAAGTTTGCCTCCCCATAAGGCCCCAATGTTAAATTTGGCCAAAATCGAAAAAAATTAATTTCACTTTTTCGACCCAAAGTCGACGGGAATGTCTTCTGGGGGTTCCTATTGGATAGTACAAAGGCACACGGGGCCAAAAATTCAATTTTAAAAAATTTAAGTTTGCCTCCCCATAAGGCCCCAATGTTAAATTTGGCCAAAATCGAAAAAAATTAATTGGACTTTTTCGACCCAAAATCGACGGGAGTGTCTTCTAGGGGTCTCAATTGGATAGTATAAACGCACACAGGGCCAAAAATGGGATTTTAACAAATTTAAGTTTGCCTCCCCATAAGGTCCCAATGTTAAATTTGGCCAAAATCGAAACAAATTAATTTCACTTTTTCGACCCAAAGTCGACGGGAATGTCTTCTGGGGGTTCCTATTGGATAGTACAAAGGCACACGGGGCCAAAAATTCAATTTTAAAAAATTTAAGTTTGCCTCCCCATAAGGCCCCAATGTTAAATTTGGCCAAAATCGAAAAAAATTAATTTGACTTTTTCGACCCAAAATCGACGGGAGTGTCTTCTAGGGGTCTCAATTGGATAGTATAGACGCACACAGGGCCAAAAATGGGATTTTAACAAATTTAAGTTTGCCTCCCCATAAGGTCCCAATGTTAAATTTGGCCAAAATCGAAAAAAATTAATTTCACTTTTTCGACCCAAAATCGATGGGAATGTCTTCTGGGGGTTCCTATTGGATAGTACAAAGGCACACGGGGCCAAAAATTCAATTTTAAAAAATTTAAGTTTGCCTCCCCATAAGGTCCCAATGTTAAATTTGGTCAAAATCGAAAAAAATTAATTTCACTTTTTCGACCCAAAATGGACGGGGATGTCTTCTGGGGGTTCCCATTGGATAGTACAAAGGCACACGGGGCCAAAAATTCAATTTTAAAAAATTTAAGTCTGCCTCCCCATAAGGCCCCAATGTTAAATTTGGCCAAAATCGAAAAAAATTAATTTGACTTTTTCGACCCAAAATCGACGGGAGTGTCTTCTAGGGGTCTCAATTGGATAGTATAAACGCACACAGGGCCAAAAATGGGATTTTAACAAATTTAAGTTTGCCTCCCCATAAGGTCCCAATGTTAAATTTGGCCAAAATCGAAAAAAATTAATTTCCCTTTTTCGACCCAAAGTCGACGGGAATGTCTTCTGGGGGTTCCTATTGGATAGTACAAAGGCACACGGGGCCAAAAATTCAATTTTAAAAAATTTAAGTTTGCCTCCCCATAAGGCCCCAATGTTAAATTTGGCCAAAATCGAAAAAAATTAATTTGACTTTTTCGACCCAAAATCGACGGGAGTGTCTTCTAGGGGTCTCAATTGGATAGTATAAACGCACACAGGGCCAAAAATGGGATTTTAACAAATTTAAGTTTGCCTCCCCATAAGGTCCCAATGTTAAATTTGGCCAAAATCGAAAAAAATTAATTTCACTTTTTCGACCCAAAATCGATGGGAATGTCTTCTGGGGGTTCCTATTGGATAGTAAAAAGGCACACGGGGCCAAAAATTCAATTTAAAAAAATTTAAGTTTGCCTCCCCATAAGGTCCCAATGTTAAATTTGGCCAAAATCGAAAAAAATTAATTTCACTTTTTCGACCCAAAGTCGACGGGAATGTCTTCTGGGGGTTCCTATTGGATAGTACAAAGGCACACGGGGCCAAAAATTCAATTTTAAAAAATTTAAGTTTGCCTCCCCATAAGGTCCCAATGTTAAATTTGGTCAAAATCGAAAAAAATTAATTTCACTTTTTCGACCCAAAATGGACGGGGATGTCTTCTGGGGGTTCCCATTGGATAGTACAAAGGCACACGGGGCCAAAAATTCAATTTTAAAAAATTTAAGTTTGCCTCCCCATAAGGTCCCAATGTTAAATTTGGCCAAAATCGAAAAAATTAATTTCACTTTTTCGATCCAAAGTCGACGGGAATGTCTTCTGGGGGTTCCTATTGGATAGTACAAAGGCACACGGGGCCAAAAATTCAATTTTAAAAAATTTAAGTTTTCCTCCCCATAAGGCCCCAATGTTAAATTTGGCCAAAATCGAAAAAAATTAATTTGACTTTTTCGACCCAAAATCGACGGGAGTGTCTTCTAGGGGTCTCAATTGGATAGTATAAACGCACACAGGGCCAAAAATGGGATTTTAACAAATTTAAGTTTGCCTCCCCATAAGGTCCCAATGTTAAATTTGGCCAAAATCGAAAAAAATTAATTTCACTTTTTCGACCCAAAATCGATGGGAATGTCTTCTGGGGGTTCCTATTGGATAGTACAAAGGCACACGGGGCCAAAAATTCAATTTTAAAAAATTTAAGTTTGCCTCCCCATAAGGTCCCAATGTTAAATTTGGTCAAAATCGAAAAAAATTAATTTCACTTTTTCGACCCAAAATGGACGGGGATGTCTTCTGGGGGTTCCCATTGGATAGTACAAAGGCACACGGGGCCAAAAATTCAATTTTAAAAAATTTAAGTTTGCCTCCCCATAAGGCCCCAATGTTAAATTTGGCCAAAATCGAAAAAAATTAATTGGACTTTTTCGACCCAAAATCGACGGGAGTGTCTTCTAGGGGTCTCAATTGGATAGTATAAACGCACACAGGGCCAAAAATGGGATTTTAACAAATTTAAGTTTGCCTCCCCATAAGGTCCCAATGTTAAATTTGGCCAAAATCGAAAAAAATTAATTTCACTTTTTCGACCCAAAGTCGACGGGAATGTCTTCTGGGGGTTCCTATTGGATAGTACAAAGGCACACGGGGCCAAAAATTCAATTTTAAAAAATTTAAGTTTGCCTCCCCATAAGGTCCCAATGTTAAATTTGGTCAAAATCGAAAAAAATTAATTTCACTTTTTCGACCCAAAATGGACGGGGATGTCTTCTGGGGGTTCCCATTGGATAGTACAAAGGCACACGGGGCCAAAAATTCAATTTTAAAAAATTTAAGTTTGCCTCCCCATAAGGCCCCAATGTTAAATTTGGCCAAAATCGAAAAAAATTAATTTGACTTTTTCGACCCAAAATCGACGGGAGTGTCTTCTAGGGGTCTCAATTGGATAGTATAAACGCACACAGGGCCAAAAATGGGATTTTAACAAATTTAAGTTTGCCTCCCCATAAGGTCCCAATGTTAAATTTGGCCAAAATCGAAAAAAATTAATTTCACTTTTTCGACCCAAAGTCGACGGGAATGTCTTCTGGGGGTTCCTATTGGATAGTACAAAGGCACACGGGGCCAAAAATTCAATTGTAAAAAATTTAAGTTTGCCTCCCCATAAGGCCCCAATGTTAAATTTGGCCAAAATCGAAAAAATTAATTTCACTTTTTCGACCCAAAGTCGACGGGAATGTCTTCTGGGGGTTCCTATTGGATAGTACAAAGGCACACGGGGCCAAAAATTCAATTGTAAAAAATTTAAGTTTGCCTCCCCATAAGGCCCCAATGTTAAATTTGGCCAAAATCGAAAAAAATTAATTTCACTTTTTCGACCCAAAGTCGACGGGAGTGTCTTCTGGGGGTTCCTATTGGATAGTACAAAGGCACACGGGGCCAAAAATTCAATTTTAAAAAATTTAAGTTTGCCTCCCCATAAGGCCCCAATGTTAAATTTGGCCAAAATCGAAAAAAATTAATTTCACTTTTTCGACCCAAAGTCGACGGGATTGTCTTCTGGGGGTTCCTATTGGATAGTACAAAGGCACATGGGGCCAAAAATTCAAGTTTAAAAAATTTAAGTTTGCCTCCCCATAAGGTCCCAATGTTAAATTTGGCCAAAATCGAAAAAAATTAATTTCACTTTTTCGACCCAAAGTCGACGGGAATGTCTTCTGGGGGTTCCTATTGGATAGTACAAAGGCACACGGGGCCAAAAATTCAATTTTAAAAAATTTAAGTTTGCCTCCCCATAAGGTCCCAATGTTAAATTTGGCCAAAATCGAAAAAATTAATTTCACTTTTTCGACCCAAAGTCGACGGGAATGTCTTCTGGGGGTTCCTATTGGATAGTACAAAGGCACACGGGGCCAAAAATTCAATTTTAAAAAATTTAAGTTTGCCTCCCCATAAGGCCCCAATGTTAAATTTGGCCAAAATCGAAAAAAATTAATTTGACTTTTTCGACCCAAAATCGACGGGAGTGTCTTCTAGGGGTCTCAATTGGATAGTATAAACGCACACAGGGCCAAAAATGGGATTTTAACAAATTTAAGTTTGCCTCCCCATAAGGTCCCAATGTTAAATTTGGCCAAAATCGAAAAAATTAATTTCACTTTTTCGACCCAAAGTCGACGGGAATGTCTTCTGGGGGTTCCTATTGGATAGTACAAAGGCACACGGGGCCAAAAATTCAATTTTAAAAAATTTAAGTTTGCCTCCCCATAAGGTCCCAATGTTAAATTTGGCCAAAATCGAAAAAATTAATTTCACTTTTTCGACCCAAAGTCGACGGGAATGTCTTCTGGGGGTTCCTATTGGATAGTACAAAGGCACACGGGGCCAAAAATTCAATTTTAAAAAATTTAAGTTTGCCTCCCCATAAGGCCCCAATGTTAAATTTGGCCAAAATCGAAAAAAATTAATTTGACTTTTTCGACCCAAAATCGACGGGAGTGTCTTCTAGGGGTCTCAATTGGATAGTATAAACGCACACAGGGCCAAAAATGGGATTTTAACAAATTTAAGTTTGCCTCCCCATAAGGTCCCAATGTTAAATTTGGCCAAAATCGAAAAAATTAATTTCACTTTTTCGACCCAAAGTCGACGGGAATGTCTTCTGGGGGTTCCTATTGGATAGTACAAAGGCACACGGGGCCAAAAATTCAATTTTAAAAAATTTAAGTTTGCCTCCCCATAAGGCCCCAATGTTAAATTTGGCCAAAATCGAAAAAAATTAATTTGACTTTTTCGACCCAAAATCGACGGGAGTGTCTTCTAGGGGTCTCAATTGGATAGTATAAACGCACACAGGGCCAAAAATGGGATTTTAACCAATTTAAGTTTGCCTCCCCATAAGGTCCCAATGTTAAATTTGGCCAAAATCGAAAAAAATTAATTTCACTTTTTCGACCCAAAATCGATGGGAATGTCTTCTGGGGGTTCCTATTGGATAGTACAAAGGCACACGGGGCCAAAAATTCAATTTAAAAAAATTTAAGTTTGCCTCCCCATAAGGTCCCAATGTTAAATTTGGTCAAAATCGAAAAAAATTAATTTCACTTTTTCGACCCAAAATGGACGGGGATGTCTTCTGGGGGTTCCCATTGGATAGTACAAAGGCACACGGGGCCAAAAATTCAATTTTAAAAAATTTAAGTTTGCCTCCCCATAAGGCCCCAATGTTAAATTTGGCCAAAATCGAAAAAAATTAATTTGACTTTTTCGACCCAAAATCGACGGGAGTGTCTTCTAGGGGTCTCAATTGGATAGTATAAACGCACACAGGGCCAAAAATGGGATTTTAACAAATTTAAGTTTGCCTCCCCATAAGGTCCCAATGTTAAATTTGGCCAAAATCGAAAAAAATTAATTTCACTTTTTCGACCCAAAATCGACGGGAGTGTTCTCTAGGGGTCTCAATTGGATAGTATAAACGCACACGGGGCCAAAAATTGGATTTAAAAAAATTTAAGTTTGCCTCCCCATAAGGTCCCAATGTTAAATTTGGTCAAAATCGAAAAAAATTAATTTCACTTTTTCGACCCAAAATGGACGGGGATGTCTTCTGGGGGTTCCCATTGGATAGTACAAAGGCACACGGGGCCAAAAATTCAATTTTAAAAAATTTAAGTTTGCCTCCCCATAAGGCCCCAATGTTAAATTTGGCCAAAATCGAAAAAAATTAATTTCACTTTTTCGACCCAAAGTCGACGGGAATGTCTTCTGGGGGTTCCTATTGGATAGTACAAAGGCACACGGGGCCAAAAATTCAATTTTAAAAAATTTAAGTTTGCCTCCCCATAAGGTCCCAATGTTAAATTTGGCCAAAATCGAAAAAATTAATTTCACTTTTTCGACCCAAAGTCGACGGGAATGTCTTCTGGGGGTTCCTATTGGATAGTACAAAGGCACACGGGGCCAAAAATTCAATTTTAAAAAATTTAAGTTTGCCTCCCCATAAGGCCCCAATGTTAAATTTGGCCAAAATCGAAAAAAATTAATTTGACTTTTTCGACCCAAAATCGACGGGAGTGTCTTCTAGGGGTCTCAATTGGATAGTATAAACGCACACAGGGCCAAAAATGGGATTTTAACAAATTTAAGTTTGCCTCCCCATAAGGTCCCAATGTTAAATTTGGCCAAAATCGAAAAAAATTAATTTCACTTTTTCGACCCAAAATCGATGGGAATGTCTTCTGGGGGTTCCTATTGGATAGTACAAAGGCACACGGGGCCAAAAATTCAATTTTAAAAAATTTAAGTTTGCCTCCCCATAAGGTCCCAATGTTAAATTTGGTCAAAATCGAAAAAAATTAATTTCACTTTTTCGACCCAAAATGGACGGGGATGTCTTCTGGGGGTTCCCATTGGATAGTACAAAGGCACACGGGGCCAAAAATTCAATTTTAAAAAATTTAAGTTTGCCTCCCCATAAGGCCCCAATGTTAAATTTGGCCAAAATCGAAAAAAATTAATTTGACTTTTTCGACCCAAAATCGACGGGAGTGTCTTCTAGGGGTCTCAATTGGATAGTATAAACGCACACAGGGCCAAAAATGGGATTTTAACAAATTTAAGTTTGCCTCCCCATAAGGTCCCAATGTTAAATTTGGCCAAAATCGAAAAAAATTAATTTCACTTTTTCGACCCAAAATCGATGGGAATGTCTTCTGGGGGTTCCTATTGGATAGTACAAAGGCACACGGGGCCAAAAATTCAATTTTAAAAAATTTAAGTTTGCCTCCCCATAAGGTCCCAATGTTAAATTTGGTCAAAATCGAAAAAAATTAATTTCACTTTTTCGACCCAAAATGGACGGGGATGTCTTCTGGGGGTTCCCATTGGATAGTACAAAGGCACACGGGGCCAAAAATTCAATTTTAAAAAATTTAAGTTTGCCTCCCCATAAGGCCCCAATGTTAAATTTGGCCAAAATCGAAAAAAATTAATTTGACTTTTTCTACCCAAAATCGACGGGAGTGTCTTCTAGGGGTCTCAATTGGATAGTATAAACGCACACAGGGCCAAAAATGGGATTTTAACAAATTTAAGTTTGCCTCCCCATAAGGTCCCAATGTTAAATTTGGCCAAAATCGAAAAAAATTAATTTCACTTTTTCGACCCAAAGTCGACGGGAATGTCTTCTGGGGGTTCCTATTGGATAGTACAAAGGCACACGGGGCCAAAAATTCAATTTTAAAAAATTTAAGTTTGCCTCCCCATAAGGTCCCAATGTTAAATTTGGCCAAAATCGAAAAAAATTAATTTCACTTTTTCGACCCAAAATGGACGGGGATGTCTTCTGGGGGTTCCCATTGGATAGTACAAAGGCACACGGGGCCAAAAATTCAATTTTAAAAAATTTAAGTTTGCCTCCCCATAAGGCCCCAATGTTAAATTTGGCCAAAATCGAAAAAAATTAATTTGACTTTTTCGACCCAAAATCGACGGGAGTGTCTTCTAGGGGTCTCAATTGGATAGTATAAACGCACACAGGGCCAAAAATGGGATTTTAACAAATTTAAGTTTGCCTCCCCATAAGGTCCCAATGTTAAATTTGGCCAAAATCGAAAAAAATTAATTTGACTTTTTCGACCCAAAATCGACGGGAGTGTCTTCTAGGGGTCTCAATTGGATAGTATAAACGCACACGGGGCCAAAAATTGGATTAAAAAAAAATTAAGTTTGCCTCCCCATAAGGTCCCAATGTTAAATTTGGCCAAAATCGAAAAAAATTAATTTGACTTTTTCGACCCAAAATCGACGGGAGTGTCTTCTAGGGGTCTCAATTGGATAGTATAAACGCACACAGGGCCAAAAATGGGATTTTAACAAATTTAAGTTTGCCTCCCCATAAGGTCCCAATGTTAAATTTGGCCAAAATCGAAAAAAATTAATTTCACTTTTTCGACCCAAAGTCGACGGGAATGTCTTCTGGGGGTTCCTATTGGATAGTACAAAGGCACACGGGGCCAAAAATTCAATTTTA
Organism: Asobara japonica; assembly: GCA_026005395.1. Lineage (NCBI taxonomy): Eukaryota > Metazoa > Arthropoda > Insecta > Hymenoptera > Braconidae > Asobara > Asobara japonica. Next base: position 2,329,176 of record BQMI01000280.1, read on the forward strand.
AAAAATTTAAGTTTGCCTCCCCATAAGGCCCCAATGTTAAATTTGGCCAAAATCGAAAAAAATTAATTTGACTTTTTCGACCCAAAATCGACGGGAGTGTCTTCTAGGGGTCTCAATTGGATAGTATAAACGCACACAGGGCCAAAAATGGGATTTTAACAAATTTAAGTTTGCCTCCCCATAAGGTCCCAATGTTAAATTTGGCCAAAATCGAAAAAAATTAATTTCACTTTTTCGACCCAAAATCGATGGGAATGTCTTCTGGGGGTTCCTATTGGATGGTACAAAGGCACACGGGGCCAAAAATTCAATTTTAAAAAATTTAAGTTTGCCTCCCCATAAGGTCCCAATGTTAAATTTGGCCAAAATCGAAAAAAATTAATTTCACTTTTTCGACCCAAAGTCGACGGGAATGTCTTCTGGGGGTTCCTATTGGATAGTACAAAGGCACACGGGGCCAAAAATTCAATTTTAAAAAATTTAAGTTTGCCTCCCCATAAGGTCCCAATGTTAAATTTGGCCAAAATCGAAAAAATTAATTTCACTTTTTCGATCCAAAGTCGACGGGAATGTCTTCTGGGGGTTCCTATTGGATAGTACAAAGGCACACGGGGCCAAAAATTCAATTTTAAAAAATTTAAGTTTGCCTCCCCATAAGGCCCCAATGTTAAATTTGGCCAAAATCGAAAAAAATTAATTTGACTTTTTCGACCCAAAATCGACGGGAGTGTCTTCTAGGGGTCTCAATTGGATAGTATAAACGCACACAGCGCCAAAAATGGGATTTTAACAAATTTAAGTTTGCCTCCCCATAAGGTCCGAATGTTAAATTTGGCCAAAATCGAAAAAAATTAATTTCACTTTTTCGACCCAAAATCGATGGGAATGTCTTCTGGGGGTTCCTATTGGATAGTACAAAGGCACACGGGGCCAAAAATTCAATTTTAAAAAATTTAAGTTTGCCTCCCCATAAGGTCCCAATGTTAAATTTGGTCAAAATCGAAAAAAATTAATTTCACTTTTTCGACCCAAAATGGACGGGGATGTCTTCTGGGGGTTCCCATTGGATAGTACAAAGGCACACGGGGCCAAAAATTCAATTTTAAAAAATTTAAGTTTGCCTCCCCATAAGGCCCCAATGTTAAATTTGGCCAAAATCGAAAAAAATTAATTTGACTTTTTCGACCCAAAATCGACGGGAGTGTCTTCGAGGGGTCTCAATTGGATAGTATAAACGCACACAGGGCCAAAAATGGGATTTTAACAAATTTAAGTTTGCCTCCCCATAAGGTCCCAATGTTAAATTTGGCCAAAATCGAAAAAAATTAATTTCACTTTTTCGACCCAAAGTCGACGGGAATGTCTTCTGGGGGTTCCTATTGGATAGTACAAAGGCACACGGGGCCAAAAATTCAATTTTAAAAAATTTAAGTTTGCCTCCCCATAAGGCCCCAATGTTAAATTTGGCCAAAATCGAAAAAAATTAATTTCACTTTTTCGACCCAAAGTCGACGGGAATGTCTTCTGGGGGTTCCTATTGGATAGTACAAAGGCACACGGGGCCAAAAATTCAATTTTAAAAAATTTAAGTTTGCCTCCCCATAAGGCCCCAATGTTAAATTTGGCCAAAATCGAAAAAAATTAATTGGACTTTTTCGACCCAAAATCGACGGGAGTGTCTTCTAGGGGTCTCAATTGGATAGTATAAACGCACACAGGGCCAAAAATGGGATTTTAACAAATTTAAGTTTGCCTCCCCATAAGGTCCCAATGTTAAATTTGGCCAAAATCGAAAAAAATTAATTTCACTTTTTCGACCCAAAGTCGACGGGAATGTCTTCTGGGGGTTCCTATTGGATAGTACAAAGGCACACGGGGCCAAAAATTCAATTTTAAAAAATTTAAGTTTGCCTCCCCATAAGGCCCCAATGTTAAATTTGGCCAAAATCGAAAAAAATTAATTTGACTTTTTCGACCCAAAATCGACGGGAGTGTCTTCTAGGGGTCTCAATTGGATAGTATAAACGCACACAGGGCCAAAAATGGGATTTTAACAAATTTAAGTTTGCCTCCCCATAAGGTCCCAATGTTAAATTTGGCCAAAATCGAAAAAAATTAATTTCACTTTTTCGACCCAAAATCGATGGGAATGTCTTCTGGGGGTTCCTATTGGATAGTACAAAGGCACACGGGGCCAAAAATTCAATTTTAAAAAATTTAAGTTTGCCTCCCCATAAGGTCCCAATGTTAAATTTGGTCAAAATCGAAAAAAATTAATTTCACTTTTTCGACCCAAAATGGACGGGGATGTCTTCTGGGGGTTCCCATTGGATAGTACAAAGGCACACGGGGCCAAAAATTCAATTTTAAAAAATTTAAGTCTGCCTCCCCATAAGGCCCCAATGTTAAATTTGGCCAAAATCGAAAAAAATTAATTTGACTTTTTCGACCCAAAATCGACGGGAGTGTCTTCTAGGGGTCTCAATTGGATAGTATAAACGCACACAGGGCCAAAAATGGGATTTTAACAAATTTAAGTTTGCCTCCCCATAAGGTCCCAATGTTAAATTTGGCCAAAATCGAAAAAAATTAATTTCACTTTTTCGACCCAAAGTCGACGGGAATGTCTTCTGGGGGTTCCTATTGGATAGTACAAAGGCACACGGGGCCAAAAATTCAATTTTAAAAAATTTAAGTTTGCCTCCCCATAAGGTCCCAATGTTAAATTTGGCCAAAATCGAAAAAAATTAATTTCACTTTTTCGACCCAAAATCGATGGGAATGTCTTCTGGGGGTTCCTATTGGATAGTACAAAGGCACACGGGGCCAAAAATTCAATTTTAAAAAATTTAAGTTTGCCTCCCCATAAGGTCCCAATGTTAAATTTGGTCAAAATCGAAAAAAATTAATTTCACTTTTTCGACCCAAAATGGACGGGGATGTCTTCTGGGGGTTCCCATTGGATAGTACAAAGGCACACGGGGCCAAAAATTCAATTTTAAAAAATTTAAGTCTGCCTCCCCATAAGGCCCCAATGTTAAATTTGGCCAAAATCGAAAAAAATTAATTTGACTTTTTCGACCCAAAATCGACGGGAGTGTCTTCTAGGGGTCTCAATTGGATAGTATAAACGCACACAGGGCCAAAAATGGGATTTTAACAAATTTAAGTTTGCCTCCCCATAAGGTCCCAATGTTAAATTTGGCCAAAATCGAAAAAAATTAATTTCCCTTTTTCGACCCAAAGTCGACGGGAATGTCTTCTGGGGGTTCCTATTGGATAGTACAAAGGCACACGGGGCCAAAAATTCAATTTTAAAAAATTTAAGTTTGCCTCCCCATAAGGCCCCAATGTTAAATTTGGCCAAAATCGAAAAAAATTAATTTGACTTTTTCGACCCAAAATCGACGGGAGTGTCTTCTAGGGGTCTCAATTGGATAGTATAAACGCACACAGGGCCAAAAATGGGATTTTAACAAATTTAAGTTTGCCTCCCCATAAGGTCCCAATGTTAAATTTGGCCAAAATCGAAAAAAATTAATTTCACTTTTTCGACCCAAAATCGATGGGAATGTCTTCTGGGGGTTCCTATTGGATAGTACAAAGGCACACGGGGCCAAAAATTCAATTTTAAAAAATTTAAGTTTGCCTCCCCATAAGGTCCCAATGTTAAATTTGGCCAAAATCGAAAAAAATTAATTTCACTTTTTCGACCCAAAATGGACGGGGATGTCTTCTGGGGGTTCCCATTGGATAGTACAAAGGCACACGGGGCCAAAAATTCAATTTTAAAAAATTTAAGTTTGCCTCCCCATAAGGCCCCAATGTTAAATTTGGCCAAAATCGAAAAAAATTAATTTGACTTTTTCGACCCAAAATCGACGGGAGTGTCTTCTAGGGGTCTCAATTGGATAGTATAAACGCACACAGGGCCAAAAATGGGATTTTAACAAATTTAAGTTTGCCTCCCCATAAGGTCCCAATGTTAAATTTGGCCAAAATCGAAAAAAATTAATTTCACTTTTTCGACCCAAAGTCGACGGGAATGTCTTCTGGGGGTTCCTATTGGATAGTACAAAGGCACACGGGGCCAAAAATTCAATTGTAAAAAATTTAAGTTTGCCTCCCCATAAGGCCCCAATGTTAAATTTGGCCAAAATCGAAAAAATTAATTTCACTTTTTCGACCCAAAGTCGACGGGAATGTCTTCTGGGGGTTCCTATTGGATAGTACAAAGGCACACGGGGCCAAAAATTCAATTGTAAAAAATTTAAGTTTGCCTCCCCATAAGGCCCCAATGTTAAATTTGGCCAAAATCGAAAAAAATTAATTTCACTTTTTCGACCCAAAGTCGACGGGAGTGTCTTCTGGGGGTTCCTATTGGATAGTACAAAGGCACACGGGGCCAAAAATTCAATTTTAAAAAATTTAAGTTTGCCTCCCCATAAGGCCCCAATGTTAAATTTGGCCAAAATCGAAAAAAATTAATTTCACTTTTTCGACCCAAAGTCGACGGGATTGTCTTCTGGGGGTTCCTATTGGATAGTACAAAGGCACACGGGGCCAAAAATTCAATTTTAAAAAATTTAAGTTTGCCTCCCCATAAGGCCCCAATGTTAAATTTGGCCAAAATCGAAAAAAATTAATTTCACTTTTTCGACCCAAAGTCGACGGGAATGTCTTCTGGGGGTTCCTATTGGATAGTACAAAGGCACACGGGGCCAAAAATTCAATTTTAAAAAATTTAAGTTTGCCTCCCCATAAGGCCCCAATGTTAAATTTGGCCAAAATCGAAAAAAATTAATTTGACTTTTTCGACCCAAAATCGACGGGAGTGTCTTCTAGGGGTCTCAATTGGATAGTATAAACGCACACAGGGCCAAAAATGGGATTTTAACAAATTTAAGTTTGCCTCCCCATAAGGTCCCAATGTTAAATTTGGCCAAAATCGAAAAAATTAATTTCACTTTTTCGACCCAAAGTCGACGGGAATGTCTTCTGGGGGTTCCTATTGGATAGTACAAAGGCACACGGGGCCAAAAATTCAATTTTAAAAAATTTAAGTTTGCCTCCCCATAAGGTCCCAATGTTAAATTTGGCCAAAATCGAAAAAATTAATTTCACTTTTTCGACCCAAAGTCGACGGGAGTGTCTTCTAGGGGTCTCAATTGGATAGTATAAACGCACACAGGGCCAAAAATGGGATTTTAACAAATTTAAGTTTGCCTCCCCATAAGGTCCCAATGTTAAATTTGGCCAAAATCGAAAAAAATTAATTTCACTTTTTCGACCCAAAATCGACGGGAGTGTTCTCTAGGGGTCTCAATTGGATAGTATAAACGCACACGGGGCCAAAAATTGGATTTAAAAAAATTTAAGTTTGCCTCCCCATAAGGTCCCAATGTTAAATTTGGTCAAAATCGAAAAAAATTAATTTCACTTTTTCGACCCAAAATGGACGGGGATGTCTTCTGGGGGTTCCCATTGGATAGTACAAAGGCACACGGGGCCAAAAATTCAATTTTAAAAAATTTAAGTTTGCCTCCCCATAAGGCCCCAATGTTAAATTTGGCCAAAATCGAAAAAAATTAATTTCACTTTTTCGACCCAAAGTCGACGGGAATGTCTTCTGGGGGTTCCTATTGGATAGTACAAAGGCACACGGGGCCAAAAATTCAATTTTAAAAAATTTAAGTTTGCCTCCCCATAAGGTCCCAATGTTAAATTTGGCCAAAATCGAAAAAATTAATTTCACTTTTTCGACCCAAAGTCGACGGGAATGTCTTCTGGGGGTTCCTATTGGATAGTACAAAGGCACACGGGGCCAAAAATTCAATTTTAAAAAATTTAAGTTTGCCTCCCCATAAGGCCCCAATGTTAAATTTGGCCAAAATCGAAAAAAATTAATTTGACTTTTTCGACCCAAAATCGACGGGAGTGTCTTCTAGGGGTCTCAATTGGATAGTATAAACGCACACAGGGCCAAAAATGGGATTTTAACAAATTTAAGTTTGCCTCCCCATAAGGTCCCAATGTTAAATTTGGCCAAAATCGAAAAAAATTAATTTCACTTTTTCGACCCAAAATCGATGGGAATGTCTTCTGGGGGTTCCTATTGGATAGTACAAAGGCACACGGGGCCAAAAATTCAATTTTAAAAAATTTAAGTTTGCCTCCCCATAAGGTCCCAATGTTAAATTTGGTCAAAATCGAAAAAAATTAATTTCACTTTTTCGACCCAAAATGGACGGGGATGTCTTCTGGGGGTTCCCATTGGATAGTACAAAGGCACACGGGGCCAAAAATTCAATTTTAAAAAATTTAAGTTTGCCTCCCCATAAGGCCCCAATGTTAAATTTGGCCAAAATCGAAAAAAATTAATTTGACTTTTTCTACCCAAAATCGACGGGAGTGTCTTCTAGGGGTCTCAATTGGATAGTATAAACGCACACAGGGCCAAAAATGGGATTTTAACAAATTTAAGTTTGCCTCCCCATAAGGTCCCAATGTTAAATTTGGCCAAAATCGAAAAAAATTAATTTCACTTTTTCGACCCAAAGTCGACGGGAATGTCTTCTGGGGGTTCCTATTGGATAGTACAAAGGCACACGGGGCCAAAAATTCAATTTTAAAAAATTTAAGTTTGCCTCCCCATAAGGTCCCAATGTTAAATTTGGCCAAAATCGAAAAAAATTAATTTCACTTTTTCGACCCAAAATGGACGGGGATGTCTTCTGGGGGTTCCCATTGGATAGTACAAAGGCACACGGGGCCAAAAATTCAATTTTAAAAAATTTAAGTTTGCCTCCCCATAAGGCCCCAATGTTAAATTTGGCCAAAATCGAAAAAAATTAATTTGACTTTTTCGACCCAAAATCGACGGGAGTGTCTTCTAGGGGTCTCAATTGGATAGTATAAACGCACACAGGGCCAAAAATGGGATTTTAACAAATTTAAGTTTGCCTCCCCATAAGGTCCCAATGTTAAATTTGGCCAAAATCGAAAAAAATTAATTTGACTTTTTCGACCCAAAATCGACGGGAGTGTCTTCTAGGGGTCTCAATTGGATAGTATAAACGCACACGGGGCCAAAAATTGGATTAAAAAAAAATTAAGTTTGCCTCCCCATAAGGTCCCAATGTTAAATTTGGCCAAAATCTAAAAAACTTAATTTCACTTTTTCGACCCAAAATCGATGGGAATGTCTTCTGGGGGTTCCTATTGGATAGTACAAAGGCACACGGGGCCAAAAATTCAATTTTAAAAATTTTAAGTTTGCCTCCCCATAAGGTCCCAATGTTAAATTTGGTCAAAATCGAAAAAAATTAATTTCACTTTTTCGACCCAAAATGGACGGGGATGTCTTCTGGGGGTTCCCATTGGATAGTACAAAGGCACACGGGGCCAAAAATTCAATTTTAAAAAATTTAAGTTTGCCTCCCCATAAGGCCCCAATGTTAAATTTGGCCAAAATCGAAAAAAATTAATTTGACTTTTTCGACCCAAAATCGACGGGAGTGTCTTCTAGGGGTCTCAATTGGATAGTATAAACGCACACAGGGCCAAAAATGGGATTTTAACAAATTTAAGTTTGCCTCCCCATAAGGTCCCAATGTTAAATTTGGCCAAAATCGAAAAAAATTAATTTCACTTTTTCGACCCAAAATCGATGGGAATGTCTTCTGGGGGTTCCTATTGGATAGTACAAAGGCACACGGGGCCAAAAATTCAATTTTAAAAAATTTAAGTTTGCCTCCCCATAAGGTCCCAATGTTAAATTTGGTCAAAATCGAAAAAAATTAATTTCACTTTTTCGACCCAAAATGGACGGGGATGTCTTCTGGGGGTTCCCATTGGATAGTACAAAGGCACACGGGGCCAAAAATTCAATTTTAAAAAATTTAAGTTTGCCTCCCCATAAGGCCCCAATGTTAAATTTGGCCAAAATCGAAAAAAATTAATTTGACTTTTTCTACCCAAAATCGACGGGAGTGTCTTCTAGGGGTCTCAATTGGATAGTATAAACGCACACAGGGCCAAAAATGGGATTTTAACAAATTTAAGTTTGCCTCCCCATAAGGTCCCAATGTTAAATTTGGCCAAAATCGAAAAAAATTAATTTCACTTTTTCGACCCAAAGTCGACGGGAATGTCTTCTGGGGGTTCCTATTGGATAGTACAAAGGCACACGGGGCCAAAAATTCAATTTTAAAAAATTTAAGTTTGCCTCCCCATAAGGTCCCAATGTTAAATTTGGCCAAAATCGAAAAAAATTAATTTCACTTTTTCGACCCAAAATGGACGGGGATGTCTTCTGGGGGTTCCCATTGGATAGTACAAAGGCACACGGGGCCAAAAATTCAATTTTAAAAAATTTAAGTTTGCCTCCCCATAAGGCCCCAATGTTAAATTTGGCCAAAATCGAAAAAAATTAATTTGACTTTTTCGACCCAAAATCGACGGGAGTGTCTTCTAGGGGTCTCAATTGGATAGTATAAACGCACACAGGGCCAAAAATGGGATTTTAACAAATTTAAGTTTGCCTCCCCATAAGGTCCCAATGTTAAATTTGGCCAAAATCGAAAAAAATTAATTTGACTTTTTCGACCCAAAATCGACGGGAGTGTCTTCTAGGGGTCTCAATTGGATAGTATAAACGCACACGGGGCCAAAAATTGGATTAAAAAAAAATTAAGTTTGCCTCCCCATAAGGTCCCAATGTTAAATTTGGCCAAAATCTAAAAAACTTAATTTCACTTTTTCGACCCAAAATCGACGGGAATGTGTTCTGGGGGTTCCTATTGGATAGTACAAAGGCACACGCCCTCAAAAATTCAATTTTAAAAAATTTAAGTTTGCCTCCCTATAAGGTCCCAATGTTAAATTTGGCCAAAATCGAAAAAAATTAATTTCACTTTTTCGACCCAAAGTCGACGGGATTGTCTTCTGGGGGTTCCTATTGGATAGTACAAAGGCACATGGGGCCAAAAATTCAAGTTTAAAAAATTTAAGTTTGCCTCCCCATAAGACTCCAATGTCAAATTTGCCCAAAATCGAAAAAAATTAATTGCACTTCTTCGATCCAAAATCGACGGGAATATGAATATAGAATTTTTTTGAATAAAGTTATGAAAACAATATTTCGTCCAATACATTGCTCCCTCCTTTCCCGCAGGAAAAAGTATACCATCATACCATGACCATCATCATGGTATATGGTATGGGGCCTAGTTTCATGGTATAAATACCATGATAATGGTATGGCTGGCAACGCTATTCCCCCCTCAAAAATACAGTCCGCAGTCTTGGAACACCGTGTATACCTCTTGTCTCAGTATAATGTGCAATATTCAAAAAATTGGATGTTATCTCTATAACAGATTTGATTCTCGGGTCCATTACAATAACAAAATCGGAAAAATGCAGAGCAAAATGCACAAATTTTTGAAGTATGTCTCATAAATTATTTCAATATTCATACCCAATAAATTTTCACTGAAGGGATCCTCCCACGCATACATTTTGATCAGCTTAATACAGTTGAGAATCTCATTGATGGCCGATATACGATTATCCGATGCCTTGACACTCTTACTTTTTAAGTACCCAATGAGGCGGGAGATGCAATACTATATTTGCATAATAAATTAGGAGATTAATAGTTAGTAATCTGTTATCATAGGAATGATATTGATGGATATTTACCTGGAATGGGTAGAACAGGAGAAAACATAGAAATCCAGCGAGTGCCGCAGGACTCAGGATACACAAAATGTAAATAATTATTAAAAATGTAACTATTGGACTTATGCAAAAAGGCGGACTGTACAGACAGAGATCGTAGACTTGCTGTCCATCGGTGGACATCATATTAATGAACTGAAAAGTAATGAGTACTATATAAATTTTCGTTTTTCATCGTTTACCAGAAGAAGTTTAATTCAGACAGAACCACTTGTTTTCGAAAAGGAAGATCGGCTGGACAAAAGTCAACTCCTCTAAAAGCTTCAAAAACATTAAATCGAAATCAGTTAAAAAAATTGATAAAATTGTTTAGCATTTCGAGCTTTAAATTTAGTTCCAATAGTTTAAAATTTTACTACAATTGTCAATTTTCAAAAATTTTCATATGTCAATAATTCAAAAAAACATCAAGAATTTCAATTAATAAACTCCGAACTCTTGGCTTAACTCTCAAACGATGGAAAAAAACCTCAAAATGCTAAAGTTCCACTAAAGTTCCTCCTGGTTCCAAGAGCCTGAAGCAAAGCAATTTTCGAAAAACCCATGGTCACTGTCCCCCTCAAAACCTCAATCCTCACTTTTCCCGAATCCTTATTCCCCAAATTGCTAGTCCTAATAAGCTTCCTATACATAGTAGCGACAAAAGCAGCCTTGAATCTCTGAGCAGTTCTGTAGCTGATGATCCATGCCCAGCATTGTAGCAAGACCTTCATTCCATCCATCAAAAAAAGTAGTGCCACCAATCCAAGCCCACCAGCAACACTAGCATCCGGTGAATCGACAAGCTCCAGCATTCGCCTCATAACAACCGCCGATCCAACAAATCCAAAAACAATGGAAACAGCTGTGATAAGCATGGCCATGAGTGTCCTAGTTCTCATAAATCGCCACGTGACACGCGAGAATGATGCTCCACTCAGGCCATTTCTCACAACTTCCTCATTCCACAATGCTTCCAGCCTTTGCACATTGTAATCGCAGCAATCATACGGCGATGACTTTGGCAAATCGCTCAATCCATCATTACGATAAGCCCGCCATAAATATTTCGTTAACCACGTTGAAAATAACGTGGAGCACAAGCCCGCTTTATCAACAGACGCATCATCCGCAGTGTCTACCTGGCCCCTGAATGGAATTAAATTTCTCGCTGCTCCCCCATAGCGTGACAATTTCTTGCACTTCCTGTATTCATTCTTGATCATTGGCCTTTTAGCGCTTGTCGTACTATGTCGTGGACTATCTCCGCGCCTCAGCGAGTTATACAGATAGTCTTGTCTCTCCATCTCCTCAGACCTCATCATATTCATTATTTTTAGCGCTCTTTGTCCCAGTGGTTCCGGTCTCAAGAGGCCAAACACTTTGTCTCAATTATCTCGCTCGAGATAAAAATATGAGTCATATCACTCGGCTCTCTATAAATCACCTTTCACATATGGAATAATCACTTATATGGTGGCCAATGGGTCCATCATAACCGTGCAATAGCTAACACAATACTGAGTAGACTAACTGAGCCCTGAAATTAGCTCTTATCACTTGGGGCGATTCAATCAAAAGACCCTGGCAATAAGGTGTACACACTAGGTATACTTGTTTACGACTAAATGCTCTTATCACAGTTAGATATATGTGGATATCTATGATGTTCAGGTATTATCTGGGTGGATCAATGGCTCCATTTGGCATGAAAATTTTACTATTTAATTTTATTCGCTTTGTGGTACAACTCGTGTCATCTTTCAACAACCGACGAATCACTTGTGAACTGTGAGTGGGGGAATCTAGCATTCGGACAGCCTCCGCCTGGGGCTTTATCTACTTGAGAATTTTTTCTTTATTTTAAAATTGCTCCCTCTCCCCCCCCCCCCCCCATTATTTTATCACGTGGCTAATGGCCAATTTAAATATCATTACTTAATCGGTCATTTCAAGGATAGAATGTAGTCGTGCTTTCTTACTTTGTAGTTATTTTATTATCACGTTTCTTTTATCTTGATGTATTACAATTGACAGGAATATGTAGTGTAGCGTACACTTTTTTTTTTCAACCGACTAATCTGTCACAAATTTATGCCGAGTTTTATGTATAAAATGGGAGGGTTCAAGGACAACTAACTGTCTCTCCTATGATTTGTTGGAGGGGGAGAAAAAAAATGGAGAATTAACGGATGAATACAAATTAATACAGTGATGAGCATTCATAAAGAAATGGCTGTTTCTACCCAGGTCTAAGAAAAATATTCCGCACGAGTTAGTCGTACGTCGAACTCAGTAAGTATCTGGGGCGGTGAATTATTCCAAAAATTGACATATTTTCCCAAAGAATAATCCACACAATTGTACAATTATATTTGCAATACTCCACAATTATTGCATTATTTGAAATAGTTTCGTTTAAAAAAAAAGAAAAAACACAGTCGATTTTTTACGAAGAGAAAAAGGGACTGAGAGTGTTGACTCAGTAACGTACTACGGTACGCTATTTTTAAAATTATTCTTCCCTCAAGCCTGAGATTATTTTAGATACAAATATTACTAGAGTAAAAGCTGAATAGATAATCTACTCAACACCAAAAAACTCGGGTCAATTACTACAATTATTTCATTACTTCCATTCATCAGGAAATAAAAAGCAAGACTATTTCGTTTGAAATAGAAAAATTAATTTCTGCCATTGATTTATCCAAATTTGGGTTTTGTAATATTTCCGTCGAATGTAAATCTCGAGAGCCATCCACGCAGTTTACAGAAAATGGGGGCGTGAGTTATTCTTTATGGATCCAAAGTTCCAGTGTATCCGTTGCGTACATCCACAATCTGAGCACGTCAATTGTGCAGAACACCCGGTTTTGCAAAAATTTTAACGTTCAGTTTATTTTTTCTGTGTCATTAAACTCCATTTGTGGATATACAAATCGATGTTGCATCACTTTCTACACATGGCAAAGATTAACTCGTGGCACTGCCCAAATGGATGTGGCCTTGAAGAGTTACTTTTCGAATCAAAAACGATCTACAAGACCGAAATTTGGGTACACCAGTGACAAAATGTACTATTTGACCTCGAGCACTCGTGGACGAGCTGCTTTCACCTTTAATTTCTGACCGGAAATACGTTTCTTACAAGTCTAATGTTCAATGCACTTTAATATAAATTGTGGAAAATTATCAGTGCTATTCTCTATTACATGATGCCACCCTTCCAATAGCACAGGATGTAACTCTTAAAAATCATGAATTGCTAGCTTCTTGTATCGACTTAATTCGTCCATTGATCTCAACGACGATGCTGGTAGAAGTGTTGTCTTGTATCTCAGAAGCTATTGTAATTGTTACCACCCAGTTGGCTGTTATAGCCTCGATTATTGGGAGAGTATGCAGACCTGAAGTTATTGGCTAAACCCCCGCAAAAATTGCCAATTCCTCCCAATGACATGCCACCACCGCCACCGCCATTACCATTACCACCGCCACCACCACCAGATGATCCCGATGAGTTCAGGAAGAGCTCGATGTATCTGTGCGACATGTGACTCTTGTCCTAGAAATAAGGAAAACATTGGAAATTGAATCTCAGGCATAGATTTCAGTACTTAGCCCACTATCATTCTTTCGTTGTATTCGTATACCCTTTCGATTTCCATCATTTGCATTACATTTAGATATATGCAACAAAAACGCGTTTAAAAATTGAGTTGCCCATCTTTTTTCTCTTTGTAAATATATAATCGCAAAATAGGAACATTGTGGTACTGACTAGTTCCAGATGGTTCTGAGTGAAGATTGGCAAAGGAAAAAAACGAAGAGAGAGATAGAATGAAGCTTTGGAAGACTTGGGAAGAATTTGGAATATTTGATAAGAAAATAGAAAATACACTGATAATTTTCTAGTCAAATTCGATGAACTCGGTCAAAATTAAATTGTTGAATGAATGACAAACCTTGGACATGCCCTTAACAGCTTCTTCATGGCTTCCGAATTCAACGTCAGCCTCGCCAGAGGCTCTTCCGCTATTTTCGAGGATAATTCGAATGTTGACTGGGACGACTGGCCTGAAAAACTGGAAGAAAAACAATCGGGTCAATCACCATTTGGTTAGTCCGTTTGCTAGTACTAACTTCAATTTCTTAAAAGGAAAATTAACGTTCAGCAATTAAGTGGCCATATTAAGTTGATTCCACATTCTGTGGAGAATTTTAGAGAGATATTTCAGCATCTAAGAGAGCTGTTTTTTTTCCAAAGCTCAACTCTACGAAAAAGGCTTTTAGAAATTTTTTTGTAAACATTTTTTTGACGTTACTATTTCAATATCCATCCTGACAATTAATGCTTATCTCTTCCAACGCATTGTCGTTAACTTACGTCAGCAATATCCTGCTCAGTAGCTCTAAAAGGCAGACCACGCATGTGTATGCAATGAATCCCCGAACTTCCACTCCAGTTGTCACCGCCACCACCACCTCCACCAGCACCACCAGTGCGATAATTAGATCCCTTCATCTCCATGGATCCTCGCATTCCCATTCCCCCACTGCGGGAGCCATAGCTGTTTGAGCTTCCCCATGGGCCACCATCGAAGTCTAAACAAAACAGAATATTCGAAAACTCCTCAGGATGCCTTTTGCAACTGATATACTTTCTTTCGTTTTCCATCAAGCTAAGTTTTGCATTGCAGACTAGCTGCTGAAATAAAATATTAATTGTGATCACATACCTCCTCCTCGATTCCTGGCATTTCTTGCATTGCTGTTGAACCGATTCATCCCCCCAAATCGATCCCTCTGGTCATAAGGCGCAGCTCTCTGGCTGTATCCACCGCCACTCATCGGTCCGCTTCGCATTTTTGGCCCGACACTTGCACGCACCTCGGACAAACTGCTCCGGAATATTTCAATGTATCTGTAGACATTATCAACGATTAACAATCATACTTTTAATTCCCCCCATATTGGCAAATGATGTTCAACTCGAGTACTCATAATCTATCAAAGCATCATAAACTCAAGTTACATAAAATGACATTAAATATACGAGCCAAACGACTCGTCAATGTCAACGAGTGTCCTCAGAATTCAATGTCTCAAAAATTACCACATGTGTCGTGCTACCTGTTCTTTTTTTCTCCTCCTTGCGATTAATGAATGGATTGCGGTGGCGTCCCACCCGAGAATCCATGAAGACTATTGCATAGAGATAGCCCAACCCACCTCCCATGGGATACGGTGACGATGTTAGGGGGTACCTCCCGCCCGGCACCCACCCAGAGGGTATAAAGTCGGGCCAACAGTACTTTTTTGGTTTTTTCTTTTTCGCTCAAATCTTCACTCTTTCAACTGTATCTTATCAGTTGTAGCGTACCTCGAGGGGCAACTCCAATGAGTTCGGGAAATGATGAGTTTATGAATTCAGGTTTTACTGGCGCTGCCTGTGCTATACATGTCGAAATGACAATCTGTGAGGAAAAGTCTTTGACTTCTTGCCAAGTTGCTTTGCAAATCATAACTCATAGTGACTATTGACTTTCCAATGTGCATTTATTTTCTTTTTGTTACTTTATCAAAACAATCTTATCGAACCAACTTCTCTCCATTGAAAGAAATATCTCAAATCTGTGGAAATGTTCAGTTTTAATGTGCAATAAAATTTTTTTAAAAATTGAAAATGTAAATTGGTAAACATGAGAAATTGTTAAAAATTAGAGCATTCAAAATTCATGTTCTGAAATCCACTTCATGTTCATAAACTGATGCCCACCTAAAATCCCGAATATTAACTTAAATTTCAATAGCTCATCATGTCCCAAAACTTGTTGGGGACTTCCCTCAATCTATCCATTTCCTCACCTCAATAGTTCAACAGTGGATTTGAATAAATCATTAATAGTGGATTTAGACAATTGGTAAAGCCACCGTTATGAGACAGCAACAATTTGAGGAAAAAAAAAGTAAAAAAAAAATCATTCTTTGTTTATTTATAAATCATAATAAACAATACCCAGACCCATTCTAGCATCAGTGCCCCACCTGTGTCCTATCTTTTCCTTGTGTTTCTGTAGAGCGCGCTCCGCGACATCTTTGTTAACAAATTGAACGTAAGCCTCCCCAGTACTGCGGCCCGTGAAGTCTGTTGGTAGTGAAATCCCGTTCGGCAATATCTCCAACCCTGACCCACACATAATCAAACATCCATATTGTAGCGTAATTATTACCCATTAACAACAAATATTACAGCTGCAATTAATTTTTTCATTAGTTCAAGTCACCCTGTTGTGGGAAATAGAGTATAGAAACCATTTTCTCCTCAAAAGATTTTTTTAGATTAGTTTTTTGGTTTTGGTTTGATTTTCTTTTTCCTTAGAAACCGTCTTCACGCATCTTTTAGTTATTAGAATTAGAATGAAAGGGTTAGGCTTGGTGAAAAGAGGGAAATACTGTGGAAATAGACTTGAGCAATTGTTCTCTTCTTCTGTTACCAAAAACATTTTCATTAGTATCAAACACTCCAAATCATTTTCTTCTGCTCAAGAATTTTCTGATATTTCTTTAGCATTTTTTTTTTTTGATGATCTTCTTGAAGACCAGCTTCACCCATCGTTTTAATTATTCAGAAACAAACTGAAGTAATTGTTACTATTTTTTGCAGTAAAAAGTACGACGTTAGTTCACAAAACTCTGCTGGAATTGTTTTCTGTAATTTTCGTACAACTATTTTTTTTGGACACTATCTTCACGCATTTGCTTAGTGATTAGAATAAACAGTCGCAGAATGAAATGTCCCACTATATGGAAAGAGAGAAACAATCTAAAAATAGACTTAAGTATTTGTTACGCTTGTTTTTTGTTATGACAACAACCGAGTAGTTATAACGCCTCCACGCGATGCTCCCATGGGGAAAGTAATGCTCAACCCGTTGGAGGCTGCGGAGCAGACCAAAAGAGCAATAGGAGCTGGGACCGAAAAAACACGTTCTCCATACCTGAGAAAAACTGGGCGATTTCCTCCTTCGAGCAGCCGAATGGAAGACCTCGCAGTCGCACACAGCCGTCGTCCATGACGTTCTCAAGATTCAGTCCACTTCTTTTTACCACCCAGTCCATTTCAGTTCTCTTAGCCTTGAAAACTACAAAAAGAAAAAGAGAAATTGTGAATTCAGTAGAAAATTATTCATAAATTTGTTCAAACTAATTTGGACATTGCAGGAGCTACTACTTTGCTCATTATAGGCAAACGTCTTGTGACCTTGAAATTGAAAATTTTTTGCGACTGGTCTGAACATCATTTGCAGGATTTTTTTCACTCGATTTTCAAAACGAAAAGCTCTCCACGACTCATTTAGGTTTATTTGGTTCTGATAAAAGTGTAAGTAAATAATAACCTTCAATGTAACGATGACCCATGTGGTCCCTATCCCTCTTGCATGCCTTCTCCATGTCCTCCTCGCTCTCCATCTCGATGTAGGCCTCACCACTGGGTCTCCCCTCGCGCGACATTGTCATGTGAATTCCAGCTTTTCCATGACAAATACGACAATCACTGAAGAAGGTGAGAATCTCATCGACTGTGGTTGACCATGGCAATCCTCTCAACTTCACCACGTACCTCTCTTCATCGTGCTCACCACTTCCGTTCGACATTTTCGTCGCGGGTTACAGCTGCATTGAACAAAAACATTATTTCCATGCTTCATGAATGTGAAAATTCAAAGCGCAATAAGAAGCGTCCAATGAGATAATCGATACGCACTAACTCCGAAAACTTTTCACGTACAATTTCTCTTGAATGAACTCAACCTCGAATATGATTTTAAACTAGTTTTCAAAACTTTAATCCGTATTGTTGCAACTACGCAAAATTCTGCAGCAATTACAAGCTCCAAAATTCGAGAATATTCCAAGCGGACGCTAACCATGAAATCAATTGCCCCTCACACTTCTCATGAAATAATCAAACAATGGAGTCGCCTTACCTCTAAAACTCTTCCGATAAGGTTTGAGCCCTCAGCAATAACTTCCAACGTAACAATGCAGAGTTAATTGTATCGTTGGCGATAAATTCCAGTCATAAAATTGCAACGAAGCCCAGACTGAACAAAACGTTATCGGCAAAATGGCGACTGTTCCCTTTCGCCTCGGATGTGACGCCACCGCTTGTCCCCCCCCCCCCCCCCCCCCCCCGGGCCCACCGAGCCCAAAAAAACGAAGCGTGCGACGTTGCCGGTTGTCAAGTGTTTACGCGGCAATTTCAAAGAATTGTATTGGCTCGAGAGATATTAAACTGTGTGCGCTCTAACCGCAGTTCGCACGGGCACTTTGGCTGACGCGAACGCTCAAACAAGCCACCGTGTACTGAATTTTGCATGCGATAAGCACTCGGTCGAGTTATGCGTGCCATAAGTCTCACCTAGGCCAACTGATTTCAATTACATGAAGAAATGGATAGACTTATGATTCTGGGGCTCAGCCTATCTCTGATAGCCATTGGAGAATGCCAGGTAGATATAACCATGTGCACTGCTTTTTTTTTATTGATTATTCATTGTCGCGGTAGTGACCGTGAGATCAAACAATTGCGCATTTCTGGCAAATCTTTTCCAATCCATCATCATTATGGGATGTTACTCTGTTCTAATGGTTTTGTGCAATTTCTTGTTTTCAGCCGAAACAGGCTCAACAGCCACAACAAAACCCATGCAAGTTTCGAGATCCCACAACTGCAAGAGTTTACGATTTGACACCGCTCATATCTTCAACTGAAGATTATGTTCTCAGGAATGATATGACAAACGATACAATGAAGTTTCAGTTGTGCCATGAACTTCATCACGGGTGCGGTGGAGCTGGAACTTATGCGGCGTGTTTGGAACGAGGGAATCAAAACATCGGGATAGGTGGCTATTTTTTTTTCTTCTGCAATTCCCTTCACAAGGAAAGGCATTCAAGATACTGAGAAAGTGTTGTTGATTAGGTTTCGAGAAAATGTGAGAGCATGGACAAAAAAGGTTTCGTATGTTTGAAACTAGGGAAGTGGAACATGAAATTAAGTTGTCAATTTGTGGTTTCACACTGCGAAAATGTTTCTCAAATTTTCTGCCAACTGTGATCATATATGTGGCATATATTGCCGTATATATGTTTACATTTTTATTTTTTGAATTCCTACTTTGACAACTGAAGATTTCAGTTATTCAGAACATTGTATCAATCAAAAATGTATCTTTAAGATGTGCGGTTTTGAGCTGAAGGGGTTCTTATGCTGTGGGTATAAAATATTCATTCGTATAATGACTGGAGTTATAATGTAGATAACGCTGACTGGTATAATCCTCGCTTTCACATAGTTGCAGATTGGATGGGAAAACTCATGTTTTGGGGATATGCAAATCTCTAGCAGTAATCATTTTTTTTTTTTGATAATTATGTGGAGAAGTTGTGACGGATACGCTTTCACAATTTATTAGTGACGATGACATAATCTTGCCATGATATTCGCTCAAAAATATTGCCGAAAATATCGTGCCATTCATTTCTTGGGGTCCATTTGATCCAATTAATTACTGAACTAGCTTGTGACGATTTCGAAATTTTCGACGTTTGGGTTCGCGATTCGTTGTTTAAATTCGGAAGCAGTGCAACTTTTGGAAATTTGTAATAAGCCTGGCTCAGTTTCATTGAATACATCGTCCTGAATTGTTAATTAATCCTGAAATATACTTACTTTATAGTTGCCATTTTTATCTGGGTAACTGAGAAATATTTTTTCCAGGGAAATATCCTCCAATAATCGCTGGAGAGGACGGCAGGATTATGCTGAGATTTATCGGTGATGAATGTCAAAAAGATATGAAATATACTGTAAGTGTCATTATGCACTGTGACTACTCGGAAACCGATAAGGAACCTGCTCTTTTCCCTTACGTACGTATTCGAAGTGTGAAAAATTAGAACCTCTCAATGGATTGCTCAGGAAGACGAGTCAAGATTCTGTTTCTTATGGAAATTTTATTTTCCTAGAAAAGTGCGAGTCCTTTTGACGAATATCGTACCGAAATTCTGATGCAAAGAATTCAATTTTTTTTTCATTTCAATTGCAACCTTTTCGCCAAATTTTTGTTTAAATTTAATTCCATTCTGAAGAATTGAAAATGTATTTGAAAATTTCTCGATTACATGCTGTACAGTCAACAAAAATTAGATCAATCACTTGAGGTCCATTTAGATAAAAAAATTCTGTGTTGTTTTGCCTGATAGTAGTTGACGGAACGACAGAAAAGGTGTCGAATTTCCTAATGCTGAATTGCCCTACGATTTTCGGTGAAATGGTTTATCTTGACGTTCCATTGATTCTTCATCTCGTTGAAAATTATGTGAACTGACTGAGAATTAACTTGCAGGAAGCAAACAAATGTGATATGCACATTTCGTGGAAAAGTAAATTGGCGTGTGGATTGCCACCGAAATCCGTCGATTGCACAGTGAAAAATAAGGCGGGTGACGTCGTCGATTTAAGTAGTTTAAGGAGTCAGATGAACAATTATGTGATACCTAGCGGTAATAAGAGTTCTATCATTTTGAATGTTTGCCACTCTGTGATACCCGGATATGGAGCTGTGTGTACGGCCAACTCTAGTGCCTGCTATAGAAATGAAAGTTCCCAGATTGCTACGTAAGTTGAAAACTCTAATTTCCTCATTGGACTTCATCCGTTTCCCCAGAAAAGTCTCGTTATTTTAGAGAGATATCGAATATTCGGTGAGGGATTCAAAATAGTATGAATGCTTCGGAAATGATTTCCATTAAAAAAAAAAACACTTTTCCTGATCTTTATAAAGTGCGAAAATTTTATGACACCCTTCAATCATTAGCTTTTTACCTCTTTCGACGTTTCCCATCATCCTGACCAGACTCTCTCGAGTGGTAGAAATGAGATAAGAGCATAATTGGTAAGAAGAAATATACAGGGAAAAAAATGGTTGAGCTGTGCAAAAGGGCATGTGGAGTGATTGCCTGAATGTTATCTAAGGACTTTTTGTAAAATTTACTGACTTGTATACCATTCCAATAAGTAATGCATTCTTGATTTAGTTATTCAAACCTTGGGGACGTGCAATCACCGCAATTGATCGATGGCACCGTGGCTCTACAATATGAGGGGGGCAAAATTTGCTCCAACGCCGATGCCACTAAGACAACAATTTTCTTCATATGTGACTTTGGAGCACACGTGAGTACTTCATGCAACCCTTTTCACTACTGCAAATTGGACCAAGCCCAATGTCTATTTCTTTTTGCAGAAAAATCGTCCGGAGTTGGTGAACCGTACTGATTGCAGTTACACATTTATGTGGAAAACTGCTGCAGCCTGTAGTGATAAGGAATTAGAAGAATACAGTCTGAAAACAGCCAGCCCGTGCAAAATTTCAGATCCAATCACGAACTTTGAGTAAGTATCTTCTGTTTTGGAAAATCTTACGTTTTCACCATTTTTTTGTCTACCATGAGAAGTTTATTCAATCAAAATAGGATATATAAAACTGTTGCAGTGATACAAATTTCAAAAAAAAATTTCAATTTCGTCATTGCGACTTTATTATCCCAGTGGATAGGTCTTTGGTTTGATGGTTCTGACCCAGAATTGGATTAAAACTGAAAAGTAGATAATAATTAAAGAAGGACAAGATTTATTAAATTTCAAAATCAATTGCCCATCAAAAAATCAAGCATTACCACATTGATCAAAATGTTTCAGGTACGATTTGGGGAGTCTTAAGGGCCAGGATTACATAATTAAGAGTACCAATGGATCCTACAAAATGAGTGTTTGTGGGCCACTACTAACAAATAAATGTGGAAATAACACAGGTCGCAATCTTCCTAGTTTACTGTTTAGTTACTTTTGCAGTACCGCGGCAAGAAAGATCCACAAACTTTCGCAATGTAATAGAAACTTGGACTATTTATAGCTAAATACGGTGAAACATCAATAGCAAAATCTCCAGTATCCTTTCTCAGTTCTAAAATTTTCAAAAAACCATATCTAGGTCTGTTAAATTCGTTTTCCAATTTTGTCCCTGATGCATTGCAATGTTATTCGTCGATCTGTCTTCCAGAACAGTCACTGCAGAAATATCTTAACTAACTGTTTCAATCTTGATTTAATGACAATTGTGGGTGTAGGTGTTTGTCGTTCTGAAAATCTGACAACCGAGGGCCTGGCTAATTCCAAACTCCTGTGGTCCCCTGAAGGTCCCTACCTCAACTACACAAATGGCTCTGTATGTGAAGGCACCGGGTTACACTACACAATAATCTCCTTCATCTGCTCTCCAAAAAATACAACGGACAAACCAAAAATCGTAATTGATGAAAAATGTTACCTAAAAATTCAGTTCCCAACGTCACTCGTTTGTGAGACTGAGGTAAGCAAATTAACAATTATTTCTTTTGGTAATTTATTTTACATTCATTATAAAATCACATACAATAACTTAACCTACACGCGAGGTTGCCAATAGGAAAATTCACTTGGTATGTGTCAGTGGTCAAGGTTGCATGAATTATGGTAATTATAAGTGCTATCCAGGCAACCATTTCAGTCTTATAATTATTATTCGTTTGTTCTATGGCTATGAACGAGAATCTCAAACTCAATGAAATTGAGCCGCAGTATAAAGTTAATGCTGAGAGGACTTGCTACGAACTCGTATGCACTTTTTTTCACACAGCATAGCTTACATTATGAACTATGAAAGAGATTCTGAATTTTGCATAGTCACAAAATACAATTATCACTCCTCGTTATGAGATTTTCACCTATACGTCAGAGTCTATTTCAGGTAGACAAGTTACGCATTTTCATAGATCTCACATCCGTATACACCATTCTCATGGATTGTCGTCTCAATTCCACTGAGCTATGTTCTCCACTCAAATGCATAATGAATATTCACATAGTGCTCA
Source organism: Asobara japonica (assembly GCA_026005395.1). Lineage (NCBI taxonomy): Eukaryota > Metazoa > Arthropoda > Insecta > Hymenoptera > Braconidae > Asobara > Asobara japonica. The sequence continues at coordinate 2,351,880 of BQMI01000280.1, forward strand.
GGTGATAGTCAACTCGTTACACAGTTGTACACTGCAGTATTGTCCGCCTTCCACTACCTTTTCCTACCCCACACTCCCCCACTTTGCCATTCTGCATTGCGCCTTTATTCATTGTTTCATTAACAGCGTTTCTCTCACTTTCACTTTCACCAATGCGTTTCAACGCATCAGCAGGAGGTGTAGATGCAGCCGTCACCGTTCCATTCTGATGACACTTTTCGATCAATTCACTTTTGTCATTAGAAATGACAATTGTCGGTTGCTGTCCCGCAAAAACCGTTCGTTTTCTCCTGAATCCTTCTTGGTGGGGCAAGGCATACTTGAGTTTCTCAAAGAACCATGGATCCCCCCACTTGACATAAGTGTTCATACTCAAATACGCTTTGAGCTCAGAATCCAATTCATCAATGGGACCAATATCCCCGTACAAAATTACGATAACCCTGGCCCGCCCTTCACTCAGCGCCTGACTATGCGCAGTCCGGAATTCCATTTTGCCCCAGACACTCTCCAGGAAATTTGGAGACAGCACCACAATTGTCCTTCTGGAGTCTTCGACGGATCTAGCAATTTGCGTGGGGATCCACTCACCTGCCATCCAATCGCGATAGTGAATGCACAGTTTAAAAGGGCTCTCTCCCTCCTCTAACTTGGTAACCAAACCCTTCACGAACTCCTCGTCCTTGTGGGAATAGCTGACGAATGCATCGTACAGTTTATCCTTATCGAGTTCTTCCTCAGTGACCAACCATAGGCACCACTGCTTCGCGTACAACCAGACTTTGATTTGTTGTTGGAATCGGTAGTACAAGGCACCAATTGCTCCCATCAATATACCTAAGAGGGCAACACCAACACAAGCGCCGAGGATTACAGCGAGGGCCACTGGACATAGCTCGTCCGGAGTTTTGGTGAACATTGGGCTGTCATCATGGAGGCACTTGACTCCTTGGAGTTCTGGCATTTCCACAAGTCTCTGCTGGATCAGCGTAAGCAAGTCACGGGAGGCGCAGTCACAGGTCCAGGGATTCTCTTGCAGCGCTAGGTGTTTTAGTTTTGTGGAGTTTTTGAAAAAGTCAGTGACAGCTCGGTCCAATTTGGTGAAATTGTTGGAGTCCAGGGAGAGACTTTCCAGGTTGGGGGGAAGGAATTCAATTTGGAGGTTTGATATTTGATTTTTAGAGAGGGAGAGAGTAGTTATTGAGGAATATCCCGGTGGCATGTGTGGGGGAATTTCTGTGAGGAAGTTGCCGGTCAGGTCCAGGGTGGCTGAGCGGTTTGGCGGCGTTTTCAGGGAGTCTGGTAGCTCAGTGAGGTTTCTGTAGGAGCAGTCTATCAAATAGGCCTCGGTTTCTCGGTGCACCCAGCACTCGCAGCCGGCAGGACATGTTGTGTTTATCTTGCCCGGATTTTCAACCAGACATTTTAGGGATGATGAGCTTATATTTTCTACGGGGGTATCCTTCAAGAAAGCAGGACTGTGGCACTTGAGATTGGACAATTTCAGCTGTACGTCCTTCCGTAGATCGGCATCCAGAGTGTTTTCGTGGTAGAGCAAGAGATCGTATACATTGCAGTTGCAGATAATAGGGTTGTTGTCGAGGGAAACACTGCGGCTGTGTGCTAAGTCGTTTGGAGACTTATAGTGTTTTACATCAGTGAAGGCGATGATCTCTATGTGGTTGTATGATAGGTCCACGCGAATGTCGTTGGACGTAAACATTATGTCCTGTACCTGAAACATTGAATTTTTATACATTATTTTAGTACAGTAAATGCTAACACAGAATATACAGAACAACCAATGAAAGGTTTATTTTTTAAACAATACAATATTTCATGAGAATGTCGAAGACCAGTGGAATAAAGTGTCTTGAGAAGAATGTGTATAAGCGTCAGGCTTTAAAAAGTTATACGCAACATAGGTTGATTTATCGCGTTTCAGTACGTCCCTACGGAAATGATTCAAGAAATGATTCACGGATGATATTTGATGTAGTTTAGCGAACTGAGAGATCCGATTAATCTCAACCTCACCCATGAAATTGATAATCCTAGGCGCATACTTATAACCAAATTGAAACGATTCTCCTTATGCAACAGGTATGTAACAAGAATTCTGAAATTGGCTGAATTTGAAAAATCTCCGAGTTCACGTCTGAACTACCTTAATGATAATAATGATGAAAGATAATTACATATAAGGACCGTAGGCTGTTGTTCTTGAGGTTGAGTATCTTGAGTTGCGTAGCACTAGACCAATCGTAGAAAATTTCTGATATGTTATTATACGCCAGATGCAGCTCTTCAAGTTTCTTGCAAGGGTTGAATGGCGATGTGGGTCGATCGTTATTGAGTGGCTGAGCGACGTGTGATTTGAGGGTCAATTGGTTGGAGGTAAATATGGCTTTCTCCAGGTTCAGAAGGGACCTAAATCCCTGGGGATGAATTGTCTTCAGGCCATTCAGCATCATGTTCAAAACTTGTAGTGATGATAGCCCTTCGAAGACGTTTGCACCAACTGCTGTTATGTGGTTCTTGGATAGATCCAGTGTTTTCAGCTGGTGGAGATCGGAAAAAATGCCATCTGGTAGCTCTCGCAGTAGATTATTCCCCATGTCAATGTACGACAGTTGCACACTTCCACTGAATAAATTCGCGGGCAAATATTTCAATGCATTCCTACGAATATTGACATGGTTGAGTTGGCTCAGATTTCCGAAAAAACCAGGAGGCAGTGTCAGCAGATCTTGTTTATTGCCGAAGAAAAGTATATTCTTGAGTTTATTATTATTTCTGAAGAGTTTTTCAGACAGTGAATCCGTACTGAAATTATTTAGCGACAAAGTTACATTGATTAAGTTTTCCAGTTTGGCAAAAATATCCTCCGGCAGTGTCTGGAGATTGTTTGATTGCAGGGTAATCGCTTGCAAGGACTGGAGTTTATCAAAACTGTGAGCTTCAATTTCCACGAGTTGATTACTCCATATGTTGAGAAGCCCCAATTTCCCCAATTTCTCCAACATTCGGGGGGTTAGCCGTTGCAATTGATTGTCCCCTAGTTCGATGGACTCCAAGTTCTCTAAATCAAGAAATCCATCAGGCAGTTGCTGGAGCTCATTCCCCCGGAGGTTCAGACGCGTTAAATTCTGGAGATCTTGTAGCAAATCAGCAGAGACATTTCTCAATTTACTTGTTAAAAGTTCAAGAGTTTTCAGATTATTGAAGCCAGAAAATGATTCTCTGCTGAGGATCTCGGTTAGATTTTCGCTATTTTGAATTAACAGGGTATCAATGCTATCCCTGATAATTTGACCAGAGACATCACTGACTTTTCCCTCGGGCAGTTGACATCTTTTGAAGATTATGGTGCTGACATCACGTACCGGCTGCTCTTTTCCTAGCTCAAAGTCCGACCAATTCGGCGAATTATGGCATTCAATTTTTACCGAAGCTGCTGGCTTGTAAGTAACGATGAAAATTGAATTTAGAATTGCTGTGTTGCACCGGATTTCGTACTGGTCCTCGGGGAGGTAATCACAATCGCTGCAACCCCTGCCCTGGGGGCATTGTGTACCGGATGTTAAGGAGACTGCGAAGACGATGGTGAGGAACGCGAGCATGCTGTCTCGGTATCGCATTCTTCTGTAATAGAAATAGAATAATTAAATGTATTATATGTTCGGTGGTCCTCTTCTCAAATTCAATTTGCAACATGATCAGCTAGGAACAGTTGTTCAGGATTTCTACCCCAAAGTGGCAAAAGCGTATCCAACTATAAAATTTCTCTTCTATTGCATATATACAACACGCGCCTCCTCGTAAATTCTGTACCGAATCTAAGCTGTGTTCCATTTTCTTTTTCCCATTCTCATTTTCTTTTATATATAGAAATACACATGTAGATGGACTAGAGCCCCCTTCAATGGCTCCTCAATTCGGAAACCCATGTGAGTGAGCTTCATTCATGTGAAATGAGAGTTCAATCGAGAGGAGCTGTTGTTGAAAGTTCATTTGGTGTGAAATTCACAAATGGAGGGATTAAGCCGAGCAGATGGATATCCAAATTCGGAAAAGGCTCAATTCTCGGAGCTACTTAAGTCCATGGTTCATCGAGTCCATTGGACGAAGATTAGCGCGATAGGGGCTGGTGAATAACGAACGGTTTATACCTGTCCATCAACGCGGATATTCTTGTGTGTACAATACGTCGGTTGAATAACAGCGGAGATGAAGATAGAATTGTACAAATGGGGACAATTCCCCTTTTTCAATGCGTTTATTTTCCGGGGTTTATGGTTTGTTGGTTTCGGCCTGGTGGTTTTTTTTTTAATCCCGGGAACACGGGGGGGGGGCGATGACTCTCACTTTTACTTTAGGCCGGTCTCGAGATATCATTCTCGCGCTTTTCCTGGCAATTTTTCAGGGTAGAGAGGTATTGACATGACAGCTACATTTCACTTTGCGTTTCCGGGAGACAGGTGTTAACTAAAATTTTTATTGCGATTGATAAGGACGCGATGATAGGGAGTAGTTGGTTGGGTGGCATGCTCCAGCTTTGCGCGTTCCATTTGTTTTTTTGTTTTTTGTTTTTTGGTTGTGTATTTTTTATTTGCGTAGAAAGATCTGTGAATGGTTTCTCGGGACGATACTTTTTAGGTAATGAACCACATCAAATTGGTTTCAGTTTATAGATAGATTTATTGCGGGACAACATTGGATGGAAAAGTTAGCGCAGTGAAAAATTTTTGTGGTATTTATGTAGCATTGGTCACGGATATTTTTAGGCAGATAATGAATCTAACTGGTTACTGGAACTAATAAAAGAAGAAGGGAACTAGCATGCGTCGTTCCAATTGGATGCTGAACCAATTGATCTCATAATGTTCTGACATTCCCAGACTAGATTATGACGTATGCTTTTAATCTTTTTGATATGTAGAATCTTGCAGACTCATTTTCGTAAGGTAAGCCCTAAAATTGGGAATTTCGAATTCTATAATTTTAGGGTTTTCCTTGGAAAAGCAAGGAGAAAAGAGGGAAATGGGGGAGAGCCCATCATTTTACTTCCCTATGCTACTTTCCAGTACTCGAAATATTCATCTACTCTTTAGAGAAAAAACTGATTTTTTATCTAAATTTGATCCAATTTAAGTTTACTAGAGGTTACAATACCAACGTGATTAAATTTGAACTTGCTGATAACCATGCGCTCAGTTAACTTCGGTGATTGAAGTTTCTGTCGATCTTACCATTCAGACTCTTCAGATTCTACTATTTTTGCATTACTTATGCGCGGTCAACCAGTAACTAGCATACCACGTGCTCCATTAGAATCGTTGTTTCCTCGATACGCATTTTTCTTACCCGAGCAATCGCGTTTTAATTTTTTTTTCTTATCAACTTTCGAAATTTCAAATTTCCTGAACTTTCCAACGAATAGAGATACGGGAGATGTTTATCAAAATGACTTGATAGATCACTGTACAACATTATCATGGAACTAAAGATCTCTAAGGAATTCCGAGAAGATGTCATTATTAACCTGTTAGTGATTAACTTTTTCGGATGAAGATGGTGATAAAAATTTTGATTACTACTTCGATTAAGTTAGGTGTTGCAACATGGGCCTCTGGTGTTATGAAGTGGTTCGGGAACAGAAGTCCCTTATGACTTAGAATTGGGGCCAGGCTTGCACCAATTCCTGATGCAATCCCAGTTCCATCCACCGAAAACACTTACATGAATATCTCCCCAGATGAGATGAAAATAAATAAACTAAAAACGGCAAAAGATGGAATTGACCAACCCAAAAATGGAATTACAAGAATGGGGAACAGAGGAAAACAGCGAAAAGCTGTCTGATCCACTCTAACTTCGGTAGACATAACAGTAAGGAACGACGCACACACCAATATCGAGCATGGGCCACAGATGAGATCATTTTTTTTTCGCGTGTTATGAAGTTATGGAAATTATTTACAGCAATTGTAAAGCACTGATATAGAACTTCGTTTTTACATACAGATAAAGAAGGGAGAGACTTGCTTCAGATGTCTTCATTATTTTTATTCATATTCCTGATCTGCGTAGTTCAACTAAATTTGGATGAACAACTGAAAGTGAAGGCTCGATGCAATTTTTTATGTATGTGGCATCAAAGTTTTAGGTCAATCCCTTGGATTTTCATTGAGGAAAGTTCAAAAAGGGTTTGGGAGACACGTAGAGTGTAGTGTCCAGCAGTCTGCGACAAAAAATTACTTCGCGTACGTTTTAGTAACAAATGAAGATCTATTGGAACTGCGTAATTCTGTTCAAAAGATATCTCCAATTTTTTCTCAAGCGCACTCAACAAACAAAAACAATCACACTTTCTCTTGAACCCTTCAGCTTCCATGAAGAATTGCGTATTTACACATTCTGCATGCCGGATTTACAATCTCTTTATGTAATTGCGTTTATAAAACAAGTTTGTCTGCATCGATGTTGATTGCACCGTAGATTTTCGAAATTTACAATTCCCTGATAGCTTATTACTGATCTTCATAGGAAAACGACGTGAGTACGGACTCAAACGACTTCCAATGTAGATTCAATATATCACAAATTCGAGATTGATAGTGGTCTATCGAAATCGCTCGTGTAAATTTGTACTTATCGAAAGAAGAGTCGCAGATGAGAGAATCAAATTGAAAAATTAATTATTCGTGATATGCAACATATAAAAGGTTTTTCCATTTTTAAATTCGAGTAATGATTTTTGATTTTGTAAGGTTTGAGGATCTCCAAGGTTCTGTTTCATTCTTTTCTACGTTTTTCCATCAAGAGTCAAAACTCCGTTTTTTTGCTTTTTTTTTCAGTTTTTTTGGTTTTGTTTTTTTTTAGAGTTTTTTAGATTTGTTTTTTTTTTAGTTTTTTGGTTTTGTTTTTTTTTTAGTTTTTTGGTTTTCTTTTTTTTTCAGTTTTTTGGTTTTGTTTTTTTTTTAGTTTTTTGGTTTTCTTTTTTTTTTAGTTTTTTGTTTTGTTTTTTTTTTCAGTTTTTTGGTTTTGTTTTTTTTTCAGTTTTTTGGTTTTCTTATTTTTTCAGTTTAAAAATTGTCAAAACTTTAGAAAACGGTGAAAAGCAATTCCGGATGTTTCAATAATTTCAAAGCTAAATAATCAGAAAACCATCTTGTAGTATTGTAATATATGTCACGTATCTATCAGTGATTCCACGTGTGTGAATGTCTCACTCAAACACAATGATGACCCGACCAAGGACGGTGGTCTCCGCATTCAACTTTTCACTTTGCGTCTCTTCCACTAACATCATGTTTATGTTATATTAGTCCACCATTTATCACATGGTTTCTTCAGAACCTTTGGCCTCGTCAAAATGGCAAAAAGAAGTATTATCAATATTACAACTCGCGGGTGTCACAGTTTATCAAATAAATTCGCGAATGTTCCAGTCCAAACGTCCTGCAACAACTATAGTACAATATTTTTTGTTCGTAATTTTCCTGAACTTGAAATCCCCGCGGAAGTATTATTGATTATTTATCCGTCCATTATAATTTTCTTGAAAAGCGCATCGCGGGATTTTCCCGCAATTTTTCCGATGAATTAATTGAATTTCTAAATGCTGATCGCAGATATGTAACATATGATTCAATCACTAAATGTGTCTGAACTATCTGACCAAGTATAAGTTAAATGCGCTACAAAAATATTCACTAAAATATTTAATATGTACCCCAACAGGGAGAATATATGTGACATAGCCTTATGGACCGTAAACCGATCACACTAAACGCATATAACCAGTTTTTTGTTTTCCATCCTTTAGTATCGTCAGAACTAGCGGAATGACGTCATGAGCCGCGATAGTACCGGGATAATTTTATTTTTTCGCGGTTTGAAGAAGTTTGACTGGGCCTTGGTACTAGCTAAAATAATTCTCGTGTTTTGGAAGTAGTCGGCGAGGGGGCACGTAGGGTCGAGGTAATTATTGCAAGATGCAACGAGTGATTACTCACCAATTTGTTCGAGGAGGCAATACTTTCAATTCTGTTGTAAAAAAACAAACGCGAACGTGCAACACTTGAATTTAAGTGAGGCGATCCTATCGACTTGGTTGAATAACACACATCGTTATCAGTGTTTTGTGGGAGGAAACTTGCGGCAGGCACGGATGAGCACGGCACTTGGCACACTAGTTCATGATATGAACACGGGGACTGTTCACAAACTAAATTGAGAGACTCTGGCTGTGGCACTCATGCCCCACTCGCGGAGGCGCAGCTCCTTGGAGTGGGGGCATGCTGAATGGCAACATCAGGGAACATCATTTTCTCAATATATCTATATATAGTGAAAACACCTTCTCCCCCAAAAGCGGTCCAGTTAGTGGAGAACAAAATGTGGAAAAATTGGATGGCAAAGAAAACTAAATTGCAATTCGATATTTGAAGTAACAATATATTTTCCGAAGTTGAAGATACTGCTAATCATTGACTCCGAAAAAATGAGAGCTTTCAATTTTCCAATTTGGTGTAAGCATCTTTTGTTTTTTTCTGTAATTATCGCGTACATATAAAATTTGTCAATACTGGACAGAATATGTAAAACATTAGAAACTTAATAAATTAACAGAGCGTCAACAAATATTCTGTCTATATGATCTTCAATAACTACATAAGCTATGACAACTTGAACAATTGTCATACTTTTGAAAACTAAAGCCGAATCGATATCTCAAATATCGATGTTTATCGATGCAAAGGACCAACCAACTTGACGATGTTCCCACATGGAAAAATTTATATTATGAATATAGCTATATTTATATCTATTATATACTAAATTGGCGCGTTTTTTATATCAAATATATATAAAGTAGCACTTTTATGTATCTGTTATATATTTCTCATATATCTCTTATATATTTTTTGCAACATATATGAAATTGACACATATATATATATTTGTTTTTATATATTTTTCCACGTGGGTTATCTGACTAATTTGATCAAGCAATAAATTAATGACGATTGAAAAATAAATCATGTCACGGTTTTCGAGATATTTCGACTCTAACGATGTTCATTTATGTGTATGCGCTCCTTGAGTAGCATGCTCATAGTTATGTAATGCAAGGCGATACAATAACTTACCGCATCGGAAAGTTAACTAGTAAAGACATTGGCGTTAAATTTATCCGCCAATTTTTCGTTTTTTAGCTCTTTTCCAATAGAATCTTGTATTTAGAAATTCAACGATTTGAATTCTACGTGTTTTCGATCAATCAATTTTAAACGGCATTTGCATGAAGTATTGATTCAGCTTAATGTCTTGACGCGGTTTGTGTCAATAAAAAAGGTATTTTTATTTAAGACTCGGGTTAACTCTGAATTAATGATTAATTATTGTCAGACTCCACTAAACAAATTTTTAGTCTTCATTCAAAAAATTATTCACTATTTCCATGTTTGAGAGTTGTAATCGTTTTGATGTAAAGTAAGATTTATTTGAGTAGTCATCGAAAGCCGTACATTGATGAAAAATCCAATGCATTGGGCTATATTCTTTTACATATAACACTGCAACGTAAGAGGTAACATTATAACTAGCGAAATCCCATTGACGTACCGTTCAAGTTTTCCTCCTTTCACTTGCGCATAACAAAGTTTCCAGTTCTTCCATTCCATTTATAATACACCGGCTATCAATCGGCACAGCCCGGATTGTTCATCCATTAATGATATTCTACTGTAAATAGAGGGATTCTCGGAAAATACCGGATAAGCGTATTTTTAGTTGAGAACTTCCTGCCAGACGCCCTCAGGACTTCCCGGGCATCTGGACCATTTTCAAGTGGGATCCACCAAATTATCTTCATTATCACTTTGATTAGAAAAGCCCATTTCTTGTTTGAATCATTTTTTAAGGCGGAATTTTTTTTTACTGTTTCAAATCTTTGATTCTCAAATTTTTTAAATCTTGCAAAATTTTAGATAACAACCCTTTATAAGCTCTTTTTTATTTATTTTTTTTAATTTTCAATATTCATCAAAGTTCTGTGTGAGGTATCGCAAATTTGACATTTTTTTACAAATTTTGAAATTTTAAAAATCTTCGAAAAGTGCAGAATTTCTCAATTTTTTGGGTATTTCAAGGTTTTCTTATTCTTCGACATTGTGGTCATTTTCGAATAATCCCTAAGTTATATAATTCTTTTTTTTTGGCACTGTGCTGTCCCATCTGGAGAATGTGGCGCGCACATGGAGCGCAATTGCGGTTCCTAGTCTTGAGAAATTTTTTCGACCTGGACACATGCTGCGAAAGATCGTTTCTCTTGACCTTACAACACTACCGAAATTTCATTTCCTTGAATCGTTAACAAGCTCGTCAAAGTTGCACTCAGTATTTTCAATCTTCAACAATCAGCTGGTAACTAAAATCGGTGAAAAAAAGTGTGAGAACGTTAGCAAGACGTAATACAGTTTGTACATATTTTCTAAAAAAACGCATTCAACACAACCTATCCTAGTACTTCACATGAAATTTATGACAATTTGTTTTCAAAATTTTTTAGATCAATAATCGAAAATTCGCCAATTTCCGTAAATCTGTCGTTTGCGCATGACAATAGTCTGGCGTTTCCGTACTGTCCATTGGGCGCTTCCGCTCGACTCACGTTAAAGGCGGCCTGTGATTGGCCGCCGCGCGGACCGGCACTTCTCGCGACACCGCAGCTGTTCTCAGCGGGCTTGCAAGACCGTCGTTTCCAATATTCTCTAATTATAAAAAAAAAAAACAACGACAAAAATTATTTCGACTATACCCTTTCAAAGAGAAAAGTTTTTTTAAAAACATGGTTCCCTATTGGGACCAGAAGCTTCTCCAGAGATTGATAGTGAACCCATGGCACATCTGCTTTTATCTGACTCAGTGCACTATTTTTATAAGCTTACTTCCTTAGAGTGGTCTCGCCAGGCAGGAACATGAATAGTATTTATCACTGCCGCATTTGGGGAAGTCCGTCGTGAGTGGACCGATTATCGCTCTTCATATGGCTCATTTGATAATAGATTGTGGAAGTCCTCCGTGCAATTTTAATATCACTGCCGAGGATGAATGGAGGTTCAAAAGTTGGTCCAGAAATCACATTAAGAATATTATCACTCGAATTCCCACTGCTATCGCGGGCAATGTGTTTTACGTTACGCCCTCAAGTTGACGCAGATATCGAGTTACATTTCCCGTGTGCGCTCGAGCCACTGACTGTTCGTAATAAATGCCGTTGGTTTTTCAGCTTCTTCCCGTCTTCCTAATTTCGGTAATTACGAGATCAAGAGGTCTCTAGTACAAACAAAACCCAGCCTTGCATCAGTCACGCTAAACAAGGCTGGAATGAAATTGTATACTTGTATTTCCTTTGAGGATTGAGAGTGGTTCGTTTGGAGTTCAAATGCAGTTAAGATCGCTCAAATTCAAAGTCTTCGTTTTTTTTTTTAGAGGATGGTAATCCAGTGTGTTTGTGCCCCATGGGGCGACCTCGCGATTTGTAACTCATGCCTGACATATGTTTTTGGAAGAGTCCTTCCTTCCTAATCAATTCGGTAACTATTGGAGATAGATCTGAAAGTCATGGAACAAAAAGATTCGCCATAAAATCGTGAACACTGAATAACTGAACGCTTATTTCGGTATCTCCAACCGTTTGCACGATCTTCGCCGCTGACGCCACAGCGGTGAAGTCTGGACGCCGCGTGGCGGCGCTGGCGCAACGCGGACTCGCGCACTGTAGCTACGATGGAACTTACATAATATACTATGCGTATTTCCATACGAACGTTATCTCGAAATTTGGAAATTGTGATATGGGACGATTATTTTGCCACTTGTGATTGAATTTGCTGACCCCACACGCGATTCCCCCCCCCCCCCCCCCCCCCCAAGACATTCTTAAAATGGTTTCAACCAAATTCCCAAAATAAGTTTTAAACAAATTTTTAAAACCACAATTTTTACGTTCCCAGATTTAATTTATCTTTCGAATTCTTTTTCCACCCTGATCATGTCATAATATACTATAAGTTAAGGTACGATTTCAAGATGCTTAAAGGTACTGGTAATTGAAATTACAGACTACTAAATGTCTCTTTTTTTCCCACCTGTTTTTAGAGCATGCCGAATTCAACTGTGCCAGCAGTGACACCTCACCCGATGGCTTCCACGACTCCAACAGTTCCTCAGTCTACCACAAATTACACAGGAACAACAGATTCCTCGCCTCGGAAACAATCTGGAGACGATGTTCACACATCCCACAGTAGGAATTCTTGAAAATTTTATTCCATCCAAGTAATATCGGCAAGAACTGCAGATACCCCTGTTATCAAATCACCCCAATCTCCCATCAATTCTCAAATATTTGCAAAAAAATGAGCACACCATATCGCACGATTACATGATCCAATTTTTTTATACTTTCAGGCGGACTCATTGCTTTTCTAGTGATATTTCTTGCCTTAGGGCTGATTTGCGGCGTTTACTTAGCCAATCCGATTCGCAGGACGAATTTATACTCCTCTTGCCGTGATATTATTCTACGCAGATCACCAACTGCTATGAACTATTCTCAGGTATGGCCACGACCTTCAGGATGATCTGGCCCTTCCAAATAAAGCCAACTCATTGAAGAATTATTGTGAAAATAAATTGCTATCCCATTCTGTGCTAATGTCCCATTCTGCCCCGGCCTATCCCAGCTGGAGACGCTTGGTTTTGCCAGAACTAAGACAAGTTCATTATTTTTTATTCATTTATTTATTTTTTTTTTGAATTTGCACAATCTCATTTTATTAAAAGTCCCATGGAAAATTTTGTAAAAGAAAATTATGGGGGGAAAAATTCTGTGAAAGAAAATTATGGGAAAAAAATTCTATAAAAGAAAATTCTGTGAAAGAAAATTCAGTGAAAAAAAATTCAGTGAAAACAAATTCTGCGAAAGAAAATTTTATTAGGAAGGGCCAAATTATCAATTCTGCCTCACCATTAATTTTTTTGCAAGTAGTGTTTATGCACTGTAATTCATGCAAACACTTGTTCATGCATCAATTATTTGTTTATGTGTTTTGCTTGTGCACTGGGCTTAATGTCACTTTGGTACTTTTATTTTGCAGGAGTTGTGAGCGAAAGAAAATGCTGGACTTTCCGACGTATTGGTTTTAGCGATAGACTTCGCAATTAATGATGATTTTTTTAAATTTCTGCTTAAAAGAGATCTAATTAGTTAGTAGAAAATACCGCCTTGTGCTTAATTACTTAAGTTTGTCAATGTATTGAGTTACATTTTATCATCAACAGCCATCATCTTCTTTTTATAATTTTTTTTATTTACTTGTAGTGAATTCACAATGACTTTATGACTTTATGTAAGTGAGTGTAATTTTTCCACCAATATTGCTTGTTGTGAAAAAATATCGAATGCACACGTGACTTGAAGTTTTGGAAAGAAGTCTCATTTTTACACAGCAAAAATGTCCGCAACATAGACAGCCAATAAAAAAATTTGCATTCTTTTTTTTTCCACAACTCGCAGTATCCTAGAATCTCATTTAATATCAATTTATTTCAGGTGAATAGCGTGGAAGAGACAAATTTATTGCTAGACGCATCTAACACATGTTGTCAATCTGACAGCGACGACGACTTACTGCGACTCTAAATTCCCCGAAGCCATGTCTTCAATTTCACCACGAAAGAAAAAAAAATGAAAAATTGTGCACTACGTACCTCAAAGAGAAATAATTGTGTTAAAAATATTGTGACTGACTGTTTATATTTTCTGATGCACGTTGAGGCCTAGAACTTAAGCCCTTTTTTTTCAATTTAATCCTGTAATGATGCAACGAGGGGGGAGGTGGGTGGGATTCAAGCAGGTTTAGTTATAATAAAAGTCGATGGACATGTGATGTATCTTGTAGCACATACATTCATTTATTATACGTAGATTGTTCATGGCTTATTATTCATCTATCCTTTACAGCAACAGCAAGTATTACAGTATTACAGTTTTTGGTCGAATTAACAAACGTGGTGATGATGTCGCCAATCCGTCATCATTACAATACTCCATCATACATTTTATTGTTAACCGGATGTTAATGTGTGATGAATTGAGCCCCAATGTAACAACGACAGGTTGGAGATGAGATGCACCTCGGGCATCCGGTGGACCAAGGGCGTCTCAATAATTTCCGGTTTATTCTGGATAATTTTCAATGGAACTCGCTCAAATATGGCTCTCGATTTTTTTTCTTTTTTTTTTCAGTTATCGATAAAGACATCCAGCGGAGTCTACGGGAGGAGTCGACTAGGTGCAAGAGCGCGTTCTACAAGCGCTGTTTTTTTTTTCTTTTTTTTTAAAACACAAACTAGGTGTCTGAATATCCCGTGTCACCTGCGATTTCTCTACAACTCTCCTCTCTCATCTCACTCGCACACTCGCACTCTCACATAACGAAGGCATAATTGTTCTGCACTCCCTCATAATTTTTTTTTTCTTCTTTTTTTTTTTTAATTTTTATTTCACTTTGTCCCAAGCGTCGCAACACAGCCCACCTGAGTCCCTTATCACTGGAGATTGATAACGCTGTCGTAGGAATAACGTTGACCTGCCATGCTCGACGCGTCTAAATGACCCATTCAATCGTGTTTAATCGAGAAAGAAAATAAGGTCGTATCACACAATTCATACCTTACAAATCTACATATTTTTCTTCTTTATAGTATTATTTACATCTTTTTTTGCTCCTGTTTTTTTTTCTTTATTTGGCACCCATAATTGTCCCACGGAATCAAATGATGCCAAAGTCACACTCACACATTCTCATTGTCGGAAAGAATTTTTTTTTAATTAATTCTGTACGCAAGTGGTGAGGACTAGGGGTGCAATTGGGGAAAGTTATCTGGAGAAAATATCTGTCAAGATATTTCTAGGGCACAACTCCCCAGTTGAATTTTCTTTTTCCTCCACCACTTGCCAATTCATCAATAGCTCCAACTTAAAAATTTTGACGCGCGAAATAGTCTCAATGGTGTCTCGAGTCCTCGGTTGACTCACAAGTGTCTGTGCCGCAGAGTCACCCTGGGGTAATATTTCACCGTTAATTAATGTCCTCCTTCCTCGTAAATAATTCATACATTATTTTTCACGAGTGACATTCTCCCTTTGGCATTTTTTCTGTATCAATGTACATTTGTTTAATCAGTTATATAACCACGCATCAGTGGAATGTGTTGAATTTTCTAAGGGGGTCTCCAGCAAATTATCCGCAAATGATAATTTGCTCGCGACCGTCTAATTTTTTAATTATCATCATTATTTTTTTTAATGAACAACGACATTGCCAATACCTCATCACACTTGTCTCCCTCAATGCGAGACGGATTGGCAAATGCCGTGGCGGCAAAATTCTCTCCCTCATTTTTCAATTAAATCGCCAACCAATCATCCATCTACGGAAAAATTACGCTTAATGAAATTTGTTCATTAGTAAAACTGACTGCAACTGGTTTTTTCACCATTATTTTTGTTCGCAATTATGCTCGATTTCCAGACTGCCCGGCAGTCAGATTTGACAACAATGACAAATCAAAAACGGTAGTACTAATACAATAGTATGTAAATATAGTAATATTTAATCGTAAATATTTTATATAATTCTATATCAATAACAACTGACTTGATGCCTTCATTTTGTTCGTATTGTTTTGGGTTCGTTTTTTCCTCTATATCATCATACGCAATATATACCACGAGGTTTTTCTTTTTCTCACGAGAACATTTTACGGGTAAAATACCATACGAAACGTAATGTACATTACAGTTTACAAATTTCTGCTTTCTTATTTCGCTTCTTTCATTAATATTCTTCACATAACAAATTATATAAAACTAAATATTTCATTAGTAGAACAGTAAAATGTGAAAGAAATTAACATTCATCAGTTTGAATTTTTTTAATGGAAAAAAATGGGTAACAGATTGCAGTGTTTTATTGACATTCGCGGAAATTTTCTCCATTCCCATTGAGTTACTATACTTTGACTTTTTCACATTTCCGTGCAACGATCGATCCAGTGGAAATTAAAGGAAATTTGTAAACGAGGATGATGATACCACTCGATTGTGGTGAGATCCATCGGAGGGCCTGGTGCGTCCGTTGGGTCTTTGGGCCGTTTCTCAGAAAATCTCAGCATCGGGATCGTCCGACGCGGCCGCTTGGAGCGCTAGTTGCATGCTCGGCTCGGTATTGCGCCGCTTCATTTTAACCTTGGTCTTCTTCAGCATCGTGGCCTAGCAAGGGAGAGGATTCATGGGGATTTTGCACAAGGATATTTTCTTTCGATAATCATCTCCTTCCTCACTCATTTTATGGCAACGCGCGTTTTAATCCTGGGACTAAATTTTCGTAGACAACATATTGGATCGAATTTTTGTGACATAAAACATTTTTTTTGCTATTGCATTGCTTGACTTTGCCTCGGTCTGCGATCTCTCGTCAGGAAAATCTTTACGCACTCAGTTGCGAAAAGTGCTATAATGATACACTGCGCATGCGCAAGAGCCCGTGTTCGCCGCATCGCCAGGAGTAACGTCTCTACCTTCTGTACGAAACTTGTCTGCCGAATGGGAGTTCTGCAAACACGGAAGTGGAAAAGTTCTGTCCATGTGTCGAACAACACGTTTTGATGCGATGCACGCGGAGCGTGCGTAAAGTGTCGCTGCGCGCGCAGTGTATCAATATGGTTTACGCACGAGTTAGGAAAACCCCATTCCGTTTTTTTGCTTTTTTCTCTCACGACTCCCTCCAAAATTACATTGTCATATAGGTCTTGAACAATTACAAGGAGGCCATATTGTCTTCCGAACTGATGTCATAGGATTAAAACACACAGCAACCATTTTCTCAACCACCCTCATGGAAATTGGCGAATTATCATACCAAAAAACGGCGGAAATTCCGATGAGAAGAAGTTGAACTTTGACAGCTTTTGACAGATTTCTACGTAGTATGATATAACGTGGTAAATTTTTTAGAAGAATTTCGTAGAACATTTCATCTTATGTTTTGACATAAAAATATTTCATTATGTCAAGACAGATTTCCTCTAAAAATCCAACGAAAATCTACATCATATCACAATATATGACAGATTCGATCAAATTTATTTGACACATGACGAGTTATGAACAACTTCTTCAGCAACCTTTTCTCCCCTTATTTCGTTTGGCACTTTCACCACAATTTGACATAAATTCGCCCGATAAATTTCCACGAGGCAAGTGTCAAATACCATAGGTCTTTCACTGAGTCCAAAAATATGATGCATTAGAAAAATTGCACATACAGTAAATTTAAAAGTTGATGGAACAACCAATGGAAAGTAATTTGTGAGCGGAAAGAGAGACTAGAATGAAGAAGTACTTGAGGTTTATAAGATTAAATAGAAAACGAAGATAAAAATCTTGCTTTACATTGGGACTTTTTTTTTCTCTTTAGTGTGAGTAATCGTAAAGTCTATGGAAGAAACTTACGTGGCTATCTTAGTACCAGACAACTAATTTCTTTACAGGAGCTTTTGGAAATAAATTAAGGAGATAAAATCTAGGTACATGTACACCCATTTTTCTTGTTCATGAATGAATTTCCGGTGTAGGTCCAACGAGAAGATTTAATAGGAAATTAAATTCAAGTGACTTAGAAAATTTAGGTTTCGTAGAAAAAAATCTGTGGGTCCTACTATTTGTTTTTTCTATAAATTTTTACCACCGAAAACATCTTCCCCTAATTAAATTGCAATGCAGAATTACGCGTTTAATAAACCAAAAATGAAGGGCGGCGATCTGCTCATTGCGCGAGTTGGTGAATTTTGTGTCTCAATTTTCAATGTAAATAAATTCAGGAACACTATAGGGATGTACTGCATCTAAAGATATACATGTATAGATAACACAGGAAATAGAAGATAGAGTGGGGGGGGGGGGGGGTTTGGAAGGGCATGCACTTGGGTGAGGAGTTGCTGGATCGACCGCATTAAAGGCTCCGTCTCCGCCGAAACTGCCCCCATTATGCACACGCGCATGTACAAAATAAATACGGGGGCACAAAGGGGGGGGTAGCCTAGGGAGAGATCATTGAGCCCACCCCATTCATTCTCTATAATTCTCATGAAATTCAATAATTAAAACAACTAAACCGACCTAAACACAACTGTTTTCGATTAATCAAACTGCAGATTAACTGATGATTTACTCTTCCGTGCACTTTCCCCCCTCCCCATTAGCGGGTAGAATCGACGGTTCAGTATTGCGACGCTTGATCTTATTTTTCTTCAACATGGTTGCCTGAAGTCAACAGAGGAATAAGGATGACATTAGTAGATTTGCCAATCAGGGGAGATGGATTGGTCAAGGGAAATCATTCAGAGGATAATGAAAATTTCATGCGTTTATGAATAAAAACTCTTTACGTTTCATCTAATATTTTGTTGCCTTAGTTATCGCATGGTGAATAAACATGAATTAACTACGGCTAGTTCAAAATTGCAGGTGCCTCATTTGGAAACATCGAATGATGCTTTTCGTTTTTGGCCAAGAACTTCGGCGAGATTGAGCATTTGGAAGTCGTTGGGGGTTGTAGGTTGCTCTTGCTTAAAATCCAAACTGTTACCAAATTTTTTTTTTTCTATTTACGTTACCAATATTGAAACAAAAAAATAATGACTTAAAAAGAGTTACAAATGGTTAAAAAATTTTCGTCAAAACCCCTGTCAAATTTCGCCCTAGTCATCCTTGACATCGTAAAAGCACCTCGATGTTTCCATACAGCACGCAAAATAATATTGACACCGATGTTCAAAAATAAAGTAATGAGCAATTAGCGTGCAACAATTATTTAGTGAAACGTGCTATTGCAATTGAAATAATTGTAATTAAATTGCGCGAAATTGATAGACTGAATATTGTGGAAAAAAAAATTAACAGGCATAAATTACCTTGAGCGCTGATTTGAGTACAACGACATCACCAGGACTCTGCACCCATGGCTCTCCATCAACCTGCACAGGGATGTCCGAGTTGAGATGAATTTTGATGTGTCCACCCTGGGCTATCCTCATCGCAGTGCGAAACCCCGATTGTATTTGGCCAAGGTGTGCTACCCCGGTGACACCCACGACTTCCAGCATGCCGTCGTAGTGATTGGGCTTGTGAAAGTGCTCCTCTCTGTCCTCACCCCAGGGTTTCGCCCCCGAGCCCCAGCTACGGATTTATTCAGTGGATTAGGAAATAAAAATTGAAAAAAAAACAGTTAAGAATGGAGAGAATGAGATGAAAAAAAATTGCAGCATATCGCAGAGTATTCCCGACAATGAGTACAGTAGTAGCAGGGCCCCCAGTAAGGCAAGTAGAAAAAATGGGAACAAATGAGGAAGTGTGTGACGTCACGGGAGATGAGAAGCTGGACCAGGAGTTCAGGAGGAAAGAAAGGACGAGGGGAAGATGAATTGAATCAAAATATTGAACTTGTGGTAAACTCACCTCAGGATATTCAGGATAATAATTCCCTCCAATTGTGGCAAATCAACAACCTTGCCATCCACCTCAAGCCGTATTCTTCTCTGCAGATCTCTGCAAGTGCGTTCAACCATTTTCTTGAATCCCATCTTAACGTACACCGATTTATTGTGGAATCTACTATTGAATTTGTTCGGGTTCTCCTCCCTGGCGTTGTGAAAATCGAGACACAAATCAGCGTCAATGCCAATCCCGAAGTAATTGTTCATAACGAGTATTTGGGAGTTGTCTTCGCTGGAGCCAGCGCCTAAGAAAACCATGGTAATTTGTTTTAACTGGGTGTGTCAAATTTTTGTATTCCTGCATTTGATAAAACAGATGATACCACAGGGCAGAAAAGTAGAGAGGGGCCATTCGACCATCGTCGATACCTGTCTTTCCGTGAACGAGATAAGGGGAGAGACTAGCTTTAGCAAGCCAAGAAATCCAAAGAATTTTTAGCCCCGCATCTACTATGTATTGCAATTTGATCTGCCAATGGACCTTGAGCTGTCGACCCTCAATAAAAGTAGTGAAATAAAACGTATTAGTTACCGCCAGGATCATCTTCGCCCTGCGGATGAAAGACCACAGTCCACCTGTCGAGTCTGATCTCATCAGCGTCGATAACGTCTCGTAGAAGATTGAGTGGGTCCTCGCCACCGGTGTAACCGGGACCCCAGCACAGAACTCGAGCGAGATCATTGCCCGTGCCCAGTGGAACAATTGCACAAGCCGGCGATGAACACTCACTGTCCTGACCCACATTATCGAGGCATTGGAGAACCCATCCTATCGTTCCATCACCACCACACACTAGTATCTTGTAGTGCTTTATGTGGCGAAATACGTATAGCCTGTTGCATCAAACAATCCATAGTTAATATAGACATCTCGATGAAGATCTTCATTTGTTGCTCTTATCCCCAATCAAATCATACCATACACTTTACTTGATACTGAACTATGATAAATCTACTCACCCAGGCAAAGGCCCCCCATTATCCAGGTCGAAGACTTGATAGGGATTCAACAATTTGCGGAAGCTCGAGATGAGTTCTAGCCCCTGGCAACCACCGGACTTGACATTGACGAATACGAGAAGCGGTTGTACACAGGGTAGCACCATGCTGGCGTCAATGCTGGGTAGCAGCATCACCAACAGATGTTTATCATCGTACTGAGATTCTCGCAAAAGGTACAACGCCCTCACAGCCTTATCTGCGTCCTCGTAGATGATGACCATGGACCCATACTCGTAATAAATCGGTCCAATCGACGAGAATTTATTTTCTATAATTGGAGGGAAAAAAAAGCCAATCAGCGCCCTTCATCTATAATTAACGAGGGATAAGTGATTAATGTGTTCAATCGGCCTACCTGGACCTAAGAGTTCAGTGAGAATATTCTCGTAAGCTTTTTCACTATAATTCGCTGGCAAATTGCCAACGAATAATGCTAGATTAGGGCCGTGTGGATCCTGCTTCAACTGAAGATAAAATCTCATGAGCTCCATTTGCCGAATTGAATCCTTTCCCAATTGCTTCACAGCGTCCCACGGCTTTTCTGTTAGCTCCAACACTTTTTCCGATACTGTGGAATCACATAATATTATAATGGTTACTTTATCATTCCACCTGAATTTGCGTGGCCCTTCGGAATTTACTCGCATGGTGAGCACCACGCCGCCCGTACTTTCTACAACTTATCTGACGTAGGGTTCCCTACATGATTGAGCTGCATGATTATGAGCATTACCCCTTTTTTTTTGTTGAAAATTGGTGCGAAAAAATCGTTGTAAAAAGTTTCGGGAAGCGTTCTCATTTAGGGTTCGTTTTAGATATAAAGAAGGAAAGCTGATTTGAATTAGTTGGACTTATTGAGTTAGAAAAACTAACCACCACGATCTAGTAGTATCTCGCTGCACCGATAATCCTCGCAGTTGAAGTCCTTAACACCAAATCGTGTGAGTGCCTCTCGAATGAGATCTGCCACCGTTGTCTCGTCATTAACCGGTACTATACAGAATGGATCGGCAATTTGGAGTTTGCCGGGGTAGACCCGCACCTCACCGCACTCCTCATCCCTGGAAGAGCCATGAGCACCATGAGATTGTGGTAACGTGAGGATTGTTTTTTTTTTATTGTAAGCTTTCAAAACTCGCGGATCATTAGCAAGATTCAGATAAATGATGTGTGTCAACATCAACATGAAAAAGTTGCCCTGGACGAGCATTCGATATAATTCAAGTTTTCATTATGTTTATATCTCAAGAGTTGTAGCATCGAGATAATCCGGATCTGATGATCCTCGATGGACCCAATGATTGAGCTAAGTGTAATGATCAGCCCTAGCACTGACCCCTGCGATATTTTTTCTGGGGAGTTTTTTACTTGCATACCAGGGTTGTCTTTTAGTACTGAAGAACCGTTTGAAGTAGGTCTCTCCCTTAGGGGGCACCCCCTGGGCTGACGCCTGGATGGCATCAAAGGTTTGCTTCCAAGTTTCTTTCTTGAAATACTATGCGGCTTTATTTTCAAATATCCGTGGTGAAGTCACGGATCGTATCAAGATTTGAATCTTCATCACTAAGGCTTTTCCACAGAATATGTACAATATTCTGTAGTTATTCTTAAGATTAGCCAGATGAAAAATGGAACACTCACCTGTATCTCAAAAATACTGCACGACGTTTTCCCTCTCTTCGAGTCAAATTCAATACTGGATTTGGATCGCATAATGGTGTCTCCTCATTGGCGTATAAATCGGTGAGATAAAAAAGACCTGTGGAACGATAGAAGATGACTATTTTGTTGAGATCTTTCAGCTAGGAAATCTGTATAAAGTTTCATAAAAGTTTTGAGCTTTCTCAGAATGAGAAAGTTCAATTTTAAAGCTTATCACAGCTTACCACTTTGCTGCAGAAATAATTACAAGCAATTTTACAATTTCAATGTTAGCTTTTAAGGAGTGGAGAACGTACTTGGTACTTTAGTGATGTGGAACGCTCTAAGAGCTGTCGTGAGGACCTGCTCAGTGCTTGCTGTTCGTGGCACCGTAATCACTCGGAATATCTTGCGCTTGAGGGACATGTTTCCGTCGTATACTTTAATCATTTCTGTGAAAAAAAACACGTAGTCATTAAATCATGAGGGTTTCAATGAATTTCCACCACTCTTGAATAATCGAATCGATGATGTTAGGTGTATTGCTCAGTAAAATCATCGTAGTTAGTGTAGCAAATGGATTGTCTGCTAATGTGAAAAACACTAGGAGACAATCCATTTCTCAGAGGGTATAGAGTACCAATAGCGTAGGATGAAGTCTGCTCCCCGGTGCAGAGAACATTGAAAAAAAAAAAAACACTTTTCTTGCTCGGAGGTTTTTGCGAGGAATCATGAGTGATATATGGGTTGTTCCCTCATAATTTTGTCGTAATTAGATCCCCAAAATTCAATGTTTCTTTTAACTTTCCCATATTGTAATGACCCTGAACCCAAAATGTGTGTGTGGGTGGGTGGGTGGGTGAGCGTGAGTGAGTGAGGGTGGGTGGGTGGCTGATAAAGGGGGGGGGGGGTGAGTGAGTGAGGGTGGGTGGGTGGCTGATAAAGGGGGGGGGGTGAGTGAGGGTGGGTGGGTGGCTGATAAGGGGGGGGGGGGTGAGTGAGAGTGGGTGGGTGGCTGATAAGGGGGGGGGGGTGAGTGAGAGTGGGTGGGTGAGTGAGAGTGGGTGGGTGGGTGGGTAAGTGTGAGTGGGTGGATGGGTGGGTGTCTGTAGTTGTGTGTGTATAAGTCATCCAGACTGACCTCCAAAAAAATCAGTGAAAGAATGAACGATTCCATACCTTCATCTCCCCGCTCCTTATCATCCTTCTCCTTAGGAGATCTCGGATCTCTACTGTGTGCGCTACATGACTGCGTCGGCTCGTCATTATCTCGGTTTCTCGTATCACCGCTGCTGAATTCCTCCGATATACTGCGTGCTGCAATAAAAACGAATCATTACTATTAACAATTGCGGTCAACCATTCCCTAATTATCGCCATTTTTTTTCAGTATCTCCATCAGAGCTATAACAAAAATGTGGGAATATTTAATGGAATATTTATACTCTGAAGTCGCGGAAGATCAGTGATAAATGGATAAACGACCTTGTTGCATTTCTAAAAATTCATTTGAATCTACCAAAGAGAGACAATTTTTTGTGCAGACAATTTTCTTGATTTAATAAACTTTTCCGCCCTGCTACGCGGGAGGAAAATTTTTTTACTCCTGATGTACCAAAGCCTTGGCCTCAGAGACTATAGTGAAGGGTTCGTAGTAATTTTCACCTTTTCGCGGTTGAGATGTATGCAATACCAACTCCTAGGCAAGAAAAAGTGAGGAGCAGTCCAAAAAATATTTTTGTCAGCGGGTGCGCAGGGAGGCTGCGCGGCAGTGCCGCGGCCGTGAAACCGTGTCTTACGGAAGTCCTACCGACAATTACATTTCTTTACGTCTACCCCGGACCAAAAAACAATGTTCCACCCCAGAAAAGTAATGATTTATTAATTGGCTTATCTCGGAATACCCTAAAATAATCATCACATCGCTTACCATCATGACACACATGTACACACAGGAAGGATTTGCCATAGCACAAAACACATGCAGATGATTTAATTAATTGCTGCGGTGTCGCCTAACAATCCCCAGCAATATCTTCAGAAATGCCTTCGGCTCACTCGTGGATGGCGGGCTCATGCATGGGTCGAAGCAAGAAACATGCTAAAACACCAAATATGCAATAACAAAAGTGTAAACTCAGCATTAAAAAAAAATAAGTGTAAAAGTCCAGTGTTGCAGTTTGATGAAGAAACTTTTCCTGGAGTGAGATACTCCGAGTGCAGGCCCACGCATTATACTCCTCAATGCCGCATTATCGATTCCTCGATATGAGAAAACCAACGACATTGAAGGAACAATATAAAATTAATAATAATAATAATGAGTGTGATATATGGTGTAAATAGTGGGCTTGTCACAACTCAGTGCTGAGTATTCTGTTAATGTGCAAATAAAATGCGCCGGGAGAATTCAGACAATGTAACAGGTGGGGGGTGGTGGGTGGGTGGGGGGGGGGGTGGGGAGGGGTATGGAATTGTGCGAATTAAAAAATTGCTGAAAAAATTTTCACATGTCAAATTGAGCGCACGTGTTTTTTTTTTTAATTTATCAGCACATGATACACACATGTAAATAAACCATTAAAAAAAATTATAAATATCGATGGTAATTTTTTAATCATTTAGATGCAAATGTTTTGTTGACTTGTTTTTGTTCTCCAATTGTATAATACTGTTATGCTCACAAACATAGGTTGCACGGCGATTTTTTGGTTTAAAATAATGAGGTACCTCGGACATAAGGAGGGGAAGCATGACAATTTCCATGGCAGCTACGTGGAAAAACTAGTGAAAGACGTCGGATTACATCGGCCAGATGACCTGCCGCACCAATATGTACGCTCTCAGGGAATTCGAATTGCTCGCTGGTGTTATCTTCAACTGATAAGAAGTAATATGATAAACCGAATTCGTTATTTTTTAGTTATTTCAACAATTTTTTGTTAAATTTTTTTAGGCGAAATTTCGGTTTTTGTGATTGTGTTGAGTCGTTGGGGGGGGGGGGGGGGGGTGAGTGAGGGTATTATGGGACACTGGGGCAGAATGAGACTACGATGAAAGTTTCCCTACTCAATTTGCACCGGTGGTCCATTAATACCGATCGACCCATTTTGCCCCACTTTCCCCGTATGTGACTCCCCCCCCCGAATCGCCGTGGTCAATGTTTAAAAATTTGCAGATACCGGAAGAAAAATAACTGGCATCGCCCTTCAATTGCCATTCCGGAAGTTGCAAACTCGATATTTCCACCATCGTGCGGGAGAGAACAGACACGAGGACCTCATGTTATGAACATAAACAGTGTATAACAAATTCCCATTGTCCCCAAATGAACAAATAAGTGAGTACAATGTCTGATATCGCCCGTGATTCGTGCAGGTAATAGTTGAAATTCTAAACTATCGCAGCGTAAAATGTACTTAATGATTAACCCCTCATGTACGGTGTCGTTCCAATGGATCGATCCATGTTCCTGTCCGCCCTGGCGGAACTGATCTATGTCCCTGTCCGCCGTGGCGGGACCGGTCCATGTTCCTGTCGGCCGTGGTGGGACTGAACCATGTTCCTGTCGGCCGTGGTGGGACTGAACCATGTTCCTGTCGGCCGTGGCGGGACTGAACCATGTTCCTGTCGGCCGTGGCGGGACTGAACCATGTTCCTGTCGGCCGTGGCGGGACTGAACCATGTTCCTGTCCGCCGTGTCGCGACTGATCCATCGAACTGACCATTTCCGTCGACAATAAAACATTATTTTCTTCAATACTACAGCATGTATTGGCATTTGGAAAAATTAATTGCAATATCAATGACATTGGCCGTGATGTTGCGCAGTAGTTTTTTTCTTAATTTGTTTTTTTTTTTTTAGATTTTTTGTATACAGACAAAATTGGAACTCGCTAATTCCACAATGCATATCTTCGATCCCCTCGTTTGTCAGGGAAATTTTCCCTGAAAATTCTGAAATTTGCACTGAAAATACCTTTAACATTCTTGTATCCAGTAGCGGAACTTAAATTTCGATTGGCTAAATAATTAATTTGTTATAAACAAATTGAGCGTCCGGGAAAATTGGAATTCATATTAAAAATTGAGAAAAAAATATTGTGACACAGTGCTGTGATAAAAAAAAGGAATATCGGAACGAATCGCTGATTGAACCACCGAATTGAAGTGTCATAAATCGCTCGGCCGTTTGGGCGGTTAGCGTTCGGGGCGTGCCCTACGTGAGGAGTTAACTCACAAGTGCGACATCTAGCAAAGTCTTGCAGTAAAAGCAGCGCCGCCAACTTAACGACAGCCGAGATCGGACCTGAACTTTTTTCATTTAAAAATTATATGCTCATTTCGTCCCATTTTCTTTTCCCAAAGAAAAATCACTTTACTGAATATCCCGAATTTTTCAAATAGATTTTTGCATATGATACCCAAATTAGAATATTTTTAAACGAAGAATCTAGCAATTCTACTTAAGGAAAGATGGTCTATAAAAAGTATCTCATTAAAGGCAGTTTAAAATTTTTTTTTCGACAAAATAATTTCTCATCAATCATTATTAATTACATCGATAGACCGCTGAAAATATATATTTAAAGAAAAAAAAAACCCGAAAAATAGATGGCAAATTGTACAGCAAGATTTTGCAAAATGTCTCAAGTACCAATAAAACCTGCTGATTCATCAACAAAAGCGATGGAAGAGTGATACAAGTTTGATTCTGACTGACGCATGCTAACAACATTGTGGATCTTTAAACTATCATCACGTAACGCATCACAGAGTGAAGAATAGGTGAAATAGGCAGATGCATTCATCAAACAAATTTTCCAAAATTATGTTCCAGTTGACGATGTAATATGCGATTTATTCTGTAAATTACACGATAAGAAGAACTACTTCAGTACTAAAAATACTTGCATCAAATACGAAGGTATTACTAGCATTGTGGTATCTAGGGCCTGAACTGGGAGATATAAAGCACACAGTGCACTCCACGTAACTCTCCAATCTGCAATACTCCCAGTGCCAAGCAGGGAGGGGAATGCGCCCCCACTACATGTGACCTTGGGAATTGCGCGTGAGGGGTATCGTTGCGTTGCATGCCGTCGCGCGTGCGCTCATAGGCGATATAATATGAACGTTTTGGAGAGGGCAGGGTTCACCCCTCTCTTTCTGTGGACACGCCCACTGCGGGCGTGGAGGGGGGACCCTGTAACTTCGCGTACGGGGAAACCTCAGCCCCCACACTGTATAGCTATGGGAAGTGCACTGTATATTTGTCAATGTGTAAAAGGGGAACTGAAAATTGAATCTAATGATAGTAAACGGCTGATACAAGGATTTTTGGTATGGAACAAAAGTAATTCCATAATTGGTCATTTTTTTCACCGTATTCTGAATTTTCAATTTCCGAGAACCATCATCATCGATCAAAATTAAAATAGCTCAAATTGAAAATTTCATTCAACTAAAACAACACTATATTATTATTTTCCGGTGTCATTTGCTTTGGAAAAAAAAATCGAAACCCATTCAAATATTTTTGTCACTGTCAAAAACAAAAAAGTTGTTGGTGTCGTTTTTTTCCACATAATTGGCTTGGGCTGTCGGGTACTTGATTACGAAGAACGAGAAGATGCATCTGCATGTTCTCAGATTTCAGATAAATGTGTGAATTCCAGATGATGTTCTACATGATCTATCTGGACCTTCAGCTCAACACCATTTGCTGCCTTTTGATCGATGATGGAATCGCAGAAAAATTTGAAAGTTCAAACGTAATTCTTCCTCAGAATGTATGTAGAAAATAATAATAATAATAATAATAATAATAATAATAATAATAATAATAATAATAATAATAATAATAATAATAGATGGTGCTCCAGGCGGCTTATGTAGTCAACTTACGAGTGAGAATATCTTTCCGTCGTACTTGTACACCGATGATGGCCTCCATGGGCACCTCGGTGCGGGGTATGCTGACTGCGTATGGCGGAAGGTAAATTGGCTCTAGATTGCCAAATGTGCATTCCTGGCGCATTAGCTTGCTCTTCTGACACCAAGGATGCGACTAAAAGTATAAACATTGGAATTATTAAATTGTGGAGTTATCAGTTACAGATGTATGGCCCATCTTGCCCCGCTCCCCTCGATTTCATCGAAATGAATTTAGAGCGGAATTTGTAGAAGATCTTCTTGGAAAAACTGTTTTGCCCCACCCTCCCCCCGCGGCGGGTGGGGTTCGCGTCCGACCTAGCGCTCTCATTCCATAATAACTTTTTTTGCTAGATATTGTCCGGAGTTCGGGTGCAAACCCGGGACCATCGAGACAGTTTGTGGAGAAACGTTTTTGTGTTTTTTTTTCTCGTCTCTCCTCCCTTATCAGGTCCAAGTAAGAAAAGGAGGGAGCTTATCTGCGGGAACGATATTTCGAGGATGGCAAAATTTGTTTGGCCATGCCACTCATCAAATAGACACCCATTCCATTACTGCAACCGACAGCCAAACTGAAATGTTAATTCGTGTATGTACCTACTCAATGGACTATTGTATAAAATTTTCATTAACGATTTAATTTATTCAGTGGAAAAGTGGGCAAATTGACGAAATATAGTGCATATAGTGCAACGGAATTTGCAGACTAAAAGGCACTCAAATCATTTTTGATTCCATATTTGCATATGAATCTGAATGTATGATATAAAGGTATGGTACAGTGTTGTTGACAACTGCAGTTCCCTCGCACCTGTATAATGAAATTCAATCAAAATTGAAAAAAAAATGTATTATTGATTTTAAATTTTCTCTTTCTCCGGAAAGTCTTGTTGTGGTTGATAGTTATTTATTCTTGTTTCTTCTTATCTATCTATATGAGTCCAGTGGCGCGTGCTTCGCACGCGCATTTCCTGTTCCCGCCACGCGGTCTGGTGGCGCGTCGGTTCCGGTCTTACGCTTTTCGATAATTTCGATGTACACCGATAGTTCCTTCCGTCTCTCCTTTTTGCTATAGAAGCCTGAATGCGCGCTGAATTACAATTTGATATTGGCAGTAACAATATACTTTCCGAAGTTGAAGATACTGTTAATCATTGACTCCGAAAAAATGAGAGCTTTCCATTTTCCAATTTGGTGCAAGCATCTTTTGTTTTTCTGCAATTTTCGCGTACATATAAAATTCGTCAACACTGGACAGAATACGTAAAACACTCGAGACTTAATAAATTAACAGAACGTCAAAAAATATTCTGTGTATACGATTTTCAATAACTACATAAGCTATAGCAACTTAAACAATTGTCATACTTTTGAAAACTAAAGCCGAATCGATATCCCAAATATACATAAAGATTATTTTGATACATGATTGGTTGTCTACAAATATTTTAAGGATTTTAAAAAGTGATTACCGTCATGCCACACCACTCGCAGCGAAATCCGGCGAGGCACTCGGCGGAGAAGCAGCTCTTCTTGCAGACAGCGCATTTGGAACTACCTGGAAGATTTCCCTCCCGCCAATGATGCGTGTGCTTCACTGACGCCAAGTCCTTCCCCGGAAGATACGTAGCGTTCTCCTTGCAATCGGCAACGGCAAAATCCTGACAGTCCGTGTGCACGTAGCACTCGCAAACTGAAGCATTCAATAACCTTGCATTCTCCGTTCATTGGCAAATCGTTTGGTGGGTTTTTGTGGCATAGGCGGTAATTATTGGCTCAAGCAGTTTCAGCGGTTTTTAAGGAATGACCCCAAAGAATCCAATTTATCAGGATTACACTAATAACTTCCCAATTTACTACGGGAAGACTTGTAAATTGTTCTCTTGATTTCATTCCAAGCGTCGCATCTGACTTGCGCATGCGCCTGAGCCACTTCTCCATTCCCGCCAATTGCTATGTCGTTTGAATTCAAGATTTGAATTGCGCGTCGGCCATTGGTCACCCCTACTTGGCTGGGCGGTAGGGGAAGTGTCGGACCACGCAGCGGGGATATAAACATTACGAAAACTTTAACTGGTTATATTATTGTTCTTCCGGACAGTTTGGAAAAACGCGAATATATCGAACGAGTGATTTTACAGAAAATGTTATTCAATGTTTTTTTGCAGAAAAATTTATTCGGTAAGAAAAGATTTTTATTTTTTCCCCAAACTAGGTTAGCTTCTGGATAAGGTCAAAATTGCTGCTTTCGACTAATAGTTTTTCATTCACTGACGCCAATATTTACCACTTGTTCTACAATTGTCGTCAGTCAAAAACCATATTTATAATTTGTTTTCATTCGCAGAATTTAACATCAAGGGATCTTACTCTCGCAGTGTACGGACGGAGTATCCTCCAGACGCTTTCGACAGACATTGCAGAATCTTCTCTTGTGCTGCACCGGCTCCGACCAGCAATGTGCCACCGGGTTCTTTTATAAGAAAAACAAACAAACATTTTTAGTATTTTGTTTTTCGTGTCATAGGAGGTGACGCTGAAAATGACTTTTCATCGTTGCATTAAAAAAATCCGAAATGTTTGTTGCATGGTTTTTTCACAACTCAATTTTTGAATTTATTCGTGACTATCGCAAATTCAAAATTTGGATTTTTCAAAATCGACGATCCTCAACCTACGATTTTTTTCCAAACAAGTTAATTTTGGAAATAATGTTGAATTTCACCAAGAGATATCTCAAAGCCTATGCAGAAATATATTTGAAGAATTCGTACCAGATGTTCAATTGATTGATTTTTCATTTTTCGAAAATTGAGATAGTAAATTTGTGATGGTAGAAAAAAGTGATTTCTGAGAAACATGCAAGAATCATTATACGAATTGGTTTGAGTAAATTACAAGGGAGGACTCCTCTTGATCCACGTAATGCAGACCTTGTATTGTCAGAGTGAAGTCTCCTAGGTTATTTCTCTACTTCATCAGATTATTTTCTACGATTTTCCCGAATTCAATAATATTTTTTACTATACAGTACCGGAAACGTCGTAAGAACAATTATCTGATGGAGGACACCCAGAGGGTTCGAAACATTGTAAATAGTCATTCTAAAATCATTTGTATGCAAAGAATTTTCAGGGAGAGACCAGACAAATGGTCGACCATGGCACGATTACGATAACCGTCGACAACTTCTAACACTGGTACCCTGGCGAATTTCACTTTGGTGGCCAATTTGGTGAAATGATGGCCAAAATTTTGTTGCTAATAGTTCTGAAAATGTATGGTGGTATCAGGCTACCCCACTCGTGTACAAAAATGTGTATTGATGGCCCTCGGAGTTCGCCCCGGAGGGTGCTCCACTGTGTGGATCAGGGATGCGCGATGACGTCCCATTTTGAAATCGGTGAGGTCAGAGAGAAATCACAGTCAAGGAACGGTCATGTAAAGTCATTTTTTTGCGTGTCAGGAATTTGGTTTCAATTGCTGATGTCATTCCGCAACCAATTAGCTACATAATTTCATGTTTATTTTTGTTTCTCTGAATGCCTTTAGTCTATCTTTGACAAACACATTGACATTCCGTTTTGGCAAAACAATTCTCAAGTTCCAAAGTTGTGACCCATGGGCTCACTAGCTAGATGGTACGTACCAAATTATTGCTGATAAATTTGTGATGACCACTGCTTTTTTTCACTTACTTTTTAACGTATTTATGTTTTTTTTTTCTCTCTTTTCGAAGTTACAGGACGCTGTGGGTGTGCGTGCATGTGTGTGGAGAGTAAGTAGGTGGGTGCATAAATGGGTGATAGGATGTATGTGTGTGTGGGTGGGTGAGTGGGTAGGTGTGGGTGAGTGGTTAGGTGTGGGTGAATGGGTAGGTGTGGGTGAGCGTGAGTTGAGGGGGGGGGGGTAGGTGTGAGTTGGGGGGGGGGTGTGAGTTCGGGCGGGTAGGTGTGGATGGATGGGAGGGTGGGGGGGGGGGTGGATAGGTGCAGCGGGGTAGGATGCAGTGATCACAAATTTGTCACGTGACCAAAATTGGTCAATTTGGTCGCACAAGAATATGTGACAGTGTCTCTGGTAATTTGTAATTATTTTGAATTCTAGTTTCTATGTTCTCAGAGTCACCCCCCCCCCCCCACCCACTCCCTGCATCCGCCGCCCCATTCTCAACACCTCGGGGTTGCTATGTTCCAGGTAATTAAATCACGCAGTATTGTGTTTTTATATTCCAGTGAAGTCACTACACTGTTTCCCCATTGACAATTTTTTTACATTAAACCCATGGTTTTTTCAGTGTTAAATTACTCATATCTCGTGAATAAATGAGATCCATTTTCTGGGCTATTTTTTCTGAGCCAAAAAATTTTAAAAATACAGAATGAGATGTCGACCCCAGCTATCGTAATCGTCTCCCCTGAATCTGAGAATTCAAAAGGTTCTATAGGTAATTGATTAGATTGAATTAAGCAAGGAAGGTGCACCTTGATGAGGCTTGCCGCGATGCTGGAGCAGGGAGACACGACGGCCTTGAGACAGCGTTCGTGCACCACGAAGTTGCAAACTGCAAATCAAGAAGGAAAATATCAATGGCACAATGTTGAATTTCAATGACGTAAATGTTAATACGCTTAATGCTGAGTAATATTATTTACAGCAAATTTATCGTCAAGTTAACCCTGGCAATTTTTTTTTCTTGCTCTTTTGAAACCTCATGTGTTTTCAATAATATATGTGAGCATAGATGTGGAAACGACCGGAAATTTGACGATAATTTCACCAGACCTGACAACCAAATGTTGCATGACTATTGATGCAACATGTCACATGGGTCGTCGTATAGATACATCGAGACTGTCATTGGTAACATTGATATGTTACTATCGGGCGAATCAATCCAAAGATTGGGTCCTTTTAAATTACATAATTAGGTAGAACCAATGGCCGTTTGGCTAGAGCGCTCCCCGTACGGGGAATCCCCTGTCAATATAGCAGCGTGGAACAATCCAGGCTCTAATACGACTTCATCGTCGACCGCAAGTTTCGTAAAAGGAACAGCTGTACAAATTAAGCTTCTCCATGGTGTTCCTTAATGGAAAAATCTAGGAACCTAATCTGCCTTGGCCACTCTGTCCATTAGTTCAACCTATCTCAATGCTGGACACAAGGCAAAACAAAAGTCAGTTTCCACCGCGGAAGGTGTCACGGTATCTTAAGTCCGATCAAAACATTCATGAATCAAAACCAAAAATTATAATTCAGTACTAAACCCAAATTGCACTTACCCATATTCATAAATATTGCCCATAATGTCTACCATAAAAAACAAAATATTAAAAGGAATTTTCCGTTGCTAGGTCTCCGGAGGAATCGCTGAAAATGGAGCATTTGCATAAACTCATATGGGACTGACAAGGCGAACAATCAACGCCATTGATTCATCCCTGAAACATTGGTACAGCTGTCAATGGAGCAACAGAAGAGGCGCCCAACATCCGGCTCATGGGCTCCAAGCTTTTCAACACCAGGCACAACAACTTATTCTCCACCCCCTCCCCCCTCCCCCTCCATCGCACTCAATGGTGAATTAAGTCCGAGCAAAATTTTATCACCGCTGTTCTATTTTTTGAACAATAGTCCTCGAGGGAGTGACAGCCACATGCGAGCGGATTGTCTCCAGAGCCCTCAGTGTGATGTGTTTGCACGCCACTCACATAATAGTGTATTGAATGAAAATTGCGGATCCCACATAATCAGCAAAGCGACAATGAGAAAAAAAAAACTATAGAATTTCTATAAGATTGGGAAAGGATACCCTATAAAAAATGAATGAAGCCTCTTCTAGAGAATTAAAATTTTTCATACGATTTTTGAAAAATATCTCGAGGAATGGATCAATAAGTTACCATTAATTTTCAGCCGAAGAAAAATCTTCTTCTCCAGAGATGCAATTTAAGATTTTTTCCTGAATGATTCTCTCAAAAATGGTGATAAAATAATGAATAAGAGAAAGTTGTGGACAATGTTCATAATTTCCAGCCTCTGTCAACTGAGACCAAATAAACCCCCAGGCTGTCTTTTGTATGCTTTTGAACAATGCCCTTGGCCCAGTGTTGTAGATTGTGCATACATTTAGGGCTCATACCGCAGTATTCATGTCTATTCGTCCAACCTATACACTCACCACTCTTTCATTCTTCACCAGTTGTGTGTGTCTGGCCTGGGTAAATATGAATGAAAATTGAGCGGTCATTAATAAATCCACCATTGATATGGGGTGAAAAAGTTTTAGCTGTGAACAGCGAAGAGAATATTCAAATGAGAAATTTTAAATTTAGTCTCAATTTCAGTCTCAATTTTTGTCTCAATTTTTGTCTCAATTTTTGTCTCAATTTTTGTCTCAATTTTTGTCTCAATTTTTGTCTCAATTTTTGTCTCAATTTTTGTCTCAATTTTAGTTTCAAATAACGAAGCATAAACATGATGTTTACTCAGAATTTAGCTCAGCAAAAGTGTTCTCCACAGCTGAGTGTGACACCAGATCAACATATTGATTTTTGGATCCCATTATCTCCCACGAAATCATGGACGTAAACTGCAATCTCCAAGAGCCCCAACCTAATGACATAGCACGTTCAGATAAATCTTGATCAGCATGCAAATACGAAATATCAGCATCACCAACCAGAAGCTCTCCCATGGAGATGGATCTGCCAAGATGAACTCGACACCCATAGGTCCATAAAAAGTGTGATAACAACTCGCGGATGTTGATACGAGGTGCCTAAACATCAGGTACCAAGTCCAAAAAAGGGGAGAATGATGCTGGGTGCCCTTTGTCCCCAGGAGAGCCCGTGGCCAAGTTGACGCTGGCCCCTCATATTTTTTCAGTCACGTTTGTCACCCCCCCCCCCCCCCCCCCCCCCTCTTAAAACACTAACCCTGCAGGCATTTTTCTCTCTTCTCGATGACTCTGGTCATACCAACATCTCTCCCGTCTCGTTTGTTTTTCACCCCCCCCCCCCCCCCATTCATTCCAACAAACTCAGCCCATTCCCCTGGTGTCCCACCACCCCATCCCCCACGATCAATGCCTGGCCAAAGACGTGCACACTCACACAGCGCCCTCTCTACTCGTCCTGCACGAGAGGAAAAAAATTCCCTGGACTAGCTAAGTGTCTCAGGAAAATAAAGCACTAGCTATTTGACAATTCAAGTGTGAGGGCTATTTAATTCATGGTGACAATTCAAAGGACAATCTGCTGGATGGTGATGAGCAAGTGGAGCGCGTGCGTCAGAAAATTGCATGCTCCAAGAGTGTGACACTGAAGAATTTTTTTGGAGGTTTAATTGTTCCGCAGTTGCGGAAAATTTATGCTAATTGTTGGATGGGTGTCCACGGGAAGTGACCAAGTCTCGGGAGCAGTTAGAACCGATTGGACGGTACGATATAGATTTTGGAGAAACGTGTATGTCGATGTACGAGTATCAATGTAATTTATTTCTAAGTGCTTTGGTCACGAACACGTAGACCTATGTTGTCAAGTAGCGACATTGAAGAGCATGAAAAAGCTTGGTTCAGGTGTCATTGGTCAACGAGCACGCGAATTTTTAATCGAGATTTTTTGGTGTGCATAGTTTGAGATGTCATTCTCAGGAAGAAGGAACAGATCAATTGGGGGAACCCCGCACTGTTACGGAGAGTTAGACAGCTTGAGCATGCCGGACCAATTTGGATGGAACTTGTTGATATTTAGGTACCAGAGTATGCATGGCCCTGGTAGCACACGTCTAACCGCGTTATCTCTTATCTTGGAATCTGGTGAATCTACCAGCATTTCCAATTACCTTTTCGATGGACCATCAAATTTCTCATATGTAATAGTCTCCGAATTTTTTAGCAGAACGCCAGACTTTAGATATTGCGGAATCGCAGGGGATGATCAACATTGACTTGTTCTACTGGGTCGGACAACTTGCTCTGACATTTATCAACTCATTGACCCATTGACTAAGCAATCGAAAGGATGGATTCCATCCATATAGATAAGAACTGATTGATAGTATTCCCATCAACCCGAAATTGGACCAGAGAGACTGAAATGAGATGTCTCCAGTGGTGCAAATTCTCAAAATGTTACCACCATTTTGCCCCAATTTCAGGGTTTGTTTTCCTCCTGAAATGTTAAAGAGCACAACTGATCACGCGGCTAGCAAGCTCGCAAGCTCCCATGATTACCAAATGAACTCTCCCGTCCTTCGCCCTTATGCATTACCTTCGCAAATGTAGCCCTGCCCTATGATGCCCCAGAGCAGGTCGGTGCAGCTATGGCAGTAGGTTGGCTTGTGAAAGGTTTTCTGTCGAAAGCTGTGCCCGTGGCTGACTGGTGTCTCGGCGGATACCGACGCCATGTTCCCCGTTCCACCGCGGCGCCGTTCACGCCAGATTTTCACCGTGAAGCTACGCAGGGTGCGCCGCGTGACAACATTACATGACTATGTTATCTCGATACCGTACGCGTACATATCGAGGCCAGTGCCACTCACACGAAATGAGTTCAATGTGCCTAAAGGGCATTTCCGTGGATTGGGCTTTTACCCCTCACTGCACAGCTGGTCATAACTATATTAATCGTCGATGGTTACTGGCACCATCACAGCATAACCCAGTCATACGCTCATTGTCTAACGATTTTTTTTAAACCGAGATAATCGCCTTGCTGAGCGATTAATTCTCACGGGCACGCGGCTTTCTCCCCGTGGCCCACTGGCTGCATTGTCTCTTAAGCACTGAGCTTGCGATACCAGCCGATACCACCAATTACCACTTGCTCACGAGCCGCTGGTCCACTCCAGCCGCCGGTGCTGCCAGCAAGCAACCAGGGGGCGCGCAAACACGATTAAACCCTCAGTCTCTTTCTCACACTCTATCGCTCTCTCTAGATCACTCTCCAATGGCACTGCCAAAGCTCTCCGACACTCCGGCCACCCCGAAGGACACTTGCACGCGCTTGCGCGCACTAGCCAGCGAGCCCTCTCTCTTGCAGGCCCGATACTCTCTCACTCATTCACTCGGGCAAACACATTTTTCTTTTTTTTTTTATTTCATTTACATTATTCGGCTATATTGTCATGTTGAGTTAGATTGAGTCATGCGGGGTGATTTAATTTTCTGGTGATTATTGGTGAGCCCCGATTGATTTGCAAGCTCACTGATGAATTGAAAATTGATCGCGCTTTTTTGCATCTGATGAGGGAGACACTTGGGAATTTTGCTGGAGCTTTTGCAACGATTTATCAGACAAGTGATGACTGGAAAAGTGGATCCACTGGCACGATCACGGAATTGTGAATATTATTGACACTTGGGTTTCAATGCAGAATTATTACACGAGTGTAGATTCACCAATGTTCTTAACACTCCTACAGCGCCCAACGCGACTTACCCAAGACGTCACACGCACTAGTCACGCGCCGACGCGGCTACACATTCTAAATACCCTGGCGCATCAGCCGTCGCGACGGCTCAATTTTTTTTTTTCTGGACGGATCTTTGTATCATTTGCTCTTTTGAGAGTTGCTGGAGGATAATTTGGGAATTGAATTATTTTGTTTGGGGGAGTCGTCGCAAAGTGGTTGCGACACTTGATCGGGGTTCGAGGGAGAGATTTTTTGCGGTTCACGCGATTCTTATCGCACTTGAATTGTTGATTTTTGTATCAGTTTTTAATTTAAAAATTGAGACTTTTTCAGATCTGGAGAGCTCTGAAATTATGCTTTTGATTTCATCTTTCAGTATTTTTAATGATTGGCAGAATGATGGTTTTTAGTGGTGTGCATTGCCTGTGACATTTATCACGTGATCAATGCATCTCTGATATTTTGATCTGTCCGATGATTTTCTGAGGATGCAAGCAAATTACTTCTCACGATGACAGCAATTTTACAGATGAAATTTTCAGGTGCGCGCCTGCGTTGATATTCGTTCATCAAGGATTTCTGCGCACGACCACAGATGCAACATTTCATCGAGTGAAATTCCAGTCTGATTTTTCCTCGTCTTTTTTTTTGTCGAAGACCAAAGGAAGTCGAAGGGGACTTGGTGATTTTAATGTAATCAAATTTATTATGCTCATTTATTCATATACATACAATTGGGTGGACGGAGCGTAAAGCATTTACGAACAATTTTTTTATGATAACGTATACATAAAAAAAATACTTTTTACTGGGTTCATGAATTTTCCTGAATTTTCATACATTTATTTATACTCCAAATTTTGTTTTCCTTGATTTTTCCTATCACATAATCAAATTAATACAGATGAAATACCAGAAGGTGTCACAGACTGTTTTTAATAAAAAAAATTTTTGCAAAAAAAAAATCATAAAGTTGTAAACTATTGAAATATTTATTTTTAAGAGTAAAGTAGCCCTAGAACTAAACTGCATTCTTACAATAATAAAATTTGTTGGATTCCCGCGTTGATAGTGGAATGTTTTAATTCAACAACATCAGTACATTAACGAGATGCCTAGCTATGTGAAGTCTCCACGATGCACAGAGATGCAGAATAAAATTTCCAATGAATTATTGCAATTAACCGAGTCCATGATCCTCGAAAAATCCCTGTGGTGTTTCCTCCTAAAACAGAGAAAGATTTTCTTCAACGTCCGTTACATTCCATTAAAAAAAAATGATAATGATCGATGGCCAATATGAAGAGGGTATCGAGTTACTTTGATGCTGCATGATTGAACAATTGTAATTTGTTAATTAGCGAAAATATAAGAAACAAAACGTACCTACTTCACAACAAGAAATTTCTTCTTTATCGCAGCCTCAAATGTTGAACTGAACCCTTATCATACGACTTGTCCTAACGTCTTATCAGTACTAATGGTAACAGTTAATTTACAATGATGCATAAAGTGGATGACTAATTAATCATGCTCATCTTATTATTGTTACAAGTGTGGCAGTGGAAAATTAGGAGAAATTTCACATGTTAATTGAATCTTTATTGCAACTCTAAGAATTTGTGCTCTCCATAAGTCCTTACGACATACATTAGTGTGCACATGATACATAAAAAAAAAGAAAAAAAAATTACAATTTTTTTTTCCCTCAATAAAGAATTCTTATATTAAAAATCACTCGAATAAATGTTTTGTTTACAAAATTAAAGTTTACAATTTTGAATTTTTTTTTCAAAATATTGAAAACATTCCCTATCACATTGTCACAGATACCTACTCTACATATGTACTATAATGGCAAAATATATTATCTATGGATAATGCTCTAATCGACTTAACTTGAGACATTACAAAAATTTTATACAAAAATAGTTATCAGTTCCATTAACTGGATAATCATCGCGATTATATTAGTGAATAATTGAGGGGGTGGGCCGGGGGGGGGGGCTTATTTATAGTCATGAAATTAATTGATTTGAAATTTTTGTTCATTTGCTACAAGTGATAAGGTGCGACGTGCATCGTTCGGTAGAGATGATAGTTGAGAGGTTGGTGGTATCCTTGATCATAATTGTTGATGAAGGGACACGAGGTACAGCTTTAGCTCTTTATAAAAGACCTATTTCCCGCAGAGCACCCTCGACAGCTTCATCCTTCCACAAACAAAACAAACACTAACTAGTTTTCTGTGCGTGCCATAACAATATCGTTTAATATCGATTTTCAGATTCTGTTTTTCAGATTTTCTATTAATTCTGTTAATTAATGAAGCCCTGCATAACACTTTCAGCATAACATTTCACGTGCTGTGAAATATTTTTATTCGATTTTCTCTTGGTAACATCGCCACATTTAAAAATAATTTTTTATTTAAAATAAATCTTTAGTGAAGGGATGAGTCTAGGTAAATCGACGTACCTCGAGCATGGTTTTTTCAAGAATATCTCAGAATCTAGGTGACAGGGAGAAAACTTGATAAGGAACTTTTTGTAGGGAATAATCAGCTCTACAAAAAAGTTCCTACGAACTTTGCCCTGTCTCCCATAGGTTCATGGGAAATCCACGCCATAGATAAATCCATTTGCCTCGTTTCACCACTTCAATACAAGTGACATGTGGAGAAATTCCCTGTTCTATAAAACAAATATAACTGGTAATTTACGCACATGCTAACAACAAACGAAAAATCATTCGACTGATTTATAAAAAAAATATTTGTTCGTGAATTATAATAATATAATGGCGACAATAGTAAAGCCTCTGTGTAACAACAAAAACTGATTTATTCATATTCAGGAATAATGAGAAAAGGTACATTTACATTAATCGACGGCCTACTTTTCACCCACACTCACACACAGATACACGCACGCACACACACACAGAGCGACATTTCTAGAGTAAGTAATGGATAAACTGTGGTATTCTAGACTTCCATTATGTCGTTAATAAGTATCAGCGAATGCTATTGAAGCATTTGACGTGTCGATGGCAGCTCCATTGGTGGATAAAAATGGAAAAAAAAAGATTTAACGAATTGAGAAGACTAGAAAATTTTTCAAAATTATAAATTACAATTAAATTAAACCAAAAGGTCCATTGTACTATTTGTAAGCTCGATCAAACAATATTTTTTTGGCCTGAATTCATTATTGATATTATGCTTAAGTTTCATTAAAATTGAATAATTTAAACTACAAGATTTTTCTAAATTACATTAATATATTAAATCTCTGAGAAATTGTACTATCTGTTATTGACGCTTTGAATTCTCTAGATATTCAATAGTTTTGATTTTTCAATATTTGTAATCACGTATTGAAAAAAAATTACAGAATTCTTATTGCCATTTGTGTGGGAATATCTATAGGAAAGCCATGGAAAATTAGCACCTTTTCTACAGGTTATTCTGATAGAAATTTCCTATAGGAATCCTATAACATTTCTATAGGATCTCCCATAGGATGAAAAAAAATTGGAACACATCAAATTATAAATTTTAATTTGATTTTGTTTTCTCATTTCAACTATAGGAAAAATTCTCTAGGATTTCCCCCCAGGACATTCTATGGGGAACCTGTGAGATTTCCTCTGGCATTTGCTATTGGAATCCTGTAAATTTTTCTATACATGATTTTACACCTAATATTAATAATCAAAGCTCACAAGTGATAATAGTGAAATAACTCCTAAAATACGATAATTACAACTGTGTTTCAATTCACTGTTTATCAGACTCTTCAATGATTATCGTGGAATATAGTGGTGATAAAATTCGTGGAAGCTTTTTTCATAGAGCGGGAAGAGATGCAGAACAATTATCTTCAATAAATTCCAAGATACTCCAAAAAAAACATCTAACTAAAAATAAATTTGAATTTCCTCATGATCGATTTGCCACTGATTTTTCAAGTGTCAAATTCAAACAGTCGCTAAAATGGATTTCCATAAATTTGGCATGCCTCTAAAATTATTAAGACTAATACACTGATCACAGGGATGCGGGCAATTTGCTTCACATGCATTCGGTAAGACAACACATTTGGCACAAATAACAGATGTACCAATAAAAAAAAACTAATAGATTAATTAATATGTAAATTATTTATAAAAAAAAAAGCACACCTGTTCTTCAGGATCTGTGCACTACGACGATTATGCTTTCCATCGTTTCACCAATGATTATTCAAACTATTATTATGCCATTATCCATCAAGATCAAGTCTTTCAATTACATTATTAATCTCGTGTAATGAATTTTACCGTTAGTCATTGAAAATATACTTAAAAAAAAATAATCAAGGACAATTATTGTGTTAGACAATCACAACTCTAGGGGCTCATTGCCATAACTAACCTCCTGGAGTAGATCCTGCGCTGCAATGGCCTTTAATACATTCTTCTTACTAGTCTCTTGGATTTCCCCACCTACCAGCAGCTCATCCAATATGAAATATGCTTTTTCAAAATTGAAGATTATGTCTAGCTCGCACACCTAGAAACCCACAATTTCAGTCAGCAAATCATCAAGCACAAAATAGTACAAACAAGAATCAGTCTAACTCAGTACTGAAGTGGTAACATACTGATTTTCTGTCGAATATATATCGATATATAAAAGTGATAGAGAAAATTTTTGGTGCAAATATCCTCTCACTATACTACAAAAAAAAATTATTCCGTTTTACCTGTTCACTACTGAATTAAATCTAATTAATAAATGCTGAAACTTACACTCCCAAAGTATTTATCCAACAGCTCTACATATCTGTGAATGATTTCCAGTGTCAGCAGTTCGTTATCATTTTGTTCGATGGCGCAGCAGAAATATAAACTAGCGTATCTAGAAAAATTGTATTATATCACGAATAAATTATGAGAAAAAAAATATAGATATAGTAGACAATATGAATATGCATATATGTATTGCCTATGACATCACAAGCTAAATCACCTGTACTAACCTCTTATAAACAACTTTAACATCCTTCCACTCTAGGAAACTCGACATTTTCGGCTTTCTAGCTAAAATCGTAGTAATGAGCTCGCGAGTAATTTTTTTCTTGAGCTTGTCAGGATGTGCCACGTACCATTTCTGCAACCTCAATTTCCCTTGACGACTGAATAGCAGCATAAATTGCATCTGTGAAAAATAGCCCCAACCATTA
Organism: Asobara japonica; assembly: GCA_026005395.1. Taxonomy (NCBI): domain Eukaryota; kingdom Metazoa; phylum Arthropoda; class Insecta; order Hymenoptera; family Braconidae; genus Asobara; species Asobara japonica. The sequence goes on from BQMI01000280.1 coordinate 2,394,740, forward strand.
ATTCAAGCCATTTAAACCTGACAAACATATTGCATAATATTACAAAATAATTACCATTGCTTGACGGAGTAATTTGTCGGATTATCGTGGAAGATGGAGGAGTTCCCAGTCAACAGGAATGTCAATGAAAAGCTGGGAAAATTCCCTTTTTTTCGGTCACTCCCTGCAACATTCAATACGAAAGCGTCAGTGTCACCTAAAACGTCATCGCGACATGATGTTTCTGAATATAAAAATGTTGAATATTATTACTAATGATTACTTTTTTATTCAAATCAACACACACAGGAGAGCAGGTGCAGTGCTGAGGTGTCACATTCTCAAGGCAAGCATTCAACGGGGAAAATTTATGCTTATTCCCATGAAGTCATTCTCGTTGGGCCACTCTCGTCCAATCACAGACGAGGCAATTCTAACCTAACGTGACACCTGCGCTAAGCACGTTGCCACACGTGTTGTGTTGATCTCTCCACCGAATTACACTGATCATTTGATACCCAAGCCCGAACAGCTGATTGCATTTTCAGCAACAATATTGGAGTAATATTATCGGTAAGATTTTAATTTTTCTCTTCAAAATTTTGCACTTTAATGACACTCAGTTAAATTCCTCAGACACTGTTGATCCAACTTTTTATTAGTTGACCTATCGATTTTTCTCAATAGAAATATATACTAAAAAAAATTATTTTACACTAGCGGTTTTTAATTTTTTTAAAATTCCAGGCTATTTTATCGACTACACGTGATATGATAATAAAAAGACAACGATCGACACTGTCTGCGGCTGTCAAATGCACCTCGGCTTTCTAACATTTATACGTCACTATCGCAAGACAAGAAACATGGTATACTCCCTCTGCCCGCCGTCCTCAGTCAAGGGGATGACTTCCCTGGATCGCACTCAATTTACCTGCCACGTGGACGTGCCCTCAATTGACCTAAAAGACGTCTCACCACAGTTGGTAATGCCCGCCCTAAAAAAGTATTTATTAAAACTCCGCCACTTCAAGTCAGTTAAAAAAACCGAAGACTCTCTCCTCGTCTACCTGAATCCCCAGAGTGTCGAGACCCTCGAGGACCTCGAGGAAAAAGATCGTGACATCATATCAAAATACTCGACCTCCATAAAAAAAAGTCAAGTAACAATTCACTATGAGAATTGGAATGCAGAGACAATTCTCAATGCAGTGATTCCCCAGGACATTGGTGTACCCAACTCCTTCACCAAAGTCGGTCACATTGTTCACTTGAATCTCCGTGAAAATCAATTGCCCTTTAAACATCTCATTGGCCAGGTTTACCTGGACTTTGTTGCACAAACTACAGTAGTGGTGAACAAGCTCAATATCATAGACACAGAGTATCGAAATTTCGCGATGGAAATTATCGCTGGTGATGGTGATACAGTGACAACGGTTAAAGAAAATAACTGTAAATTTACGTTTGACTTTGCTAAGGTCTATTGGAACTCCAGGCTCGCAACTGAGCACGGTAGATTGTTGGAGTTTATGAAAAAAGGGGATGTCCTCTACGACGTGTTCGCTGGTGTTGGACCCTTCGCTGTGCCAGCTGCACGCAAGGGTATCAATGTTCTGGCTAATGATTTGAATCCCGAGTCGTACAAGTGGCTCCAGGTCAATGGTAGAGATAATAAAGCTAAGAGCATGAGGTGTTTTAATAAGGATGGACGAGATTTTCTGAGAGAGGATGTGAAGCGTGATTTGTTAAGCAGAAGAGCTGGAAATTGTAAAGGACAGGAACACATTGCGATGAACCTCCCAGCGTTGGCTGTTGAGTTTCTTGATGTCTTTGGAGGCTGGATGGATCATGAGGAGATGAAAGCCATTTTGAGGAGGCCCCCCTTGATTCATGTTTACTGCTTTGTGAAAGCCAGCAAGACTGATGACCCTGAATTGATGGCTAGGGAGCTCGTCGAGCAGAGTGTTCAAGCTGGGATTGGCGCAGCCCTGGAGGATATTCATCATGTGAGAAATGTAGCGCCCAATAAGGAGATGATGAGGGTGTCGTTCTATTTGACTGAGGACGTCTTGCGGAAAGCGGAGGGACCAGCCGTAAAGCGACGCAAGACTCATGATTGTGATGTTGTAGGTTCACATGGGGAAGAGCAAGAAGAATATCTTCAGGGTGAATGTGAAGGGCGCTGAGGGGAAGAGAAGCACAGGGGATAAGAAGGATAAAAAGGAGAGGAAACGAGTGAGTTCGATTGTCCTCATTTTCAAAAATTTTTACTCACTAATTCACTCCATTCAATAATTTGTGGAATTTGTTTCGGCTCTTTTGGCAGGTAAAGGCGAATACTCTGAAGAGGAAGAGCATGGAGAAAATCAAGATGATTGATCAGGAGTTGGTTACGATCCGGAATAAAAATCCGGGGATGGAAGACGTCCCGCGACCACCCCCAACGACGAATAAAATTCAAAAAATTGGGCGGAAGCAAAAAGCTGTGGTGGATCTCAATGACGATAACCTGAGACAATTGAAAATTTGATTAGACTATGTTAACTAATATTGTATAGATTTATATAAATTTGTAAATTATTTTGAAATCATTGGATTTTTACTCATTGCCAGGATATAGTTTATTGCAATTCACCAGTAAACATTGACTATGAAACAAAAAATTTATGGTGATGCTTGTTTATATCTGGTTCAATTGGGTGAATTCACAACTTCTGTGTTGGTGCTCTGAGTGTCTGGTGGTGGGGGTGCTTCGTTAAGGTTCAGCCATGGTAAACGCTTCTGTAGTTCCAATCTGGAAATTTTCAATTATTCAATATTTGCATTATCAGTTGTTAGTTCACTGACATTTTTCGTGAACAATTCTGATACGAGCATTGGAAAAATGAGAATACGATCTCACCTAATTTTTGCAATTTTTGTTTCGAATATACTACTGAAGAAAAATTCGAAAAAATATATCAACATTTTGTGTCACCGTTCATGGACAAAATCATTTTTTTTCCAATTTTTCAACACTTATTGCGAGTTGAGAATGTTAATAGGTGATAATCAACAACTAGCTAACTCGTGTGGCTGAACAAATTACATCGTCATCAGTTGGTTTAATTACCTGTACTTAGGGTGACTGATGGCATAAACATATGGATCCAAACAGGCCACGAATTTGCACGTGCAAGCTGGAATCATAGTAACACCAGGTGTTAAAAGACTCTTATTGCCAAATGCGCCAATCATAGCCATCACTCCATACGGTGTCCACGAGGCCACAAATAGGAAGCAGATTGTGATTGCAGCCTGAAATCATAGACATTACATTAGCCAAGAATTTTAACAATTGATTTACTACACTGATTTTTTGTTGTACTTTATCTTGAAAAAGTATGAGAGAAAATTGACCTTTGCAATTCGTATTTCTGCTGATTGTGCATGTGTATTAGCATTACTCCGAAGGCTCTCGACGTTCATTTTCTTGGCCTGCTCTCTGAGGCTCTTCTCATGGTTCACCACGTGGCTTACAATTTGACTGTAATAGTACATGATGAGGAGCATTGGTATTACGTATGAAAAAGTGAAGATTGTGGCAACAAAGTGACGAGTATCGTCAGTATCAGTGAGGTAATCGAAGGTGCAAGTAGTTAGAAATCCTTCAGGTGCAAATCTTCCCCATATACCCATCAGTGGCATGAGAGCCCAGGGTGTTACGTACATCCAAATGAGCGTTATGAATAGCAGGACACGTCCCCGGGAGAGCTTTCCATCCAGTGGTCGAGCAATTGTTCTGAAATTGAAGAGAGGAATTTATACAAGTGAATAATAGCCAAAAAATATTTGAAAAAAAAACATGGAAGTTTCCGCTTTTGAAAACGAGATAGTTACCTGTATCTGTCGAATGCTATAGCCGAATTGGTTATCGCAGCACCGATTCCCGAAAATGTACCCATCGTCGCGAAAATTTGACAGCCAAAGTTGCCAAGGGCGAATCCGTTGTGGTAGGAGTTATAGATGAAAATTGGGGTTTTCAACATCATCATGAAATCGCAAAATGCTAGGTTGATCACAAACATATTAGACGGCGTGCGAAGTGATTTTGCCCTGCGGAACAATAGAAAATTTTATGTAGATGAGTTACCTTGCTTAAAAATATTAAAAATATTCGGTACTTCGAAGTTTAGGTATTTCATAAAAATCAGAAATTGTATTTTTTACGGTAATGACATAGTTACTTGGCATGGATAATTCGCTGAGCGATTGAGATTCTATTAGCATCTGTATACATGCCAAAATCAGAAAGCATCACTGAATATAAAAAATAAAATTTTCATGCAAGTTAAAAAAAAAGTCAAAAGTGGGAGCTCAAAAGATTCTTCCAACAAGACAAATCGAGAGCAAAATAGTCGTGAAAAAATTCAAACTTGAAAATTTGAATTTTACATTGTAATTAAAAAATTGTAAAGTTGACCAAGTTTAACATTAACTTCAATGTTTCAGAATCACAAACTTACATGCCAAAGATCCATATGACCAGTCCATTTCCCAGGAGTGAAACGAAGGTAAATCCAATATAGACAAGTGCCAAAAAATAGTGGAAGATGGGCTTGGGTTCGGGATAGACCAGCCAGTGCTCGGGAATGTGAACCAACTCCTCAGGCGGTACATTCCAGGCCAGTAGACGTGGTGGTCCAACTGGGAAGGTCCTGGCCTCCCATCTCAGGCTGTCGTTCAGCATTATCCACGAAATTGGCCGCAGCACTGATGGCCCCGCACCAAACCACCTTGCCTCCCCCGTTTGTCGCTTTTATATCCCTCTATCCCACCGCAAATCCGATATTACGGATTCTTTTTTTCTTTCATTTCCCTCATCATCACATTTTAGTCCCCTTAATTCAGTTATTTCAAGGCTTCGTGCAGGGCTAAGCCACCAGATAATCCGTTATTGCCCTCGGTCGAGGTAAAATGGCCGGCTCAAGTTGCTATTTGGGTGGAAATTGCAACGAAAATACGAAAACCTCACGCTTTCCCAATAGTTTTAATAATTCATTTCACCTCGTGCTAGACTCCACTTGCCAACGTGGGGGGAGGGGGGGGGGGGGACTTTTCGACACTCCACGCTTGATTGTTATGGCACGATTTAATGTGCCTTTACACTCCAGTGCAAATTATCAGTATTGAATTAATGAAAACAAACTGGAGTTTGTTTCTAATAAAGCTCTCAGTCGAAAAGATTTATTTCATATACAAAAATTAGTCAACAGGCAAAGAGATGGTCAATATAGAGGACCCGAGATATTTTCGTTTCTCAATTGACTTTTAGATGCTATCAGCAAGTTGTTCCCGTTATTTTGACTTTTCGGGAAACATAAAATTTTGGAAAAAAAATAATACAATCGGTTGAATCATATTACAATGGTCATGGTAAGAAATCTGGTAAAAAGTAATGAACGAATCCTATAGCATTTTTTAATCGTACAAGTTCATTGAGCGTCAAATGCGCCTTGCAAGGATCTCATGTACTCAATGGAATTTCATGTAAAATCTCAGGCTACTCGCATGGCGAGCAACGCGCCGCCCTCCGTAGTTTTCAATTTTTAGAAACTCCAATTTCGAACGACGAAAATTCAAAAAATCTTTAGTTGCTTATACTGTTATAACAAGTAAAAAAATTCATCATATGATTCTTTTAATGCATAAGTTGAACGTGAATATTTTCAAAAATTCGGGTAAATTTTGTTTTGGAAAAATCATGGAGGTTTCGTTAATTAGGAACTATTGCGTTTCATAATCAAAATTGAACTTCCAAATCAGACAATTCTGGGCAAAAATGAAAAGCGTTTTTTTTGGATGTTCATGGTAGCTCGCTCTACTAAAAGTTGACAGAATTGAAAAAGGCGGCGCCGTGCTCACCATGCGAGCTCAGCATGCTCAGGGTATCCAACGAATTGGCATAATTTTGAAACTTGTGTCAGTTGGGTCCTGGGTCCTCCATATTGATCCAAAAAATTAGAATCCAAAAGCGAAGATTTTCAAAACTTCATATTCCCAAAATTTAGGGAGAAAAAAAATCGTAAACCAAGTGGAGGATATGAAAGTTGCATAGGGTGTTGAAATTTTTCAGTAAAAAAATTGTGGAATTTTCTCCTCTCTAGATGGTCGGAATATGAAATCTTAATTCCCCTTTTCATGTTCAAAAAATTACTCTCACTGAATCCTGGATTACAGCCTCTTTACAGTCTAGATACAGCCTTTTCTAGATTAATAATTTCTTTCCAGGATTATTTTACCTAAATGCAGTAATTGCCAGTGATTTTTACCTAGTCGATGAATGCAGCTGAAAAAATAAAGAAAATGTGAAATCAAAGATCATTGAAGAGCATAACATATTATAACTCGTCTGTAGTCGCGTTATGGGAAATAACTGGTGCGCCTTCTTTTTTCAATTTTTTCGTTTTGTAAAAATAAGAACCAGTTCACAAAAAAATTATTGAGATTTTTAAAAAAATTGTTACGTACACAGTTTGGAAAAAAATTAAGTTCCCGAGAAATTTGTTACAAAAAATTGGGATTTGGTGATTATATGCAAAAATATATTTGAAAAATTTGTACGAAATTTCTGTAGAACTTTGTCCTAATTTTGTAAGAACTTGAAAAATTTGTGAGATTGGTCAATTATCAAAAAAAAAAATAACTAGGACTGAAATGTTTTAAAGTTTTTTTTTTCAAACAAAATTAAAAGATTCTTACCAGTGATATAAACAAATATCACAGAAATGATGATAATATGCGAGTGTTTGGGCATTGCAGGTGCAGAATCTCCCGTAAAATCATTGATATCCGTTTCTCCCTCTTCAGGAATGCTTCGCGTTCGTCTCTCCATCCAATTATATGCCTCCATCTTATATCTATTCATCATCTCAGGACCAACTTCATTTCGTATTCGTTTATTGTAGTTGTTGAGCCATTTCCGCTGTTTTCAGGCAAGTTGGAGATTGATTATTTGGGGAAAATTGGTAGATGGCGAAATCAATGGGAGGCACTTACGTGGGATGGACTCAGCATACTAATATCGATGAGATTTGGCTCGTAAGGAACCAATGTGGTGTCGCGAAATTTCAGTAATTTCGACTTTCCAATTGACTGAAAGTAAAAATTGCAAATTGGGTGAAATCCTTGGTGGAGATAAGTACTGTAATTTTACTATCAATTGCACCAGCACTCGTGAAGTGATTTTTTCTGGTGGCACTCCCCAGAAAAGCAAAAAATTATTACACCCTGACCTTGTGTTTGAACCACTTGCTTCTTATACATACTAATGATCAATTTGTTTCACTTACAGCCTCAACAACTTCGAGGATATTCTCCAGTCGTACCCCAAAATTTCCTCGACTGTAATATCCCGGTTCAATCGACAAAAAGTTGCCGGGTTGCAGTCGTGAACTACATCCAGGGATGACCGTTGTATTTTGAATGTAAGAGACACTGATGGGGGCTGCAAATAAAAAAAAAATCAAAATTCATTTTTCCATCATGTTCAATTTCAATAAAACCACACATGCAAAAATGTATCATAAAATATATATGTAATTATATATATTTGTCCATGTGGTCTTTGCCTTGCGGTTCCATTTTTTAGTGAACGCTTTTTCACCCATGAGTGCGAGTGCATTTGCATTTCTCGTGTGACCACGTGTCTCTCCACGCGAGAGTTGCAATTTACATGTGAATTTTCAGGGCGAGCGCAGCGCCGCCCAATTTTGCCATTGGGCTATACATGCGTGGTCAGTTCACGTGTCAAAGAGCGTTCACAGAGGTAGAATGCCCCCTGGTGGTTCGATGGATGTCTGCTTGATGGTCGTGGAGGTATTGCACGAAGGACCAAGTCAGGCCCCTATTCGAGCCTTGGATGATGGGTACGAATGGCCTTCGCTGCCCGTTCCAGTCCTGGCTCGGAGCCTCGACTCGTTCAATTCATTGCGAATCGCCAAGTTCATCCCATCAACCAGGGCTAGAATGGGGGTCGGGTGAATGCACCGTTCGATATCTTGGAGCTGCACTGATGGAGGGATTTAGTTGTCATTAGGGTGGCTATTAAGGGGAATGCACCAGCTGACGACCTCAAGTTCACAGGCCGGACAACATTTTTCCGTTCTTATGTTCACTCTTTCGAATTTGGAAAGCATGCAATACCAATTCCCAGATGTTAAAAGGACCACGTGGAAAAGGCAATTTCGAATGGTGAAAGATCATACTAACACTCGTGAACGGAGAGAAAATGACCAATTCCATGGCCTGTGCCGTGCATATAATCGTAACCAGTCCTCCACAGGGGCTCCCTTGCAAATACATCTAATTGATCGGTCCTTATATTACGAGGAAATACCGTCGAGGCCAATCCAATTGAACCGATAAGAACCTGGGTGTAAGCTCTCTTCTGCTCAGCAGTGGGCTCGCCGAAGTGAAATGTCCGTGTTACATCCGTTGTTCCATCTGATAATTCATAAGTGATTTAGTAAATAGTGGAATATTTAAATTAATCGATTTATAAAAAATCTTCGCTGCAAATTTAAAAATTTGCGGCAACGTTATAAGAATAAAATGTAAAAAAAAAGTGCATAAAGTGATTTTTTCCTCCATTCGCAAGTCTCTCCAATTGATTTTGATGAAAAGCTTTAATGATTTTTTTATAAAAAATATTGTCCTGGATTTGTTTTCACTTGTTAAGGTAATTCTTTTTTTTCTCTTTACCGAAATACTGGCCACCGGAATCAATGACCAGCGTTGAATCTCTCCCAATGTGAGCACTAGTCCTCTCAGTCGGTTCATAATGCGGTTGTGCAGCATGTGGCCCATATCCCACAATAGTCGGAAATGCAATGCCCTGATTATAGTCCATTTCGAGTCGAAAGCCATTGAGCGCCCTTACAACTTGCATTTCATCCCATCCTTTTCGATTCATACTCATTTGGAACTCCATATCAGCCATGAAATCGCAAATTACAATAGCGTCTCTGATGTGCGATTGTCTCATTCCATTTATTTCGATATCGTTTTTCACTGCTCGAAGGCCAATTATTGGGGAAGGCTCGAACAGGCGTTTTGATGGGGGTATCTGAAATAGTGGAACGTTATGTTTTAGTTAATCTTTGATCATTGAGTTTCTGCATTTTATTCGACTCACAAAAATGAAAAACTCTTTTAACGCCTCCCAGATAAATCGCGGAATGTACTGAATTTTCTAGTCAAGTAGCAAATATAAAGTACTAGCAAAAACTAGTCTAAAAAAGTAGAGATAAAATCAGTGTGTGTATAAAGTGTTTAAGATTTGTTCGATGTTCAAAAAAATTAAATGTTGGAAGCAGATATATGAGAACAAATGTAAAAAAAATAAATGGCGTTTGTTGGAATGGTACTCATGAAATGAGAACGCTAGGCCGGACGGGAACCCAGCGCAGTGGGGTGGGGGGAGGGGGGCATAAACATGTCAGAAGAGAATTATAAACCAGAAAGTCTCTTTCGTATCTTCCAGGGGACCCAATCCCATTAGACTCGCCAGTTTGTTTTCTCTAATTTCGAAATGCCATATGGCATTAATAATGCAGTCGTTGATGGCTAGGATCACTGCTCTGACATGTAATCCCATATTTTCCTCATAAAATGCAGACGCAAACCAGCAATTAGCGTGGAAAAATTGATCCTTCATTACTCACGTGCAGCATCAAATAGAAAAATGGATTATGCAACTCAGTGTTCTGAATTCTTGAGTTTCATTCATAAAATTCGGATTAATGCAATTATGAAGAGAAATTTGTATTCTGTAAAAAATGCAATTTATGCAATTTTGGTTATTATTAGTCCGCAGCTCGTGTGGGAAATTATAATGAACGAAAAACGTAAATTTAGAAGAGGCATAAGTGAAAATAAATTATACAATTATGCACGTACAGATTCATAAATTTGGCGAGAGACACCCTGAGCATATCCACAAGGAGCTGGTAGCCACACCTTCGTCCACGACTGAGACAACGTTCGCAGGTCATTCCATATCTCTGAGTAATTGACTATTCTGAAAGTAAGAATGCATGTTTCATACTTGACAATAAAAATGTGAAATTAATTAAATTTTTGTTAAAATTTCCAAACTATTGAAACACTTGCAACTTTAATTATACATCCTCGAAATTTTTTTAAGACCATTTTTGTACAGCATAACGTACAGTAAATTTAAGTCAGTCTCACTCCTAGAATGTTTATCTGTACACACCTCACACAGTCAGCATAATAACAGCCGTCAGTCTTCAAATGCAAGTCAACTCGTCTTCTGATTTTTTTGCGATCTGTGTAGAGGAAAATAGCTTCGTGAGTGAGAATGACGTAGCCCCTGAGGACCGGTGTATTGGGAAGATCCCAGCCTCTGATGTTCAGCAACCAGGCAATGTCATCCAGGGCTGTGATGATAAGAGCGTCGGCCGACACTGACTCCATGAGATGTCGCACCTGCTGGACCTTCTCCTGCCATGATCTACCAGAAAACTCAGTCTTCAACTCGTACGCTGGGTGAATAATATCAGCTGTGCGATTCACTTGCCAGATTATGTCAATGAGATTGGTGTGAACGGCAACTAGATATATCGATGATTCGGCTAGAGGAAATAAGCAGATTTATTTTTAGACGAGACGAAGAGCAATATCGTGTACTTTATGCATTTTCCCTCTCTCATTTTATGTTTATAGAAGTTTTTCTACCCATGGGAGAAGTTATGGTTTTGCCTCCGAAAATGAAAAATCGATTTTCCATCAGATCTCCACGTTTCATGGTATTTCTGACCTTTCTAGACTATTTAAAACAAAAGGTCTGTATGTGTGTGTGTCTGTGTGTGCCGATGTACGTATGTAACCGAAAATTTCCCGGAACGATTTCTCGTGAACAAATTATGCGATCACGGTCATGTATGACGCAATCGAAGCGTCTTGCCGTAACTTAGATCTGATTAGTTTTTGCTCCATATATGTCTCCTGGTTCCTATTGCTATTAACAATTTCAATTGTTTACGCTGTATCTCACGAAATATTATAGATACGCAAAAATGTGTGGAATAAATGTTGTTCCTTATAAAAAAATACATATTTTGTGTTCTTTGACTTTTTTCGTATCTCCAAGCATTTCGGCGTTAGAGCGTTATGAACAATTGAAATTATTTAGAGAGCTCTATGGTGAGGAAAATGAGAGATTTGAAAGGAAGTACACACACACACAGGACATGGGGAAATTATAATTTCCCACAGCCCATTTACCGTCGATGTACCAGTGAGTGCCACGTAGAGCACAGCTCGCCGGTATTATACAGTTATTATATATATTTTCAGTGCGAGGTTGAATTCTTTTTCATTCAGAGGCAAGTTCATACGGTTTTCTACAAATCCTATCTATTATTTAGCGCGAAATATGGAAAAATGGGTTTAAATTGAAGTTTTAGAAAAAAAATTGCGGTGTGTCAGTATATGCCACCCTCAAAACGGTATGTGCCAGTTTCTGCCATGGCGAAGTGCCAGTTAGTGCCACTACATTATTGTATTGTATTGAATCATTGAAAAAGAATGTAATAATCATTTATTCAACTAATTAGTACAAAAACGTCTATCATCATATACTTGATATGGAACATAATGAATGAAGCTCTTTCTCCAGTCTTCCTTCTTCCATATCTCCTTCCTTTTTCTATTTTCGAGCAGCCTTTTTTCATCGCTGGAAACAGCCGCTGATGGCATTTTAAGTTTTATTTCAGGATTTGTTGCTCGTTTACCTTTCCGCTTTGCTGGATCAGGTACGACAAGTGCCCTTTTAAAAAGAGTATTGTGTGTATCTTGGCAAGTGGGTTTTTTTTTCGTTTTGGTCGTAGTAAAAAACAAAGGTATTGTATATAAATTTATTCCCAATATATTTTATTATTTTTCAATGAATGAAAGTCAAATTAATCAACATTTGGTTCCAACTATATAGTGTAAATTAATATTGGCAGGTTAGATGTATGAATGGCACTAACTGGCACGAGGGCACCAACTCATACACCGACGGTATTTAATTTTTTTCCCGATCAGAAAATCGACAACATTGATTTCAGTGATAATTCGATATTGTATCCTAGGACCAAGTGTCAAAATGAAAATTAAAAAAACATACAATTTGTGAACATTTTACCTAATTCATTTGCCCAATCAGCCCAGACTTTCGCTGGAATTAGTTTTGGATCAGCGCCTATCCTGGCGTGCGAGTTATCTTTTAACTCGTGCTTCAGCCACTGCGTCATCGATGGTACCTGTCGAACGAGAATTTTATTTTTGTAATTTCAATATATTACCACTCAGAATACCCACTCCCCATGCCTCCCGTGCAGAGCACAGGAGGTGAACGATCATCGATGACTGCGGATGAGAAGTAAATTCAAATCCACAAGTCGTCCTCACGCTCAGGGAAGGGGGTTATACCTCTTCATCATGGCTGCATCAACTCCACTGTTGAGTAGAGAGAATGAGAAGATACACTACAGAAATGATCCTGTGAAGTATGATCTTAATGTTTAGCCTGATCCTCTGCGTGTACATAGAGTCTTGAGGTAAATTCTACTTGTAGAATACTATATACACCAGCGACATCTAGCGGTAGAACCTCAGAATTTCGCGAGAGGATTTTTTAAAAATTTTTGTGTGTAAGTACTGGACTCTAACGTTGAATACACAATATTTTTTAAATAACAAAAATTGCAAGTTGGAGAACAAGTATTGCACACCGATTTTTATACAGGGTGTCCCACCTGCAATTTTTTTTTTAATATCTTTCATCAGGGCCATGTAACAAAAAAATGTATCAAACAAAAATTGTAATTGTAAGTCACAAAATGTTTGAATTAAAAAAAATTCTGGCATCAATTTTCTTCGAATTTTGAATATCATAAAATTCCTACAATTCTAGAAAAAATTGATATGCATAAATTTGTAATCCAGAAAAGTGTAGAAATTATTTTTTCCCTACTCGATTATGGATTCGTCCCATTTCTATTTATCCTACTGTACTGCAGGAAATTAATTACTAGTATTATGTACAGTGTGTCCCAAATCCAATTTTCGTCTGTCAAAAGTGACTTTAATGTCGCAAGCATTGCTAAAATTTTCGTCTGAAATTTTTGGATAGAAAGGTGGCGCAAATGGGCTGGTGCCTAAAATTGTTGGAAAGGCTACAACAAATGTACTTTACTGTCCACAATATAGTTAGTTGAGACCCAAACATTGAGGCTCAATTAAAGAGATCCATTTACAGTGCCAGGTAAATAGAAGTGCATCCCTCAACATGTGTTTATCCCTAGGTACCATCAGCAATAATGTGCTCGAGAGAGAGAGGGATGAAAAAAGGGAAAAGAACAAACGAGACTGTCCCTTTTTCAAGTACTTTTAGGTAATAAGATTTTTAACTAGTTGACCATAGGCAAGTCTACCATAAAGATCTTCCTCTCCGTGCAAAATATGTAGTATGAAAATCCTACTTTTCAAAATGAAGCAATTAAATATGTTTCTGGGACACACGATTGTTCACCTGAATGCCCAATAATTGAAAATTTAAAATCATTTCTCACTTTCATAAATTATCGGACATAGAATGAATGTAATGTAAGAAGTTGGACTGTATCTTTCTGTGTATAGAGCCTCTTAATTAAATAAGGCAAGGAAGAGGACACATTTCCTGGACCATAAATGTTCTCCTCAGTGCACTCACGCCTTCATGACCGTACTCCATGAGAATCCAATTACAGTCAAGTTGATTATCCGCCTGAATATGATATCTTCCGTCAGTCCATAAAATAGCTTTATTTCCTGTTACCAAAGCCTCACCCGCACTGCCTCGAAAACCCGTGAGAAACTCTCGTCTCATGTAGTGGGGCAAAACGGTTTCACTCTGTAACAGGCAAAATATCAAAATTTTTATCAATTTGAAAAGTTCCTCTGGGTCTCTCCCCAACATTTATTCAACTAAAATATTTCTGAATTTTTCTTTTTTAGTTTTTGTTGAGAGGCCAAAGGACTTAAAGCTATAGCAATACTTTACAAACAGGAACGGACTAGGAAGAATGGCAAAGTATCGAATTGCTTCTAAAGTTAGGACAAGCAAATTTGCTGAATGTTTTTTCCAAAGCGCTTCATCAGCAAGAAAGTGTAAGAATTGTACAAAAGATGACGTTTGCTTGTTATAATGTCGATATGGTCATATAGTTTTGAAAGTTTAAAATCTTTAATTCCACTGTTCGGAGCCTGGGGTAACTGGTCACCCCATGTGGCCGCCATGGTTCAAATTCATCTTTAAATACTCAATTAAAAAAAATACAATTTTTTTCCATCTTCAAATACTGGATTAAAAAAAAAATAAAATTCTAATTTTTGAGAAAGAAAAAAAAATGCAAGACCCATTTTTGAAACTATTTGTAAGTTTTTTTCTTGGTCCAAAATTCTCTTGAAAAAAGTCAAAATACATGAATGATTAAGGATATTCAACACGTATAGTCAAAACAAAAGTTTATGACCCTTTCTATAATTCGTCATATTTATCGCCAATAATTTTCAATTAATATTTCAATGCGTTAATTAATTGAAGTGATAGCCATAGAAAATTATTATATTGCATTTGATTTTGCGAATCAATATTATATTGTTTAAACAAATTGATGAAAAAAAAATTTTAGTCAATCGCCATGAAATTTTAACCATCGTTTTATATCTGCTTCAACAGTAGATTTTCAAAATTTCAACAAATTTTTATATTTTGAACTGTATTTACAGAAATTTTTATTTTTCCCGTAAGAGGCCGTGTTAATTGAGAACTTTGATAATTAATAACTACAAAACGGTGTTGTGAATCAATCTCAAATTTCATACAGGCATCTGTTACAGCTTCGAAAGCATTATCCCAAAATTTCAAGCAATTCTTATATCTTCGCTAACATGGGTGGAATATCCTTAAAACAGAGAAAGCGTTTAATTTTGCGCCAAATGTGTAAGAAACCATAAATTTCACTGATAGATGTACCTCCGAGGGACCTCGCCGCCCATGTGCTAATGGAATTGGACTCTGAAATTTTATTATCATAATCAATGGCTGTTATCAATTCCTCCACTAATGTGGAAATGTGGATGATTACATGTACTGAATTTGATTATGTTGATGATGGGAAATGGACACTACCTGATGATCATCATTGGATGTAACGATGTATCCGTCGAGTGGTTTGTCCTGAACGGATGTCATTCGAACCATTTCTGTCCGCAATTGCCGGAGCATGATTGACGAATCGTATCGATCAATTGGTCGGCTATTATTCCTTCCGCCTTCTGGACACGCTGTCCTTGGGGAGCCATTGTAATTGAGAGGCGTGTGGGGTACTCCGTATCCACCTTGATTCAATGGCACTCCTGAAAATAATAATAAGAGTAACTGAAATTAATCCTTCGTTACTCGGCATAGCGCCGATGGATTTGATTTTTTTTTTAATCTCTCGTCCTGTACCGAAATTAAGAAACCAATTGTTATCTCGTCTCACCTTGAGGGTGGAGAATGCAATTTTTTGTATTCATGTCGATTTTTCAGCAAATAATAGCAAAACATACGCGACCCTTATGGACTTTTTCATAATTTAATTTATTTATTTGTTAATATTAATAAAAAAAATTGGAGGCGCCGGGTATCGATCCCGGTACCTCTCGCATGCTAAGCGAGCGCTCTACCATCTGAGCTACGCCCCCGGACAGTGCTGTGCAATTTCAATTTTATCCCTCATGTAATTATGGCTATTTCTACAATGAGTGATCCAATATTTACTGAGTTAATTATTAAAGCGTAGCAGATTTTTGCCCTAATATTTGCCTAACTCGTTACAATCGTAAAAGGCGAACGCAAAATTAAATTTCAAAGGCATGCCGCCATTTTGTTTATATACCTAACATAAATTCGTAGAATTGGACGCTCGGTGTCCAGAAGTTTCATCCCTATGACAATTCATCCGGACTCTTCATCTCCTAACAACACATCCTATTGACAACTCCTCCTACTGATAACTCATCTCATAGACAACTCAACCTACTAACAAGTCATCCCACGGACATCTCATCGTAAATGAATAGTAACATATTATTTTAATTTTTTAAAATTTTCTCTTAATTTCTCAATGTTGTAGTAATGAGCTTATAATCAAATATATCAGGCCATTGACTTCTATAATCTAATGTTGTGTGCAATACCGCGTAAATATTCTGTTATGTTGTTGTCTTCAGTGTAACCACTCACAACTGCTTTAAGTCTTGCATCATAGTCCCGGTATCTCCTTTTCTTTTTTGAAGAAACATCCCTTCCGGCATTGGCTTGCTCAAAAATTGCCTCTGTTACAGTGTAAATGTAGCCATTGCTGCATAATTGTCGTTGGCCTCTGTTACTGATTATAAAGTGAAGAGGCATTTTTGAATTGGTGTTGGCAGGTTAGGATTATTCTGGACGTGTTGTTGTTGTCTATAAATTCGAATACATTATTCGAAATTGAAGGTGCGGCTAGTTTGTGATTGGCAAGTTGTCGACGAGATGAGTTGGCGATATGCATATGTGTGTATGTGTACGTGTATATATGTGTATGTATGTGTATGTGTAGGTATCTATATGTGCATCTGTGTCTGTGTATATATGTGTATGTATGCAAATGTGTATCCGTGCCTGTGTATATATGCGTATATGTATGTGTGTGTGGACAGGTGTCTGTGTGGATGTGTATCTTGCAGATGAGTTGTCAACGAGATGAGTTGTCATTGAGATTAGGTGTCTAGGAGATGAATTGTCTGGGAGATGAATTGTCTATGGGATGAGTTGTCTAGGTGATGAGTTGTGGATGACATGAATTGTCTCACGGATGAAAGGTCATGGAACACTTCTGCAGGATAACCCGTCCGATTTGTTAATCCCGCGTTAATTTTCAAAAAAGTCTACAGCGCCTCTAGCGGTTGAATTGAGAACAGGGTACTCGTTCAATGACGCGTCACAAGCTATGGAATTGCTTTCAAAAATAAAATCCATCGCCTAAAATAATAACTGATGATAGCGCAGGAGTGTCAAGGAAGATAAAAAGAGGTGCAAGGTAATTTAAAGTTACATCGTTGTCATTTTGACTCCGCGCGCAACTTCAGACCCACATATGGAAATTTCAAGAATATTAGTATTTTCTTTTTTGAAATTGCAATAAGTGTCCCTAGCGCAGTTAAAGTCACTATATCAGAAGCAAAATAAGGAATGATTGCAGATAATTATCCACTGTACAGCCCCTAACAGTAACAAACCATCTTGTTTACTATTATCCGTTATCACAATGACTTCCACCATGATTCCCCAGCTCATTCATGCGCAAAGATATTATTCACGAGTTTTGACATGAGATTATGATACCAATTCAGGAACAATAGGATAAAACATTTGCAAAATCCTTCATGCAACCTGACCTCCCGCAATTCCACATTTGACAACACGGAATCAGGTAATTTACCCCGGCATTGTCCAACGTATAATCATTCTGAAATGATGTGCGTTCCAATCATTTCCAATTTGATTATTTGTGAAATTGCCAATACTAATTATTGCCATTGTCACCAAATTTTCATCCCTTAATGACAGTTAATATTTTGTTATTTATGAGAATAAAACGAGCTGATGATATTTTCAGTATCATGCAAGTCATACTGCGTCACGATTACACAATGTCCTGTTTCCAACTCTCAATCAAATTTGATTCAGTAAGTATAAAACCGGGTGAACTCGGTGGAAAATTGAAGAGTTACTTGCGAGCAGTGCAATGTGGCTGGTTGGAATAATAGTGAGTTATTTGACATTGGGAGCAGCTAGAGGACATACTGAGGTAGAGGTCACCATTTCCCAGGGGACTCTCAAGGGCTTGAAGACGACGACAGCGCAGAATGGAGTGGAGTATTACAGCTTCAAGGGAATTCCTTACGCCAAGCCTATGCTTGGTCCTAATAAATTCCAGGTATTGGGATCAAAAACTTAGGAGGCAATTATACATTTATATGCATAAATTATTTCAAGACTTCAGAAGCTGCTGATGGCTGGTCAGGTGTGCGAGACGCCACGAAACATGGCAATTCGTGTGTTTTTTTCTGCATGGTTCAGCAGAAACTCATCGGAGATGAAGATTGCCTCTTTTTAAACGTCTACACTCCAACGACTGTCGTGGGAAGTGGCAAAGCAACGATGGTGTATTTTCATCCCGGTGGTTTCAACGGCGGCTCTGGAGATGATGATCTCTTTGGCCCGGATTTCCTAGTCGAGAAGGATCTCATTGTGGTGACTGTGAATTCTCGCTTGGGAGCCGTTGGTGAGTATACTGATAGAAATCGGGATTTCTGCTACAGAATAATCTCGAAGCTCAAACCCCACCCGAAGATACCCGAGTAAAACCGAGGACCGTGCCTTGACTATTAGTTGGGTACGATGCAGAGCCGGCATTTGCACTGTCTAGAAGTACCAAGTAATATTAACGAATAGTACATTATTTTTGTGTAAACAACGCAGGCGAGTAGATAGACATTCAAATATTTTTTGCAACGACAAAAGCCCATGCACTTTGAATCAAGACACGTGTTTTAGGTGCCTCCAATCATTCAAATATTCTATTTTAGGATTCCTCAATACCGGAGATGCTAATGCACCCGGAAACGCCGGGTTGAAGGATCAGGTCCTGGCACTCAAGTGGATCCAGAATAATATCGGACATTTTGGCGGGTGCAAGGGGAAGGTGACGTTGTTCGGTGTAAGTTCTGGTGCTGCATCAGTTCAATACCACATGCTGTCTCCCATGTCAGAAGGTACCTAATACACTCAAAAACAGTTGATAGGGAGTCTCAGACATCTTTAACAACTCGAATTTAATTCCATAAATTTGTTGAGAGTGAGATTAACACTGTATACCAAAGTTCCTGGGTCAAAATGATAAAAACTACAGATAACTAGACGTAAAAGATTGATCCTGATGCTGGTATTGCATTTTTGATAATTTAAGTCCTACCGTGAGTGTAAATGCCCATGCATATAGTGATAGTGATGGAACAAATCGATGTTGATGCGTTTACAGGACTGTTCAAACGAGCAATTATTCAGAGTGGCTCGGTAGGGAGTTCATGGGCTATTTCCTATACACCACAACAAGATGCTATGGCCCTTGCTGATAAGGTGGGTATTAAGGCGACAGGTACTAAGGAACTGGTTGAGAAACTCAGCAATATTCCGACGCCGCAACTGGTGGAAGCCAGTGTTGAGCTTTCGAAAACGATGGTAAGGTAATAGACAAAATATCAGCTATTCGCTCTATCACTGTTGATCTCTGTCACACTCTGAGATCTAGGCAAGCTCAGCACGTTGATCCATTATTATTGTGGAAAAAAAACACGAATATCCGATTTTTATTGAATTTATTCTGGTTTGCTTGGCAGAATTTTTTCCGTGGGGACATGCATTTTTTCATACCATCAGTAGAAGCCAACAATGGTCAAGAAATGTTCCTCCCAGCTGATCCCTGGGAACTCCTAAAATCTGGAGGAATATCTGATGTTAATACTATGATTGGCACAACATCACAGGAGGGTGGATTGTTCGCAGGAAGTAATTGAAATCAATTATCTAACTGCATGACAATCTTCAGCGCACACATAAATTTTTCTGTTCTTTTTTCAGTGGTTCTCTCCCTGGCTTCTCACTTCCAGGACAATTTTGACCTATTTATACCCAAGGATCTCAATATAACTGATGCAACTCAGAGGAAATTAGTCGGTGATTCTATAAAAAAATTTTACTTTGGCGATAAGGCCGTCAATGATGGAACGATTATGGAGCTTACGAATCTCATAACTGATGTATTCTTCAGCTGTGGCTCAATGCTCACTGCTAAAGTCATGAGTGCTCGGTTAACATCACCGGTGTATCAATATTTATTCAACTTCGAAGCTCCCTTTGGATTCATGAAAGCCTTATTTAAGTTGGAGAACGGTGAGTGAATTTATGTCAGTGGTGGAGGTTTCAACTTCCTGATGTGAGGAAGGTATCTAAGGGCCAGGCCTGGGAGGAGCTTAAAGAGTACTCACTGAGTGCTTATCTGGTTATCGAGTCACACTTAGCCTACTCTTTTTTTTGCTATTTAACTTCGCTATATATATATATATACACCACTTTTGGGTGGCAATCAATGGCTGAGGTCTGCAATGTGTTTGTAAACGAAGCATAAAAGACCTCGTTACAAGTCTGTGTAGGTGTTCAGTGAAGCTGTAGGCCATATATTGAGTCGATTTCATTTTTGATTTTAGTTTTGATAGTATAATATAATCTGACAGAGCTATTGAACTTTTCTGTAAACATAGAAAACGAGATGCTACTATGATGAAAAACTCAATTTTTTCCCCAATTTTTCAGGCATCGTACACGGTGATGACATGACATATCTTTTCTTTTCAAACGTATTTCAAAATAAATTGCAAGTCGGCTCACGTGTTGAAACAAAGACTAATCAGATGGTGGAGATGTGGACGGACTTTGCCAAAGAGGGGTATGTATTTCAATACACCAGCGTTATCAAAGTACATGAATGTTATCTGAATATTACAGAAATCCCTCCGCTACAATGGGCGCTGCCAAAGTGAAATGGGAGCCGATGGGCGCTAACGGAAATTACTTGGACATCAATGATGATTTGACAATGAAAACATCAGTTTTTAAAGAGCGCGTTAAATTTTGGGCACAAATTTATAAAGATGTTCTTGGAGATTATTCAAAACTCTTTGATTAATCCACATTGTTAGATACAAATAAATCCACTTGCTGATTGTCAATTCGGCTAATTCATCAGTGATGGAGTAATAGGTATCTTGCAGAAGAGTGAATTCCCTATCACAATGACCGAAAAGGCCGATCAATCTTCAAAACAATAAAAAGTAAAGAAATGCTAACGACAAATTTGCAGTTGGAAATTGATGAATTTTCTATTATTAATTGAAAATATTGGCCAAATCCTATTCAAGAAAGCGCATACACATAAATGAACATCGTTAGAGTCGAAATATCTTGAATATCGTGACATGATTTAATTTTCAATCGTCATTCATTTATTGCTTAATCAGATTAGTCAGACAACATCGTAGAGTTTGTTGGTAATTGCGTTTGCATCGATAAACATCGATATTTGGGATATCGATTCGGCTTTAGTTTTCAAAAGTATGACAATTGCTCAACTTGTCATAGCTTATGTAGTTATTGAAAATCATATAAACAGAATATTTTTTGACGTTCTGTTAATTTATTAAGTCTCGAGTGTTTTACATATTCTGTCCAGTGTTGGCAAATTTTATATGCACCCGATAATTACAGAAAAAACAAAAGATGCTTGCGCCAAATTGGAAAATTGAAAGCTCTCATTTTTCGGAGTCAATGATTAACAGTATCTTCAACTTCGTAAAATATATTGTTACTTCAAATATCAAATTGAGATTCGGCGCGCATTCGGGCTTGTAATATATAAAAATAATGAATCTATTGATCCACTTGGAGCATCTTGACTGCATGGAAGTTCTCCATTAATTTGCCACAGTTCCTAGATACCATTGCATCTGCTGCTTCGTCACTTGCTAGCTCACTTTACTAGGGTAGTAGAAAGCCACGCGAAGCAACGTGTCGCGCTGGATCCACTTGGTCACGTGTTAGTCTAGTATTTCGTATTTTATCTAGTCTACACTAACGCCAACTAACTATTCTACATGTGTAAATTGCACGGGGCTCCATGAGTCTCACACAGGCTGATCAGCGATAAAAATAGCAGAGTGTTGGAAAAATAACAGATGTTAAAGATGGCAAGTTTAACGGTGTGGTTGACTAGTTTGGTAGTTTGCCACTCACTTCTCTAGCGTCTGTAGATCAAGTTAGCAGATGGGTGAGAAAGTAGCGCAGTCTAAAGTTGTTGGTCAACTCTACGTATACACTGTAATCTGGGAAGATTCAAAGAGAACTGACTTTTAAGGTACTGATTCAGAGATTGAAGGAGACCACCCTACGTGGATGTCACTGCAAAAAATTTAGTGATGGAGTACACGAGGTATAGTGCTTGGGTTCAATGTATCGGATATAGATAATTGGCTGAAGTGAGACAGCTGATTGACATGAAGATGCTGCGGTATATATCGTATTTCGAGATGACGCTCAACATTCGATTACTAGGGCTTCATCTGCGATGGTAGGCTTCGCCCGGAGTCAGTTCCAATGATTCTCATCTCTCACTTCCATGCTCTTAACTGGAGCTTCTTCAAGACGCAAACCACCCTTTAACAGCAAAGTCCGTTGAAGTGTCCTTTGAAAGTCTCGTAATTATTCCACATAAATTCACAGTGGACCAAAGATGCTGCGTTATTTTCTCACCGATAATAGATTCTTCCGGAAGTGAGAATGAGTGACGCGTAACACCAGAAAATACCACCCATTATCTCTCACTCTCGCTTATCTTCCAACGCTCTTCCCCGAAAATTGCGACAATCTTGAATCAGAGGAGGCACATAATTGGTACCACAATTGATGTGCATGCGCTGTACCTATAATCAATAGCCGGCGTTACGATACCCAAATACATGAAGTACTGGTAGTTTTAAAAAATGGAAGAAAAAAAAAACCCAAAGCCGATTGGAATTGGCCGCAACACGATGTTGCGAAACGTGAGAGGTCGTTTGTCCGAAAAAAAAACAGGTGGATCGGAAAAAAGGGAAGAGTTGATCGAAAGGTTGGAGGGATGAGAGCCGTCATACGAGTTGTACTATACATGACGCCTCACTGACGATAGCAACTAACTACTACCTCCTGGTTGCCTGGCACTAGTGAGACGCGACGCTGCTTAAGTGACCGGGTTACACGTGCTCCCAAGGATCGTCATGCTGTCTAGTTGGGCTGGGGGCAAGAGTCCTCCCGGAAAAAAGATGCATTTGACTTTTTTTTCGGCTTCTTTAGAGGGGACCAAGCGTCGCGGATGCCCGCCACGGGACTAGGCAATCAGCATCTAGCAGAGGTAGTTCACCCCCGAACGAGGGGGTGAGCATCAACTGTGCACGACCAAGAGGGTGGCAGGATCCATTGGAAAAAGCGTGTGGCCTTTACACATACTAACACGATTGGTGTGGGGAGAAAAACACGGAGGGGAAAAATTCAGATGTATCGGATTATGGGGTTAAAATAAGAAACACTTTATTTTCTCAATACTGATTTTAATGGAAAATATCTGAAGGACTCTGGACAGTCGAGAGGTACTTCTTCATATGACCATCTGCATGAGACTGAAATGGCATTCGTTGACGAGACCCAACCATGGCGTAGGGTAATATAATTTCCATCTCCTGATGTGTTGGTCCCTTTTCTCCGTGACCCTCCAGGGTCACCACATGTACATTTGGGCAAACCAGGTTATGGTAAAAACTCATATAGAAAAAGTTCTACGGGAGAACTTCCTTCGCCTTTACAGGCTAATGAAGGTACCAAAATAGTAAAGCAATAACACTGGCCCCTTCCAAATGGCACGAATGAAACTTAGAACAAGAGTGAATTTTGTAACTTGGTGAGCCTTACAAACCGACAATAATGAACTGATGCGTGCCTTCAGATGACGATGATAGATTTTGTGGACACATCAATTCCTCACAACACTGCTGGGTTGAAATTTATCCAGCAGGCGCAGTCTGTCTCAAAAATTAGAAATTAAAGAGGGCCTACTGTATTTTGAAGAGGAAACGTCCAAAATTAGATAATAGACGTATTGACTCAACCTGACTTAGTTCCATGCAAAGTTTCTGTGGCTGGTTATCACCGGATGTGCTCCAGGGTAACTCCTTCGCTCCTAACCCGCATCCCACACCCTGCTCCAAACACCGGCGTTCATTCTTACAGCGTTGCTCCCCTTCTGAATCCAACATCAAGATAGTCACTCAATTGGTCCCTACTCCAATCTCTCCCTCCCTGGCCCTTGGATCAATACCTGATGCTTGAGTCATCAGTTATTTAGATCAAATAATCTTCTGCATACGTTCTTCTGTGAAAAATCCACAAACACAAAACCGATACCAACGCCAGTTCACAATGAGCTAATGACTATCGGAGCTCCACCATTCTCCAGTTCCCTCTCTGCCATTCTCCCCTCACAATAGATTACACAATAATCTATAGCACAAAGTGCAGATAATATTCCGTTGAATCGACGAAACAAAGTCTGTGATTATTGGGAGAGAATGAATAGGAGAACCTCGCCGCCCTGTCCCATCGCTCCACGGAAACCGGAAGCCATGGGTTGGAACGATTGGAACACTGTGCAACCAGGGTAGCATGATGCTCCGGACACTTGGGGGGTGGTAATGCTGATCTACAGGGCGTGCCTATACACATTGGAAATGTCTGTCTAACGGCAATTAAGCATTTGAACATTTTTCAAAATGTGCCTGCGCCCCGCGCCATCATAGAATACTTAAATTTCCGTCAAAACGTTGTAAACGTTGGAGCCCAAAAAATTTGCAATTGCTCAGGATAACATGAGACGAATGGAATAGGTTTAGCTACCATTGGGTAGGGCTACAAGTTACACCAATGGAATGAGTTAGCAATGGGTAGATGGTTGTGCTTACGTCAAAGGTAACTGTCACTAGCAACATACTCACCTGGTACCTGGCGCGACATTTTGTGTTGAAAAAAATTCCAATTTCTTACTTGCCGTGGACGCCAACACTTGGCAAGTTGAATACAGAATATTCGACTTAAATGGATGTGTTTTTTTTTTTTTATGGACATCTTCATATTGCTGATGACACTCAGCGTGGACCACTTATGGATCGTGAAATTCATTTATTTCTCTCTTTCTGGGGGGAAAAAATCTTGGCAATTGACAGGGTAGGAGAAATGTTATTGCAACCCCTGGGGGCTGACTAACAATAACTATTTTTTTTCTGTGCAGATATTGGATAAGTGACAGCGGCTGCTAGCAGGAGTATAGGAGCGCGAGGGGCCAACGAGGTGGGGACAGCAGCGCTTGCAGAAATGAGTGCCGAGTAACGATGGGGCATTTTTGCGTGGGTAAATACTGGTTAGTTCGCTGAATGAGGGATGCCAGTGGCGTTGGGAGGTTCTCCAAGCACGACACCTTCAGGTTGGCACTGGAGAACATTAGATAGTTCATGAAGACCATATTACCGGAAGCAGAAATGTGAAGCTTAGCTCGATTTTTAGGAAAAGACATTCAGGATTCGCGCACATAGCAGCGAGGATTCATCAACGTTCAGGAGAGACAATACTGAAATTGTGCAATTATTAAAAAATTTCTAAGCATGAAGCAAAATCATCCAGAGAATTGAAAATCCAGCAATACATGCACCTGAATTATCTCCATTTCAATGGAATTTTAATGAATAATTTAACTGAATTTCCCGTCTATCATTGAATATTCATGAGTGTTGAGATTTTTCAACTGATACGCGTTGAAATTGCAATAAAAGGGAATCAGATGACGCTCTGGGAATTCAGGCCGCAAATTGGCGGCAATTTTTTTTACACGGAGGCAAAAGCTCAATGACATTTACGCGACAATTTCTGTTCTTAATTCGTTTCTTTTCCAAAGCCGGATTTTCGGTCCAGTCATAGAGTTCATAAAATCTTGGCAGGTATCACATCCAGGGTTCACAGATTTTCGATTGGTCCAGTCATAGAGTTGGATAAATGCAATTTTCATCTATTTCATATCGAGACGCATGGACCCATTGGGGAAACTCAACCCTGAATTTTGAAATTCAAAGCAATTTGCTCCTCTACTTCCGGTCACTGCACTAGATCCATTGCGTTTTACATTCTTATTCACCCTTAACATTTTCCTGGAGCACCCAAATTGATCCTAATTTCATGTCTTTACAACATCGTACCCATCGTCACAATTCAGACAATGTGAATCGTTTTACTATTATAAGTTCTCATTTCCTAAAGAATGTCCAGAGAACATTTTCCCCACTGGCGTCACTCACTTTTACACTAAAAACTTGATGCATAAAAATCATCAGGTTCACATTATTTTTCGTATATTTCAGGAAGAGACGCATGGACCCATTGAAAGAACCCAACCCTGAATTTGTGAATTATCTTCAAAGCGATTTCCTCTGTCTCCAGTATACTTCAGCAAGTGTCTTCAGCGTGGACATCATGCTTTTCCCCTATTTTTGTGGAAGTTTTTAAAATATTTTTTTTGATAAAAGCCAACCCTGAAGAGGATCTGCAGGGAGGTCGCAACACCGCATCAACTTCTTGCTCTTCCAATAAAAAGTTTTTTCATCTACACTTGTGGTGACCGATTCGCCAAATCCTGAGGTCAGGCGACAGGGTCATCAAACCATGCGGCACCTATGCATTTCATGGTCAACTAGAACTGCAAATAATTGAACAAGTCCTCTGCAAATAATTGAACAACTCGGAAAATTGATCAGCATGAATGATCTCGTCACCAGGAATTTAACTGTACTGAGGATGTACTCACGCAATGTTCAACTGAGGCAGGTTATCGGGAAAGCATAACGTCTCCTGGTACCTCTCGTCATTTCATTCCCCACAAGCGCGTCATTTAACATTACAACCATTACTTAACAAATCGGCAAGATAAATTGTTTGGATAGCTCCATCGATCCGTGTGTGACGCACCATAGATGCCGCAGTACCTGAACCACATCCCAATGTTCTCCAATTAAAAAACCCAAATCATCATCAAATTGGGCATTCAGTAATTCAATGCAAAAAAAAGTCAATAACTAAAAATAAAACGTTCCACCTAATTTCGTGTGACACGCAATTTTCATTTCATGTTCACGCACGCACTATTAGGACTCCATAATGATCATGATGTTTCCCCATGCGCTATAGAATGTGGTTACGCACAACACCATGTGCTGATGTCACATTCCCCGACAAGCAAATAAGAAAAATGTCCACATGTGGCGTTGTAATTTTTCTTAAGAGCAGAATTAAGAGCCGCTGGAATTGCCATCACTAAAAATGGTATGCATAATTTTTACGACCAATTCTTATCATTTTGGGAGGTATAATATGAGTATGGAGATATCCAATGAAGAAAAAACATGCAGGGCAACAGGAGAACACGACGGACACTGCTGGTAACATACAGGAATGCTTTGACTTACTGTAGCTAAATGTTGATGATGTGAAACATGTGAAGTAATTCATTGCTGGGTCAATTTTCTGTGTTCACCATTGTGGAGCATCGTTGGAACTTCTTCCAGCTGGTTCACCAACTCGCGGATTCCGCGGAATACCCACTATGCATTATTTAAGCAGTGATTGATGGGAGAGCGGGGCATGACGGGTTCGCAGGAGAAGGGGAACCATTCCCGATTTCGTCATCGACCAAATGTCTTTAGATGTAGAGAGAGAGTTGGTATGGAGTCGTTGGGAAGTACTTGACATGTTGCAATGAATCTGTTAATTCGGTTATTTTGTGAGTTTGGTGCAGGTTCTCCACTGAGTTCGCCCAATTGATGGAGACGTTTCGGAGTCGTAGTGTGTAAATGGCCAAATTATGCGTGTCACTGCCGCAGACAATTCTTTCAGAAGTTGGAACACGTTTGGTGGGTGACATCTGTTTTGATGGGCTACATTGGACGCTTTAAATAGCGAAGACGCACTTCAAAGAGAAATTGGCAGGAAGCTGCTTCGTACAGAGACAGCGTGAAAGCCACCATCACTCAATTAATCGGGAAGCTATTCCAGATTTTTGAGCGAGGCTTTGCATGATGTTACCAAAATAATCATTGGATTATGGGGTTAAAATAAGAAACACTTTATTTTTTCAATACTGATTTTAATGGAAAATATCTGAAGGACTCTGGACAGTCAAGAGGTACTTCTTAATATGACCATCTGCATGAGACTGAAATGGCATTCGTTGACGAGCCCCAACCATGGCGTAGGGTAATATAATTTCCATCTCCTGATGTGTTGGTCCCTTTTCTCCCTGGCCCTCCAGGGTCACCACATGTACATTTGGGCAAACCAGGTTATGGTAAAAACTCATATAGAAAAAGTTCTACGGGAGAACTTCCTTCGCCTTTACAGGCTAATGAAGGTGCCAAAATAGTAAAGCAATAACACTGGCCCCTTCCAAATGGCACGAATGAAACTTAGAACAAGAGTGAATTTTGTAACTTGGTGAGCCTTACAAACCGACAATAATGAACTGATGCCTGCCTTCAGATGACGATGATAGATTTTGTGGACACATCAATTCCTCACAACACTGCTGGGTTGAGATTTATCCAGCGGGCCCAGTCTATCTCAAAAATTAGAAATTGAAGAGGTCTTACTGCATATTGAAGAAGAAACGTCCAAAATTAATTGTCACTCTAAAGTTTGGTGGAGATTCCGCGAATTACTTCCGAGTTTACGTTTCAAACTGTGGAGCTTTCGAAAAGTCAACTTAGAAGACATTCGGTAGCGAAGTTTTTAATGGCGTCAAGTTTAACGTTTCGTTACTTCATCATTAAGTTCTTCTTTCAGAGGGAGGTAACGAAATTGAGGGAAAAATTATGTGCCCGCCATTAACTTGTCCGACAAATGTTGCTATCAACATTTCTGAATGGTAGACCAGGTGAGTTCATTTTTCGCTGGGCTGATTTTTTGACCAACACCTGTGAACCTCGGAGCGGACCATTTTCATGGGACTTTTTGGTCGCAACCATTTGGTGCTGTTAGAATTTCTTGGTGAAGTGGTCCCCAGCTCTTCCTGCTTTTGACATGTTCATCAGAACGTGAAACCGGAGGTAAGTTAACTTATGTCGTTCGACCACTTCATCATCTCGGTTAGATTGCCCTTCTCATTTGACGCCTTCGCTGCTGAAATATTCATCAGTTTTATCGCAACTGCAATCATCAGTAACCAAGTTGTCTCTATCTTGCCGGAACCCTGGACCGCTAGGGATTGCTGGCTGTCGAATAACGAATTGATGAACATTCCAGCATTTTCTAATTATATCAATTCCAAATTTCAGACAAGGAATTTACACGCAGCTCAGATTTATCCCAATCCACCGAGGCCTACTTTACGTACCATTGATGGTGATCCTTTCTCAACACTCTCTGTACCCTGGCGATTGAACTTCCACGCAACATCCACGCTACCATTCACTGTGAGATAAACGAATCCTTGTAATGGATGATGAATGAGTCACTAATGACTATAAATTACTCAAATAGTTCATTTTCAAATGTTTAGTAAGTACTAAAAGGCCATTTTTTACCTATTTTTAACAGAAAATAGACATCCACGCAATATCGTGGATCCCAAATCGTCGGGGTAATCAATGGTGTTGGAATATCCACAGAAATATATTCCTTATGACATCGGAAAACGTAGGGTAATAAAGTATGTTCAGGTAGAGAGACTTTTTCTTCAATGACTTTCAGGTAAATAGAAGTGCATTCTTTCGGGCTTTTTGCTTTACGGCATAGCAGGCCCAGGAGCTAAGGCTGTCTTATAGATACCTCCAGAAAATAAGTTTAGGTAGTTCAGTACAAGTACTGATCGTGTAAAGATCTTCCTCTGAGTACACTTCATCAATATGACGAGGTTCAGATTCTCCATGTTTTGTTCATTTACGTTTAACCATACCCTATAGGATAACATAGAAATTTCGTGAATTTCACAGCAGAAATTTGTCGTTGGAAGAGCGGCATTGATGTTGCTAGACTCCACCGTCATCTATGTTACTGGGGACTTAGGTCTATGTGCTTTTGCACATGGCATACAGTCAGTTATCAAGTTATCAATCAATCAGTCAATCAACATCACCGCCTGTCTCTCCCGGCTTTTTCTGAATTTTCTGCTATACACTAACATCTTCTATGTGTGCCATTTAGCCTGTGGTATTAGCCGATGCGGCAAGTGGAGAATCGGACAGCGTTTAGAAAGCACCGGCTCGCAGGAGGCGCAGAGAGGTGGCGCGGGCTTAGGTGAGATGCCGAGAATACCTGAGGCAAGTTAACACATAGTCGGGCGGCCTAGAATATTCTAGACATTGTGCACATACCGCAAGCATTTCACGTGAATCCAACGTACTCTACTAAATTAAAGAATTAAAATTATAGCCTGTAAAAAATCTGTATTTTTTTTTTCATCATTGGAGAGTGAATCGTTGCTTTTTGCTCATTATTGTTTCATTGGATTTCTTTTTAAGAGCTATTTTTAAAAATTCAATGCCCGACATTTTTCGCAAGTCACGGAGAAAAGAGAAATTTTAACTTTTAGAATTGTTTGGTAAAATTAAAAAAAAAAAAATTGGAGGCGCCGGGTATCGATCCCGGTACCTCTCGCATGCTAAGCGAGCGCTCTACCATCTGAGCTACGCCCCCTGAAGTTGTCAAATTTCAACATCACTGATTCTATTTACCTGACGGGTTACAAAAAACTGGTAAAGGCCGGTGTGGTACAGTGAACCATCGTTAGTTGCAACACCTTTACGACAGTAGCGGAGGTAAAACTTGGAGACATTGCAATTAAAAAGTTACCCTCTCTTTCGAGCCTCGGCCTCAGTTCCAGGAAGTTTAAAGCGACAAATAATATTTTACCTTGAATCTTCACATAATTCGGTTGACCGGATGTAAAGAAAATACGACCGACGGTAATCCTCACGTATTTTGCCGAATCGGGCATGGAGTGGGGGCAGCGCATCGGCGCTGGAAAAAAAAGAAACAGAAGTTGCAACTAACGAAGGGCCACGGTATAGAGCTTATACCTCCAGCGCGAAAAGCAGGAATTTAAGGTATTTACCTCTGCCTGCTAAAATCTTGCGACTGTTGTCCCTCTGGAGGGACGCTTCGGTAGCTCACAGTGGCGTCGATAGAAAAATCGGTAGTCTCTTCTTAACGTGCAGTCTCTATGTCCCACGGATTCATGAGATTCATCTGCAGTTCATCTAGATATATATATATATATATGTCTACATGAAAAGGCCCTATTTGGGCGGAATCGCACTTGGTAAAATGTCTAGTTTGATAGCATAAAAAATGAGATCGGTAGACATTTTTTCAAACACAGGCCATTTGAACGAGTCATCGGCCAAGTGCTGCAATATGGGAAATGTCAGTTTCTTACCCCGGTTATTTTTATCCGCAAAAAATTCACAATTTGACACGACGCGCTCCGTAAATATCACAACTATCCATCAATGTTACCATGTTCAACATTGGTATCGGCATATCATCTATCCATTAATTCCAATTTCCAACGATTCACTGTAGCCGTATTTCGAGTTATTGCAGCTCCCGCGGTTTTCCTTGGAATGGCTTGTAAACACTATAAATCAAGAAGTATCGGGGCTAAAACCTTCGACTTTGGTGTGCTGGTATTGATGGACGATAGCGATGTGTTGCATATCGGAGATTGAAATAAATCAGTCTTTCCTTGGGGGGAAAAAGCACGATCCTTGGCGTAGGAAAAGAATTACACGCTAGGTCACTTTTAATAGAAAAACTTGTTGCCAGAAAAATCTACTGTCACAACGAACTTTCCTGTGTAGCAAATATACATAAATTTTCATGGACTGGCGAATTTGCTTGTTCACAAAAAATTGTCGAAAGTATATAGTCGACAATGAAGGAATAACTAGTAAACAGTTTTTGCCGTTTTTTTCTTTCCATTTATCGAATATTCCAAGCGTGTATTTTTCAGTGCTTGCGACTAGCGGTGGCGTCATGAAGTTGCCTCTGCCCGCGACAGCCAATCACAGCCCCTCTTAACCGTGATTCGCGCAGAAGCATCCAATAGAAGCTAAAGGAACGCCAGCACGCCTGTATCTTCAATTTCCGGACATATATTGTTACTTCAGAACTTCAGATGTCAAATTCTAACTCAGCGCGCATTCGAGCTTGTAAAATGATTAAAGGTATGTCAATCCGAATGAGTTCGGACACCAACCAGAATTAATAAATTAGACCTATATAACATGCATTGAGTCCCTTAATAATGTCAGCGCTATATAAACGTTAAAACTAATCATCCGACACTCCACATACGTCGACATATTGAATTAATGAATTAACATGTTGTGTCTGGGGGTTAGGGCGTCCACCACTCTTCGATAAAATACCCAACCTAAAAACTTGTTGAATTAAAGCCAGGGAATAACGTGGGTTTATCTCGGTTCATCCATTAATTTTTATTTTCACCTAGGCACATCTATTTTTGTTAAATAATCAAACTCGATGTTAATCTTTTTTATACACATCCTAGAATACATAGTGCTCCCTCGCAACACATGGTTTTTTTCCCAGAGGAGCCACTAATAATATATTTCCGATATCCAACCGCATTATCCGCAGTATCTCCCCAATGTATCCGTCCGTTTATCGGTTCTCTCCGGTGTGCCCTGAAGGCGACTACATAAACGAAAATACATGGGAGGGGTTTTCCACAATACAAAAACGTCACACCACCCAGAGACAACATAAAGTTCCATGAACAGTACGTGCCCTCAGTTAGACACACAACTTTCACAGTATAACGTACGTGTGGGTTAAACTAATTGCAAGCGTCCGTGCACAAGACACTCGAGTTTTTAGGACTCTATCAGAGGGCAGTGGGTGAGATGTGGGAGGAGAAAAGTTCAAGTTTCGACCTGTCAACCTCCTGCCACCACATGACCGCCTGCTAGCCTGCGCTCCTTCTTTTCCGATAATTTACCATAATCATTAACATATCATTTAATATTGGCAGAGTAATGTGGTAGAATAATTGCCGTTGCATATTTAGACAATACATTTATATTATTCTCATAGTGCTTACCATTGTGGGAATAATATTTTGTTGATGTTATGCATTTTGAGGCAAACCCCTGGGGGTGGGTTGTTATCAAATTTAGATAAATGTTGTTCATACTTCCGGAGTACTGTAGTAAATTGAAAATGCTATACTGATGGATAAATGTAGAAGAGACGATTTTTATATGTAACGGTTTCAGTGCAGGCGTGAGTGATGCCAGTGGGAATAAGTTGTCTGGACTTGCCATAGATACCCTGGCGATTGAACGGGTTGTGAGCTGAGGGTTGACACCGAAACATATAATACGAGATATATAGCGAACTATCACACATTAAGCTAACAATTGTGTATCTTGTGTAAGAAGTAAATATAAGGCCGAGATTTGTAACCAAACGTATATTTAGCCGTCACTAGAAAATACAAAAGACGAAAAGGTGTTGTCCCGTTTATGTCCACAAGAGGAGTACCCCTTGGATGTCCCTTGGTGACCCTTGCCCAGGTCAGTCCGCAACCGTGGTAAGAGTGGGGGTAGGACCCCACCTACGACCTGCTGTAGCTTCACCCTGTGACGTCAGGGGTGTTACTTACACAGCACCGCCCGTGTGTATTCGTGTACAAAATTCTCTACACTTGCGGAAATAAATTGATTTACAGATCTATCGGAAAGTTAGATATAATCAACCTTACTACAATGACGACTTGAACAATTGTCATAATTGTCAAATATCGATGTTTATCGATGTAAAGGCGATTACCAACCTACTTCACGATGTTGTCTGACTAATCTAATGTGTATGCGCTTTTTTGAATAGGATTAGATCATATAACAAAATAAATAAATAAAATGGGTTCATTGGTATTTATCTGTTCATTGCTATCCATGCTATTTATTATCGTTTTCTCATCAAATCGTATTACACACTCGGAGCATTACACTGAGTGTATGCGAATCCGGCAATGCTGCAAGGTAAAACCAGGCTGCGCGTCGCTCACCACACGAGCCGTTACGTTCGGTGGAGGAGCACGAGTTGAGGATTAAGGAGATATTACAGGTTGAAAGTATTATGGTTATCGATTTTATCCCGTAAATACATAGGTTCAAAGAAAAATTATGGAAACATTTTTTGTCAGAGATCTCATTTGATGTACGAAATTTTCTACTAGTATAGCTATATGCGTTCTTGCCATTTGGCGATGAGCCGGAAACAGCGAGGGTTTGAACTTATTGCAGTGTATATCGTGAGAAAGTTGGTTTAGGTGAAAACGACATACCACTTTTTTTTTGGAAATCGAATTCTCTATAAAAAATATTCTACAACATTTTTGCGTTGAGCTGCTCGTTAGCGAGATAATCATGGTTTTAAGAAACGTTATTGGGACCTATCAAGGGTCACATCCCAGTTATCTTGAGCAGGTCTGAGCAATCGCTGCTCTCAGAGCAAACGGAGATCCGAGAACCAATTAGGATCTATTTTGCCAGTCCCCATTGTGCTGAGGGTCAGTCGGTCGGACCTGGGGCCCCTCCGACTGAACTAGCACGTGGGAACCGCGGCCCGGGGTGCACTTCCGGTTTGGCAAGCGCGGGAGAATTCAAATCGTTTGAATTTATGATTTTCAATTTCACTGTTTTAATTTTCCATTTACAGATGAGAAATACATACACACATACACACACACACACACCCATATATATATATATATGGACATAAGGAGCTTACGACCACTGTCCCGACTTTTGAGTGTGACCCAATTTTTGAGCGCATGCAATTGGTAGATCGAACTTAGCTGCGTCATTCTGTGTGTTCTTATCTTATTCTCCAAATTTCCAAACCCTTCAATTTATAAATTTAATTTCTACCATGACGGGTAATCCTGACTATCTGTTGGTCCAGTGTACCATGGACTACATGCTATCTAAAATTATGCAGGGGCCACTTGTATTGTTCCATATATTCAATGTATCAAATAGTTTTCCCTCATAGTTGGAACGAGACCCGTTGGACACACACGCGCGACTTGTGGAATTTCTATCGTGCTGTTTTTTTTTTTTGTGGAATGTCTAGCATTCCTCGACCAGTATTCACTCGCTGAGAATTCCGGAAAGTTTCCAGTTGCTGGCGCCACATTATTTACAATAAAAATGAGTTTATCAATGCGCACTGAGACTTTTTAGGGAAACATGAGTTTGTGTTTTTATTTTGTTTCTCGACAGTTGATTGAAATTTTATGAATGTTTCTACTCAATTTTATCCACGAACATTGGAGGCAATAGAGGCTGGGGACGGCGCTCGATATTAATAGTTAACCTAGTCGTCAGAGCGGCCAATGCTCGCTCAATTCTCATGAACTATAGCTGATGCACCGAGGTATTTTATTACTCGAATAACTGTTGAACGTTTACTTCGTCATTAGTAATGGGAAATGTGTCTGCAAATTTTACGATGAGTAATTTTATTGGTGTCCAACAGCTGTTTGTTCATCCAATGTCGCAATACCAAAGATATGAATGGAGAACACAGTAGTTTTACTATATAGGAAATTCGTAATTTTTTTCCCTAAGTTCCCCTAAAACTTGAATATTTTTGACACCTAATTACCGACCTGTGAAAAATTATTTCTAATTTTTCTATTGTTATTTCGCCTTTATTGGATGAAAAGTGAGGCCATAATTGGTTATAGCGCAAACGACGGGGAAATATTATGGGAACTTTCATGTTTTTTTAAAATTATTTTTGAGCAAGTATATAGTCTACAATTAGGAAAAGTACTAGTACACATTTTTTTCCGTTCCTATTTTTTTTTTTAATTCTTAAATATTCAAAATGAGTGTTTTGAACCACCCGAGCAGCAGTTGCGGCCGCGCGAGAAGTGCCGCCGCCGGCGGCGGCCAATCACGGGCCGCCTCGAGCGGAAGCATCCAATAGAAATTCTAGAAATGCCAGAGCGGCTCTTCTGGCGCCACGACCGCCAAATTTGTGATTTAAAATTAGTGCATTTTCTGGTATCGATTGGGAAATATTGAGAAGGGATTAATTACATGAATTGTCATGTAGGACCTGATAAGTTGTAATAAAATTCGGGCCAGAGACAACAATAAAATTTTACAAGTTTGATGAACCCATTGTGTCACTTCCAATTGTATAATTTATGTTAAACCACAAAAGTCGTTATCTCGCTATATAATATTTGGTGTGCAATCACGTGTGATAGTTGATTATGCGTGTGACTCTATCGTGGTGCACATACGCGATTAACATTTTCCCATGAATATTCATTTATGCAATCTGGATTAAAGTTGTGAATTTTTACGGGGCTAAATCTCATCATTAATTGTGATCAATTCACATTCTGTTCAACATTTATGATGTTGCTACTATAACATAAATTAAATGTATAATTAATTTTGAGGATGTACCAAAAATATTTTTTGATATTTACTAATTTTTTATTCGATATTTCAGGAAATAGAAAGTGCTGTTTTTGAATTGGGTCAAGCACGCAGCGGAAACATGTGTTTGCAATTGAAAGCTTATGTATCATCGGTGGAAAGTTTTCCGGAAAAATCAACACGAGTCGGTGAGTGTTCCACATGAGGCCAACAACCGCTTTACGCACTGCGAGAGAAAATTTGGTTTTGCCTGAGGTATTCCTCTCTGAAATGATGACATCACTGGTGCAAGAGAATTCCTTCTGTGCCACTGTTCTTCCTGGTTCCAAAATTCATATGATGTTCAGAAAGTTTTTTTACTAAAATTTTCATCTGAAGTTCATAAGAAATTTCTATGAACATGGAATATTTAATCTATTTTCAATTCCAATTCCAATGGTCCCCAGCATCATCTGATCCAGAATTTTTTTCTGGTTCCTGGACCACTATGATTCTGCACAGGACTTTGAGCAAGCTTGGAATAGGGCACAGGCTTGACCTGGAATCGTTCTTCCCATTCAACATTTTGGTGGGCCTGCTCCAAGAAGGTTCATCACTTTGCATTCTTGATTTCATTCAATGATGGAGATTGCACAAGAAAATATTAGCTGGTATATATATATGTGCAGCCATCCCTTTTGGGATTATTCCTTGTTTCATAGG
Organism: Asobara japonica; assembly: GCA_026005395.1. Taxonomy (NCBI): domain Eukaryota; kingdom Metazoa; phylum Arthropoda; class Insecta; order Hymenoptera; family Braconidae; genus Asobara; species Asobara japonica. Next base: position 2,431,709 of record BQMI01000280.1, read on the forward strand.
GACCATTCGCGTTTTATGAATCATATCTCTATCTGTAATATTTCCTGAAGAAATGAGGGTTGAATGTCAAACGGGATGCAACCACCCCTCGCTGCCTATAAACTGTAATCCGTTGTAAGATATCGGAAGAACGTGGGAAAGTGATAAAAGTTGACTAATGGAATTTTTTTTATACCGAATATTTTCTGTTATCACTGTTGTCCTCTATACCTTGGCGTTTCCTCGATAATGCACCTGCATTTGCGCTTACATTATGCGCGTCAGAAGAAAAACTTGTTGAACATAAAATGAGTAATTCAACGCGAGGAAAAAAATTTGTTTAATGCTCGTATCCCTATATCTATTGGTTTTCGAGATATTTTGAAATAACCGAAGAAGTGCACACCCATACACACACACACCCACCCATTCTCCCACCCAGTCACCTACCTACCCACCCGCCCACCCACCTACCCACCCACTCACCTACACCCAACCACCCACTCAGCTACCCACCCACACCCACACACCTACCTACCCACCCACTCACCTGCACCCACTCAGCTACCCACCCACCCACACACACACCCACCCACACACACACACAGCCACACACCCGCCCACCCACCCACCCACTCACCTACCCATCCACACCCGCCTATCCACATCCACAGTCACACCCACCCACACACACGATTTGTGAGCGAAAGTGTTTCATCACATACACATACACATGCCTGGGTTCGCGTCCATCCTCCAGAGAATATTTCTCATCATAAAATATTTTCCCGTAGCCAACTGATAACAGAAGCATTCTACGAGTGTTACCGGCGGTACCCATAAAATGAGAACGCTAAGCCGGACGTGAACCCGACTATCGCGAGGGAGCGGGTCCATCACAGGTCCCTGCCATCATAGCACAGTTTCTGGGGGTTTACCCTGTGTTTAGAAATGCGATAGCTGAAATGGCGAAAGTCGGACCCCGGCGTGCGGATGGGTGTCCACCGGCCCCTTCCGAAGCAATGTTCAGGACCAGCTACCGTCGGGAGTATAACAGGGACGGAGGAACCCCCCCCCCCCCATACACACACACACACACACACGCACAGAATACTTCACTTCTGATTCTCACTTTCGTTACAATTTTTCCTATTGGAGAGTTAAAAAGGTCCGACGATTTTTTGACAATTAAACCGCTAACATAAGTGAGACATGTGTTCACAACTTCGTTAACTCATTTAAACAATAACGATGATTGATCTGGCAGTTAACGTGCCGCTATAGACACAAAAGCCGGCTAGAGGATGCAGAGGATGTGACATTGAACTTAACTCGGTAATAACCGTCGCTGCGGTCAATCTTTGCAAGTTGACGTTGATATTAACCCGCGACCAATCAACGAGATGGCCCTCAGATATGCAGCCCTGATTTTCATGATGGGGACTTTGCAATTATCTCCTATTGTTTTCTTCTTAATTGAGACAATTTCAATTAGTCTGGCGCAGAAATATCTCGGGATTTAGAGATGAGAGTGTAAATGTTGTCGTGAAGACGGTAATCAGTTAAGACATCAATTTGTCAATTATGTCAATTTTTTTTCATCATAATTACCCTCAATTCCTCTCCCTCATTAGCGAAATTAATTTTAATGAAATCATCACTAATGATAGCGTCATACTGCTGAGCTTTGGTAAACAATATAAAGTTAAGCAGCTTCAGGGAAGCAACCCAGGACAAGTGCACTCGCACTTTCCACTCTTTGCCGACGTATATCTCGAGATCGGAGAGACTTAGCCAATTTTGTGTAATAACTTTTTTCCTCAGAAACTCAAGCTCTACAAAAAAGCTTATTAGGAATTTTCCTCTATCTCCCATAGAATTGATGGTATTCATCGAAATCCCAAAGTGAAGGTACTACCTATTCATTGGCACAGTATAAATGGTTCACTGGTTCTCCGAGTTCAATAAATTTAATCCTGTGAGTTATTTCACAAAAATATAAATGATAGTGTCCAAAAATAGAGGATTACATTCTCGAGCGGGTGAGCAATAAATGCGAGGTGGAAATATTTTTTTGTTAAATTTTTCAGTTTTTCAGTTTCCAAAATTTTTTTTTTTTTTTTTTTTTTCGAATAGCAAAATGGATAAATAAATGTAACCAACTGTACTTACCCAGGGCAATAATAATGAGATGAATCCAGCGCTCAGAATTCACCATTTTCACTTGTCTCATTCACCTGTTATCATCGATTGTCCATCAACATTCAGAACTAATAATGCAATTGATGTTGCGTAAAAGTAAAAAAAATTGAGGAAGCAATTTCGTGGTGTCCAGTGTCATATGACTGAATTTTCTCGATGACGATTTACCGCGCGAGCGACACCGCTGAAAAATAAAGACAGTGTCGGTGATGTTCCGCCCAGTATTTTTAGATCCCCCGTACTGTGCATCACTGCTGATTCTGCGGTTACTCTCGAGGGTCTCAGGATGAAGAAGTGGGCGGAAAGTGGTGGGAAACATATAACTGGGTGGTGGTTCAACCACCTTTTTTCGTCTCTTTTTATCAGCCTTGCCTCATCGTGTCAGCAATCAGTTTACCCCTTGAATCGGAAAATTGACGGAAAAAATTATCGAAAGCAGTTGGCCGATAATGGTAGAATAACGACGAGATTTTTTTTTCAACTTTTTTGAGGGGAAAGTTTATTGTGAATTGCTCTGGAATGCGCATGCACAGTCAGCGATTCCACACCAGTCTCCAGATGGACAACTGAAGCTGTCGTTCCTTCAGTTCCCTTTCTCCAAGGGCCGTCACCATAGTTTGGAACCACTGCACTTCCGGTTCCCCATGTAATCCACTTTCCCCGGTCTCTCCCAATTTCCGCGCCAATATAAATTGGCGAATCGTAAATGAACAGAAAAAATTGAGGTCTCAACATTTCAGTCGTCTCAAAAAAAAGAAAAAATGAAAAAAAAATAAGCTTGATAATTTTTTTTGGCAGCATCCGCTCAATGATATTTTTTTTTTGTAAAAAAAAAAAAATAAAATTGGGATTGGTGGAGAACTTTGGCCCTCGCCTTCCCAAGAAATGTGACATTTGAAGGGGACTTGACTGTGAAAAATTGTGGCAGACCGCACCTACCAGAACTCCATTAGATTAAACGGGCGCATTCATTGATGATATCGTAACACACACGAGACCCCACCCAGACCCTTTGAATTCCATCAGAGGTGGTTAATGGCACGATTCATTATTAAATGAGGGCTTTTGAATGATGGTGAAAGGGGATGCAATTGAAATTTTAATAGCCTACCTTTCGCATTAATTATCGAGACGACTTGCAATGGCTAAAGAAAATATATCTATATATAATATTTATAGATATATCGCCTTCTGCCTAGGTAATTAAATTAAATGACATTATAATGCATCAAACGATTGTGTATTACTGATATTTATTCACTTCATCATTGATTTATGTTAAATTAATAATCACATAAATTCATTTGTCATTAAATTCCCTCATTGTTATGATTTTACATAATTAATCAATATTTACACATTTCATTGACTTTTGATAAATCAAAAAAAAAAAAAAATTGAAATGCTCCAAACACTTGGATATAATCATATATGCATCATCGTTCAGCCATTACATAATTGTTTGTTTTATTTTTACTCCCCCCCCCCCTCCCACCCACTCTGAAATTGTGTGAAAATTTGTGGCCAAATTAAAATTGGTCTAGACATAAATTTCCTCTACTTTTAATTTGCCCCCCTTCCACCCTCTCCCACCCCAAAGTAACATGCTCTAGTCAACAATAATAAATTATTAAATAACTATTCACAAAGTTTTTCCCCCCTCCCTCAGGCGATTAATTAATCTATTACTATCAATTTGCTGAATTTAGTTTCAGCACTGGAAACGCTTTCACTGATATATTATCATCGCAGGCTCTCTGATGCATCTGTTGATCTCTCACTCTCTCTCTCTCTCTCTCTCTCTCTCTCAATTGAAAAAGTGTATATTTTTAATACAAAAATGAGTCGTGGTCGTTAAGTAATTGCATTATTGGAGTGACTATTTCTATCCTTAGAAATATGATTTTTTTATTGAATTATATAAACACTCTGTCTCAGTAAATAGATAAATTGGAAGAATTAACATGATTAATGCTTCTGTGATCTCTTCGTGGGAAGGTGAAGAGGATTTTTGTTTGGGAGAAACAAAATGGAAAAGAAATCTGGTGCAATGAAATTGTTAAGTACCAAATACGCCATTATTTTAATGGAAAACAATTGTAATAATTAAAAATAAATTGACCAATTCATTAGCTAAGTGGTGCAAAATTTTCGTGTATCACATGACTTTTCAGGAAATATCTCAATATTAAAGCAGTGGTAGCGAAATTTTTTTTATACAAATTTTGTAGAGCCGAATGAGAGCTACAAATTTGTAAGGAAGCAAATTTTGATACCACTGAGGGATCCTGAGATATTCAGTGAAAAGTTAGCTGGACCACTCCGCCAGTGAATCTCACAGGCTCATCAGTTCTTCAGATTTCGAATAATTTTAAAACACTTGAGGAAGACAAAATTTTCGCCAAAAAAAAAGAAAAAAAATGCTTCAAGAATGTGAAAAAATTACGCAAAACGCAAAGATGCCACTGGACCACGTGGTAATGAATGCACGAGAAAAATCATTCTGCTCTCTCACAAGATTACGCACTTACCAACTATTCTCATACTCACAATAAAAACAATTTATTGATTTTTATCTATGAACCCCCCCAAGAGGTCACTATTTAGGTAATATACATTATTTTTTTTCGTTGCAGTAACTAACACATTTGCATTCATCAACTACTCAGCACAACGGTCTACTCCACAAAATGTCCATACAGAATATGACTTTCATGTAATTTATTATTTACAAGTCTAGGCTCGATGCACATTTCTCCTAAGTCTCATTATTCCATTAACTCTGTCGTTAAAACTGTTAGCTACATTATTTCCCCCTCTTCCCTCATCCTATTATTAAATCACTGCCGGATATTGCTCTTCATAAATTTCTCATTATTGCGGTTAAAATTTCTACTTTTCAATGAAAAAAAAAATGATATTGCACACAATTACATTGTTATGTATAATTGTAATGGTAAAGGGCATTAATGGAGCTTTCGTTAATGATTGTTAAGTGTATTTCGTTTCCCATGTGACGCCTCAAATTGATGGCCCCACAGAAATCATTATTTTTTCGCCTCTCGTGAGGATTTAAAATGATATTATCATTTATTTTACAATTTAAAAAATGTTTTTTTCGTTGAAGGAGCACTTGTGTGAGGGATAGCTAAAAAATAATCTGCATGTCCTCAGGAGAGAAATTATTTAAATTGGCCAATTTATTATTTTAAGCTTGTGGAAGCCATGAATTGTATCAATGAGCCATTAAAAAAAAACTTGTAATAATCACTTACTCCCCTATAACACACGATACCAAGCGAGAGTCAATAAACTCACAATTTAAAGAATCTTATTAGACAATGATTATTAATTTAGGCCACATGATTAATCACGTACAGATCGTCAATCCCCCGATGATTTGCCACGATAAATCACACATTCATACTCTCTTATTTACAATTATGCTAATTAACAATTGATTGTTCGATTCCATTTGCCCGGTAATGATGGGATGGAGGGGCAATGGATAGATGCGAAGAGTCAATTGTTGGGTGTTCATTGAGTCGAGGATGGCTCAAAAATGTTGGATTATTTGATTATGATCTTGGCGCTGCACGGTAGAGGGGATTCCCCCTGATGGGCAGCACATGCGCCTCAGAATTGAAGACCCAGTCGTCAAGGCTTATGAGATTATCATCGCTGAAGAGGAGGTAGAGATACTGAAATGTGAAAAATTGCGGTGTCAATAAGTACTCGATAACAGGAAATGCTGCCTAATTTTCCCAAATATTCATTTCCCCCAAAAGATCTGCCTCGTTGGTTCACAAAGTAACTAATACTGTACCACGTGATAACTTAAAACTTGTCATTACCATCTAACACCATTAATAAATTACCATCGAAAAATGTTCAAAGGGAAATTCTCCTGTTACTGTGTCACGTGTAATTATCCCAACAGACAACCCACCCAGGCTGAAAAGTTCATTGACAGGCTAGTTCTGAATTAATGAAAATGCACGTATGGCTTATAGCCATTACAGGATTACGACTGATTGTCGTACGGGCGAAAGCGAGATGACATCATCGAGGGGTGGACATGAGTTACATGGAAAATGACGTATAACGGAAAATGCACTTCATCGGCTTTAGCTTTTAACGACAGGCATAAAAGCCCACAGCTCTTGACGACCAATGGATGACGCTCACTGTTCATGTATCCATTTTTTTTTTCCCCACCCCATTTTCTTCCTCAAAATGACAATTTTTTTATGACACCAGTTGTGAAATATTAACAGACCAGAGTTGCAGGAGATGTGAATTTATTTGAGGATTAATGATGCGAAAATGGGGAAAGTCTGCTACCATGATTAACAAGTATTGATGTTTTTTATAAATCCCTTTTACCTTCAGTGTCTCAGCGAAGAAGTAACTCTGTTGTACATCGTCCTTTGGTGAATCCGCTCGATCCACATTCTGCAGTCCCGAGAATCCCCCTGGTACACGACAATGCTTTTCCAACGCCTGTACGGCTTCCCAGCCCCATTCACGGTATTTAGGATCCTTGGTAAGCCGCCACATCACGAAGTACGACTCGAATGTCTACCAATGTAAATCATAAAATTATTTCTCCAATTTCTACTACACTATCCTACATTTTTCACTCGTTCGCTCTTTCACTAAATCCATGTATTTTGATAAAATAATTTCAATCAGTGAAAAAATATTTTTTTCAAGTGGATAGGTAAATATTTATTTTTGCACATTTCCTTTTTTTTATACTAAATTCAGCGTGTTGATATTGTGGGCAAATTTACATTAATCCATTTTAATCGCTGGATTTAAATTCCGATAAGAGAGGGAAAAACATTTGGTTAATGTGTGAAAAAATCGAGCAGTGATAACATCACAATTCCCGAATTATGTCACTGATAGTGTGAATGGAGCTCACTGATATCGCAACAGTAGCGGTGGCATTTGTAGGGTATATTGATAGGAGTGAATAGTGGTGGTGATATTTACCTCCGGTCGGAGAATGTAGTATTTTTCACCGCTCCTCAGACCCCGCGCCTCGTTACCCTCGATGAAATGGAAGACTTCGGGCCCGAGTTTTGTAACACTGCGATCATACGACTCGTGACAAGTGTTTGTTAAGCCCGCTGCGATTTCCATATGTCTGTCTGACACCTCATTGACGTTGGTGGTGGCACCCAACGAGAACATTCCGCCTGGAGGAGTACAATAAAATGGTGAATTAAATGTAATTGAGCAAATTTGTGTCAATGTTTTCAGAGGGACTTTTATGTGCCGCAGAAAAAGACTGACACGATGAATTCGTTCTCTTGTGACAAGAGATCTGTTTTCGAATGCTCCAATCTGAGCGGCATTTGTACCTCACACTATATAAACCATAAAATTTCGATGCGAGTGTAATGATGAGAGAAAAAAAAGTGGAGGGATTGAAATGTGTATCGCACTGTATTTGGACATGTTGAAAGAATTGTGGGATTCGTGAGGTCAATGATACGGATTCGCCAATGATAACGTAATTTTGGCACTTTTGCTTTCACCATTTTAATGTGATCAATTTGTAAAGTATAGTTTGGGGGTAACGTAAATTTAATGATTGAACTGATAGCTTTAATTTCTACGATGGAGCTAGGAAGAAAATAATTTCTTCTTCAGATCCTTCTGCGGAGTTGTTGAAGTGACATTGGCAAATGAAGTGAGAAAAAATCTGTGACACGAAGAATCCATTCTCTTGAGACAAGATATTTGTTTTCGAGTGCTCCAATCTGAGCGGCATTTGTACCTCACACCGTCTATTATAATTCTTATGTTTTACGATAGTTAGATATTTGAGAATGAGTATGTTACATATCAGTTCATTGAATATCTCTCTAAAATTATATATTTTTTTATCAATTTATACTTTCGCTTTCTTCTGTATACACTTTGCACATGTCGATGTATGATGTATTTACTGTGCAATGCAAAATTCTGGGAACATTTGGAACTCGCTCGAACAGCCTCATGGGGAGAATTTGGCTTGTGCAAAAAATATCTTCTCGCAAGAGAAGAGATTCTTCGGATCAGAGATTTTTTCTAGCAGTGCAGAGCACGTGCATGGCAAGATAATTGGCGGACTATGTATAGGAACATTTTTTTGAAATTGCAGTAAGAGTTGCACTTGAGGTTGCAAATCTAGGAACATTTTTTCAAGATGTTTCGAATCGATGCAGTTGTTAGTTATTGATAATTTCAATAGTTTATGAAGCGTGAAAGAAGATGGAAATTTTCAAAAATGAACAAAATTATTTCTTAAAAATATATTAAGAATGGAACAAAAATTGGGAAAGTTTTGTGAATAAAAAAAAATGAAAATTGTGGGAATGTTACAAGTGTAAAAAGTTCTAATAAGTTAAGAACTTTCAGAAAAATTTTCCAAAAATTATGGAATTTTTCTTATAGTTGTAGATGTGATCCACAGTGAGAGATCATGGACCACATCTCGATATAATTCAGAATTAATAGATACATTTCAATTTTGCCGTGATTGCAATTACCTTATTCATGGGAAAATCAATACGTTAAACGAAATTTGCCAACTGAGAAACTTTGATTAAATTCAATTTTTCAGAAAATAATAAAATAAATAAAAATCAATAATTTTCCAGTTAAAAGCTCTGCCAATTTCGAGAACCTTACTGCTTCTAGTAATTGAAGAATAATTGGAAATCAATCTAGAAATTGGAAACACTGCAACCATGTAAGTACATTTTGAAAATTCAAGTTTTAATCATTCTTGGACGTTCCAGATATTGACAAAAAAAAATGAATAAATTGCAACCTTACAGAAGGCAAAAAAAATTGAAAAGTGGCAACGTTTCCAGTTCATTCAAAAATTTGTAAACATTTCGAAAAATGAAAACTGCTCAACTCGAAATCTAACGAAATCTAACAAAATGCATAATTCAAATTATCGAAAACTTTCGAAAAAAAAACTATGAACATTTCGAACATTTATAAAATTGTAAAATATTTTCGATAATCCTGCTATAGATATATACTTCCATCGTGTGTAAATTTACCCACAATTTTTTAACATATTCTCCAAAAAAGGGATACTAAGAGAATAATTAAAAAGAGTTAATTACCTGCGAAACATGCGAGATGACCCATTTTGTGCTCAGGCCTGCCGAACTTTATATCCATGAGATAGAGCAATCCACCGGGTGACTCTTTCACCATATTTTTGACCACAGCTGCGGTGGCCTCGTCGTACATTTCACGCGCCTCGATGTCCTCTTTGCCAGACTGTAGCCAGGCTTTCAGGAGATACTCGTAAAAACTGTCGCCGAGTCCTCCCAATGACATATGTTCTGCATGAGAATATCATTGATTACTCGACAAATTGATTGATTGTAGACGTTCGTTGTTGATGAGTACTTATAGAACCGTTCTGAGAACGGTTCCAAGAAAGCGAATAGTTCCAATAATTGTTTCGTTCTGGGTAAAGGGTTCGTTCTGGGAGCTGTTCCAGGTGGACGTTCAATTCCGGGAACTCAATATGGAACCGGTTCCAGGAACAGTTCCAGGTGGACGTTCAATTCCGGGAACTCGATGTGGAACCGGTTCCAGGAATTGCTCCAGGTGGACGTTCAATTCCGGGAACTCGATGTGGAATCGGTTCCAGGAACGATTCCAGGTGGACATTCAATTCCAGGAACTCGATGTGGAACCGGTTCCAGGTCGGCGTTCAATTCCGGGAACTCGATGTGGAACCGGTTCCAGGAACGATTCCAGGTGGACGTCCAATTCCAGGGACTCGATGTGGAACCGGTTCCAGGAATTGCTCCAGGTGCTACTCGGGACCGGAATAGAATTTTGATTTGAAACGGTTCCTGGAGGGTTTCCGAAACTGAAGTCCCACCAGGAGCAGTTCCCAGAACGGCAGATGGGTTGTCTTAGATCTCCGAGCTATTCTGCCAATTGAATTTTTGGAAGCGAATAAGGGATGTTGCACTTACGCTGGCCCCACTTTCCAGTGTTGGGGTTGATGTAATTTGGGTAGAGCCCATCTGGTTTTTCCATACGCTGCAACGCTCGTCTCACATGTTCAACCTTCTCCTTGAATACCGGATTGCCAGTTATATCACTGAGATAAGAGAATTCAAGATGCAGAGTGCCAATTTCCGAGAGAATACTGCAGCCATTGCTTGCCCATCCGTAATTTCTGCTCTTCTGTAAATTTACACGAGTGTAATTAAAAAGAAAATTATTCGCGTTTCATTAGGAATTAAATTGGCTCGGGGAAATATTGAAGGATTGTTAATATGAATGGAATTTTAATTACGCGAATTCGTTGGCGTCTTACGCTTTATTTATTTATGAAAAAATACTTCCTGAGATAAAGGTCATTGTCCTCTTCTCCGGTATTTAATTCATATCGTTTCATTAATACTTTAGTGCAGTGCTGTAGTAGAGAGGGAAATTGCATGCAGCTCAGACTCACGGAGTCATTCCATTCATGGAACTTATAGAATTGTAATCCAGCAATTACTACTTCATATGACAATTCACGCGAATCCTTCCTCAATATTTTTCAATAACAGAAAATTCGTCCATTTCAAACCGCAAATTTGTCGCTTGCGGCGTCACAAGAGTTGCACTCGCGTTTCTATACTTTCTATTGGATGCTTCCGCGCGAGACATGGTAAAGACGGCCTGTGATTGGCTGTCGCCGGCAGAGGCACTTCTCGCGACGCCACAGCTCTGGCTCAGGCGGTTCGAAACAGTTGTTTTGAATATTTGATAATGGAACACGACGGGAAAAATTATTGACTAGTATTTTTACTCATTGTAAGAAATATTTTACTTGAAAAAAAATGAATAAAAAAAAAACGTGCAAGTTCCCTATTATAAGTTGAGACAAAACTTAATGGCTTTAGCCGGCTAGTTGAAAATTTTCGGGACACATTCAGTATGCAGAGCAGTCTATGTCAACTCATACTGATTTGCTTTTTTCAATTTACAAGGACAAATTTACATGTTCAGGAACAGCTGTTGGAAATTTTGATTGCCTTCCATCATTCGTAATTCTTTGGATGAATGAGTACAGAGTAAATGTTATATATGCGAGGCATTCGGCCAATTATCAACATGCTTGTCATTTGACCTGCCCGCATTTTTTTCTATATACGCGGGATGTACATGGGGAGATTATCAGCAATTTTGAAGCCTCAATCTCAATTATCCAGGAAGATATGCACAATTGAATTTTTTTTTTTTTGAGATAGACTTTTCAGAGCATTTTTTTTATTTAAAAAGAAAATTGAGTTCAACAATTGGCTCAAAAAAAAAATGGGGAAATTCTAAAAGACGTTTTTCAAATTTACATTTTTTTAGTATAACAGACCTCCATTTTCGGTCAAATATACTCAGCAGCAGAGCAATCACTTTCTCAAATTTTAATTTCATTAAAATTTAACATGTACTCTCTAATCTCATTAACAGAAGTGAATCTTCATGGCCAAATTTCTTCGTCAACATTACATTCATGTAAAGTAAATTCTCAATTAAAAAAAAAAACTCAAAATTTCTGATTATTTTAGGTCAAAGATTGCCCAAAAATGGTTTCACAAATTCGAAAAATATTCTTATAGGAAAACTTCAAACCATCAGAAACTCCAAATTTTTAGCGTAAAAATGGAAAATTATAATAAAATTATGTACTCCATCTTTGGATGGCAAAAAATCTAAATCTGTTTCCGAATTTGTCATACTGAAAGTGGCTTATATGACCAAGAATGTCCGTTAATATCCCAGCAAATTACATTTATCATTGAAATATGGATGATTCAATCACTCTGTCACGAATGAGATTGATGTGCATCAAGTTGATATGCAATGATTAGGGAGTTATTAACGCCACGCTAGCAATTTGAAAAGGTAGGTTTAGCCAAGGTAGGCGGCAGCCGAGGTTTGGAGTATTTTGACTCACCCCAGTGTGCAGGTTGATGAGAGAATGCGGTATCCCAGTTTTCGTTTCAAACGCTGGCAGCAGAAGTTTACCTAGCTGAGCAGCCTTGTCACGGAACATTACATCACCTGTGAGGGCGTAGCATGCTAAAAGACTTCCCAAGAAGCGGATGTTTGTTTCGAATAACGATACTTCCGAATTCTGAAACAATATTAATAATGGATTATGTATTTTATTATGCAGTTGAAAACGTTGGTATTCAAACGTGACAAATTATTAATGTAGAAAATGCTGACGGTATGACGGAGAAGCTCTCAAGTGATGCAACTCCTCATATCTTCAAAGGCGAAATGACTTTTTGAAAATGTGTGCATAAACACGGAGAGGAAAGTTCAATAAAAATCACGTCAATTGCGGAACACCATGTGAAAATTATGGAGCGAGCCTAAAATTTTTCTGGAATATTACAGAAAAAATTACGTGAAGATTTCATTGCGTCTCCACGTTCCAAGGCATTTCCAACAGGTGTAGAAATTTTTAATTTACTGTGTGTGTGTGAGTGACTGTGGATGTGGATAGGTGGGTGTGTGTGTGTGTGTGTGTGACGAGCTATACAGAATATCTTACCAAAATACATAGAGATAGGAAAAAAGTTTTAACCGAGTTTGGACAAGCGATTTAACAGTTACACGTTGCTTTCGACACGGACCCAGTGCTGATAGTTCCGAGAACGGTTCCAAGTGAAAGAACAGTTCCAGGAACTCATTTCGAACATTCATTCCCACTGAGGTTATTTCCCAGAACTGTAGATTTGTTTGCAACTGTTTTTGTAATTGGAGTTCTACCAGGAAAAGTTCCTAGAACTCGATGGCGAGTTGGGACAGATCTTGCGACTGTTCTTCCGCCTGGAGTCATACTTGAAACCGTTTCCGGAATGGAACTTCCACTTGAAACCGTTTCCGGCATGGAACTTCCACTTGAAACCGTTCCTGAAACAGTTTCCCGAACTGAAGATTCGCTTGGCACAGTTCCCAGAATGGACCCTTCACGTGGAACATTCCTTGGAACTGTTCGTTCACTTGGATCCGTGTCCGGAATTGAACTTCTGCCTGAAACCGTTCCTGGAACGCTTTCCGGAATTGAAGATCTGCTTGGAACACTTTCCAGAATGGACCCTTCACGTGGAACATTCCTTGGAACTGTTGGTTCACTTGGATCCGTTTCCGGAATTGAACTTCCACTTGAAACCGATCCTGGAACGGTTTCCAGCACCAATGATCCGCCTGGAACACTTCCCAGAATGGACCCTTCACGTGGAACATTCCTTGGAATTGTTCTCGGAGCTGAAAGGGGGGGGGGGTCAGGCAGTAAAGTTGGAGAGGAACGTTCGATTTGGAATTTTGCCATCTTTTTACCCTCAAAAATAAAGTTCGCAGTTCCACACGTATGTTTTGTATGTGTCTTAAATACATATATATATGTCGCATATATATGTGGGCTAATGATGATATATCTCACATATCGCAGGTATCATTTTGCCGCTAGGGATGGGCGCAACCGCAGCTGTTCGGCAAGTGAACGCGACTTCTCAAAGGTTAATCAACACGAATCAAAAATCGAGTCGAACCAAACTTAAAAATAAAAAGTTTTTCTGTGGGCCCCATGGGTACGAATGGTTCCCAGAATATCCAAGAAGAAATATGTTTTTCACGAGTGGTTCTCCCGAAGCTTCAGAAGAAATGTGACAGGTTTAACATGTCCGCAATTCGGTAGAGAAACTTCAGATGAAAATTTTCAATATTACATACATCCCCATATTGGTGGAACTTACGAGCTGCTACAGTATAGCGCTGAGTTTAGTGATGAATTCAAAAGGCCAGTATTTCATATTGACATTTCCAAGCTCTGGACGATTGTCGTCCACTCGGCGAGCTTGGAAAGGATTTTCAGAAAAAGGCAACTTCCTTTTTCTGGTTGTGCCAAAATGTAATACAATTTCACACAATTTGCTCGACAATTTCCATCCAGGGGGAGTAAAAAAAAAATGAAAGAGAGAAAATGAATCCATTAATGAGGTCATATTGCGCTTAGAGTTTACATTTTTATTTTTGGAAAGACAGCTCTCGGAGCAAGAGCATAACGTACTCGTGGAATTCCCTAGGTCTCTACAGATATAGAGGCGAGCGTCGAGCTTTCCCAGGTCTCTAGCAAATATTTTTCGAAGGCGCGGGTCGATGTTCAGCGCGCTCGTTATAGCAATTCAACATTGCTGGTGTGTAGGCAACTGTTGGGTAGCTCTAATGGATATACTTCTATCTGTATGCGTCAGCCATTCAACGCTGGAAAAATGAGGAGGATTGAAGGTCAGATGATAAAACGATTTGGTTTATTTGCCAATCACAAATCAACTGGCCGATGGACAGTCTAGTCAGGGGTGAAGAATTATTGGTGAGACAATTAGCAGCCACGCCTTCATCTATTCAGACAGTTTTGCACCCTTCCCTATCTGACGATTAATTAGGAAATTGAAGTTCACTCGTCAACCATGAAAATTGCCGACCTATGTTTGCACATTCGTTTATCTTTTATTTTTCTATTTGTAGGAGAGACCAATTCATTTCTCGTTGGTTTAGAACTCGGCAAGAGGGAAGTTCCTCTCAAATTTTTTGTCCGACGCCCCCTCCCCGAGAACGGTTCCAAGTGAAAACAGTTCCAAGAATTGTTTCTTCTGAAGGATCCGTTCTGGGAACCGTTCTAGGTGGAACTCTAGTTCGACAACCCATCCCCAATGGACCTTCAGTTCCTGGAGCCCTTTCAGGTGGAACCTCAGTTCCTGGAACTGTTCCAGGTGGAACCTCAGTTCCTGGAGCTGTTCCAGGTGGAACTTCAGTTCCTGGAACCGTTCCAGGTGGAACTTCAGTTCCTGGAACCGTTCCAGGTGAAACTTCAGTTCCAGGAACCGTTCCAGGGTGAATCTCAGTTCCTTGAACGGTTCCAGGTGGAACTTCAGTTCCTGAAGCCGTTTCAGGTGGAACTTCAGTTCTGGGTTCCGGGTGAAAATTCAATTGCGGAAATGGTTCCAAGATACACTTGGAACAATTCTTCGCAGCATTTCCACATCTGGCACCCCTCCGCCGTCCCCTCCTCCTTTTAAGATTTGACATTCATCATCGGCTATGATTAATTTCAACTTGTAAACACCTTTCTATATTTTCAGGTATTTTCCAAAGCTTATTTTCATATTTCCCGAAAGGTAAAGATTTGTCATATCCCTTGAGGAAGTCGCAAAAAGCCAAAGAGGGAAATTGAAGCGGAATTCTTCTTTGCTGGTGTAATTGAAATATCCATAGCCCCGGCATATCTCGGTGGCATTATCCCGAGGAGTTTAACATGTATGAGTATGGGTGTATTTTGTAAAGCCGTCGAAATGTAGCGCCAGCCGAGATAATTCTTCGGATGCACCTGAGGCTAACCGAAAGAGCTTATATACGTTTTGAGTTAATACATGCGGGATATAAGGATAGTAGATGGCTGGGGTCAGTATATTTAATGCATATAAACTCTGTGTATATGAGCCCGTGTGCTGCTGTGGTGGTCGGTGTTTCATACACTAATGGCGTACTCTAAGTAAAAGTGTAAGCTTCGCGACAATTATCGCGCGGTTGGATATTCAATATGCCTCCTCTCGTCGGGGCCTCTTTCCTGCCTACCTACACTTCCCTCTGCCGCGAATTAATTTATCACACTTTCAATATTTGCTCCTGGCACATTATCATATCACATAACTCATCCCATTCTCATTTGCTGGGGAATATTTTATGGAGAAAAATGAGAAATGAGTCAATTTTTCACGTTGAATTATCTCGGTAACGAGGGATATTAAGAGCAAATGTGAAAAAAAAAATATATTTGGTGATGGAAATCTGATGGTGTAGGAATACAAAGGGCATGTATGTGTGTGTGTGGGACTCTTGACGGCTTTGAACGTGCAACTTCTCGATGAAAAAGGATAAGTAATAATGGAACAATACACACCCACTCACCTACCCACCCCCCCCCACCCACCCACCTACCTACCCACCCACCTACCTACCTACCCACCCACCCACCCGCCTACCTACCCACCCACCCACCTACCTACCCACCCAGCCACCCACCTACCTACCCACCCAGCCACCCACCTACCTACCCACCCACCCACCCACCCGCCTACCTACACACCCACCCGCCTACCTACACACCCACCTACCCACCCACCCACCTACCTACCCTCGCATCCACACCCATTCACCCGCCCACCCTCCCTCCCCCGCCCACCCTCCCTCCCCCGCCCCACACACACACCTCTCATCGAAAGCACTTCAGAATGACAGACAACGTCAGAAAAAGTGAAAATTTGATTGACATCACTTTAAAATTATCACTTTCACTACCATCACGATGGTAATGCCACCTCCCATTGAAAAACTAAGTAATTGTCTCGTGGCAGTTTGGCCCAGAAGTTTAATCTCTTTTAAAGTAAAATATTTACCTACAACAGTGTTTAATTTCCTCCTCTCAAGAATGTATGAATTTTTGTTTGTATGAAAATTGCAGATATCCAGGGGTTAGCTATCGCGCACAAATACAAATGATAGAATTTCCCTGGAATATTGCGCGCAGGATTACAGACCCCGGCGAACTCTGGGGAGTGTAAAACCGAGTATCAAAGGAAAAAGTATTTCTGTACGTAAACACAGGGTCTTCACTAATGAGCAGCGCAAGTGACGCGCGTTCAAACTAGGTAACGAATGGTCTCAGGCAGGTGAATTATGCGCAAAGGGGCTCGATAATTATTACTGAATATCATTTGGGTTTATTCTGAGCAATCCATTGGAGTTCCGTGCTTAAATGTAACCGAACAATTTTGGGACTTTTTAAATGAAGTCATCCGGACGAGGATTTGGATCATGTCCTCTGGCACTGTCCTCTCTATGAGGAGCATAGGGGACCCATGATACAACGCCTTTGTGCTTTCGGATACTATCCCAATTATGAAATATGCGTATTCTTAAAAGAACTGAAGAAAGAATGTATTGAAACTATAGACCGATTTTTATTAAAATGTAACATAAACGTATAGCAAGTGAAATCCGCATGAAGTGAAAAGTGTAAAACAAAAAACTGAACGAACCCAACCACATATCATATGCACATGTTAATATATATATATGTATATATTGCGCACATGTATTTATGTATATATCTACGAATTGTATAGCTTTGTAAGCCTGAAGGTTTAAGTGAGTTTAAATAAAAAAAAAGTCAGAGGTTCCAAGCTGACAATGTCTCATACTTTGAATTATTCAAAACATCTGGACCACTTGCCGCTCTTTACCACGTTCCTAACGGACGATTTCCTGGACGTCTTCATGACTGTCCTTCTGCTTCCCAAAACTCACCTCATTAATGCCTTATACATCATTGAAGTTGACCCGGATTAATGAATTTCATACCCAAAAATGAAAATAAACGACGTCATGAGATAACCTATCCATAAATAAATAACCCAATCCAAGTCCTATCTCATGCAGCCTGACAGCACACATCCGACGGAGAAAATTGCAAAATATTACTGTCCTCCCCACCAGCTGTAATAGTAGCGATTCATCCTAATACCGCCGAGGTTTTTCGTGCTGGAGATTGTCTCCGTGAAGAAAGCACAAAATGTTACCATGAAAAATAGGAAGATTTCTCTCATCCCAATACCTTCGACTATCTCCAAATCTTCATCAGCCGCTGATCCTATTCAAGAAAGCGCATACACATAAATGAACATCGTCAGAGTCGAAATATCTCGAAAATCGTGACATGATTTATTTTTCAATCGTCATTCATTTACTGCTTGATGAGAGAACTGATTTTGTTCTCAGGTAGTACTGAATTTGTACTTTTTTTCCTTGTATTTTATTTCAAGCATTGATTTCTATAGAAGGGTAAAAGTTTTCACATGAACACTGAGTAGTGGTGCCTGGTGATACCACAAATTAGTGATGAACTGTCATCCCCCACCACTCCATCCCCATAGACATGCAATTCTCTAGAGCCATACCTAAAATTTGCCAACAAAAAAAATTGAAATTTATTTCGTCCGTTCAGGTCTATAAATTGGGCTTTATCCGTTGTCCGATACCGGGAATATATCTTTGCCGTTCCACGTACCTGCTTTCTCTTCCTCTCCACTACTTGGCGGATAATCTTGTGGAAATCTTCGTTTTTGTCATCGGTATCAGTGCGGAAGGGGCGGGTGCGAGAGAAGAAAGTGGTAAAATTGGAGGGATGAGTTGACTCTCAAGTGGTGAATTGTTTCACAGTGCGTTTTTTTTCCAACGGGGAGGTGGGCGGGGGTGGGGGTGGGAGGTGGGTGGGAGCTTTATCCACGGGGCTGAGGTGCAGCTTGGGGAATATGCGAGGCGAGTTGGAAGGAGCCAGAGAGGCCAAGATAAAGGAATCAGGTCGGGGTGAGATGTGCATGGGAATTATCGTGGTAATGCACGAGCTGGGATAGCAGGAGGGGGGAGGGGGGGGGGGGTCGGCCGGTGGGGAAGAGGAGAGTGGGGGGAGGGGGAGGAAAGAGTACGCGCATGTTAAAGGTGCCCGGCGCCCAGTGATCGTTAAAGAAAACGTTAATCCTGACGAGAGCCTTGGCTACTCCACTTTCCTCACTCACTCATGTTTCGTGCTTTCAGCCCCAGGGTGATGAATCTCACAGACTCATGATAATCATGGTAATCATGGGGCTTGGGGTAATATGGTTCTGGGGTAAATGGGTGCTGAGAGGCCAGCTCAATCAGCACACTTCGCCGGGGGGTGGAGTGGGAGGAGGAGGTGGAGTGTGAGTAGGGGGGTGAAGCGGGAGGAGGGGGTGGAGTGTGAGGAGGGGGGTGGAGCGGGAGGAGGGGGGTGGAGCGGGAGGAGGGGGTGGAGTGTGAGGAGGGGGGGGGGGGTGGAGCGGGAGGGGGGGGGGGGTAGAGTGGGCGGAGAGGGTTGAGTGGGAGGAGGGGGGTTGAGTGGGAGGAGGGGGTGGAGTGGGAGGGAAGTCGAGTGGGAGGGGGAGGGAGATCTTTTCACGAGGATTGTTATAAATCTATGGATCCATAGGAAAAATCAAGCCGTCCTAACAATGCAGACCCACAATATCACTATTTCCCCGTTTGAGCTAGCCAAAAAAAAAAGCAAAGCCGAAAGAAGAAATAGATCTGCGAAACGAATCACAAGGGTTATAGCATCACGGCGGCAAACATCTTCGCACGACTTAGTGAGACTTTATGAGTGAGAATGCGCGGTGCACGAGGGGGTGATATCTTAAAGCGCAATAACCGAGGAAACCGTCCTCCCCCCCCCCCCCCCCCCCGGCCACTCTGGCATCCTCGTCGCCCTTACACACTCACCAACTCTTTGCTTTTAAAAGGCTTTTCTTTTTATTCTCTCCAACCCCGCCAGTCGTTTCTGTATTTCAACTCCTGTTTTCCACTATGCACCTACCAAAACCTTTACAGAAGCTTTGAAATCCGCAGTAAAGACCGTCAAGGCGGAAGTCGAGTTTCCAGAAAGGGCAAAAAGTTTCATGAAGAAAAGAGGTGAAAAAAAAAAATATTGAGTAAGAACAAGAAAACAAAGAGGAGGAAAAAAAATGAGAAATGAGTCTCCTTGGTCAACGAGTTACTCGCCGAGTTTTTCAACGTTAGTCTTTAATTTCACCCACGGGGTTTAAACCTTGACGGCTCTTCCTCTATCCCCATTCTATACTACTGTCACGCTACACATAAAACGGGATTACCGGGGGTATTATGAATGAAGATGCCTGACGTTTTAATATAAAATAGTACAGTGCGAAATCGAATGCACCTTAAGCCCTGGTTACTCCTGATCTTTAACAGTTGCATGACACTTTTTTATCACTGGAGTAAGATTAAAAATCCAACCTCCTGTGTAAAAATCTACCAGCTACTTGTACCGCCTGGCCCAGTTTTTTTTTCTCCCATCATTTGAAATTTCGAATCCTCCAAACAGAAGCGCGTGAGGAAAGACGAGGAAGTAACAAAACTGCCAGTAACACTGGCG
Source organism: Asobara japonica (assembly GCA_026005395.1). Taxonomy (NCBI): domain Eukaryota; kingdom Metazoa; phylum Arthropoda; class Insecta; order Hymenoptera; family Braconidae; genus Asobara; species Asobara japonica. Next base: position 2,451,954 of record BQMI01000280.1, read on the forward strand.
TACTGTGACTAAAACCTCCGTCACATATCTTTTTTTTATGGAAAACCCGATGAAATAAATTCGCTACTTTGCCCCCCAGCCCACTCACCCCCGCCCGCTCCCCCTAGCCCCGCTGACAGAGGACCTATGGGGCTTGAGGTTGAGAGAGGTCAGACGTGGAACTACAGCCAACCACTGCAGTGCTAGAGGAAAAGTGGAAAACCGAGGGCTTTCAATACACCTCCAATGCCTTCAACACAGCAGTACTGCTTTTCAATACATTTACATCAAGAAAATTAACAGCATGATATTTCGGGCTGTTTGGGGTGTTGGGTGGGTGGTTGGTGGTGTTGGGTGGGTGGGTGGTGGTGTTGGGTGGGTGGTTGGTGGTGTTGGGTGGGTGGTTGGTCGTGTTGGGTGGGTGGTTGGTGGTGTTGGGTGGGTGGTTGGTGGTGTTGGGTGGGTGGTTGGTGGTGTTGGGTGGGTGGTTGGTGGTGTTGGGTGGGTGGTTGATGGTGTTGGGTGGGTGTTAGGTGGGTGGGTGGTGGGCGGGGTAGGTCGAGTGGATGGTGGTGGGTGGGGTGGGCGGGTAGGTGGAGTGGGTGGTGGTGGGTGAGGTGAGTGCATAGGTGGTGCTGGTGGATGGGGTGGGCGGGTAGGTGGAGTGGGTGATGGTGGGTGGGGTGAGTGGGTAGGTGGGGTAAGTGGTGGTGGGTGGGTGAGCGGGGTGAGTGGGTCGGGGTAGGTGGAGTGGGTACTGGTGGGCAGTGATGGGTGGGTAGGTGGACAGGTAGGGAGGCTAGTGGGGTGGGTCAATTCAGGTCCTTTGACACAATTGCCTAACGATTGAAATTCACATGATTACTGACGTGAAAAAAATTATGATCACCGGTGACACACGATTATTGCGTAATTATCAGTGACAATCCCTGATAAGCTCCTACAGGATGAGATAAATCCCCGCCCCTATTTTGTTTCTATGCGTACATCGGCTTTCATACTGTGAAACTTGACTACATCTAAGCGCATGACACACACTGACAATACCAACATAATGTCAAACAACCACCTAATTCTGAAACTATACCATGGGAATTTTTCCCCACTGCAGGTGGATTTACTCTGAATTTCTACATCCAGCCTCATCAGTGGTAACAAAAGAATTGTGTTGGTGGGATTTTTTTGCTAGGTGTTGTGGTGTTTCTCTTGGCCAAGAATGATGCATCGCTGGTGTTTTCATCAGAAATGGTGGAAACAAAGAGGCACGGACAGGCGAAACAAAACTCAACCGACACTTTAGTTTTTTATTTTTTTGGACCGAGGAGACAATTCAAGAGGAATTAGAGCCGCTTGTGAACAAAGCTAACAACTTCTATATGTTGAGTGGAATTCGAAGGGGGAGGAGCAGGGAGGGGGGGGGGGTGGGGGACCACTTAAATGGGAATCCATCCGCCTCCATACAGCCAGCTCATTCCAATGGAGTGGTGGTAAGGTGAAAAAAAATCTGGTTAAGATGAGCGCCTTGCTATTAAAACTCGACGAGGTAGATACCGAACAACTTGGAACATGAAACGAGATTTAAGTCACTCAGGCCACTTTTACACGCGACGTTTTTCTTTTTTTTTCAAGGGTGCTTCGAGTTATTTACTTCTTCTTGAGGCTCACAAGAGCACGAATGATACATGCAGTGTCAAGTTTCAAGCATCAACGGTGACTGATGATGCTCAGGAGATTTTGGGGAGAGACGAAAAAACAATCTGGGAAACTTCGTTCTCCATTGGCTCCATTCCCCAAAATCCCAATGACAATTTTGCTTCGCCAACAATGCGCCTCCATAAGTGAGACACACATGCAGAAGTAATTTTCCAGCTCATTCATGTCATTGAGAAAATTTTCCCTCTTACCAAATTTGTACAAAGCAAAGGTATGGCATCACTTGATCCATTGTTCATTGATCTACACCATTGTCCTAATGAATCCATCACGTAATTAGTGATTACCATCGTTCATTCAATAAGCAGGATGCGTTAATTAGAGTCGCTGATAGATTATCTCTCTTCCACCCATCGCCACCCACCCACCCACCCCCCGCCCGGTGGAATTCCCTGTTGCACTATAATTTCACATAGCAAATTTCAATCACGCCTTCTACTTCAGAAAGGCTAATTCAATATCACTCTTCCATCTGTCATCAGGTGGATGGTCCATGAATCAGAGAGATTTTACTCTGATTCACTGAATTATTCATTCGCGAAGGTAAAACGAGGAGTGGAAAAATTTTTTCATTCATCCCATTGAGATGAACTTTTGCTATTAAAGGGCGGCTGCGCTACATGACATGTGAAGACAATTTTATGCAATTTTTTTAAAATAATTATCAGCGTAATGTTTGCAATTCAATCTTGTGAGGGGGGGGGGGGGGGGTTGGAATGTAACTAATTTAATTAATTGGCTTGTCCTTGAACAAATGTGGGATACGAGATGAGAATAATGAATTAAAAATGCGGGGAGCTGTGTAAGTAATTTGCATTCATTGGAGATTTTCAGAATGCAGATGATACATGTTGGGAAGAGGGGGGGGGGGGGGGGGGGGGGGGGGGGGGGGAGGGGGAGGGGGATATTGTTTTTATTTTTTGGAAAATCATGGAAGTTATAATGAATGAGTGATGCAATGGATAATTGATCGAAGTTATTGGCTGGAATATTCGGGAGAAATGGAACGCAAATAACTTGGAAGACTTTGAAGTGGAAATCCCCAACTAATCTTGTAATTTTTTTCTCTCCTATCTAATCTATTTAGTCGCACCAATCTCTGCTTTGTGGTATTTCTCGCTACCTAGTACTGGCAAATCCTGTTGAGTCTTTTTTTCCCTGGGATAATCTGGTAAATTTGCCCGGGTATTTTACACAGTCAAAGCTCAGTTATACCTCGGTGTGCAACACATTTTAATCAAAATGTTGAATGCAACATGAGGGCTTCACGGAGACAAAAATCATGCTGGTTTCAACTATGTGTGTGTGTTTCCGTCGCTTCCTCTTGTACTCGCCACGGTCGGCGCTCTTCAGCATTCTCTTCGGAAGGGACTACTGGACACCCATCCATGTAGCTGGGTTTCCCATCCATGTAGACCATTGTATTTCTAAGCAGAGGCTAAACCTTCAGAAACCCCTGGGCTACGATAGTGGACACCTATGATGGAGCCCACACTCTGCGTCGGGTTAGGTTCCCGTCCGACGTTGCAGTCTCATTTTATGGGTACCGCCAATAGCACACACGCAATGCTGGATGAATGGGTGTGTGTGTGTCTGCGCGTGCATGTGTGTGTGTGTGCACGCGCATCTGTGTATGGGTGTGTGTGTGTGTGTATGTGTGTGCGTGTGAGAACATTTTCGAATACCCTAATCTTAAGCTAAAATGCCAAATTCTCATTTTCAATGAACTTTCGAACGAGATTTTCCTATGGGAAATTTTCCTGTAAAAAATATAATTATAATTGCGTCTATCATTACTGATATTTGGCAAAGGATGTGGAAAAAATCCGCGAGAAAAACCTAGTTATTCTTTCATTTTGTTTTTGAAGAGTAACGTAATAACGAATAAATCCACTCCACCCCCCCCCCCCCCCCCCCCACCTCATCCCACCAATCTAGTTTGAGGCTTTAAAATGAGTTTGAAAGCAAATTGGAAAAAGCTTTTGCAACTGTCGTGCCTCGTGACATCGTCACGGTGCGTCAACGTAAATTCCTCTCGTGCACTAGGCGTCAGCAGTGACACCCTTTACTTGTGCTATTCCCATAGAAAGCTATCCCTAATACGCCAACTTATCCACTCCAAATCCTCTCTAATGCTCCAAGGCACTAACTTTGGATACACCAAGTAGTTAAGTTTTAGGTGGGTGAGTGGGTGGGTGGGTCGGTGGTGCGGCATATTATGTGCTGGTATATGGCTACTTTGGCCAAAAGAAAAAGGGGGAGTTTTATAACTCAAGTAGGATTGGTTACCAGTGACCCCCCCACCCCCCCACCCCCCCGGGCAGTTCTCCAGAGGATTTCACCTAGTGTGTCAATGACTCGCGGGCTTTGTCGAGCAAACTTGCTTAATTAATATGCATAATAGCTTGGTTTGTTGCTATAACAAATTGTGGAGGCTAGTGGGCGGGGGTGGGGGGGGGGGGGGAATTCCTCATCCGAAAACTGGTCCATTAAGATAATGAGAACTTAATGATTTTTTTACGATAAAAATTAAAATCGTTCAGAACAATTCAGCGCAAGAGACCTCAATCGCTTCAGTTTTTCAATTTTTCAAACTGTTAAAACCTCATCGACTTTTAACATCGCCACTTGCTTCCCCATTCGTAAGCGTTAAACGTAGTCGTTGAGGGCAAGCCTTGGCCGAAGTTGAGTGAGGGAGTTTCTTTCCCCAAAAAAAGGAAATGGAAAAAAAAGAAGAATTTTAGGAGAGAAATTATTTTGTACTTACAATATCAAAGTCAAGATTTTTAGCAATCCAATCTCTTCCCTGTTTGAACTCTTTATGCATTCCCATGATGTAAAGTGTATCGAGACCATCGACAATAGTTGCCCCCATGGCCGATGTACCAAAGATGCTGGCAGTGTGTCCCCTCTTTGTTATAGGTCTCAGCTCATTCTTGCCCCAGGCATACCTCACGTAGTTGTCCCAGCCATGTTGCATCATCTGGAAACGTCAATAACTATTCAATATATTGTATATAAAGCTCTGTGTTCATTCCTCTGTCAAGCCAGTGGAAGAATTTTTCTCCTCTCATCTTCTCGATGTAGACGATATCGCGTGCCTCATGTGAAAGGAATCTATGGACATTTTTTTTGGAATTAGAATAGAGGGAACGGGGAATCCCCTTTCGGTATAGTAGAGTGGAATTCTCCAGGCGCTAATACGGATTCATCGCCGCGCGGGAGTTTCGTTAAACGCACGGCTTAAAATGGGGTTGTCCATGGTTTTCCTAAAATTACTGGATGAACCAAGGAATGACCCACCCGCACAGCAAATTATATATGTCAATAGTAGAGAGAGTTATGCGCATTACTGGAGTGGGAGTGAGACGCTAATAGGGGTGCGAACTTAATAATGACAAATTTTGAAAAAAGTGATAAGAAATTAAATATGCATTTTTACTTACAGAGCAAATTTTGCTTGATACTTTTTGCCGTAACTCTTACCGTTTTGGAAATAGAGCGTTGTAAATAGTTCAATTTTTAATAACAAAAAAACTGCTCGGTCAATTTGGACCAAAAACTAATCCGATCTAAGTTTCATGAAGACGCTCTGAATAAGACCTTGATGACCCAGATCGTTCGACCCGTTCGTGAGAAATCGTTAACGGAAAATTCCCATTTCACACATACAAACATACACACACACACTGACATTTGTTGGGAATTCGACGGGAAGCATTTTGGTATCCTCGATTTAGGGGTCATTACAATAACTTTCCGAAAAATGGGCAAGTTAATTCCCGAAAAATCGGCAAGTTAATTCCCGAAAAATCGGCAAGTTAATTCCCGAAAAATTGACAAGTTAATTCCCGAAAAAGCATCAAGTTTATTCCCGAAAAATCGGCAAGTTAATTCCCGAAAAACCGGCAAGTTAATTCCTGAAAAATCGGCAAGTTAATTCCTGAAAATCGGCAAGTTAATTTCCGAAAAATCGGCAAGTTAATTCCCGAAAAAGCATCAAGTTTATTCCCCAAAAATCGGCAAGTTAATTCCCGAAAAATCGGCAAGTTAAAAATACTTGGTACCATAATGCGATTACTGATAGGTCAATGGATTTCCTTTGGCTTCAACAGTGTCATCAAATTTCACAGCATCCCAGTATCAAAATATAGTCAAAGTGTGTGTGACCTGACGGAGCTCACTTGTTATCTCACCCATACCATTCTGTGGGTACAACATCTACTGCATTAGAATTGACTAGTTGAGAAAAAGAACAACAACAAGGAGATAATTAAATGGTGCCAAAATGTGTGTTATCTTTCAATGAAAATTCAGTGAGGTGGTTGAAAAACTAGAGCTAGTCGCAGTGGAAAATGGGGGGGGGGGGGGTTGGCGAATGTTTCGACAAGATCAGCTTTTGCCAAGGTGTCGGATGAAAGCCACCAAACTTGCACTTCATCCCAACCATAGCACAGACTTGGCGTATACGCTAGTAGTTTTCAAGTACTTTGAACATTTACATTCGTTGCTTTCCCTCCCTTCAAATGCATCGTTGGTGCGAGTGCATGGAGCCCACCCTTTATTTTCCAAAGTCTTGTCACGTGAAAGCTATGATAATTGTTCTTGAAATTCACCAGTTACTTCGTGGAAAGTAATCACAGCGCCACGACAACAAGGGACAAACTAATTATTCTAGTAATAACTCAGCATTAATGCTCACAGAAGAGGCTCACTGGCTTTTAATAATCGGATAATTAAGAAAAAAATCCAACTTGTTAAGGCCTAACTTATCGAATTTTCCCATTCAATACATCATCATTATTCCTTGAAAAGAAATTTTTCCCGCGCGTCCCAACTTTTCCAAGATTTTCCAACTCTGTCCTCGACTTTTCTAAAGAAATTATAACGAGACATACTCTCCCCATCAAGCATGCAATTTGATTATTCCAAAGAAGCACACAAAATTGATATGTGCATCAAAAAATTCCAGATTACATATCCTGATGAAGGAGAAAAAAAATCTCTCGAGAACCTGAGTTTTTTGCAATATTTTTTCGCTTAAAGCCGAGTAGCGAATGCATATTATTCACAAAGGAGGAAAGAGAAGAGAGCGGTGTGTCCCTCCCAGCTGCTTTGACCTTTGTACTATCATCCAATCGAGAGGATAATTAATTTCTTCCGAAAGCGACGCACCAGACGAGTATCACATTGACGTGATTGTTGCTTGTATCTTTGTTCACTTCCTTTATCAAATAACAATTCTTTCACGTTTTGTTCCTGTTTTACTTTGGTGGGTGGGCGGGTGGGGGGGGGGGAGGGGGGGGTATCGCTGTCTTCTCCCAAGGGCCAAACCGTTCATCTCATTATTCCGCATACTCACCAGGGCATTATATATATCTATATATCCAACAGTTGGATGCTAATGGCTAAGACAGAGAGAGTGTGCTGCATCTTGATTCCACTATGTCCAATTTTTCTTGTTCGCTAAGCGGAAAATTGCATTCACCGCTTTTTTTTCCCCCATGGCCGTAGTATGAAACTTGAATGAAGGCGTATACACGCTGGAAACAAAAAATAATAAAAAAAAAGCGGAGGTGGAGAACAACTTCGGGTATTATATTGGGGCGCGGGTGACTGTCATCATTTTTACGGAAGGATGCTTCAAGATTGCAGGCGTTCACGGAAATTTCCGAGAAAGTGAATGAGCAGCATGAAATTTTGATAATCCACTTCGGGATTATCATGAAAACGCCAGATGACAATGGTGCACAAGTCAGATAGCTATCTGATTGTCGACGTGTATATTCACAATTCCTCAGCAGCAGACACCAATGGCTCACGGTATAACCCTGTTTAGATAGTTTGATCTCTGTGTACTCTACTGCTTAGCCCCTGTAGAAACATAACCGATGAATTATACGTTGTTTTCACTGTTTCGCTGGCTTGCTAGCACATTCGTGTTGACAATATTGGCGGATGCCATTAGTATGGGAGAGCAGGATTAAATTCGTGGAATGACGGCGATGGTCCAGGACAATATTCCTTGAACGGCCAACTCTGGACGTCGAGGATGATGAAGAATCATGTCCTTAGCTGGCACGCTGTCTGCTCTTGGATGACCGGCCAATGCTAAACAATTTTTCGATACACACTGGCAGCTGGAAATTGACAAGCTGAATAGCCTGATGCATATTAAGACATCAGGATATATTCACTGTACGGAGTAAAGGGGGCTTGCCGTCAGTATTGTTCATCATCGCCATGACGTGGCTCAGTTAATGCTTGGAAAAGCGAGCGGCTTCCTTGCCCGCAGTTGTGTACCAAGTGAAGCCTCACTAAACTGTCTACCTAAACGCCGCAGTCCATCATCATCATCACTAGTGCTAGCGCTAGGTGTGTGTGCAGGTAGGTATATAGGTATACATAGCCCGATCCTGGCCTCCTTCGCTCTGAGCTTGACATTCAGCGTCGTCAAACCCGCGTCCATAATTACCGCTTTGTTTATCATTGTGAGAGGCGTGAGGCCATTGTACCACCAAGATGGGTGTTGGGTTCACCTACTTCTAATAGTGTGAATTAATCGTTGCTTAAGCGGTGGGAACTACTGACACTGACGCCAACTATCCCTCATTCCACTGTACCAGGCCTGAATCCATTAGACCTTCAATCTTGTTCTCACACACATGCACACATCAGTCATACCACGAAATCCAGAGCATTTCATCCTCGGATACCCCCCCCCCCCCTGACGACGTTTTGCTGCTCTCGTGCAGACATGACACCTCTTTCGTCGTGTTCCTGTAACTAGCAGTTCATTATGAAAAGCTCGTTTTCTATTGTCCCGACAGACCTCTGTCGTTGTCGGTGGGAGAAATCCAGGGACAATGAGGAGGGTTTTGCAGTGGCCACCAAATTCACTCGCCCTGTCGCGCCAAACAATCCGCTAAGGAGGCAAATCGTGAATTAGGAAATGGGAAAAATAGGCAATCGGGGAAGAGAAGTGAATCGGCACCAACTTCGGCTTGGGTATCTTCAAGATGAAACGGAGATAGGTACAGATGGTTACGTAAATTATCGCACTCGGACAATTACGGAAAGTTTCTCGGTTCTTGGCGAATTTAGGTGACGCATGTTTTCTTTTTTCAGTTCCAGATTGACTGAAATTTTTATCACATTTTCAGAATATAAATAATTCTGTGTGATAAGGAGATGGATCTCTAAGTCACATGTATCAGAGGTACGTATCCTCAGCATTTATGGAGATAAGTGTTTTTGTAACAAAAGTTTAGTGATTGTATAGTTGTGTGTTCCCGGACGGTTCTCGGCAGATGCGCCGAAATGGGTTCCAGGTAGGGATATCATTCCGGAAACGGTTCCGAGTGGAGATGCAGGTTCAATAGTTCTAGGAACTATTTGAGTTAAAAATAGAGATCCGGGAGTAGTTCCAGGTGAAGGTATATTTTCGGGATTGGTATCAAGTGCAACGGCCAGTTCCAGGAAATGTTCCAAGTGGACGTCTAGTTCCAGGAGCTGTTCCAAATGAACGTCTAATTCCAGGAACTGTTCCAAGTGAACATCTAGTTCCATGAACTGTTCCAAGTGAACGTCTAATTCCAGGAATTGTTCCAAGTGAACGTCTAATTCCAGGAACTGTAACAAGTGAATGTCTAATTCCAGGAACTGTTCCAAGTGAACGGCTAGTTCCAGGAACTGAACCAAGTGAACGTGTAGGTCCAGGAACTGTTCCAAGTGAACGTCTAGGCCCAGGAGCTGTTCCAAGTGAATGTCTAATTCCAGGAATTGTTCCAAGTGAACGTCTAGTTCCAGGAACAATTCAAAGTGGAGGTCCAGTTCTTGGAATGGTTCCAGGTAGAGGTACCCTTCACGGTTCCAAATGAACGTCCATTTCAGGGGGCTTTTGCAAACGGAAGAACAGTTCTGAAACTGATACAGGCAGGCGCACAGGTTCAAAAATTGTTCCACGTGGAGCGAATGGAGGAACTGTTCGAGGAACTGTTCCAGGTGCAGAACGATATTTACGAACTGTTGCCGGTTCGAACACATATTGAGTGCCCCATGAAATTCGATTTTTGGAGTGAACTTCTCAGAACACTTAATACTTCCTAGAACAATAATCTGTCTTGGAATCATTTCCTGTACCTCCATGCACGGATTTCGGACAGATTGCGAATTCATACCGCCACATGTGAGGACGCCCAGCACCAGATCTCAGAGAACAGGCACTGCGATTGCATCTTCGCTTGGAACGGTTCCTAGAACTATACACTTGCCGGGACCAGTTTCTGGAACTCAACCCCCACTTGAAACAGCTTCTTCACCTGAATTTAAACTGCTCCGAGCTTAAGTTCACCACCGAGAAAACCACCGAAAGGAATGAAATTTGATGGTAAAAAAAATAATAAAATAACGTATACAAAATGTTTATAAGGAACTGATATATTTCGGCTTCACCCACTTCCCGAATGACTTCATTTTTTATCCTCCGGAAAATATAAAGTTTTATTATTTCGTCCCGAAGAAACTGATAACATGGCCATTTTATTTACGAGATTTTCTGCAAACACTTTCATTTATATTTTATCATTACGATCTAGCTGAAGTTGACGTGAGGAAAAAAATTTGAACAATTTTATGTTGCGGTAAGAGCCCCCTTCCTTGGATTATATTTCAGTAGGGAAGTGGTCAATCACACCGAGGCGGCTTTGCCTCTCGGGATTATTGGTGGATTTATTTTAATATCGGAGGGATAGTCCAATGTCGACAATAACATTTCTCGTTGGAAATTTGATGGTATTGAAAAAGTATGAAAGTCACATAAACTTTGAGAAAAATGGACAAATTTTTCAGAACGAAATGTAAAAATTACCAAACAAATTCTTGGCAATTTCCGTTCAGAAAAAAATCGCGAGTCTTTGGAGGCATTTTGCTTTGTGGAACTGAATTGCTGGTAACAGTCCGGCACACTTTTCACCAACATTTTCGAGCACTACCGAGACTTTGCAAATATATCAAATTTAAATACTTTTTCACCATTCTTATTATTTCTCCCTATTCGTATAGCCGTTCGGGTTTTTACGATCTCTTCCATTGCCACACTCCTTGTGGTGCTGTGCCAACCGCTGGTGGGTTACTTTTTCCCTATTATGAGGTTGAGAACCTCAGGGGACAACAAAATACAATTTGCACCGAATCACCCAGATATCAAAAAAAAGTGTGGCTAGAGTCTTTGAAATTTCCGACGAGGGTATTTCAATGTATTCACCAACATAACACTTAAATTTACATATTTTAGCATATCGTAAATTTATTCATATTTTTCATTCGGACTGTACTTTGATTATTTTGGAAAGAAATAAAGTCTCTCCTTCCAGATATGCATTTAGAATTTCATCTTATTAAGATAAAATTTTTAGCCTTCTGAATTGAACTTTCGCCTCGGGAACCACTCTTGGAACGGTTCCCAGAACTGAATTTCTACGTGAAACAGTTTGCGGAACTGCAGTTCCCTCTTGAACCGTTCCGGGAACTGAAGTTCCTCTGAGAACAATTCCGGGAAATGAAGTTTCTCGGGAACAGTTCCAGGAACTGAAGTTCCTCGGAGAACGGTTCCAGGAACTGAAGTTCCTCTGGGAAGAGTTCCAGGAACTGAAATACCTCTGAGAACAGTTTCGGGAACTGAAGTTGCTCTGAAAATGATTCGGGAAACCCAAGTTCCTCGGGAACTGCAGTTCCCCTGGGAATAATTCTCCGCACTAAAGTTGCTCTGGAACAGTTCCGGGAACTAAAGTTCCTCTGGGAACAGTTCCCGGAACTGAAGTTCCACTGAGAACAGTTCCGGGAACGGAACTACGGACTCTTTACACCCTCAAAAATAAAGTCCGCATTTTTGTAACACCGTGTATATACTTTTTCGCTAGATGAAAGAAGACTTAACTCATTTGATTATTTCGCTATCGACATGCAATAGTATGTGCCAGTGGCAAATATTGTGACTATCGCCACTATAATGGCATAATTGATTTGAACCAGTAGCTCTTTCACAATTCAATGAAGCATTTCAACTTGTTTTCTGGTTAACCAAACTCACAGAGTTTAAATCACACTGATCGATTGCTCTCGGCTTAATGAGCACTTACCGCATTTCTGAGCGGCAGTTTAGAGTTAAGTGATGATGGCGCATATGCTTCTGAGAAGATGGAGCGTAAATGAAGTGAACGTTACATCTCAAAATTTCCCTGAAATATTCTCGTTATTATATATCTATATATATATCTCACCTCATTTTCTTGGAGTTTGGCAACATCGATTTTTTTTTATTCACACTAGGAGCATTATTGAATGTCTTTAGTTCAAGTGCCTTGAGGCAAAAAGCTTTTGTCGAAGCTTTTGGCGAAAAATTTGGCCTGCAGTTTTTGCAATCGTAAAAATATTTTTTTTTTATTTTCATTTTTTCCAAGGATTTTCCAAACTTGGATCTTTAAAAGCTCTTTAAAGTTCTCTCCTCAAAGTCTCTTAGACTCAATAATGATAAACACAGAATTGTCATTGAGGATATTAAAAGTGCCATGAAACATTCGTAATATCCAAGGCCAAATGATTTTTTTTTATAAATCACAGTGAGAATACTGAAACGGTGATAAATTTTGCCCCCATACATAGCACAATTGACCAAGTTTAGTTCGCAATTTCAACTCGTAAAAGTTGGTCCGTATGGTTGTAATGCTGTAAGTTGATACAGTATGAATGATGAGCCGGGTGTATTATTCCAACAGAATAATGGCTGGTGCTTGGAGCGAATGTTGGGCAACGGTAACTTCGTTGGATAGCATTATCTAACGTTGTTCATAACATTCCGAAGTGTTATTCAGCAATAACCCGATCAACATTTGTAACGTGCTATGCAAATTTGGATTCCTCTCTTTTGTGTCCCCACGATAGCTGATCTTGGGCGTTTCTTCGGGAGTACTGGACCCCCCATCCCACCCACCCACCCCCTTCCCACCCACCCACCCCCTTGTCACCCACCCACCCCTTCTCGCCCACCCAGCCCCATTCCACCCACCCATTCCCCCGGCCACCCACCCACCACCATCCCCCCCATCACAACCACCCACCCCCTTCCCACTCAACCATCCACTCCCTCCCCTCGAGGTTCGATTCGCGTCCAGCTTACCATTCTCATTTTATAGATACCGCATTTCGTAAATATTTCTGTACATAATCAACAAACCTCTTTGACTTTCTCTCTCCGCTGATTGGTAACATCATCCAGTGGAGGATTCGGCAGACCGACGTTGTATGCAATTGGCCCTGGTTTAGGTGGCACAACACCTGTCTCTACATATTGCCATTCGGGTGGTCTGTGACGCACATTAACTGGACGTCGTTCTTTACTCACATTAATCTCATTAGCTTGATTAATCTGATTGTCCTCTAGCACTGATGTGTCCGGCATCCAAGCAGAATTCACCTGCTCAGATCTCTCGCCCGGACCAGCACCACGATCTACAACACTTGCTAAATCTCTACGTGTAATAAATGCTCCAGTCAAAAGGAGAATTAACACCACCGACACTAAACCGCTCACCGCTAGTCGTGGTACAAGTCGCATTTCCGCAGCACTTTGTACCCTCCAGCTGGTGGTATCACCCGCTTGCGCCTTTTCCCCACACGTATTGAGGCTTTTTGTAGAAAAAGTAGGAGAAAAAAAAAACCACCACAAATCACTAATTCAATCACTGCTTCTAAGATGGCGGCTCCAATTCTCTATCAATGTGTCATTCGTCGATCTTAAGGTGACACCGCAACTATCTGAAATACATCATTTTTCCTATCTTAAATGTGTCACGAGAGTTACAGTCTAGCACTTTGGAAGCTGTCAATTGTCATGTGGAAATCCTCACATTGATAAGTGATAGATGTCGCGACTAGGTTCTTTTTATCATCTATATATCTATATATATATATATATATATATATATATATAATATATTATATATATATATATATATATATATAAATATAATTATATATATATATATTATATATATATATATATATATAAAATTATATATATATATATATATATATATATATATATATATATATATATATATATATATAGCTGAAAAGTTCTCGCAAAAAAGTATAACTTTCAATGGCCATAAGTTTAAAGTGAATAATTCCCTATTTTATTACGTTTCAAAAGACATACAAACGGAAGAAAAAATAAGGTTGTATGAAAATAAGTTGAAATAGTTTTCAATATATCTCAAGTGGGTATTGAAATAAGTTGTTTTTTCCGGCATTCAGTAAGTTTTTCAATTAAAAGTATTTCAAGATTTATGGATAAATGTGCGGAGAATTGTTGCCTGTACTTTTCAGGAGTGAATGCTATATCAATTCAACTGGAGAGACAAGAAAGAGAAGGGGGGGGGGGGGAAAAGCGATGGTTATGATCATTATCGATGCTTCGGTTGGAAGAATTTCTATAGTACTCCATGAAGAAATTCCTACTCACGTTTAATATCCACTGTCTGTACAGCGAGATGAATGGAGGGAATTGGGAAGGAAATTTCTCTCACTCTGCAAGACTGTACGCATTCGTGCATCATGTATTTTTTACTTTTTATTCACTGGAGATTGAAAAATACGGCAAATCTTTTTTCGATAAAATCGATGATGGTAGGAGGATGGCCAAACTGAAAACATGGCAAGAGACCTCAGTCGGGTGGGCGAGGGGGGGGAGCGGGGTGGGGTGGTGGTGGAGGCAAGAAGATCAACGTATCTTCACAATCACCCTTGAGTCTCGTTTTCCTTGGTATATGCTGACCACATCAGCTCGTGAGAATCCGTCTTCAGGGGGTGATAATGCGGATTGAACTCGAGCTAGCGCAGACAAACTCAAGAAAAAGAAAATTTCAAACTTTTTTTCTTTTATGATTATTTTACTTCAGAGAGGAAAACTAGATTTTTCATGTGAAATATGCTTCCATGTTAATTCAAGTGCAAATGTGTTTGTGTGTATGTGGGGTGGGGGGGGGGGGAGGGAGGTGTTTGTGTGTGTGGTCAGAATATGTTCATAGATTCTCATCATGGTCCACCCTGCCTAAAAAAATGAGACAGCTCCTAAACAGTTTTGAACAATTTTTAAAAGTGTCCTCCAAGTTCTAAATTTTTTCGCCGCTTCCCACAATTTTTGGAATTTCCAAAATTTTACATCCCCCTGTCCAAGTCAATTTAATAGGTGACAAAATTTTCAGGGAAGTACAGATTGAAATTATTTTTAGAATTCACCAATCAACAATTGGCTCACTAACACAGGAACAAGTGTTTTAATAATAGAATGAATAGTCTGCGATCACGCAAAGGGCTCACTCAATGCATGAAGTGGAATTTAGTACATTGTGGAAAATTCAATAAATGGATGGAATATATGGAGAATCATTGCAGACAGAGGGACTTTCATTCACTGTGCGCCGAGTGGAGGAATAATTTTCACTCGAATATGATATCCAAGATATTGAAAAGTTTTGCACGAAAAAAGATTCAATCTTTAAATCGGATTAACGTCTGTTTCAATAGTTTTTTCTATAATTGGTTGGGTTGCCAAAAGAACCTTCTCCATTGGGTCCTAGATTATTGGAGCAGGTTCGATCACTCATTCACTTGAAATAAATCTACCGCAATGTATATTGTCCGCATTAATCTGCAGAAACTCCCACCAGTGAATTAAAATCATCATGACTCCCAAGTATTTCTTTCATTCGATAATGTATACCTTCTCGGGCCTTTACATATTGCTCCCTTCCCCTTTCTCCAAAAGTACAAAGTATTCTTAGGTTATTATAATAAGTCATTCAAATTACACTCTTATTCTGTATTAAACTCCCACTCCTCCAGTCCTTCATGACTCCCAAGTATAGAAAGCATGAGGCACTGGAATTGCGTAAATATGTTGACTAGTAATATATTTTCTCCCTGTATTTCGTAATGCTGCTTGTAGTGCTCTAGTGTTGGTATCGGCTAGAGTTCAATTGGCAGAATGAAGGGCTCATCTGCAGCCACTCAACACTAGTTTCTCGACCGCGAGTCAGAATTCAGTGGGGAAGGACCAATTTCTCGTGTAGGAAGACTGGGTGGCATACCCTAGACCCAAGTTGCTGGGTTTCCGGCATTTGGAATTTTGCTAACGGGCAAAACTTTGTCGTAACCCAAGTCAAGGAAGGGGGAGGGGGGTGTATTTGTTGGACCAAGAGAAGCCGAGAGAAGTGTTCCACGCCTTGGGAGCAAACGAGTATGGTTGGGGGGTGGGCGGGTGGTGGTACACCCACCCAAGACGGATGACGAGGGATAGGTCGACTGGTTGGTTTGCACTGTGACTAGTCTGGCAAACTCATAGGTTAGTTTGGTAACCTGGAGGTGACAACCCAGAGACTCTGGGCGTCAAAGATGTCGAGGAACTTGTGGGGGGGATGGAGCGGACAGTGTTTTAGTTGGCATTCATTATGCATCTCGCCGTTTGATCATCACACTGTGCTTTGCAATGAGCTCGAATAAAATCATTAATACTCATCAGAATTAGACGAAAGAAATGACTCGACAAGAGTTCTTCACTTCTTATAGAGCACCTCGTATTGCTTCGCAAATTCATAGCCAGTGCTTTGCAACTTCGTCACCCTGCTGAATTGGTCACAAGTTTTAAGGTAAACAGCAAACACCAAATACCAGTTCGTTGGCGTGATTCTGACTTCTCTTTGAAAAGTTTCATCGATGACTTTGGTGCTGACATTTGAATACAAAATCCACCGGAAATAAATGTAGTTATCCGTCAAGTTTATCTGGCCTCTTCACTCGCGCGACTTTCTTAATCTCAAGACTGGCAATGTTACCGGCAATGTTCGTGAATAATAAATGATGAATTCACGTACACTATTCTTATATACTCGTATATAGTACTCACTGATAACCCCAATTGAATCGTTCTGCTGAACAACGAGATCGCTTACAAGTCCATGGCACACCCCTCAATTTTTCTTATTTATTTTTCATTCATTTTCCTCTTACGCTGCAGTTTACCTTGTTTTCTTTCTAATGTTTCGCAACGACTCCACCTTGACTTCTACCAATTCCCGTCACGAACTCACCCAGGGTACTTTATATCCCCGACGACAGACACGTTTCATCCGGTGAAGCGTGGTGGTACAAGTCCCCAAGAATCGACAGAGTCAATTCACCATTTCACCTTGTTTTTTGCCTCTTCAAATCCGCTGGTGCTCTTTTTAGATACAAATCTTCAGCACTCCATGGCGATATAGAGAAAACTAAGAATAGAGCTATCACCAGTGAATGGCTCAATCATCGACGATCGTTTTCGTGCGCGAGCCACCTCCATTGAGGAAAAAAACCGCCCCCCCCCCCCCCACCCCCCATACATATGTGTGTGTGCGTTTATGTATTTATCGATGGCCGTGAGTTCGTAAGCCACTTTGAAGTAATCATTCGAATGGGAAGGAATTTAGACCCAGTGGTGAGGGGGGTGGGTGGGGGGGAGGGGGGGGGGGGTTGTGTGGAATAACTTGAGAAAATCCAGGGGGCAAACGCAACCTGTTGGCTGCCACATGGCAATTCCGCAATACGATCAATTCCCTTGGGTGCTTCTACGCTTTCCGATCAGTTGCACTTGAGATGGCAGTGGAGATAAGAGGGTAGGTCCATGGTACAGAGGGAAAGCAAAATGAGCGAGTGAGAAGGTAACAAATAGTGGAGAAAAGGGACAGAGGTAAGGAATTGAGAGGAATGAGAATGAGCCTCATGGTTTGGCTGAGCTTGCTGAGTGGGTGGGTGGGTGGGGCGGAGGG
This sequence comes from Asobara japonica, assembly GCA_026005395.1. Classification (NCBI taxonomy): domain Eukaryota; kingdom Metazoa; phylum Arthropoda; class Insecta; order Hymenoptera; family Braconidae; genus Asobara; species Asobara japonica. Next base: position 2,469,509 of record BQMI01000280.1, read on the forward strand.
GGGGGGGGAGGGAAAAAGGGAAAGATCGATGAGGAGCTTTTGGGAAAGGTCTTTTGCCGCACCGTTTGCCCACAATGACGTTCATTAATCCAAACAACGCCACACGGTTAAGTTGTATAGGTGAAGACAACTTGGTATATTTCGCTGACTGATTTTTTTTCAGATAGAACCTATCATTCAACCACCAAATTCTTTTTCAAGTGGGGGACATATTTTTCTAGTGTATAGTAATGATACTTGGGGAGTCTAAATCAAAATTATGGGTGATAGAAGCAAGAGGAGTCAACGATGCCAAGTGGGTCATTATTTCAAGTGGACCTTTTGGAATGGAACCCAGAATATATATATATATATAAGGTTAGAACGATCTTCACCAAGTTTATAGTCGGCGAATATATGTCTCTTGAAAAGAAGAAGAAAATACCTGGTTTAATTGCTCCGTAAAGATTTAAATTCACCGTAGCTAAATCTTTAGCTTTAATGAAACATTAGCACACAGACACACACAGGGACAAATTTAAAGGTAATTCATCTTTTGGTGGATGGAATTTATGCAAAGAGGTAATTTACGTCTAACAATGTGCAAATTACCTCGTTATTGTTTTTCTGTAAATACATACCCTGGAGGAATGTGAAATTTTGGGAAAATACAGATTAGGGGGGGGGGGAAGGTAGAACAATAATGCCGTGATGCTGTGATGCTGTCGCTGGCAAGCCCTGGGAATATAGTTGACGTTAGCTTCCAGCGGGAGCTCTGTATATTGAATTACCCCACGATCAATCGTTCACAATTTGCCACGAATGGCATACGTAAATCATTCAGATCTATTGATTCAGCGAAATACCAAATGATCTCGTCAACTGATTGGAGGATGTTAAGAGGTTGCTCACTGCTTTGTCAATTGCCATGGCAAATTTTAGCAAAGGACTTTTCTCCAATTTTATTCATTGAAAAGTTTGGCGAGTCATTAAATTTCTTTAACCACCTGATGTAAAAATAGGAGAATTGCCGGGAGTGGTAAAGATTTCCGATAGTTGTAGAGTCTTGGCCGAAAAATTCTGGTGAACTTTCCAAGTGTTGGGAATTTCCGTCACAAGTTGTTAAGAAGAAGTTGTATATTCCACCTTCTGCACGATTACCCATCGATAATGGCAGACTTGCTCAAGTACAAGTGAAGATGAGGAGAAATCCGGAGTTATTAATAGTTGCACAGTGACAGACTCAAGTCAGTGCATTGCAATCATTTGCGGGAATGCTCTAACGAAGAGTTTTTGGTCCATATATGTCCCCTGGTTTCTATTGTGATTAACAATTTCAATTGCTTATAACGCTGCATCTCACGAAATATCATAGATACGCAAAAATGTGTCCAATAAATGTTGTTCCTTATGAAAAAATACGTATTTTGTGTCCTCTGACTTTTTTCGTATCTTCAACCGTTTCGGCGTTAGAGCGTTATAAACAATTGAAATCATTGGGAGAGCTGTATCTGCATTTTCCAGTCAGTCAAATTTGCCTGTGGTTATTTGCCTTTCCTACTGAAATGAAGTTCATTATTATGGGCAACTTGAAAAATGAAGCATTTGGAACACTTTCAACAAACTTTCAACAAACTGTTACGTCACGGACATCTTGGGTCCAACGAACCATCGGAAAAGTCAATCTGAAACGTGATGCTATTTGGTTATACGGGAATTCTCTTTATTCCGAGTAATCAGTGCTATCTCAGTCGATAGACTGGAACTTATGGGCTTCAATGGTAGGAGTGAGGCGCTTGGTAATCTCAAGATTAATTAAATGGCTATTTTTAACGATTATTTCACGATCTTCCTGGGCAACTTTGGAATAGACCGATCATGTGGCACATGCGGCCAGTGAATCAGACGAACAATATCCATTATTTCAAAAACTAGACATATTGTGAATAGTTTTAGGTATAAAATATATTGATAATGCATAACATTTTCCATAATCCAGCAATTGGGGATCACTCGGTTCTCCAATTTTGGGTTCATAAAATACCAGCTGCATGGAAAATTGAAAACCATCGCTTTCCCGCTTGTAATCCGATTGGCCACATCCCAACTATCGACTGAATAATATCTGAGAATAATAAGGTTGGTATTGGAAGATTTTATAAAGCGGTGAAAATTGATGATAACTCCCTATCCCTTTTGTGGGGACTGATTATGGTTTTTGGCCTATGTTCCTCACAGTTGTACTCTCCACGGCAGCTGTGCTTGAGTATTTCTTCGGGAGGGGGCACTGGACACCCATCCATGCAGGTGGGACCTGCCCCATTCGTCATCAAGCTGCTCTTGAGCATTTCTGCCGAAGGGACTACTGGACACCCATCCATGTGGCTGGGACCTCCCCCATTCCAATCAGCAAGCTTCTCTTCAGCATTTCTTCCGGAGGCCCTACTGGACACCCATCCATGCGGCTGGGACAGACTTCTGCCATTCCAGTCATAATTTTTCTAAACACAGGGTAAACCTCCAGAAACCTCTGAGAAACCTCCAGAAGCCACCCCCCCCCCCTCCCCCCACCGCGTGTTGGGCTCACGTCCGGCCTAACGTTCTCATATTGTGGGTGCCAATATACACGGAATTTTCTTGTCCCTTCACGGCGGCGAAACAGTTGTACTGATCGATTTCCTATCGGTTGTAGGTCCTTTTTGGTTGAGAAAATATTTTTCAAAAATATTCTGTGATGGATAAGCGCGAACTGCAATAGCCAATAGGCAGACTCACCGATTATGTAATATTGTAGATTTGTTTGGTATCTTGCACGCAATTATTATCGACGGTAATAATAGCGCCTCTCAAGGTGGAAATGATGCGTAATCATATGCTGATGTGTAATCATAGCAATGCTGTGGTATAAGTGGTGATGGAGTATCAAGATGTTGAAAAAAAATTATTTGAAATAAGTTTGAGAAATTCTGTGGAGTATTTTCGTGGGAGACAATTAACAGAGTGGAGTAATGGAACTCCCATTCAAGCAAGATTGTGCTGTCTTTTGATCAGTAAATTTACGAGATCTGATGACTCGTTGGAGATGGACAATGTATAAGTTGTGTATGGCCAATGCTACAGAAATTTCTACATGATATTATTCGTATGCTATTATTGTTTCATAATTTTTGCGCATCTTCAAGTTTGAATTTCCGCCAATCCAACTAACTGCACAATTGGTTTCAGGAAAAAAAAATTGTGAGTGGCCTTATTAAATGACTCAACAGTTGCGAATGTCAAGTGATCAGTGGGTAAGCATGAAGGTTTTCCGTGTACGGAAGACAGATAAGTCTTGTTCCGCAACAAAAAATCGGATTAAATTGATCTTCATCGATATGAAATCACGAATTTAGAAAAAAGGTTGTGAGTGTCACTCATCGTGGTTACACAAACACTTAAAATTGAATTTGAACGCCCTATGGGTTGCGTATGGTTTTACGGGGATTCCCTCATAGTGCGAGTAGGTAATAAGGGTTCAGTAATGGAGAGGGAGGAAAAGGCTGTGAATATGAAGAAGAAAAATCTTTGCTTTATGGGAAATCATTTAGGCGTTCACACACACACACACACACACACACACACACACACACACACACACACACACACACACACACACACACACACACAACATGTTACACGAGGATCTTAGCATCTTCGATCGCTGCTTAAGTGTGTGTGTTAAAATGAAAAATTCGGTGCTAAGGGCAAAAATTAGGGAAATTAGGAAAATTGAATTACGGGTCAATCATTAGCATATCAGCGAATAACGTCTATGATTGAAGATTATTTTCTCTTAAAATCGAAGGAAGACAAATTGGCTATGCCGTCACATAACTTTCCGGGAGGGAAGTTACTTTAACAACCTATATTCTGCATTTTTCCCTATTTAAACAGCAGTATTTCCTTTTTATCCAATTATTGTTTGAGTTCTTATCGTACCATAGTATTGTCATTTAGTCGCAGTTAGCGAAAATTCTCATGAAAAATCCACTTGTAATTCATCGAAACAAATGTTTACTCAGTTTGGAAAAAAACAGCGATTTATTATTTTTTTTTCTATCAAAATCTCAACCCTTTATATTGACGAATTTATCCAGGCGTCGAATCGAAAAGCGGATGACGTCGCTATCCATATCCAAGTTTCCCCAGATTTTTCATTTTTTTTATCTCCGTCATTTCCTTAAAATTGAAAATTTTATGGATTTTCCTGAACTTGCCATTTACATCATTCTGGAAATTCCAACATTTTGTTTTTGGAAGAATGAACGACTTAGAAAAATCCGGCGAAGAGATTTGAAATGCCGCCATTGAGCCATCATTCTCCCAGAAAACATTACAGATAGCAGCATGATTCATGGAGCCTAAATGATTATTCGTGAAGCAGTGGTCATCCGACAGCTACGAGAATTGACAACTGGCCCCGGGCTGACCTAGGCTAGTCCCTAGCCGTGCCTGGCCCGTCCCAGTCATCGCAAACGAGCCAGTGCCAGTCCTGTTGGGAACATTGGGTCAAGCTGGGCGGATGGGAATTGGACTGATAATTTACCCAGAGCCTAGCTTGATATTCAGACCGAGACAAGTCTGGCGACCAAGTGAAGGATTGGCAAGCCCAGGCCTGATCGAGAATTACATGGTATAACCGGCCCTTGAACCCCGGACTTGGTCCTAGGCTGTACGAAGGCTGGCAAGCAAGCCTTAACGTAAAATGGAATTGTGGATTCAGGCTGGTACTGATCCGGCAATAGTCAGGCTTGGATCCCAGCCCTGTGCCAATACTGATCCAAGTTTGCTATCCATGGTCTTGGTTGGCAGCCTTGGCAAAAGACTGGTATCACCACTGGTACAAGCAGAGCCCAACCTAGGATGTTGAGGTTTAGCAAAACAAGACTGTCCCAAGCTTGGGCCGATTGAATCATCTCCAGCGTTGTTCCGACTCCCTACACATAAAATCTTGAATTCGAAGGCTTAAAAAAATGTCGCCCGTGGAGCCAATCAAAAAATAACTCAACATATATATATATAATGTACATTATGTATGTTATGTATATTATATATATTATATAGGAAAAGGAATGTTTACGATTCTAGGCTATCCCAGTCGTATTCTCACTGCGGGCCAAGGGTCATAAAACGCAGAATGACGAACATATCCATGAAAATTTATTGTCGTCAACGGACCAATGGACATTGTAGCCGCCTCGTACATGATATTGATTTTTTTGTTCACCTCCACTTTATGTTGGGTCCAAAAACAAAAATGATTTACACACAGGCATTAAAGTATAAATGTTAGTTTTTTTTTCGCGAAATGGGTATACACGTGTGAAACATCAATTTATCTTACATGAGAGCCCAGTTGCATTGGTTTATTCATATACGTTTACTAATAAAGGGTTCATGTAGTGGTGATGCTCGGTGGAGAAACCAACGAGACCCTAGCGACACATTTCCCCGGAGCTATTCAATGTGTATGTGCAGTTGTATTTTGAAGCAGCCGATAGTAATCACCATGGAGAGAGAAGTGGGAAAAACAAACTTATTCTCTTATTATTATTATTTTTTTACTTCCCGATAGGGAAAGTTATTGTGCCCCCGAAAATGAAAAATCGATTTTCCATCAGAGCTCCACGTTTCATGGCATGTCTGACCTTTCTAGACTATTTAAAACAAAATGTATGTGTGTGTGTGTGTGTGTGTGCCGATGTACGTGTGTAACCAAAAATTTCCCGGAACGATTTCTCGTGAACAAATTATCCGATCAAGGACCTGAATGACGCAATCGAAGTGTCTTGCCGTAACTTAGAGCTGACTAGTTTTTCCTCCATATATGTCTCCTGGTTTCTATTGTTATTAACACTTTCCATTGTTTATCACGCTGTATCTCACGAAGTATTATAGATACGCAAAAATGTGTCCAATAAATGTTGTTCCTTATAAAAAAATACATATTTTGTGTCCTCTGACTTTTTTCGTATCTTCAACCGTTTCGGCGTTACAGCGTTATAAACAATTGAAATCCCTGTTTCGGGGGAATAGCTACATCATCTACAGGACGAGTACTTTTTTTCCTTATCTAAAAAATGGAAAAAAAATTCGCAGAGCATAGCCACAACTCAGGGTAATGTGAGTACGCTGAAAAGTATCCCAGGAAAACACCTAAGGGAGCCCGGAGGTGAAAAGGTGGTATCCGGAGAAAAGAGATAGTAGGAGGGACAAGTCAATAAAAGTGAGACATCAAGCAGTCCTCCATTGCTGTGAGTTTGAAAGTCGATATAGCGAATAGTCCCTTGCTGCGTCTTGCTAGTCCTTTGCCTAGGTATTCCAATGATTTCGCCAAGAGACAGAGTGGGCGAGAGGGGGGGGGGGGAGGGGGAGAGCTGTGCTGTAATTTCTTTTCTCCCGTAAAGCAATGTCCATCCGGTTGAGCCAAGTCTTTACAGCCATGAGCCCTCAATTCCACACATCACTGGCATTTTCATGTATCTCCAAAGCTTGCCCCCCCCCGCACCGCCCACCCACCCACTAAATAAGTTATTCCAGAAAGAGTTTCAACAATTTTTTCTCATCTCATCCGGCCAGGCCAAAATGAGATAACACTGCTGGAATCTTCTGTACCTTTAATTTCATTCTCTATGTACAGAAAATTAAGGAACGAGAGAGGGGAAAAAATAGGCTCAAAGAATGTAGAGCTAAACCTTTAGGTCTTGCCAGGAGAATTGGGCATATTTACCAATTTTTCCTCTTTTTCCCTCAGTGTTTTTCCACTTTTCTCTCCCATGTTTGAGGGAGAATATTGGAATACTCGAGGTAAATTCTTGCTTTTTCCTCGCGGGAATTGAAGGAAAATGTAAGAATTTGCGTTCCATTTTTGCTGTTTGTATGTGTGTGTGTGTGTGTATTTTTTTGAATAAGCAGTGGAGGGGAAATTGCCGAGAATGGGTACCGCAGATAAAAGTACTAATGGTTGTACAAATGTTTGATTGTGATGAACTGGATAGAATGGTGGAGAAGGGAAATCCGCGAGGGTAGATCGGCGGATCGGTTTTCCACTCGGTGGCGTGATAAACCAACGAGCCAGTGTGCACCAGTCGGAGGGAACTAATTTCTCCGACGAATGAGTATTTATCGGGAATTTGGGCGAACACGCCTGGAGGCCTAAAACCCGGTACTATTACTGCACTACCTTTCCCCATTGCTATATAACTCGTCTATATCCCATCATGAACGGTGGACCGAATGGAGCGCACCATCCTAGCTAGATTCGCTTTCATTTTCCATCGTTTTTGCTTTAGTCAGATAGAAACAAAAGCGGATGAAACACATGCAATGGGGTTTAGGACTGATTGTTCTTGCCAATTGCATCGAAGTATCATATTAATATGGAGTAAAAAAAATTGTGTAAATCCTACATGGGGAAAAGCAGATTCGAATACACTGTGGAAGAAGAATGGAACATTTGGTGGGCGCCATTAAATTTCGGACAACGATTTTTGGCGCCAAAAAAAATGGAGATATTCCTTTTGAAATTTCTTTCCAGCCAATGAGCGACCGGCACATTGCCCATGATTGGTCACGATGGACCCGACTAATGACTGACTATAGCGCATTGGCAGTGGTGAAAATTCAGGCCAATAGTGGTAATAGCCGAATTAACAGAGAGACATCACTGGGACTTTAATAGCCGTGCAAACATGCAGTATCTCCATTAGAAAATATATTCATGCCACTGTGCTATTTGAAGTGGAGTGGCACAGCTTGCAAACAACGTACCTTAAGCTCCCAATGTAGCTTGTACCCATTACGCGTTAGTGCCGTTACCCAGGGATAAAGTATCAATTACTACAGAATGGAGAAGGTCTTGGGGCATTTTGGGACGCGTTACAGTTTCAATTTACTCGCTTGATAATGTGAGGAAATTAATATGGCATGTTGGCTGCATGAGATCATCTGAATCATGATAGTGAAGTACAATATCTTTTATCGTGAAGACTATTATTGCTAACCACAATTCTCTTACCAAAAAAAAAGCGATATAATTGTATTTTTTTGCAAACAGAAAAATAGATTTCTCACACCAGCTGACAACTTGTTTATCCATTTTTATTTTATTCCCTCTGCTCGATCATTTGAATATTATTCAACACAATATTTCACCACCCAACAACTTTTTTCCCCATCCTCTTTTGGCCCTCGTTGCCGACTGCTTGTTTTTTTTTTTCACTGGACTCGCTTTTGCATCATCACCAGTGCTCTGAGGGCGCCTCGTTAAAACATTTAACGTGTGTGATGAAGGTGGGAGGGGGGGGGGGGGGTGATGGTAAAAAATGTAATAAAACCAAGGTAAAAAAAACCATAAAATTTTCATACGAGTGTAATGATGAGAAAAAAAAGTGGAGAGATTGAAATGTTGTGTATCGCACTGTATTTGGAAATGTTGAAAAAATTGTAGGATTTGTGAGGTCAATGATACGGATCCGCCAATGATAACGTAATTTTGGCACTTTTGCTGTCACCATTTTAATGTGGTCAATTTGTAAAGTATAGTTTGGGGGTAACGTAAATTTAATGATTGAACTGATAGCTTTAATTTCTACGATGGAGCTAGGAAGAAAATAATTTCTTCTTCAGATCCTTCTGCGGAGTTGTTGAAGTGACATTGGCAAATGAAGTGGGAAAAAATCTGTGACACGAAGAATCCATTCTCTTGAGACAAGATATTTGTTTTCGAGTGCTCCAATCTGAGCGGCATTTGTACCTCACACCGTATATTATAATTCTTATGTTTTACGATAGTTAGATATTTGAGAATGAGTATGTTACATATCAGTTCATTGAATATCTCTCTCTAAAATTATATATTTTTTTATCAATTTATACTTTCGCTTTTTCTGTATACACTTTGCACATGTCGATGTATGATGTATTTGCTGCGCAATGCAAAATTCTGGGAACATTTGGAACTCACTCGAACAGCCTCATGGGGAGATTTGGCTTTTGCAAAAAAATATCTTCTCGCAAGAGAAGGGATTCTTCGGGTCAGAGATTTTTTCGAGCAGTGCCTATCGGTGTTGTCGTATATACCTGTGTTAGTTGTTAGTCGGTTAGTGAAAGAATATCTGGAGATTGATATATTCACGGAATCCAGGGCCTCCATTGCTATGAAAGCCTCTGATCCAGAACTTTAGTTTAGATGCAACCAAAGTTACTGTCGGTATTTGGTTTATTCTGTGTACACACATTTATACCTGTTTGTAATACATGTGTGCGATAATCTGAGTTCTGCAATTGGTTTTCACTGTTTCACTGAACTTGTACAAAAAAAATTAATTAATTAATTAAATTTGTTTAAGAAGCAAAATTTAAAAACCAAATTCTTGTATGAAATAAGTCGATTGGTACTTCACATTCTGTTCATTTTTATTGAACAAATTGCAATTAATGAAAGTAGCTGAAGTGTGAACAACTCTGCCAATTTGTTGTATTTATTTCCCCCAATTTCTCATTTTTCTTTCCCCTCGCTTTAACAAAATGATAGCAGTAAACCTGTATTTTCCCACCATAAATCTTGACTGGGATGCTGCCGAGAATGCAGGAAAAATTCGCCTGTGTAACCTCTACCCGCAATGGAGATTTTTTTCTCGGCGTTTTGTCTTTTTCTTTTTTTATTATTGAGGATCTAACAGAGTTTTAAACCTGATAATATAGTTTCGCGTCGAGTCACTAATCGATAGGCGAACGAGATATTTTCTCCCCAATTGTACTTCCTTAATTATACGGGGAACGTGGAGGGGAGTGGGTGGGTGGGTGGGGGGGGGGGGGTATGATGGAGGAGACAAATCCAACAGGTTGGCACCTCGAAAATGAGAGCTTTGTCCCATAGATTGGCCCTAAAATTTGCACCAACCATTTGTTTTTTTTTTTAAGAAAATTATTTAATTCAACAGGTGAATCACTGAGTCATTTCCTATATTTAGAGGAAAATAAGAATTGAAATTGCTTGAATGAAAATGTAAGGACAAAATTAGATGCAAACTTTCGGGCGCCGGCAATACACAAAATAGCGATAATGTGGAGATGAACATGAAAAGGGCCCACTTTGTCGATATCGAGTTATGCATATATTTATGATCGTTATGATACTCCGCACATTTTTCGTCCGAATTGACCTTGATAACGTGGACGATAACAACGGTAGAGAAGGTAGAAAAAAAATTAACGACTACAATGAACAGCTGTAATTAAAAATTAATTAAATTAAGTTAGAGGCTGGTTGTAAAAAAAAAAATTATCTCTCAAACGAAAATCGATGAAGTGGTCCCTTTTCATGCGGGCATCCAGAAATTACACGTTTCATAGGAAAATTCCAGAGAATTCTTATATTGTGACAAAAAAAAATGATAATTATTATGCAATAATATTAGGCAATGTCACACATTTATCGTCCGTATGGAAAAACAATTATTGCAGTAGAGAGTGCAATCTCGAAGTTGTCTCAAAGACAAAACGATGATCAGGATGACCGGATATTGGGCAAGCCGTAAAAACAAAAACAAAATGAAAACATGCAAAATTTCTTACTTCTGTATTTTTACGATGGAAAATTTCACTTTTACGGCAACGTAATCTGCAAATTGTTAATTCAATAAACCAACTTGGTTGTATGACCCTTTGTGTCGTTACTCTTCTGGAATGTATTCATTTATTCATGTACTACTTTTTTCTTTCTATGGAAAAAAAAGAAGGAGGCTACCCAAAAGACAAATAAAAAAATGTACAACTCAGAGCTGAATGTCAATTAGTTTTTCCTACGCCATAAAACCCAGTCAGTTTCATTACCATTTTAGTAGAGCGAGCAGTCGTTGTCCATGCAACTTGCCTCAAAAATGTATTTCGCTGATATTTTCTCAACAGTTTGCTGGATGCATAATATAAAACTAAGATTTTACATCATTTATGCTTCGCCTATTTTTACTGCCTCTTTTATTGATTACGTCCTAATTTTCGATAATAAATGTCATGATTTTTTTTCAATTAAGCTTTCTTCAGTTTCAAATTTACCGCTCAAGAAAAAGGCGCGAGGAAGAGAATTATTCGCGTTACTGGAGTGAGAGTGAGACGGACTAGGAGTGCGTACGCTCGAGGGTTAAACCTGTCATACCTCCTTAATTATGACACATATGGGAAAAAGTGATAAGAAATTAAATATGCATTTCCACCTACAGAACAAGTTCTGCTTAATACTTTTTCCCGTATCTCTCGCCGTTTTTGCAATAGAGCCTTGTGAACAATTCAATTGTTAATACCAAAAAATCGCTCGGAGTTAGACCTCGATGACCTAGATCTTTCTACAAGTTCGTGGGAAATCGTTGACGATAAACGCCGATTCCACACACACAAACACACACACACAGACATTTGTTCAGCATTCGACGGGAAGCATTTTGGTATACTTAAAACACCAGTTACGAAGCGAAAAGAAAAAAATCGATTTAGGGGTCATCCCGATAACTTCCCGAAAGATCGGCAAGTTAAAAAATTCCCCAAAAATTTCGTCATCCTCCTCCAATGACGCAATAATCAATGGAGGCTCGATATGCTAATTTTTCGAAGGGTTGACCTTTATCCTAATTTGAAGAATGAATTAACTAAACGCGGACATGGAACAGTTGGTGAAGGTTTGGTACACGCACCTGTATATTTCCACTGTAGGTGCTTTCGTATGACAAAGTGGGAAGGTAAACGAGAGAGCTGTGAATATTTAAATGACTCGAGGCCGTTCACCTGGCCCTCGGCATGTGTGTAAAAAAAAAACGAGTAAAATTCCATGGATTCTCCAACTCGAAAACCAGTTGTTCGTGTCCCAATGATTTTCCATGGATCATGTATTAATCGCATAATGCCAGAGCAATTGTTCCATCCGTAATATTTCATTTTACCCGCAAAATGACACAAGTTTCATGGATGAATTGGGTGATACGGGGAAAAATGAAGAATTATGGAGCCCTGAACCTTACATCACGAACAGAGTCTCTTAAAATGGGGTCGCCATCGTTGCAAGACTTGATCTTCAAATCCGCTGTCAAGGCTCAAAGCCTGGAAACACCAGGAACAATTTCGAAATACTCGACAGGCACGTCTCACTGAGATCCCCTAGAACTTGTTCACTCTCAGCTACACCATCCTCATCGTCTCCATGTGTGTGACCCTGGATTTTACGAGAAATGCGATAAAACCACATTTTCCTAATCTTCTGGAGGTAACAATTGTTTCTGCAGTAGGAGGATGGAACATCACCAAGGACCAGGGATGGCAGGATGAGTGGAACAGTCTGTGGTCCAGTCAACATCATCAAAAATTTCCCCCCCCCCCCATGCATACGCACACACATCACCCCAGGTCACCATTTCAATATGCCACAATCCTTTTTTTCTCGACTGCATCTAAACTACAATTGATATTGCCAGACCCTGGAGAACCACTTCGCCAGTCTGATGAACAAGCGGCCAAACAAATAAAAGCCAGTGATTAACGTCAAAGGAACGAAAACTATCATCGAAGTGCCATAAAATTTCCCACGATTTGTATATGGTTATCCACACATGTTTTATGCATATGCGAAAGGTATTCAAGCTGAGGTTTATTTACGAGCGACAGAGCTTTATGTTACCGCGCGTGGTGCCTCGGTGATGGTGTATAAGAGGAAGGGGGGAGGGGGGTAAGGGGGCGGTGAACGCGTTCCACAACGGAACTTGGTGGTTCGCCCTATCGACAAAGTGGCCGTTAGACTGCCACGCTTCTGCAAATCTGTACACATAACATTCTACACCACTTCCCATTGCAAATGGGAATCAAATATCTTGGTATCCAATTATCTCAACTTTTCTTTTTATTGGATCAATGGAGACGCGTGGATATTTGGGACTTTGAATGCTTGGGTTGCCCGGGGCAGAACGGTGTGCCTCGAAAAAAAAAAAGTGAAAATAGGTTTCGGTATGGCAAAATTTTCTGTTATCAACTGTTATCACAGTGAGGCAAAAAAAAAATATAGGAAAAATCTATGTACCGTATTTGGATGGGTGCCCCATTGGGAACCACCAATTGCGACAAATTTATACTTTTTTTTTTTACATCAGCCAAAACCAAGGAAACAAGCAGATGGTGAGAACAAATAATTTCGTCCAAAGAAAATATTATAGCAAGTTTGACACGCCTTGCCAGCCATGGGGGGATTATCGCGACCTCGACTTTACTGAATAATGCATTACGTTGACACACGTATGCAAACCCACGCGCTAGCATGTTAAGTGTGACTATGCAGAGGGCAATTGAAATTTCCCTTTTATTTTTTCCCTCCGTCTGAGTTGCGTTATTATTTGTTGATTGTCCTTCATTTTTAATTTTCCTTTTTTTTCATCCTTCTTTAAAGAGGCTAGCTTTGAGAGGTTGATGTGCATAATGCAGACCACTCGTACGATGTGCACTTGCAGTCTGCACGGGGATATCCAGATGGAGAAAAATAAGAAGAAGCGGAAGTGATGGTGAGGAGGGGGGCGGGGGGGGGGGGGAGGAGAGAGGAAATGAGGATGCACCGGGGGTATCTTGCACGGTGAATTTGCTCGTCCACGGAAATATGAGGAGCGTGTTCCGGGCTACTTTACAGGCGGACCATTTTCATTTTTTTTCCACCCTCTCTTTTCGTTATATTCTTCTCCAAGAGCTGGGGGGTGGAGGGGGGGGGGGGAAGGAATTTATGGATTTTACGTCGGAAACCTTGACAATTTTCTTATCCGTCTTGTATCTTAATTCGATGGATAAACACAGTACAAAATGAGATAAGAGGCCGACCGAAATTTGGGGGAGAGAATTAGATTACCTAGTGAAGACAATTAGTGTATGATTATGAAATTCCAATGAGTAGAGCCATGAGACAGGGATACTGTAAAACATTCACGATAGGGGGGGGGGGGGGGGGGGAGAAACGTAACTTACTCTGAACTTTTAAGCTGTTGGTAGTTCCAGCGCTTTTTGGGACACTTTAGCGAAGGAATTTTCGGGGGAAAATTTTGTTGCAAAATATAGAAGAGTAAGTGCAACTTTCATCTATTATGTATTTATTTGATTGAATTAGATTGGCGGTATGCATGGAAATGGTATGTAGTACCTCCACTATGATGAAGAGTCCAACATTCCAGTTTCAATGCACCTACGTGCCAATTGACAGAGTGTACCAATATGGACCAACTCTTCTGGACCTCCCAAAAAATTCGAAAAATTTGAAAATTTTTTTTATTCCTACTTTCCACAAAATCAATTTTTTTAAAGCCCAGATCGAAATGTATGCACACAATGTGAGCCGGAAATGTGGTCGGAAAAATTCGTCGCAAACACAAGTCGTGAGATCTAAAATATTGACAGCTTCCATAGGCATCACATCACATAATATCATGTATGAAAATTACAACATACCTATATTTGCCACTAGCCTCAATGATACCCTCAACAGCGCACAGTCCTTAATGTAATTAAACCGTATCACAGAAGAGCTTTATCACAGAATCTCATACACGTGACACTATCAATAGCACACAATCACTCCTAGCAGTCCTAGATCACGCACCGAATATTGGCGAATAACAGCGGTGCAATAATACGAGAATTCAATGGCAAAACGTAGAAAAAAAAAATCCAAGTATTTCACCGTGGGTATCGTTTGGTACTTCTTCCGTAGTTATCCGCAATTTTTCTTTCCTCCCTCCTCAAAGTATCTCCTTTTTAACAACTTTTTTACCAGCCGGCAATCGCTGTAGGTCCCGGCCACGCTCATCCAGCTCACTCGTCTCAAGACGACTTTAATTATACGCCGCGACAATTTACGGGCATCCGGCGCACTCCCCCCCCCCCCCCCCCTCCAACTATATATACAACCAGATAGTGACTTTTTTCCCCATTTATTATCGAAATTTCTTTGATGATAAAACTCGCTGATATGTTTTAATTTTTTTATTTTTTTCCCCACCTTTTTAGCCGGCAATCTTGGGTTTATTTTTATTTTTCTGCTGCAATCGCACAGCGATATCCGGCGCTTGGTGTTGACAACAAGCTGGACATATCAGGCTGGCTCGAATAGAAAAATCCAGCGACCATCACTCAATATTTATGGTAAAAAAAAGCCCGGCTTGTTTATCCAGAAAACGTGTAAAAAAATTATTATTCAATGGTTAATGACCCTTGCGAATTTAATTATTTATCATTAAATTTTTTTTTCTAATCTCATAACTCAACTATTTTACAGATTGATTCCGAAAGTTATTGACACGATGATTATTTTGATGTATACATTGACTAGTTAACGTTTGTAATGCTAATATGTGCATTGAGTAAGATTGGAGTGACGCTGTCGACGAGACATTCATCGGCGCACTGACTTGGCCCTCAGTCCTCCGAAAAACCGCACACCTCTCTGTGCCGCTATTGGGGAGGCCTCCACCAGTTATGCGCCCCACCAATGCGTTATGCGCTCCCCTCCCCCCCCACTTGTACCACCCGCCGAGTGCAGCCGAGTCTACACGAACTACCGCGAACGCCCCAGCATTTACTTCCTCTATAACTAGTCTATATCCGGCAAAACGGCTTCAGATGCATTACGTGTAAAGACAAATTAATAATCCTCAATGAGTCATCATTGATCATTGAGCAAATGGACCATTCATTGTGATGAGAGTGCGATGATGTTAATTTCTGCCTCGTGCTACTCCATTTTTTTTATACGATTTTATTCAAGGCACTGGGGTTTGTTTTCATGGATGGGTGGAACTTTCCGGTGCTTCCTTCACCATGGAAAGAGGAACTTCGGGTCATTGGGAAAAAATCACGAGAGGTATTATCCCAGGTGGGCAATTCGAAGCTTGAACGAT
Organism: Asobara japonica; assembly: GCA_026005395.1. Taxonomy (NCBI): domain Eukaryota; kingdom Metazoa; phylum Arthropoda; class Insecta; order Hymenoptera; family Braconidae; genus Asobara; species Asobara japonica. Next base: position 2,485,441 of record BQMI01000280.1, read on the forward strand.
GAGACCAATCTTGGTCCGACCTTCGATGCCGAAGCTGGGACTTGATAGCTTCGACATAGCTTCATCCCATGTATAAGCCTAGATCAAACCAAGCTTAGTTATATCAAAGATATCCAAGCTTTGTTGGCCCAGCTTGTGCCAAGCTTGGCTCAATCTTAGCGTCCCTAGTGTTGGTCCACAGGTAGAATCCAATCTACGTCCAATATTGGATACATACATACAAGCTTACTAGAATCAGTCAAACCCAAGCTTCAGAAACCATGTTGTGCTAAGCTTGGTCCGAGCTCAGCTTCGTTAGCTTGGAATCTTAGCTTTAACACGCATGAATCCCGGATTGCTCATACCGTCTAAACCCAAGCTTGCAAACGAATGTTCAACTAAGGTTGGTCCAACCTCAATGTTCCTATCTTCGAAGTTTGAACCAAGATAAATTTTGTAGCTTGAACCAAGATTAATTTCGATGCTGCGACCACGAGGAACTTTGGAACTTGGACGAAAATGAATTTCGAGGCTTGTACCAAGATAAAGTCCGAAGCTTGAACCAAGATAAATTTCGACGCGTGTATTAACCTACGTAACCAAGCTAGGACGGAGCTTATTCCCTAAGCTGGGATTAGTGTTACATTCGTATGTTCTGCACAAATTGACCGAGGCTTCGAAACACAGCTTTGGCGAAGCTTAGTCAAGCCTCGTCCAAGCTTTGATCAAGCTTCATCGCATGGTCAATCCCCGCCTGGGATGTAGAAGTGCTATTCAAGTGTGGGTGAAGGGAGAGGGGAGAGACTGGACAAACGGCTTGGTCAGAACTTTAGTATGTAACGTGTTGCGTAATCGCGGACTGATCAGATGGGTTTGATCAATCCGAACTTGAGCCAGACTGCTGCGCAGAATGTCTCCTCATAGCAGTTTGGATCCATTCCTCAGTTGATTCGGTCGAAGGAACCTTGGTAGGTTGGCGGATACTGGGGATCGAACTGAGGAATCAAGCACTCCATCTTGTACCCTAATCACCGGATCCATGCGGTATTGCTGATAGCATTACATGATTAAATGATTAGAATAAATAATAATAATGAAGATATCTTGAGACATAAGTGTGAATGTATATTAATCAACAAAATATGGTTTTTGACCATTAAATTGTAATTTTTGGGCTAATCCAGATGGTTTAAAGACCATTATTCTCACAAGTGCATTTTATAAATTTAACTTAGATAATAACACTATTCGAACATATATTCTGTAAATACGAACTTGTGAACCACGACAACATATAATGTATATATATTTCTTTAGTCCTTAGGGGGTGTCTTGCTCCAGGACTGAAATAAACTGCTCTAATAATAATAATAATAATAATAATAATAATAGCTGCATTTTGCGCCGCTTGTAAAAAACCTCCATGACTCTTCATTACCGTTGCCACTACTTAGGTCCGCTGCAATGCTATGGAAACTATGGGGTTTTCGGCTGAAATTTCATCAATCATGTAAATCAATGATGTAAATCCATGCATATTTACATAATTTGCATGACGATTTCTTCCTGCACGCGAATAAGTTAACCCGGGACATCCAGGCCCACTAGATCTGAGCAGTACATTTTGAAAGTACCCTCGAACGTATCTGAGATTAGTCCTGGAACGTACCTTTGCTCACTGGCAAGGAAGTTTACTCTGGATCGAACTTTTACCTGGAGATGAAGGAATTTTACCACATACCCAAGAGATGGGGGATTACCTTTTGGAGGTTCCTGTGACCCCCGCACGGCATTGAATGTGATGTCTGCTCGGGAGGGGGCTCAATATTTGTTTAGACCGTTCTACCGCTTCAGTGGACGTGGTCCCTGTTCGACTATATAGAAACGATGGGTCCCCCGACCGGAAACGGATATCATATTTTGTGTGGTGTTACAGGATGTTACAAGTCGATTGACCATCCAATGACACCACTCCCTACTCAGCGTGGAGTCTACGTAGAACTTTCACACCACTTACGATCTAGTAAAGCATTTAGTCACACTACCTCACATTCGGATTTTGATCTGTCGTAGTTTTTTATTGCAACTCACTTTTTGCTCTCGCTGGTGTTGCCTTGGAGCTGACGTGAAAACGGTAAGAAGAGCTCTTTTGGCAAGTCGGTAATGATTGTCGAGAGAATGCTAGATCATACAGTGCAGATCGTTGGCATTTTCATCGTAAAAACACTTTCCATGGCGAAAATGTCTTAGATTTTTTTGTTGTTAAACATTCTTGGACATTCGTTAAAATTTGTTTAGTCGAGAAAAAATAATCTATATATCATAGTATATGGTTGCATAAATAGTTGTTGCGCAAGGGAGAATCGAGTGAAATGGGATGCACACGATTTGACCTATACAGGTCGTCACGGAAATTACAGATTACTGTAATGCACACTTTACAATTTGCGTCCCATTTTACCTCTAGATTTAATTTACGCCAAAGATGGAATTTAATTCTCATCATTCCATCGTACGGATTGAGGGAATCAAATATTTACAATATCTTGGAATTATAGAAGTCACCGGAAATCGTTGAATTGATAAAAAATTGTTGCCAATAACAGAAATACTAAAATCAGGGAGAATCCATGGTCAGTATTTCATAAAACCTGATTTTTACATTTGATTTGTAATGAGTAAAAATGATGAATCGTATGGAATATGATCCTATAATGCATACATCAGCATATATAAAATCGGCGAAAAAGAACACATGGTTGGAATACATTGTATGTGACCTCGACCGGGTGTCCTAAAACTGCGGACTTTATTTTTGAGAATGGTAAGAGGTTGAAATTCCAAGTCAAAATTTTTGGTTCAACTCTCCAGTCTAACGCCACCCCCTCCCCCATGAAATTATTGAAGTTTGAAGTTGAACAATTGCACACTGCTTAGCCCACTCGGTGCTTCTAGTTCCGAGAACCATTCCAAGGGAACAAACAGTTCCGAGAATTGTTTTCGAACCTCCTTTCCCGCTTGGAACATTTCCCGGAACTGCACATGCGCTTGGAACACTTCTCATAATCGGAGTTTAACCAGAACCAGATCCTAGAACTAATCTTCATCTGAAACAAATCTTGCGAATGTTCTTCCACCTTGAGCAATACTTGGAACTGTTCTCAGAATTGAACTTGCGTCTGGAACAGTTCCTGGAATAGTTCCTGGAACAGTTCCTGGAATAGCCCCTGGAACAGTTCCTGGAACAGTTCCTGGAATAGTCCCTGGAACAGTCCCTGGAACAGTTCCTGGAACAGTTCCTGGAACAGTTCCTGGAATAGTCCCTGGAACAGTTCCTGGAATAGTTCCTGGAAGTGTTACCGGAGCTGAGGTTCCACCTGGAAGAGTTCCCAGAACGGGCCCTCCTCGCTAAACAATTCTTGGACCTGTTCGTTCGCTTGGAACTGTTCTCGGAACTGAGATAACATCAATAACTTGGGGGGGGGGGGGGGGGGTCAGGCAGAAGAAGTCTATGATTCGGCACCTCATTCTTCTGCTCAATTTTCATACACATTCAGAAATATATAACACATTTTGTAAAACTAAACCTCCCCCCCCCCCCAACCTCATTCTGAAACGCTTGTTGGTGAATTTAGTAAATTCTCTCGTTAACTCGACGCTATATTCCACCATGTTTTGATATACTTCAGTCTGAACTTTGATCTAATAACCATTAGCACGCGATGGCGATTATATCTTCATCGTGAGCTGATGGGGTGCGTGGCCCGGCGTTATTGCCAGGCCGGCGGGTTGGGACACACGGGGCATTCGATATGAGGAGAATCCATCCAATGATTCGCTCCCTCAAACAGCATTCTCTCGACAACAGGATCCAAATCAACAACACATAGTCAGAACTTTCCTGGCGGTAACTACAGCAAGAGGTTGGATAACTATGCAACTATAACAGAGTACAGTGCGAAAAAACCGTGAGAAGTGTCCATCAGATTCACTTGATGCATCTATGTGCGTATCTACACAACTTCAAGTTTATCCAGCGGAATGGATCTGCCTTTTATTTGCTACCTCCTTGAAGAACCGATGGGTTTTCTCTCCTCTTTACCCCTCAACGAAAAAAGCCCAATGCACCTGAGCTTCTTCTCCCAACTTATATCTCATCTTATCGTCTCATCTAACAGCGCAAAAAATGTCAATATTTTCCATCTATTCTTCTGGGGGGGGGGGGGGGGGGGGGGATATGATCGTGTATTGGAACTCGGTGCAGAGCATCGGTCTTGTTGAAATGAGAACATGTGCAGTTGGACACATCCAAGAAAATTGTACGTCAAATTGCCCCTCAATTCAGGTGATAAACCCAAGAATTTTGCACGGCAAAAATTACGCCAACATTTGACAATTTATTTATTCAATCGCTTATTTTATTGGTAGAGGCAATTTCAATATTCAATGCGGCGTCTCTATTCAATCTCAGTCGATATATCTCGGAATACGAAGTACCCGATCGCCATGATTTTATTATTTGCGTATTCAATCCAGTAGAGATGGTAAAATGGTTACGTCGGCTTTTACCTGACATCAGTTTTTCCCGAATATCTCGGAATCGGCTGAACATGGAAAAATTTACTTCCCAACAAATTTTTAGCTCACGTTCTGATCTACAAAAAAGGTCTATATGATGTTGGCCCTATCTCCATCAAAAAATGAGATATCAGGCTTCTTGCGCTTGAGCAAGAAGCTAAGACGAATTAAACCGTCTTATGAAAAGTCTGTAAGAGGAGGAACAATCTACGAGGCAGATGAAAACTTAAAAACAATAGGTTTGTCATTAGAAGTCATTTCAATTAGATCTCAGTTCAAGTTTCTTTTTTTTTCGCTTCTCTTAAACTCAATAAAACTTTTATACGAAGAAAAAACACCTTATGAGTGGCTGACGGCTTAGGGCCCTTTTTATGAAACGTGGACACGTTTCACAAAGTTTCTCCTCCAGGGTACTCCAGTGCCCTCAGCCCCACCTCATCCGCCCTTTTCCCTTGTTTCAAGATCTTTCCTTCTGCGGCATTACTTTTATGATTCCTCGTCTTCTTTTTTTTTTTTCTTCCATTTTACTATCACTAGATATGATGTTCTCATGGAGTATTCTTTCTTCCTCCACTGGACGTGCCGGATAGATCTCCAGGCGATTCCAATTCCACCTTGCGATTGGTGATGCAAGCTGAGTACCACACGGTCGGACATTGAATAAATCTGGGAGTTTAATTTCAAGGGGGAGGGCTCCACCAGAATTTCTTTTCTTTCCAAGTGGCGAGTTTTTTTTTTCTCTCCCAGCAAATGAGACAAAATGAAGAATTCCACAGTCGAAATTATTATTGCTCCAGTGTGCATTGGGAACAGTGAACTCCGAATTAAATTTTCATCACTCATGTTGTGGAGGATATGTTAGAAACGAGCTGAGTGAATGTGATCTGCCACTGCATTTTTAAGACGATATTCTTCCGTGTGTTTTAGGACTGAAGTGGGAGGCGTTTATAGTGTGCACGGTGTGTTGAGTTTATGACACGGTGATTTTTGATTGTACATCATTGGATTATCTTTGCTACTTATTTTGCACACACACACATGCAGCCGTACATCAGTTCGATCCGATCAGCGACGAGTCCGGTGGCGCGTGCTTCGCACGCGCATTTCCTTTTTCCGCCGCGCTGGCTGGCAGCGCGTCGGTTCCGGTCTTACGGCTTTCGATAGTTTCTTTCGTTTCTCCTTCCTACTATCGGAACAATCTGCAATATCTCACTAACTATGCGAGGTGGCGTGAAAAGTCATATGACATAAAATATGCATTTTCACACGGGGAACAACTTTTGTTATACATATTTTTTTGTGCCTCCAACGGTTCTCCCGGAAGAGCGTTATAAACAATTGAAATTGTTTATACCAATTAATGCGATGGAACGATTTTAACCAAAATATATATAACGATTCAAATGACAAGAAAAAATATACATGTTGACATATCCAACAACCCTTTGACCGTAAAAATTCGTGTTTTATCAAACGCCCTAAACACAATAGCCAAGATATTCCACTGGGATTGTCCAATGACCCCCTTCAAGCGACTTCCACTCAGCATTCTACCCCGACAATAGGCAAAATACGGAAAAGGTCAACATGGCAATTCTTGACTGACTGAGACCCGGTAACTTACAATAATTGCGTCTGCACAAGCTCTCTGCATACCAATGCCAACTTGTATATGTTGGAAAAATGCATCCGAGGGATGTACATAGTACCCATGAAACTTGAGACAATTTCCATACGAAGTATTCCTTTCCACAGTTTTCTAAATTTCTATCACCAGCATCTCCCCCCGTTGGAGAACACAAAACTGCTATGAGCTACTTGTCGTTTCTCTCTTATGGAATTATATTTATCCAGGCCATTTTCACCTTTAGATGCCTTCTGTTTTTTCTCCTTTTTTTTTGTTAGAAAAAAGTTGAAGCTAACATGCGCTAACGTAAACATCAACGGAAACGACGAGAGAAGAATATGACTGGATAATAAAACCCAGGATAACAATGATATACCAGATTCTGAAGAAAAAGTAGGAAAAAGTGTGTTGGAATAGTTTTAAAAAAACGAAGCAGACCAACGAAAAAGAAAATCCTGATATGACAGTGTGTTGTGTGGATGAAAAAGTTGTTAGGGTGCTTATTGGAGATGGTATTCATTTTTATAACCGCGTAAACTGGTTGACAGTAAGCAGTAGACGTTTTAACGTTGCTATGAAATGGATCGTTAAAAGACCAGTGGAGTGTATCCTATAGGATCATCCAGATAGTTCAACTTGGGAGTTCGGGTGAAATTTATTCACAACTATAAGTGGAGGTGGTTCCGATGCACTATTCAGGTTGGAATCATCATCAAAAATACCAATCATTCAGCTGGGGAATCCTCAATGAGCTTGCTGATCATACTATCAATGGATCCGCTGATTATTGAACCACTGCGTAACCCCTTGAACAAAAAGTTGCTCACTCCTGAATTCGGTGTCTCTTCCCAACGAAGCACAGGAGCCAACATAAGCAGCATTAGAAAGCCGATTAACAGAACAAGGAAGAATGAGAGGACAAAACGGGGACATGTCATTGAGTATCCACTTGTTGCTTGTTCAGCTGTACGACATTTTCACACGAGTCTCACATAGTTGACATTCACGGTCTCCTACATATTTGGCATTCTGTCATCCTGGAGCATTGGAAGCTGGAAGAGCTCCCTGCATTCATTAGATAGAGAAGAAAAGGCAGATGACATTCAAAGACACCTAGAAGCAGAATCCAAAATCAAAAGCACCGAGAGATCAATAAGTCCATAAACTAATTTTTCTAAAACGAAACACTTTGATTTGTCAGATGAGAAATCCAATTGTTGGGTGGTTAAACAGAACAAATAGTGGGAAAAACCAGCGACAACGCTTTCAATCATTCTGATAAATATTGGAAAATTTACCAACACAATACTTGGCACAACGCCGGCTATTAATGTTGACCCGAGGGCTACCTGGCATTTACACCAGTGTCTATTTCACTCATATTACCAACCAAAGTGCTGCAACTACCACAGTGTATAGTCTCGACGTGAATTAATTGCCTATAAAGTCAAACTGCTATTTTTATGGACAACAGGGTCCAATTACACTGGCTCGTTTTTCGTGATTTCGTTTGGGGTAGAAACATTGTTACTGTTACGTACAGAGAATGAGTGAGATTTCATAAAATGAGGGAGATAGGTGCTATGGTGTCAATTGGGTGGGCTCACTTGCTAGTAATGGAATCACTGATAGCGTTGAAATCCCATGAATGCTTGGCATTATCAGTAAGAGGCGAGAAATGTGACAGACAATGGTGTTTATTCTTAATTGAGACCTAGTCCACTTGTGCCAGGTGTCATCGTGCATACCAGATCATTTGACAATTTGCTTCTTTTGCTCAGTACAGATGACATCCTTGCTTACCAAACTTTGCCTTAATTTCCTACCACTTTTAATGATACTATTTCACCCACCAACCTTTTCCATCCAGCACGAAGCTACATGGTGGTTATGTGGCCAATGGAGAATTTTTATTTAGACTCACTGGGGAAATTTAGTACCATATTGGTGACTCGATACTAATGACTTATGGAATTCTCGATGGGCCAACCGAGTGAATCTCTCAATATACCACTCCACCTATGTCACATATATCCAATAGATGTGGAATAGATGAAGAATCATGGGAATTGATAAAAAGGTGAATTTTCAACGGTAAAAAGTGGAATAGTAAGGAAAAATCTCAATTTCCGTATGGTTAAAATTCATGACCTCAAAAGTGGTCCTGTCGCATGGCTACATCAACTGTAGAGGGTGGGGGTGGGGGGGGGGGGGGGGGGGGGATAAATTGTATAAATAATTTCCCAGCATGAATTTGGGTGAGCACAAAGTGAATAAAATCCCTGGGTATTTTTTTGTGCAAGCCTCGGAAGAAATAGTATTGACCTGGGTGGGCGGGAGGCAACGATAATTTAGGAAAGCTTCATGTCAGAAAAATCGATACTTACCGCGCTTGGATGAATAAAAAATTCCGAGTCACCCTGCAAGGGCTCAACCCTCTCATTACAGTAATCAAATGCTTGCTTACCTGTAACATAAAAAAAAATTCGTCATTGTCAATATGTCACATTCAATATTTGGGAATGACAATTGACTTATTTGCATTCCGTGCAAATAATTCATTTGAACTTTTGGTTTACATTTGCATGGGAATTAATTGATGAATAACTGTACACATTTTCGGGAATTATCGGTAGAAATACCATGAGTACTTTGGAATTATCTGGTGATTTTCCAGCTTGTTGAAACAGCTTGATGATGGAACACCATAGGTGTGGTGGGCTTCGCGCTTTGGATTTTGCGGTGAACTTCACACCTATGGTGTTCCATCAGAATCCTGGAGGAAAATGACATGATTAATTTCGAAGTACAAGTGGTTTTTGATGGATTATTTCCGGTGGTGGAATTCCAGGAGACGAGAGTGCAGCACTTCCGGTTGGTCTGACGGGATTCTGCGGCACGACGTCTTTAATATGGTCAATGGCCGAACTATTTGACAGGTTGTTTAGCAAATAAACGACTCCAAATTCCGTGAAAATATGTGGCTCCCTAGGGTGTCACATTCAAAAGTCAAGGTGGTATATTCAATGACAGATTCATCCGGCTACCGGAGCTGCGGCACTCTCATTGGCTGAAATCCGGCCACCAAAAATCATCAGACAACATCCTTTGAGAATATCTATCTAAATGTGATTCAGCTATCGCCACTCGAATAGGAAAAAGAATGAGCCAGTGTGTAACTGAAAATATAGAGAAGAATAGCTACAATACATAGGACATATAGACATATATATATATTGCTCTTATGTATGTGCAATAATTGCCTTACATACAAAATTGGAAATAATTTGCTGCATTTAAATGTCCTAGAATATATGCAGAACTATGAAACTGTATACACGTATGTTTCACAATTTTGGATTATAATTTGATAATACGGATAGATGTATATACAGAATATCAAAGTTGTAAAACCACGATAGTTGTAATTGTACAAATTTCCACTCGTCAAATTTCTCCTCACCCAATTTTATAGAAAACTAGAGGCATGTTATTGTTGCTTTCAGCCATGCTCAGCCGCAGTCTTACACTGACAAATAACTTCACTTGCATTCCGTGAATTAATCGTTTCGCAAAAAAAAAAGCATGAGACCAATCCATATGCTCCAAATATATTTCAATTATACGTCTGTATATGTCGGTCTACCATGCTCGCATGGGCTTCGAGAAATCCAAGAGGGCGATAACAATTGATTAGAATCCCTGACCCTAATGATTTCGTATAAAAATAAATGTCTCCCCACCGCAAAAAGAGTAAATTAAATAGACTTGTGTGTTCAGCCTCTCCATCACAAGAGGGCGTGAGAGTATAGAGACATTATCTCCACCCTCCTGACAAATTCAATAACAAAAGAAATGATTAATGCCTCCTATAAGTGAATTCTCCCCCTGGATTGACAAAATTTTCGCTGCACGCAAAGATCTTATTATGTGCCTCGTTACAAAGAGCAGAATAATTTGTGAAAGGCACTGTCCGAACCCTAAATGTTCACCTTCCAGGTCATCTAGAAGCAATGCTAAATCCGTCGTCCCAGATGTTCCTACTCCGTATCTCCATGTGTCAAAAAAAATTTAGATCTGTTGGAAATACCATGAAGAACAAAAGTTAATAATCATTCCTATTCAACCACGAGACTTGTCTGTTACCACAAGTTAATTCATCACAATGGCCGAGTGCGTTAAGCGCTCTGCCTTAACGCTGCCCTTTGGGCTTCCTAACTTCCAATTACCAACAGAGTAAGAATCTCCTGGAATTGTCTGTCGAGCGGGGGATTGCTCATACAGTAGCTGCCTGTAGCTTTTCCTGTGTCTTATCATGCGAATGCGGTGCAGCATTGTCCACACACCCACACATCCATAATGGATCGAAGGCGTGGAAGATAAAAAGCCGGAGAATTCATTACACAATGAGTCTAAGACGTCGAGATAGGGCACTTTCCACCACCGAAATCGTGATGTATGGTTGGGAATGGAAATATTTTGCCATCCAGCGGAATGAAGGCTTCGATTACGTCAAATGGATATCGCATTGGAGGTAACGGCCAAATGGAGAATGAAAACGTAACCCTATATATATATATACAACTATATATCTACATATATATACAACTCATGAGGGACTGAAGGTGTATGGCTCGTGCGAGTTCATTTCGTGTGGCCACAAACTAATCTCAAGTCTGAAACGGAAGCGTGAACGAGGTTGGAGAAGGGTCGTATATGTACATACATCGACATGGAAGAAAATGTGTTTGTATGGTGGGCGAGACTCCTGAGAGGTTTGGATAACGTATTGATATTGGGAGGGGGAGGGGGGAGAGAAGATTAATATCCTCTGTAAGTTTAACTATTTTTACCTATACCTAACATTTTACTTTGAGCTCACAGACCCAAGAAAATCTTTTCGTTTAGATTATTTCTCCTTCTTCCAAACATCCCTGTATGAAGTGATGCTGAGAAAGAATTGCAAATAAACAACTTAAACTGGCTACAAGTTGATTCTCATAATTTGAAATATTAAATTCATTCTCATCTCTGTGTTTATGAATGCAGTTGAGTCGGACGATCGCTAGCTTTACCGGTGTTGTCAGTGACAGTGACAAATTAAAATGTTCTCATTCACAACACATGCGCAGAGCCACGCCAATGCCGTTGGACGGGAGTGGAGAGGAGTTTTTGATAAATTTCTAACATTTGTTTTTCCTGATATTTATATACCGAGTAGACAAAAATAAAAATAACCAACGAGAGACAGGGAAAAATCTTCCCATATGTTGTCCGTACACTGTCCTGTCAAGCTGCTGAACTGTCCAAAAAAAAATGTATTTTGTATAGTGACATATTTTTGTGATAGAACTCGTTAGTAATAAACTATTGACTTGTGTTTTTCTATGCTGCAAAAAACACATACAATTGTCAACTGACGATATTTCAATATTTTCATTTCACGTATTCAATCAATTCATCTGATAGTCGGTTCGCCAAGGTATCTTTCCGTCTAATGAGGATGCGAATGACAGAAATGAAGGTTGGAAAAGCCACGGTCGAGCCCCCCACCCACCCATTAAATTCATTCAATTAATAGAGAAACGTTTCAATTGTACAAATCGTTAAAATCGATATCAAACTGCCTTCATAATCAGAAACTTTTAAAGTTTTCAGTTTAATTCGCAATGAGCCGATAATGAAGAATGTATAGATAGAGAGTTGATAACAGTGAAAATATAGAGAGAGGAAGTTTATCATTATTCTACCCGTTATAGACTTTTTTTTTCATTGAATTTTCACAGTTTTCCTATGATAATGAGCGAGAGGTCAAAGACGAGTTTCTCAACTAATTTTTACCCACAAATAACTCTCTCTGAAATGAAGAATAATTATCCACGAATTATGAATATTTGTATATTCATTATATTTCTTCAATTTACTTTCAATGAAATGTAAATAATAAGGAAAAGAAATTGCACACCCACACACAATGCAGTGGTACCCATCGTATGAGAGCACCAGGCCGGACGGCAACCCAACCGGAAGTGACGAAGGGAGGCGGAGAGAGGGTCCCACCACATGCGCCATCATAGCACAGACGTTTCTGGAGGATCATCCTATGCCCCTAAATACAATGGTTGAAATGGCAGTAGCCGGATGGGTGTCCACTGGTCCTTCCATAGGAATGCTCAAGAGCAGCCACCGTGGAGCGTACAGGCAGCGAAGGGAAGCAACAAGAAACTCGCACATAGCAACCTTGACAAATCTGCTAGCACCCTGGAACCATCAGTTGCATTACAACAGCTGCCCGCAATCAGGAAGTTACTAACACAGGAATGTCTAATCTACTAGACCTTGGAAGATCAACGTTGAAAGGTTGGACGAAATCACAAATCACCATAAAACCGAACTCCCTTATTGACCTTCCCTCTATCTCCCACAAACCCCATATTTTTACGTTGAGTCCACTGGTAATCGTGCAGTGATGAAAAGAAACTAAAGCAACAGAAAAAAAAACGAAGAGGAGTGCATTTATGTTGGCCACTATCACTTGCGATGACGGCGCAGCTTTCAGAGACCGTTGATACTTTTCACGCTTCACTGGAGCTTTTCGGCTAGTCCGGTGAGCGCCGCCTGAGTATTCCAAGGTACAGCCACGGCAAAATCGTTACGCTCCAAAAGGTCCTTTGTTCCGAATGTTTATCGTTGAAAACCCCAACCAACGATCCAGCATGTATCGTTCATCGATGGTAGCTTTATCTTTTCTAATACGAAGGAATACAACATGCTCAATAGGCACGAAAACAATATTCCCGGGGAATTGGGTTAGCTTGGGCTAATCCAATAGCCGTAACAATGTTGCATTTTACAGGAGGGCCGACCAAAGACCACACATTCCTCCATTGTTGGCGTACGAGAGAAGTCTATCAAAAATGAATGCTCAATTATCCAAACTGTCCACCCACGCCACCAAAGCCCACTGTTACGCTTTCAATAGTCCGCAAAGTTGGTGAAGGAAGAAAAAGAGCTAACGATAGCTGCCAGCCTTATTATATATAGGTGTAATCTGGCGAGGCGCATTAATCTTGCCCCCTTAGACATCCACCATCACCGTCACTCTAGCTCAATGAAAGAGAAAGGAGCGTCAAGCGCGAAAGAGTTTCTCCACCCACACCATTAGCGTTAGCCACTATAAAAATTCCGAGTAAGCAGCAAAGAGGCTGTTGGGAATCAACGACTAAAGTTTAGAAAAATTGGCAAGTAGCGTGTCCCAGGACACAGCTACAGGGCACCTGAATGTTCTTCATTTATCCAAAAGTTGCCCATTAGAAATTCTCAACGAAAAAGCTAGCAGCCCTTATGATTATTCTCTCTCCTGGTAATACAAAATATCTGATATGTTCATGTCTTCTAGCCCCGCCAAACTATCTCACTACTCCTGGTGCTATTTCGACTGCGAAAACTTGTTCAAAGTCTCGTTAAAAAGTACAAGAGGATTCTTGGCCCTTGGAGTGCTCTTTAGTGGTCACTGTCTTTATCCGAGTAGGAGAAATATTCATAATGAATACAGTCGAAGAATTCTGATGGGGAAATAATTCCCTGAATATGGATTCGATATGTTTAGAAGCTTTTATTTTTGAACCCAGTGGATTTGTAGCTCATCGACGGTCTGAGAATAAGCAGATAGAATGACGGGTCCAATCAACTGCGGATGCTGTCGTTAGGTGACCAATAATCAGGTCTAAATTAGACCGAAATATCAAAGTCCAGGCTTGTCTAGACGGAGTCAAATGAAAAAGTGAAACACCGTAACTTAGCATTTATATATATAGATAAATCTCGCCATATATTCTAAATGAAAGAGGAGCAAGCACATCTGTTTTTACATGGGAAAACCATCGTTGGTGGTATCCCCGAAGCATCCACGCGATATTTTTTCGCATAACGGCAACATTATGCGACATCTGGCAAGATCATCTAGGAGCAGAGGTAGCACTAAAAAGGCCTCTGCCATTTGAAAGAGCTACCTTACTTGAAATTTGTATCTCCAGACTCTATATAAATTGAATTACACCACCACATTGGTAGATATTTTACAGCTTTATCTTGGAAAGTACATTTCATACGTTATCTGAATCAATTGCATCAGCTTTGTGCATTACATATAGTTTTCTTCTCTAAGAATTCACTGCTTTCATTCAACATCATCCAGCATGAATTATTCATGGGCAGTGTAATCGATTTCACTTCTCCTGCGTTCAAAACAGTTTGTTTTTGTTTTTTTTTTTTTTCTATTTTCGTGCGTTTGTCCAGTGTACACCTGGTCCCTTTGGCTCAAACATACTTGTATAATTCATAGGTAAATTCGAGTTTAATCCAGCTTTGGCGCAAGCGAAACTGTATGTTGACCCGCTAAAAGTTATGAGACTCCCACGTGTGCTTCACTACTATGGCCGTGGTTAGTACGAGTTATTAGTTGTAGGCTTCATTAGATCCGTCGTTGCCACCCCCACTCGACTCAGTTGAAGCAAGCTTTTTTTTTCGCTAATTTTTTTTCTGCCTTTAATACATCAGTGGTAAAGTTCTAGAGCGTATCAACGGATTTCATATTTTGGTGACGTGTCACAGAAGTTAAGAAAAATATTGGGATTTTCACATTGATGCATGCAATGGGGGTACCCAGCTGCATTATTACAGACCACCAGAAAACTCTAAGAAGCAATTTCATTGCTTGGAATTGTTTCGATAAAGAAAAGTATGACTCTTCAATCTGCCTTACAGCCTCTACGAGCTAGACACCGATAGAATTCAACCCATACTTGATATACTGAATAGAGATTGCTGCGCATAATGCCAAGGGCTCTCCTCACACCCTTCAATAGTTTCCGTATCAAAAGATAACAATTGAGGTTGGTTATTGAACAGGGGACACTTCCCTTGCCTTGCATTTTCATCGTGCGCAACATGGAAGGAGCTGCTGAGCCTTGACTTGCAACATTCATACTATCTGAAAAAAAAAACTCCAATTTTTTTTCACACTTTTCATCAAAACAATCATACCTGCTCTACTTCATTATCTACCCAATGGACTTATGCAAAAATACATGACATGTTAATAACATAGAACGCGTGAAAAGCCATCGATAATGGATATATGAAAAGCTTTTTACATATGCGTTCAACAAAATGAGGGAGCCATGCCATTTGTATTTATTCTCCCGGACTATAAAATGTTCAGTTGAAACAGCTTATTGGAATAAATTTGCCAACAACAATTACTGGATGTTTAAAAAAATTTCAAATATTGGCAGGGCAAAAGTGTCGGGATTTCCCTATGAAATAGTATGAAACAGCAGAGGGTGGGTGGGGGCGGGGGGGGGGGGAGGAAATTACAGTGGCCTGTGGTTTGGACGTTATTGATGGTTATTGATGCTGAAGGAATTTCTGTTTTTACACTGACCCACACGCCAAACATATATCAAAGGATGGGGAGGGGCTATGAATGCTAATGTATCAAGGGAAGAAACCCATACTCTGCTATTGCTGCATTATTTAAGCTTTTGCAACAAGTTCCGGTTGTACTGTGATACATCACGTGTTGTATTGTTTCTGGGTGATTCTACCATCTTCAAGGACTAGTATGCTCTGGTAAACTCCAGAATGAGTGAATGACAAGCATGCAACGATGTCGTAATTAGTCCATCTTGTGTCCACGTGCTAGCCTGACATACGCTGATGATCACAATGCAGTACCAAGAGCATTTACCGTATACCTTGGAGAGGACATTAATAGCTAGGTAAGACGACACAACATTGTCCATTCCCAGGGGACCTTTGCTAGTCGACCTTAGCCAGCCAAGAGGCTTGACATAAACACAAGGTGGATTACAAGCTGGTTCTCACCCGTCTCTACCTGTCCCAATAAATACAATTTACTAGCTGATGCAATTTTAATAGCTACATCCAAAGTCCTGATGACAAATCGATTTCTATGATGGTACCAAGCCAAGATTAACGTTTTCCCCCCGGGAGGATAGAGAATCACCGTCAAGAGAATGTCACCAAGATGACATAAATGCTGATAGTGGATTCATCAATTACACACCCATCACCACGGATTTCAATGTCATTGACGTACAGAAGATAATCTTTGACAAAATTGCGTTCTTTCTCTGGGCCGTTTAATTCCTACCGTACGTCAAATCCAAGGACGACAAATTGCTAACGATAAATCGTCGTCTGCCGGCGCTTATGCAATGCGATTAATCATGCACTTCAACCCGAGTCAAGTTGGTTGGGGCGAGGGGGTGAAAAATCGAAAAAAACACACACACACAGGAAAACAAAAAAAATCGACCCTAGGGGTGAATTGGAGAGGAATTCGGATCGGGAGGATGAGCGAAAAATAAATCCCCATGATTGTGATAATCGAAATAAAAATTTGACAATGGAGACACCTTTTTCCTTCCAAATTTGATATTTTCTGAAGGCCTTGTGGGAGGTTAATAGGTGCATTTCCATCCGAAAGTTATCATTCAGAAAATGTGGATATACAACGAGATCCGGAGGTTAAAGTGAAACATTAAATCACACGGATAGTTACACATGCCGTACACTGTATCCGCATGGAAACACCAGAAAGTTGCGGTGGGTGACGACCCCTAGTTGGTATTCAAAATCGCCGCAAATTCCCGTACACCCTTGGAATTGATGGGCGAGTGTTGTTATTTCAATACCGGTGCGTGTATGCAATGGGTAATTTCACCATCGGCGGATCTCCCCTCTTTTTCTTGGAGCATAGCTCTGTCAGGATTGAATAAAACTGACCATTAACATTTCAAAATATGTGATAATTAATGTAACCGCCTAAAGTCTCATCAGATGATGAGAAAACGTTGCAACTTCCACTATTACCACCCAACAATACCCATTCTTGCGACATTTGCCACCCCCAATATCAGCTAGTTTGATCATTTTACAATGTTTCGTGAGCGTAGACGTAAATAAAGCTTGCAATAAATTATCCTTGATAGCACAATCACGGCTGCCAAGGTGGTGAGACGAAGTGTAGCACAATAAAACCAAAAGAGATGAAGGTTAGAACGGGAATGGCCGGTACATTGGAGTACATATAGCGATATAGTGGTAAGGCCGAGGAGTCCCGCGGGACAACAGGACGTTCATACATATTTATGGAGATTCATGAGGGGGCAAAGCCTCCCTCTTCCTGGCTTTCTCAGCTGTCGTATTCAAACCTTCTATCATGTGGCCTTGGCCCTCTGCCACAATCACCTGTTCCCCGGTGCAATTTTTTTTCCC
The DNA here is from genome assembly GCA_026005395.1 of Asobara japonica. Taxonomy (NCBI): domain Eukaryota; kingdom Metazoa; phylum Arthropoda; class Insecta; order Hymenoptera; family Braconidae; genus Asobara; species Asobara japonica. The sequence continues at coordinate 2,502,929 of BQMI01000280.1, forward strand.
CCCCTTTTCTCTTCTTTTTCCACACCGTATAATTTGTAACCACGATTGTAAGTGTGCATATTCCTAAATATTACAGACCAGAAAACTGATAATCCCAGAAATCATTGCAAAATTGATACCAGTGTGTGTGAAACCATTCATATCACCCAATGTCGAATGATTTCCGCTCGTGCGCAGCCTAGTACTAGATCGAATTTCCCCAGGTTATTCGTGCATAGACAGTGGCCCGACGCTTCACTGCAACGGAAGTGTACAACGGTGGCTGGCATCATTTCCGGCTACCACTGTTTAGTTTCCGTCGCTTCCGACAGCTATCTATATCACTATGTCACTGTACTTGCAACTATTCCAAAATTTCGCGCCCATTTTCAAAAAAGCTATTAATCACTGCAACATTTAATTTCCTCCTAATTTTGTCACTGAGGCCAAGGGATCACTTCCGTTGTCATAATCTCTCACCATCTCCATATTCACTTTGTATATTGTTCAAGCCAGTTTCAACCGTAGGATTTTTCTGCCGCCTCTCTAGCTGCTATATAACTTGTAAAAATTGGATTACTCTCAGTTACCGTCACCCCAACTTTTTAGTGAAAATAAGTACACCTTACCTAGGTAGCTTGGGTGTACAACATGACAGCGGGTTTTAGTTACCATCAGAATAAGGAATTTTCGGTTACCTTTTTCCCCCCATACCTCCTTGGTAGAAGTTTGGCCTGTGGGCTCGTTTCCCCAACTTGGCCCGAACAAAACAACTCGTAAAATTTCGTTTGCGCTTTCCAGCTCACTTAATTGACGAACTTTAGTCGTCACTATGTCACCCGTGTCTACATTTTGAGGCGTTTACTTGGCAGGCTACTTTGTTACCCGTGGTTGGACTTGTTATATTTCTTAGCGAATGCTAATTAACACAGTAGGAATTGAAGTTGGATATATTTCATTAATAATTTTCTAATTTTCATGTGTGGCAAAGTTTTGAGCTTTGGGTATATAGAGCGAGTTTGATGAAAACAGCGCTTCGAGTTATTCTATTAAATTGAAGCAATCTCCATAGTTGCACTTGTGACTCCAGAGGGAGGTTACACTGACTGTTTGCCACAACTCTCAGGCCGATTCATAATTGGCGTATACCTGTATGGGTATTATTACTTCTACAATTGAGGCCTTAAATATTGTCCTATCAGAAAGTTTGCCTTAAATGGGCTTTACCATTGTTACAGCTATATGTGCCAGTGCAATGTTAAGGGGTAAAGTTATCAAACTAAGTCATTTTGGACGATGCACCAATTCAGAATTGTTATAAAGCCACAATAACGCAACATCTGGCGTATAAATGGTCAATTCAAATCAAAATTGTACGACTACTGCTGCTAATACCTTAAGAATGTCTCTCCCCAATGCAGCTGGATTAATCATAATCTTAAGCACTGTCTGGATTGGTCAAATCTACCATCTGGTCATAAGCACCAATACCTGATTACTACTTATCTATTGATTTGCTTTTTTCCTACTATATATGCCAATAGTTTCTCTCTATTTGTCGGATTTTTCTTTCCTTGTACAAATATACTCGGCTGAAGTTGTGCGATCGAGCAGACGAGTTTAAAACAACCGGTGGTATATAACCAAACCCTAGTAACAACGGAACAATCTACTACCCTCTTCTGCGGCACTCTTATTTCTACCCCCCCCCCCCCCCCCCTGCCATCAGTTGAACGGGTTTTCGCTTCAGTCACCATTCGACCTCACAGCACATTCCAATACGATCCAATTATTTGCGATACTTGAAGTATACAACGATATTCTCTCCTGAGTTTATTCTGCTCTTTTCGAAGAGATACATTGGTAAATTTTCCCACATTTTGTTGTATCTAGGATGCTTATAAAATTGATCCTTGTCGCAGTAGATTAAACAGGGTACAACTAGTTTTCTCTATCAATAATGTGTCAACATTTTAGCTAGGCTAGCAGAGGTAAGTTTGCATTTCTCAAACTACCTCCATAAATCATTGGCCCAATGTTTGGTTGCTCAGCAAATTTATTGTTAGTTCCTATGGCACTCGATTCATCAGCAGAGAGCCAACTGACACATAGGTAGAATGCCCGCAGTAAGTATTCCCACATCTGTAACACCACTACTTGAGGAATATCAAGGCTTTCATCCAGAGCCTGGCCTGTTTCTGAACTAACAGAATCAATATTCTGGATGATGCACGGTCTCACGTGCATTTGTGCTTTGCATACGTTATTTTGTGGGTGGTGGAGGGGGAGGGGTGGTAGCAAATGGAATGGCCCATTGGAAGTGGGCATCGAACGCTAGTAATGGCTGAATATTTGATAGGAGGTGAGTTCGTAGTGATTTGCGTATTTGGACCATGAAATATTTTTACATGAAAATTTGAGACTTTGGAGATACTATGAAAAGTATCAAGCAGGAGAATTATTATTATTACTGTTATCCATTTGATTTAAGACAGACGGAAGCTTATATGATCATCCCGATTAGTCATTAATCTTAATCTCAGACATATTTGCCGGAGATGAAATCACTCCCCCCCCCCCCCCCCACCCCCCACCCACCCAACCCACCTAAGAAGGATTATGTGACAATGTTCGTTGCTCCAATTTTTTTGATTAATGCGATATTTAATTGACTTTTTTATATAATTGAGTAGTAATGAAAAATGAGAAGATAAAACGCTTATCCTTGTCTTTAAGATTTGAGGATTTAATCAAGAATACTCGCTTGTGAAATAATTCTCAAGAAAGCGGCCAAGTATTATGAAGGAGATTAATCTATAAAAAGTTTTCTCAGGAAACTCGGTAACATAATCCATCAATCCAATCAGTGAATGGGGTTAAAGTATCAGTAATCATATATATATATATATATAGTTCTATCAGCTAATTATTGATTAGAAAATTTGAAAATGCATTATTGGCAATTTGGTATTTTATTATTCAATTGAATTATACCAGCCATTATTTTTTTTTGTCAATTCTTTTTTATCTCTGTGGATTCTCAAAATGAGTATCTTGAAGGGACCGTGCGGTAGAAACACAGGCCAGGCATTATCGTTAATGAAATCAAGACCCTTTCTTGTGGATGTCGGGCAATTAATGCGGTTTTACCCGTGACCGAGAGCTAGACCGAAGTAGATAAACCGTTGCAGAAAGCTTAAGAAATGGCTACCTCTTTTAGAATGCCACTGAGAAGCCCTGGGAATGGTTGGAGTGGTAACTGGACTGGTAATTTCCCCGGGTATGTTAGTGGAGATGCAGCAAAAAAAAAAGAAACCAAAACGAAACAACTGAAATGTTGAATGGAATTGTTAAATGCTTTGCCAAGTGTCTCCTACATTTTGATGTAGACAATTGTATGTAATGATGGTAATTGAAATCCTGCCTGTGGTTTACTAATGTAAACGCTAATATGAATGCAATTCAATTGGTGCATTATGACGCTTATTCACGAGCTTACAGTGATCAACGAATCAATTTAAGAAAATGTATCCTAAAACCAAATGACCAGTGACTCAACTATATTGTAATGATCCCAGTAGTCAAAACTTTGGACTCTGGATGAGATTTTTTTCCGAAAATATGTTCTCAGAGATTTCGATTGGTAGCAGGAACTTTCCATGTGGATTATTGGCGGTACCCACAAAATGATAACGCTAGGCCGGACGGGAACCTAACCCGCCAGAGGGGGGGGGGGGGGGGGGGAGGTCCATCACAGACTCCCGCCATCGTAGCATACGGCTTCCTGGAGAAGTTACCCTGTGATTACAAATGGTGCAAGTCTGCCCCGGCTACATGGATGGGTGTCCAGTAGGCCCTTCGGAAGAAATGCTCAACAGCAGCTCCAGTGTGAAGTACAACAGAGAGGAACGGAGAAAGAGGAACTCCGTATGAGAAGTCTGATTTGTATCAAACGAGAAAAATTTCGAAGATCATCGAAGGTCTTCTCAATTGGGGGAAAATTTTTTTCTCGAAAAAATTGAAATACCCCCTGAGTATTTCAATTTTTCGTCATTCAACTTGCAATTATCAAACGAAAATAACATTAAAATCAACCGAAACTAGTAAATTTTTAAAAATGAAGGATATGGCTCAAAGTTCGTCAGTGCACGCCCGAGTTAATTGAGCTAATCAGGTCTTGATGCAAAGCGAATTGGAATTTCGTGGTGGAATATATGCAGACGTTTCAGAATCCCACCAGACGGTGGTTTTCACCATTCCGCGCGTAAACGTCTGAGTCGTTTGGAGGTATTCCGTTAATTAGGCCGATGGTTGGTGAATTATCTGCATCTGGTGCTAAGGAGGATCAGTATAAAATACTTTTTCCCGTGTTATCACATCTTTTTTTTTCCAAATGCAAATGATATATTCCTCAATGATTTTAAAAATGTCGCATGTATTTTACGATAATAGAAGTATAAATTTAGTTTTCATATAACACTGGAACAATAACGATGACTATTCTACCGTAATATAACCCTCGTATTGTCTTAACAAACCTTGGAAAAAGAATATGCCACTTTTTAACAATAGAGTAACAGTTCTCACTTTGAGAAGCCGTGGAAATGAGTCACAAAAATGTTATTTGTGAGGGAAAAGCGGTAGAGCATAAAGACATTGGAACTAAAGGAGAAAGACACAGGGAGGAAAGCAGTGAAAAAAAATTTAATCTTGGTTGAGTATAAAGTGGGGGGGAGGGGGTTGGAGTGCAGGAGGGAAAAGGGAAGGAAAGTACGTTAAAATGGACGGGAGAAAGGGTGGACATATTCTCTAAGAAAAGCGAGACCAATGGCCCATTTGAAAAGATATTACGGTTAGCGTTGCTTGAATACTGAGAAATAAATTCTATTCCTTGACAAACTGAATATAAATACTTCTTCCCAAAGCTGAGTATAGATCAACTGACCAGTGCATAATATCAAATCGTACGAAGTCCTTTAAAATCCCTGGTATAACGAGGAAAATAGATTTTCAATCTCATTACACAGGTCTTAGTCTTGCAAAATATTCTGATGACTTTTGCAGTATCTATAAAGGCTCGAGGGCTTCCAGTTAATTAACACAACTCATCTTAAGAGCTTCAACCTTTTGCAAACAAAAACTAAATCCAATGGAGATGATAAGCATAATGAACAATATGCCTCATTCTGTCACAGTCTGCCTAGTCTTTGAGATTTTCTTTTCAAATAAAATTTAAGTAAAATTAAAATTGGTAGATTTGTGAAGGATTTACCTCTTTGACTTTATCCCTTCGCTGCCTTGCCACTGTGTCCTTATCCTCTCCACCTTCAATCATTGGTAGGAGGTCTGCTACCGCTGGTGGCACTGTCTGTATAACGTCCTCATGATGATTATTCATTGACCATGCTGCAACACTCGAGCTAACTCGTACTTCAGATTCCACTGCGGCATCAGGTTTCTCCAGTGTTTTTTGCTGCTGATATTCCTCGTCTATTTTTGCCTGAAAAGTGTGGAAATGTTATTTTACAATCTCGTAAATTTTACTAAAATTGGTTTACCCTATAAATATTCAAATACGTTGGATTGACACGTGTCTTATCACTCGAGTATCAGAAAGCATATTCCATGGTAGGATAAAATACGCTGATAGAAATATTTTTTAAGATCATTTTTTAGGATCTCTCCTCAACGACTTATCAAAACATTTGACTGAATTCCAACAATTCAGGTCTATTATTCATCGTCTAGGTGTTCCACAGTAATACCGAAATTACTACTTATCAATAAAGACACGCGAAGCTGCTGAGAGGGGGATGGTGGTAGGGCTGAGTGGAGGGATAGATAAATTACCCAAGTTTAAACCCTCCACTGGTACAGATAGATTAATTTGTCGCCACTCTCAGCCTCGCCGTAATACCCTGAGTGCTCGGCGCGCGGAGGGGCTCCATATCGATAACCATTAACACAGGTGTTACTGATTCATCCGCGGAAATCGCAGTTTATGGAGATGGAAACTGGGCTTTCGATTTTCCGGAAATGAATAATCAATTTTCTTACATTGAACTCTTCATATTTTCGTTATCTTCCAGGGTTCATACATACAACGGATGTAGTATATATATCAGAGGAGCGATATATGTATCAAAAATATACATATAGGTATAGAAGAAAATATTCGGATTTTTTGGTAATGATTTCTTGGTAAATTTTTATGGTTCGAGGTATTTCCAACGTTTCTGAACCATTTTCCACCGGATGTTCGTATATATAGAGGCTGAGTGGAACATAATGCAAACTATATTCAAGTGATATCGTGAATTAAACACTGATATTACCACGTTATTCTTACCGGGATATAATAAGCAGATATCGTTGCGATTATCATTTCTTGAGGAATATCTCGAAAATTGAGGAAAATAGTGAAATGATGATGAATTTCTTTTTCGATATCTCGGTTTGCTTTTTTCATTAAAAGATTTTTCTGCCAATTTCGAGCGGAATCTCATCACATCCCCTCTTATGATGATACATGGATTTTGAGTATGTGTGTGTATGTGCCAGTGTTTCCACAATGATTATTCGCGACCCAATTATGCGATTGAGTTCCAGTCGATTGCGTAATCTAATTAGATTTTGGCCAAAATTGATGCCACATTTTTCAATTTTTTGTGATTTCGACAAAAAAAAATTTTGTATTTGACTCAAAAATGAGTTGTTTAACAGGAAATAGAGTTGTTTTGAACAAACGTCAATGAAGACTTTCTGACCTAAAATGGCCTTTACAAAAAATGTTCAATAGATTTTGTTTAACCATCTGTTACCAAGATCTGACTTTTCAATAAAATATTCACAAAAAAAAAAGCATCTCGGGCGGAGATTTATCCGATGTTCGTGTATTTTCTAAAAAAAAGTTTTTTCTATAAAATAGTGTTCCTATAGATATATATCTTTGAACATAAGTATTCAAAGTTTATTGACACAGCATCATGCATTGAAGATGCTTAAGACTTTAATGGAAAAGCCAATCGATTGGCAATAATGAATGTACAAGTCTCGTCAAATGGAACAAATCTAATTCTTGATAGCTGCTGAGCGTCAAAATGACTCATCTCAATTGAGGACACCTGAATGAGCTCAGGCACATTTGGTGCCACATATTGCCAATACTCAATGTGTATAAAAATCAAACTGTCTCAGTGGAAAAAGTGTCCTGCTAACAGAAACTTGTGACAGTGGCTAATGAGAGGTGAATATGGGAAGCGAGTGGAGGCAATCAAAATCATCTGGGCTAACCTGTAGCTTCTGCTTGTCCTCGATAATATGTATGTCCTCTGCATCTTCTGCATTATTGGGCCTCTCGAGGCCAATGTGAATGACATTGAGACCTCCACGAGATCCATGAGAATCCCTGGATCCTGATAAGCCATGCGGTGGTGCCGGTGGTAGGAGCAAGTCCGGTCCAGCTTTTTGAATTTTTTTATAAACCTGATAAACACTGTTGTAAGCACCCCCAGTGCTGCGAAAATCTGGGAGGAAGAAAAATGTACCGAAACACACTGCACTAAATGTCAAAAAGACAAGGACTATGAGGTACTTTTCACGAGGGCGAAAAGAACGACGGGAGAATAACGGCACTGGTACACCATTGACAAAACGCTGATACGAGGGGAGATTGTTGCTGGCATTCTTCATCTCAAATTAAAATGATAATTACACTGCTCTGGGGGTCTTATTTACGGGGCATTAATCAAATAATCCGAAACATTCGTTTGTTGCTTTCGCACTAGCCGTCAGACGCCATTACTGAAGTGGCGAGGGAGTGGGGGGAGGGACCACGTGGGCCATCTGGCGGGTTATTTTTGAAGTTGACAGACTTATTGGGAAGTGCTATAATACCAGGTTTCTTATTTATTTTAAAAGAGTTTACAACAAAATCAGATGTTATCAGAGCTGGGAAACTATCGCCTGAGAGTACTATTAAAAATAGGCACTTTATTTGCTTGCCGATCTAGGGAAGTTATCGTTAAGACTGCGAAAATTGAATGTCTCAAAATCATCAAATTTGTACTTTTTTACATTTCAAATGTTTGATAGATTTCCGATGAGGCTTCTGCATGTGTGAGACTTTTTGGCCTTTGAAATGCGGAATTTAAGCTTGAATTTATCCGTAAAGTTTCCTATATAACTGTCTGATAATATATGTTCAAAAGCACCTACAAATTGCAATGTGTTTACAGAAGGCAATTAAAAAGAAGATACCAGAAAGTAGGTCGGTAGTAGAAGGATTACCACATACACGTATACAGAAAAAATAGCAGTTAGATAAAACACTTGTTTATAAATTTCTCATCATTTATTGTAAAATATGTAGATGAATAGAAAACACACATGATATTCCAAGACACAGAATGTGACATCTGAAGACAAAATTAAAATTTTTGTGGAGACTTCGTTCATATAGTGAGAAATAAATATCTAAATACAGTTGTTTAGCCACGTAATAGAAGACACTTGTCGACTTGGTCATTCATTAACTCTTCAAGTATGGATTTTCGCCCGTTCATTTTCTACAAACTTCCGTTTTATTTTCACCCTTCATTTAATAATGTTAGAAAGCACTTAATTTCGTTGTAATCAATGAACTATCCATGATCTTTGCTTTAAAATTAATCGATAATTGATTTCAGTTTTTCTTCACGCCAAATATTTTTGACATGTATTTCCTTGTGCAGTTGCTGCAGAAGTTGAAGCCCATACGTGAAAGGTCAATGATAAAAAATTGAGTAATTAACACTCAATGGCTTAAAGGCACCACTAACGTATCCTAATGACATGATTTTAGGCTCATCATTACCTCACAATTTCATTCTTCAGGATAATAACTACGTGGCTGCCCAATCAACAAATTTATCGATTGATAAACGATGAGAGCCCGAGGACAATAAGTACCAAGTAAAATGCGACTAGATGAGAAAGCTTCTACAATTCATTAAAATCCCATCATTCATATAAAATCGATAAAGACACACTTTAGAATAACGAGAAATGCATCTACTCAATTTATCGAAACACTAAAAATTGTCATAAATATTGTTCTTTTGACTCTTACTTTCGTGTAAAAAAAAAAGATCAACACGGTTTACAAATCTCAAATGTAGACACTGTAAATAACAAATGACGTAAAATTTCTGGCATCTTAAAGTTATTGCAATAATTAATTATATAAGTACGTATAAAATTCATATTTAACGAGTGATTTACATCCGTAATAACTTCTTTGGTCAGTTTCGTTGTTTTTTTTTCTATCGTCGCAAGCTCTCGATGATCTTGGACACATTGAATGTGTCTTCGTGGTAATTCTTGATTTAAAAACTTCGTGGATTCAATTGGTGGTCTCGGTGTCCGGACAAGCTGCTGACAGTTCTTTCACCTGGGTGGATAATTTATTGCTCCCTCTAAACGAAAGTACAGAGAAAATACAAAAACAGATTACTTGGAGTTGGAAAACTTTCTGAGGAAAAAAAAAGGTCTATCCTCAATTAACTCACCTATCATCCATCCCAAGGCTCTTATCGCTCTCCTCCGACTCAAATCTCTCCCTTGTCCTCCACTTGTCCCCATCCTCCATCTCAATGTACCCATTAGTGTATCCATTCTCATTGTTTGGTTCAGATACTGGAGTCCTCCTCGTGAAATAATCAACGGTAGGGGCAAGAAGTTGCTCATAATACTCAGCGCTCTTGGATTTTCCAGACCCACCAAGTCCATACTTACTGGAGTTGCTTGTCAAGTCTCTGCCCCTGTAATCCGCATATGGTGTCATAGATAGAGGACTCTTACAGCCCTGATGATAAGTCGAATCGGGACTCTGGTACTTGCGGGGGGGATCAGGTGTTGGGGAGAGCCGGTACCTCCTCAAGTGATCCAAGTCGCTGTTTCCGGAGAAAGAGCCGACATCTGATTGTGAGTACCTATCAATTGGAGACTTGCTGAACCGACCTTGATCGTCATTGTACATGGTGATTGGTCTATCGTGACGTCTCGTGGGACTCGCCAGTCCCTTTATCCTACTATCATCCCTAGTTAGTGATGAAAAGCTAAATTTCCTGGGGAGTGTTGAACTAGCAAGTGGACTGGCTAAACTACTGCCAATTGACGGACATGTCAGTGAGGTCTTGCGCTTACGCTCGTTGAACCGAGAGTAAAAGCTCTTCCGCCTGATCCTATCAATGATAGACTCTGATTGCTCACGACCAGGAGGACAATACGTTGGCGATGTTGGGGAGTGGAAATCCGAGGAACGGCTCAAGTCGTTGGAGCACAAGGACCACGAGTCGAAGCTCTCGCAGTCCTCTGTTGGGGATAGCAGCTCGTCCAGGGGATTTTGAGTTGCCTTGGGTGAGACACGTGCTTTCAAATTTTGTGAGTGGGTTTTTGATAGTTCGGGGGGATCAGCAGCTCCTGGGACGTGTTTATTACTAGGAGAATTGGTTATGAGGTCAGAGGCTTTGGAGACTTGAAATGGGGATTTCCTTTGGGTGCTCATTTCCGGTTTCAAAGAGGCGCAAGTTGATTTTTGATTTGGCAGCTCTGATGTAGATGGACTTGCAATCTGGACTGGTGGCTCTGACTTCGGGGATTCCCGTTTGAGACCCGACGGCGGCTTAAAATTGTGCTGCGGAACTTTGGATAGATCTAACTTGAGATTGCTTCTGTTCATGCGAGACTTTGCGTCAATACTCGTCAAATCTTGTGAGGGAAAATTCAGCGATGTGTGAGGTACATTCCCTGGAGGATCTGCCAATCCTTGATGGGACTTGATTACTTCTGTCTCACTTCTTTCTATTGGATCATTTTGCGACGACGGTTTTACTCCTTCCATTGCAGAATTTGAAGCTTCTAAATTTACTTCTGTCTCTCGTACGATAATGTCAGGACTTGGCTCTTTTTTCACTGCAATTTTCTTCAAGGACGATGATTTTAAAGGCTTGTCATTTGCTTTTTCCTCTTCGTCTTTTTTATCTGAACTTTTGGATTTTTTTACTACCTTCTTAACAACTCGGACTATTTTCTTTTTCTTCGTTCCATCCTCCCCCGCCCTCTCCACTATCTCTTTTTTGATTATCACTTTTTTAATTTTTTCACTCTCGGGTTTTTCAACTTTTGAAACTAAGCCATTTTTCGCTGGAGTTACAGACTTTAGTACTTTCTTTTTCTCTGGTAACTTTAAATCGACTTTTTTATTATCTAGACTTTTCTCTGGAGACTTTTTCGTCGAACATAGTCGAATATTGGAACAACTTTTATTGTCAAGTTTGTCTGAAGTTTGAGGGCTTATCAAGTCGGTACAAGACTTTTCGGATTTCGACTCAATTGACTTGTCAGGACTGGATTTTTTTGGGAATTTGACTATCAATTTATCAGCTATTAATTTTTTCTCGACACTCGCTCGTTCCGTCGGAGTTTTCTCTTTGGTAACTTTGTCTTTCAGTGGAGATTTGTCTTTAAGCTTCTCCTTGGGTGGTGATTTCTTAATGTCCGCAGCTTTATCTACAGATTTCTTCCTCTCCAGATTGGGTTTGAGTACCTTTGGATTGCTTTTGCTTTCAACTTTCGACTTGGTTGGGATTTTACTGCTAGCTGAGGTGTCCTCTGCTACAACACTCGTATCTGATCTAGAGCCCTTGTACGAATTCTTTCTAAATTTGCTGAGGAGAGTCGATGACTGTTTATTTCCGTTCACCAGGGATTTCGCGTCGTTCTTGAACAGACCCAGCACTGATGATACTTTGGACTTTGCAGCTCCAGAGCTTGGCGATTGCTCTTTAGGAATATCTTCAGCACTGGCGACTTTTCTGACTTCCGGCGTACAAATCTCATCCACTACGTCCACCGGATTTTTCGCCTCCCCCTTGGCTTTTTCCTTCTCGGGACTGGCACTTGCTCCTTTACTCTCATCACTCGATCTCAACTTGTCCAATTTACGCTCGAGACTCTGAAGAAACGAATGCTTCGGACTCTGCCGCTCACCTTGCAACTCTAAACTTGAAGCACTCTCAATTTTATTTCCCTTCCCACTTGAACTTTCGTCGATCTTCTCTTTAGTCAAAGTATTAGCTTGATTTTTCAACTCTTTTTCCTGCTTCAATTCCCTCTCCTTATCATCCTTAGTCTTCTCAATTGAACTATCATCCACCTTTCGCCTCATGAATCGCGACTTTCTTCTCTCATTCTCAGCGGCTTTTTGCGCCTCCTTCTCCTTGACATACTGGCTCTCCTCCCTCGGTGTGTCAAAGAAATCCGGTCTCAGGAATCGCGAAATTTTTCGCCGCACTTTTGGAGAAGATTTCTCCTTGTCACTTTCACGCGTGCTGCTAGAGCTCCGGAACAATTTACTCAGGAGAGATCGCTCTGGTGTTGTGGCTGATGAGTCGTCTCTTCCCTCCCTTCCGCCCATCGAAGCCTCCCTAGTCAATGATCCAGATCTCAGTCGCAAACTGGGAATGCAGCTTCTCCTTTTTGACAATATTGAACTAGTCAAATCACTCATCGAGCCCAAGAGCTCCTTATCACATTTATCAGTGTCTCGGTAACTCGAAGTCAAATTAGGATCCATCTTATTGATACCCAAATTTCTCATCTTGGATTCTTTGATAAGATTCTCAGCAGCGAGTAATCGATTCTCAAAGTCTTTGGCGTGAGCTTTGAAGGAGCTAAATGAGTCTTCCTGAATCTTGGAAGTCAAGTCTGTGGGAGAAGTCTCACCGGATCTTGTTGAGAAGCTCGACACATCTGCCATATTCGTTGTAGAACTCGCCTCAGATGTTGAAAATGTTGTGTCAAGGGTGTCAATTTTTTTTGGACTATTTGTGACTTCAGCCTCTTCCTGAATTTTCATCTGCCGGGATTCTCGTCTGCTGCACTCTGGCGATTTGTGCTCTCTGCAACGTCGACCCAGGGTCATCACCTGCCTGGGTAGAGGCGGCAGCAGTGGGTCATCCTCAAACAGGCTTACGCTTCGCCTTGTCACTCTCTTATCATTCTTGTCGTGTTTATCAGAGTCCAGAAGACTCGCGGCTCTCCGCAGACTCCGGTCAGTCGATCGGCTCCGGTAGGACAGCTCCAAGGGGTCTGCACCAATACTCAGTGGCTCCTCCGTCGACGATCTCAGGGAGCGCTCTCGGGGAATTGACGGCGATCTTGGGAGAGACAGACGAGTCTTCTCAATAAATTGACGTGACAATCGACGGGCTAGACATGGTGTAAATTTCTTATCATCATCTTGCTCCTCTTGCAGCTCCTTAATCATCTTCAAGTCCAGCTCAGTATCGTCACACTTATCTGGAAAATAAGGGAGGCAAGAACAAACAATCGCAGTCATCTGCGATCTTTCAGTTATAGTTGTCTCATATCAGAGATCACATAAGATGTATACTTATGTTAATTTGTGTGACTAATTGAAAAAATTTGTATCACAATTGAGTATTCAATATTTACCATTTTTATTGTTTAAATACAATAGTTTGTTGTTTTTTTTGGGGGGTTTATTTTAAAACTTCGTAAGGTTGTTCTGATAGTCGCAAAGCAATTTTATCATAAACTAGTGCTATATCTCGTTTGGCACAATTATTATTAATGGATTTAATCATGAGAACTACTTGTCAAATTTACCAGGGAAGTGCACTAATTGTGTTGGCCTCAAATTGACATCGGCGGATTATCAGAGGTTCTAATACAGGGGGCAGCAAGCAAAGCATTCCATAAACAAACAAAGTAACAAAAAAGAAGGAGAAGAAGGAAGAACATACTATTTAATAGTAAATTGTTATTGAAACTTCCAAACAAAAACAAATCTCAGCCATTCTGAATACAGGGTTAGTCAGAGAGGTATACAATATAACTTGTTCATATATTCATTGTAACATTTCTTTTTTTTTCTACAGTTTTCAACTCCAATTACATTATGTTCACTGGTGTCACATATAAAAATGAGCGTATAACAATGTTAGTTTCTTTTTTCAAAAATTGAAAAAGAAAAATGACAACAACTATTCGATCGTCCAAAGTATGATTTGCCCTTGTATTAATTCTATGTCTTTTCACATGAATATTATTTTGGTTTTTATAAAATATTTCAAAAAAATTTTAGTGTAAAAATATTGAAAGAATTCTAGGTGAAAAATCATACTTCAATGGTCGAAATATATTCAACAAGAAATACCTACAAGCCCATAGCCATTATATCACTCATATTTGATTATATCCATTTGAGAATCCTCATCCGCCCTGCACGTGACAATCTTCATCATATATATAATCATTTTTCATCTATACAGTAATCTCCATGCTCATTGTCAGTCTCGCACAAGATGATCTTTAATGTTAAAAAAAATAAGATGGAGAATCATGTCGATTGCTCCAGTTGGTGAATATATCATTCGATAATTCAATAACTATATTTAGAAAAATTTGATGGCTGCGTAATGTGATATCCTTGCGACATTGGATGAGCCGCATTGGTAACTAACTTGGTATTTTCCTATCTAGTTTTCTACTAGGGATTACCGTCCACCCGCCTACGAAGAGTCACTCGCACGGTCGCTGCAACAACCGTTAATAAAAGACCGTAAGTCAATTGAGCTAATGGTAATTCACCGATATTCATGATAATGATGATGGTAATTATTATTAATACTAGGAAGATACTTGTTGTTGACTGATTGACGAGTCGACGATAGACTTTACAACAGTTCGAAGGGACAAAAAGTTGATGTTCCATCAACACCACATTATATCTTCTTTTCCAGTCTACGTAAATATAATTGTTTTTCCACATAATAACAATTACGTTACCAATATTACACAGAGTAATGACTTGATGAATTTTTGTATATGGACGTGTTTTGTCAATAAAACTCCATGCTCCATAACTCTGGTAAATGCTAGGTAATTATTTTCCGGGTGATTTGCGATTGCGCTGTTACTATGAGTGAAGGTCGTTAAATTAAAATGAACTGAATATTGTACATAAGCAACGCAGCAGTGAAAAAAAAGTCAATCTAACGGGTTTAGATGACAACTGAGCTATTAATTCATTTTGATATCCTATTTCATTGTAACTTACTTGAAGGATTTGTAGGACTTACTACATTACAACATTTTCATTACTTTTGTAAATGCAACAATAGTCATAGAGTGCAATTTTCATGCAATCATGCTGTACATATGAGAAACATTCATGTGCAAGGAAATGAGATGATAAATCAAAGTCATTGACAACTTTTAGAAAAAAATGAAATTCTTCGTTGAAAATGAAGAGAAAAAATTGAGAAAAAAATTGATTGAAAAATCGAACAATAATGTACAATTTTACGAACCTATTTCCATGATTTTTTACAGTATCTCTTGTCCCTCGGATTTCTCATCTCAAATCAATAAATTATTAATACGATAAATCAAACATTATAGAAAACCGTCAGGCGACTAGTAAGTGAGGTAATTACTAGGATTAGTAAAATTAAAATGTATAATAGGTAACCACTACAAATCAACATAACAATAGATGTGCTTTGTCTATCAACGACTCGACAACAGCTATAGATACTAGAAAATACATAACAGCTTTGATAATTGTCTAAACCTTTCGTCATCCATAATGTGCTTCATTCACGTTCATTGAACTAATGACGAAATGTTTGATTCAATTTCAAAAGAAGATTTATCACGCCTCTACAGAAGCTTTGCAGTTGACTCTTTGCAAGTGCAAATTGAAGAAGAACAAAATAAAAAACAATAGATTTATTGTCAAATATTGCAGAAGCCAAACTACTAGCTATCATGATTTTCAGGCTTCTGAGAAGACGTTCCACGACTGGATTCATCAGGGTGTGTGCATGCATGTATATATATATATATATATATAAATATATGTGTATGTATCTGCCTATTTCTATCTGACTCTCTGAATGTTTTACAGCGGACAAATTTTAATTCAAATTGAGTAGCTCTTGTTCCATCTACTGTTGCAAAATTGATAACGTTAATCATCAATCACAAGAACAATTTAAACTTTCGATTTACCAGGCCACACAATTCATGAATTAAAAATCGGTTCCACGATAAATAGTAGATATAATGTGTCGCACGCTCTTACCTCGGGGCAGAGTATTGCTGGAGCCAGCATCAAACATACTTTCACGAGATGGAGTACTCCTGCCTAGGCTATTGGGTGTTCCTGGATTTGACGACATTGCCGAATCTTTTCTAGCGAATCTATCGTTATCACGACTCATAGAACGTCTGAAGGGTGTTTCTGCCAAGCGTCTAGAATAAAATGAAATAAAATAAAAAAACAATGTAATGGCACCAATTACTCTAGCTATGAAAAATTTTAGCAGATAGAGAAAATATATGTTGCAAAAAGAAAATATCATACTGTGCATAAAGTTGATACAATGATAACACTTGCAATTTACCCTAAATTCAATCTATTTTATAAGTATATAAACTGTGCTGAATTTCCATAATTATTAACACCTTATCCATTATTTTGATGTGCACAAAAGCGATAGAACAGTGATGGAGGAATTCACCTGCCAATGCACGGATTTTTGATAGTGTGAGGTATAGCAAATTGATGCTGTAAATTACCGTAAGACATGGAGACATGAAGAGAGTTGTAAATTAAAGTAACACTATAGTTGTAAAAAGTAGCGATCATAGCCTCTAAGTATTTTCTTGTTCTTTCATTGGATTTCATCGTTAATTAACTCACGTTGTGATTATTTCCGTTTCACTGGAGCTCTCGTAGCTTGTACGAATGACACATAATTAATGAATGCATATGAAAATTTCAATGATTATTAAAGCAATGCAAGATGAGAAAAAGTACCTTGATAGGGGTTCATGCAGCCCCCAAAAACCTTGGGAAGAGTTGGAGCCCATTCTCTCCAATAATCTGCTCCTGGGGAAACCTCCACCACCTCTGTGATCATCGACATTCAGACGCTGAGTCAAACTTCTCACCCGCGATAAGAGAGTTGAGAACAAATTCTCGGCTGTGAGTAACTCGAAGCCATCATCGTCATCATCCTCCTCCCCTGAGGAGAGACTGTCTGCGTGCTCCGGGGACTGCTTTGAGGGTCGAGAGCTCCTCAAACGGTGCATATGCCTCTGCAAAAGATCATCGCTGTCCCTAAAACCAATACAATGACCGATGTTGAAACTATGAGCATCTATATAATGTAGCACAGCACAGCAGCATGACAGATTTGGCATTGAATGTTCTCTACATATTATCATTTGTTTGCTAATATTTATAAAAAATGATATAGTTTTGCTGAATGAATTGTCAGTAAATAACAACCTATGGAGTGTTGAGAAGGGAGATTCATCCTCACTGGCATCAGAAAGTAGTGATCCCATTCGTCTGGGCCTGGAGAACTTGGATCTCGGTGGATTGACACTGGTAGGTGTACTATTTTTGCTCTCGGGTTCCAAGCTTGCTGACCTAGGCGTAACATATCCACCTCCTTCAACAGCAATGGGAATTATGTACTCTCTGGGGCTCTTCCTGATGGGCTCGGGTCCACCCAGGGTTGAGCCAAGGGCGCTATCAGTGTCAGAATCAGCGGTGGATTGTCGAGAAAGGGAGCCGGACCTCTGAGAGAACGATCTCTGGGGCATTGGTGGCTTGGCGTGACTCTCCAACGGTGAGGGAGGACTCTGCTGTCCAGGCTCCACTTCAATTGGAATAATTCTCTCCTTACTATGTTTGCCAGGGCGTATGCTCTCCAGCTTCTCCACTTTTTCCGATTTCTCCGGCTCAAGACTTGCGGATCGGTTAGCCTGGGGGAGAACCGCCGCCACCGGAAATGCCACTTCCGATCTTTGTGTGCGCAATTTTTGTGGTTGGAAAGCGTCAATTTTGGCCTCCACTTGGGATTTATAAGGGGGCTTAAATCCAGCAAGAATAATTTCAGCTTTACTGGTCTTCCTGGGCCGCGGCAGGGTCGCACTCTTCAAAGTGATCTCCATTTTGCTCGACATTGTAACTGGTTCGGGGGCCTTATCGGCAAGAGTTCTAGGAGTCACTTCGTAGTCCGGATATTTCTCATCGACTGGCGTTGTCACAGAGACTGTGGCGTTTCGCACATCGTTGGGACCCAGTTGAATTTTTATACCAAGTTTCTTGGGGTCCGAGCTCTGGGGTGTCAGCGGCGGCGAGCCGTTCAGGCTCTTCTTTATCGGCGGTTTACCCAGAGCACCTGAAATTATGTCCACTGCGCGTTTTTTATCCTCATCTCGTTTTCTCTCCTCTTCGTCAGTAGTCGGTACTTTTGATGCAGGCATGTCCTCACTGTTAGCAGTCTCTTCTCGTTTTGGTGCATCGAGGATCACCTTAGAAGTATTTCTTTTCACTGAAGAACAAGGGGGTATTGAGGATAGACTTGCTTTTCTCTCGAAGGCCCGCTTGGCTCCACCTACATTAACCCCGGGTATAAAAATCTTCTTCGCCTTTTCGGGCTCGGTCGTTGCACTACTTGCCAATTGATTGAATTTCTCCGCCGTTTCAAAAATTTTGGACCTTCTTCTTTCTGTAGGTTTAGCAGGTGCAACAGAATTTTCTTCACCATCTATCGATGCTTTTCTCAACGACTTTTCTTTATTTTGTGATTCATTCTCTAAGCTGACTAAATTATTTTCCTCAACACATCCACCAATTGCCTCGTCACTACCCTCCTTCTTTTCCATCCTTTTCTTGGGTTTCTCCCCTTCTGCATTATGTGCTGGTTGAATTTCCGGTGAGCCTGCAGAGCCCTCAATCTTACCAACTGGAGTTTTACTCCTCTCTTTGGTATGCTCTTGCGCCTCCTTGAGCAGTTCCAAAATAGCATCTGCCCTCTCTGGATCCCTGAGATCCATGGGCTCCTCCGTGATGATTGCTACTGGTTCTATGGGGGCTGAATGATGCCTGGAAGCTGACTTGTAAGCCCTTGGCTCTCTCTCCTCCAATTGTCTGCTCGTTCCATTACGCTCCTTCTTCTTAGTCCCCGTCGAAATTGTTTCCTCCATCGACGGTGTCATCTCCAGCTTGCGTTTATTCTCCGATTTCTCCGGTCTCTCACTGCCCTCCGTTGTTTCCATTCCCTCCACTATCTCCCGGAGTTTGTCACTCGATCTGTCCAGCTCCATGAGACTTCCCACTGAGTGACATCTCGTTGGCACTAGATTATCCGATGATAGGCTTGAGACTGGTGCTTCGGTAGGCCTTGGACCATCACCTACAACAAGTTTATCAGCACTAGCTGATTGTGGCACCAGGGAGAGAAGCAAATCCAGCCTGACTGGAGTTTGAGCTGCTAGATCCTCAGCAATCTCCAGACAATTTTGTTGATAACCCTCATTGACCCACCAATGGCAGCATATCCTCTCAATATCTGCTCTTCTCGTGGGACACTTCAGGAGCATATCCTTGATGAGCGGTGAGGCAGGAGAGGGGTTTTTTGGTTCAAAGTAATCTGATGCTGAAATTTGTCGAGTCAATCTCTTGAAGTTGGAGCCGTCGAAGGGCATGGCACCGTAAACAAGTGTGTATAAAAGTACTCCCAAGCTCCAGCAGTCTACCTCAGGTCCATGATAAGGTGTACCCTTGACAATTTCAGGACTAGCGTACAAGGGACTACCACAAAATGTATTCAATAATCTGCGATCATCGAAAACATTGGACAAGCCAAAATCAGCAATTTTAGCATTGCCCGCCTGGTCCAAAAGAATATTCTCAAGTTTTAAATCGCGGTGGCAAATTTTATGCTTGTGACAGTAGAATACGGCTATTGATATCTGACGAAATATCCTGCGCGCCTCCTCCTCAGCTAAAACTTTTCTCTCACTCAAGTAATCGTAGAGCTCTCCACCTGCTGCATACTCCATCACTAGCACCATTTTTTCCCGATTTTCAAATACTTCATATATGTGAATTATGTTGGGATGCTGTACACTGGACATTATTTGAATCTCACGACGAATTCTGATGAGGTCTGCTTCCGTCTCTATTTTACATTTTTTTATGGTCTTTATGGCGACTTCCTGGCCGGTCTCTTTATTGATTCCCAGCTGGACCTTTCCATAGGTGCCCTGACCCAATTTTTTGATTATATCGAACCTGCAAAATAGGTAAAATTAGGGGAGTGAAAATTGACTCATAGAGTGGTTTGCCAGCATCTTTTTTTTCTTTTCTTACACTTCTCGCGTATTTCTGTTTACCTCTGTTTTAACTTTCTTTTGTGATTGTGCAACCGTACGCCCCCGGTACTCTCCATTCCTCCCATAATATTGTGAATGCTTGGCTCTCCAACCACCATTTTGACAGTTTTATATGCAGGCTGTAACATGAGAACATTGCACTTATCAGTGAAAATAAAAGAGAAAAATACCAATTATAGGAAGGTGATTGATAAGGGCAGAGATAAGTTGTAGAAGCCACACAATAATCTAAAATTCTCCTAAAAGTCCAACATTTCATTACGTTGCTCGTTTGTTTGTCATTTTTTTATCTCCTTCTCATTTCATCCGTTAAAAAAAACCCAGCAGTTTAAGCGTCTCGCCGATCTGATCGGGACCTAGATGAAAAGACAGAACGAAAATGTAGTGGAGGGTTTATTTTCGGTGCACAGAAGACGCCGTATGTCGCTCTGTCGTTTCTTCTTGGCTTTTACTCAGTCGACCAACGAAGGAAAAAAAATAACAAGCTTAAGACATATGTGTGGAGCGTGTTTCTTGAAAATCTACAGTAGGTGAAATTCGTAATACAAATACTAACACATTTGCAACACTGATGCTCAGCGAAATGCGTTTTTCCGGCAAAGATTTTAATGGAGTCTCGCCAGAATTTTGTGTCACTTGTTCAAGGCCTCCATAGATCGAATTGAATTGATAGATAAGCTTGGGAGATATTGTTGTAGGAAGATCTTTTCTGCAATATAGTTGTATATTTTTTTTTCAAGCTATACCAAAGGGCGGAGGGTTTATTTAAAGACCAAAACGATGGAGATGTCAGCAAGTGAAAAGCGGAAAGATGAATTTCGCCCACTCTTCCCTACTTTCTTTGCATTGCTATTTTTTGCATTTTGTGCCTGAGAAAAAAAGAACAAAACTAATTATTTAATTTTTCTCAATAAGCACAACTTTGGGAAAATTAAATTCCATGTGAAGAATGAGAAAGCATTTGATAAAAAGATGGAGTAATAAATAAGAGAGAGTATGATTAAAAGTACATGGATGAGATGAATTATACAGGCTTGTGTTCCCGATGCTTGATTATTCTGTTCGATTATTTTTAGCTTCAGGTTAGTGCCGTCGCGTGGGTATTAAACCGGGGGGGTGACGTCCTAGTGACTCTCATTTCACTGGGGTCAGAAAATGACGAGTATAGTAGGAATAATTATTGTAGAAAACTTTCAATGACTCTAGCTTGGTCGAGGTCGTAACCTTGTTAAGTAGCAAATGCCGCTATTTCCGGAGTTTACAACTTATCGGATTGACATTTAACATGCCATGCCCTAGAACGTGTACACTGCCAGATTCAACTGAAGGAAGCAACTTTTGGATAACGTAATTCACATGTAATTCACATTATATCTCCATATTCGGGTGAATTTTCTGCTCTTCCAGGCTATCGAAATTTTTTTTACTATATAAAGTGCTCGCTTCTGGAGAAGCCAAATTATGTTGAATTAGTTCCTGGGTCAATGACCTCTTCCAATAATTTTTTGCACAATTTTTAGAATGATTATTCTCCATTTTTTTTTTCACGCAAGTCTTAATTTAATTTTAGCAATGCACGTGAGAAAATTAATGAAGTAATCGTACAGAGGTGCCGGGGTGACTTTAATAAGCCCCACCTGTTATTCCCACATGCCTAATTAGTCATTCATGTCACATAAAATACCCTACGGGGATAATAAACAGAATGAACCCAGGTAACATTGCTGGAGGGCATGACGAGAGCAACAAAAATTACTCTGGCTTCTCCATGACGTCATCGGTCTTTAACATCACATAACGGTCAGGTACACACGCGTGATGATTCACACAATTATTATTATGTAGTGAGGAATTTCACGTGCTATTTTTTCCCGAGTTACTCACATTTCGGAAAACGCCGTATTTTTTTTTTCTTTTTTATTATTGTACCCATCTATATCTATATCTATAGTGACATAGTAACACGAGGAAAGTGCATGACTGTCCAGGAGTTTTTGATAAACTTCACGGACTGAAAGTTCTTATAAAGTTTTCTTCCTTGACAAGTGCCACTGAAAATGCGTTGCCAAAATGACACCATCTTCACCTCTGAATAGTTATGCACTTACTTGGCTGTACTCCCTCAATATAGATATAGAAACCTGCAATTTTCCTCGAGCGAGAATCGAATAATTGTTCATTAGTTTAATTTATTGGCCATCAATACATGGAGATGTTGATGGGCCTCTGAATGTTGTTTGGATAGTGAACTAAATGAGAAATCAATTGGCACAATGTTGCTGACTATATACATGAGGAGGAACTAAATGCGGAATGATTGACTGATAGATTTATTGGTCAATCGTTCCGGCTCAGCGCCACGGAGCGTTGACTCTGTTACCTCTTGAATTCTTCAGGATAATTGGACCCAGCATTTTGACCAGAGCAGTAAATACTTTGGAGAAAATATTGCATATATATATATGTGCTCGGATTATTTTATTCTTCCTAGGAAAAACTCTCCCGGACGAAATGAACAAATTGGATTGACTCTATAAGTCAATTGCAAAATTATTTCATGTAAAATTTCTGATGGAACTATGGATTTCCGCTGCTCATCTTTAGATCTTTAAAGAGCCACAAAACCTATCCTATCAGTGCTCCCAGTCTTTTAAACCGCCTGAAGTCGCCGCTATGCAAGTTGAGTATTTCTCAGTAAGATCGGTATGTAGGTTCCCAGAGTCCAGAAATAGCCAACTGATATTTAGTTTTGGGCCCTTACACCGGATCCCCCCCCCAGTCAATGATAGCTCCTCAAAACCCTCTGCCCACCCTGCATCACTACTTTTTAAACAAAAATTGCAAGCCACATGATATCATAAAATAACTGAGGGAGAGACTGGAGATGTCTGTGGCTGATGAGCACGGGACTTTCTTCATTTACAATGCTTCACTGGTGGGACCAAGACACCCACACAAATGTCTTCAAACGAGTAATAATAATTTCGGCGTTCACCGAATTGCGATCAATTTCCTGCGCTTCACCCAAAATTCTCAATATTTGTTTCACTTGATCAACATGGACCATGCAAAAATAACACTAAAAAATTGGCCACAATTAATCTTACCGTAAACTATGGAACAAACTTATTCCCCGCAATTTTAAGACTTGACACTCCTTTTGCTCGGTATACAAAAAAAAAATTTTTATCTTCCAATCTCCTGTCCACCGTCTCACGTGTTAGTTGGCACACCTTTACACTGTGATTAACGGTGATTTTCTAATGATTAAATGACACCAAGCTCTAGTAGCCCCATTGATGAGCAATCTCTAGTTTTCTTAGTCTCTTTCCACTTCATTTTGCTGGACGTAGGAGACACGATACGAAACACGACTCGGCCTCTTCCACCATCTTTATTTACTAATTTTGGATATGCTACCCTGTGTCCAAACCGTACAACTAACTTGATGTGTGGGATGCGGCGGAGCGAGTGAGCAAGGAGGCAGTATAGGTGGCGTTGGTGGACAAATTTAAAACAAACCCAAGAGAAATGTGTCCAATGTATCCCAAAATGTTTAAAAAAATTGAATTGATAAATGAAGATCATACTCCTTGAACCAACTTTATTTCTTCCACAATGGCCTAACAAACGTGCAATTTATCGTCGCAGATATAGTCACTCCAATAGTCAATAATTGATATTGCTACTAGAGGGACATACACACGAGACAATAATACAGGTCAATTGTATAACTCTTTCATAATTACACTGTTTGTACGATCACAGGATCACAATTCGATTCAATTAAATTTTCCCACTTGTCTCTTTTTCCCATTTCACTTCTCCTTATTCAACGCTTGAATAAACTCCTCGAGTTTCTCCTGAATTTGCCTAACTCGTTTTAGCTCCTCAGCTAATTCAACTCGCCTACCCGTGAGCAGCTTTTTCTTAACTTCACTATCTTGACTATAGTCCTCGAGGACTTGCTTTATTTCCTTATCCAGCCGCCTGGCTTCCCTATTCATAATCTGCTGCCTGAGTGCTTTCGACGTGACTTTTAACATCTGTTGAATTCGCCAGAATAAAACCACATCGCTGCACTCGGTTTCATTTTCATGGCCATTATGGTACATGTAAAAGGCTTTTTTACAATCATACGCCCTGCCAAGGCTCTGCTGAAGGAAGAATCTCCTGTAGACGGGATGCCAAGTCGACCTGATAAACTCATTGTCCACGTCAGATCCACTTCTCTGAACATTTTTTCTCACAGTGGTCAGTTCGTCCTGTGTGAGAGTGGGTGAATGTCGCTTATCAGCGTAAATAATTTTATCAAGTTCATTTTTAACAACAGATCGCCTTGCTTGCTCCTCAGTCTGACTCTTCCAATAGAGAATTCTCTCCTTTCTCCCTGGACCCAGCATCTCTTTGAGTATCTTTTCATTGCTCTGCAGCTTATCCTTGACAGACTGCTCGATAAATCTAACTGCCTCGTCCCAGTCACGTTTGTCATTGACATTGCGATCCTCAAGTGTATTGAGCTGAATGACCCTGAGCATCTGAGAGGCTTTCTCCTCCCAGGAGTGCCTCTGAATGGCCTCGTTAACAACTGCATTCTTAAGGTTATCGAATATGTCATCGTGATCGCTACTCTGCTTGGCGCGATTCATAAACTTTTCAAACTCCAGCTTGAGGCATTCCCAGCCACTCTCCACACTCTTCGCTGGCAGCTGTTGCTCCGCCCATTGTTTCAATTTGATGTCCACTGCTGTATTGAAGGTGCCGGTGTCGCCAGTTTGAGCTGCTGGTAAATAAATGCTCTCGAAAACGTGCATTGACACTTTCTCCCAAATTCGAGCCATCAGCACCTCCTCCCAGTGCCTCGGAGACAATTGGGATAGGTTGACAATTTCATCGAGAATTTCGCCTCGAGCTTTCTCAAAAAGCTCGTCACGATCAAGCTCGCGTAGTCGGGGAAAATTATTCTTCCATTCGGTTTCGAGATTGAACCTAGTGGCTTTGAAGGCATCTGCCTGCTGCTCAACAGTCTCTCGCACCATTTTCCAGAAGCACTCGGAGACTGCAAGACTGAGATTACGAGTTGTAACCTGCCCAGACATTACTACTCCGTCTTTGAAGAGCTTGGAATTTCGGAAAAACTTCTCCTCGTAGTCCTTTATCGTTTCTATGCTGTCGTCTGCTCGTCCGCGACCAGTCACCACTGCAAAGTATCCCAGAGCTTTCATAGGGAAAAGCTTACCAGAGAGAATTTTACGGACACGCTCTGGATTCGTTAGGTTCTCCTCTGCCATGTCAACCTGTCGAAAAAAATTATTGTCATTTTCGTACAATAATATCATCTATAATTTCAGAATCATTTCAGTAGCACATTGGTGGACTGGGTTAAAACGTCTAGTGTCAGTTTTTTGCTACATATACAAGTCGAACCAATAACATAGGGCTTTGAAAACGTGTCAAGTTGATTCGATTTAAATTTCTCAGCATTAGGGTTTCAACAACTTCATCAGAACATTACATCACGATTCTATCTAACCGTATGACATATACTGTCGCTTAAAAGAACCCGTTAATGAGCAACTAACAATACAATTGCATTTGTCACCTTGGTCAGAACGAAAATAGTGCGTTTCCCACTTGGATCCATGTGCGCAACTAGATCTGTAACGTTACTCCTTTCGGCATCAACAGAGCCATCCTGAATGCATAAAATAATGGCATTTGGATTGCTCATGTACTGTTGTGTCATTTGACGAATAGCATCCCTCGTGTCCTCAGCCATATCAACGGTTACTGTACTAATTATACCCGGAAGATCGACTAGAACCATTCGCTGGAGTCCCGGGCCCTTCACCGTCATCGATATCACATCCTGACTAACAGTTTTTCCATTTTTTACACTATTCTTCATTCGCAACTCAACTTCACGTCGTAATTCCGCCAATTCTGACTCCTTCGTGAGATCAAATTCTCGAGAGCTGTCTTTGAATTGAGCAATGTGATAAGGACCCTCACTGAGGGTGACTTTCACTGGTGCTCGTGTCATCATTTCACCACCGCCCCTTAAAAATCAGAAAATAAAAATCAATGCTTCAAGTTGAGAACTAATTTGTAGTGAGAAAATCATTTTTCTAGAAAAAGACTTTAACATTCTGCTCATTCCAAGCTCTTGAAAAAAATCATCAATAATATATCCTTCCTCATTTGTGCTACATCATTTGGAATGCCAGATGATTCTGAATGAGTAACTCATTATACCTGGGAAATATCCGAGCTTGGGCAATCATTTCCAGCACGGATGTCTTTCCCGAGCTCTGATCACCCACTACCACAACCCTTGGTAAATGATCAGCTGTTGAATATGCACTGTCGTAATCATTGAGTTCATCGAGAACATCACTATACATGTCTATCAGAGATTTCTAAAAAACAGAAAATAATTGATTGAAATGACCGTGAAGATTATCCATAAACGAAACAAGTTAACCAGAACAATTGTCACCTTTATTTTTCGACTATTTATCTTCTGATTTCCCTTAAGCAGCATTTGCTTCCGCAATTCTTTATTCTCACGTTCGAGTCTCTCCAGTTCTCTCTGGTACTTTAATTGCATTTGCATTAATTCGTCCTGCATAGCATCCATCCTTTGCTGTGATGACTCTGCAATAATATTCAAGAACTTCTAACTTCGACAGTTTTTAATAGATATTGATTAGATAAATATGGATCATTACGAGCTTTTTTTCGTTCCTCCTCATAATCGTTATTGAGTGGTCTAGCGTATGCAATTGAGCTCTTGACCAGTTCCTTTTTGGTATCTGAAAACAAATTAAAGTACAGATGGTCATTAAAACATTTCAATTTCTTCCCTCATAAGATTGGAATGTATCAAATACAATTACATGAATGATGTTATTAAGGATTTGTCAGCATAACTCGCAAGTGGGAAGGCGAAAAGAAAATTCCAATCAAGGGTTATGTTATAAATTAATAGGCCTGTCCCATTCAGTATTGCAGAAATGTTTAAGATTGGATAAAACGAAAAGAAGAAACTATAAAATTTAAACATAAATTAGATAAATGCTGAATGGTCAGCCTGTTTGCCATCCACTGAGTGAAAAGTATCATTTAAAAAAAAAATTTAATTACTGAATGCTTTTCTCTCCGTGTTTATTAACTGGTTTTTCTTAAATTCTTTTATTACACACCTGAATAGACTTGGTTTGCAATGGCTGTGAGTGCATCGAATAAACCTGAATAGAACAGACCAAATCATATGAGAAAACAGTTCAAAAGCGTTCTGATTTTGTCACGTGGGAGTTCATTCATGCAAATGTCCTTCTTTTTTTTTAATATAAAAAATCAGGATTACAATTACTTCAACGTGAGAGGAGGATTTATACTGTGCTGGGATGAAGCATAATGGGAAGAGTTGGATCGACAGGATTCGTTTCTTTCGGATCTGAAAGAATATTGAACAACTCACTCTTTACATCCCCATTTGGTTCCTCTGATCTTTGACTCTCAGCAGCCTTAATTGCGTCCTCTAATCTCTGGTTAAACCAGTATTTGTATTCACGATATTTAGCCTCACTGTACTCCTTAATTCGAGGATCTAGAGTTGAAATGGACGAGTGAATAATTACGTCTTGTTGATGAACAATGCTTTGCTGGTGGAGTGATGCAAGGACATACTGCAAATATGTTATTTTTATTTAAACCACTTCTATTCTCCAGTCCTGAATTTTGTTCAACAACTCTCGACATTGTTTGCACGTGATTCATTGATCTCGGTGCTAGGTAAAGATTTAAATTGAAGAACAACAAAATTTATTGTAGTTTTATTTTCCAACGTTTTGACTATTAAATACACTCCCCATTCGACCATTTGCTATTGAATTTCCTATTGTCTTATTATTTCAATGAACGCTTTTTTAAGGTCAAGAAAAAAACACTCGACAAAAAATGGTCTGATGGAGAGTGTATCTAACACTCGACACGTTGGCACATAAAATTACATCCAGAATTTTCGTTTTTCAATTCAAAGCTATACCCACAATTGAGATTGAAAATAGTTGAAGAAAATTCAAGATGGGACATAATTTGGTTCTTATGAGAAGATCATTTACTAAACAAGTCAATAATGTCCCTCCACCACTTCAACACTCAATTGCATTTAATTATATATCAAATAATGACTATTAAGGACGAATGAATATGTGAGTCAATTGATCAGTTTTCACAATGATTAAAAGTCGCACCAATTTCAATTTTATCGGAGAAACTATTCTTCATGTCAATGAGGGATCCCCGAAAATTTTGCCACTGCTGATCAGTTGGCATGATATTGTCCATCCATTCAAGGCCTGGCAATCCCTCCTTCCATTGCTCATATTTTTTCTGGAGAGTGACACCACCCCCAACAGCACCTCCCAGCAGCAAGTAACGAATCTTCAAAGCTCCCCTCAATACACGTCCGACAATCATAGCATATCCTCGATTTGGATTGATCAAGCATCGAGTGTGGGGACTGCACAATATCGGCCTGTAGAATTTGTTCAACTTCCCGGACATTAGATTTCTCGTGCTAATGAGGGATATCGGATGCCGAGAGGTCTTCGATATCAACAATATACTGTGGCTGGAACAATCAAAATGTAATTTTTTAAATCACAGAACAGTTGCATATATATGTTGTTACAAATTAATACAAAATTTCATCATTATTCGATGTCAAGTAATTTTTCCATTTTTATGGCTGATGAAAAATGTCAGTCATTAGTGTCGCATTGAGAAAAAAAAAACATTTACCAAGGCCCTTTTTTCATCGATTTTGAAACCTAAATATTGGAGCAAAATAACCTCCAAATTGCAACGAACATGCAGAATCTACTCCTAAACTGCGAAATGATCATTCGATTATGAATCTTAGAAATGATCATGAAATCTGACAAACAGCACATGACAAAATGATTATTGTAAAGTTATAAATATCTTACCCAAAGTTACCACTCAAAATTTGCTTCATTTTGATGATTTAGGTCGAGCTTTCAGTCACTCTTAAAAACTTGTCATTAAAAAAAAATGCTAATAAAGAGCCGGCACTTCCACATGTGCGGCAAAAACCTCAAAAATTAATTGAGGCAAACAGACAAGGCTGTATTAAAAACTAATTACATTTTTTAGGGAAACTATCACATAACTCCCCAACCCGTCCCACGATCGAACGGCATTGGGTATTTCCGCGAGTTCGTTATTGCGCCCACCGGGTACTACGTAAGTCATTTGTCATATTGAATTGAACGCTCCAAAATTGGTTTTGCCGCGCAAAATTGCAGAATTGATTCCATAGCACAGGAAGAATGAAAAATCCGAGGGTTCACTTCCATTTCATAAGTTTTATTTAATGAAGATATTGACAATATTTAGTTTGTGGAATTTGAAAAAAACTGGCGATCTATAGTCATTGATTCAATGGCCGATTGTGCATTGTTGCTGCAAATATTGACGATCGATAAGTCTGTTAAAAATGTACAGTCAACACGTACGCCGCTTGCAAATACGTTCAATGTTGTAAATCAATTTGAAAGATTTTGTAATAGATTATCCCATTTCAATCGGAAGATAGAACACTGAAAGAAATAGCGAGTGAGGAAGTTTGTTTCTTGTATGTGTTATTTGACGAAAAGTATTAATACTTTCCTCACGACTATTAGAAAACATTATGAATAAAATTCTGTAAGCCGTTGGTCATATCTATATATGTTGTCATATATGGATATACGGAACGGTTACAATTCCTTCAAAACTTTTCCTTTGAATAATTAGTTAATAATATTGGTCTAACCCAGGGCAGGAGAGTTCTTCATTTTATCAGTCGGAGTTAGAGCCAAGTAGAACATAGTTTTGATTTTCAGTGTAGACATAGAAAGATCTACCTCCCGCACCGCGGTTGGACTTGAACATCGACGGAAATATCTTCCTGGAGGTCCAATTGAGTAGTATCCATCCACTTGGGGCCAGAAATTTAAATTTAAAGAATTTAAGTTTGCCTCCCCATAAGGTCCCAATGTTAAATTTGGCGAAAATCGAAAAAAATTGATTTGACTTTTTCGACCCAAAATCGACGGAAGTGTCTTCTAGGTGTCGCAATTGGATAGTATGAACGCGCACGGGACCAAAATTTCGATTTTAAAAAATTTAAGTTTGCCTCCCCATAAGACCCCAATGTTAAATTTGGCCAAAATCGAAAAAAAAATGATTTGACTTTTTCGACCCAAAATCGACGGGAATGTCTTCTAGGTGTCCCAATTGGATAGTATGAACGCGCACGGGACCAAAAATTCGATTTTAGAAAAATTAAGTTTGCCTCCCCATAAGGTCCCAATGTTAAATTTGGCCAAAATCGAAAAAAATTAATTTAACTTTTTCGACCCAAAATCGACGGGGGTGTCTTCTAGGGGTCCCAATTGGATAGTATAAACGCGCACGGGACCAAAATTTTGATTTTAAAAAATTTAAGTTTGCCTCCCCATAAGGTCCCAATGTTAACTTTGGCCAAAATCGAAAAAAAAATAATTTGACTTTTTCGACCCAAAATCGACGGGAGTGTCTTCTAGGGGTCCCAATCGAATAGTATAAACGCGCACGGGACCAAAAATTCGATTTTAAAAAATTTAAGTTTGCCTCCCCATAAGACCCCAATGTTAAATTTGGCCAAAATCGAAAAAAATTGATTTGACTTTTTCGACCCAAAATCGACGGGAATGTCTTCTAGGAGCCCCCATTGGCTAGTATCAACGAACAAGGGACCAAAAATTCGATTTAAAAAAAATTAAGTTTGCCTCCCCATAAGACCCCAATGTTAAATTTAGCCCAAATCGAAAAAAATTAATTTGACTTTTTCGACCCAAAATCGACGTGAGTGTCTTCTAGGGTTCCCAATTGGATAGTATAAACGCGCACGGGACCAAAATTTTGATTTCAAAAAATTTAAGTTTGCCTCCCCATAAGACCCCACTGTTAACTTTGGCCAAAATCGAAAAAAATTATTTTGACTTTTTCGACCCAAATGCGACGGAAATGTCTTCTGGGGGTTCCAATTGAATAGTATTCACTCACACGGGGCCAAAAATTCAAATTTAAAAAATTTAAGTTTGCCTCCCCATAAGACCCCAATGTTAACTTTAGACAAAATCGAAAAAAATTAATTTGACTTTTTCGACCCAAAAACGACGGCAGTGTCTTCTAGGGGTCCCAATTGAATAGTATAAACGCGCACGGAACCAAAATTTCGATTTTAAAAATTTTAAGTTTGCCTCCCCATAAGACCCCAATGTTAACTTTGGCCAAAATCGAAAAAAAAATAATTTGACTTTTTCGACCCAAAATCGACGGGAGTGTCTTCTAGGGGTCCCAATCGAATAGTATAAACGCGCACGGGACCAAAAATTCGATTTTAAAAAATTTAAGTTTGCCTCCCCATAAGACCCCAATGTTAAATTTGGCCAAAATCGAAAAAAATTGATTTGACTTTTTCGACCCAAAATCGACGGGAATGTCTTCTAGGAGCCCCCATTGGCTAGTATCAACGAACAAGGGACCAAAAATTCGATTTTAAAAAAATTAAGTTTGCCTCCCCATAAGACCCCAATGTTAAATTTAGCCCAAATCGAAAAAAATTAATTTGACTTTTTCGACCCAAAATCGACGTGAGTGTCTTCTAGGGTTCCCAATTGGATAGTATAAACGCGCACGGGACCAAAATTTTGATTTCAAAAAATTTAAGTTTGCCTCCCCATAAGACCCCACTGTTAACTTTGGCCAAAATCGAAAAAAATTATTTTGACTTTTTCGACCCAAATGCGACGGAAATGTCTTCTGGGGGTTCCAATTGAATAGTATTCACTCACACAGGGCCAAAAATTCAAATTTAAAAAATTTAAGTTTGCCTCCCCATAAGACCCCAATGTTAACTTTAGACAAAATCGAAAAAAATTAATTTGACTTTTTCGACCCAAAAACGACGGCAGTGTCTTCTAGGGGTCCCAATTGAATAGTATAAACGCGCACGGAACCAAAATTTCGATTTTAAAAATTTTAAGTTTGCCTCCCCATAAGACCCCAATGTTAACTTTGGCCAAAATCGAAAAAAAAATAATTTGACTTTTTCGACCCAAAATCGACGGGAGTGTCTTCTAGGGGTCCCAATCGAATAGTATAAACGCGCACGGGACCAAAAATTCGATTTTAAAAAATTTAAGTTTGCCTCCCCATAAGACCCCAATGTTAAATTTGGCCAAAATCGAAAAAAATTGATTTGACTTTTTCGACCCAAAATCGACGGGAATGTCTTCTAGGAGCCCCCATTGGCTAGTATCAACGAACAAGGGACCAAAAATTCGATTTTAAAAAAATTAAGTTTGCCTCCCCATAAGACCCCAATGTTAAATTTAGCCCAAATCGAAAAAAATTAATTTGACTTTTTCGACCCAAAATCGACGTGAGTGTCTTCTAGGGTTCCCAATTGGATAGTATAAACGCGCACGGGACCAAAATTTTGATTTCAAAAAATTTAAGTTTGCCTCCCCATAAGACCCCACTGTTAACTTTGGCCAAAATCGAAAAAAATTATTTTGACTTTTTCGACCCAAATGCGACGGAAA
This sequence comes from Asobara japonica, assembly GCA_026005395.1. NCBI lineage: Eukaryota > Metazoa > Arthropoda > Insecta > Hymenoptera > Braconidae > Asobara > Asobara japonica. The sequence goes on from BQMI01000280.1 coordinate 2,535,835, forward strand.
TGTCTTCTGGGGGTTCCAATTGAATAGTATTCACTCACACGGGGCCAAAAATTCAAATTTAAAAAATTTAAGTTTGCCTCCCCATAAGACCCCAATGTTAACTTTAGACAAAATCGAAAAAAATTAATTTGACTTTTTCGACCCAAATTCGACGGAAATATCTTCTAGGGGTTCCTATCGGATAGTATCGACGCATACGGGGCCACAAATTCAATTTTAAAAAATTTAAGTTTGCCTCCCCATAAGACCCCAATGTTAACTTTGGCCAAAATCGAAAAAAATTAATTTGACTTTTTCGACCCAAAATCGACGGCAGTGTCTTCTAGGGGTCCCAATTGAATAGTATAAACGCGCACGGGACCCAAAATTCGATTTTAAAAAATTTAAGTTTGCCTCCCCATAACACCCCAATGTTAAATTTAGCCAAAATCGAAAAAAATTAATTTAACTTTTTCGACCCAAATGCGACGGAAATGTCTTCTGGGGGTCACAATTGAATAGTATAAACGCGCACGGGGCCAAAAATTCAAATTTAAAAAACTTAAGTTTGCCGCCCCATAAGGTCCCAATGTTAACTTTGGCCAAAATCGAAAAAAATGAATTTGACTTTTTCGACCCAAAATAGACGGCAGTGTCTTCTAGGGGTCCCAATTGAATAGTATAAACGCGCACGGGACCCAAAATTCGATTTTAAAAAATTTAAGTTGGCCTCCCCATAAGACCCCAATGTTAAATTTGGCCAAAATCGAAAAAAATTGATTTGACTTTTTCGACCCAAAATCGACGTGAGTGTCTTCTAGGGTTCCCAATTGGATAGTATAAACGCGCACGGGACCAAAATTTTGATTTCAAAAAATTTAAGTTTGCCTCCCCATAAGACCCCAATGTTAAATTTGGCCAAAATCGAAAAAAAATAATTTGACTTTTTCGACCCAAAATCGACGGCAGTGCCTTCTAGGGGTCCCAATTGAATAGTATAAACGTGCACGGGACCAAAAATTCAAATTTAAAAAATTTAAGTTTGCCTCCCCATAAGACCCCAATGTTAAATTTAGCCAAAATCGAAAAAAATTTATTTAACTTTTTCGACCCAAATGCGACGGAAATGTCTTCTGGGGGTTCCAATTGAATAGTATTCACTCACACGGGGCCAAAAATTCAAATTTAAAAAATTTAAGTTTGCCTCCCCATAAGGTCCCAATGTTAAATTTGGCCAAAATCGAAAAAAAATAATTTGACGTTTTCGACCCAAATTCGACGGAAATATCTTCTAGGGGTTCCTATCGGATAGTATCAACGCACACGGGGCCAAAAATTCAAATTTAAAAAATTTAAGTTTGCCTCCCCATAAGGTCCCAATGTTAAATTTGGCCAAAATCGAAAAAAATTAATTTGACTTTTTCGACCCAAATGCGACGGAAATGTCTTCTGGGGGTTCCAATTGAATAGTATTCACTCACACGGGACCAAAAATTCAAATTTAAAAAATTTAAGTTTGCCTCCCCATAAGACCCCAATGTTAACTTTAGCCAAAATCGAAAAAAATGAATTTGACTTTTTCGACCCAAAATCGACGGCAGTGTCTTCTAGGGGTCCCAATTGAATAGTATAAACGCGCACGGGACCAAAAATTCGATTTTTAAAAAATTAAGTTTGCCTCCCCATAAGACCCCAATGTTAAATTTGGCCAAAATCGAAAAAAATTGATTTGACTTTTTCGACCCAAAATCGACGGGAATGTCTTCTAGGGGTTCCTATCGGATAGTATCAACGCACACGGGGCCACAAATTCAATTTTAAAAAATTTAAGTTTGCCTCCCCATAAGACCCCAATGTTAACTTTAGCCAAAATCGAAAAAAATTAATTTGACTTTTTCGACCCAAAATCGACGGCAGTGTCTTCTAGGGGTCCCAATTGAATAGTATAAACGCGCACGGGACCAAAAATTCAAATTTAAAAAATTTAAGTTTGCCTCCCCATAAGACCCCAATGTTAACTTCGGCCAAAATCGAAAAAAATTAATTTGACTTTTTCGACCCAAAATCGACGGCAGTGTCTTCTAGGGGTCCCAATTGAATAGTATAAACGCGCACGGGAACCAAAATTCGATTTTAAAAAATTTAAGTTTGCCTCCCCATAAGACCCCAATGTTAACTTTAGCCAAAATCGAAAAAAATTAATTTAACTTTTTCGACCCAAATGCGACGGAAATGTCTTCTGGGGGTTCCTATTGGATAGTACAAAGGCACACGGGGCCAAAAATTCAATTTTAAAAAATTTAAGTTTGCCTCCCCATAAGGTCCCAATGTTAAATTTGGCCAAAATCGAAAAAAATTGATTTGACTTTTTCGACCCAAAATCGACGGGAATGTCTTCTAGGAGCCCCCATTGGCTAGTATCAACGCGCACGGGACCAAAAATTCGATTTTAAAAAATTTAAGTTTGCCTCCCCATAAGGTCCCAATGTTAACTTTAGCCAAAATCGAAAAAAATTAATTTAACTTTTTCGACCCAAATGCGACGGAAATGTCTTCTGGGGGTTCCTATTGGATAGTACAAAGGCATACGGGTCCACAAATTCAATTTTAAAAAATTTAAGTTTGCCTCCCCATAAGGTCCCAATGTTAAATTTGGCCAAAATCGAAAAAAATTAATTTGACTTTTTCGACCCAAATTCGACGGAAATATCTTCTAGGGGTTCCTATCGGATAGTATCAACGCACACGGGGCCACAAATTCAATTTTAAAAAATTTAAGTTTGCCTCCCCATAAGACCCCAATGTTAACTTTAGCCAAAATCGAAAAAAATTAATTTAACTTTTTCGACCCAAATGCGACGGAAATGTCTTCTGGGGGTTCCAATTGAATAGTATTCACTCACACGGGGTCAAAAATTCAAATTTAAAAAATTTAAGTTTGCCTCCCCATAAGACCCCAATGTTAAATTTGGCCAAAATCGAAAAAAATTGATTTGACTTTTTCGACCCAAAATCGACGTGAGTGTCTTCTAGGGTTCCCAATTGGATAGTATGAACGCGCACGGGATCAAAATTTCGATTTTAAAAAATTTAAGTTTGCCTCCCCATAAGACCCCAATGTTAACTTTGGCCAAAATCGAAAAAAAATAATTCGACTTTTTCGACCCAAAATCGACGGCAGTGCCTTCTAGGGGTCCCAATTGAATAGTATAAACGCGCACGGGGCCAAAAATTCAAATTTAAAAAATTTAAGTTTGCCTCCCCATAAGACCCCAATGTTAACTTTAGCCAAAATCGAAAAAAATGAATTTGACTTTTTCGACCCAAAATCGACGGCAGTGTCTTCTAGGGGTCCCAATTGAATAGTATAAACGCGCACGGAACCAAAATTTCGATTTTAAAAAATTTAAGTTTGCCTCCCCATAAGACCCCAATGTTAACTTTGGCCAAAATCGAAAAAAATTAATTTGACTTTTTCGACCCAAAATCGACGGCAGTGTCTTCTAGGGGTCCCAATTGAATAGTATAAACGCGCACGGGACCCCAAATTCGATTTTAAAAAATTTAAGTTTGCCTCCCCATAAGACCCCAATGTTAACTTTAGCCAAAATCGAAAAAAATTAATTTAACTTTTTCGACCCAAATGCGACGGAAATGTCTTCTGGGGGTTCCAATTGAATAGTATTCACTCACACGGGGTCAAAAATTCAAATTTAAAAAATTTAAGTTTGCCTCCCCATAAGACCCCAATGTTAACTTTAGCCAAAATCGAAAAAAATGAATTTGACTTTTTCGACCCAAAATCGACGGCAGTGTCTTCTAGGGGTCCCAATTGAATAGTATAAACGCGCACGGGACCCAAAATTCGATTTTAAAAAATTTAAGTTTGCCTCCCCATAAGACCCCAATGTTAAATTTAGCCAAAATCGAAAAAAATTAATTTGACTTTTTCGACCCAAAATCGACGGGAGTGTCTTCTAGGGGTCCCAATCGAATAGTATAAACGCGCACGGGGCCAAAAATTCAAATTTAAAAAATTTAAGTTTGCCTCCCCATAAGACCCCAATGTTAAATTTGGCCAAAATCGAAAAAAATTGATTTGACTTTTTCGACCCAAAATCGACGGGAATGTCGAGCCCCCATTGGCTAGTATCAACGCGCACGGGACCAGAAATTCGATTTTAAAAAATTTAAGTTTGCCTCCCCATAAGACCCCAATGTTAAATTTGGCCAAAATCGAAAAAAATTAATTTGACTTTTTCGACCCAAAATCGACGGGAGTGTCTTCTAGGGGTCCCAATCGAATAGTATAAACGCGCACGGGGCCAAAAATTCAAATTTAAAAAAATTAAGTTTGCCTCCCCATAAGGTCCCAATGTTAAATTTGGCCAAAATCGAAAAAAATTAATTTGACTTTTTCGACCCAAATTCGACGGAAATATCTTCTAGGGGTTCCTATCGGATAGTATCAACGCACACGGGGCCACAAATTCAATTTTAAAAAATTTAAGTTTGCCTCCCCATAAGACCCCAATGTTAACTTTAGCCAAAATCGAAAAAAATTAATTTGACTTTTTCGACCCAAAATCGACGGCAGTGTCTTCTAGGGGTCCCAATTGAATAGTATAAACGCGCACGGGACCCAAAATTCGATTTTAAAAAATTTAAGTTTGCCTCCCCATAAGACCCCAATGTTAAATTTAGCCAAAATCGAAAAAAATTAATTTAACTTTTTCGACCCAAATGCGACGGAAATGTCTTCTGGGGGTTCCTATTGGATAGTACAAAGGCATACGGGTCCACAAATTCAATTTTAAAAAATTTAAGTTTGCCTCCCCATAAGGTCCCAATGTTAAATTTGGCCAAAATCGAAAAAAATTAATTTGACTTTTTCGACCCAAAATCGACGGGAGTGTCTTCTAGGGATCCCAATTGAATAGTATAAACGCGCACGGGACCAAAAATTCGATTTTAAAAAATTTAAGTTTGCCTCCCCATAAGACCCCAATGTTAAATTTGGCCAAAATCGAAAAAAATTGATTTGACTTTTTCGACCCAAAATCGACGGGAATGTCTTCTAGGAGCCCCCATTGGCTAGTATCAACGCGCACGGGACCAAAAATTCGATTTTAAAAAATTTAAGTTTGCCTCCCCATAAGGTCCCAATGTTAAATTTGGCCAAAATCGAAAAAAATTAATTTGACTTTTTCGACCCAAATGCGACGGAAATGTCTTCTGGGGGTTCCTATTGGATAGTACAAAGGCATACGGGTCCACAAATTCAATTTTAAAAAATTTAAGTTTGCCTCCCCATAAGGTCCCAATGTTAAATTTGGCCAAAATCGAAAAAAATTAATTTGACTTTTTCGACCCAAAATCGACGGCAGTGTCTTCTAGGGGTCCCAATTGAATAGTATAAACGCGCACGGGACCCAAAATTCGATTTTAAAAAATTTAAGTTTGCCTCCCCATAAGACCCCAATGTTAAATTTAGCCAAAATCGAAAAAAATTAATTTAACTTTTTCGACCCAAATGCGACGGAAATGTCTTCTGGGGGTTCCTATTGGATAGTACAAAGGCATACGGGTCCACAAATTCAATTTTAAAAAATTTAAGTTTGCCTCCCCATAAGGTCCCAATGTTAAATTTGGCCAAAATCGAAAAAAATTAATTTGACTTTTTCGACCCAAAATCGACGGGAGTGTCTTCTAGGGATCCCAATTGAATAGTATAAACGCGCACGGGACCAAAAATTCGATTTTAAAAAATTTAAGTTTGCCTCCCCATAAGACCCCAATGTTAAATTTGGCCAAAATCGAAAAAAATTGATTTGACTTTTTCGACCCAAAATCGACGGGAATGTCTTCTAGGAGCCCCCATTGGCTAGTATCAACGCGCACGGGACCAAAAATTCGATTTTAAAAAATTTAAGTTTGCCTCCCCATAAGGTCCCAATGTTAAATTTGGCCAAAATCGAAAAAAATTAATTTGACTTTTTCGACCCAAATGCGACGGAAATGTCTTCTGGGGGTTCCTATTGGATAGTACAAAGGCATACGGGTCCACAAATTCAATTTTAAAAAATTTAAGTTTGCCTCCCCATAAGGTCCCAATGTTAAATTTGGCCAAAATCGAAAAAAATTAATTTGACTTTTTCGACCCAAAATCGACGGGAGTGTCTTCTAGGGGTCCCAATCGAATAGTATAAACGCGCACGGGGCCAAAAATTCAAATTTAAAAAATTTAAGTTTGCCTCCCCATAAGACCCCAATGTTAAATTTAGCCAAAATCGAAAAAAATTAATTTGACTTTTTCGACCCAAAATCGACGGGAGTGTCTTCTAGGGGTCCCAATCGAATAGTATAAACGCGCACGGGGCCAAAAATTCAAATTTAAAAAAATTAAGTTTGCCTCCCCATAAGGTCCCAATGTTAAATTTGGCCAAAATCGAAAAAAATTAATTTGACTTTTTCGACCCAAAATCGACGGCAGTGTCTTCTAGGGGTCCCAATTGAATAGTATAAACGCGCACGGAACCAAAATTTCGATTTTAAAAATTTTAAGTTTGCCTCCCCATAAGACCCCAATGTTAACTTTGGCCAAAATCGAAAAAAATTAATTTGACTTTTTCGACCGAAAATCGACTCGCGTGTCTTCTAGGGGTCCCTCCTTGCGATTTTCCGAATTCGTGGTGTAGACGCAGACCACATTCGTATTTGGCACCACAAGCTTGGCCAACTCGTAGAAACCACCATGGTGTATACTGAGTCCTACCACGGACTTTCCTTCGGGTCCAACAAGAAATGCCTGTACTATAGCAGCATTCACCCGTCTAACATGGAAGCGCCAAGCGTTCGGGTCACAACCCGAGGGAAATCTTTGACAAGATTCAGCACATGCATCCAGCCATAAATACATATGCATATATATCTATAGTCCCAATGCACAGACACCACCAATCGCCTATATAGAACCCCTATAACTCTCGCCCACGAAAGAAGGAGCTTCGGCTCTCCACCCCGAAGTCCCCACTCCTATGCTGTAGGATACGAATGGCTCAATGGTGGGGGTACTTCCGGCCAAAACCGAAGTCCCTCTTGTTTCGCGCGCCTCATACCTCCCCCTGAACAATACATCGAAACTAACCTATTCGTCCGTCAAATGATGTTTTGCATCACTGTCTCATGATTCAAACCATCCCATGCCTCAGATCAATTGACTTAATGGACCGAAACATTATTACAAGATCATTGCCACCCCTAGTCGAGGGTAAACTCCATGGATCCCTAAAATTAGTGATAAGTGAAGTGATTTGGCATCGGACTAGACCGGGAGACGTCACTGTCATTGCCTCCTGGTGGGGTGAGACAGACAGTGTTCGATTGAGGTATGTAGCACTAACTAATCCTTGAACAATTTTTTTTTAATCTAGTAACCAGTGAACTACAAATTACATATTTCCTTCCAGACCCGTGGACCCAACAATGGACAGCAATCGCTCTCCAATCGAAACATGTGAGACTTACGCTGTAAGGACAAGTTTCGATTTACTCCAAGAGTATTTGGCAAACTGTGGAACTGTGGATCTCCTAATTATGTCAGAGACATCAAACGAAGTTGTGGGAACTGCCCAAATTTCTGATTTGATGGAAATATTCCAGGGAAAGTATACTCAATACTGCAGCATCTACAACAAGGTCGGCACCAAGATTGGTGACATACCCGTGAGCTTAACCCTGTCCAAAGGCCCAAAGCCGCAGAAGAGTTCGAGGAAACTTGCTGAGAGACAAGTCCTCTCAATCCCAGCCAATAACCTGCTTGAAGCCGATCCAAAGTTCAGCCTAAAGGAACACTTTGCAATGGATCCACAATTTGCTAAACCAAGAGATGACATTTATCGATCAATTCTCAAGGACAAACGTTTCAATATCAACGGCACATGGCAGAAACCACACTCAAATGTGACAGATAAGCTTGTTGCACAGGTGGTTGCGCGTGCAAAAAAATTACGAGGCATATTGAGCAAGGACACCAGAGATGATCTGATAGAGATTGATGATAAGGGTGGGGACAGTTGGTCAGGTGCACAGGAGAATGAACCAGAGGACCAATTAGCCCTCTACAAATATTTGATGGGAACAGACATGACCAGAAAGGATGAGAAGAGAGCTCTACAAAAGTTGCGATGTGTCTCTCCCACTTCCAGTCTGATTGAATTTGCCACTGAGTCCATTAGTTCTCGTAGGGATCCGGCGAAGACCGACACACAGTTGCCTGAGGAGAGGACAGTATCCGAGTCAAGTCGGCCGTCTAAAACACCACAGCAGACCGAGCGAAGCATCATGGACTGTGTCGATAGTTTGAAAATATCTATTGAATTGTTGACACTGACCTCCGCTGGATATAGGCGGGTCAAGTCCTCTTGTCTCACACGTTCAGACGGTCTTCCCTTAGTCAATTACTTTGTTCAATATGACGCGGCTTTTGCCAATGTAAAGAAATACAACAAAAAAGTGATTAACGAAAATGAAAGACCCATAAAAATAACTTCTAGGAAGCAAGACGGCCAGATGATTTACTTCAATCATGAGGCAATGTACAACTTAGCCAGATCCAAACGTCAACTGCCCTTGTCCATGCCTCTCAAGTTCAAGGTTTTCATTCGTCACCTGGACCAAAGGAGCCCCATTGAACTCGGCGCCGGCTCTATGTGCCTTGGAGATGCTGCTCAATCTCCACATCTTACCTCGACGCAGAGAGTTGCTCTTGTCAAAAAAGGCATCAAAGTTGGTGAGCTCCTGGTGACTATTGAACTCGGTTGTGATAGAATTCACTTTGGAAGACAGCTAGTTGAAGCTGTGACAATGGCAAAAGAAAATATACCAGTTTTGGATATATCCAATAGTGGCAGTATGAGATCCAGTCGATACACCTGTGGCACTGGTAGTGAATCAAAATCCAGTGGAACTAGCGCAACTTCATCCTCGCTCATTGATAAAAAAACTAACACATCCAGACCGGAGAATAAACAAAAGCCAATGAGCACAAGTAAAAGTTCTAAATGGAGTGACGAGAGAGTGAAAGTTGAGATTGCCAAAGTTTCAGATGACCAACCACTTCTTCATGGCTTGATCTACATATCTCAGGGAAAAAATCTTTCAGAGATGAATACGTACATTGTGTGTAGAGCCTTGTGGAGGCAAGATATGTCATCTAGTAGAGTTTGTAGTGATACAACTGACCCATATTATGATTTTCATCAGATAATACCCTTAATTTATGGGCCCGAATTGTTGGAGAGAACAAGAGACAACTGCATAATCATCGAGGTCTATTCTAAGCGCTCTGTGGCTGACGACAGTCTCATTGGAATAGCAAAATTGTCGGTACATGAGATGTACATGGTGTTGAGGGATCCCCTGGTACTGCCCGATCTTGTCAAATCGCGGAAGCCAGTGATCACAGTTGACGGTTGGATACCTATATCAGATCCAGTTACTGGGAGACTCTGTGGCGAGCTATCAGCATTGGTGGCTCTGGGAACTGCTGATCAGATCGCTCTCCTCGAAATGACGAAGGGGGTGTGCCGGGGTCTCAGTAACTCAGCACACTTGATGGGAAATTCTGCAGACCGGCCGTCTTCTCTCAGAACACAACAATGTCAAACCGAAATCTCTACGATCGCTGATGTGGAGTCAACGACAATTGTTGACAGTGATCATGGCGATACAATTGTGAACGCACCGCAAGTTTCCACCGCTCCAAGAGCAATCGTACATCAAGAGGCACAAACGGAGTTTCCACTCAGCCGCCAAGATTCTGACCCTCTTAGAGTTGATGACACTCCTGGTGTTCAGACTCCGAGCGTAAATCCATCAGACGGTTTTTCGGGAGATTATTTCACTGAAGCAAGGACAATTTACAGGAGTGTGGGAGTGGGAGCAGAATTCAATGAGCCCTCGAGCAGTAATCAGAATAATCAGAGTGTAAATATTGATGATTATGCATCATCATCAGCCCAGGGAGATGGTCAGCCGAGTGAATCGTATCCATCCAAAAGTGATGTTTCTCCCCTATTGAAAGATTTATTACAAGAATCTAATGAAAATACGGATGACGATGATGAAGAAGAGGGCTTCCGAGCGATAATTGAGATAGAATGTGCTCTACACCTGCCCCCCATTAAATTGCCAAGTGGCCAAGTGGAACCCAGCACGTATGTCACATTTCAGAAGTCCCCAGGTGGTCAACAAGAAACAAGTGCAGTGGTGGCTTATAGTTGCAATCCCCATTATTCTTGGAGATGCGACACCAAATTATCCACGCAATACCTGACAAATGACAAAATCCGACTGATCATGAAGGTACGGAGACTCGTCGACGATCAGGCAAGCAATAAAATCAATGCGGAGAAAGACGTTGTTATTGGATTCTCAGCTATTGATCTATTCGTGTTGACTGCTGGTTTCCCTGTAGTGTCCGGATGGTTTCACATCAACGACTTCTCTGGCAAATCACAAGGACAACTCAAAGTCTCCGTAACTCCAGTAGATGACATCACAGCATATCACAAGAGTCCTCGAAGTAATCCAAGTATTCAGCAACCAGTCAACACCTCTAATCTATCATTCCCATATGCAGAAGATCTGGAAGAAATGGGCGGATTTAAACGTACGGAGACGTCTGCTGAGTCTCAGCCTCCGGAAGTAGCCTTCGACATCACTCTGGGCCTTGGAGATGCATCCATGTCTGTTCTATCGTCATCCCTCAAACAAAAACTTACGGAACTCGATGAAATTAAACAGCGCTTGCAGTCTCGTTTGCTCGACGTTACCAACACGGCCTTCGACGATTTAGATAACGATTTTGAGTTTATCGAGGGAGAAATGAATTCAGAGGAAGACGATCATAATAGAAACAATCACACTAACTCAACGCCGGGTGTTGACGCATTATTCTTTGGCGGAGAGAGTTCCAATGAAAATCGAAAAAATGTTATGGATAATCAAATAACAAATGGGAATGGGGAAATGACTGAGAGGGAGGATCCTTCGACCCAACTTGTTGGAGATACAAATGCAAGTCATTCCTTGGAAGGAAATTTGCCGGATACTGTATATTTCTCAGGATCTAATCTCCCCCAAGAAACCAACGGCCATAGACGAGGGAGAGACAGGGAGCCTAGAACATTCACTATTCCCGACCAAAGTACGGATCCTGCGAGAGGTACGCGGATGCATATAAGCCACCTTCTTGACAAACTCTCAATGCAATTGACAACAGTTCCAGCTCCCATTGCCACCCTACCCATGAAGCGCAACATAATGGATCTCATTAGTAGTCTTCGAAGGAATAATAACAATTTCTCGGATATAAAGTGCAATCGCCAAGCATCTGTACGTACTGTACCCACACAAACTGACCTCAACTTTATCAGCAATAATTCGGAAATGAAAACCGAAACTAAAAGAAATAATTCCAGTTTTAGTACAGATGAAGCCTTCAAGGATGATGAAATTCCCGCAAAAGCCCAGAAACGGGAGAAGGTTTCGACAATTATAAGACAAGAGTTGATGAGTGATGATTTGAATGACTCGGAGGAGTTTGATGAGCTTTCAACGCACCTCATAACTTCGAATATTCGGCACATGGGAGGGGAATTGATGAATCCTTTGCTCTATCGTCATGCACCGGATGTTGGGGATCTTCCTGATGCATCTGATGGTCTGGGCACGAGCCACAAGTCCACCAGTCCACCATCATCGATACCGGAAGAGGACAACCTGGACATACTGGATAGCAGATATTCCGAGAGTTTTACTGCTACAATGAATAGAAATCTTGGGAGACTGAGGAACTTGCTGGAGGGGCAATCATTAAGTAATGTTGAAAAATCCACGAATAGCAGCACGGAAGGGTCCTGTTTGAGTCCAGTGGAGCCTGGGAATGCAGATGGGAATATCCATGTCACTGTCATTCATAAAGCCTGCGACGAGGAATTGATGGCGAGCAACAGTATTGGATCAACTACTATCTCTATGGATATACAAACGCCCACAGATGTTGATGATGCTAGCTCACTGAATTCGGCAAGTGAGGCATCCACAGTGTCCCGGCAAGCACCGGATGGGGCCAATACTGTGGAAGACCCGGCAACACCACTTCTGCCAAAGGAGAAAGAGGAACAACAGAACTGATAGATGGATTCGCATTTTTTACTCTTCACCACTGGTCCCGTAAGGCAGGATGGAGTGGATTAATGTGAATGGGGTGCTATCGAAAAGAGAAAATTATGCGTAGATGTATGCGGGATAGAAAGTACTTTGAGACAGGATCATGACTAAATTTTTAAACTTCGTTTTTTCATTAATCTTAAATTTGTTCCTTGATTTTAAACATTTTTGCAACTTTCATTTTTTTATTTTTGCGGTTTTCTTGCAAATCCTAAAATTATTTATTCTTTGAGCATGTTCAAAACTATTCAGGTTGAGGAATTGACAATTTTTAGCTTTGACTATTTTGGAATTCTTTATTTCGCTTGGAGCAAGAGGTCTCTTTAAAAAATGAAAAGCTGTTGGTAGACAATTAAATTCTCGGACGCTATTTTAAGATATTGATGAAAAAATGAACTACCAATTAATTGTACATCAGTACCAGTTTAATACCAGTATACGTAATAAAATGTGCTACTTTAAATATTTCTATTCCATAGATATACCATAGATATATTCCATAGATATACATTCTTTATTCATATGGAATAATTAAGTTTCATAAATCAAAAGTTGATGACTTTTCATTAAAAAAGTGGTGTCAAACTTTAGAAATAACATTCGTGATACGATCTAAGCATTCACCATTTCAATATTTTTCTATACTACGTTTCTGTAAATAGACTAGTTTTAATACTACAATAATGATAAAAATTGTGTAAATACATTTTGGGGAGTTGGTAAATAATAGAATCATCGTAACTGACATTTGGTATATATATTTTTCTATATAAATTTCAACAAGGATCGATGTAAGGATTTCGTCGTGGCTCCAAAGAGCAAACAATATTTTGCATTAATTACTTTAATGTCGGAAGTAAGAGCACAAATAGGCCTCTTTTTGCGACCACTTGTGAATGGCTCTGGGATGCATCCGCCACAGTTTGGCATCAGTTCCTTCGTGCGAGTGAATCATTGAGCAATCACGAATTTTCTAAAATCATTGAAATAACAAGTTAATTAGCTCAAGGATAGTGTGTTTTTAGTTTCGGTGAGGTGATGGGCTTACTCGAAAATTGCTCAATTCTTTTCTCGTGTGCTTCCTGGGACGTTGATGTTCACTAGTCATGCAATTTCGACAGAGATACGTATGATTGTTCATGTGCCAGTAATCACCAATTGGTTTCTCATTGCAAATTCCACAAATGTCCATATTTCGTTTGCAACATTTTATTTCAACTCCCAAGCGTAGTTTAACACTTCCACCGAAAGTATGGTCGAAAAATATTCGTTGCTTCATGGCAGATGTATTTCGATAAAGTCCAGGACTTGAAACACGAGAGAACAATGTTAGGAATATGTCATATTGAAGAGTCGCAATAGTAATTTTTACTTACCCAGGATTTTGATTGGTATAAAAAGTTTTTCGCTTGGCAGTGGAGCCGAAGGGCTTACTCATCTCCTTGATTTCATCAGGAAAAGTGGGGACATTATAGTCACAAGGCGCAGGATAATCCTCGGTATGAGTAATAGCCACAGCAAATCTTGCGAGACCACCGTAGCCTTTTCTACTCAAGCTCCTGGGACAAGGATTGCCACTTATTGTCTTGAAGGCACCCATTATGTCGTACCGGCCAGGCCCTACATTCGGAAAATCCTCCTTCATATAGCACCTCATAAAGGAACTTGCCCCTTGCTTCAGACCGACATCTCGACATTCCCCAGAGCCAAAACATATCTTTTGCTGCTCCTGCTTTTTCACTATATAGTTAAATCCTACAAACGAAATTAGATAAATAAGAAAACAAACGTTGACAATTGAAAATTTAAAACAGACTGGCACTCGTGAATTAAATTCAGACTAACTAGCTCAGTGCACAATAAAAAAATTATAACAAACTTGTTAAGACCTCGGAGACTTTTTTTTACTACTTGAGAATTTGAAAAAAAAGGAGACGATTCCGTATTTTGCTATTGGTGCATTTGTCATAGAAAAATAACAATAAGCAATACACTAGGACAACTGGGCGGTAACTATGTATCGGATATTACTTGAGTTTGAAATGAATGCGCAAAGGTGCACTACGCACGTACCGTCGCGACATACCCACATTGCAACTAATGCACTTTGATATTATCGCGAAAATTTAAAACTACTAAAGTGGCTTTTTTTCTGATGAAACTTTCTTGCGTTTTATTACGGAGGAAATCACTAATATAGATTTAAGCTGTACGAATAGCTGAATTACTATGGCAACCGCCCCCACATAAGTTTCTAAAATCCCTGATTATTGACTGAAATGTTCGCAAATACCCTTTTATGCGGATTCATTCGGCATTGCTGGGTGGAGCGGGGGATGGGGTATTGTCAGTAACCCAATTTCTTCATTTTTACGAGCACGCAATGTTAAAAAAATGCATTCCCTTACCTTCCATCCGTTATGTAAATTGCTGGGCATGTAAAAGCCAATGAGTTAACGAAAAATTGAACTTGCATGAAAGATTTCAGAGTCGTCATTTTACGAGAAATGAGCATCAACTTGATGAGTCTTTTTTTTTATAAGTGGTTATTTCAATCAATATATAGTAAAAAAAGATCCCCGAAAAAAACCTGTGTTATTAAATGAGAGAAATTTCCAAAATTCGTATTTTTTTCTGGAGTTTTTTTTTTCCTTCACTGCAATTATATAGTTTGGCAATTTTTATAATCATTAAGAAAATATATATATAATTTAATTACAAAAATACACTGGACAAGATTCGTCAATATGAGCAAGTCTCCATTGTTGATATCACACTCTGAAAAACTAAAAACCACATTGCGTTATCATGAATATGAAATAATGAAATTAGAAAAATATTAATTAATAAATTACCTTAAATGATGCACGATGATAATTGAAGAAATTGTAGAAAATTTTATAATAACTTAGGCTGACGCTTGAGGCTCGAAATATCCAATATATTGTGACCATTTTGTTCACTATGCATCAGATATTTTGGTGGATTGCCATCCCTAGGTCCTGCAAAAATTGGAGTATAAAAGATTAGTCAGGGAAAGAACTAATGGAACTTAACAGTCCAAAATTAATAAAGTAATCAATGATGACTCCTATCATTCACCTGCATTCATAGAAGTCCCCGGAATTTTATTTAAAATAGCACTGGTAAGCAGTTCCACTTCTCTTGACTGAGTTGATACGTTGGGCAGTTGTCTAGTCCCCAAATATTTCATTGCTAATGCTCTCATATGGAGACTGGTATTATTATCACTAGTGGAGCCGGATGTCTGCACGCCATTGGCCTGATAGTCGAGCCTGGGATAGTATGAGGCATCAATAGGAATTGGGATTCTCCTATTGTTGTTAACAACCAGAGATCTTCCCTCGGACAATGCACTTGTATCGAAAGTGAATCCCAAAACCTTTAGCTGTTCTAGCGCCGAATGATGAAGGGTATTCAAGACAAGCTTTGATTGATTAACCTCCTGAAAAATCTGTCTCTGCCCCTCCCCCCGGTCATCCTGGGTATTATGGAGTATCTCATTCACCTGGCACATTACATTATCATACAGTGTCCACCCCACTTTGGGACTTTTCCTCACACTTTTCGTATCTTCTGGAGGAGAAGTGTCCTGAGTGTTGGAGGGAAGCACTGGCAATGCCGAGGAATTTCTTTGAGCAACTGGTGAGCACCTTTTTTCTTCAACAATTGTATCAACAACCAAGTTGCCTTGATTCAAATGATTTTCAGAGTTTCCTAAGTTTGCTCTATTTGGTACTTCCGTACAATTCGACGAATTCCCCCCAACATTTTCCAGGGACTTCCGCACGGAGGAATAAGTTTTAAAATTATTGCTAGTTGCAAGGATTGAAGACAAGTGGCTCTCTGAATCTTCAATGATCTGTTGGAGAGGTCCATTAGAAGCTTTAGTAGGTGCAGGTGTTCTTGTAGGAATACTAATCTTACCCAGTGAGTGAGGAGCACTGATCTCTTGAGGATTCACTCTAGATTGTCCATCCACATTGTAAACAACCGAATCCTGCAGGGTCAGTTCAAAACTAGTCATCACTCCTATCGACACCTTCTTCTCCTTTATCAACTGTTTGGACTTATCGTCTCTCCTTTCGCACTCGTCCAATTGAATTTTCCGAGATGCCTGTGAGCAATGACAATCCAATTCTCTTCTCTCACTTCTGATCGACAGAAGCTTCTCTACTTGACCCTGGAGCATCTCTATTTGTGCATTTTGACTTTGTACAAGAGACAATAATTTGTTAATTATATCAATATTGGCGGATTGGTGGGAATGGCAGTGATGGGCGGAATTGGCAAGAGGTTCCACTCTGTCCTCGGAGTTCAATGACACTTGCAATGCATCTTGTACCATTACGAGAGATTTTTCTTGTCTTTGCGCAGGTGGTGCTTTCATGGGTAATTGATTTGTCGTCACCTTCATTGCAATTTGTGACGAAGGGGATGTGACTTTTTGATAATACTTCAAACGAGAGTCCTTGGCAAAATCATTTGGACGACGATCTGGTTTGGGGACAGTGCTGACTGGTAGCGATTTTCTGGGTGTTGGTGCCGTTGGTAAATTCCTATGAGGTACCCTGTGACAGGTGTCAACGTTGAGGTTATTGCTGTGCCTAGGTACAGAGGGGACTTGTTGCTTCCACTGGGCATAAGATGTGGCAGGACCTGGCGAGCTGCGCTTCTGCATGCCATGGCTCTGGGGTGTGGGAGTGTCAAAAGCAAGTGACACCTCTGGCACTGAAGGCACAGTATTGGTCTGGAATAGAATATTGTTGTTATGCTATGCAGGGAAGTTGGTAGAAGAAAAAAATGAAGGTTAGGGTATTTACCAGTGATGGCATTGGATGTCTAGGCACACGTGGATTGTGCTCACTGTTGACATTCCTATTGGCCATTGTATAATTGGATCAATCAATTTCCGGAACATGGAGTGATCTGGGACACTTGGGAGAGGCCTGTAGAAGAAAATATAAGTGAAGTTCTTGTCACATCAGAATGCCGGCTCATCTCAAGTGGGGCCGCGGGTCCGTTTGTACTGGCGCGAACGGACACAATGCGGGTTTGAAAACACTTTCTAGTCACGTCCTGATTGGCCGAGAGCCATCCTATAACAGAAATGCTGCCAACCTTTGAATTTAATATCGATGATACGTCGGATAATTTGAACATAATAATCGAGATTAAACGGTTCATCACTTAATGTCTGATAATAATAATAATATTGTGGGGTTAATGAGGACTTATGACGGTTTTTTTGTTGTACATTCTTCAATATTCTTAAGATTTGTGCGAATTGCTAAAACTTCAAATATTTTCCGGATTTAATTTTTTTAATTCCGGATTTCCGGTTCAACTATTTCAGTTTTTCTGAGATGTGCTACGATATTTTTCATTGTACCATGACAGATGTCAGTTGGATTTTTTATAATAATAATTAAATAACTACGATCATGTTATTCTCGAGAAGAATTTTTGAATTGCCCCTAAATTTATTTTCCAATATGGCGTCCTGCAGATCAGCTGTTTTGTTGTTTGTCACTGGTCGTACTGGCCGCAGTTAGGAATCGTAAAACAATAATAATAGTTGGAAGCGGTGCAAGGGTGCAAAGTAAAAGCGGTCAAAATATTTACCACTGTGTTATTATTATTATTATCAAACTTAAGGAATAAGTGTCACGAACGCATACCTTTTTCGATAATTCAATAACGTGTGATTTGTAATTTTGGTGTTGTTTTTGTGGTTGAATTGAATGCTATCTATACCCTTTGTTTTTTTTAAGATATTGTGAACTTAAACCCTTTTGAAAACTCAATTTTTTTTTTTATCAATAAGAAATAGTTTTGGACGGTAAAGATTACTTCTTACATTTGGTGACTTTTTAGGTTAATTCTGTTTACAATAATGAAATTTTATTTTTCTAGGAAAATTCAAAATGAATCAAGAAATGGTGAAATTCACAAAACTTCGAACTGCGATAGATCCGAATTTTTGGGCTAAATTCGCTGAACTTAAACTGGACAAATTCAAATTGGAGGAGAAAACTGAGATATCGGTTTGGGCGAGTTATAGTATAGATAGAACTGTCAAGCGGAATCCATTGTTGTTGGACTGTACATCATTCAACGAGTAAGTTGTTTATTCACTACAAAACAATTGTGACTTCATATTTTAACGTGGTTTTAATGTTCAACCCAAATAAACTAGTAGAGACTTAAAGCGCTAATTCCCCTTTTCCAGAAGCGTTGAAACAACTTCACACAACACCTCCGTCCCGTGTTGCGGCTACCTCATGAACACTAACACCTTCGAGAGCTTCCGTCAGATCGAGCCGCAGAAGTTCATCGAGAAAATTGGTCAGCATCTCTTGCAATGTATCACCGACGGTTCAGCCCTGCAAGACCCCTCAAACCTGACCCTCTTCCTAATCCTGTCGTACGCCGACTTGAAAAAATACAGATTCCACTATTGGGCAGCCTACCCCACCCCTTTCTCCCTCCCAGAAACCTTCCACCAATCATCCCCCCAACTTCTCGCCCCAAAAGTTCCAAAGTCATCATTCGAAAAATTGAAAACCGACTTCATCTCGCTGCATCCAAAACACCGATCGTTTTTCTGCATTTCTTCCCTCAAAAACCCAGAAATAATTTCACTGTCAGAAGGAGTTGATCTCGCGAAATCGAGTGAAAATTCGAAAGTAATCTTCGCCTTCTTCGATCCTTGTGACAGTCCGGAGCCAGGTTGGCCACTTCGCAACCTGCTATGCCTTCTTTTCTACACGATTCCAAACTATTCCCTCAAAAAAACGATGACGATCGTATCTTATCGAGGCGACGACTCGATTCTCTTCGAGCTTAAGGCAACTGTGGATTTGGATCAAGATGCTGTCAAGAAGCAGATAATCGAGGGAAAACTTGTGGGGTGGGAGACCAACACAAGTGGGAAGATGGGTCCTAATATTGCGGATTTGTCGCAGTCGATGGACCCATCGAGAATGGCGGAGAGAGCAGTAGATTTTAACCTGAAGTTGATGAAGTGGAGGCTGGTGCCAGACTTGAATCTCGAGAAAATCGGAAATTTGAGGTAAAATATTGTTGGGTATCTAGTCACTTGATAAGAGTTCCTTTCCCACAATTTTTTATCCCATCGAAAATACGTTCAAGAATGAACATTTTTGAGTAAAGTTTTTGGAAGTCTCAAGTACCTCCCTCAGTTCATTCACGTAGTGACAAACATTGAGCCACAGATCTGATGCGTTTTTCCATTGAAAGGTGTCTGCTCCTGGGTGCTGGAACACTGGGCTGCTCCGTAGCAAGGGTCCTGATTGGTTGGGGTGTGCGGAATATCACTTTTGTAGACGGTTCCACAGTGTCGCACAGTAACACAGTAAGGCAGAGCTTGTACACTCACGAAGATGCGGTCCAGAAACGGTTGAAGGCGGAAGCTGCAAAGGCAGCGCTTTTGAGAATATCTCCGAGTTTCAATGCTGAGGGGGTCGTTCTGCAAATTCCGATGCCGGGACACGTAGTGGGTCAGAGCATGATGGAGGGAACCAGGTTTGTGCAATGAACTTGGTTACCTAATAATGTTTTCTATTGTTGCTCGATGTACGGCGACTTTTTTATCTTTTTAAAATAAATGTGTGTGTATGTACGATCTGAATTTAGAATTCAAGTACCTCAATCTGGGACATGGATGCCTTACATTGAGGCAATGAATTTTGTCTCTGAATGTACCACACATGAGATTGGTTCCCATGGAGTAGAGAACAAATAGTTACCTCCTTGTGTCTCCTTGTTCTTATTACATTGAACAATGTATATCCAACAGATCTGCCATTCACACTCTTGAAACTTTAATTCAAAATCACGACGTGATTTTCCTCCTCCTGGACTCGCGGGAGGCAAGATGGTTTCCCACAGTTTTGTGCGCTGCCCACGATAAAATTGCGATCAATGCAGCACTGGGTTTTGACTCCTACACTGTTCAGAGGCACGGAACGAGAAGAACCATCAGTGGAACTTCTCCAGACCTCTCGATTCGATATCCCATGGGCGCCGACCTCGGCTGCTACTTCTGCAATGATGTCACACAACCAGGGAACTCTCAGGTGAGATCTTTGTAAGCAATTTAAATTTATCTCTATTTTTTTGCATTAGCTTCTTGCAAGCAGAAGTTGTGCTGGAGCACAATCGTCAGTGAGACTAAGCGCTAGGTTTTCCATAAGCGTTGTCTCTTTTACCTTTTACGGGATTCATGTGTCTCCGGATAATGACGATTTAATGAAAATTCACAGGTGGACAGGACTCTGGATCAGCAGTGCACAGTGAGTCGCCCTGGGCTGTCGTCCATCGCTGCTGGGCTTGCCGTGGAGCTCATGGCGGGCCTAACTCAACATTCGGATGGAATCGATGCAAAAGCCTTCGTGGATGATGGACACAGGTATTGTTAGAATTAGGAAATGGTTAAGATAATCGAATATTGAATTGCATTCATTAGCAGAGTTAAAAATTTTATTTTTCGTGCAAGAGATTTGAATTTCCACACTCATATTTTTCCTTGATATATCTATATATATATATGTATGCCAGGCACATTATCAATTGTTTATTTTTTTTGTAAAAATTGAGATGACCGAAGACGTGAAAGTATGAATATAGTACAATTTTTTGTTATGTTTATTGAGCTGAAGATGGCCTAAAAATAATTATAAAAATTCGAAAATATTTGGGCTGTTAAATATCTTCGATAATACCAAAACATTATAAATTCGTACAAATACAATAATTAAGGCTAATCTCTTAGCTTTAGTTATCCGTAGTTTTTAAAATTTTTGGGGCATGAAAAGTTAGTGAACTGCGTTGGTATTTAGTGCACGGCGAAGTCAGTAATCACATAGTCCAAATTTACGAAATAAACTCGTTAGCAGATTCATCAAAACTTCCCGAGTAATGTATTAGTTCTCAATATTTTTGAATGAGTTCTCAGTAATTGATAGAGAATTTGTCATATGTTTCCAAAATATAGGAGTGAACGAGAAGCTTGTGAAGGACTCCTAGGAACCGTTCCACATACAATTCGCGGTTCCCTCTGGAGCCATGAGATGCGATTGACCATCACTCACAGATTCCCATCGTGTACAGCTTGTTCTGTACCGGTGGTCAATGAGTACCGAAATAGAGGAGTGGAGTTTGTTTTGGATGCTTGTAATCAACCGAATTATCTGGAGAAACTTGCTGGCCTAGAAGATCTCCTGAAGAATCCTAATCTTGATGAGGTAGGCGATCGGATAATTTAAATATGTGAGAGATCTTCCAACACCTCAAGTTTGGATACTTAAATAGGGTCACTACTAACATTGCAAAAAAAAAACAAATCAACAACCGAATTACGAAGAATATAAAAATGCATTCGATTTTATTTTCTTTACAGTTATGTTATGCAATCGACACATCGAGTGATGAAGACGACAACATAGTTCTCTCAAAAGTCTGAAATTTAACGCAGCATATTTTATTTGGAGAGAAAAATCGACTGAACTGCGGATGCTATAAGTACAAATCTAGAGTATTGTACGTTTTATAATGAGTTATCGTTTTTAATACAGGTTCCATTGAAAAACAAATATGGGGGGAAACATGTATGATACAATATGTGCACTACACATACGTCCTATATATTTTTTTTTCTCTTGGAGTTTCATAATATTTGACATTGCTTTATTGTGTAACCATGACTAGAGAAATACAACGAAGAGATTGAGGTGGTGAGTTACTTTCAGCGCGCAAATGGAAAGATAAAAAAAATCCAAAGCTGCAGATGGGGCATTTCGTAAAATTTCCATTTGTGAAAGCCTCTTCTCACTGAAAAACCCAACAATTGTGTGTGGGAAGAAAAGATTTGAAAGAAAAACAATGTCCATGCAAGGCGTCAGGCCCCCTGACCCCATATCGCGATCCAAGAGTGGCGTAAAAGCAAATGTGTGGAGAATTAAAATATAATTCTAGCGCATCGATAACGTTCTATATATTGACAGTTTTATATAGCCTACGTGAGAGACAAGGATTCAAGTACTATTGGGCGATTCATGATTCGATATTTGACAGCAAATATCTTCGCAAAAATCGTAATAATATCATGGAAAAATTATTTGCAAAATCGATTATCTATATCAAATTATTTATAAACCGATGTAAATATAACTTGTGTTAATCCAGTTTAATGAACTAAATCAAATTGTTCACACAACGCGATAGTATATTCCACGAAAGCGAAATTTTTAATATCAAATAGAAATGCAGAAAATAAATATAGTGATGTACGTGCATTGTGAATGATTTCAATTCACCAACTTACGTCGATTATATCTGCTATATAAGTCAGGTTGTGCGATTGTAAATGGCTAGAACGTTGATGTCTAATAAAATTATTCACATAATTATGAATCGAAAACTAGTGGGCTAATTGACTTTGTGTGTCCCATGGGAGCATAAAAAAACGTTTCCAAAAATTGTCCCCACCCACACACACACAGCTTGAGTTCCACTCCTATATATGACCTCCTGAAAGGTGGTCCATTGCCCAGTAATGTAGCTCGTGTCAGACGATACATGGAAGAAGAAAAAAATCAGGATTTTAAGCAATTCAAAAAGTTCAAAAAAACATCAATTTTCAAACCATCAAAAATGCGGCACTTTTAAGAATTCCCTCCGCGGTTTGGTGGGGGCGCATGCACGCCATCTATGATCCGCGATTCAAACTGCTGTTCTTCCCAGTTCAAACGTCCTCCTCCCCCCCCCCCCCCCCGCCGAGGATGCATTTCCCCCCGGAATTCCATGCATTCCACAGTATCATATAATAACTGGTAAAACTCTGTGCATTGAAAAGAAAATAAATCACAAGTCGAAATGGACGATGGGCATGACAAGTGTGAGATAGGTAATCCCTGTCGTTAGCACTGAGAGCTGTCATTCGGTGTATAAACAAAAATGTCAAAGCCTAATCAAGCGAAGAAATCCAAAAAAAAAGTGAAATTCGAAAATTTCAACAATACCCAAGTGAAAAATCTTCGAAATTCCGATGTCTTTTCAAGAATTCGCTTATTACTTTGGTGGGGGGTCATATGCGCGCGCCATCTATGATTCCCAATTGAAATTGGCGCCTCGACTCGGCGCGAGCTCCCCCCCTATGCATTACATCCCGGAATTCCGTGCATTCCACAGTAACGTATAAAGTGGTAAAACTCTTTTCGTTATAAAAGAAATAAGTCGCGAGTCTAGGGTGGGGGGGGGGTTAGCGCGGCGAGGGCGGGAGATAGGTAAACCCAGAAGGGAACACTCGGTTGCAGCTCGTGTCAGACGTTATATGCCAACCCCGTGGTATATAGTGTCCGCCCGCATACCATTAGATTTTCCCATTCCGCTTTTCAATGGAAATAAACGGAGCGAAACGTCTACGTTTCACCGGTCAATAGCGCAATTTGACATTTTTTTGAAAACAAGAAAAAATAAAGGAGCAATTATCAAGTGTCAAGTGCTATTGTGACAAATTTTCAATTGGACATTTATCAGCTCAGGTGAGTTAACATTTTTCATACCCAGTATTTCGTTTTGACCGAAGGAATGCAAGGCCTTTTTAACGCTACGCCGCATTCCTTTATTGATTTGCCTTCACACATAGTTTCTACTCTTGCTTTTTTTCGTTTTTTTTTTTTTAAGAATCTGCGCAGTTTTTTTAATTTCGGGCTTGACAATTATGACTTATTTGCGCTTAACAAAATCCGAGTCATTTGTTTAATGTTTTTCATAATCGTTTTTTAAGTTGTTTTCAATTTTGACAATTGTTCATTTCATTTAGTTTTGTGAAAACATTTGTTAAGCCAAATGTGTCGACTGGTTTTTCAATATATTGCTATATAGTCTTGGGACAGTGTAAGATTGAGATTAGTTTTGATGTTTTACAAGTTTAAATACCGCGAGTTTATTGTGCAAAATTCAGCGCATCTGATGTTTGGAATTCCTCACTTCCCCCCCCCCCCCTTCCCCGCCCCCCTCCACACCCACCAAATTTTTTTTTAAGTTATCGCAAATTATTTTTAACGTCATTTGTATATTACTCCACACGTGCCACCACGTGTGTACTGCAATATCATGCGTGTCATCGTCCTACGTTTCGCAGGAATTTCGTTCTTTCTCTTTGTTTATTCGTCTCCAACGAATACCTGAGTAGTTTCATCATCAATTTTCTCGGATTCATTTTTAATAATAACCAACAGAGACTTGTGAAGATTGTTTGAGCTTTGCGGTTTTTGGGAGTGAGATGTTTTTAAATATCATTGTTCCGCATTTGAGCATAAATTGTAAAATTTTTCATGGTCGATATTTTCACAAATTCCGAAAAAAATTATTATGAAAATTAGTACAGTTTAACTCACGGACACAACATATCAATTTTTTTAAACACGTGTCCTCATAATTTTTTTTTTTTTTTTTTCATACTGAAAATTATTTTGAAAAAAAAAAAAATTATTTTCTATTGAATATTTTATTAATAAAATCGATTTATCTATTCAATTTTGAATTGCAGATTTTTCAGATTTGGTCGAACCGATCTCAAAAGCCCGTAAAAATAAGAAAAAAAAATAAAAATTAAAAAAAAAATTATCGGCAAATTTTCACGTTTGAAAAATGGCGGGAAAAAATTGTGAATCGTGTTTAGTAAATTTTTCCGGAAATGCCTCTGAGTTCGCGCAATTTTCCAATTTTTTCAGTTAGACATAGCTACCTTAAGAGTTGTCACCTTAATCATATGCTCTGGAATTTTGTCATTCTTTTGGAAAATTTTTGTTTTGTGAGAATTTCTACGGTTTCGGGACGCGGAAGAGTGACCCCGTTTGCTCCAATATTGTTTCGATGAGATTGTGATGTTTGAAGTATGTTAAAAAAATGGCGGGGGAGGGGAGTGGGGTTCTTTGGCCGCGAATAAGAAGGACCGAGAGGAGAGTTGAGAGAAGTTTGCGGAGGAGGAAGGGGGAGGGCTCCTGGTGAGGGGTCCGCATTCCACAGACAATGTCACGTTTTTTTAATCCCCAGTTTATTTATTTTTTCCTCATTTTTATTTCACTTTATTTGTAACTACAAGAGCTCGGATGGTAAGCGACTTCAAATCTTGATATAGATGTGGATTAACCACTATCATTCGTTAATCAAGATTTCAAAAATTATTCACAGAAAATCTGTTGAAATATGATGGAACAAATCATTTTTATTATTTTTTTTTATGACTTTGGTGTACTTGAGCGATTTGAAAAAAGAGCGGGAATTTTTCTATATATAAAGTTTTTCTGATATGTTCCAAGTTTATTCAGCTTGTCGTTGTTTTGGCAAGTTTTCACATTCTTCAAATGGTTGAAATTTCTGGAGTGTCTTAGATTTATCAGAATACCGAAATTTTAGAAATTTTATTTTGAACCATGCGACATTTTATAACATTAAAAAATTTACAAAAAAAAATACAAATTTGCGGAACACAAAAATAAAAATTCTGTGATTTATAACTTTCTTTACGTTGATAATGTGTGCGTGTTTTTCGTTACATACATATAGTAAAATTTATCTTCATTAATAGAGATATTAAAAAAAAATGGTTTGTGTATATGTAGTCAATTAAGCCTCTTAGGTCTTATCATAGAATGTTGTTTCTATTTTTTACTAATTGAGTATAGGAATTTCTGTTTTTTCGTTGACGATTTTTATTTGTCATTACAGATTTTTGACGCTTATTGTCCACATCTCGAGGATCATTTTTGTGAGGAAATTATGTCGGCTGTTGAAAGTGCTCTCGATGTCCTTTCCAGGGCCGCCACCATGATGCAAGGTCAGTATTTTATGGGAGGCCTTTAACCCATCAGTAGTCGTGTTATGAGACCCTCCTACCAAAATTTTCGTCTCGAAAATATCTCCCAAAAATTGAAATATTTGGGCAAAACTTTTTCACTGGCTCGAGTCAGCTTTTTGGTTTATTCAGCTGTCGATAAATAATTATATACTTCGACTCGATGAGAATTCTCGGGCGTTACATGTGCGTTTGACATCGGAATTCCCTCTATGAAGAAATTCCGCGACATTAGGCGCAATCGTTTTAGTCAGATATCTCCGAAACTAAGAATATTAACGAATTTTCATATCAGACTTTTTTGTAGCTGGGAGCGTGCCCTACAAAAAAGGTTTTTACGAAAATTTGGCTATCTCTCTTACATTTCGAGGAATTGCCGAAAATTAATGGGAGAGACTAATGGGAGTGCTCCTGATGAGCGCTCGGAAGATAGCGCGACTACTGATGAGTTAAACATGGACATTGTTTTTTTGTACTATATGATGACGTTATGATGGTCAGGTCGAGGACTTGTGAAGACTTCTTAAGAATTTAGCCGAGTTTTGAATTTTTCGATCTAAACAAAATGAGAAAAAAAAGGAAACTAAGTTCCGAATGAAAAATATATATACATGGTTAATATATATACAATTTAACGATTGGTAAATTTGAAAATTCCTAAATTTCAATCTTTTACAATTGAGAAATTTGTATGAGCCACCACTTTAGATTTTTTCATATCATGAAGTTTATTAACATTATTATAATATTTATGAATATTATTCAACGAGGATAATAAGGATAATAAATTGAGAGATTTCGAAAATTCCCAAATTCTTTATGTCAAAATCTCAAGAATTTTCGAAACTTTGAAAGTTGTTTGAACTCTTATCATTCAAAATTTATGGATTCAATTTCTTTTCATTTTATCTATTTTTCAAACTTCGATTGGGGGAAAAAAAATGAAAATCGTTTAAAATTTCGAAGTTTTCAGATGACCCTAATGCTCGGCATTTCAAAAATTTGGGAACATTCGGGAATTCAGGAAAACTATTGCGATTTTAATAACTATGAGGATTCTTGAAGTTCCTAAAAATACATTTTTTCAGAATTTCTGGTTTTCTAACTTTTTGAAATATGGACTTCTTCAAATTCCACATGAATCACTCCCAATTTGTCCTTATCACAAAATTTATTTACAATATTACTCAGAGAATACGGAGGGAAAAATTTGAGGAATTTGAGGAATTTGGGTTCGGATTGACGCACTATTGAGATAGTTCCACATGGGACACACATGTTATTTTAAATCCCTGATTACTTATCAGTGGTACATGCCATTGGAAATTGATACGAAATCGAAAGGAATTTCTCTTTCACTTGAAAAACGTGTGAGAATTTTTTAAAGAATTTACTTCAGTGAATTAACAAAATTACTCAGAATTGATGGACGTACCTCAATTAATACAAATATTTTAGTCATCAGTTCCGAGGAATGTGATTCTAATTTCATTTTAATCCATTTTTTTTATCTAAATTATTTTTTCATGTAAGACTTTCTGAAATTGCTGTTTACTGAAATTTTTTTCCTCGATTTCCAAATAGTGTTTCTTACTTCTATGTGCTGTCATAGTGCCAATAGTTTTTGAAAATTTTGGAAGAAAAAATGGAAATTCATATTTTTTTTTAAATTTAAATATCCAGACAGTTTTAATAAAGATACGAAAACTCGAGTATTTGAAATTTTTTGGTATTTTCGAACAATTCGAAAAATCTAAGGAAGATTTGTGAGATACCAAAATAGATAATAGAAAAATAAGTGGATAAATAAATCACAATATCTTCGAATTAAAATTTATGTTATAAATAACTATCTTGCTCCCCCCACTCAAAATTTATTCCAACAAACTTTGTTGCACTTATCCCCACAATATTCCATTTTATCATCTATATCTTCAATTTCCGGTTAAGCTAAATGCAATCGTCCCCGGAGTTGCTACTAATAAGTTGCGCAAATTCAAAATATCACTTTTAATTTGGCTCAATACACCCGCGTTTAGACATCTTCCTAGAACCTTACAATAACCACATATTAACAAACAGCTCTATTCCATGCACTCGTATAAACAATCGTGCATTTCCAGTGATTTCTTTGTCGCATTGGCTTTTATTCTACTTCCAGGTATATTAACAAAATTACGAACAGATGCAATACTCGTTCAACCTATATGTTCCTTCCAAGAGACATCTGAAAAACATCTATATAGTACGCTGAAAAAAATGTGGGTCGAATTAGTATGACACGTGAGGGTCGCCACGAAAACTTTTTTCGAAAACGATTTTTCATTTACACACACACACACACACACACACACACACACACACACACACACACACAAAAGTAGGCACGATTTAGAGCACCTACCCATACTAGGAAAACTTTCCGATTTTTATTCGCACACACACACACACACACACAAGTAGGCACGATTCAGAGCACCTACCCATACTTATCACATTCCGTTTAAACCTTCCCAATTTTCCTCATTTCGCCCTTATCCGTCGATCTTAACTAATTTCCTCATCGCTTTGGTGTAGTGGGTAGAGTTTTTGCCTACCAGGTCAAAGGTCTTGAGTTCGCTTCCCGCTTCCGGACAATATTCCTCGGGATAAATATTCTCTTCTGGATTCCGACTGACAGCAGGAACATTCCGTGTATGCTATCGGTGGTGTCCATAAAGTCGGCACACTAGGTCGGACGGGCGTCGAACGTGACGGCTGGGGGGAGAGGGGGGCTAGGCAGGTGCCCGCCGTCGGAGCGCAGGGGTTTCTGGAGCTTTACCCTGTGTAGGAATACGATGCTCTGAATGGCAACGGGCGCCACCCAAGCAATGGTGCGTAAAGGAGAACGGGACGTACGCAAAAAATGAAAGCAAACACACACGCTTAACAATTCGCACTCCTCCATCGAACGTAATATCTCGCGTGGTGAGCGCCGCGCCGTTCCTGGTTTCTCGTTGCGTCCATTGCAAACTTCGCATTCACAGTCCGGGGTACGGAATAATTTTTTGAAATCAAATTTCATTGGTTTTTTATGGAAACTGTATTTGGCGTATTGACAAATGCGATCCTTCAAATTTGGAAAAAAAACCATTAATTACACTTCATCACCTGTACATGTTCATCGCAATAATCGGAGAATAACAAGTAAAAACTGAAAGAGAAACCGAAAACAGAAAAGGAAAAAAAAATCAATTTCTCGAGTGGCATGCCCCCCCCCCCACCCCCCCCCCCCCCCCCCCACTTAATGATACTTGTTGTCTTAGAAATCCTACCTGAGCCGCGGCGTCAGCAAGATCGTTGTGGAGCACCGCGGGTGGGGAGGGGGGCGCAAGGCTGTTTTGTACCGTTGCAAAATGAGAAACTTTTTTTACCATTTTTCCACGTTTTGAAATTTGGCAAATTTTTGGAGTCATCAAATTGACATTTAGAAAATTTTCAAAACTGAAAATTTTCTGACAACTTTTGATGGTTTTTGTTGTCTTTTTTGTTTTTTTGATTTCTTACGAAGTTCGATATTGTCAGAATTTTGGAAAATGCCCAATGACAAATTAGTGATCCCCTTGATACCATATCACAGCCTAATCTCTTCTGAAAGAAGTTGACAGGTGTAGTTCTCGGAATTATGCGCGAGTCGACAACATCGCGGGAGAGCGCCGCGGGTGGGAAGGGGAGAAATAATTCCATTTTCAATTCGCGAAATTTCCAAAATTTTCCGAACATTTCAAATTTGGCAGAAATTAAAATTCCCAAATTGATGCTTTCGACACAGCATCACAGCC
This sequence comes from Asobara japonica, assembly GCA_026005395.1. Taxonomy (NCBI): domain Eukaryota; kingdom Metazoa; phylum Arthropoda; class Insecta; order Hymenoptera; family Braconidae; genus Asobara; species Asobara japonica. The sequence continues at coordinate 2,565,775 of BQMI01000280.1, forward strand.
TGAAGAGATTTCACTCTGAAAAACGAAAAAAAAAAATCAATTTCTTAATCGCTCAAAAAAAAAAAGAGTTGATACGTGTAGTCTTAGAAATTCTACCTGAGTCGCGGCGTCAGCAAGGCCGCGGAAGGGCCCCGCGGGTGGGGGCGGGTGGAATGGCGGAGGGGTGGGAGCGGGCTCCGCGAGGCAGATGAGCCCGCCGAAGATGAATGAATGAAAGTCTAAGACAGTCGTAAGGAGGCATTCACCAAAACCACCACTCAAAACAGTTTTCAACCTCCACTCAAGTCCCCATTGACTTGCGCCATTTTTGCCCCCCTCGATTGTGCCCCATGTGATTGCAAAAAAGCTGCATAAAGAAGTGTTCTGTTTCCTCGTTTTTTCATGCGAATAATGTCTGCGGTTTTCTCAATGCAAGTGAGCGGATGTGAAAATAATTGTATTTTCAATTTTTGTTTCACCAAAACATCCACGTTACTCCGAAGGAGCATAATTGCCATTTTTCTCAATGTGTCCAATTTCTCGGAGAATTAAAATTCAAATTTCCCGCTCTTTTTCGCACTGCAATTTTCTTTTTAAATTGTACACTTTTTTGGATAATCGAACATTCGAATTTCCCGCGCTTTTTCGATTTGTGAGTTTTTTCAAATGTGCAATTATTTGAACTATTAAAAAATTTGAAATTCGCGGGCTTTTTGAAGTCGTGAACTTTTTAAACTGCGCAAGTGTTTACGCAATTGAAAATTCGGATTTGGAGTGTTTTTTTTATTGTGAACATTTCTGTGCATTTTTCTTTTGGATAATCGAATATTTTTCGTCAATCATTGAGACCGGATTTCCGGGATATTCAAAAATTGCAATTTCCCGCTTTTTTCCTTGAGCAAAAAAAATTTTTAAAAATGCCGTCTGTGCATACTAACCATCACGTCCAAGTGAGAATGTCTAGGGGTCATTATCTCTGGCAGCCGTGGCTGAGTTTTGATATAAAAAAAATCCTTGGTACGTATGATTAATTTTCGAAAATCTCTCAAACTGAAAAAATCAAATACCAGAAAAAAAATTCTATTAAAACTCAATTAAATGCCTTTTTTTCAACTTCATTAAATTTTTTTTATCTGACCCATTTTCCGGAATCCGTTTTTCTTACATAAAAAAAAATTATGCAACGTAAAATGTTTACGAAACATATTTCTCAAAATACTTTTTTAAGTCCAATCGCTTTCGTAAATTATTATTTTTTTTTTCGATTAATGTTAAAAAAAAAAGAACGATAAATCTTGAATATTCGGCATTCGTGCTGCAGTCAAATTAGCAAATGTTTCATTTTTCTCCAACGCTGTTTTTCTTTTTTTTTTTCTCGAGCTTTCGTGTGAATTTTCGTGTTGAATGAGCCGAGGGGTTGTATGGGCGAAGTTAAAAAGTTAATTGAGCCTGGGATAGAGAGAAACAACAGCGTGTATATCCGAAAAGTTATCCCACCTTATCCACAGAATGTTCCATTCATCTTTCCAGCATCCCATCGTCCTTAACGAAAAACCTGTTTGGAACTGCCCCGGCGTGCATCCTCTCACAGCTATTAGGCACTTCCTGTCCCGTCCTGGGAACCAAACGTTGCATCTCAAACTCTTTTCCCCATCATCCTCCCCACCTCTTATCTTACCCTTTTATTTTTGTTTCCCTTTATTATTTCATTTTGTTTTTATTTTGGTTGAATGGAGAAGTTGGAGATTTTCGGTCGGGACGTTTTTCGATTTTTCTCCAAAACTAAAGGTCCCAGGACGAAATGTTGTACGAAACTTTTTGTAGAGAATTGAATTTGGAACAGAAAATGTTTATAGCACTTTGCGATACAGTCACTAGTTGAGGAGATAACTCGTTATCCAACTTAGGTTTCTGGAAATAGATATTCGAAATTTTTGGTCGGGACGTTTTTCGATTTCTCTCGAAAACTAAGGGTCTCAGAACAAAATGGTGTATGAAACTTTTTGTAGAGAATTGAATTTGGAACAGAAAATGTTTATAGCACTTTGCGATATAGTCACTAGTTAAGGAGCTAACTCGTTATCAAACTTAGGTTCCAGGAAAAAGGCACTTATTTGTAATGGGCCACACTCATTTACTACCACTCATTCAATTTATCAATCAATATAAATAGATACAATAATTCAATGTTTGATAAAAAAAATTTTTAAAAAAGTGAAAATCAGTTCTCCAAAAATTGATGTATCCAATTATTTGAAACTTGCATAAAAAATGTTGGAAAATCGATTGCGAAGATCTCAAAAAAAAATTTACAAAATAATGAAAGATTAAGATTGCCTTAAAAAAATATTTTGCCAATTTTTCACGAGACTCCTTATCAGTAGCGACGATAAGTTCGTGATTTCCCAATTTTGGCGGGGTAAAAAAATCAGGAAATAATGAGTGTTTATTCGACTGTGAATTTATGAGGAATTCCCTGAATGTTGCAAACACCGATAAGAGGTAATGAACGTTTCAGGAAGTGATAGTGAATGGTTTTCTCTTATTTATTTTCCCCAGAAGAGAGGCCGAATGCTACGAGTTTGTTGCATAGGAGGCCCAGCAGTGCCTGGCGAAGGGAGCGTAGGAGGGATCCGATTCAGAGCGAAGCACTCGATATGTCAGCTACGCGTGTCCATCATTACACCAGGCCCAGTGTGATCGTTCCCGCAGCGCCCCAGCATGGTGAGAAAAAAAGAAAATAAATTTCAAACTCAAGGCAATGATTTGACAAAATAGTCCGTTACTCCTCGGTAGACTTAGTTTTTTATTCAAAACTTCGAAGAGGAGTTATTGATAGAGGTCAAAAAATTTGAATGACTCTATTGAACTATTTGGAAAAATATACTAGAGCCGTCGAAGACCGCCAATGTACCAGTTCAATGAATTAATTGAATCATTGACAAATCGTGATCTGAGAATATCCAGAAATTCTGCTTTTTACGCTATCACAATTTTGACTGTCATAGACCAGTAATGGTAAAATAAGGTATATAGCAGATCTTTACTATTGTTTTCTAGTCCTTTCCGTAGCTTTCGTTTATGGAAAAATTATATATAGACACTAAAAAAAATGGACTCGCAATAAAAAAAATTATTTTTAATTTTTGACATTTTTCTTTTTTTGCAGGAGCTATTAATGAAGATATAGCGGTGACACCCACCCCTAGTGCAACTCCCTCAGCGGCGATTGGTGGCCAGAGAACCGGAATCAGGAATCCAAGTGGTGCTTGTGATCCCGCGATAGATGAACATTTCAAAAGATCACTAGGCCTCGCGGAATACGCCGCTGTCTTCAACGCCTCCTCCAACGCTGACCGAGAAACAGGACTCAGTGGTAATTATCAATTTTCCATGAAGATAGTAGTGTGTAAGAGTCCTGAAATAATTTGAAAAATCTTAATCAGACCCTGTGAATTTTTTTCATTTTTTTTTTTTTTTTGTATTTTTGGCATTTTTGAATTTTGGAATTTCTCATGAGCTTTCATATTTGCAAAAAAATTCGAAGCTTTTTAAACCCTTCATTTTTTTCCAATCTCCAAAATTTCGGAAACAAATTTCGAACTATCTCAATTTTTGTTTTGATGATTGATATATTTATATTTGTAATGTTGAAATTTTATGAGATATTGTAGTGCAATTTTTAAAATTTTTGCGAATTGAACTAGTTTCTAGAAATCTTAGAGCTTTTGAGCACTAAAAATTGTGAGAGCTTTGAAAGCTTTCAGAGATTTTGCCTCTAATTCTACGCACTTTCTCAATGAATCCCATCTTACATTGAGCTGTCCTTTGACTCCTCCAAAAATCCCAAAAATCACCAATGATCAAATCAAAGTGTATCCAATCAAAGAGCAGTAAAAATTGTCCCGCGAAATTTTCAAAGGTCTTTCACATAAATTGAATAAAATTTCGATCAAGAATGAAGGGCATGCTGGTATTAATAATGATTTTAAAAACAAATAATTGTTGTTAATTATTGCAGTGGACGACCATTTCGCGAAAGCCCTAGGGGACACGTGGACTCGACTCCAGGCAAAGGGACCACACAACTCATAACATCCTCGGGATCGCTGAAAAAAAAACGCTAAAAAGATGTGAAAACAAAACCATAATCCCCTCTTTCCATTAGTTATTATTTAGCAACTAATTTTCGCTAAATAAGTACAAGGGTACTTGTTCACACCAATTTTTCCATCACATAAAATGGACCCACCAGAACAAACTGAAAAGCGCAGACGGATCAATCAAGGGATGTCTAAAAGTCAATTACATGAGACATTATACGAAATTTTGTAGATCGATCAAGTCTTTCTTTTTCGTTTCTCTTCATTTTTTTTTTGCACATACGTTATCGCCAGGAGAAATGACCACCAATTTTTGGGGCTCTACGTTGATCATTTAGGGAAATGTATAAAGAAATTGTTTTACCACAAAACAAATTTCAAATGAATTGGCTTTGATATTTTTTTTCTATTTTCATTAGAAAGCTTACTTTTTTTAAATAAAAAAAATAAAAACTGACGTTGCAATGTCAGTTGAGTAAATAAAGCGTAAAATAAACAATACAATGAGAAAAATCTGCAGGAAAAATGAAAAAAAAACGAAAACTAAAGGCGAGATGGCACTACAGACTTTTGTGTAATTGTCTCACATCAGTCTATTAACGTTAAAACATGTTAAATAGTGTACATAAAGCAATCTCGCAAGACCCCGGCTGCCCTCGCAATATAAATTTATTTATTACCCAATTTTAATTGATCATAGAAATTATTTCTGTAGTGAATTGCGAGGTATAGTAGAAACTCTCAAATTTCGAGAAAAGTAGATGATTCGGAGAATGAATGAATCTATCGATAAATTTTATAGAACATTTTTTGTGGGGAATTGAATTCCCCATAAAGGAGGTTATATATGATTTTCCTGTAAATCAGCCGATTTTCGAGAAATATCTAAGAACCTATGGGAGATATCAAAATTTGTCTAGGAACATTTTTGTAACGCTGAAGTAGCTCTACAAAAAAGTATACATACAAATTTTAATAGCTCCCTTAGATTTTAAGATATTCCTCAAACATTCGACTTGGTGCAGCCTAGGTGGGCCCTGACAGACGACCCACTGAGAGACACTGTCCCAGGAGCGCTCGGATGGCTTCCTATATGCCTGTTCACTTGCCGTAAAGCAAAATGGTAACTCAATATCAGACTTGAATATAAGTCTAATATTAAGTCATGTTCAGATAGCTAGGGATTTTCGATAAATATCTCGGAATCTATGGGAAGCCCACGAATTTTTATCCAAGCTTTTTTGTAGAGCTTATCTTTCCCTACAAAAAGCTCTTTGTGAAAATGTTTCCATCTCTCCTCACTTTTGAGATATTCCTCAAAGAGACGTGGCCTTACCCTGTCGCAATTCACTACAGATTTACATTGTTCGATTTTTCGCCACGGAGACATTTGTTGTATCGATTTTCTTTATTTTTGCTGCAGACATTCATCCAAATGCGAAACAATACATTCTCAATTTGAGTATTTTTTGTTTAGAATTATTCTTTAAATTGTAAAAAAAATTCAGCTAATTTTCGATAAAAAATGAATTTGATTTGTTTCAGAAAAAAATATTTTCTCGGTTAAAAATTTTAAGTTCTTTTAGCAGAACAATTTTTTGAAATTTTAATAATGAGGATGGTAGAGTGGTGAAAATTCAAGAAAATCGAAAAATCGAGGCCAGATTGTTGCATAAGGTTTTAGGGAATGTCTCATCTATGAAATGGCAGTTTTTCACAGCCAGTTGTAACAACTTATGTAATGTAAGATTAATATTATGATTATAGAATATACATTGTGATTATATAAATATATTATATTGTGGAAATATATCCGATGTGATCGGTGGACTTTTCTGCGCATTGCAGGGACTAATATTGATAAATATTGATGAATAAATTATAAATGAGGAATTTATAGCTTTCAATAGTTTTTAACAATATTTCGCCCACTGATATGCACCAATGGAGTGAAATTTTGGAGAAATTATGTGGGATTCTAGAAATCAATTTTTGAATATCTTTGAATGTTGCATTTTCAAAATTTTATTCAATTAAAAAAAAAATCGAAATTGTTAAAATGTTAAAAATATTTTAATCACTGTCTTTTTCATTTTTAGAATTTCATTTAATTTCCAAAACTTTGATTCATTCTTTTCGATTTGGATTTTTGACTTGCTCAGAATTTACGAAATTTTTCGAGCCCATAATTTATTTGAAAATATTTTTTATTTCTGATTAATTTTCAATTTTAGAAAAATTATTTTTTGATATTTCAAATTTCCTCCAAATTTTGGGTCATAAAATATATTCATGTGTGTCAGAAAGACAAATCATAAAAGAAAATCGTGTTTTATCCAATCTTGCAAATTGCAAACTGCCGAAACTTTTGATAACACACTGAGCGTCTTTACAAAATGCATGTCAACCATTTATTCATTATTTTTTTCAATGTTGTTAATGGAGAGCGCCAAGAGGAGCAGTACTGATTTCAAATGGTGCTAGGAGGTTTTTAGAGATACCCCAGCACGCACAGAAGTCAGTACCTCTGCCTTCTCACTTCGTCACTTTTTTCAGAATTTTTTAACTCAAATTTTCTCGGTCTTAACTGCAAAAAAAAAGGATTTTTTTTACATTTTTTATTTACTTTTTTTCCACTGTTCTTCACGGGCTCAAGTCATTATCCGTGGTTTCGACAGATGTTTACACAAGCATTTCACTTTCACAGAATTTGAAGATCGGAGATGAACTTTATTTTATTGAACTTTAGGAAATGATTAAAAAATTTTTTTTTTATTTTTAAAAACGGATCAACAATTACGTTTCTGATGGCGCATGTATGTTCGTGTATTTTTGGCAACGCATCAATACCGTCGATCGGTTTTTTCGCAATATCTCGAAATCTATAGAAGTTACAAAAAATTTTCATTACCACGTTTTATGCGTAGTTTCAAGGGCTACAAAAAATGTTTATAACAAAATCTCCGATCTCTTTTAGATCTCGAGATATTGACGAAAAAAGGTAGTGCAAAATTGAAAATCGGGTGAACACTGTTTTTTTGGTGAATTGGAGATCTCGTAATCTGCGGTAGATAGCACAGCCCCTTATAGATAGCGCCCCCCCCCCCACCCTACTTTCTCGACATTCCCGCCCTATCTTCCCTACATTCAGTGTTATTCCAGAAAAACCAACTGTCAAGTTTGAAAAAATCGGTTCAACACTTGTTATTCCGCGTTAAAAAAACCTAAAAATCTCGTAAGCTATCACAAGCACGGAAATTTCCTAAAGACATTACTTGTTCAGAATTTGAAGGGCTACAAAAAATGTTTCAGGTGGACCCCCCTATCTTCTCTACATTCAGTGTTATTCAAGAAAAACCAACTGTTACGCTCGAAAAAATCGGTTCACCACTTGTTATTCCGCGTTAAAAAAAACTAAAAATCTCGTAATCTATCACAAGTACGGAAATTTCCTAGAGATATTACTTGTTCAGAATTTGAAGGGCTACAAAAAATGTTTCAGGTGGACCCCCCTATCTTCCCTACATTCGGTGTTATTCCGGGAAAACCCACGACCGAGTTTGAAAAAATCGCTTTACAACTTTGAAAAAAAAAATCGTTGAAAAATATGGTGATAATGAAACTTGTGTTGAAGTGCACTTGGTGCAGCCTAGGTGGGCCCTGAGAGACGAGCCACCGAGAGACACTGTCCCAGGAGCGCTCGGATGGCTTCCTATATGCTGGCAGCCTGTTCACTTGCCGTAAAGCAAAATGGTAACTTAATATTAGACTTGAATATAAGTACGGTAATTCCACACCACAGTTCAAAGTAAGTCTACACCAATCCCGGTGTCCTTCCTCCCGCTCCCTTTTTTTTTTACACCCCGATCTTTTTAATTATTCTCTTTTACCTTTTTTCATTCTACCTCCCTATGCGCGTCCTAGGGCGGCAGTGACACTGGACACTATGAGGTGATTGCAACATCATCTGCTATTGTACCATTGTTTTCGCAACTAGTGTAGCTTTGTTTAGACCGGCCTTTTTTAACAACGTAACTGAAGACGGATAGTTGCACTGGGACACAAATATTGTAACTGCATTTTTTTTTTTTTTGCTTTTTGCCAAATTCTAAAAAAAAATCGCTTTTCAAAATTTTTAGGTCCGTGAATTTTTTTGAAATACTTTGAGAATTTTAGGTATAAAAATCGCGAGTCCGAAAAAAAATCGGAAAGATGCGGTAGTAGCTATAGCTATAAGAATGCCAAGTCGCGGATTTTTCCGCGAAAAACCGCGAATTGTTTGCAAAAGCAAATGTACCCCTCAAACAATTTGGAAAAAATTGTAAACGAGTAATTTTATAGAATTACCAATTACTGTTCCCATTCAATCAATAATCCATTGATTATTTGTTGATTCCACATCCCAGGCGTATTGAATTTCGTTGGCCGTCGAGTTGACCGCAGAGCCGGCGCGGCATCATTTTTCCTCACCTTCATTTTATTCCCTCGACCATGTTTTTTTTTCTCTCTAAACCGTAACGTCCACTACCCATGTCCGCGCGTGTAAACTAATCCACGCATTTTTTTTTTCCAAGTTTACAACAAAGTGGAAACACAAACTGTTCTATTGTGAGGTGCGCGTCATGACGCGCCTCACCAAGCATTGAAGTCTCCGGCCGCGGTTGAGGTTCTCCATCGGGAAAATGGGAAATTAAGTGGTCCACCCTGAAGATGAGCCATTGGGACCTCGCACGCAAATTTTACATCTGTGATTTCTACATGAGACCATTTCAAAAAAAGAAATTTCTAAAAAAATCTGCAAAAGGTTTTAAGAAAAAAAAATGGGATAAGATTTTTCGTGGAGAAAAATTCTCCACGTTTTCCACATTTTTTTGTATACGTCAAATTCTTGGGGTGGCTTCGAGAGGTGATTTTCGGAAAACACGTGACTCTGCAGTCACTGAAATTAAGAAAATTTTTTTAGATTTTTTTTTTTAATAATCGATTCCGGATTTGATTGAACGGAGCATGGGTTTGGTGGCGTACGGGTCGAATCATTTGAGAGCGCCGTATCTCTTGAAATATGGGACTTACGAAAGAAACTCATAAGAGCTAAAATGTGTGTTTGTGAGAGAGGAAGAAGATTTGTTTGACACTTTTCTTTCTGTCTCTTAGCGTTTTCATAGTAGAGGGTGATAAACCATTTTAATTGTTCGTAAGGGACGGCGAATGCTCCGACTACACACACACACTTCATCGTTTCTCTTCTTTTTCCTCCATGAAAAGAGGAAATGCACTTACACACACACTTCCTCCTTTCTCTTTTTCCCCTTCATAAAAAAAAAGAAACACACACACACACTTTTTTCTAAAAATGGGTTTTAAACGTTTAAAAAAACGGCAATGTCCGAAAATATTTCTAGAGATCTAGGAAGGTAAAAAAAAATGGAGACCTAGAGAGGTTTTTAGTAACCGAAAAAGCGATTCCAATGTAAAAAATTTTCTGAAGTAATTTTTCTCATTCATTTCAACTGAATTTTAACGATACGAAGTATTTATTCGTCTACTCAAATTATAATTTTTATTATTATAACCGTATTCTGCAATTTCTACGAAAAACTGTTTTAGAGTATACAATAATTGTTGATCAAAAATATTGGAAGATATCGAGATCATCAGCGCGGAATGTTTAAATTTAATTAAACTGAACTGTTCAATTCCATAATCAAAGGATTTTCTTTAAGGAAAAAAAATTGAAAAGAAGGGAATTGAGAGCCCAACTTCCCATTGCACATGCTTTCAAACATCTAATGACCATGTCAACTATTTCTATCGAAACGTAAAAAATTTCTCCCGCGAAAACTTCAAGTCCAAAACTGAATAAAAAATCAGTAAAATTGTGCACTGCATAAATCTATTCCATATATAATAAAAATCCATTCTGCCCCCTATGGTGAAAAAAAATTCCGTATGTAATTCATGTCTGACGTACTTTTTCCACTATTTTTCACCACTCCGAGTGGGTGTGGATGGTCCGGCGCAGTGCGCGCGCGCCAGATTCAAACACTTACGCACCATAGATTCCACCTGCAATTACGCCTTAATTGCGCGAGTTGAGAGAGAAACTCATAGGACATAAAATATGTATTTTGAGGTGAGGAACATTTTTTGTTATACACATTTTTCCCTATCTATAACCGTTCTCGAGATACAGGGTGTGAGACGTTTCGAATTGTGCATAGCAATAAAAATAGTGGAGTGAAGTTATGCAATACCTAAAATTATGTAATGGTAAGTTATGTAATGATCTGTCGATTTGAACTCAAATGATCTGTATCGTCGCACACACACACACAGACACATTAACTTGAAATTTTTTGGGGCTCATCTTAGTATACTTAGGAGAGATTTTATGTAGCGTAATTACGATTTTCCGAATTGAGGTCATTACCGTAAAGACTTTTTCGGACTCCGTAAATTTTCAAATTCCGAGTTTCTCATAGATTCTCGCAGCATGAACCAGCTAAACCACCAAAATCAGATCCCGCATAAACTTTGAAAAAACGTAAAAATAAATGACGGAAATGAATGAACCGTATGCGCACTTCCGGAACTCCCGATAACTCTCCAAACCCCGTAAATTCGCGTAAAACTGACTCAAAAATTACCTTCACAATTTACCCCTTTGCACATATCCTCCCCATAATTAATTAAGCAATATCATAAATCTCTCCCGAGGCCCGCCAAAAAACCCGACATTCAAATTTGAAGACACCACCAAAAATTCCCCTAAACTCCGCACTCCGAGAATCTCCAAAGAAGGGACCAATTAAAATCCCATAAAAAATCGCAATTTCGGGGCGCTACTAAACAAATTGATACATCAATTTTCAATTAATTTATTCCAATTTTCCAAACTGGCCTACCAATACCATCCCCCGGACGTCCCAAACATGTCCTCCACCTCTCCCGCGACATAAAAAAATTCCAGGGCATTAAAAATTAGCCGACACTAAAAAAAAAAAAACAAAATTAATTCCGCACTTCCAGAATTTCGAAAAGAAAAAATTAGCAAAATCCCGTGGAGCAAAAACTCGGATAAAATTTTGAGGCGCTGGTAAACTCGTAAACTCGAAAACCCGGGACACGACTGATCGAGTGACCGAGGGGGTAGTCATCGCGGGGAGCAAACCCCTCCTATTTCCATCAGGCTGTATAGAATTACGGTTTGTGCTGCTGTGGTACTGCTGGGACCCCGTTTTTCGTTTTTTTTTTTTCCCTGTCCCCCCTTAGGACATGCGGAAGAGGGAGATACCCTATACAACATACGAAGAGCGAGAGGTGATATTGGGGGGCAACGGACATTATTGAAGGGGAGAAGAAGTGGCCCGCCTTTTCCCCCCTTCAACAACCCCCTCCATTTGCCTTCTCTTTATTCTCCTTTCTCTCTCTCTCCCTCTTTTGGGCTTCGTTTTTCCCTTTTTTTTTCTGAACTCACGCTCGCGTGAATCATGCATATCGATTTTCTCATGAGCCCAACGCACGACCGTTGGAGGTTTCGGGCTTTTTGTTTTTTCAAATTGGGGAGTTTCTGAGGAGTTGAGGGGGTGGAAGGGGGGGGGGCGAACTTGGCGAGATTTTTTTTAGTGAATTAGAAAACTGTTTGGGGGTAAGCCAAATCGGTTGTTCCGCGCGCTTTTTGAAATTGCCGCGCAAAAAACATTTCCTCTTTTGATTATGCGTCAAGGTCCTTGGGTTCGCGACCGGCTTCCGGCTTCCGGTTTCCTCATGATGAAGACTGTTAGCAGGAGCATTCCGTGTGTGCTATTGGTGGTGGAGGTGACATGCCAAATTCCCCCGTTCAAACTTTGCCGCTCATTTCTCTCCCGGAAACACACTAAATGGCGCCAATTAAGGGCCAGGTCTCCATTAAGTTAATCTCTATTAAAGTTAAAATTAAGCGTTGTGATTGGTCGGAATTAAATTTTCGACCAATCAGAAGCCTTAACGTCAAAGTTAAATATGGCGCGCATTAACCAAAAACTGGTGCTAAGTGAAGACAGTGGCCGGACAGGAACCCAACCGGAAGTGCCCGCGGGGGACACTTACCGCGGCTCGGTGAGAATCTATAAAAAAGTTTTCTATACTTTCTATACAATTTTATGGGACCAGGGAATCAGAGGTGATAAATTCACCGAGTGCTCTATAGTATTTGATGTTGAGATGCGCAGCAGTCGAGATAATTGAAGGTTGCGCAGGGGTGGAACCCCGCGCACTTTTCAGCGGGATTTTTTTTATTGAATTAGCGATCACTTGGGGGCTATTACTGGTAGCAGGGTGGTGGATAGTCAATTGGGAGCGAGGGAGATTTTAAGTGGAAGAAAATTGATGGATTTCTTGATGGATTTTGGCAGATTGGAAATTCGAAAATTTCAATTTTTGATTCTTATCTTCGTTGGACACTGACATCATTATTCCCTTCATATCTCGATCATCACCCTTATTGTCTTCTGTACGAAAAAACAGTGTCCTCCTTCGAGTTAATTCACGGAATTTTCCGGAAGTGGAAAGGCGAAATGGTGGTTTTTTAATAAAGGTTTTTTTTCGCAATATTTTCATATTTTCGTGTAGCAAGCACCTCTGAAGGGGCCCCTGGCATCGTGAATCCCCTCACGCACATTTGATTCTCCTCGGCACAATGCCATTGGTTCACCATCTCACTTCCACCCAAACCGCCCCATTGACACGAGCACTCCTGCGACGTTACAAAACATAGTATTCGTCGATCCTCTTCGTCCGCACGTCCTTGGTCCGCTGGGGTGGGAGGCTGGCTTTTTGTTTTATTTCTCATCTGCAAGGGGGTGCAAAACTCTCAATGATCGAGTAATAAGGACCCCTTTGTCTCTGCAAACTCCAACTGTTTTCTATTATTTTTTTCAGCTTGGGGGAGTGCTAAACTCTTTGAACGGGTTTTCGGTCAAATCAGCGGTTTTGCAGAAATAAAACATGAGAAAAAAAATCAACGGTGTTTGAATTTTTTGGATTGTTCAAAATTTGTCAAATCGAAATTTCTGTATTTCATCATTTAAATAATTTTGAAAATTTTGAATATTCAAGTTTTTATGATTTTTCCAATTTTGGAGATTCATTAAATTTGGAAAAAAAAATTTTTTTCAAGTTTCAAATTTTTTGAAAATTTTCGAGTTTTGTGAAGATGCGAAATTTAAATAACACATTTTAAAAATACAAGTTCAATTTTTGAATATAGGTTTCTTTAAGTCAGATTGGTATCTGTTATTTTATTATGGAGAATGTTTCCGATGACGTCACTGGTCTCGCGACAGAAAGAGCATTGGCAAGTGTTGCTACTATATAAAGATTTTTTTATTAATAAGTTCATGTAAATAATTTACATTAAGCTGCAATGTTTTATACAGACACTGATATACAATTCATATATTCAAATCAGTAGCGAAGGGGCAAAACGGTCGAAGTTGGTATTTGAGGGTCAGTTTTTTCTGGATATCTCGAAATCTAAGGATCACAGCGAAGTTGGCTAGCATACAAAATTTCTAGGCCTGACTCTCCTCATTTTTCAATATTTCTCAACTATTTTTGAATGTAATACAAGTAATGATTCAAATCCACTCAAACCGTTTAACTGCTTCGCTTCTGAAATTCAACTCAAATTCATCAAATTATTAGCCAGTTAATTTGATCAAATTTCGATTCACAGATTTACAATTTTAGTCTCCATCGCTTCTTAGAATAAATTAATAGGCCTAGGTGCGGAGTAACATTTGGAGTTAACAATTTTTTTTTATACATTACATACATGGAAACATACAGAGAATATGAGAACTTCAGAATGGAATGTTTGAATTTTGTGGAATACGAGTGTAAAAATTTCAAGGGACATTTTTGATTGGATTTCTTTGAATTTCTTTTCAAAGTTGTTTTTTTTATTCAATTTAATAAATTTGTCAAATTTTCAAAATTTCAAATTTTTCAATTTTCAAAATTTCAAATTTTCGAAATTTCAAATTTTCAAAATTTCAAATTTTCAAAATGTCAAAATTTTAATTTTGTTTTTAAAAAAATTGAAAACTCAAAAAATTTGAGATAAAAAAATTTTCTAAACATTTCCACAATTTCAAAATTTTCGAACAACTCATAAATGTTAGAAAATTTCCAAAATTTTCAAGAGCGGTCGAAACTCCAAATATTCCAGAAAAAAAAAATAAAAAAAATCAATGGAAAAATTTAAAACGCGAATATCATGTCCCCTGAAAATCTATCTCTCCTTCTTTCCAATCCACAGAACATGCAATTGTATCTTCCCATAATGACAATTTCGTTATAATAGGTAGCAACCAATGTAAAATTGGCGCAATTATTAAGTGTACAATATTCTTTTTGGCCACAATTATCCATCATTGACGTTAATGAAAGCTGCCGATGATTGATTACATAAATTACGTATTAGAAATTGTTTGAACTATCTCTTTGATCCCTCCCTAAGATGTATAATCAGATAAACACATATGAGAACTTTGTGATGAGTTAAAATTGATAAATTTCATGACATTACCCGGATTATGTATATTTATTATCATTTTCATTATCAATCAAAGTTGTGTATTTTCATACATAGGATTGTCAAAAAATTTTAACGTGTGATTTTTTAAAACAATTTTCTGGAGTTTCAAAAATTTGTAAAAGTTTTTGAAAAAATAATTTATAATTCTATAAACGATTTCAATAGTTTATGCAAAATTTTGAAAATTGAAAAAAATTCAGAGATTTCAAAAATTTCAAAAATTCTAGCAATTTCAAAAAACTTCAAAAAATGGACAAATAAATTAGAAATTTCTTCACTCTCCCAAATTTGAAAAAAAGGGGAATCTTCACAAAATACACAACTTTAATTATTGATTCCTTCAAAATGAGATCTGCGAAAGCGATAACAAACATTTTGTATAAATTTTTAGGCATGATAACCATACACGATTCCTATAGAAATCCGATAAAAAATCTATGGGAACCCTATAAAAAAATAATTATAAGAACACTTTGAATTATGTAGAGTGGATGTCCTCTGCCTTTGGTCTCCTCTCACCTTAAGTATACTGAAGACCCATAAAATCTCTATAGGAATCCTATGAGTTTTCTTCATGCCTGTATGAAACATACCAATTTACCAGAGAAATTTTCTACCGAAACTTTTTTCTAGCGCCTCCATAAAAATCTTAGAAAATTTCCTCAAATCAATTCTATGAGAATCTTACGGACTTTTTCAAAACTTATCAGAGCCTCAATTCTCTAATATCTTTCTATGGGAACTCTATAGGAATTCTATCAAAATTTCCATGAGCAACTCTGCCCATGAAACAATTTTATCGCATGCCATTGGAAAGTTCTCATTAAGATCGACAAATTGTCGATAATTTACCGGTAAATTGTTGGCTGGGTAGGGATCATATAAAATCCTGTAGGAAAGGTTCGAATTCTCCTATAGCATTTCCATAGAAATTGAATAGAATTCCTGTCAGATTTTCTCCAAAAGATGGGACAATAATTTCATGGGATTTTTTGGACCCCCTTTGGAGAGTCACTTTGGATATAAAAGGTCCCAATTTTTCATAGCGTTACTATAAAAAAATTTAACCGAAGTCCCATATGCATCCCATAAAAATTCTCTAGGATTCTTCGAGCTCCCTCGAACCGTTTCCTTTCCCGGTTTCTATGGGAATTACATGGAAACCCCATAGAATTTTCAACGGCCAATCCCATAGAATTTTTTCAAATTAATTATCTCCCAATTTATAAATTAAACTCTTCATATTATGAGATACCACTTGATCTTCTCTCCTTATAAATTTCCTGTCAAGAGTTCGATTTTTTACTCTTAACTCTAGGCGATACGGAGTATAATTTTCTTATGATGGTCACCAAATCATTCTGGGGAAATAAATTCTCGATAATACCTTCTAGTAAAACATAGAGCAGTCTTCGATTGAGTACTGGACGCTGAAATAATTCAAAAACACGCAGAAGTCCACATCTCGTTGTTTCACTACCGATGATATGTTTTAACTCGTCTGATAAACACGAAAGGAGAGCAATTTTAGCTGCAACTCGAGTGCGATTTTTGGTTTCGGTATCCCGGGGTGGTTTTGCCTCGGCTCGCGCTCCATTTGGCCATTGACTGTGCCTGAAAAAAATTTTAATTGATTTATTGGTGAGAAATTTGATTGACAAGCCTAGGGATAAATTTAGTCTGGAGGAAGGGTGAACTGTGAGAAAGTTAAGGGTGAAACGTCTCAGGAAAAAAAAATGAAATATTGAAATTAAATAAAAATTAGACAGTTATAACAAAATTATTGCTCGTCCAATAAAAACTTACTTGAATAGCTTGAGGTAAGTAGCAACATTTTTGGGACTAGTCAGCAGTGACACATATTCGACGATTCTCCTATTAACAATGTCCCCGAACATGGTTCGAATTATTTGTCTGAGAAGGGTCACAATCCTCCGTCTCAGCCATTGGTTTCTCACTTTTAAGTCAAACACTTCGTCCATCAGCAGCAGAATAATTCGCAATGGTATGTTATCATCTGTTTCTGTATCAATACTCGCACCAACTTTTACACTTTCGTAAAACACACTGCTCTTCCTGGGATTGCCGAAAAATTTACTTATATTGTCCATCACCCCATCAACAGTGCTCAGCATATTATCTGGCATCGTTTTCACAGCCTGCGTTACCGTCTTCATTGACGTCTTCAGCGGATTCACCAACGTGTCGATCTTCAATTGAGTTAAAACAAATTAATTGATTGAGTTATTAAGTCAGAAACTCATGGAAAATCAGAGGTAAAAAGTAAATGAAATTTTCACTACATTTCATATGCTTCTAACAAATTTTGAAAAAGTTTGACCGCATTTGAAATTTCGAAAAATTTAATTAAAAAAAATTAATTTTGACAAGTTTAATGTTGAAAAATTTGATTTTGAAAAAATTAATTAAAAAAAAAATAATTTCAAAAAAATTAGAAAATATTAAATTTTATCAGACTCTCTCAAATTTTTAAATTATGAACAATTTCAGAATTAGCATTCGAAAATTCGCAAAATTTTAGAAAAAAATTGGGAAACTTAAACTTTCCAAAATTGACAATTTTTTTTGACATTTGAAATCAGACAGCACATTAAAAACTAACTCACTGTTCTCGAAATATGTCCCCCAGTGACGCCCTTATCATAGTCGCCCTGCTCGAGAAATCCAAGTAACAAATTCTGCAGCCCCATGTGTCCATCAGTAGTGACGGGTTTCGTCAATCTATATAGCCATATATTGAGCATGGCCATCCTTCTCTCGAGCACAGTTCTCTCCATATTGTGAAAAGCTTTCTTCGCTGGGAACGGCAGCTTAGCAAGATCGTAATACTTTTCCTTGATCTTCTGATGTAGATCATGAAAGTCCGAATAGCGCCTATAGATGTGCCACTTCTCCTTGTATCCAGAGTCATAGCTTTTCTCAACAGCCACAGCATAAATACCATAAGTCTTTCCCTTATCACTGACCACACCAGTCTCAATGATTTCAGCTGATAACTCAAATCTGCCCTGTTGGAGTTTCCTAATAGCATTCTGATCACAGCCGCTGTCCTCCACCTTGATTACCTGCTCCGCCGTCTCCAGGTAAAATGCGTCTCTGCCTTCTGGAACTTAAAACGAGAAACAGTCAATTTTTGTGATATAAAATGTCGACTCCTTCACATTTTCGTCCAACAGGAAACTTGAATTGTTTGCTTTTAACTTCCTTTCCTAAACCTGCATGACCTAACATTATTATAAATCGTGAAAACAAAATTTGCACTCGATATTTCCTCAATAATCAGTTGTTGAAAATTAAAATTCTGAACGATTTGGTGAAGGCGATAACGTCAAGATATTGGTACAAATGATGACAACGTATTTTCTCAACTGGTTTCAATGTCCACTGCTTTCAGTTTTTGATACACGTGTTACTTTGCAGAATATGTTAAACAACATTATCATTCAGCACGAGGTTGGTGGTCAACGCTCAGTTGCTCATACTTCGATACCGACGATAGACCATGTTTTTACCACCTCATAAATCCCAATATTCCCACAAAAACCGAGACGAAAACACTACAACGTGAGATAAAACGAATGAATACAGTTGCTATATGCAAACTGAAGTTTAGGCTAGCGATTGAGGTCCGTCTATTAGCGATAACGTGACTAAAATTGTCTTATCCAATTACCCGGTGATTACTCCTGTCATTACCTGCACACTAATTTTCTACCAATCCGAGTGACACCTGCATGTTCCAAATTTGGTTTCACACTAGTGCTATTACCTGAACCTTCATTAGGCAAAGAGATTACGGTCAGGTGCGCCCCGAACGTTCAGACTTTCATCCAAGTTCATATTTCAAATTCTGAAATATTTAGGAGCATACCTGCTTTGGCATCCTTCACCTCCTTTTCCTTCCTCATCCCTAAATCGTCTGTCTCATCCTCCCCATCCTCCAAGCTGCCCAACGAATTCGACTTGTTCGACTTCCCATCACTGTTTCCCAGCTCATCCAACGGATCCAACTCCGCTCCATTACTGCTGGTCAAACTGATCCCATCAAATGACTTAGAATCCTCCTCTTTCAATAAATCCAACTCGGCAAGTAGCTTAACATAAGACCTGGAGCGTTTAAACGCTGGCAAGAATCTGTCCTCATTCTTAAGTTTCTCATAGCAACACCTCTGGAGCTCATCGAACCACGTCTCCTTGACGGTATCCCCCTTAACCCTCATCAAAAGATTCTTCACCAAGCCATCATCCAGCTGCAACTTGCATACTGCTTTATCACTGAGATACTGCTGGTAAATTTTCAAAGCAGCCTCCTTCAAATTCTCCAAATTAACATTTTTCCTTCTCATCGAATTACCCTGATTGCTCTGATTTTGGAGCTTCTGCAGCTCAATATCCGATATTTGTTGTTCAGCGGAAACCCGCCATCCATAAATATTCAAGTAGAAGTACAGGTAAGCCTCTGCATTAATATTGGTCATGTAATCTATGAAGTAGCTCAATGCAATGTTGTTCTTAAGTAACTCGTCCAGGGGAAGATTGACAAGTTTATGCCCAGGCACCATAAGGCGATTCCAATCAGGTGGAATACCAACTCCATCAGCCTCGGAGTCCAAGCCCTCCTGCATTGTAACGATCCTAGCCTCCAAGATCTTCTTCACGTAAAGCAGACTGTTCAACTGCTGCTTCACCATCAGATCGTCATCTCCACCAGCATCCTTCGATCTGAGATGAGCAATCTCACTGCAAACTATGTTCTTAGTTGCACTCAACTCTTCCAAACTATCCGTCAGTCTAATAATCGACAGGAACACATCGCTGGGAAGAGTTTCTTTGGTACACAGCCAAATGCATATCTGATTGATGTAATCAGGATCGGAAAACAGGTCCAGTAACGGGATGATGATAGCGTTTACAAGCAGCTCTCGTAGGATAAATCGAACAGTCAAACAGTCGAAGTCAGATTTTGGCAGGAGTAAGTAGAGCAGAATTTCGGATAATTCCCGAAGATAAGAGAGTTCAGCATCGCGAGATGTGCAAACGAGATCGCGACTGATTAAGTTGTTCTCCATTTGGACCTCGAGATCGAAGAAGATGTTCTCGAGGTCGTTATCCTCCTCCTGGACCTCCAAGGGCTCGGTTAGGGACGAGAGATTGGGGATGTAGAACTTTGATTGGGAGTACCAGGAAATGTCTGTTTCACTCTTGTTACGACGATGGCTTGGCGAGCGCTTGGGTGTTCCACTGGAGTTACTGGATGAGGACTTTGGAAGCTTTTGCTTTATCTTGCCACGTGCCTGACGGTAGAGGCGCATGTGCGAGGCCGCATCGTCGACGAGACGTGTCGTCAAATACGGAATCCAGTCGACGTCTTTGACGCGATTTGATAGATTTATAGCGATCTTTTGGGCGGTGTCACGAACGGAACGCGGGAACTCGTCGTCGGAAGTGAGGAGAGGATACCAAGTGTCTATGTAGTCCCGGAGCACGAAGTCCAGGATCTCCTGGAGGGACTCGTCTATTATTGGACTGCCTGTCACTCGGCGGTCTAGCGTGAAGGTGGTCTTCGAGGATGAGAGGCCCTCGATGGTCTGGAATTTTTTTTTGGAAATATAAACAGTCTTTCTTCTCTTCATAGAGAGGTCTATGTAGAATTGATATTAAAAAAAAATCGTTTACCCGCTGCAGTTTTTCAGTCTTCTGGTATAAGTTCTCTCGGCTAAGAGTAATAGTGTCCTCAAGAGTTGGTGCATATTTTCGGTATATACAAGTCAACGTTCTGGAAAAAATATTTCGATTATTTTTTAAGAAATTTCAAGGAAAACTTTGATACACACCCAAGAACCAGAACGACGACACATAAAAGTAATTTGACAATTGTTCCTAGGCCGAATAGGGCTGTGAGTAGAGTCAGGAATCCGCCAATTCCACTGCACATCAGCAAATTCATCTGAAAAAATGATGTCAATTAGTAAGTTGAATGAATAAAGAAAATTTCACCCTTTCCAAAGTGTCTGAATAAGTTTTTCAAGCAGTTCAAACTGCTCTAGAGGTTTTGAAACTTCAAAAAAAATTTAAAAAATTTTATAGTTAACATAAGAAACAAAAGATGGCATTATTGAGAATTGTGAAATTTCTGAAAACTTTTTGAAATTATGATATTTTTTTTGGAATTTGGAATATTTTAATTTTTTGAAATTCCTCAAATTTTGAAACTTTGTAAATTTAGCGAATTTTTGAAATTCGAGTTCTGAAATGAAGAAAAATTTTAAGTGCCTCATTCCACTATTGACAATTGGTTTTTAAATCGCTAAAATTCATGCTCGAACCAAGAATAAACGCCTTATCAGTATTACAAGAGTAAAAAATGATAAACGAACGATAGAGCTCGACGACAATTCCCAGATGTATGTGGGCGCTCCATAACATAACATTACTAATTAAAATAGGAGCCAAGTACATTTCTATGATCAAAATAAAGCGACATCTTGTCACACAAATGGTCCAGTGAAAAATAAATTTATTGGTAAATAGAATACGCAATATGGTTCAATTTCTTTTTTTTTTTTTGGCTGCATAAATGAGCAGAATCTCAGGCATTCGAAGCGTTGCACCTTCTCATTCAATTCGCGTAGTTTTAACTTCCCATATTGAAATTGTTGCGAACCTTCGAACAAAAAAGTTACATTGTAATTTATAATTACAAATTGTAAAATTTCTGAAATTTTCGACAGTTTTTTTACAAATTTGTTTCACGTTTGAAATTTTCAAAACGTTCAAACTTCTCGAAACTTTCAAATAGATTATGTTATGTATATAGATTATGTTCTCAAAAAAATTAAAATTATGTTTTTTTTCTCTCCCAAGGTTAGAATGTTCAAAAAATATATAGTTTTGAAACATTTAGTTTTCCTGTAATTTTTCAAATTTTAGCTTTTCTTAATTTCATTCTTTGGTGACAATCAATTCAAAAATCTAAAAAATCCCGCCTTTTTCATAAAAGCTTTAACTGTCGCAGTGAAATAAAATATAACAAAATGACATAAAGCGAATGAACTAAAGCAAAACCTGAAAATACTACGTTCAATCTGTCAATTCTTTCTCTACAATTTCACATCTTTATCATTGCATATATATATATATATATGATATTACTGTGTACATGTTCTATATATATGACCATTGAACATTATACCTTGCAAATTGGAAATCCTCAATCATGTCCCAAAATTATTCAAACTTCCAAAACTGTGGAACACTGCAACAATTCCAAAACAATTTTTCTCAAAATTCAACCCTTTCACGATTGTTTCAATTCAAACAATCCAAAATGACATAAGGCAAAAACCTACTCGAAAAACTTGAATCATAAAATTTTCGAAAACTTTAAATTTTCCAAACCCTCTATGGATTCTGACTTCTCATTTTTTCTTCTTCTCATTTTTTCTTCTTCTCATTTTTTCTTATTCTCATTTTTTCTTGTGCTCATTTTTTCTTATTCTCATTTTTTCTTGTTCTCATTTTTTCTTGTTCTCATTTTTTCTTGTTCTCATTTTTTTCCTGTATTTGTAAGTAAACGTGTTCCACATTGCTCAAGCTCATAATTACAGCAAAAAAAAAAGTCTAACCTAGTTCACATTTCAAGGAGACATACGTGTTGTGAAATGCTCTAGCGCAATTACCATAATGTTTAAACATACCTTTGGATTTTCTCAATTGGTTCTCATCTGTCAACACGCGTGACCAGTGTTATCACTATTATCAGTCACCTGCTCAAGTGTTTATTTACATATCTAAATGACACCGTACAATATACGCCCAACATTGTATTCACTGTACAATTAAACTATGTTATTTATTATCGCCGGGTTTTATCGTTATATTATTACGTTACATTTTAATGCACAATCGCGCGCTCACCGACGGTCGACCTGTTATGATATGCTTTGCAGTTTTTTTTGACGTTCAGTTTCCCTTAGTCTGTAGTTTTTTTTCCAACATGGCGGCGTGCGCGTGTCGAGAGGAGCGCAGGGGTTGACTAATTTTTTTTCGGAAACTTTGGGGGATGGAAGTTGATGATGATGATGATGATGATGGCTAAAGTAAAGCAGTGACTGCAAAGCTCTTGCGGCCCTTGTACACTCCAGTTGTCACTGTTGGGGAACGGTTTAGGTTGGCTGATGGTATTGTCATCAACCGGATATGGTAATGTGCTCTGCGCAATTGTCTCTGCACTGAGGATACCAATTGCCGGTAGTCTTGTCTGGTAGGCTATGTTGGTACGGTAGATTGACGCTACCACGTCATTTTTAACATCAGTTATTACGGTTCTTTATTGTTAATTAATATCGCTATTTTCATGCCACTTTTGCACCAAAGCAGTCAAACATTTATTAAAAATAAATTGCATCGATGCTTGCATTAACGCGCCACTTTTTGATTGATTAAAAAAAATTATAAATCTTCAGACATTTAATTTTATTTATCAAGTTACTTATAAACAGAAAAATGGATGAAAAATTATAAATCCAGAATGAATGAGAGAATAATTTTTATAAAATATTGGTGAAGATCAATCGCAATTGTGCAAAAATTGGCATTAGCTATTGCACATCTTCAGGCAAATGAAAAATTTCTGACATGACAGTAACAATTTGAAGTTTACGAAAAAAAACCATGTATGCCAGCTCCCACGCGCGACTGGAGTTTACTCCTTCAGGATAATTATCTTGGAATATATAGAATAGGCGGTTGGCAGGGTAAATGAACTGAAATCCATGAAAGTACATACCTTAATCCCTATTTATTTACATTCATTCCCTTCACTATTAACATTAACATTATCAATTTTCCAAATATTATCATCGTTATTAAATACTGTGACAATCGGTTTTTCAACTACAATACGATACGTGAACATCGGAAGGTACATAAGTTACGAATCGTGAAAATACGATGGTTGTACCATATCTAGTGGTCTCCCTTGTTCTACCAGATACTAAATCTAAATTAAGGTCTTCTTTTAAAAATTGTATTAAGCGCAATCCATCATCTTCATCAAAGTGAATATTGAAATCGCCGTCAAGTAGGACCGGAAGTTCATGATAGCGTTTTTTCAACAGTTTCGAACCCCCTTCTGTATATACTAACAATGCCCCATGGAGAAAATCTATTATGTCCTTAATGTTCTGATTGATTGAAATATACACCGTGACCAAAACAATTGGTTCACCGTTAGGCAAAGTACATCTTGCGGCACATATGTCCCCACAATCAGATTTGGTTTGTGCAACGTGCTGGCAATTTCTTCTCAATGCAGTATCATCACAGACAGTGAAGGTGGGTTGCGCATCGCCAACATTTGGATAGATACCGACGCCTCCGCCGCGCTTGATGATGGGTCGTCTGAATTGTGTTACTTGACTGAAATTTTCCATTTCGACCCGTTCTCCGTTACGAAGCCAAGTTTCTGATAACATTAATGCATGTGATTTTTGTATTATATTACCACGGAGGTCACGTGCGTGTTCCCGGAGATTTTGGCAATTGAGAAAAAAGATTAGAGTTGATGGCGTCAACTGTGTCGTAGGAGCTGGAGCCAGGTACCCAGAAGTACCAGGTATCTCTTCTTGTCTCGGAACCACTCCAGCAGAATCGGAGTTTAATTCTGCATTGAGTTTTTTCCTCTGTCTGTATTCTCGCTGATAATCGGCTCTAGACTTTTTGGCTGGCTTATCTCCGTCAATTTTTTGAGCTTTTTCCCGTTTTTTTCTTAGCCTGTATTCTCGCTGATAATCTATTTTTTTTGCTGGGGTTTTCTTCCTCGCCTCAGGATTATTTATGATTTTTTGCTTTTGTCGGAGCCTGTACTCTCGCTGCCGCTCTGCCGAAGTTTTCGGTTTTTTGGCAGCTGGTGTTACTTGAGGGCTGGTTACAAAAGTACTAACAGAAAAATTCGGGGATGTATATTCAGGGATATAACTGTCGAATCTTACTCTGGCAAAGTGATAGAAGACATTCATTTCAGACTATTTAAATAAAAAAATGACAGGACAGCAGTGCAACTTATGCAGCATATCTTATATCCAAACTTTTTTTCGACAGAAGTGAAACTTACACAGTACAGTTTAATTATAAACTCTTTATTTCACACTTTTTTTTCAAACAGTCAGAACCTAGTGACGCAAAAATTAGTACATAACCTACCTGGTAACTGCATCCACTTGTTTTTCTGATTTTTGTTCATCCTCACTTGAATTATGTTTTTCCATATTTTACACTATTTCATTAAATATAAATAGATATCAGATTACATCTCTACATAAAAATGAAACACCGAAACTCTGAAATTTCATAAACTGACTGTTGATATTCATTACATATATTGAAGCCAGCCTAACCTTCCCCGTGAGAACGTATGCGCATCACAGTCAGAGTTCCCCAAATACGGTGCGCAGAAGACAACGTAACGACTTCACTTATAGTTAACACTTGATTTCACTGCTCACCTTTTTTTCGTGCCGCGGGCGATAAATCAATTCTAACGGAGTATACTCCAAAAAAAAACGTCACACGAAAAGACGAATTAGAAGTTCTGAAATTTCGAAATATGTTGGAGGTTGTATTATGAATATTCCAAAAACTTGATCCACTTTTGTGTGACGCGCGGAGTTTTATAAAAGTTTATGGGACGAATTTGACTTTATCAATTTTCAAAAATGGAGATTTTTTTCTACAGCATTCTGTAATTGACAATTAAGCCATTTTATTGACAAATTTTATTCTCTCAATTGGCCCGAAGAATTGAGGGTATTAAACGTCTAAGAGCGTTCCTCGAGGTCTCGATCGTTTCGACGGGTCAACTTCCGGTGGTGGCATGGTCTTCCGTTTGGTCATTCCTTTCCTCTCCAATTGTTTTTCAATAATTCTTGCATTGTTTGCATAAGAATCAGCCACTTCTCTCTGCAAAAATTAAGTTCTTAATGTAAATAAAATGTCATTTGCAAGTTTTCATTGGTGAATTGTTGAGATCTTTTCCGATTATGTGTACTTAATCGACTGTGCTGGGATCTCAATAATTTTGTATGAGACTTATCAACTAATAAATGGTTTCTCATGAAACCTACCGCCTCAATTTCGTCCTCCTCTTCATCAATTGTCGATACAGTAACTGAACTGAATTTTCCCATGTTCTTCGTGTGTTTAGTCACCATAATTTTCTTGGGCTTTTCGACTGCTACTTGATTGTAAATATCAGTCATGGGACCCTCTCCAGAACTTTTGATCACTGCTCCTTTTACTACGAATACGACATTCGCTGATGGATCGTGTTTATAGTACAGTAATAATCCACATCTGAAAATCGAGAACATTTTTTCATTATTACTGGTATTTTTATACCCCTCGAAATACATCAAATGTACGAGGCTTCAGAAATTAAGGGACCCTATAGAAATTTACAAAATTTAAATATCAACAATTGCAAAAATTCCCAGAATTTCGAAATATTTTTAAAACCTTCATAAATTTTCGGAAATGCAAAAATTTTGAAAAGTTTAAGAGATTTTTTTCCATTTCAAATTTAAGAAAACTTTTCAATTAAAAAAAAATCAAACATATAAGAACCAATTTTTATTTAAATTCTCAACGATCTTACAAATTCCGGAAAATTCGAAAATGTCGAATACTTCCAAAATTTCTATGATAATTTATTTCTCGGAATTCAAAAACTGTTAAGTCATAAAACAAAACCATACCTCATTGAGTTGGATTTACCTAAATTACTTGTCTTTTGAAGAACAACTTACTTTTTACATTTTTGTCTGTACTGCCTCTCGATTCCTTCCAATCTTTTCAGAAAAACCGTTTCATCTTGCTCGCAAGTCATTTTGTGGGCCCGTTTACTGCCATCAATAACTCTTGCGCCATCACGTTTTCTCAAAGGTAATTTCTCAATTGCACAATCTAGAAAAGCGAAACATCAATTTCCATCAATGAAACTTACTCCTTTCAGTAAACATTTACATTCCGAAAGACATTCTAAAGAGGTACATAGATTTGTCTATTGTGACATAAATTTCGGATCACATGTTTTGAAAAAGTTTTTATTCATCGTAAAGTCCAGACAGATACCTGTCACTCTCGTCACGTGGCACCATGTGACTTGTTCATAATCAATTCCAAATTATGCTTGAAAAATAAAAACAAAAAAATTGCAAGTAAACTTTAATTTAAAAAAATCATAAACTATATAAGAACTAAAACAAACAAGCGAAATTTCGACCATGAAATTAATTTAATTTGAGTAAAGAAAATTTTTATCATATGCCATTTATATTCATATTAATCTGCTGATTAACTATTGGGAAATATTGATAATATACGTACCAAGAATAAGTGTCATCTGTCCACACAGACAATAATAAATATGGAGCGGCTTTTCCTCGCTATATTCCTCCTGATCTTTCGTGTCTGAACATATGATACTTCTCGATACGACTTTCGGCATCTTCACTTTACTTTAATTCCTATGTTTAACACTATTATTTTCACAACAAATCATTCATCTGTCAAACGTAAATAAACGCTCACCTAACCCTGATGTTTCATCGCGTTTGAATTCACCATGAGTACGCGCCTTACTTCTCATCCATTGCGCGCGCAACTCTGGAAATTTGAAATTTGGTTTACCCTAATTGCAAACCAAAACGCGAAAAGCCTGTCCTAATAATTTTAAGCAATAGAACTAATTAGAAAGAACATAATTACGGAAATTAGAAGTGTGTTTGTTATTATATTTCCATTTTAGCGTTAAAAATTGAGCGATTTAAATAGCTCTTCGGTCACGTGCTCATAGGTGCACATGGACCGAATCAAAACATTGGAAAGAGGTTAAAAGACGTTGATAAGTGGTTTAGTAGTTGTATAAATATTGAAATATTTATTTAGCGTTATGAGGCCCCTGTCAAGAATCAAATGTCACTCAATGAAATCTGGAAAATTGAGATGTCTAGGGTTTGCAACTGAAGTGTCAAAACCTCCGTAAGTTGGCATTTGATAATTTCACTCCTCTTGTTTTTGTCATACATTTCATTTTCTCACAAATCTTCATTATTATTGAAGAATTATTTTTTATTTTACAGGGATCGATGGAAATCCGTTGTTGGCCTTGAAATTCACGCACAAATATCCTCGGCATCTAAACTATTTTCTGGTGCGAGCACAAATTTTGGGGAACCTGTGAATTCCTGTGTGTCTTTTTTCGATTGCGCTACTCCTGGAACTCTACCAGTAAGCAATATACATATATACATTATATGTAAAATGACATGAGGATCAAAGAGAAAACCAACATTTTTTTATGAACTGGATTTCAAAGTGTTCTGTAATTCAGTTTTTGGCTTCATATTCACTTACAAGGGAAATTGGACGAATTTATTTTTGCATGAAATTCAGTGACAATTTTTTTTTTAATTTGTCTGATTGGGCATGGATTGTTTCATGTTCTGTATACCAAAACTATCTCTTCCAATTCTTTCAGGTGCTGAATAAAAAATGTGTGGAAGCCGGGGTGCTGACGGCTCTAGCTTTATCCTCCCAATTAAATCCAATTTCTCTATTCGATAGAAAACATTATTTTTATGCCGATTTGCCGTCTGGTTATCAAATAACACAACAGAGGAAACCATTGGCAATTGGGGGAGAACTGGAGTTTTCAGTTTTTACTCCCGGTGTTCATACGCAGCCTTATGTTAAATCTTCGAGATTGAAACAACTGCAATTGGAGCAGGACAGTGGGAAGAGTCTGCATGATGCGCACAGAGGCAGGTGAATAAATTTTGCGCCGACAATTGGAAATTTTTAGGAATTAAATTTTTCAATCAAATTGCATGAAAAATTTGAAAAAAAAAATCATACACAATCAGTATCGTTCCAATTGGATTTGCAGAATAAATTTTTTCATTTTTATATCTTTGTTTTATATATAAATATCATATACCAGTAGGACAGTGGCAAATCGGATCAGCTCAGTGGCCATCTCGCGTCACTCTTCAGTGAATATAGCAAAAATAAAGCAAGATAGCACTATCTTTATATAAACCTTTTTTGTAGAGCGCAATGAGAGCTACAAATTTGTGCTAAAGCAAATTTTCTTATCTCTCTTTGCTTTTGTGATATTCAGCGAAATTTGTAAAAATATAATTTTAATTTTTAGAAGCCTCGTGGATTTGAACCGAGCTGGAATGCCCCTCATGGAACTCGTCTTCGAGCCTGACCTTACTGATGGGGAAGAGGCAGCGGCTCTAGTTAAAGAACTCAGTCTCATTCTCCAGAGAATTAATACATGCTCTTGCAAAATGGAGGGTACTAACTAATCCCATTTTTGAAGTTTTCAATACATCCAAAAATGTACTTATCTCTTTAAAAGAAAAATGTAGATTCAAAATAGTCCACTCTAAACGACTTCTTCAAAATGATGTTTTACCAACTTTTGGGTAATTTTTCATGTTAACTTTTTTTTATTAGAGGGTGCACTTCGTGTAGACGCCAATATATCTGTCCATCGTCCCAATGAGCCCTTGGGTGTGCGCACAGAGGTGAAAAATATTTTCAGCATCCGAGCTCTTGCTGCTGCCATAAAATACGAGATAACAAGGCAGAAAATTTTACTGGAAAAGGGGGAAAAAATTGTGAATGAAACTCTAGCGTGGGATGCCCTACGACACAAAACCGTTTCCATGAGGGACAAGGAGGAGAAACAGGATTACAGGCAGGCATAGTTTTGACATCTTACTTCAACACATTTTTTTTCCGTTTTTTGGACTCTCAAAATCAAACACTGAGAGAGTACAAGAAAATTGTATTATCTGAAGATGTTTCAGAGACAAACAATTTTATGAAAAAAGAAAAAAAATTGAGAACACTTCCTGATTTCAGGTTCATGCCCGAGCCGAATTTGCCGCCGCTGCGACTGTGCCCCAAGGACATAGGAAAATTGAAAGAGAATTTGCCAAAATTGCCTGAGCAGCTAAGGTGCGACCTTCGCTCGACCTACGACTTACCCGCGCAATCCGCGGACAGAATAGTCAACAACCAGGTCCTGCATGAGCTATTCAGCGAAATAATGGCTCAAAATCCCCAGAGAAGTGCAAAAATGACATGCAATATTCTGATCAGAGATGTCCTGGAGTTCGCGAACAAGAACAAAATTGAACTGGAGAATTTGCTGATTTCGTCGAAACAAATTGGCGAAGTTATTGACTTACTAGAGAGCCAATTGATCAATTTAGCAGTTGCCAAAAATTTGTGGGAAATTCTGAGGGGCCATCCGGCAGCGACGCCCCACAAAATCGTGCGGGATAACCAATGGGAGCAAATAAATGATGAGGATGAATTAAGACAACTGTGCCAATCAGTTCTTGATGATAATCCCAAGCTAGTTGAGGTGTTCAGAAAAGGGAAGAAAACTGTTGTACGCGCTATGTTGGGAGAGGTATTTAAACGATCACGAGGCTTAGCCAATATGGGGAAGGCTGCTAGAATTTTCCAGGATTTGCTGAAATAGGTAGTGCCACTTTTTTTACAGTGTGGGTTTTTAAAAAATATTTTTGACGTGCTTTGATATTCCAAAATATTTGCAATTTTGCAATTTTCGAAAATAAAATTTTTCTCACTCACTTTTTCTCTATTTTTAAAGTAAGTAATTTTCTCAAGAAAATTGAGATTTTGAAATACAATTTTTCTTTTAAATTTCAGAAATGTTGGAATTTTTTTTACATCTTAGATT
This sequence comes from Asobara japonica, assembly GCA_026005395.1. Classification (NCBI taxonomy): domain Eukaryota; kingdom Metazoa; phylum Arthropoda; class Insecta; order Hymenoptera; family Braconidae; genus Asobara; species Asobara japonica. The sequence goes on from BQMI01000280.1 coordinate 2,596,241, forward strand.
TTTCATTTGAATTTTTTGGTATTTTTCAAGGTTCAAAATTTTTTGTCATTTCCAAAATGCTTCGTATTTTTGTCACTTTGAAAATGCTTGAAATTTTGCGTTCTTTAAAACATAAAACTTTTTTACATCCTGTATATTTTCAGGAGCCCGATTTTTGAAGCTTACCCTCGAAAAGTTCGTTAGTTCGTCCAAATAAATTAACCCACAATGCTGAGGAAAATGTAAAGCCATAAAAAAAAAAAAGAAAAAAAAAATACAAAAAAACTTCATCCGCCACACTCACCCAAACTCATTAATCAATTTCCCCACAATTCTGTTAAATATTGTATTTAAAAAAATGTACATTGTTCATCCCATCTTACAATGTTTCCTACGATGTACTTTTATTATTATATAAAAACAATCACCATAGTCACTCATATTGCCCAAATTGCAGTGCACAGTTCCGCCTAAAGTCATAAATATCGTGATATCTCCCCCCAAATAAACTCGCGAGTTCCCATCAGCAAAGAAGATTGAAGAAAAAAAAAGAGAAACCATAATTAATCCCTCCATGACCTCAGATCTTTGAGGAAAATATCTACATAATTACATCGAGTCTTTACAAAATATTCAACATTTTCCATCGATAGTAACATTAAAAAATTGTCGAATATACTCATAATTTTTATTTTATTCCTCTTTACAATTGTCAATATAAAATGTCTCGATTTTTCCTAGCTGAAATATCAATAAAGGCAATTTTTAATTGTCATTTTTTATACCAAATATCGCATGTGCTTTTCAACAAAAGAAATTTTTTCTTTTCGTAATTTTTATGTCAGATTGATGATTGAGAAAGAAACATTTTTCCCTCCATCACACGATATTTTCCCTCATAAATTTTATTATTTTGCCTTTAGCACAGCCACAAAAGTAACTGACTCTACATTTTTCATTTCCTCCCGAAAATAAATTAAATAATTAACACAAATTAACCAATTTTTCATAGCGATGTGCCAACAGTAATGCTTAATGTTGACTTGTTAAAATGTGGATAGAGTGAATAATACGATTTAACGAATATTTATGTTATCCAAATGATATCTTTCTCTCCTCGTCGCTTTGTATTGACCCAAAGTGAATGGACTCATTTGGAAAGTTTGCTGATGACTCTTATGAGGGCGCCATTTTCGTCCTTTAGCCTCTGGTTCTCACACTTGAACTGTTCCAGCATCTATAAGACAAAATACCAACATTTTCCCACCTTCTTTTCGAGGTAACTCAGAGGAATTGGAATAGGGAGGATTAATGTAGCTGATATAACACGCCCTAGAGTAAATTGGGCCCAGACGGAAAAATATATAAAATTTGCCATGTTATGAGGGCCCAGATCTCTCTTCAATCAACGTTTTATCAGTTTTAACGTATATAATACTGTGATCGTGGAAATAACATTGTTTGAACATATTTGCCCGACTTATGGCAGTCTCTTTCCTGCGCGGGAAATTCAAATTTCATTTGATTCAAATTTTTCAATTTTTGGTAAATAAGGTGACACGGTGCGCAGGTATGTTTCGCACCTGTTGTTAAGTCTCCCATTTTTGACGAGATATAGCATTTCTTTGTAAAAATTGTAAAAGTATATGATTAGGGAATGCAATATGTAGACATTATATGTTTTTCCGTTTGCGGGAATTAGAGCTGAATCAGCCATCGGATTTCGAGTTTCAGGAAAAATGACGATTTTTAACGACCAGGGGCAACTCCATGCCAAACGAGCTCATGCGCTTCTCAATGTGCAGGAAAGAGTAAGTGGGAGGTTTCAAAGCGGAGTGATCTGAACGGAATTTTGCCATCCGGGAAAATTCCACGATGTTTCATATCAAGGATTTATCCTAAAAATGGAAAGGTGCCAGAGGAAGTTTGAGACAAAATTTGAACGTTAAACCTTTCAAGAATTGAAAAAGATATTTTTTAAAAATATACAAATCCCTCCCAAATGTTGAAAATTTTATCTCAAGAAACTGTTCCATTCTCAAACCTTGCGAAAGATTCACAAATTTAAAAAAATTAAAAAAATGGATAAATTGGGAACCCTTAAAATCTGCAGAAATTTGGAATAATTTTGTTTTTCTTTTGAAATTCGAAAGGTGAAAAAATTTCGAAAAAATGGAAAAAAAATTGAATTGTCAAAATTACAAAAAATGGAAAAAAGTCAAAAAAATGAAGGAACTCTTCTTTCATTTGATGAATTTTGAGAATTTGTGGAAGGTTTCAAAGGCATGATAAATCGACAGAACCCAGTTTTTCATTCACAAAAAAACAGCACAGACATATAATAAAATTCATGCAACAAAAAAAAATGTGTATATTATTTCTCAATGTGAAGCTATTTGCAAAATTAACTCATGCGCCTTGGCGTGCGGCTAAAAGGTGTTACAATTATGAATAGATCATGAGTTACGATGTGCAATTATTCTTAAATGACTAACTGATTTTTGAGTACTGAGATTATTGAAAAAAACGTTGGTATGAATGAATTATTGTGAAGACGATGAGTTTTCATTAAAAAATGATCCAACTAACTATCAATTTTTGTCTAGAACAACTGGTTTTAGCAAAAAATGTTGAAATAACTTTTTGCGGAAAATTTAAATCTCTACAAAAAAGTTCTTCGACTTTTCTGTCTAGAACCAATTGTTTTCGAGAAAATTGAGTTTTTAGTTGGAATTAATTAACAAGGGACTACAGAGAGTTCTCCAAATTTCGGGATATTTAAATGTCATATTTTTTCCTACGTTGGAAAATCTAATTTAGGCCCTCTAAGCCTGCAGTCAGAGCTTTGAAAAATGCCGCCAATTTTTTTTTTTTTTTTTTTTTTTTTTTTTTTCATCGCCACTAAATCAAATTGAAAACGAAACGTACTCAAAAATTCAATAATTTTAGAAAAAGATCTAACGGAAATAAATTCTAAAGTTGCTATTGATGCATGCATTTGCATGAAACATTCGTTACTTCAGCAGGTTTCCTATATTATCGAGCTGTCGGTCATGTAGGAAAACTACTACTTTTATCGCTAGAACCATTCAACCTCGCTTAGCTATAGCAACTTTGGAATGGATTGCCGTTATCGATGTTTTGCTTATGGGTTTCAAATTGATTGAATATCATGTACAAAATACTGCTGATCGACTCTGGGCATACCAGGAAAAAATCGGAAAATATTTCAAAATATGGAAAACTCATAATATAAACCCTTAGAAATTATTTTCGTGTTAAGAATTGTGAAACGATCTGATGAACGATTATGAAGTTTTAATCTCGATGTAATTCCACGCAGCTTAGTAGTTTTTTAAGAAATTCATCTAGCATATTCTTTTTTAATTTCAATGTTGCGTTAAGGTGATCCTAGTGCTCAATTTTGAATGAGAAAATCTAAGCTAAAGTTTGTCGGTTGAACGCCCATCAGTCTATTCCCACTGATTAAGGATTAACAATCTATAGTCACGAGGTGGAACGAGCTTAGTTAACTCACCTCTGGTCGAAAATTGACCAATATCTCACAAGCAAGCAGAGATGGGGAAAGTTTCATGAAGAACTTTTTGTAGGGAGCATTGAGCTCTACAAAAAAGCTTTCAGGAAGATCATCTCAATCATCTTAGATTTTGAGATATTTATCAAAAACTGAGGGTGCTGATTAGCGCACTTCGTTTCACCACTCCGCGACATATATGTACCAGAAAATGTTACTTAGGAGGAAAGGATACTAAATATACTACAAATAGTGGTGGAAGGAATTTTTGCTTCATTTTTTTTTACGAAATATGATGCGGTTTGTAAATTTGATTTTTTTGCAAATTTCGCAAATTCAATTTTTTTTTAAAATCGACAATTAAGAGAGCAAAAATTTCAGAGACATTTAAAATGATCAAAGTATTTTTTAAGCTCAATTTGAATTTTTTTTCAAATTAAAAAAAAAATCTCTGAGAATGAGAAAAAATACCTAAAGATTTTTTTCTACAATTTTTGTATGCAAAAATCTATAGTAAGAACGTCATTTCAAAAGTCCACATTTTCTAAAATGGCAGAGCACCAAAAAATGGTGTTCAAAATTTTGCTAACCTACATTTCACTCCACAAACATACCCAAAAACACTAAGAACCATCTACTCCCACCGAATTCCCTAGGATCACCTCAAAATAACTGACAAATAATAAAGTACTGTGGTCAATGAATTAATGAACAAAAATTCTCTGTGTAAAAATTACATTTTTTATTGACTCATTGTTAAACGCAAATGCTGTTGTTTATGTCTTTGTTTTTTTTGTTTCTTTTCTTTTTCAATATATCCTTTACCTATTTAGTAGTATTGGTGAGTTTGGATACGACGCGGGTAAGTGCCCGATTTTCGGCTTTCAATCGCTCATTTTCGGCTTTGAGCTTTTGCAATTGCTGTAAACAGTGGAAATAGTTAGCCCAAAATTTGCAATCTTACACCTTTTTAACATTCAATAGAAGCCCCAGAATGCAAAGAAAAAATTTAGGGAGACTAGGGTGAAATAGTGAAATCAGCGTTTTAAAAATATAAATGTTCACATGGAAATGTAGAGGGGGATTCCCCGGCAATTCACTAGGGGATCCCCAGCGTTTCACCAGGAGATTCCCTGGCATTTCACTAGGGGATTCCCCGGCGTTTCACTAGGGGATTCCCCGGTATTACACTAGAGCATTCCCGCGTACTTCGCTGGGGGATTCCCCGGCGTTTCACTAGGGGATTCCCGCGTACTTCGCTGGGGGATTCCCTGCCAATTCAATGGGAAATTCCTCGTAAATTATTGATTAAGCAATCTTCATATATCTAATAAAACTATGATCTTCAATTTTCACAATAGTCTCGCGTTCAGAAAAAAAAATCGGGAAGAAGGAAAAAGGTAATTCCCACGAAAATCTCCAGATGTTTCAGTGAAAAAAAAAATGAAAACATGGAGGAAATAAAAAAAAAAATCCTGCAATCAATAGATGAAATGGAAAAACAGAAAAGCCATTGCGACGAAGCCCGTACCCTTGAGTTCAATGAAAATAATGGTTTGAAATAAAGAGAGAAAAAAACTCGCACCTTGATGCACTCTGCAGACAAAACAGTTTTATGAAGAGAAAATCATTCGTGCAGGCCTAATAATTAATTAATTTTCGTTCGGTTTCAGTGCTTCTCGCGCTGACAATACATAAATAGTTTCGTTATGATGATGTAAAACTTTGAATAATTAAAATGTCCCAGATGGAAATGGAAATAATTGATGGCTTACGAAGATTTTTTTTCTTAGTTTCTTTTGGAAATAGCACATAGCTTGAAAATGAATGGTTTTATGAAAAAAGGTCCCAGACCTTCGCGGATTATCATAGTGCTTTCACGGCCCATGTAATCTGGGTTTTTGAAATTTTTGAGATAATATTCGATGTACTCAAAAATTATTCCTGAATCCACTCAGAATCAAACCTTTTTGGAATCATCTAACACGGACTTTCATTTTCCATTTTCACCTGTGACTAATCAATGAATCGATGAATACCGGCTATAAGTGCGACCCTGAGAAGAGACATCGCTAATTTTCAAAATTTAATCCAGCAAAAAAACAAACGCAGCATCTCTCCTCGGTATTCCGTATAACGAAGTGTGCACAATTGACAATATACACAGCTGAGCCCCTAGAAAAATTCGGGGAATCCCCTAATTACCTTAAGTTCCTCCTCCATCTCCGAGAGTTTCCTCTCCATCGCCCGTCTCTCCCGCTTCTCAGCTTCCGATAGTGCACTTTTATTTTGGTTACTCTGGGCTTTATCCAGAAGATTTCTGGTCTCTTTAAGCTGATCATCCGACCTCCTCAACTTGTCCTTCAATCTATCGTTTTCAGCTTGCGACTCCTCCCAAAGTTTCTTGTAATCCAATTCTCCATTTTCGGAGCTCGTAGATTTCGTTCTAGTTGGAGTAGAAGGTACTTCAGAGGATACCGAAGTGACTGAGCCAAGTCTACTAGAACGACCCGATCGTTCATTTCCACTCTGAAACAGGTCAAGTCATAATTGATAAACTGATCTATTCTACATCATGTTAAGACTAGACTTCAACTCCAATGCATTTGCTATTGGCTATTTTATATGTATGCTTCAACTATCCATCAAAGATCAACCCCACTTCATTCTGCACAGAAAAACATCTTACAACATATCCTTCGGAGCCGGCTAAGCTCTGCAGGCTCGAGCTTCTGGAACTGAAGTCCGATGTCTTGGACTTGGGCCGATTAAAGCTATCGGCTTTCTGCACAGCCCTTCGATTATTAACGCCACTGCGATTTGAGTAATTCGAGTAGCTTGTGGAGGGGATTGCAAGATTAAGGGAGCTTATGGAAGATGGCGATGGTAGGGTAAGTCCCCCATAACCCGACGCCGTACCCCCATACGTTGTGTACGGATTTTGATAGTTCAGATTGTTGATTGAATTTGTATATGGATTCTTGAAGTAATTCTTTGACTTGTTTAGGGAGGACGGTGTATAGGAATTCGATGGAGAAATACCCAGAAGATTGGAATAGGCGGATTGATTGGGACTAAACAGGCTTGCAACACTTCGCGGACGATTTCCGAATATGGAACTACCACTTGCTGATGCTTGAGCTCGCAATCCCGCAGCTGTTGTTGGCTTAGCTTGAGTTCTTTTACGGTAGGAAGACATTTTAAATGAGTTCGGATCACTTGTCACTTCATACTTCACAGCTTTTATGGGAAGTCATTTAGGTCCATTGGGGAAGCTAATCGATAAGGATCATCGGATATCAATGGATCCTTTACTGATTCATTTCATTCAGCTAAGTGGAATAGGTTTAATGCATTCATTATTCGAAAAACGAATTGACTTAATGAGAAGTTGATCTAATCCATGATCTCGTGACGGGCTTTTCTGAGGTCGCTTTACTTTGCGGAAGCCTCTTGGGGCCACTAGCTAGATGTCACAATGTCCTAATATGCCCAGTTCCAGAGATTCGTCAGTAATTATTGACAACCTTCTAAGCTGCAATTGTTTTTTGCTGACCTAAATCTGCGAGTACGAAATCTTGTTTTTTTGGATTGATACCATTTGCTATTTTATATTTGGATTTGATCTATCACATCAATCCGTTCAACGATGGATTGATCCGTTAGATCGATCCGTTTTTCGATTAATGGAATCCATTATACCAATCATTTTTTCCAGGAATTGTCATCCAAAAGGTCAGGTTACCTACTAACATCTTGCCACCAATAATTCCATGGTCAATTTATTTTTTCTTTATAAGATGTTCTTAACGTCGCAATATTTACGCTTCCTTTCTAAATTAGCGACGGAGGTCTACGATGTGATTGTAAACAAAAAAAAAAGATGGTCGAATTTGGTCAACTGAAAATTAGGTTGGAAGTATCTCAGATTTACTCTGAACTTAACATTTAATGACAATATATATATAGGTAGTATTTTAATATTTTGGAAAGCATGTTGAGCTTGACTAGAGTCAATTCAATTCCGAAAAAAAATTCAAGAGTTCAGGAAGGAACCTTAGGAAATATTGCATTGATTACATCGAAATCAGAATTTTGAGAAAATACAAATAATGATTAAGAATGTTTTGAGTATGGAAAAAGTTAGTCATGTGATTTTTTTTATTGAAAATGGCGAGACACTATTAACTACGTGTTATTTCAAATATATAAATAGACATTATATGTGAATAAGAATTTGAATAACACTGTAAGAAAGTTCATGACATCTACTTTGCACAAGAACTTGCATTTAAAATAAACCGAAACAAACGACTTTCAAACTTTCATGGATTAAAGTTTTGCTGTCAATGATCAATGTCAAAACTGGTTTCAATTTTATTTCAATGGCATCTGTAAGCCTGGAGACATATAGCAAAATGTTAACAAGGTAACCGTAAACGGCAATCAGTTTTCTCCAAATACTTTCAGATCTAGAAGAGATAGAAAAATTGTTCCAATACATTTTCTGTAGCACTTGACATTTCCTCCAAAAAATGTTCTTACAAAAATTTCGATACCTGCCTCAGATTCCGAAAATTTTTGTGAAAACGTGTTTGCTAATTTTTTAAAAACCTGTTTTCTCGGTTTACCACTTCACCCCTGAGCTATCATTTTAAATTGCATGGGCACAAACACACACAATCTAGATAAATCCACTGCATTGACCAATCTTTATTGCAAATATATACGCAATATTTTCTTGGGATTGATTTTCAATAAAAAAAATTTGTTTGTTTTCAATTTAAATTTAGGCAGATCAACCAACACTGGCATCAAGTGTTTGACTGATGCACAGCGACCACTAAAACCTCCAGTCATCACCGACTTTTCGTATTTACCCCCACGAAAAATTAATTCTATTAATACGTTTTCTACACACGTTCAACGCCGAAGGTTTTTCTTCGCGTTTCAAGGCGCGTATTTTCGATACCAACGGCCCTTGGTCTTCTGTCATCGTGCGTGAAAAAAAAAAATAAACCAAACAGTTGAGTGTGAAAAAAAGGCCATTCCCCGATAGGGACGAATAAAACAATAGTAAATTGTCACATGCCAATTCTAAATGTCATTTCGAATATTTTTGGAGTTCATCGAGCATTGGACTATTCATTTTTATTCTATTGTTCCCCATTCTCTGCGTGGATATGAGGTCAGGGAAGTCTGTTGACTTGAGGGGACTAAATTAAAGTAGCTCAATAGATATAGGCGGATCTATTGAGTGGATGGGATTTTTTAAGGATACAACGCGATGGTCTAACGGTACGTCTGTGTGTGTGTGTGTGTGTGTGTGTGTGTGCTTCACCTCGAGTTCGCTTCATGTACGATGTTTTTTTTTGCAAACGATTTCGAACAGGAAAGAAAATCTGGAAAAGCGTTTTTCCGGAAATTTTTTTTTGAGAGTGTTGAAAAAAACACAGTATTTTGATTTTATTTAAATTCAAGTTTTTTGAAAATGGATGCTTTTTTGTACACTTTTGGAAATGTTAAAGTTTTTAAGAAATTATGAGCAATCTCAAAGTGGTATATTTAGTTATCAGCTTGAGAGCGCAATAAACGAATTATTACCGCAAATTTTTAGCAAACCCCAAGCGAATTGTAGTTATTTTTGAATGCTTGGTATGTAAGAATAGGGGTTAATCTTGCGAGTGGTTGACCCAAAAATACGCATAACTAGTTGAGCGAGGCGTGAAATAGATTTAATGTTGTGGGGGGAAATTGGTGGGTTGACCGTAATTAGGTGAATTACACCGTTTTGGTAATTGGCCCATTATCTCGGATGCGAGTGGTTCTAAGATAAAATGGGATAATTTGTTTTTGCAGGATTTGGATCTCTTATCAAAATTATGTGAACATGGATTTTATCAAGTTTCTTACGTCATTTAAGAACTGCAAAATTTTGAAAATTGGACAAAAATGAGGGTCAGAAAAAAATGGCAAAATTTGGAAATTTCGAAAAATTTGAAAATGCTCACAATGGAGAAATTCAAATACTCATATTTTGTCAAATTTAAAGAATTTGAGAAGTATGAAAAAGTTAAAAAAAAAATTTTAGGCTTTTCAGAATTGTCGGAAATTCCTGGAATGCCAAAATTTTGAGAAGCAAAAAATCAAGATCTCTTTCATTGGGCATTGGTGTTTCTATAAACATTTCGTTTGACCTTATCGCGCAAAATGATTCGTTAACGAGATAATTCAATATCCAACTAAAAGAGAAATATTAACTTGTCTCTCTAGACACTCTGTCTGCCAATGAGAGAGCAGTTTTGGACGCGATATACTGAGTTATTAGGGGCGATGACAGAGGGTTGTGCAAATATAAATTGCGCTCAATGTATTCCCAATGCAATAGATGCATTTGAGACAATTAGAGGAGCAGCCAAAAGTGTAAATTTTCATACCTTGAAAAATCAAATACTATGATGCAATGAAATTTGAAAAAAAAAATTGAACATCGCTGAAAATAACTCGAAATATTTTGTTATAGTGATAAAAGTTGGAGCACATGGGAGGTAGTGCCCTAAAACTTGGACGGAGAGACAACATATCCTTAAAAAGAGAATTTTACCTCAGTATGATTATTCCTCGCCTCTTCACTCTCCCCAACGCTGGATCCATCCTGCTTCTCCGGATCGATCTCCTAAAATAAAATAATGCAATAAAAATAACACAAAATGATGCAGTCGTAAACATGAAATAACGAAGTCTGGGATTTTCACGAGCACGTGAAACATCCAGAATTTCTCAGAGCCACAAAACGGAACACCTAGATTATATTAATAGCTATCGACTCTTGACGTCAGTCAGCGATTTTACTTGTAACGTATTTTTAGGTGGATTTTTTTCATCTGAATGAAAACTTCAAACAATAAACAGTGTGCATTTTAAATATAGACCAAAAAATGGATAACCATTCTGAACGAATTTTAATGACATCATTTCAGGTTGGTAACCAGTAGAATGGGAGCGCTCAGTACATTCGTTAGATTAGTCAGATTTTGGTAAATTTCCTGAACTAGAATTTAGGGAAAGTAGAGGTTTTTTGTGAACAATTTCGCCACTGGAAAATGTGAACGAAATTCAGAGGGCGAAGATTTTAAACGTGAACATTGTTTGAATCCTTCATTAATTGCCGAAACATTTCAAGAATTTGAAGCACATCAAGTTTGATAATCTCCAAAATCCAAGACATTTAAAAACTTTTAACAAAATTTATTTTTTTCCAAAAACTTAAAAAATCGAAAAATTGTTTAACAAAAAAATAAATCAGTAAGATGAGAAATTTGGGAAAAAAGTAAAAATGCAAATTTCAAGGAATTCAAAAAAATTTGAAAAAAAAATCGGAAACTTTAACAATTTAGACAAATCAATAATTGTAAAAAATGTATGAATTCCCAAACGTCCAAAATTTTGAGAATTTCAAGCGCTTTCCCAATATGTGGAAAGCTTTCAAGCTCCCAGAAGACTCATAATCTCTTTTTTAAAGATTAAAATGGATTTGCTACTAACATCCATATCCACGTGTACGACACCTGTGGATCTTCTCTTGGGCCTTCTTCGCCTCTGAATGACAGCTTGTGTGGCTTGAGCATTTCTGCTGTCGTTTTCCTTGTCTTGCTCTATAACACAAAGCAAAGGACATTTTCACAATTTGAAAAAATAACAATGACAAATTCGGAAAATTAGAAAATATGTTTCAGCATGTTTATCTGAAAATGTGATAATTACCTTTGTCTTCAGGTGATTTCAGGGATCGTCTGAGTGGGAGAGTAACAGTGGCATCAGCGGTCCCTGTGGTAATTGTCTCCACTGGGGCTGAACTGGGTCTAGGTATGCCCGTTCCACCTGAAGGCCTTCTTATGTATGCCGTCGTTGTGTCCGAGGATTTATTGTTGGCGTCTTCCAACTGAAACTGTAGAGGGAAATTTATTAACGAGGTGAATTTTGAGCGCTATCAGTTTTTAACTCTCGAGAACCCCAGCGTAGTTGTTCTTCAGCAATCCTTCAAATGGGAGTACTGGACACCCACGCATGCGGCTGGGGCCGGCTTTCGCCATTCAGGCCATTGCTTTTCTAACCAACAGGTAAATCTTCAGAAGCCCCTGTCCTACTGTAGTGGACACCTATCGTGACCCCCCCCCCCCCCTGCACCGGCTTAGGTTTTCACCCGGCCTTGCGATCTTAGCTTATGCCGATAACACACGGAAAGTTCTTGCCATCGGTCGGAATCAAAGCCGCGACTACGGTGTGTACGTGTGTGTGTGTGTGTGTGCTGCCAAATTTCTGGAAATCCAGATATTATTAGGAGAACTGTTAATTGTTTCCTCTTACAAAAACAATCATAGCTATGTTTCGCATGAAAATTGTTCCTCGCATAAAAAGACACGGCGTATTCACAGTCGGCTTGGGGAAGTGGACCGTTTTTTTTGTCAATTAACTTCTCGATCCTGCAAGTGAGTCATTGCCTATAACAAGGATAGGAATTTCAGTTGGAAGCTTCCAATAGTCACCTCGGAAATTGAGTATGTAATATTATATGTAATATTCGCACGTTTCGTGATCACCAAGAGGGTTTTATTTCAAACATATCTGGAGGCATGTCTGTCCGCATGTATATGAGTGTATTTGTCCTCGTTTTTTTTACTCAGGGTTTCTCGTGAACGAAGCTAGCATCTAATCGATTACCATTTCTTTGATCAACCGCAGCATCCTGCCGTTATCTAGATTTGATTAGTATGGGAAGATAATCGCTTGGTGAGGTTTTTGCGGTTACCTTGTAAAGTCATGCAGAGACAAATCGCAAATAACCATTTTTTGTTGCAAATTACATTGTCTATAAAAGAAATGTCTGAAATTCTCTATTAAAACCAATCGTTTATCAGAGCACTTGGTCATTTTTTTCCACGTGGAGTATTTAACTCGAGGCGTCACTCAATACCTTCCTTGTAGAATGTCATTGACTGTATTCATGGAAGTACTTCAATGGAGCAGTTCACATTGGAATTCAATGATATTGTCGGAATTTCGCCTTATTCAGGGGACTCTTCCATTAACATGGGCATGAAAATTTTGATGATTGTGTAGAATCCAGTAGATTAGGTAGAAACCAGGCGAATGCATAAATGAGAAAAAAAGTCCATATCCCCCCCCCCCCCCACTGAATACCAGCTGATGCACGCAGCGCCACACTACTCCCGTGCACACAGTTGAACATTGCCGTATTGCCCTCAATTTTGTTATTTCAACTCACGGGACAATTTTAACTTAAACCAATCATAATTTCTCAGGACTTAATTTTGCGGTTCACATATTGTTGGATGTTGCACATCATCAAATTATAACTTGATCGTTTGATGAACTTCAAAAGCGCACCATTGGCCGAAATTCAAAATACCGCGCGGCGGGGCAATGAAAGTAGGGTGCGCGCGCAGGAATGTGGCGCTGCGGTCATCAGATCTTGACAGGGCGTTATGCATAATTGATAAGCTCTATGATTTTCCAATACCTGAGTATTTGAGGGCCTTTCGTCATTGTAAGGTCTTTGAAGATAAAGTCTTACTTAGTGGCAGAATAATTAGTTATTAATTTTCAATTTTCCAGGGTAGATCGGGAAAAGTGGCGTGGCACTTATAGTGCTACCAGATACATAATAAATAGATTTCAGGCGCTGTTGTCATCGGTCGTATCGCTTTGGAATGTGACACAAACGGTCAATGAGAGGACTTTCTCAAAATTCGTGAAGCTTTGACAAGTTTCAGAATTGATAAAATCTTCGAAGGTTACGACCTACTTTCAATTTCTCAAAATCTTGGACGGTTCTGACGGTTTTTGAAAATTGCTGATACTCCCATTTTTTAGTGACAACTAACAGAGTTGCTGCATAGGAAGTATCTACACCCTCAGCCTCTTTGGTTAAGTAAATTGTTGAACGTGGAAGTGTTAAAAAAAATGAAGCTAACAAACCTTGCTTCCGTTATCCACCCTCAACCGCCAAGAGGGTCGTCTTTCAGGCAGGTTAGTCTCCTCGGGTAATTTGTTTGGAGTTACAGTTGTAGGAGTTGCAGTTGTTATCGTAGCTGTGATCGAGGCTGTTTGACCAAGTGAAGCTGCAGGCTGAGTTATTGAGGAACAAATTTTTTATAAAAACAACGAACACGTAAATCTTGCCATTATTGCCAATTCTGGGATTTGACAGGTTGTCCAGGGAATGATTCCTGGAAATTCAAACGAATCTTTCAAGACCTCTGAATTTCTCAAGAATTTAATCTTGCAGATTTCCCTGACCTCTGGATATTCTGTCAAATGTTTCACCGTAATTCCATACAGTCTCAGAAATTGAACGTTCCTAATTGCTGTTATTAATGAATTAATCAACTCAATCGATTCATCAACTACTCTATTATTGTATTCATATGCTTTTTCTAGTAGAGAAAAAAAGCCAAAAATTATGGAGACCGAACCAACTATCAAAACTTCGGTGTGTACATTTCTGTAGAGAATTCCGGACCTACGAAAATTTGTTCCACCAAAATGTCGATATCTTGGTCAGTTTTCAAGATAATTAGCATAATGTGAGAGGAGCTATTCCTTCACTATTTTTTGTTATAAACACTGGGAACTCAAGCAATTATTAATTGAGTTTTTAACGATTATCCAAAATCCCGCACCCAAAAAAACGGACATTTGTTTAGACAACACAACAAAATTATCACTGACAATACGACAAAACTACGGGATTGCCTGATAAAATACTCCACATTTATACTGTTTCTTTTTCATTTGTATTTTCTTTCGACCTCGAATGTACAGTGTTTTTTTTCTATCAAAAATAAGCATTTTTAAAAAAATTTATTTGGATGATTTGGCGGTGAGATGTAAAGTGCGAAAAGTTCTGAACATTTTGAATAAAATGAATTCGTGTGGATTACGAGAAGTATTACGGCACATATCCGACAATGCTTTTTGGAAGATGTCATGCCAATTTCGAGAAATGGAGAAATTTTGAATATTAAAAAAAATTGAAACAGATGAGGATCTTTGGGATTTTCAAACTGTGCCAATATTTAAAAAAAAAACAAAGGAAAATCTCAAAAGTAACTAACAGTGGATTTTTTTTTTAATTAAGCAAATTGAAAAAATTGAAAAAAATAAATAACCCAGAAAGTCGGTGAAAGTTCCAGGGATTCAAAATTTTGTAGGGATTCAAAATTGTGGAAAGTCAGTAATTTGAAACCTTCCAAAAATTTAGGGAATTCAAAAAATTCAAAAAAGTTAAAAATCTCAATAATTTTGAAATTTCCAAATTTTCAAAATTGCGGAGGTTTTGACAATTTCCAGAATTTTGAAAATCTCCGGAGTTTGAAAAAAGGAAAGAACAATTTATAAATAACAAAAACAAACTCGATGCCAGAAAAATAGAAAAATTAGATTAAAGAATAGAAAAATATATATACTACTTTTCTTCAACTACAACAGTTAAAAAAGGACTTCACCAAAATTTCAAAACATCCAAAAATCACAAAGTAATCTCAAAAATGTTCAGAGTATACCCTCAACAGAGTATACCCCTAAAATTAGCAAAACCTGAAATTGCCTCCAAAAAGCTCGAAAAATTTTCCACACAGCACTTCCATATCTCGTGAATTGCATCAGAACTTTTCGGCTGAAACCACACTGCCCTAACTCTTCAAATAATGTTAATATTGTGGGGTATCGCCAAAACGAAAGCTAATTTCACAAATCTATTGACCCGAGTCGCTTCAATGCGTTCCCTCCTCTCGGTCTCTTCCTCCCCATACTTCAATCCCTCTCCCCCCCTCTTTCCAAAAACCTTGAAAAAGCGCCTAAAACGCCCAATCAATTGTTTTCCACGGCTTTTGATTCCAATTTTCGATTTCTTTTCCCTAAACTCATCATTTTCCTCGATTGAAGCGTTAATTTGAAGCTCTACCTGGGGTGCGGCTGTTCCCGTATCATTACTCTGCTGTTGCTTCTTCTTCACAAGTTGCTCTGCACTTTTTATCTCATCCAAAGTCACACCTTGGGTAGATCTTCGAGTTTCACGCACTCGTTTAGCGTGGGCCTTCCTCTGGGTCTCACTCTCCTCATCGCGCACTGGCGGTACAAACGATCTGAACACATACATTCACTTGTTAGTAAGGTCAAAAAAGTCGAATTTAAAAAAAAAAGGCTAGTGCATGATTTTGACGTGATTTCGAGGTGTGAGAAGACTATGAGTCGTAAAACTCGCGAGATGTTTGAGCCACATTCGTTTAATATTTGAAGTAAGTCTCAAATTTAAGTCTCAAAGAAACTTTCAGGTTTGAGAATGTTAATCCTGATTTTTCAAATCACAAATTGAAATATTGCAAAGTTTTGTGTATCAAATACAGACTTTCAGGTCATAAACTGCGATATCTGTGTCTCTAATTGAGGATTTTAGGTGTGAAATTAAATGGTGGAGGTGCTAATTTCAAAGTTTCATGACAAATATTTCAAGACTTAAATTAGGATTGTCAGGTCTCAAATCAGGAGCTTCAGGAAAATCAGGAGATCGGGAGAATCTTGATTCAAAACTTTGAAATCTGACAATGAGATATTAGCATCTCAACACAAGTTTCTCAACTCTTAACTGAAAGCTTTTAAATGTTTCAATCAAGGTCAATCATCGAAGGTCTTAACTCAAAAGTTCAACATCAAGACTTGCCAAACTTCAAATCAAGACTTTCAATTCTTCAATCAAATTTGCACATTATCTGTAAATCATATACACAATAAGCTGGTATAAAACTCGACGAAACTTAAATGAAAACAATATGAAGCAGTAATTCATGGGAGGTCCGGTCTTCTTAGCTCATAAATCGCAGAATTAATTTTTGTGAATCACAATTTCGATCTCAGTATTGAGACCTATTAAGTACACACTAAAAAATGCATAATTAAAATGGTGAGTCCTCAAGTGGTTGACAAGAGCTAACAAACTTAAGAAAATAAAGTTATTTAAAACACAAAATCGGGATAAAATTGCAGGGCAAAGCAGTTTCATTGATTGTTCATGCTAAATTACGGATTTTAATGGAGATAAATATGAAGAATAATAAATTAGAAAAATGAAAAATTTTTAAGAATGCTAACCCCTTATTTTATTGGTAATCTGTTTTTTTCTAAACTTCTGTTAGATCTGTTTTTTTTCTGTTGGTAATCTGTTATATATATATAAATCTTTAAAATTTTCATAACTTTGGAAAAAATAAAAAATTCGCAACGTCTAAAAAAAAAAACGTTTGAAAAACGTTTTGTTTCAAATAATTGACAACTCAAAACGTAAAAAAATGGATTGATTGTCTGTTCAAAAAATCGCATTTGCAGCGATTCCAAAGATGACAAAAATTCGCAAAAATGAAATTACGAAATCAAAAAATAAAAAAAAAACAACAATTAAACTTCGTAAATCTCCACCAAAACCCAAACAAAACTCATCTTGCAAAAATCGAACACCCGGAAAAATGCTTTGGTGTAGTCATTCCTGTGATCTACGCACTTGAAGAAATTCTTGAAGATATTTCCAGGACTGAGTTTGGTGGCAGCTGGTGTATTCGGAGCTGACGCTGCCATCGGTGTGTTACGAATAGGTGAAACGTTTGCCGAGCTTGTTTCCAAGGATTGCGCACTAATCACATTAAATTATGGCTCAATGCTCTCCCAGACCAGGAATGACCAACGATAATTACATTAGCCGTACTTATTCCAACAACAATTGTTAACTCGTAATCACCATATCAGTCATTGTAATCTCGAATTTATTTTTTACGTTTTAAATTTTTTATTTGCATTTTCAACTTTTAATTCGAATGCTCTCAACGCTTCCATAAGTGGGAAATTTTTCTTTACTTTTAAAATCCGTTTTTTTTTTTAATTTGACAATGATATATGTAAAAAAAAGCGGTTTAGTACTTCAATACACTACGGACAAGTTAGCCAGGAATTAAAACCTGCAAGTTCAAACTTCCTGTATGTAGAAAAAAAAGGATTTTTCCACGTATCTTCAGGAAAAGACATGGACAGAAGTCCATCAAAAATCCAATTCGAATTGTGAGTTGTGATTCTTTCGTAACGTTTGACATGACCAAAATTGGTTGTTAAGTGAGCTAATTTTCATCGTTGCTTGTGGTCAACCCTGTCCTATACTGAGAAAAAAATGTCGTAGATCTTATGGAACAGAAATCCTTCAATGTAGCTTGCTTCGAATAATCCGAAAATTAATTGATTTGACGCTTCAACACTTGAAAAGCGCATTCTATGGATCTAAAAAACGAAGGAAATGTCTTGAAAAATGACCCGTACGAAATAGAGTTCAAATATCAGTTCAAAACGCCTTGAACGTCTCTAGGTCGAAACGTTTGAACAGTTAACTCCAAATGCAAACCTTGGAGCTTTGAGTCAATGACTTTTCTGAGAATTTGAAGGGATTTTCATTTGATCTGTCCCTTAAAATCTACAACATTTTTCTCTCCGTGTCCATCCACCTCCCAGTGAAGGCTTATCGCAATGATAAATGGAATTAATGACTGATGGATGATGAAATAACATTCAGAGAAATGTAAACGTTACCTGCGAATTTGATTAGTTGGTATTGGACTTGTTGTAGTCACGGCAGTAGAAACTGAACTAGATGAACTGGTACCAATTGGCAGTGTTGGTGAGACCAAAATTTTATTGACCGATGTTGGAGATGAAGCGTTGCTTTCCTGGGGAACGCGTGACAGCTCCAGATTCAATTTTACCTCTTTCTTCCTGAATTTGCCAATGATTTCATAAAATTAGACGTTTAGCAACCGGTGGGCGAATCAAGCGTTACTCAGGCCGAAAAAGCAACAATTAACAATAATTACTGATTAATTAGGGATCGAAAAACACGCAAGAGTAGTCTCGAGATGAAAAGTCACGAAAGTTTATCGATTTTTGTTGGGATGCTTGAGCACGGACGTTTAAAAAACTTATTCTCTCACATTTATAGCAATTTTTTTACGTTTTCTTAGTCTTCTAGCAAAGAATTGATGTAACGTTTTGAGGATGTATGATTCAATAATTCACGAAAGTTTATTGTTATTCAACAATTTTTGTCCATTTTTCCAACTTTTGGAAGTGATTAGAAAAAACAAAAAACAATAAAATTAATTGAACGTAATAAAATTAGAAAATCATGAGAAAATTTTCCCATAAAATAATTAAAAAAATTTTTTTTCTTTAAATCTACATTTTTTTGGAACATAGACGGATCCCTGCCAAACGTCCGTGTGTATGAGGGTTTTTTTTTCAAGGAGACGCGATGGAAATAATCTCTAGATCACTCCCGAAAAGTGATCCTCCATTTTCGTGATTTTTCATGAGACTACTCAGTGAGCAGATAATGCATTTGCTTACAATACAGTAATCAATATACGGGATTATTGGATGGATTACACGTTCCATTTAAAGTAGCTCAATCATCTGAGAAAGTCGTAAATTATTCAACTAAAGCGAACAAATTAGGAATCGCGTTTTCCACAGAAAGACGTTAAAAAACCACATACTATCAAGAAAGTTCAATAACGTGAGATTGAAATGTGATTATTATTATTGACAATCTGAACAAGGTAATTCAATTCGCCAAGAGTTGATGTCGTTCCTGTTTATGTTCTTGCTCTCGTTCTTGGCTTTGGTAATATTGTGGTTTTGGTCTCCTTCTATTTTCATGTTATTCTTTCTGTTTTTTCTGTGAGGCATGATTGAGCTACTTCAACTTGGGCCTAGCTGGTATTAGTTTTAATTGACAAAAAAAAAACCTTTTGTGAGTTTCGCGCAAGGACGCAGAACGAGTAGTCGTGGCGTTGTGGTAGGGAGTAGCTGGATGACAGCGGTGGAGTGTGGGGCAGGAAGATGCCTTGATTCGAGCTCGCAATGCCAGATACTGCTTATAGAACCTGCGTAACATGCACCATGCCATGCGTACTTTTGTCTACCTTTCTAATGGTCTTAATGGTTTACGGTAATTATTAACGTTTATTCATGTAATGGAAGCGTTTTGGAGAAATTCAAATAATTTTTCAACGTGATTCAATAATTGGATATAATTTCTCATTTGTCAAAATAGTTTTGTCTCAAGGGTAGGGGAAAAACTTGAAAGTCAATGGAATTTTTCTGAAAAGTCAAATAATTCCACATTTTATAATATTTCAACATTTCTGAATAATTGTTTCTGAAGGAAATGAGACAATTTACACAACTTTAAGTATATCGATTTTTTTTTAATTTAGGAATCTTACTTGTTTTTTATTTTCAAATTCCAAACAATCCAGAATTTTGGAATCAAAAGACTAAATTTCTGACAATATTAAATTTGCCATGATACAAAAATTAATTTATCTCTCAGGAATATTTTTCCACAAACATTGAATTATTGAATTAAAAAGCTGTAGAAAAATTAAGCATTTCTCCTGATTATCACGCAATAAAAGCAGTAAAATCGATGAATTCTATTGGGTTTAGATACTAACATAAAAATACTAATTCAACACCAAAAAACACAGTAAAAGCTACGAACTCATGAGCTTTTAATATTTTTCATATTAGTCGCAATGATAATGTGTTTGTTACTCACTTTTCATCAGATTCAAAGCTATGGGTCCTACGAAGAACAACTTCGGGTTCAGCATTGACTTTGTTAGGGATTATTGGTGTTTTCGTTGGTGAAGTATCCTTATCTTCAATTTCTGGGATGGAAAACATTGACATTAAACTTTTAAGAAATAATTTTCAGAAAAAAAAACTTCAAGGGATAAATTTTGTTCTCTGTTTCGTTAATTACAAAATTCCACTTCAGATTTTTCTTCAAATAATTCATATTCATAAAATTAAGTAAATGATTTCAGATCGAAAAAGAATATCATACTTAACGAAACGTTCTAGAAGAAATTTTACAATATTTAGGTAAAAATATTTCAAAGCATTTCCAAAATCTCTATAAAATTCAGGAAAAATTTGGAGAACCCTATAAAATCTCGGAAAAGTTCTGGATTATTCCTTCACATTTCAGGGAAATTCTAGGAATTTTTTACAATATTCTGCAAAATTAGCAAAAAAATTCTACATTGCAGAAAATGTACATAGGTCATGTGTATCATTCTTTGAAAATGATACAAGTGTAAAGTAGATTTTGAAACTACTAAAAAAATACGACTTATTAATTGAAAAATTACTCGATGTTAATGAATTAGTGGACTCGGCCTCTTGAATCCTATTTCTAAATGACCCTGAGCGTCTCCAGGACGGAATAATACCCTCTTCTGTGTTGTCAGTCTGTTGTTTCGGTGGCAATATTGGAGCCTGATGAATAAATTTCCCACATTATTGGATATAATATATATAAATGTTAGCTATATTGTAAAATATAAATTTCGGATATTTTTGAAATCTCTCAAAAATGGAATAATTTGGAAAATTATCAGCTTCAAAGATTTAAAGAATGGCAAAATTATTAAGTATTTAAGAAATCCGAGGAAAAAAAATTGTGAAGATTTAAATATTGTGAATCTTTTAAAAATTAATATATTTCAACATTTAAATATTTATGAAAATTTAAGAAGATAAAATGTAAGAAATTTGAAAGAAATGAAGAAATTTCAAAACGCTCGTTCTATTCAATCCCTGAAAATTAAATCGAACTCACTTGATTAGGAACCTTGGATAGTTCTGTAGGGGACACTGGGCTGATTGGTCCAGTGTCGTCTTTATTGGCTCTATTTTTCTTTTCTGGAAAAACGAAGAAAGCCATAAAGCATTCAGTACTTCAACAGTAGCTCACAAAAAAATTGTTTTCACACCAAGTAAATTTTTGACAATAAAATTGCTTCGCTCCTAGTATATTTGATTTCCACTTTTTGATGAAATGACATTTCAAAAAAATTGACTAGGAGCAAGAGAATTTTTCTGGGAGGGTACCGAAGTTGTTGATGAATTTGAAAAAATCAAAGTCTATGACATCCACAATTTTTGTATTGCGTTTTTTTTGGTTATTATATACACCTCCTTACCATCATCAGTAAGCCCTACTGACTCGTCAGATGGATTGGACCGATTGGAGCCTGAGGAAGTCTGTGTGTCTGAGCTACTCTCAGACTCACCCTCAATTTCGCTCCCTTCACTATCAGTCTCTTCTCCACTCTCTATCCAAGCCGCGTGCATACGAAATTAACGAGTTAATTAATTCATTGAAATCCCCATGATGCATTGAGATAATGGATCATAGGAAACGTGCATGACGTCAGAATATCCACCATTCATTCTCTAATAATAGTCCAGGGGAATCCTATAAAAGTCCTGGAAGAATTTCCAGGGCATATCCCATAGGAATCCTGTCGATTTTTTCAGCACGTACGGCTTTCTTTTACAACACTTATCTGATTGCAAATTGGTGAGAAATATAGTTGGAAGTTACTGAGCTTCATGCATGTTCCCAATGACTATTTTATGGGATTTGAATATTCATTTTGTTTGCGTGAGCAGAAATGGCGGGAAAAATTACTCACCAACATCACTGTTCGTAGCTGGACTGGTCTCCTCTTTATCCGACTGAATTTCTAGTTCAACTTTTATCACCTTATTCGGTGTCTCCTCTTCGAACATTTCATTACCCTCTTGGGACACGACAGCATTCTCAATACTCGGGGACACTCTGCAATTTAATTGTAAATTCATTTTTCCATAGAGTTCAATGCTTAAAGGAAATGAGAATATAGAGAATTTTTTTTTTTAATTGGCTTTTAAATTGGCGTTTTTTATCATGTTGTAATTGACGAGTTTCAAAACACACGCCTTTACTTCAATTTCTGAAATTATTGTGTATGAATATTTCAAATTTGTGTGGTTTTTTATTGCAACTATTTCGCAGTACTATTCATTTTTGCATAATTTCGAAACTTTTGGTACTTTCGGCAGCTTAAATATTCCAAAATTTATGAAATTTCATGAAATTTGTGTGAATGCAACAATGTACAATATCCGCAAACACTTAATTTTAGGTGAATTTCTGATCTTTTTCTATAATATAAGCACATCAAGAAAACGTAAATGATCTTTTCCAATTTTCAGAAATTCATTGGTGACATATTGTTGGAATATGATATTGTTGAAATTTTTACCAACTTCTGCAATGTGATTTAATCAAAAATTGAAAATTTGCAAAAAAAAAAATTGAAATTGCTGCATTTGTAGAATCTGCAATCGTCTCACATATGCCAAATTTAGTCGACCTGTACAGAAGTGCCCCATAAAAAGTATCCGGTGGAAAGATCCAGTTCAAAACATCCACTTGAAAATATCCAATAGCAATAAAATCCAATAGCAAATGAATCTGTGTATATCAAGATCCGCCAGGATATTTTTGAAAATAATTTTTACTGGATATTTAGACCTAGAATCCCATAAAAGAAAATCCCATCACCTTTTCTTTGGTATAATCGGCTGTTTCTTATTATTCAACTGCGGTTGGTCCTTCATCATCGCCTGTTGCTTCTGCTTGAGCTCCTCAAGTGCATTCAAAATGACATTATCTGCTATGTCAAATGCTGTTTGGCCCTGAAATTCAAAATCCAAATTAAAAAAGGAATAAAATCATTGACTACCGACGGTTGTGGCCGTGCGGGTTAAAGCGCTGGAATTGGGGGGGAACGATTGAGATCTGAGATCACCGGTTCGAGACCGGCAGAGGCGGTATTTGGGGTTTTTTTTTTTTTTCAGGCTTTAACTCACACCACACAACCGAGCGGGAGTTTCGTAAAAGAAACGAGCTGTACAAATCTGAGGTTTTTTCCAATGGTTTTCCCTCGATTCCAGTGACAAAAACTGGGCGAATGCTGTGCAGTGGGGTTAAGGGGGGGTGGGATGGGAACAAATCGTAAAGACCCGAAAGGGTATACGAATAGAGTAGAGAATAAAATCATTGAACAATCGTTCATGACGTCCGAGCGCTTCTAACAAATGTCCGTTCTATTTTCAATATTTTCGAGATTATTTTTAGAGTGAGTAAAAATAGAGCAATGAAGTGAGTAATAAGAATAAATCAGCAGTCGAGGTAAAACAGATTTACGGATTTTGGGAAATGTCTCTATACCCTGAGCAAGTATTGGAATTTTTGTTGAGAATTTTGTGCAAATTTAGAAAACTTGAACTTGATGCTTGTGCAGACAAAATTTTTCCGAAAATGACCTCTAAATGTTGCTGACATATTTTTAGTAGAAAATCCTTTCTACAATTGAAAACAAATATATTAAAATATTTGGAAAATATGGAGGAACTTTTTCGAAGTTTTGTCGAACTGTTCAGAAAATTTGGATGTTATAATGAAAAATCCTATTTTGGGAATCTGCATTAAATTGCAAAGCTTGCTAAAAATCTAAGAAACTTGATTCAATTTTTTCACTTCTTTTGACACTCCGTGTACATAAATATTATACCGACATATTTTTCTAGGAAAAAGAGTCATTAAATCTGACCATCATTTTCTACTAGCATAGCATAGTAAAAATGAGAGAAAAAGTTTTTTATAAAATGTGCAACAATTAGGTCACCTATTTCTTCCTTTCTCTTGATTTTGTTTTAGTTTTCAACAGAAACCAAGACCTCCAAATATTGTAGTATGCTAATTTTTGAACCAACTTGGATGTCTAACTTCTCAATATGGGATGTGAAATGCTGTGTATGTGTGTGTGTTCAAGGTTGCTGAATTTTTCTATTTTTTTTTTCAAATTTCCTCATTTCTCATGAAAAGTCCTATCTCAGAAAATGCTGTAAGACAGTTAACCTTGTATTAGTTAATAGAACATACCGCATAATTTTTCATATCCATATCACAAAAATTCTCGACAAGTAGTTTGCAAGCTTCGAGCTGGCCCCAATGGGCGGCCCCATGCAACGATGTCCATCCATCGTAATCCTGTGCATTGACATCGCATTTTGCTTGCAAAAGTATGTTCATAACTTTTATATAACCCTTGGCAGCAGCTACGTGCAATGCAGTAGCACCAGATCGCGGATGAGTCGCATCTTTTCCCGGAGTGCCAGATCGCCAGGCCCTCGCGTCATTCAGCATCGATCGTTCTTCCTCACTACGTGCTTGATCGCAGTCAATGCCTGGAGGTCAAACACATACGTTTTATTAGTTCAAGGAGGATTTTTGTGTATCTTGAGATTGACCCTTCATTACTCGAAATTTAAAAATCCAAAATTCTTCGTTTTCGTTTGTAGAAAACACCAAATATTTTCAGAACCTGTATATGGTCCAATTTTGCAAATTTAAAAAATTGCCAGAAAAAATATCTGGTTGGCAGGAAATCGCAAGTACAGGCGTGTTAGAATTCAAACTAAATTACGTCACACGAATATGAAAAAAGATGCGATCCTGGGTAAATAAATATTGATTGATTGATTGATATCTGAGGTTCAAAAAGCAGCGTTCTCATTTTACGCGACGTTCGAGTGTCATTCGAGACTTTTCTTTAACGTGTCATTTGAGGAAAACGATTTTTGTTTTCACATACCTGCTTTGTTGATGTGCTGCTGGAGTAAATCCTCCATTTCGTTGCTTTCAGCAATGTCAACCGCCAACTCACCATCATTATTAACCGCAGCTAAATTACAACCTTGCTCGATCAAGTACCTGAAACGCATTCAATTATCCAATTAATTAATTAGGCTAATTACGATATATGAAACTCAGTCAGAACATTTTTTTTTTGTTAAGGTAGCCTTGGTGGTACCAAATGAAGCGCAAGTCAAAATAGCCAAGAGAATTTTGGATGGGTCGGAATCTTCAGAAGAGAATTTTTTTATTTGTGGAAAATCCTCAGTTCCTAGTATTTTTGAAAAATTTCAACGTTTTTGATATTTTTGAAATTTTTCAACTGTTGCAAATGTCTGACCTTCCTAATTGTTTTTGGAAAAATCAGAATTTTTGTCTTTTCAATTTTGTTCAATCTGTCAATTGTGAATTATTTTCTTCAAATTTTTGGACTTTTGTCATTCCTGGAATTCTGTTTTTTTTTGGAACTTAATTGCAAACTACTCACGAAACTTGTTAGACAATAAAAATAAGCCATTTAAATTCCAATTTTTCCAGTCTCGTAAAAACTGGGAAAGTCGCATCATTCGTTATCGCGATCTTCAAGATTAAAATAGTCAGTTGCAACACTTTCCGTCTTCCGGCCCAACCTTCCATCAAAATCAAATCACGTTGATTCTTAATATAATCTGAAATCATCCCAGAGGAATAGAAACCTTCCGAAAATGTTAAAATAACTCGGTACCAGTCTAAGATTTCGTACTTCACTATTGAAGTTTCAAAATTGGTAACAACTTAATTGATAAACTAAATCAGATTGAAGAAAATTTTGAAAGAAATTGATGCACAAAAATTTGGGGAACATTCAAACTTTTGTAAAAGTGGTATGAAAAGAAAAATCAGGGGAAATTGAAAATTGAAATTTTAGGTTTTTAACGTCATGTATAGAAAACGATGCTGCGTTCCCCAAATTAATTGTTCACCCTACTTCGAAAATTTAAAGAGTCAGAATTGAATTTCCATACTTGGCGATGGAAATGAATCCACAAGAGGCAGTAGCATGTAGAGGTGTCCATCCTTCATTATCGCCTCGATTTATATCAGCACCTTGTTCCACGAGGAACTCCACCATGTCCAGGTCGTCATCGATACAAGCCTGAAATAGAAAAAAAATCATTATGCCAGAATTTGGGCTTTTGACATTTTTAAATATCACATTTCGCTTTTTGAGCACTTTTAGAGTGAGGGAATTTTTTCAATATTTGGGATTTGTGAAAGTTTCGATGATTCGTCAACATCTGAGTTTTTTTTATTTAGCCAATTCATTATTTTTTATTTTTACATTTCTGAAAAAAATTTTAAGTTCTTGAAATATTTAGTGGATTTACAAAAAAAATTGATTTGAAAGTTTTGAAATTTTTACATTCTTAAATTTTTTTCAAGTGTTCCAAATTATGCCAAATGTTTAGAATTTTTTTTAATTTTCAGATTTTTTTTTTTTTTTGATTTTGAACTTGTGAAGATCATTAAAATTTTGTAAATGTATTCAATTTTTAAGTAGATCCATCCCTCATCAAGTGTCACAAGTTTCGTGTCAGTTTCTTTCAATTGACTCCCCCATCAAAGATGTTAGACTTGAATAATTTCCGATTTCCACGTGTGATTCACGAGGTGGTGAGCTTCACGTTCGAATTTATTTTTCGTCTCCCAAAATTATCTGTTACCTCACTGTGCCGGCGCTTGGTAGCCCAACACAGGGGCTCTCTGTTGCCCGCCAAAAAAATGAGATAAAAAAAAAAGATCGGGGAAATGAGAAAAATAAACCATCTGTTACAACACTGACAAAGCCATTGGACACGGACGTACACCAGGGACTTCTAATAGTCAATCTATTAATAGTAACTCTCGGGCAAACCACGTTTTCTCCATCTATACCATAAATTTGCAACGATTTTTTTCAACTCTTTTCCAGATGCCAGCATTGCATAATGCAAAAATAAAATTTACACGATTATATAATGATTTTTACATTTCGCCATCTGAAAAACTAAAATTCTCTGAATTGTTACTAAATCAAAATGTTTTTAGATTTTTTTTCCTAAATCCTTCGCATGTTTTCAAATTTCCATGCAAATATTTTTAAATATTTGAAATTCTTTAAATTCCTATTCAATTGAACAAAGTTAAAAAATTGGAAAAGTCCAGAAATTTTTTTGCACTTTTAAAATTATTAGAATAATTTTCATGTGAAACTTCCAAAATTATTATTATGGTTTTAGAAATTGAAAAATTCCTGCAATTTCTTCTGGAATTTGCACGAAAACTAAATTCTAGGATTATGTAATGATTTTCATTTTTCGAGGTGGACAAAATGAAAATTAAGTCACTCTGTTTTCAGATTTTTTAAAGTAGCATTTGAAAAAAATTCAAATTATGGATTTTTCGTAAATTTCGGAAACTTGAATTTTTTAAATTTGATGAAATAATAATACTTTTGAAATTGTTAAAATGGTCAAACAGGAATTTTGAAATGTTTAGAAAATTTTTATTATTTTTACCATTTATTTAAAAAAGAAAAAAAAAGTTTTTCATCTCTTGATTCATTCTTCAACAGTGTCCTCGTATTTTTTTAATTCTGGGCATTCCAAAGTTGTCAGAAATTGTAAAACT